>CM034150.1:154246408-155556408 GCA_019776745.2 Taxus chinensis | reverse complement strand
CTTACAACTCTCTTTCTTTATGTTTTCCTTCTAGTTGCAAAAACATTCAATTTAGGCTCATAGGCTAAGAAACCACTTTCAAACATTATCTTCTGGTGAGAAAACACAATACTTGTAAGTTTCTATATGTCTTCTTATACACCAAAAATTCACAAGAACTGGTAGAATTCAAAACTAGAAAATGGTTTACGATTGGCGGCCATTTTTCTGAGGCCATCGGTCATAATTGACCTAGTTGTAAATGATCAAAAGTTAGCTCAAGGGCTCAGAAAACCATGTCCAAAACTTAGCGTTCAATGGACGAATGTGCAATAAGAAATTTCCTACAAGTTTTCCTATATATGGATAATTCACCAGAGTTGACGGGACTAAGAACTGGAAAACAGGTTTTCAAATGGTGATGGGTTTTCTAAAGCCACTGGTCATAATTGGTCCAGTTTGACCTAGTCAAACTGCGACCAGAGACCTACAAAATGCCTTTGCCAAACTATCAAGAAAATTATTTTCCCTGAAACTGAAGGTTCCCGGAAATTGTCTAGTAAAAATACTAGAGGTTTGTGAAGGTAGATAAGAATTTCGTTGTCTAGGGTTTAAAATGTGATCCGATACAAAACCCAACTTTTCAATTTTAACAACTTCCTAAAAGTGCAAACGGGGTAACAGGGCTCCTAGAGGAGAGAGAAGGAGAGTATAAACAGTCGCTTGGGGTTGAACTGAAAGCTTGAGGAAAATATCCTCATAACAAGGAACACGAATGACACTTTACATCCCATTTTCGAGTTTCAAAAGGTTGCTTTGTAGGTCTATGGATATCATGATTTACCAAATTTTATAATGGACTAGTTGGTGGGTTTATGAAGGAACAAACTAAGCTGGTCAATAAAAGGGTGTCACAGCTATCTAATATGGTTATGAAGATTTCCAAATCATTTCTAAAGGAGGATTTAAGTTTGTGCTTGACTACCAAGTGTTATTCAAGTTACATAAGTACCACATGACATTTTACCTTTTGGCCAAAATAAGTTTATATAAAATAGTCGAATGTAAGATAAACCAAAGGTTTTTAAATTTATTACTCTACAAATTGAAAACTAAAGTACGATAATTATGAAGGAAAAGGTGAGATTAACCATTCCTGTGGATTGAAGCAAGTCAAAATTACGGGATTTGGTTTTCAATCTCTAATAGGCATTTTGTCAAGAAGTTTGCACGCATCCACAATTCCACCATATTGTATTTTCTCGAACACTTCAATACTCGTTCTGCAAAACGATTTCAGTGTTATCCACATGTCCATAATAATGAAGTTACAAAAGCTAGCTCAAAATTCATGAAGTTACATTTCCTTGAATTTGGGCATGTATATACACGAGAATCCGCACCATCAATAATATGAAGAATGAAGGGCATTTTATAAATGAACACTAGTTGAGAAGAGGATCTCTACCTCAAGAAAGTATCTTCTACATATCAAAATTATAAATGACACAACAATAATAATGTTTGTATTCATATGTTGAAATGTTTTGTGCCCAAATTTTCCATGTATTGTTACTTTAAACATAGTTATAGCAGCACATAATGGCCCTGGTCTTGAGGAAAATGGTGCCAATTCGAAATAAATGATCAACATGAATTCCAGAAATAGACTCAACATTTGAAATTTCACCTTCCTTGATCATAAGATCTGCACCTACTTCCCCCTTCTTCTCCACGTTGGAAAATAAGTCTCACAGTTCCCTTGAGCTTGTCCCTCTGTTGGTGGAGCAATTTGGCTACCCCAAGAAGCATTGTGACATGCACATCATGCCCACATGCATCCATTTTTCCTTATATTTTTCTCTTGTGTTTCCACTCCTCTTGCTCTTGCTAAGGCAAGGCATCCATGTTAGCCAACAGTACATCAATTACAACATATGACAAAAACCCCTCACCATTATGTTGGGATGGATGTCCATTTCATGTTCTAAATCCTCTATTTTGGCACAGGGTGGAGGATGCTTGCAAAGGCTGTGAAGCCTTAATTTGCATTTTTTAAAAGTTTCTAAGCCTTTTCAACAAACCCATTTTGTACATATCTGCTCTCATTACTTGTCCATGAGATCACATTTCAGGCATATAGTCAAACAGTCCACATGCCAATCATATGCTTCCACATTTTTCATACATACCTATTAGAACACTTGTAACTATAGTATCTGATAAACTTCTTCTATCAATATGCTTGATGGATGTCCATACCCTTCTCCAGAGCTCACATTATGGCATAGGCTAGGAGTGCGTAGATAGAGTAAACCAATCAAATTGGATACCTGTTTGTTACACAGTTGAAACAATGTGACCATCCCATGAGGAAAAAAAAATATTTTGAACTGTCATACCTAAATTATTATCTCATGAGAATTTGTCCCATTCTTTCATTTTCTTAAACACTTCTAGCTGTAACCTTCCAAATATTGCTAAATTTACACATTGAATTGGGTCTCATCCTGGTAACACCAATGGATCTCCAATAAAGTGCTTGTATTACTATGCAAGAAATGTAACAAGTCTAGATTGACGTTGCAGATGTCTCTCCCCAATTCTGTAGTGCTCTGACAAGGTGACTTGACTAGGTTGGAGTGAATGTGAGTGAGGGCACCCATGCTTTCCCACTGGCACAATCAACCTTCTATCATATCCCCAACACACGCCACACCTTCTCCTTCACAGAGTCACTTCCTCCAACCACCGTGGACCATGCACTTAATTTTTATTCTTTATTTTTATTTTATTTATTTTTTGTTTGATATGGGCACTACATTTCCCTCCTCTTATAAGAGCATTGTCCTTGATGTGATACAACACTGAAGCTCAAAGGACATATAAGCAAGCAAGAAATTGAATATTGACACACGTCTTTTAACAAAATAATGGGTCAAGTAAAGAAAATAAATTTGGCAATATCTTAAATTTTAATGTTTTGTGAAGATTGGTAGTTCTCTTTTACTTTACTACTTAGTATTTTCCTTTAAATTATTTATTAATCTCAACTCTTAGTATTTCATTTTTTAAGATTTTTGATGTCTTATGTTCATGTGTGACCAACAAAACTGACATAAAAATACCACATCAGGGTCACACATAACACTAATGGTTCACAAGACATCATGATATGTACCCTCATGACTATATCACATCACCAGAACTCAACCGAACCATGGAAAGAACATACATAGTCCCTCAAAACACAATACTTTTCACACATGCTTCTTACACAAATGTACTCATAACATAAGCAGACTATAACAACATGGGATTCCCAACATGTACACATACAGGGCTTTCACACAACTCAAAACCATAACTGTAGCTGTATACGGTCAAGATAGAAACAGCATCATACCAACAATGAGGAGGATCAATCCTCAACAGCACAAAACACAACCGGACTCACAAGAGTACACATAAGTCAAAACACCAACACCATACACCTCCCAAAACATCACAAAACAACTCCATATACCTCCCAAAGCATCACTAACAACTACATATGTCACTCAAAGCATTGTAAACATAAAAATAAAACTCGAAGTAAACTAATCACACACACAAGTCTCTTATGTCTCCCTCAAGTCTCTTATGCCTCCCTGAAGTCTCTTATGTCTCCCTCAAGTCTCTTATGCCTCCCTCAAGTATCTTATGTCTCCTTCAAAGAGGTCGGTCACCCTATGGCCCTATGCACATAGAGTCTAGACACCCCTAACCCAAGTGACATAATAACTCGTGGTTCAACAACCCTCTAGTTTTCTATAACTCTTTGGGGTGTACCCCCATACAACGAAGTGGTTCCATAGGTTCAACCACTCCATGGTTCATCCCATGACCCTATTCCACACATTACGACATTAGAACCAACATAACAATCTGTTTCAAATGCCAAGTGGAAAAAATCCAAAGCCTTGGGCTAGGCTATAAAACCTTTAAACATGAAAAGTAAGTTTAAATCTAAGTAAAGAAAATGGCCAAATAACCATAGTGCAAAAATCTGCATGTTAGTGCAACAACCAAATAAAATGCCCAAAATATAAGAACACATCAATCAAGAAAACTATTGGTTCTAGCAAAAAAATGTAAATGTTCAATTTACAAATAAAATACGTATAGAGAAATAACACATCACAATAACTATGTGGCCTTATACAACCACCAAAGGGGTACTCAACGAGTTGTTGGCACTCAGACATCAAGCCTCAACTCATAAAATAACATATCAAATAATACAACTATCATCATCTCTGTCTGAATCATCCCTCCATACTCCCAAAAGGCTCAACATAGTCAAAATCACATAGGATTGTTCGATGGACAACCCAATAGGAGAGAGCAGGGGACGCTAGTTTGCATAAGTTGAGCCTAAGGTGGTGCACATCCACAATATACTGAGCAAACTCAAAGTATACTAAATAGATAGAAGTGGGTTTTCAGTCTATATAAGACTCCACTTCCTCAGTCGTACTCAGCTCAAGATTATGAAAACCTGGTCCACTCCTCCTCTCTCCACACATACACTCTTAACGATTGTTCCCCTTAGGGTCATCAAGTGTAAGGTTCACAACATAACACATAACTACATCACTAACACAATGGTGATTCACACACATTAACCATAACATCTTACGCATGGTATATATATAGGGTACAACACAATCATTACTTTCATGGGTTATGATACATCACGTTTTCACATAATGCACCCAAGGTGTAAGTACTGCACAATAGGGGTCATACAATCCCCATATGCCCCTAATTCATGACATGAATCATCTCATATTACACAAATTATACGCATGATGAACACAGTGAATAATATTACAACATAGAATCAATTGTTGGACAACATGGTAACTCACTAGTCATCGCTACACGGTGGAGACATTACTATACAATCCAACTGATCAGGGGATCATTTTTGAAAGTTCCCAAAACATCCCTAAATGGTGTCAGTGTAGAAGATCATCTCTAGAGCTTTCCAACGACTATAAGAATGCGACAAACGGACATCGGGAGCTCTAGTTATGTTCGGTCAAAGTTCGGTCAACGGGAAAGTCAACTCTAGTCAACTGGTCAATAATGGACCAATCACACTGCGACACGTGGAGAAAAGGCAAAAGGGAGTTGTTTGTTGGTTTTCGATCACCGGTCTTCGACGAGCATAAAAAAGGTGCACGGGAACAAGAGGCTCAACTTTTATTACGGAGGGGAGCCCGGCCGCCGTGTGGACTGGTATTATCACCAACGTGGTGGGTCCACAAGCCACCACGTGGCTTGCCACCACTCGTCAAATTCGCTCGATTTGCTTATCGAGGGTCAAAAAGTGGTATTTATTGCCATATTTCATTTGGAATGTCATTATATTACTTGTGTCGAAATTTATATTACCTCGTAATTATTCACCATGTTATTCTTGGTAATGTTCGAGGCTTATATTATTCTCCATGGTCAAGTTGATCATATTTCCACATGGCACGTATGTTTATATTTATATCCCATATTATTCGGGATTGGTTGAAGCCTCACGGATGGGTTTGGAATATATCCCACATGGTTTGGGATTTACAATATCCCCTCGAATGACTTGGTGGTTAAACAAACCAAAGCAAAGCCCGATTCAATGGGCGAATAACTATCTAGCTCGCCACATGGAGTGGCCGACACAATCCTCAAACAGAACCCACATGACTCGGTGGGAGAAGAATGCACAGCCCGAGTAAAATGGGGGAGGACGTGACCTTAGTCACGTAGTATATGGGTGGGCATGCCCAATTTAAACCACAAATCCTTCCTTTTTGCGGGGAATGTGAGATTCTTATCCCCCATGCAAAACAAACTCCGCCAAAATGATGGCCGCTGGGATTTGATCCCCCGACCTCACCGTTCCAAGACTAATCTGCCAGCCAACCCGCCAAGGGAGCACTACAAGCTATAAAATGGGGTGCTTCAACTTATACAAGGGGGGTGCAGGTTTGTGTAAAACCCAGAAGAGGAGGCAGTCTCAGAGAACGCCATTTTTTAAGGCCTTGCACTCAGATTGAGACCTTGGAGTAAAAATATGAAATGTACAAAATTCTGAGAAAATTTCAACCATATAATATTTGATGTTTTTTGTTGAGTTTTAACCTATTTTTGGAAGCTTTGAATGCAGATTTTAACAGGGATCTTCAAGATAGCTAGTTGGAAAACACGAATTTCAATGCACTTATGGTCCGAATTGTGACTTGGTGTAAACATGAAAAGTGTTTAGAATTCAGATCTGATCTCAGATATATGATTTTTTTTCATAGAATGTTTTTAAATCTCCATTTTTAGGTATTTTTTGTAACACATTTGCAGGGAGATCACATTGTGAAAACACTGTAGGAGCCACGGATCGTTCTTGGGATAGTTTCTGCTATTTTTCAGAGTTCTTGGGACATTGATCAGCTCATTTGTAGGTTTTGATTCATTATTGGTTTTTTGTAAGAGTTATTGTACTTGAATTTCAATATTATTAATGGATCGGTTCAATCTGAACCTGGGGACGTAGGAATTTTTGAACCCCGTAAACAATCTCTTTTGTTATCTGAATGTTTCAGTTTTCTGATTATTTATTTGCTACACAAGTTTTCTGCACTTCTATGGATGCATAATAATTAGAATTTAATCAATTTGTGGAGTTTATAATACTTAAAATTGATTAGGAAAATCACGATCTTTGGAAACTTTTAAAAGTGTTGAAAAGAATACAACTCACGTTTTCAGATCACCAACCCACTATACACCAATATTTTTCATACAACATATCAGCACACCTACATATCACAAAATGATAAGATGTTCCAACACACTGCCATCCATAAAAGCATTCTTCTCCCACATACCAAGGTAGCACATCACACGTGGATTCCTCATTAAATCCATGAAAAAGGAGAGCAAATACTCTCATCACAAGCACATCAACATGATAAAAAACACGCACTCTGCAACATGCACCATATGTGTGTTTATAATATTACAATTACAACATTGGTCACATAACAACATATATCACATTACTCTTACAATATCCACCATAACCCTGTAGAATCATCAAAACTCCAATCCATCCTAAATGTTCAAGAGTATGAACCTCCGCTCAGATACCAAATGTAACGCCCACATTTTACACACACAAATATAACAGTAAAAATACTAGAATAAGTGTTTTTGGCTCACATTTCAGTTCACACGACACTACAAGGATAACTTATGCCAACACACAATGCATGATCTACTTTCATGAACACTAACCCACATACACAACATGAAAACACGTGATGCACATTAAGGGCACTTTTTTTAATGGAAACACACAACATAATGATTCAACTACATTATGAATCATGTATGGGCACCACCCATGAAAAAAAATTCCCATTTTACATATTTATTACATTCATGTTTCATTATTGACATTGTTTGCTTAGAAATCACTTATCAATTATTTTATACCTAGACTCCATTATCTTTACTTTATTTAACATTTCACTTATAGTAATCCCATCTGATTTAGCTTATTTCCCTCATCACACTAGAATGTTGTAACTTGGTTGTTGGTATGAACGTATGACGTCCATACATGATCCTTTTAGTGTTTGTTCCAAGGATTTATTTTCTAAGTTGCATGTTCAATTGGATTTTTCATTTATCTTAGTTGCAATAAGGAAGGTTCTCGAGAAGCAAAGGAAGTTTATTTATTTAATATTAGTTATATTATGTGATCTTTTCATATAAGAATTTAATTAGTTCTAAGATCAATCTATTTTGTTTTTCATCAAGGTCCTAATGAGTATGATTTCACACTCCACCAGGTTTGGATTCCTGGAAAATTAATTATTAGATGTGTGTGGTGAGGAGGCATTCAATTATAAAATTTACACACCTTACTATGGTCACAACTAGAGCAATCAAACACCCTTATCTCCAACAATCATCATGTAACTCTAGGTACATTTGATACTTCTTATCAAGCTGGAACTCTTGTTTGAGTGGGATTTAAGGGGACTCACACTCAATATTCTCTTGTGTGGTTAACTAAAATGTTGGTTCCACTCGAATCATTTTTATTCATCTTAAAATGGTTTCATTTAATTTTATTTAATTACCTTTTTTTAATTTGTAGAGTAACTCATTTATTAATCAGGACATTGGTATGCTCATGAGACTACTAGTCCTTTCCCTAGGGGTTCATGTCAAGAACATGATTAAATGATTTCACACCATACATTCAGTACAAAGTAGTATAATGTGGATAATAAGATGGAGTAGTTCTTCATTTAAAAGGTTAAAATTCACATTAAATTCTACACGAAGAGGATTCCGTTCTCACCACAAGATGGTATGAACATGTTATAAGAACAATATACATTTCACCCTTCTCCAAGCACATCATCTTATAATTACATGTCCACAAACTAATAATAAATTAAAATGTGGTTAAGTTTCACAAATAACTCTTATTATTGCATCATAGAAGCCAAAGGATAATATAAACTGGGTATTGGGTTCATTATGATCCCAACTCATATATGTGACTTCCAAGGTTAGTGATCTTCGCCACCTACACCCTTCACTTTACATGTGTGCCCGACCAAGAGGATCTTACATTATGTTTTGGGTTTGGTTACCCATAGAGTACTACCTTAAGAAAAAAACATTCTCCTTACTACACACATGATTTCCAAACCTAGGAGGGTAACCACATATTTTATATAATGTTTGACCACATCGTTCCTATGTGTCAGGTTCACGATGATACCACTAATCATATAGGTTTTGATGACAAAACTCAAACTAGGGATCTCATTTACTTCAGCTAGGAGGTGTCATCGAGTGTGAATAGTTTATTTTATCCTAAGGTTTTAGTTTTCTATGTTACAAGGATCACATAGGAAGAATAGTTATGCATGAATTTTATACTAGAGTTGACTGGTTCATTAGATTTTTTTATTACATTTTCAAAGTAAAAAACACAACATTGATTATTTAATCATCAATTGCACACTATAATTTCACTATAGGCTATTAAGTTCAATTTCATTTAACAAAATATAAAACTTTTACAATAATAAACTTGGAATCAAATAACACTAATATTTAGATGAACTTTTCCCTTAAACAATAAAATCTTAATAAAATGTTACAAAACATCACTTTTACACCCTTCAATACTCCACAAAACATGAACAATCCTCTACCATTTCACCTAACATATACATCCAACCCCATTTTTACCATATGCAAATTTGAATCAAAATAACACCTATAGTTAAATGCAAAATTCCCAAAGCACCCCTAAAACTATAATCTCATACATATTACAAAATTTTAGTAACAAGTATTTACTGTAACACAACAATGCATATATATATATATATATAATACAATAATACACAATGAGTTACTACTAAATCATTTCGTCATCCTACATGCATCCTGCAAAATCATGTGAGCATGAAATCGGTGATAAATCATTGGCATGGCTGCATCTACCTAGATCTAGCATAATTAACATTTTTTTTAGTTTCCCATTTACTTAATAATAATAATTTTCATTCGAAAGGAGAGGTTAGAGACACAGATTTATTTCATTTCATTTCACTTCTTTTCCTAACCAAGGAGAGAGAAAGAGATAGCGAGAGAGAGAACCACTATTTTGCCAAAAGTTTGATTTCACCCAATAATTCACATGACATAGTTTCAAATGGTTAGTTCCGAGTGTCAACAAATTTCCACGGGGGTTTGGTAACCCGAAGAGGGTCCTACAACTCTCTTTCTTTACATTTTCCTGCTAGTTGCAAAAACATTCAATTTAGGCTTAGAGGCTAAGAAACCAATTTCAAACATTATCTTCTAGTGAGAAAACACACCACGGGTAAGTTTCTACCTGTCTTCTTATACACCAAAAATTCATAGGAACTGGCAGAATTCAAAACTGGCAACTTGTTTACAATTAGCGGTCAATTTTCCAAGGCCATCAGTCATAATTGACGTAGTTGTAAATGATCAAAAGTTAGCTTGAGGGCTTATAAAACCACAACCAAAATTGACGTTCAATCAAAGAATACACAATGAGAAATTTCCTAAAAGTTTCCCTATATATGGAGAATTCACCAGAGTCAACGGGATTGAGAACTGGAAAAAAAAATTCAAACGGTGATGGGTGTTTTGGAGCCACCAGTTATAATTGGTCCAATTTGACTTAATCAAACTGTGACCAAAGACCTACAAAATGCCTTTTCCAAAATATCAAGAAGAGTTTTTTTCCCCAAACTGAAGGTTCCAGGCAATTGTCTAGTAAAAATACTAGAGGTTTTTAAAGGCAGATAAGCATTTCGTTGTCCAGGGTTCAAACAGTGAGCCGATAAAAAACCCAAATTTTGAATTTTAACTTCCTAAAAGCACAAATGGGGTAACAGGGCTCCTAGAGGAGCGACAAGGAGAGTATAAATGGTCAATTGGAGTCGAACTTAAAGATTGAGGCAAATCTCCTCATAACAAGGAACACGAACGACACTTTACATCCCCTTTTCAAGTTTCAGAAGGTTTCTTTGTAGGTATATGAATATCATGATTTACCAACTTTTATAATGGAATAGTTGGTGGGTGTAGTGCCCACTTCCCTTTGACACTTTTGTTATTGATCTTGATACTGCTGACTATATTATGAACAATATTATAGTTTTGATTTAGTATGGTGATAGATGTCAAATCATGGATTATCATTGACTCTGATTCATATATGATGCATGATGATTAGTAGAGACCCTTTATATATTAATGTTGATATACTGTCATACATGGTTACATTATAAATGTTGTTTAGACATATGATATTTGGATATTTTAAGTAGACCTAGAAAATGAAAATTGAATTAAAATTGATGATGATATAGTTGATGAAATTTTAAGTGACACTATTGATTGGCTTGATGATTGTTGTGATTCACACACACACACACACACACACACATAGATATGACTTTGGAAGTATATTATATTCATTTGTATGTTATGATGCAGCCACGAGGCCGAAGGAGGTATTTGTATTTTGCAGGTTAAAATATAACAACACACATCGGGTATTGGAGACCAACCACATTGGAATTCTAGATGAATTCAACAAGGTCACCATGGCAACTATATTTATTTTTGTGTGTTTGATTGTTTTAGGGATTCCCATGGGGGGATCACCTTTAAATGTGACCAAGGGATTTTATGTATTTTCTTTTATTTTGTCCCTTTGTTAATGTTTGCATGTGTTTATTTTGTGGTGCATTGACCCTTTTCATTAATTACTAAATGGTGTGTTAATATTGTGAGTAATCATGTTGTTAAGTTAGTTAATTAAACTATGTCATAAGAAAGTAATTATTAGAGTTGTTGGCCTAGAATTAAAGGGTTGTAAGAAATGTGTAAGAGATATGTAAGCTGATTTTGGAGTAAGAAACACTTCATCTTCTTTGAAATTCGAATTTGTCCTTGGAAGCTGATTTTGGAGGCTTGTGGGACAAGTTAAACTTGTCCCATACCTCTTAAATCTATATACCAACCTTACCTGTGGTTGGAGAGTTAAATTTAGCCCTTCTTTATGCATTTTTGTAAGTCAAGTTGAATGTTGTGGGCTTGATTGGAGTGTCTAAGTAAAACTGTCATATTATTCACCTACTTATTTATTGTGCCTTGGAGAATTAAGTTAAATTTTGTGTTGGGGTTGAGGATGTGTGAAGTGGCATCCTACATGGATCCACCTCATTCTCTTCTCTTTCCTCTTCTATAAAATTCAAATTCCTTACCTTGTTTTAGGTTGCTTCACTTTTATCACTTCATTTTTGGCAACTTGCTTTGGGGTTATTTTTTGGAGCTCTTGTAAATTGGGAGAAATTTGGACATGGTTGCATACTTGTTGATTGTTTATCTCTTGGATTTTTTTGCATTGGAGAGCTTTTTGGTTTGAACTTGGAACAATCTCCATCATGGAAAGGTAAGAGCTTAGATCTTGGAAATGCTCTCCTTTCATTTTTATGCATATGTGAATGGTAGAATGTTTGAATGTGTTGTTTTATTTGTTGGTTGTTTGGGTGGATGGCCTAGGAATGGTGTAGGAGAAGACTATGGGGTATTTTATGGGAGGCATAAGTGTTTTGGGGAGGTATAAGTGTGGGGGGAGTTTGGATTTGGGTTCCACCTTACAAAGAAATAGCTTGCATTTCTTTACTCGTTATGGGGTGCCATAAAAGGTTGAGGAGGCATAAGGAAATGGGAGGAATAAGGGGTAGTTGGGGGAGGCATAAGGGTGTGTCAAAGATTTGATATGATGTTTATATTTTGGTTGTTTGTTCTCACGTGGTGATACCCATTTCCCCTCGAGAGGCATAAGTAGCATCCCCCATAGTTTCTTGCTCCTTTGGCTTGCATGGTGAACCCTGAGTATTTTTTTCATTTTTCTTTTGTGGTTGTAAACTGTAGTTTTGTTTTGGAGTGTGTTTTGAATGATAAATTTGTCTTTGTGTTGTGGAAGCCTATTATTGCCATGTGTTGAAAACACACCTTCTATTGCAATGTGGTTGGGGCTCGAGGGCCAATGAAGATGGACAGGTTCTCCTTTTCATTGGATGTCTTGGTTGGGTGGAGAGCATTTCCTTTCCCCTGTTCTATTGTGATCAAATTGAAATAAAGAAAATGGAGGATATTCATGTTGTTGTTCTGGAGTAGAGAAAAAAAGACAAGTTTGACAGTCCTTGTTGAGATTATTTCTTATTGTAACCTTTTTTCCACTTTGAAGTGGATGATCTTATATATTATTGTGTTGGAAAGACTACTCTATTTAAGCTATGAAAGTTGAAATTGATCATGGAATAATATATCTTGTATTTAGTCCTGTGAATAGAAAAGAAAGATATGCATTTGGTATGTTGTATTTTGAAAATAAATGGGAAAGAAGTTGTAAGAGATTTACTTTGAATTAGTAAAAGGGTTTGCCTTGTTCATATGATATTGTTTTCATTAGAAATTTTTGTTTGAAATGCAGTATGAAATCTTTCATTTGAAACGTTGATTTCGGAAAGTGGTACTGCATTCTCTTTTCACGTTGTTGGATTGAAGGAAATATAACATTGTAATATCAGTTTAGAATGTATTCATATTTTATAGTTTGATGAATTTAAATGGATCAATTCGAGTTAGAAGTTGTAGACCTTTGTTAGAAAATTGTTGAGCTGGAAAATATTCTTTTTATAAAAAATGTACAGAACAACCCTGTAACCTTAGAAAATGAAATGAAACATCAAATTGAACTTGTATGATCCAAAATGATCCTAAATAGACTTTAGAACTTAAGAAAAATTTATAAAACTTTTCAAAATCGAGCATAGTCGAAATTTACAGTCATTTTGCTGTCAATTTGGGGAATTTCAAATTGATAATCAATCAAACAATTTAACCCTTACAATCCATCCTCAATTCTCCCAAGTGTAATTCCCCATGTCTGTATGGCATGTTGTGAAAGAAGGAATGCCAGATTTGAACAAAATTTATAAGTTAAAAGTCTAGTTCACATTTTAGAAGCCTGCAGATCATTTTCTTAAAATTGACCCTTCAAAGTTTATCAAAATTAAAATTTTAAGCTTCCTGTGCAAAGAGGACTTTGAGAGCTTTCCAAAAAGTCCTCACTTGAAAAACCGAGTTCCCAATCAAACGTTATGACCTTCTAAAGATTTTACTTCATCTCGGGCTCAAAATTTAAATTTAGCTAAGGGAAAAATTTTGTTAATCAAACCTGCGGGCCCAAATTTGACTTAGAGAACTTTGGCAAAAAGTCACAAAATTCCCCGTAGCTCCGCAAGCCCATATATTCCCATTTGGCATAAAAATTACTAAGTTTGAAAAGTAAATTTGGAAAAGTTTTCTCCGCAGCCCCACCGGCCCACAACCAATGGATGGCTACCACGTGGCTCTACGATGCCAAGGGCGGAGGCGCGAAAGTAATTTAAAATTTGTGCTTCAAAGGTCAAACCTTCCCAATGATCCCCGCTAGCCCACTGACCCTCAACCAATAAAGAGATGACATGTGGCCCCCTTGGGCGTCGGCGAAGGCGCGGGAGTAAACTTCGCGTTTCGCCCAAAGGGCAAAAGTGCTAAATTCTCCCCCAGATCCGCACGCCCGCTCGGGAAAATGTTTACCCTTAGGCCCACAGCTAATCATTGGTTATCACGTGGCGTCTCGACACATCGGCGGAGGAGCGGGCTGAAATGTTCCTTTTCACCCTTTTTAAATTAAGTCAAAAATCTTGTTTTACCTCCAGCAACCCGCTTTCCTGCCTAGGAATGGATTTTGGATGTGTCCTTAGTGGACCCCAAGTTCAAAATTTTCCTTTTGGGCATGAAGCCCCACCATGGGCACGTGGAGGTGAAATGTGCTTTTCACCCAAGAGCGCTAAGGGCAAAATTTCTTCCCCAGGCCCACAGGCCCGTCGGCCCATAACTTGGGAAATATGAGAGTTAGGAGGAATTCTTTATATCACCGAAAAGGGGAGGAAATTTCCTATCTAATGGGAGGTTTTTTAGGAATTTTTTAGTGTGTTAATTATAATAAAAATCAGGTTGAATCTTGTAAGAGAGTTCTGGGAGTGGATAAGTGAGAAATTTCCCTTTTTAATTTTAAATGATTATTCTAACCTAATCTTTGACCTCGAGAAATTTAATAATTGTTGTATTGGGAAAACTATAAACTATTGATTTTAATTGACCTCGAAACTTGTTTGTGTCAACTTCGGTATTGTAGGAGGGTTGTAGACACTTTTAAACAAGAAAAATTATTCCATAACTTTTCCTAACTAAACATAGGTTATTCTGTGGTCTCGAGTGGTTGTTTTAGATGGGCGTTACAGTGGGTTTACGATGGAAAAAACTCATTTGGTCATTAAAAGGGTGTCACAGGTATTTAATATGGTTACGAAGTTTTCCAAATCATATCTGAAGGATGGTTTAATTTTGTGCTTGACTACCAAGTATTATTCAAGTTACATAAGTACCACATGTCATTTTACCATTTTTCTAGAACAAGTTTATATAAAAATAGTCAAATGTATGATAAATAAAAGGTTTTTAAATTTATTACTCTACAAATGGAAAACCAAAGTACGATAATTATGAAGGACAAGGTGAGATTAACTATGCATGTGGACTGAAGCTATTCAAAATTCTGGGATTTGGTTCTGCATCTCTAATAGCAATTTCGTCAAGTAGTTTGCACGCATCCACAATTCCATGATTTTGTATTTTCTCCAACACTTCAATACTTGTTCTGCAAAATGATTTGAATACTACATGTCCAGAATCATGAAGTTACAAAAGTGAGCTCAAAACTCATGAAGTTACATTTCTTTGATTCTGGGCATGTATATACATGAGAATCCACACCATCAAGAATAAGAAGAATGAAGGGCATTTTATAGATGAACACTAGTAGATGAGAAGAGGATGTATTTCTCAAGAAATTATCTGTTGCAGCTCAAAATTATAAATGACACAACAATAATAAGGTATGCATTCATATGCGGAAATGTTGCATGCCCACATTTTCCATGTATTGTTTCTTTAAACATGGTTGTAGCAACACATAATGGCCCTAGTTTTGAGGAAAATGGTGCTAGTTGGCAATAAATAATCAACATGCATTCTGGAAATAGCCTCAGCATCTGCAAGTGCACCTTCTTTGATCATAAGATTTGCACCTGCTTTTCCCTTCTACTCCGTGTTGGAAAATAAGTCTCACAGTGCCCTTGACCTTGTCCCTCTGTTGGTGGAGGAATTTGGCTACCCCAAGAAGCATTGTGACATGTGCATCATGCCCACATGCATGCATTTTCCTTCTATTTTTCTCTTATTTTTCCACTCCTCTTGATCTTGCTAAGGCAGGGCATCCATGTTAACCAGGGCACTTGCAATTACAACATCTGACCAAAAACCCCTTTTCATTATGCTGGGATGGATGTCCATTTCCCATTCTAAATCCTTTATTTTGGCACAGGGTGGAGGATGCTTGCAAAAGGCCATGAAGCCTTAATTTGCATTTTCTTGAAAGTTTCTAAGACTTTTCAACAAACCCATTTTGTACATATCCTACTCTCATTATTGTCCATGAGATCACATTTCAAGCATATAGTCAAACAGTCCACATGCCAATCGTATGCTTCCACATTTTTCGTACATACCTACTAGAACACTTGTAACTACAGCATCTGACAAAATTATTCTATATGTATGCTTGATAGACGTCCATACCCTTCTCTGGAGCTCACATTATGGCACAGGCTGGGAGTGCATAGGTAGAGTAAACCGATCAAATTGGAGACCTTTTTGTTGCACAGTTGAAACAGTGTAACTGTTCCATGAGGAAACCAAAATATTTTGAACTGCCATGCCTAAATTATTATCTCGTGATAATTTTTCCCGTTCTTTCATTTGTTTAAACACTTCTAGCTGCAACCTTCCAAATACTACTAAATTTACACATTAAATTGGGTCTCAACCTAGTAACATTGTTGGATCTCCAATAAAGTGCTTGTATTACTATGCAAGAAATGTAACATGTCTTTAATGATGTTGGAAATCATGTGTCTCCCCAATTTTGCAGTTCTCTAACAAGGTGACTTGCCCAAGTTGGAGTGAACATGAGTGAGGGCACCCATGCTTTCCAACTAGCACACTCAACCTTCTGACATATCCCTGCACACGTCATACCTTCTCTTTCACAGAGTCACTTCCTCCAACCACCATGGACCATGTACTTAATTTTTATTATTTTATTATTTTATTATTTTTATATTTTTGTTTGATATGGGCACTACAATCACAGTGAGTGTGTGTGTGTGTGTGTGTGTGTTTAGTGTGTTTAGTGTGTGTGTGTGTGTGTGCGTGTGTGCGCGTTTGCGTGCGTTTGTGCGTGTGTGTCAGTGCATGTGCGTGTGCATGTGCATGTGCGTGCGTGTGCATGTATGTGTGCGTGCATGTGTGCGCGTGTGTATGCATGTGCGTGTGTGTGTGTGCATGTGTGTGTGCGTGCGTGCATGCGTGTGCGCGTGCATGTGTGCGTGCGTGCGTACAAGTGTGTGTGTGTGTGTGTGTGTGTGTGTGTGTGTGTGTGTGTGTGTGTGTGTGTGTGTGTGTGTGTGTGTGTGTGTGTGTGTGTGTGTGTGTGTGTGTGTGTGTGTGTGTGTGTGTGTGTGTGTGTGTGTGTTATATTTTTATATAAACCACTTTAAAAACTTTTAGTTTTTTAAAGTTTCATCTTGTCATTGTTTACATAGTTAAAATAAAAATAAACGGCCTACAACCTATCAATTGAATCCTTAAAGTGATAAGATTCCGGTTGAAAAGATATTTACATTAAATGTATAATATTTTTTAGATATTTATTATATTTCGAATCTTGTAAATTGTTAATTTCTTTATTATTATTTTTATAATTAATATAAAAAATTGATTTGGATTAAATTTTGACGTCCGTATAATTTTTTGGAACCTAATTTTGAAGTTTACTATGAGTGTGGGACATGTAATATTGAACGTCAAAAATCCAGCATTTCCGAGACATGTAATATTGAACGTCAAAAATCTAGCATTTCCGGCGAAGTTTCACGTCATAAATTAAAAATCCAGTTTCTTCGAGCGACGAGGAAAAAAGGAGGACAAAATGCTAACAAGCGATGGTACAAAAGTTGGAATGAAAGAGCAAAGATCTGGAATTGGAAGTGGGGAAAAACCATGAGATGACCGTATTCGACTGGATTTTAGATATTATCGCCTACCATATATTCTACTTACCAATAGCTCTGTCTTATCAGCTGGCTTTTTTCAATTGACAGTTTAACCCTGTACAAAATTTGTGCTTTCACAACCTGTCACCGCGTACTTTCACAGTTGTACCGTATAGCACCAACAAATTTTGGGCAGCTTCAAAAGTACCGTATCTGATGTTTGCTTCTGCATGTATTTGACAACATAATAAATGTTGAGTGGGGAAGGATAGACCCACGTCAACAAACCCACCTGTAAACCTAACATTTTCCTACACAATAATACATGCATGCAGCGACAAGTGGAACTGTGTATGCCCTCAGATTTCAACGTAAATTTGTAAATTAAATATATGCCATCTAATTTGAAAATAATGTCAGAATCAGGAAGAACTGTTTCACTGTAGTATGCCTTCGGGCATAAAAATACATATTGCAATACAAATCTCAAACACATTGCAAGGACATATGTGACAACTACAAGAACTTATATCCCAAAATTTTGAAGATAAAATTCTCTAATTTGTCGATATGACACCCGAAGTGTCCAAAAAGTACAGTTAAAAGGGAAAACCTCAAAGGAAACTAAAGAGCGCTACTTTACCCAAAGCTTTGAAGATAGAAATATCTAATTCATGAAAACAATATACAAAGCATGGATGAATAGTAAACCATGAAGACAATTTAGAAAGCCTTGGATGTGCAAAGTGCAAACAACTCGTAAGAAATTTCCGAGTGAATAAGACAACTAGCGCCGTATTAGAAGAGTATAAGACAACTGGATTAGACTAAGGATGAGACATCTTTAAACGTGACATATTTGACCAAAATATTATTATTTTATTATTTTTATATTTTTGTTTGATATGGGCGCTACAATCACTGTGTGTGTGTGTGTGTGTGTGTGTGTGTGTGTGTGTTTAGTGTGTGTGTGTGTTTAGTGTGTGTGTGTGTGTGTGTGTGTGTGTGTGTGTTTAGTGTGTGTTTAGTGTGCGTGTGCGTGCGTGTGTGCGTGTGTGTGCGTGCGCGTGCGCGTGCGTGTGTGTGTGTGTGTGCGTGTGTGTGAGTGCGTGCGTGCGTGTGCGTGTGCGCGCGCGCGCGTGTGTGCGTGCGTGCGTGCGTGTGTGGATGTGTGTGTTATATTTTTATATAAACCACTTTAAAAACTTTTATTTAAAGTTTCATCTTGTCATTGTTTACATAGTTAAAATAAAAATAAATGGCCTACAACCTGTCAATTGAATCCTTAGAGTGATAAGATTCCGGTTGAAAAGATATTTAAATTAAATGTATAATATTTTTTAGATATTTATTATATTTCGAATCTTGTAAATTGTTAATTTCTTTATTATTATTTTTATAATTAATATAAAAAATTGATTTGGATTAAATTTTGACGTCCGTATAATTTTTTGGAACCTAATTTTGAAGTTTACTATGAGTGTGGGACATGTAATATTGAACGTCAAAAATCCAGCATTTCCGAGACATGTAATATTGAACGTCAAAAATCTAGCATTTCCGGCGAAGTTTCACGTCATAAATTAAAAATCCAGTTTCTTCGAGCGACGAGGAAAAAAGGAGGACAAAATGCTAACAAGCGATGGTACAAAAGTTGGAATGAAAGAGCAAAGATCTGGAATTGGAAGTGGGGAAAAACCATGAGATGACCGTATTCGACTGGATTTTAGATATTATCACCTACCATATATTCTACTTACCAATAGCTCTGTCTTATCAGCCGGTTTTTTTCAATTCACAGTTTAACCCTGTACGAAATTTGTACTTTCATAACCTATCACTGCGTACTTTCACAGTTGTACCGTATAGCACCAACAAATTTTGGGCAGCTTCAAAAGTACCGTATCTGATGTTTGCTTCTGCATGTATTTGACAACATAATAAATGTTGAGTGGGGAAGGATAGACCCACGTCAACAAACCCACCTGCAGACCTGTCATTTTCCTACACAATAATACATGCATGCAGCGACAAGTAGAACTGTGTATGCCCTCAGATTTCAACATAAATTTGTAAATTAAATATATGTTGTCTAATTTGAAAATGCTGTCAGAATCAGGAAGAATTGTTTCACTGTAGTATACCTTCGGGCATAAAAATACATATTGCAATACAAATCTCAAACACACTGCAAGGACATATGTGACAACTACAAGAACTTATATCCCAAAATTTTGAAGATAAAATTCTGTAATTTGTCGATATGACACCCGAAGTGTCCAAAAAGTAGAGTTAAAAGGGAAAACCTTAAAGGAAACTAAAGAGCGCTGCATTACCCAAAGCTTTGAAGATAGAAATATCTAATTCATGAAAACAATATACAAAGCTTGGATGAATAGTAAACCATGAAGACAATTTAGAAAGCCTTGGATGTGCAAAGTGCAAACAACTCGTAAGAAATTTCCGAGTGAATAAGACAACTAGCGCCGTATTAGAAGAACAGTATTTTGCATTTAAAATATCCAATACTTGATGGAATAAAAACCAAAATTTTGATTATTGAAGTTCAAAAATTTGTACAAGTAGCCAATCACATCATGACATGTAAGAGTTTTCACCCATGTACAAGAACAAAATAGTCAATGTTCAAGCAATTTCACTTATATTCAAGTATTGGTTTCCACCATGGTTGTAGCATTTTCACATATATTATTTTAAATCAATTCAAAATATGGTTTTCCCTCCAATTGAACATTCCAAACAAAAAATATAAGTTAACACAAATGTAAACTACATATTAGTGAAAAAATCACAATCCCATATCATAAATAATTGATTTTGTGGACCCCTTAACTTAGGGTGTACCACTACTGGCCCTTCTCCCCTAGCGCCGTATTAGAAGAGTATAAGACGACTGGATTAGACTAAGGATGTGACATCTTTAAACGTGACATATTTGACCAAAATATTACAAATTCAAGTGTCATTTAGAGAAAGAAAACTTAAATTTTTATTTTTAAATATGCCACAAAAGATAGTTGAAAACAAGTTTAGTTTAAAATTAAAGGTCTTCCTTAATTATTACAGATGAGGCCGAGGGTAGGGGTGTTTGGATTTAGTGTAGAAAACTTAGAGAAATTTGGTGTCAAATCGAATCCATCAAGCCGAGGGTAGGGGTGTTTGGATTTAATGAAGAAAACTTAGAGAAATTTGGTGTCAAATCGAATCCATCAAGGAAATTGGAACGGTGACAGTCCGTTGATCGTTCAATACAAATACGAAACCAATTATTATTTTCGACGAGTACAGCACTTATTGATGTACAGTAGACACAGCTAAATCAATGAAAGAACAGAAGGCTGTGTCTGTAATGAATAAAAGAACGGAAAGGTGTAACGAATCAAAGAGCATAAACATGGGAAGTATTGGGATAAAGAATGCCCCAATTTCTTTCTGTCTCCACACCAGACTTCTGATTTTCATTAAACAGAGCAAATATGAAAGTGGGTATGAACACACCGGGTCTTCTCGGAGTGCCCAGCTTCATCGCCATTCTTTTCAGAAGCCTCCCGTTATACACTGCCGCATTGCCCACGGTGGCGCCAACTCCTCCGCGCGTCGGCCACCCCGTCTCGCTAATGGCGATCTTAACATCAGGGAATCCCACGGTTTCCATGGCCGCCACGAAAGCATCCATCTGGGCATCCAACAAGTTACCGTACTTGAGATCTCCGTCTGAAACAGGGGCAGCGTCTCCCTGAAGCAGGGCATATTCCAGCGGTATCTCGTCGCTGTTTCCCGACCAGGCGAAGTAAGGGTAGGCATTGACGAAGAGATAAGATCTCGTGGAGGAGAGCAGCTTCAAGACGGGACGGAGGATGCCGTCGGCGATGTCGGGCCTGAATATTCCGGCGGAGGGAGGATAGGAGGCGTTGAGGGCGTCCATGGCAATGCAGGTGGAGACCTTGATGTAGTGGTGGAGTCCGGCGGTTTGCAGGGCGGTTTGGAGGTTCTGCATTGCCGGGTAAAGGTGAACCCACAGGTTGCGCAGCTCAGGGTGGCTGAGCAGCTCGTTCCCAACAGTGATTAGACGGATGCGCGTCGCAGGGAAGAAGGGCTGCACGCGCTCAGACACCCACTTGTCGGCGGCGGAGGGAGACGCAGCCAGCGGCGCCACCTCTTCGTTGGTGGCTGCCATCACCACCCGCAGTCCGGTGTTTGACAGAGCGCCAAGAACGGCCGGATCGGAATCATAGATCTTCACTTGCCGGAATCCCAGAGACCTTATCACCGCCACTGCTTGCGGCGGCGCCGGCAGGTCATCGCCCAGCCGCCCGTAGTTTATTCCAACGCTCGCAGGCACCTTGGACGCCATCGCTGCATAACAACATTCATTAGAAGGAAAACAAATTGCAGAAGTTTTACTTGTGAAGAATACAATACTCACCGAAATTATTGTGACGGAGAAACACCAAGACGACCAATGTAAAATACATTTTGCTGCTGAACCCGACCATTGTTGCAGCGAGGGTCACTGGTTTTTTTCCCCGTTTACTAAGCTTTCCGTTGTATTTATAGTATCCAAGCACTACCCCCGATAAGATCTTTTTCACCTCTCTCATACATAATAAATAGTTAATACACATATTTATCGGCTTTACAAAGCCTTCCCCAACATCCAAAACTAGTTTAGATTTCCAACATATTTAAAATGACGTCACGAATGCAACCCAGGCGGTCGGGAGCGGGTAATGAGCTGTCTTACACGATTCACGAGACTTTGCATTTTGGAGATTTAAGATAATATAGCCGTTTCTTAACGGGTAGGCCGGCTATTTGAAGACACGATGACCGTCATATAAAAATTGTGACGATTCGCTTTAGGCTTTAGCTGTCATATTTGATTGTCTTTTCCCATGAAGGACAATCAGTTTTAGTCCATATCAAAAGATAGGGTGCCGTCAAATTTTCTTAAAATAACCGAGGTATTGTATAATGCCTTGTGTATTCATTGATTTGGCCAAACTTCCTTTTAAGATTTGAAATTTTCGTTGAATATTAATGAAGTAACTTCAAGATGTGTTAAAAGTGTATTTAATTTTCAGTTCGGTAAAAGTAAGTTTAAGATGTCTTTAAAAAGTGTATTTAATTTTGGGTGCGTATTTAGAGTTAAGTGCGAAATATAATGTTTTAATAATTGAGATTAAGCATATTTAAATGCGAAATATTTAATGAAAGATCTTATTTTTATATATTTTTAGTTTTTTATTAGCTATTAAAATTAATTGTTTAATGATTTAGAGTCATTCAAAGTATTTGAAATAGAGGTGAGCCAATATAATATTTATGTGGCACACAAATGTTCCACTCTATATATCCCAATACACTGTATGTTAATAGTCAATCTAAAAATTATTACAAAATGTGTGAAACTTCTTTTTGAGATGAATGACTAACATATTTGAATAAAATCTTTAAAAGAATAGGTTTTGTAAAATCTTAACCCTCTAAAAGAATAAAATACAACTAATCTTAATTATGTAAGAAAAATTGTGATTCTAAATAATATTATTTTGTTGATAATAATAATAATAATAATAAATAGTCGTAAATAAAACTTACGCAACAATTTATACGGATGAAGTTTCTTTAAATGAAATGAAATTGAAATTTTTGGAAGGACCATCAAACATTCTTACCAATCTACCATTAGAATTTTACATTTTCCTTCTTTACTAGATAAATTTTCTATCATTTCAAGCTAAACATTGATTTTTCCTTTCAAATCTTTACTTCTAATCATGTACATATCTTTATTACATCGAGAGGTCTTCCTCAATTGGCAAGCAAGGACTTAATGGTGTGCGTTGTTAGAAAAAATTCTTTAGCTACCGACTAATGTTTGATGGTTAAAATGATATATAATAGTATAATGCCAACTCATGTTTAATGCATAAAATAAAATATATAATTATATATTTATACACGTAAATGTAACTTATTTTAAAAGTGTGGAAGATCATTAGTGTGGACTAAATAATAAGTGAAGAAGTGTGAAGATCATTACTCTGAAGGAAATTCACATTCAATAAATAATTATATTTATTCTTATTAATGTATACAATGTATTGTCAATATTATTATCATTATATAGTAGTATCTCAAACCCTATTTGTAATGTCCACATTTTCGATGTTCCAAACCACATTAAATCTTAAATAAATACTTAGGAAATTGTGGGGAAAAAAATCATTTAAAGGGTTGTAAATGTGTTAACCCTAAGGTACATTTAATTAACTCCTAACAATAATTTGCTACATTACATTAGCTTGATCCAACCTAGATTAATAATTAAATATCATTAATCTATTTCTAAAGTTATTTCAGGTTATAATCTTCTTGCAATGCATCTATTAATTCCTTTGTTTAGTCTAATTTTAATTCCTTTAGGCAATTAATATCCATATTCCACACTTATACATTTACCCTTGGTTAAATTAATCCCCTTAAGTCATTAATTTTAATGTTTATTTACAATACCATTATTTAATTACTATAGTTTTAATTCCATTTAATTATTTACTAAACCATAAAAGAGGGTTACATTTCAACTTAAAAAAATAAGGCCCTACGTAGCCCCATTCACAAATTACATATACATTTAATTAAAACATATGTTCACATAAAATATCCTCACCTAAAAGTTGTAGGATTGATTCCCTACTCTTAGATCTTTTCATTTTTGGTCCTTAGATCTTATGTTTTCATTCTAACCCTAATAATCCTTATGAATTCCCTTTAACATTTTTCTTGCCATAGTTTCCTCATTTGTTCTCTTTTTTTTCTTCATTTTGCAAGTTGGAGGAGAGGAAGCCATGAAAGTATGAGAGAAACCATGGAGGAATTTCCTCTAGGTTTTAGTATAGCAATGGAAGGAAGATCTTTCCCCACTTGGCTCACTTATTTGTTTACATAGATCTTGTAGGGTGTAGTTATTTTCATCCATTTTATTTGAAGCATTCATCCACAAATATGGTTGAAGTTGTTTAATGGTTCTTATTTTCTTGAGTTACATTTGGCAAAAAACTCATTTCAAGGATCTAAGTGTATACACATTTATATACATCTATACATGAGTGTATATGTGCTTGTAGGTCATTAGATATACATTCTATTCAAGTTTCATTTCTTTAAAACCACTGGTTTGGCCAATAATCACATTTTTGTAAAATTGTTTCTATGCACAGGTGACCAATGGCGATCGCTTGACCAGCCACGGTACTCACTAGCTACCAACATCGGTTCCACTACTGGTGCCAGCTCCGGAAAATATGGTAAATTTTAAATAATGAGGTATACAAATGCATATATCCTCGTATATATTCATCTATATACCTCCTTATACTATTTTAAGTCTATTGCAGGATTTACATTCATTGGTTTACACAGAAAGTAAACATTTCTACATTTAAATTTAAAAGTGTCGTTTGTGTACAAATTCCAGTGAGCGGTGTCAGTCACAGGCATGTCGATGACGGTACAGTAGCCCACTCCAGTTACTATAGATTTGATATATTTAAAATATCATAAGGGACTTATAGAGATTTTCCATTATATTCATCTAGGTGAATCTAAAATAGATAAGAAAGGTTTCCATAGATGTTTTGTCATGTTTTCTAAGAAATAAATCATTAAACTTAAGTTGAAGGTCGAATTTTACAAAATAGTAATAATGTACAGTGACCGATGTCGGTATAGGTTCTGCCAACATCGGTTAAGCCTATTGGTATTGGTCAATTTGGAATGCAAAATGCTATAAAAAGGTGTGTGTGTGTGTGTGTGTGTGTGTGTGTGTGTGTGTGTGTGTGTGTGTGTGTGAAGTGATATATATAAAGAATAGATTTCAATCAACTGTTTTAAGATAGAAAACAACTATGAAAAGGAGCCAAATTCATTTTTGGATTAAAACACTAAGTTTGTGGCATTCTTTCTTTTGCAATAAGGTATAAAACTTGAGTATAATATCAACTCTAAATCATTCTTTTTCACATATAAATTTTGGAGAAAAGAATAAGGTACAACACACTCAAATAAACTCCTTTTTCATTTCAAATTTACAACAATACAACAAAAGAACTCATCAATAATTTCTTTACAATAATATCATTCCTTTCCAAAGAATACATATTACAACTTGAATAAAATATAGAATTTGGAGAGTTTCATTTCCAACCAAGAATACAACTTAAGCTTATTCCTTTCAACTATAACATTGTAACTTGATAAATAGAATTTACAAGGCTTTCTTTTAAAATTTAAAAATTACAAGCCTTCCACTCTAAGTGGAAACAACATGGCTAAATTTTAAAAATGTAGGATTCATTTTTTTCTTCTAAAAGATGCACTATGTCCAAGACTTCAACTTAAGCTTCACCATTTTCCTCTCTTCAAGCACAAAAACAAGGAAGGGGGAGTAGGTAATGCTTTCTGCCCAACCAATAATCCAATGAGGAGAAGAATTTATTCTCCTCATTGGCTCTCGAGCCCCAACCATAGAGCAATAAGAAATAGATACAACCAATTACAACTTTCACAAATACAACACACATGCCAACAATATTTCAACACACACACAAGCACAACAATAGCAATATCAAAGAATACAACTTCTCTAAACAAGGCTTGAAATATCTAAGCCAATAGAGCAAGGAACTATGGGGAAATCACTTATGCCTCCCAATAGGATTAGGTGCCCACCTTAAAGCCTCCAAAACACAAAACAACCCACAACAAGACTCTCATGTCTTCCTCAAATTCTTTTATGCCTCCCAAAATCTCTTATGCCTCCCTAAAAAAACATATAAGATAATAAGCATTTTTCTTATCTATAAGGTAGGGCACCCAACCCAACTCCCTCCAAAAATGTGAAACAATATTCTTATGCCTCCCTCTAAAAGATCCCCATAAACCTTCTCCTGTGTAACACCCGCAAAAATGATGTTCTATGAACACGCTAACATATCTCGAAAATTGTGACTAATTTTTTTTTTAAGTTAAGATAAAAGAGGTTACAAGGGTGTTAATCCCCTAAGGTACATCAAATTAACTTACACCACTAATCTCAACTTTACGATTGAAGAACCAAGTCGAGTTATAATATTTAAATATTTTTTGCTCATCTCTAAAGTCCATTAATCAACATTCAACTAGGAAGGTGCTATAATTTAATTTACTTAATTAAATGTTTTATTCTCTTTAGTTAATGTTCAATCCTAATATGGTTAACATCATACTTAATTAATTTAGTTTCATTATCCTAATAGCTTAAAGTCCTTTTTATTACTTTCCTAAAACATACTAAGAACTAATAAAGACTTTACATCATAAGGCAATTAATTGGCCCCATTCACCCATCTATACATACCCTCAATTTTATTTAAAATATTGTTTTTAAAACACTCCTACCAAACAAAAGTAGGGTTAATCCTCCACCTTTAGATCAAATCAATCTTGACCACTAGATCCTAGGGTTCCCAAACTAACCTTAAAAATCCTCAAGCATTCTTATTAAAACATCTTCTTACTCTATTCTCCTCATTTGGTTTATTTTCCTTTGTTAAAATAAATTGCAAGTTGGAGAGAAGGAAGCCATGGGAGCAAGAGAGGAAGAACTATGGAGGAGTCTACAAGGAGATCCAACTTAAATTATTTTAGATTATCGCTTTATTGTTGTTATTAATTTCATTCAAGGATTAGGGGGGTTTCCTTCACCAATTAGGTTTGTTTCAAAGCTAAGTGTATTTGGGTTCTCTATTTGGGGCAAACCCTACCCCCATCAATATAAATGAGAAAGAGTGCTTTTAATTTACCATTTGTAGATAATTTACTTTACCTAATAGGATTTAGCCATTATTCATTTATTGGAGGTGTCCTTAGTAAATTTGCAAGCCTAAATTTGTAATAAGAGCAAGTTAAAGTTTACACAATCGCGGAACTAGATATTTCCGTCCAAAGTGACAAAACCACCACCCAGAGCAGGCCGGCGGTCCTGGGGCTACTGCCCTACCTAGGTGACAAACTATGAACCATTGCCCTATTTAGCGGTGGTTCTGAGACCACTGTCTTACCTGAGCGGTGGTTATAAGACCACCGCTCTGCACATGGCGGCGGTCTTGTTTCTTAAAAACATAACCTTAAATCCAAGAGTTTTCCAAAAAACCAAAAGTTATTAAGGATGTTCAAAAATACATTTTGAAGCTTAGATTTTACATGTCTAAGTTTTTCATTTGCAAGGTTTAAAATCCATTTATTCATTTCTTAGGTAAAATCTACTCATTTTAAAGCATTTTCTATTCCAATAAAATTACAACTACTTACAAGATCGTTTTCCATTTTGTTCAACTAATTTTCTTTGAATTCCAAGAGTAAAATAAAATATTTATATCTAATTCTACATTGTTATTTTCTTACTACAAAATCAATATTCTCAAATAACAATACACCTCAAATTTGTTGTCTCTTTTATTTTCACTAGAATTTACATATATACAAAAGTATCTAAAATCAACTTTGCTCTATATCCAAGTTTAATATACATACATTTTTAACATCTTACAAATTTCTACCTTTCTTATTCCTTATTTACCATAATATAACTTCAAAATGAAAATAAACTTTCTTTCTCACGCTACAACTTTCAAATAAACTTGTACACCAAATTTCCATTTTGATTCTTTTCTTTCCATACTACAATCTAAGAAGAAGGAAAATTTTACAACTCTTTAATGAACTTAATCAAATAATATTACAACTTATAATACAACAATTTCTTTAAAATAAAATGCAATATTACAATCTTCCACCTTGAGTGGGAAAACAAAAAAAGGCTTCTCACAAGAAGAAATTTTCTAGGGACTCCAAAAAAACCTCCAAAATTAACACCACCAACAAGAGAGATCCTTCATGATTTTCTTGATCCACAACAAAATGGGGGGAGAGGAAACACTCTCCACCCAACCAAAATATTCAATGAGGAGGAGAAGCCATCCTCCTCATTGGCCCTTGAGCCCCAACCACATTACAATGAGAGGTGATTCCAACACATGGTAACAACAAGCTTCCACATAAAAAACCAAGTATTTCACAACCATTCCAAATGCACATACAACTCAAACTACAAACACAAGAAGGAAGAACAACAAAATAAACAAGGCTTAAAAATGAAAGCCAAAGGAGCAAGAACCTATGGGGAGGCCACTTATGCCTCCCAATGGGAAATGGGTGCCCACCTTAAAACCTCCAATACATATCTCAAATCCCCTACATACTCTTATGCCTCCCACATACTCTTATGTCTCCCTCATTTTCTTATTCCTCCCTCATACAAGAACAAGTAAGAAATGCAATCATTCCTTGTCTAAGGTGGGGCACCCAACCCAAACTCCCTCCAAAACATGAAATAAATCTTATGCATCCCTACATGAATTATCCCCACAGTCCCCTCCTACACCACACTTAGGCAATCTACCCAAGCGCCCAAAAATAATTCCAAACACTCAAAAAACCAAGCACGCAAACACAAAATAAAGGAATAACATAAGAAAAATTAAAGCTCCTACCTTTCCGTAGCAGATCTTATTCCAAGATTCAATCTTGAAGCTCCTTAAAACCCAAGCAATCACCAACAAGCTCCCATAAAGACCACAAGCTCCCCAAAATCCTGTAACTCCCAAAAAATGCAAGAGCACTAAAGAATTAAGTAACCCCCAAACAAGCAAAAGAACTTGAATAAATAGAAACGAGAGAGAGGAGGGTGAGGTGGCTTTGTGTAGGATGCCACATCACTCATCCTCAACTCCACCTCACAAGTCAAACTTCAAACTCCAAATGCACAATTAATAATGGTGGGTGAGAGGAATGACAAGTTACTTACACACAAAAGCCAAGCCCACACCCCCTAAGGACAAAATTAATTACAAGAAAGAAATTGCAATCAAAATTTTACCTTTTATCTTCCAAAAACACATAATGGGGTCTATTTTTGACCCCCCAACCCATAAGTAGGGTTGGCATAGAAATTTAAGAGGTGTGGGACAAGTTTGACTTGTCCCACAAGTCTCCAAATATTGTCCTAAAGGCCAAATTCTAATTTCCATGTAGGGGTAGAGTGTACAACACTCAAGATCCCAAGCACTCAACAAACAACACAAAATCCAAGGGAAATTTAGTCTAATAAATTAACTTCTTTTGGTCACATCTATAATTATTTTACAATAAGATTGAATTAAATTTTTAATCAAGACACTACAACCCATTGATAATAAAGGGGAAAAAATACATACACCAAAATTCCACATAATTAATACAATGAATTTCATCACTAAAAAAATCGCATACTAACATTAAGTAAAGGAAAACTAAATAAAATACAACACATAACCCCTTCGTCACAATTTCCCCCTAACAATAATTCAAACACACACACACAAATACATGTTGTCATGGTGACCCTTGTTTAATTCACCTAGAATTCCAATGTGGTTGGTTTCCAATCCCCCCGATGTTTGTTGTGAATATATTTACCTGTAAAACACATAAAACCTCCTTTAGCCTCATGGCCACATCAAAACATCTAAAATAAAATGTGTAATATAAATCCACACTCATCTATATATGCATCAAATCATTATCTAGGCAACTACAATATCATTTACAATTTCTAACAACATCTTTATTCTACATTTCATCCATGTCAAAATGATCACAACATTAGTTCAATTTTCAAGGCCTACTCAGTGTGACAAAAATATCTCATGTTAGAAATATATATAACCATGTCAGTAGCATATCATCATCAATATCAAAATGTCTCTAATGATCTAACACATCATATATGAATTGAAATCAACAACAGTCTAGTATTTCTAACATCTAACATCATGTTAAATCAAAAAGTTATAATAATATCCATAAGTATAGTCGACAGTATCAAAATCAATAATAAAAAAAAGGTGTCAAAGGGAAGTGGGCACTACATCCCCTCCCCTTAAACTCGACTTCCTCCTGGAAGTCACTGGAACATGTGTGGAAATTGAACTCATAACAGTGTAACATCCTCTCATGTAGTCATAGCCTCGTCATATTTGTCCCACTAGACCCAAACCTAGTCAATCTCTCTACCTCGAAGGCCGAGGGTCCTACACTCTATAATGCAGATGGGCTCCACCATCACTTGCCCCTGATCCTGCACCTACAATTTGGTCCAATCTAATACATGAAAAGGATCATAAATATACCTCCTAAGCATAGAAATATGAAACACATCATGGATGTGAGACAAGCTAGGTGACAACGCTAGACGATAGGCCGAGGGACCAATGCGATCCAAGATCTCAAATGGATCCACAACCTAGGAGCAAGCTTAGAACCTTTTCCGTAACGGATAGGGATCTTATGTGGTCTGACATGAAGAAACACATTCGTGCCCACCTCAAAACTATGATTTTTCCTATGCTAGTCCGCATACTTCTTCTGCCTGTCTTGCACCTTTTGTAATCTTTGCCTAATCATAAACACCTGCTACTCCTTTTCTTGCAATAAGGCTAGCCCAAGAGAAACCCTTTCCTCTAATCTATCCCAACTCAGAGGTGTCTTGCACTCCCTATCATATAATACTTGAAAAGTAGCCATGACTATCAAACTATGGAAACTATTATTGTAGGAAAACTCCACCAATTACAAATACTCCTCCCATCTTGACTAATGATCCATAACGTACATCATAAGCATGTCCTCTAACATCTGATTCACCTGCTTAGTCTATCCATCTACCTCATGGTGAAATGTTTAATGAAAATAAAGACTAACACCTAGTAGTCTTAATTAACAAAGTTAAAAAAAAGTCTAAAGCACCATCAAGATAAGAGCTAAACAAGGTTAGACAATAACATTATTTGCATTTAAAACTTCAAATCATAAATCAAACTAAGCATGCAAATTTTTCAAGAACCTATACTCTTTTGATTAACAACAAAATTAAATGGACCTATGTAGGCTCCATGGCAATCAAAGTGGTTGTTTTTGATATCCAAGAACCTAGGAATGAGAGCTTATCAAAGTTGGGCTACAAGACCCTTTTGACACCTCCCATATGACCCAAGCACTTTGGCTAGAAAAAGAGGCTTAACTCTTCAAGTGGTGAATTCTCAAGAATAACAAAGGAAAGCTTTTAGTCTATTTGCTATGTGCTTTGCTTTTGTCTTCTCAAGGAATTTAGGTGTAAGTGTAAAGGTAGGAGGAGGGATCTTTATATAGCCCAATGGATAAAGGAACCACTACATCCCTTTGCATGTGGGATAATAGGGATGTTGAGTTAGTTATGGATAAGGGGGGTTTAGATAGGGTTGAGTTAACTTTAGGAGGGTTTGTTTGTCCTTTAGTGACTCATGTGGATAAAGGGGGCCTTTTAATTAATCAAGGTGATTTAATTAATAGATGTGCAAGCTTATAAAAGACTTTTAGAGGAATATTTGAATGCTTTAGACTATAGAAGGGGATTAAATCAATTGAATATTGATTTATTGGTTAAATGAAAGGGGATGCTAATTAATTAATAATAATTAATTAGTCTAGGTAGTAAGGGAGATTAATTAACGGAAGGTCGTTAATTAGGATATTTGTTGGATAGGCGACTTAATTAATTAGCGTAGTGTAATTAATTAATCATGATAGGAGAGAAGATGAGTGCCTTTTGATGAAATGTCACCAATTTTGTGGGAAAGGGAGATAATTAGCACAATTTAAGTATTTAAATTGCTCAAGGCATAATTATGGGTGTCTACATTTGCCCCTCTTTGGGGTGGCGTAAGTGAAGCCACTTCAAACATAGTAGATGGGTGAAATTTTGAAGGGATAGAAGAAAAATTAGTAGGAGGGAGAGATGCCCCCTCGAGTGTCAATGGGGTGATGAAGGAAGATGATCGACGATCAAGAAAGGTGAGAAATAGATAGAAGAATGGGCAGGGAAGGATGCCCTGAAAAGACAGAAGATTAGGGCTGAGAGGAAAGTGATGCAGAAGAAATATGGAGGAGTGGAGAGAAGAGCTTAGCCTCTAGCCTTTGTATTAGAACACTTTTGGTGTCATCATATTGCCAAGAGATCTACGTCATCAGTCCTTATTAAAAATATAAGCATACGACAAAAGTAGAATGACATGAAAATCCATACTACGAACAATTTTCCATTGCTAAAAACACCAACTCCATGCAACATACAACAATGCAATGCAATATGAGAAGGAAACAAGCTCATTTAACAGGGAAAACAAGTATGAACACACATATCCAACCCAACAACGGTCAAGACAGTTGTACAAATGTTTTTTTATCAAGCTGAAGAGATCCACATGTTCGTGATTGATGACAAGGGTTAAAAATGATGCCCCGAGCAAGGATATATGCAAGGGGAAATGATAATGGACACTGGGTCCAAGTAGAAAGCTTTGTGTGCAACGAAACAACACCAGGCAACAAACATGCCCCAGAGTACAGACGAAGCAAGCAGCTAGCTTTGTGAATGGTTGTGAATTCGGTGTTCCACGAGTCATATTAATCAGGGAAGATGTGAAATAAACCAGTAGGATATGGAGAGAATACCATGCGCAAGACACAAGTTTTAGCCATAATAAGCAGGTTACCTATTTTTGTAGGATTTTTACTTTTTAGGATTTTGTGAAAATTTTTGCCTTGTTTTTGAATTTTTAGATTTTTGAAGTGATATATATATTTTTGGTTTGCTTTTTTCTGAAATGCGGTGAACAATAGAAGAAAATAGAAGAAATAAAATGAAGGGCGTAGGTGCAAGAGGAAATTCCCCATGGGAAGAAAGAAGCAACAGGTGACAAATAATGTCCCTGTATAGTGGAAAAATTAATAAAATAATTATTTGTAAAATAATTATCTACGAGAGTGTGGATAAGAAGAAAAATTTCCTAGGAGCAATAAAAATTGTCCTAGTGAGAAGAAAGGGGTACTGGATGGCAAAAAATGCCCCAACACGGTGAAAAATAATTATTTAATTAAAATAATTATTCAACGGTGAACAGAGGAGAAAAAGGCAGTCAAAATGAGCCTCCAGGCACTCACGGTGGTGAAAAACAGGTTGATATACCCCATTTGGGGGGGGTAAATCACCAACCAATTCATTTATTACCGAGCACTATTGATTTTTTACCGCGAGGCTCTGACAGCTATGAGGACGATGGTGATAACATGAGACCGATTGAGGTGGGTAGACACAGTCTGAGGGTACCAGGCATGCCGACAATGGTGTCTTTGTGAGTACTCGAACCCTTCTTTCCAAGTTTTGTAATTAATTCCCTAGAATTAGGAATTAGGGCTAGGAGTCATGTAGGGCACGTGCGCGCGTAGGCGCAGGCATGCTAAAGGTGGCACAAGTGTCTCATTGGGGGTGCAGACACCTTAGGGTGCATGTGCACATGCGCATGTACACTCAAACGCACACACGCGAATGTACATGCACCACATATGTGCATGCATGCGCACACACTAAAAGGGTAGTGCACACACATAGGGGGTACACGCACATGCATGCGTAGGGATATGACTGATGGTGCAAGCATCAAAAGAGTGGCGCACATGCCCAAAAGGGCACGCAGGCACACGAATGATGGTGCAAGCACCCTAAGACAATTGCGCGCATGCGCATGTGCCAAAAGGAGAGCACACACACCTGAAAGGGTGCACAAGTGCCTAGTCTGATGGAGGATAGTCAAGAAAATGCCAAAAAGATGTCATTTAGAAGAAAATTTAGGATTTTTGGGTTAACCCTAAAAAAATGATAGATAGATTTTTAGAAGAAATGTTAGTGACTGACGAGTGGATTGATTTTTGTAGAGATGATTACCAGTGCTTCAGATTTGGGAGCGTCATTCACGGATCGCTGAGCTGGAGGGGAGCATGCATCGGCGAGATCGTCACATAGTAGCCATTCTTCTAGAGGTAGTGGGCCTAGGCCCCGTGTCTCAGATGCCTTCCATCACACTAGAGCATGGTCTGTTTAATGCACTGGCCGAGCGGTGGCACAGTGAGAGTCAGTGCTTCTAATCCCTACTGGGAGAGATGACTGTTACCCTGGAGGATGTGTGGCAGATTCTCTGCTTGCCCATCTTGGGTACACTGATTGAGTACACTTCTGATGTCGGGAAGATCAGGGCAGTTGTCTGGGATTTATTTGATCGAGATGACATACCTCATGATGGTATGACTGTTGCATTCCACGAGTGCATCACCAACCCTACACTGCACTGAGGGCCCCTATATGTTATGGCACTTATCAGTGGGTTTTTACTCACTGATAAGACTGGGACGTCTTTTCCATGAGGGTTGATGACATTGGTATAGGGGATATTTAGTGGTGAGTGCTATTGCTGGGGACAATGTATACTAGCACACTTGTACTGGGACTTGCATCTTATTACTTACCACCATCAGAAGACGGTGGGGCCTACCTCTCTACTACATATTTGGTCATGGGACCACATTGCTATCGGGTTCCTCGTGGGCACTCTTCATGCCCGAGATCTAGAGGAGCCATCTTACATGGCATGGGTATCAGTAGGTGGTGATGTACAAGGCCACCTAGGTAGCTTATACAGGTACCGGTGAGAGTTTGATGAGTTTCCAGAGAGAGATATCATATGGAGACCCTACAGGCACATTCAGTGGCCAAAGGATTCCATAGAGCTTAGTGTTTGCACAGTAGAGCATTTTATCCTTAGCAATCAAATCTATATCATCGAGCTATACATGGTTGACAGATGCTAGTGATAACTAGGCATGGTACAGGGGGTTCTGCAGCCTGACATATGGTATGCCCATAGAGACTCAGAGAGCCAGACTATGGGGCCGCGTATACAAGTGACCCGAGCCAAGGCCAGTTTCTTACAGGTGGCCCCACAGGTATGGGACCCAGCACTACAGACTAGAGATCCGGGGACTACCGCGGATTACTGGATGTGGTATGTGACTGTTTTACCCCGACGTCTGACTATCCCAGAGGAGGCCTGGGCAGTAGGTGCTAGACCACCGAGAGAGATTTGGCATGGTGGTGATCAGAGAGAGGGTGTAGCAGGTCATGACCCAGAGGATCCATTTGATGGATTACCCCATGATGAGTAGGGTACTACACAGGTACATGGACTGAGGCCATAGGGTCCAGGATAGGCACCAACAAAGTTTTCTAGAGCTAGAGTTCTAGAGCAGGGATAGTCATCCAGAGTGCCACAGGGACCGGTCCTGGTGGCACAGCCAGTGGCACAGACAGCCACCTTACAGTAGTAGTTATAGTAGGCTCTAGCAGAGAGAGACCAGGCTAGAGTAGAGAGAGATGAGGCCCGAGCCCTGAGTGTGACAGTGACAGCCGAGTGAGATCAGGCTCAGACTCAAGTTTTGATAGTATCAGTAGAGCAGAGGTCAGATTACCAGGCTCGGACCTAGGCTAGCCCGGGAGGTTATAGTGTTGTGCACGTTTAGCAGATATGAAAGATGGCCTCGCAGATGGCTTAGATGACAAGCATATATCAGCAGATGCAGGCCCAGCTATAGCCTATGATATTAGAGCGAGATAGGCTCAGAGCAGAGTGCACGTAGTGGGCCAGGCCGAGCTTTCCCAAGCTTCAGCAGAGATAGCGTCTTACCGACGCATAGATGGTACAACGGTGACTGTCTGGACACATAGAGATCTGGCTACAGCAGAGGGCAGAGCCTCTTATTACAGGGCCTTATACTTTGAGGTAGTTTTGGCTGAGCGATGAGTGCCCTCCTACAGCCAGCAGTCCAGCAGAGGGACCAGATCAGAGAGGCCTCAGGCCTCAGTGGAGTAGCCATGAGGACAGTCAGGGTGACCGAGTGATGTTCTCGCTATGCCACCACCGCAAGACAGACCATCCACCCCCTTTGAGGGCTCAATTCAGCCTTGATTTTATTGTATTGACATATATGCCTCTTGATGAATGCCTTTATTCTTTTATAGATGTATCATCCTTTTTGTATGCCTCAGATGAAGGCATTTTTTATGTATAGTAGATTTTGGTACATGCCTCTGATGAAGGCTGGTTATTCTTTGATATATGTATCATCTTTTGTATGCCTCAGATGAAGGCATTTTTGATGTACTGTAGTTATGTATATCTATCATTTTTGAGACAGATATATCACACATGTATTATATGGACATTTTTGACATGACATATGTGTTTATGAGATGGACATTGTTGTTACTTCTTGATTGAGTATATGGATAGATAGATGTGTTTATGATTTGATTTCACATGTATATGTATCATGATTTTGTTGATGTATCACATGTGTTTTGATTTCTAGATGATTGATCTTTGTAGAGTATATCAAATGTGTTTGTTTATATGATGTGCCATACTTAGTGGATGGGATGATATGATGATATGGGTGTGGGGGGATAGATTTTGATATTTGCGATCCCTCTTGCCCCCATTTGATGATACGATATGTGATGATTAGCTTAGCATTCATGTATGATGTATACTTAGCTTTTTCTTGATATATGATGTATAGATGATGTTAGATGTGATGATATTGATGGTAATGTGATGATGTGATAACAAAACAATGCACATGCAACAAGCAAACACAATCAAATGCCCACAAAGAACATAAATACAACAATGTACCATGATTCACTAGCATGCAAAAACATACCTCAATATGCACAAGTAAGAATAAATCTAATCTAACCAAGAAAAGATGAATCCTAATAAAGTATGTCCAAGCAACAAACAACACAAATGTACAAACAAGAAGCAACTATATAAGAAAACAAGCAAAGCAAGAAACAAACAATGCAAGTAAAAGTAAATGTTTTTGTAAGATTGTTTTTTTTCATGAAACAATTTTCTATTGTTTAGGGTGTTTGGGAAGCAATTTTCTATTGTTTTTTGTGTTTTTGAAACATATTTTGAATGTTTTTGCAGTTTGTTTTTTGTGAAATATTTTCTATTGTTTTTGTGATTTTTTGTGAAACAATTTTCTATTGTTTTTGTGTTTTTCTAACAGTTTTCCAGAGCTATGCACAGGTAACCAAGAAAGCGTGGATGCCCCCAGCGTTAGATGGGGAATATACAAGGGCAGATGCCACGTGCTTATACACAGGAAGGTGAAGTCATAGAAATTCCCCCAGCATAAGATGGGGAATAGGCCAAGACCATGCCCCTCACAGATGAATAAAAGGAGACAAAGCCGGATCAAGGCTTGACAGGATTGGGCCCACAGGGAATCTCAGAGGTAGACATGGAACTAGCCCTAGGCTAAGTAGAAATACCCTTCAGATGCAAGATGCTTGTGAATAACGAATCCTCCCAAGGTGCCGAAAACTAGTTTTCACCCAAGGACTTATCCAAAGCACCACAATTGTGTGGTTTTCACTTATGGATGACCTGTTTTTTATTTTTCTTTTTCTCATTTTTTTGATTTTTTTGCATTTTGATTATTTTACCATGTTTTTTAATTTTTTTGCTTTTCTAATTTTGCGCCATGTTTAAGCATAGAACTGCTTAAGATGCATGGAATTCATGGGCTCATGGAGCTCATCACCATTGGGGTGAGCAAGTTTGTATGCTCCTGTGTCATACTTGGCCACTATAACATAAGGTCCTAACCAATGTGGTTCAAACTTTCCTTTCTTTTCTCGTTCTACCCTTGTATTGAACTGATTCTCCTTCATGACCAAATCACCAACCTCAAACTGAAGAGGTATGATTCTCTTGTTATAATTTTTGGAGACTCTATTTTGATACACTTTGAGGTGATTAAGGGCACAGATGCACTTCTCATCTAGGAGCTCTAACTCAGCTAGTCTAGCCCCCTGGTAATCTTCATCTTTATCCAGATAATCCCTAAGAGAGATTCTTAGGGAAGGAAGCTCAATTTCTAGTGGGATGATAGATTCCATCCCAAATACTAGAGAATATGGCATCACACCCATAGGAGTGTGAATAGAGGTCCTGTAAGCCCAAAGAGCTGGGTGGATTTGCAAATGCCAATTACGACCTGTTTTACTTACCATTTTCTCCATTATTCACACCAAAGTCTTATTTGTGGCCTCGGCCTATCCATTACCTTGGGGATAATATGGTGTAGACCATTTTAACCTAATTTGGAACCATTGATAGAGACCCTTTACAGTTTTATTCTTGAATGACTTTCCATTATCAGTAACAATGGCTGTAGGAATGCCATACCGACAAATGATATGATTCATGATGAATTTGGAAATCTGAGCTCCTGTTACATAGGTTAAGGGGACAACTTCCACCCACTTGGTAAAGTATTCAGTAGCTGTGATGATGTGGGTATGACCATCAGATGAGGTAGGGGTAAGCTTCCCTATCAATTCAAGTCCCCATTTAGAAAATGGCCATGGGGTAGTGATGGGTTGCAATGGCTGTGATGGAGCATGGATGAAATTTCCATACTTCTGACAAAGTACACATTTTCTGACATAGTTGCAACAGTCAGTTTCCATGGTAGGCCAATAGTAGCCTAATCTTAACAATTTCTTGGCCAAAACCATTCCATTAGTATGTGCTCCACACACCCCTTCATGTACTTCTTTGATCACTTGGATCGACTCTGTCATATCGAGACAACGTAACAAATTCCCATCATAGCCACGATGATAAAGTGTACCTCCTAAAAGGGTATAGCGGGCTATTTGGTGAATTAGGATTTGTTTCTCAGAATGGGAGATGTTAGGAGGGAACGTGTTGTCCTTGAGATAGGTAAAGATGGGCTCATACCATAGGGAATTGGGACCAACAACATCACAAGCCAGACAGGATTCTGGCATGTCGTACGTGGGCTGACGTAAATTTTCCACAAAGAATGGCATGTCATTATTCCCTAGTGGAATACGAAGCATAGAACCCACTATTACCATAGCATCTGCCGATCTATTTTGCACTCTTGGGATCTGTTCAAATGTGATGTGCACAAAGTACTCCTTTAGAGTTTCTACCAGCTTTTTGTAAGGTATGAGATTTTCATCCTTAACCTTGTATTCATCATTAACTTGCTTGATAATTAACTGAGAATCACCCACAACCTTGACATGATGGATGTCCCATTTGATAGTGAGCTTCATCCCTATGATAAGTGCCTCATACTCTACGATATTGTTTGTGCAAGGAAAACCCAAGTGAAAATCCTGCGGTATAGGATCGCCAGAAGGAGTAATGAGGACCACACCTGCTCCTGAACCATGAAAAGTAAAGGACCCATCAAAGTGTATCTACCATATGAAAGATTCTTCAATGTATAGTAATGAGGCATCTGGCAGATCCAGATTCAAAGGTTCAGTGCCTTGCAAAGGTGCTTCTGCTAATTGATCTGCGAGTACTTGTCCCTTAACCAACTTCTGATGCACAAATTCTATGTCAAATTCACTTAGTAGGATGATCCAATTAGCCATTCTAATTGTGAGGATGGGTTTTGATAGCAAGTATTTGAGCGGGTCCACTTTAGATATAAGCTTCGTTTTGGTATTCAATAGATAATGGTGAAGTTTTTAAAAAGTAAAGACAGCAGCCAAACAATATTTTTCAATTTATGGATAGTTTAGATCATAAGCGATGAGAGTGTGACTCAGGTAGTACACCACTTTTTCTTTGTGACCAAGGTCGTATTGGGTGAGCAGCGCACCAATAGCAAATTGTGTAGCAGAGATATAAAGCAGGAGTGGCTCACCAAGAGTTGGAGGCATGAGGATAGGTGGATTGGCCAAGTATTGTTTAAGCAAGGTGAAGGCTTGTTGTAGCTTTGGTCCCCAAATTAAGGTGACATCCTTTTTAAGAAGGTGGGTGAATGAATGACACTTATCTGTAAGCTGGGAGATGAAGCAGCGAATAGCCTGTATTTTTCCTTGCAAGCTACGTAGTTGCTTAATGTTCTTAGGAGGAGGCATCTCAGTAATAGCAGATACTTTAGCAGGGTCTACCTCAATTACCCTTCTTGATATAATGAAACCCAACAATTTTCCCGATAGCACGCCGAAAATGCATTTCTTTGGGTTCAGCCAGACTTTGTACTCTCGTAGATGCTCAAAGATATGCCGTAAAATAACAAGGTAATCCTCTCTTGTCTTATATTTTCTGAGGATGTCATCCACATAGTCTTCCATGATATCATGGATCATATCATGGAAAATTACCTTCATTTCCCTTTAATAAGTAGCTCCTGCATTCGGGGAATGCTAAAAGCCGCAATGACTGCATATTGTCTACCCTTAAAAGCATTTATAATTTCATTGGACAACATGTCCATAGTGTCTACGGTTTAAGTGGGGTTAATGAGGACATTTGGGGCCCTAAAGAGAAAAGGGATATTGTAATTGCCCATGCGGATTTGCAAGACTCCTCTCAGGCCACTGCCATTGCCTTCTTCATGTCGTTGCAGGCTATCAAGACCAAGATTGACAGAGCTATCAAGTAACGGGTTGATGTGATGTTGTTTTTTGGCTATGATGTGGCTGTCATCTAGCAGTTCTGGAGCTATTTTTTGGTGGAGCTCTATTTGTTGTTTCTCTTTTGGTTTCTTTTTGTTCTTTCCTTCTTATTTTTGGATCTTTGTATGTTTAGATCCTTTCTTCACTTATATTGTAATATTTGGCTGTTGAGCCCTCCTTGGTTGACTGTTTTTCCCTTCTCTGGGTTGTTTCTCTCTTCTTTACTATCTGTCTTTTGAGCCCTTTTGTTTACATGGTATAGTCCCTTCAAAACTATTTGCCCTTAATAAAAAAAAAAGTAGCTCCTGCATTTTTCAGCCCAAACAGCATTACCTGATAACAGAAGGTACCCCAAGGAGTTGTAAAAGTCATCTTATGCTGATCTTCATCAGCTATCTTAATCTGGTTGTATCCTGAAAAGCCATACATAAGAGATAGCATCTCATATCTTGTTGTTGAATCCACAATCATATCAATATTTGGTGGTGGAAAATCATCTTTAGGGCAAGCCTTGTTAATGTCTCTAAAATCCTTGCATATTCTAATCCCGATAGGCTTTTTCTGGATAGGGATGATGTTGGATATCCATTCAAAATAATCAATAGGCCGAATGAATATTGCTACAAGCAATCTTTCTAATTCTTCTTCAACCAGTAGGGCCACCCTTTGGTGCATCTTTCTAAGGTTCTGTTTAATAGGTTTCGCATCTGCATGTACAACTAAGTTGTGCACGACCAAAGTTGGAACTAAGCACGGCATGTCCTTATAGTACCATGCAAATACATCTATAAACTCCCGTAGTAGCATAGTGAATGTTTTATGTTCCCGTGTCGAGAGTGATGCTCTCAATTTGACTATTTTTGGGTCCTCTTCTATACCAATGTTGACATCAATAGTTTCCTCTACTAGAAATTTTGGCAAGTCCTCCATACGCGTAGGATCGGGAGGAAGGTTGATATCTTCATCAAGGATGTCTCCATGAGATTTTCATCCTTGGTGTGGTCACTTTTATTGTCCTTTGATTTTTACACTTGTTTGTCAACCAGCACCTCAAAGAGGTTTTCACTTTGCAACTTGGACTTTGATTTTTGCTGAGGCTTTACATTGGAACTTTTACCCTTGCTTTTTCTTAAGTTTTGTTGACCACGAAGCTCAACCTCCTCACCGAAGTAGGTGCAGGTATCCAAGTCAATATAGAAGCACTTTTTGTGGTCTCCAATGGGAATTGTATCCCGAATGCGCATGAACTCTGCAATAGCTTCATCATTCTTAAATAGATCTAGTGATATATGACGTTGTTGGTCTCATTCAACAAGGGGAGGGTAAATAAGGTCAAGGATTGGTTCCATGGGGGTTATGGTTAGGACAACGGTATTCATGAATAGGTTCATGGAGGCAAGATCCTCATATTAGCTACAATGGGAATTTGTATCGTTGTCTAAATAGTCAGAGCTATCCTCATGTTTAGAGCAAGTAGTGTCTTGATCATTGGGATGTGCCCCATAAGGGAAAATTCCAATGCCATATCTTTCTATTTTAAAATGTGGGAGAGGTACTGGTCCTATTTTCCTTACTCATTTCTTCTGCATCCTAATCCCTTGTAGCCCATGGAGTACATCATTTTATTGGATTTCTAGTATTCAGGAGTTTGATAACAAGTTGGCTGAGTATCCTCTGGGACCCAATTTGTAGGTGGATCCAATAATTTTTCTTTAGACAGCAAGCCTCCAGGTAAGAATGACCCTATAGTGTGTTCATTTCTAGGTCTTCTAAAGTGATAGTTGGGTCGACCTCTAGTCTTGGGTGACAATGAGAGGTCTGAAACCAAGAGGGCTTGTTGCACATTATATTCTCCACAACCATATTCTAGAACCTTCATCTCCCATGAATCAAAAGGATATGTTGATGTAGACGCACCAAGGGTACAAGAACTGAGAGAATCTGAATCTATCTGAGATTCCATGGCTTCAGATTAGAGAGGGATAGCTATATCGATGGAGGGACATGCATATGTACCTTTACGTGTAAAACTATTGAGAGCTCTGCAGTGGTCGAAGGGCTCTGAATCTCCTTGTATTGTAATGGTGTGTCCCTCATGCTTCAATTTAATGCACTTATGGAACGTCAATGGCACGGTCTGCATGGCATGAATCCATGGTAGGACTAGAAGCATATTATACGGAAGTTCTAGGTCCAGGACATGAAACTTTGTTTGATGCCAAGTGGGACCCACCTCTATGGGAAATGTGATTGTGCCCATAGACTCCCTTTTTGCATTGTCGTAAGCGGTGATAGTGATGATACTTGACTCAAGATCTACCTCAGTATGTCCTATCTAATTAACCAATTTTAGCGTGCATATGTTCAACCTTGATCCGTTGTCCACAAGAACTCATTTGATCTTTCTGCGGGTAACTACTACCTCAATATACAAAGGAAGATTATGCGTTGGATTTTCAGTAGGGATCTCCCTATGATTGAAGGTAATATGTTCATTTGGTATGATGTTTGCTACTGCAGCTTGAAGATGTGTAAGATCTACCTCTATTGGCACTCCTGACCCCTGAAGAGTTTGGTATAGAATGTCTTTATGTACATTTCATATTTTAAGAAGATCTAAGATTGAAATCTTAGCAAATGTCTTCTCAAGTTTCTCTAAGAGGTTGTATTTACCATTTTGTGGGGTTGATGGAGAAGGTTTTGGAATCACGAGGCGGGCACGCCTTGTTACCATGGCACAATCCTTTCCCTTGATTCGGATGGTGTTGACATGGTCAGTAGGAGAGTGAATACATCCAATAAGTGAATCATAATGATTTTTGTCTTTCTTGGTGTATAAGTAATTCACTGCTTTATAACCTTGGGATGACTCTCCCCGATCCAGCTTTGACTTTTCTGATTTATCATGTTTGGGGAATGGATCTTTATATATCCCCATATTTTTGTTGGGTGTCTGATTTTTATCTAGATTTTCCACTTCTATCTCCCCATTATCGATGAGGTCTTGGATATAGTGACGAATTCACAGACATTTGTTTGTCTTATGTCCCTTGACACGATGCATTTTGTAATATTCATGCTCCTTGTACCATGATAGTTATGGAGCATTTTCATCAAATGGTTGTGTCTTAGGATATGTCACCATGTGAACCACATACAATTGTTTTAATATAACCGACAAAGGTTCATTGAGGGGGGTGAACATTCTCTGCTTGGGTGGTGGTTAAATGGGTCCTTTGGTCAGTTTAAAAGGTTGACTAGTTTGAACCACTTGTACACATTTTGAATCAGTGATCCAATCTCCTACCACGTTTTTTTTTGTTAAATACCTTCGGCTTCTCCGTGGGTTTAACATTTTGATTATCTTTAGATTGGGACTTGAGAGTTCCTTTGGCAATGAGAACTTTCTCTATTCAAACCCCTTTTTCAATGACCTCCTCAAAAGTGCGAACACAATACATTTAGAGGTGGAAGACTATGTCCGGATTTAGGTTGGGCACAAAAATACTTACCAGCTATTTTTCAGGGAAAGCGCAAGGGAAGAGGCTAGCTATCCCTCTCCACCATTGTAAGAAGCTGGTGAAAGTCTCATTAGGGTATTTTTTGGCACCACATAAATCTGCCATGGTGACATCACTCTCTATATTGTATGAGAAGTGACACACAAACCTTTCTACCAATTTTGGCCAAGTGAAAATTGATCCCCGAGGTAAATGTGTAAACCACTCCAAGGCTTGACCTCCTAGACTCTTGGGAAATAGTCATATGAGATAATTATCACTATAGGACACCTCTTGACATGCCATATAGAAATCTTTGACATGATCCCGTGGATCTCCCTTCCCTTTATATTTGTCGAATTTTGGCATGTCAAATTTCTTAGGAAAAGGTTGAAGGGTCATAGTCTTGTCAAAAGGATAGGGACATAATTCTTCATATTGATACTTTCTAATGCTCCCCATATTGCTCTCTTGAAGGCTTGTGAGTGTTTCTTTCATAGACTTCACCTCTTGTGTGAGTAATTGTTCTTTAGTGGGAGAAGTGGTGATATATACTCGATGATACTCTGTATCGTCTTATCCTTGATTTTCTTTATGGAGTTCACTGATTTTGACCTTAGGCCTTGACTTTTGAACATTTTTTCTTGCTTCCTTTTGTACATGAGAGGTTAGAAAAGATAATTTTCAACTTAGGTTACTAATATGTTGTTGAATGGTGGATTCTTCTTCTAACGGTTCCTCCTCTTCCTCGTATTGTGGAGGTTCTTCAACATTCTCATGTCCTGACCTGTTTTTATGTGGCACTTTGATAAAGGGTATCCTATGTCCCACCACTTTATCATTTCCTGCGTTGGAGGTAGAAGCATGTCCATGCGTCAAAATATCCTCCATGTTGATAAGGGGTTGCTCTTCTTCGTTAGCATTATTCACAGGTGGGATTGTCTCATTTTCGGTGGGAATTTTGGCCCCTAATTCTACAACCCGCGCTAGCACCCTATCCTTATTTCTAAAAAGAAACTCGTCTAATAAATTAGGGTCAAAGTCAAAATCTATGGGTGGGGATTCTAATTCATCACCACTATGATCGACCATATCTTCTATCTCTTTTTTTGCAAAAAAAAGAGGCCCTAGAACATGTCCAATGAAAGGGTTTGACCCTTGTCTATTTGAGGCTTCCCAAGCTTGTGCTTTTTGTTCCTTGTATGTTTGTTTCTTAAGTCCTAATCATGTTTTGGGAGCCATGATTTATAGTAGTTTCACTAGGGTAAGTTATGAGTGTGCTCAAAAATTTTATTCACACCTAAGTGAAATGCAAGATGAATACCAAGAATATGATTGAATAACAATGTGAGAATACCAATGTGATAGAGGGATAAATCAACAGTGACACAAATGTTTGGCATCTAAGCCTGTAAAATGAATGAAGTACTTCCTAAACTGTGTTTCAACAAAGTAGTTTGGTATCGCAAGATAATTAACAAGATGTTCTCACTTATGCCAAGTTCAAAAGAATGAACAAGACGTAAGTAACTACTAGAAGTTAATGTGACCTCCTAACTAGGCATACTAGAAGCGAGCTCAAATTCAATTAAGACCTATATCCCAAAAGTGCCAGTTACAATTTGTGAGTGACACAACAATGTCACCAAGATATGTTAACCAAACTTTGTGAGAAAGTAAGGTATTGATATCAAGATGATATTAATATAACATGCACAAGTGGTAACACGTAGCACTCTTCAAAATTGAGGTAATAATAGAGTCAAACTAAAATCTTAGAGTATAACTAGGAATTGTTAAAATGTGTGTAGTGTAACCTTACAATATATATATATATATATATATATAATATATATATATATATATTAGGTCAAGTTCACAAGAAACAAGACGTAAATACCAAAATTGTAGTGATACAATACAAACAAGGTAACCTTTCTAAGGAAGTTCAAGATGAAGAACCACGCCTAACTACAATGATGATCCTGACATGGGTATCAAGATCACAAAGGCCACCAATGATATGAATACACCTCTGCGCACTTTAGACGTTTAACTTACCCAGCCGCAAACATGGATGGGCATAAACGGACAAAAAATTGGCATAATTAATCAATTGGTAACACAATGGTAATCACCTTTATTTTGATCAACAAAGTGTCAAAATAACGTGAAGGAAGTAGATCAGAAATGGGGATGAAAAATACTAGCTTCACTTTGGTAGAGTTTTGCCTCGCCTTAAGGTAAGTAAAAAAACTAAGTGAAAGTAACGCATCACATGTTTTGTGATGAAAATATGGCTCACAACTCAACACTACTTTGAAGTATCCAAGTGGGCTCTTGGTCAAATTATATCTTCCTAGGTGGTTCTCTCATCCTAGGTGTTACAAAGTTGTCATAAGTGAACTCGATTTACCCAAAAAGTTGCACTGACTAGTTTGGGAGTATCTCGGATTTACTTTACCCTCTTTAAGAACAGTAGGCAACTAGTGTGTCTACATGAACTATCACTGGGGTTGTCATATGGACAACCAGTAACACTATCTCACAAAGGAATCACTAGTCAAGTAGGTAGTGCAGAGCACTTCCCATTTCATCCACAAGGTTCCCTCTTGCATTGACTACTTTGGGGTTCCTGGAACCCCCATTGTTGTAGCTTAAGGTGTTATGCCAAAGGGGTTATGTTCTAGTTGAGCGGATAGGGATGTACCCTTTTCTGAAACCTGCAATATAGTGTTTTGAATATGTTGTTCTTTTTATCTTGTTTAATTAGGTGTGGTTTGCTTGAACACCTTTTGGCAACCTGTATGACAACTGTATTAGTATTTTTTGACTTCGTTTTGATTCCTTCTTTCTTTGACAAGCGTGGTGTTTTGGTCCTACACGACAAGTTTAGTAGTTTTCCATCAAAAGAGTAAACATAATTTCTAATTCTCAAGATCGTCCAAGGATGCAAGAGAAGAGCATACGTGATGTTTTCAAAATCTAAGAAGATATCAAATGGAAAAGCGCTTTAATTCAAACACACCAAGTTAACCCGTTCCAATTCAAATATTCCTAACAATTTCAAATCATCAAAAATACTTAAGAATCATTTATGATTCCCAAGATCACCCCAAGGGATGTGAGGGAAGAGCATACGTGATCTTATTCTTATAAGAAAGCATGTAAATTTTATCTAATCAAGTAAAAGCATGTAAAAATACCCTGTAAAAATGAGTATTTAATTAGATAAAACCTGTGAGAAAGTTAGCATGTAAATACATTAATCTCAAGAAAACAAAAAAGACACCTACACACCTATTTTGGGGTCTACACGTGGGTTAGGGTGGATGCACCACTCTATGTTTTTCCAACTTACAGTGTACTTGTGCCACCCGAGAGATGTGTGCGCCACCAAAAAGACGTATGTGCCATGTTAGATAAAAAAAGGATTAGATTTGTACAAAGTGCTTGTGCTACCAGAAAAGTGTGTACGCCACCAGAAAAGCATGTGCACCACCGCTAATTAAAACAGTATCAGATTTTGACAGAATGCTTGCACCACCAGAAATGTGCCTGCGCCACCAAAAAAGTGTGTGCGATGGGGTTATGGTGTATGCGTTGGTCTGATAGGTTTTGTACGTTGCAGTGAAGGTACAGTACGAAATGACGTCTGCACTCAGGTTAGCGCACCTACGCTCTGGTTAGGGTACATGCGCCGGGGTTAGTGCACTTGCACCAAGGTCAATAGATGGATATTTAGACTTTGACAGTGTGCCTACGCCACCCAAGAGGTGCCTATGCCACCATAAATGTGCCTGCGCCACTCATGCAACCAAAACACGTCAAAAAACACAAAAAATCTCACAATACTTCAATTTTTAGCAAGTTAGTTTAAAAATGGAAACAACCCATTAAAATGATGGCTATGAATAAGAACATACACATATAATATTAGCAAAAATTCCAAGAAAATGGACATTAATTACTACATATCCATATCAAAATTTATCCAAAACAATAGAATTTAAACTAAAATGCCAAGTGACTAGGTCCCATCGGGTATGCCAAATGTGTGCATAGTTTTTTTCTTAAGCTAAGTTAATGAAAATAAAGACTAACACCTAGTAGTCTTAATTAACAAAGTTAAAGCACAGTTTAAAGCACCGTCAAGATAAGAGCTAAAAAAGGTTAGACAATAACATTATTTGCATTTAAAACTTCAAAGTATAAATCAAATTAAGCATGGGAATTTGTCAAGAACCTCTACTCTTTTTATTAACAAAAAAATTAAATGGACCTATGTAGGCTCCATGGCAATCAAAGTGGTTGTTTTTGATATCCAAGAACCTATGAATGATAGCTTATCAAAGTTGGGCTACAAGACCCTTTTGACAACTCCCATATGACCCAAGCACTTTGGCTAGAAAAAGAGGCTTAACTCTTCAAGTGGTGAATTCTCAAGAATAACAAAGGAAAGCTTTTAGTCTATTTTCTATATGCTTTACTTTTGTCTTTTCAAGGAATTTAGGTGTAAGTGTTAAGGTAGGAGGAGGGCTCTTTATATAGCCCAATGGATAAAGGCAACACTACATCCCTTTGCATGTGGGATAATAGGGCAGATGAGTTAGTTATGGATAAGGGGGGTTTATATAGGTTGAGTTAACTTTAGGAGGGTTTGTTTTTCCTTTAGTGACTCATGTGCATAAAGGGGACCTTTTAATTAATCAAGGTGATTTAATTAATAGATGTGTAAGCTTATAAAAGCTTTTAGAGGAATATTAGCATGATTTAGACTATAGAAGGGGATTAAATCAATTGAATATTGATTTATTGGTTAAATGAAAGGGGATGCTAATTAATTAATAATAATTAATTAGTCTAGATAGTAAGGGAGATTAATTAATGTAAGGTCGTTAATTAGGATATTTGTTGGATATGCGGCTTAATTAATTAGTGTAGTGTAATTAATTAACGATGATAGGAGATAAGATGAGCACCTTTGATGATATGTCACCAATTTGCAAGAAGGGAGATAATTAGCACAATTTAAGTATTTAAATTGCTCAGGCGTAATTATGGGTGTCTACATTTCACCCTCGTTGGGGTGGCATAAGTGACGTCACTTCAAAGATAGTAGACGGATGAAATTTTGAAGAGGTAGAAGAAAAATTAGTAGAAGTGAGAGATACCCCCTCAAGTGTCAATAGGGTGATGAAGGAAGACAATCAACGATCGAAAAAATGTGAGAAATAGATTGAAGAATGGGGAGGGGTAGAATGCCCCAGGTGAAGCAAAAGGAAAGTGGTGAGAGAAAAGTGATGTAGAAGAAATATGGAGGAGTGGAGAGAAGATCTTAGCCTATAGCCTCTATATTGAAAGAATTTCAATGTCATCATATTGCCAAGAGATCTACGTCATCGGTCCTTATGAAAAATATAAGCATACGAAAAAATTAGAATGACATGAAAAGCCATGCTACAAATGATTGTCCATTGTTGAAAACACAAAATCCATGTAACATACAACAATGTAATGCAATACAAGAAGGAAACAGGCTCATTTAACAAGGAAAACAAGTACGAACGCACATATCCAACCTAATAATGGTCAAGATAGTTATACAAATGTTTTGTTTTCAAGCTGAAGAGATCCACATGTTCATGATTGATGACAAGGGTTAAAAATGATGCCCCAAACAAGGATATATGCAAGGGGAAATGATAATGGACACATGGTCCAAGTAAAAAGCATTGTGCACAATGAAACAACACCAGGATACAAACGTGCCCCAGAGTACATACAAAGAAAACAACTAGCTTTGTGAATGGTTGTGAATTCGGCGATCTGTGAGTCGTATTAATCGGGGAAGATGTGAAACAAACCAGCAGGATATGGAGAGAATACCATGCATAAGACACAAGTTTCATCCGTAATAAGCAGATTACCTATTTTTGTAAGGTTTTTTTTTACTTTTTAGGATTTTGTGAAAAAAGTTGCCATGTTTTTGAATTTTTGAAGTGATATATATATTTTTGGTTTTCTATTTTCCGAAATGCGGTGGACAATAGAAGAAAATAGAAGAAATAGAATGAAGAGCCTAGGCGTAATAGAAAATGCCCAGGTGGATGAAAGAAGCAACAAGTGACAAATAATGTCCCTATATAGTGGAAAAATTAATAAAATAAATATTAAAAAAAATAAATTATTATTTGCGAGAGTGTGGATAAGAAGAAAAATTGCTTAGGAGCAATAAAATTGTCCTAGGGAGAAGAAAGGGGTATTAGATGGCAAAAAATGCCCCAACATGGTAAAAAATAAAATAAAAAATTTATTTAATTAAAATAATTATTCAACGGTGAACAGAGGAGAAAAAAGTGGTCAAAACGAGCCTCTAAGCGCTCACGGCGATGAAAAATAGGTTGATATAACCCACTTGGGGGGGTAAATCACCACGACTAGTTCATTTCTTACTGACCACTATTGAGTTTTTACCGCGAGGCTCTGATAGCGACGAGGATGATGATGATCACACGAGACCAATTGAAAAGGGCCAACACAATCTGAGGGTACCAGTGGCATGCCGATGATGGCGTCTTTGTGAGTACTCAAACCCTTCTTGTTAAATTTTGTAATTAACTCCTTAGAATTAGGAATTAGGGCTAGGACTAGGATGCGCATAGGTGCAGGCATGCTAAAGGTGGTGCAGGTGCACGCAGGTGCCTTAGCGTGTAGGTGTACAGGCAAGTGCTAAAGGTGGCACAGGTGCCTCATTGGGGGCGTATATCCCCGGAACCAGTTTCACGGGAAGGTGAATTTTTTGGGGGTTGTATGAAAAAATTTCGCCTGATTATCAAGCACTGCTCGGACAGCACCCTCAGTGACGCGCGTCAATAGGTCTATTGACGCGCGTCACTAAGGTCTATTGACGCGCGACACTAAGGTCTATTGACGCGCGACATTGCATTTACTTGACGCGCGACAGCAAAATCTTCCGTCGCGCATCTGCAGCCTCCGACCTCTGCTTTCTCATCAAAAAATCTCTGTCACGCATCAACAAACTCTTTGTCGTGCGTCTGGTATGCGTCAATATCTGTTGTACCTCCTTGTCGCGCGTCAATAGGCCTTAGTGACGCGCATCAATAGGCCTTAGTGACGCGCGTCAACAGACCTTAGTGACGCGCGTCACTAAGGCCTATTGACGCGCGACATTAAGGCCTATTGACGCGCGTCACTAAGGCCTATTGACGCGCGACATTAAGGCCTTAGTGACGCGCGTCACTAAGGCCTATTGACGCGCGTCAACAGGCCTTAGTGACGCGCGTCAATAGGCCTTAATGTCACGCGTCAATAGGCCTTAATGACGCGCGACAGCAAATATCATGTCGTGCGTTTGCAACCTCTGCCCTCTTCTTGCTCATCGAAAAAACTCCATGTCGCTCGTCAACAAAATCTTTGTCATGCATCTACTATGCGTCAATATCTACAGTATCTCCTTGTCTGCAAACCCTCCTTGTCGCGCATCAATAACTTACCCCCTTGTCGCGCGTCTATAATATGGGATATATCATATTGTTGAAAAATGTGAAGTAGAAGTGTTCTACCTGGCGAATAATATAGGTTTATATAGGGGATATTTTTCAAGGGGTAGGCGAAGCCGACCCCTAAAAAAATTAAAGTGTAATTTTTAGTGCGAACAGGTCACTGGCCAATGCCAAAAAATTCGCCTTTTCAAAATTTTCAAAAATGGAATATTCGCCATATTACGAATATTCGCCACTAAAATTATCCCTGACACACAATAAAAGCACACACTAAAAGGGTAGCACAAACACATAGGGGGTAGCACACACACATTGGGTTTATGCATGCACAAACGCGTAGGGATACGACTAATGGTGCAAGCACCGAAAGAGTGGCACACATGCCCAAAAGGGCATGCATGTGCATGATTGATGGAATAAGCTCCATGAGATAGTTGTTTACACGTGCATGTGCCAAAAATAGGGCACACATGCCTGAAAGGGCACGTAGGTGCACCAGTCTGACAGAGGATAAACAAGAAAATGCCAAAAATATGGCACCTCGAGAAAAATTTAGGATTTTTGGGTTAACCTTAAAAAAAGATAGATAGATCCTTAGAAGAAATGTTAGTGACTGATGAGTGGATTGATTTTTTTTAGACGATTACCAGTGCTTCAGACACGGGAGTATCATTCACGGGTCACCGAGTAAGAGGGGAGCATTCATCCTCAAGATCATCACGCAGTAGCCATTCTTTTTTAGGTAGTGGGCCTAGGCCCCATGTCCTGGATGCCTTCCATCACACTAGACCATGGTCTTCTTACTGCACTGGACGAGCAGTGGCACAATGAGAGTCAGTGCTTCCGACTCCCTACAGGAGATATGACCATTACTTTGGAGGATGTGTGGTGGATTCTCTGCATGCCCATCTTGGGTACACTGATTGAGTACACTTCTGATCGAGATGACATATCTCAAGATGGTATGACTGTTGCATTCCATGAGTGCATTGCCGACCCTACACTTCACCGAGGGCCCCTATATGTTATGGCACTTATTAGTGGGTTTTTACTCACTGATAATACTGGGACATCTTTTCCACGAGGGTTGATGACATTGGTGCAGGGGATCTTTAGTGGGGAGCACTACTATTTGGGACAGTGTATACTAGCGCACTTGTACTGGGACTTGCATCTTATTACTTACCACTGTCAGAAGACCATGGGGCCTGCCTCTCTACTACATATTTGGTCATGGGACCACATTGCTATCAGGAACCCCGTGGGCACTCTTCATGCCTGAGATCCAGAGGAGCCATCTTACATGGCATGGGTATCAGTAGGTGGTGATGTACGAGGCCACCTAGGTAGCTTATACAGGAACCAGTGAGAGTTCGATGAGTTTTCAGAGAGAGATATCATATGGAGACCCTACATGCACATTCAATGGCCAAAGGATGTCGTAGAGCTTAGTGTTTGCACAGTAGAGCATTTTTTCCTTGGCAGTCAGAGCTATATCATCGATCTATACAGGGTTGATAGATGTCAGTGACAAATAGGCATGGTACAGGGGGTTCTACAGCCCGACATATGGTATACCCACAGATCCAGAGGATCCATCTCAACCTTGTTGCTAGGGTTTTGTGGGAACTCTCTAATTATGTCTAGAAACGCCATAACCATAACATCATCCTGGTCCTCTCTAGTGGCATGCAGCTCTAGCTGGTACTTTAGAGGTCTGAGTTGTGGATCCTGATGACCCGGCTATGGACTGTTAAGGTCTCTATGGATGAGCTCCTGCTTATTGAGCTCTCAGTGCACCTGGTGTCCTGATGGGACCCCTAGGAGAAGGCCCCATACTCTGCCCCCTTTTGTGCATCAAATCTCTGAGGAGGTCTATAAGGTGGGCAGGTCTACTACTGAGGTGGTTGATGTGGTGGTCTGAATAAAAAGTGTCATGAACTTTGTCCACCATGAGGAGGAGGAACTGAACCCCTCGATCTGCCATCTTAAATCTACTAGATGCAGCTCCAAACTTTGTCTCTAGCCTATTGCATCTTCCCCCATGTCTCCTCTGTAATATAGGCCTTCTCCATGGCCTCTACTATTATCTGTGGGCAGTGAATGTGCACCACACCACCCAAATCCAAGTTCAGGCCCCTAATGAACCTATGAATCCATACCTCCTCATCCTGCATATATTTGACATACTGGAGTAGATCCAGAAATTGACTCTCATACTCAGCTATAGTCATAGATGCCTGACAGAGGTCATGAAACTCGTCTATCCACTGCTAAATAAACCTTCTAAGAAAATACCTTCTCCTAAAATGCTCCTCAAATAGCTCCCAGGTAACTATCTCTGAGTCAACATGGAGCTTCTGCTCCTCGGTCCTCCACCAAACTCATGCTCCATCCCTCAAAATATTTATTGTAACACGATCTTTCATGTTGCTAGTATAAGGGCAGATCTTGAAGCATCTGCTCAAGCTCACCAACCAAGCCTCTGCTTGAAACCCACTTGTATCTCAAGAATATTGAGATGGTCGTAGCTTTAGGATCTCCCTGATATGGTATGTAGCTGATGTCTGACAACCTCTAGGTCTCTCTGCATGTTCTTCCCTCTGTCTAGGGCTCTAAGATCTCTCCCTATGCCCTAAAATCTTGTCTTCATGCCCTCTCGACGGTGACTCTGCCCTATTTGACTCCACGTAGAATTTTTCTACCCTATACTCCTTGTTGTGTCGAGGGGATGAATGGGCCTCCACTGATGGCTCCATGTCATGTATAGCAAGTCATCCTCCCAAGGACCCTCTGCATATAGTGGCATTGACATCCTGAAGCGTCTGTAAAATATGAGGTAAAATGGCTGCTACAGCCTACTCTAGAGTTGGTATATCTAGGTCTATGTGAAAGGACCCCTCATCTGATCTACACCTCCTGCATAGACCAAGTCGAGAGTTAGTTCATCATAATAGGTTCTATTCCAGTTTTCTAGGTTTTCTACATCATACAATTATCAGACAATGTGGTTTTCTAGGTTTAAAAGAAAACAAATTTTCACTAGGTTAAAATTTAATTACTCGTACTTTCTAGTGTGCCAAAGGATCCAAGCTTTGAACCCAAGGATCTGATACCAAGTGTAACGCCCGTAAAAATGACGTTCTAGGAATACACTAACACCTAACACTTATCCCGAAAATTGTGAATAATTTTTTTTAAGTTAAGATAAAAGAGGTTACAAGGGTGTTAATCCCCTAGGGTACATCAAATTAACTTACACCACTAATCTCAACTTTACGATTGAAGAACCAGGTCTAGTTAAAATATTTAAATATTCTTAATTCATCTCTAAGGTCCATTAATCAACATTCAACTAGGAAGGTGCCATAATTTAATTTACTTAGTTAAATGTTTTCTCCTCTTTAGTTAATGTTCAATCCTAATATGGTTAACCTTGTGCTTAATTAATTTAGTTCCTTTATCCTAATAGCTTAAAGTTTTTTTTATTACATTCCTAAACATACTAAGGACTAATAAATAATTTACATCCTAAGGAAATTAATTATCCCATTCACCCATTTATACATACCCTCAATTTTATTTAAAATATTTTTTAAAAAAACATTCATACCAAACAAAAGGAGGGTTAATCCTCCACCCTTAGATCAAATCAATCTTGACCACTAGATCCTAAGGTTCCCAAACTAACCTTAAAAATCCTTAAGCATTCTTATTAAAACCTCTTCTTACCCTATTCTCCTCATTTGATCTATTTTACTTTGTTAAAAAAAATTACAGGTTACAGAGAAGGAAGCCATGGCAGGAAGAGAGGAAGAACTATGGAGGAGTCTACAAAGAGATCTAGCTTCGATTAGTTTAGATTGTAGATTTATTGTTTTTATTACTTTCATTCAAGGATTGGGGGGGTTTCACCAATCTGGTTTGTTTCAAAGCTATGTGTATTTGGGTTCTCTATTTGGGAAAAACCCTACCCTCATCAATATAATTGAGAAAGAGTGTTTTTAATTTGCCATTTGTAGATAATTTTCTTTAACTAATAGGATTTAGCCATTATTCATTTGCTGGAGGTGTTCTTAGTAAATTTGCAAGCCTAAATTTGTAATAAAATCAAGTTAAAGTTTGCACAGACGAGGAACTAGATATTTTCGTCGAAAGTGATAGAATCGCCACCTAGAACATGTCGGTGATCTTGGGACCACCGCCCTACCTAGGTGAAAAACCATGAACTGCCGCCTTATTCAGCGACAGTTCTGAGACCGCACCCTTGCCTAAGCAGTAGTTACAAGACCGTCACTCTGCATAGGGCGGTGGTCCTATTTCTCAAAAACATAACCTTAAATCTGATATTTTCACAAAATCAAAAGTTATTAAAAATTTTCAAAATACATTCTGAACCCAATTTTACATGTCTAAGTTTTTTATTTGCAAGGTTTAGTTCCATTTATTCATTTCTTAGGTAAGGCTACTCATTTTAAAGCATTTTCTATTCCAATAAATTACAACTACTTACAAGATCATTTTCCATTTTGTTCAACTAATTTTCTTTAAATTCCAAGAGTAAAATAAAACATTTATATCTACTTCTACATTGTTATTTTCTTACTACAAAAGTAATATTCCCAAATAACAATACACCTCAAATTTGTTGCCTCATTTATTTTCACCACAATTTACATATATATAAAAGTATCTAAACTCAACTTTGCTCTATATTCAAGTTTATTATACATACATTTTTAACATCTTACAAATTTCTACCTTTCTTCTTCCTTATTAACCATAATATAACTTCAAAATGAAAGTAAACTTTCTTTCTCACACTACAACTTTCAACTAAACTTGTACACAATATTTCCATTTTATTATTTTCTTTCCATACTAAAATCTAAGAAGAAGGAAAATTTTACAACTCTTCAATGAACTTTTTCAAATAATATTACAACTTATAATACAACAATTCCTTTAAAACAAAATGCAATATTACAATCTTCCACCGTGAGTGGGAAAACAAAAAAAAAGGCTCCTCACAAGAATAAATTTCTTAGGGACTCCAACAAAACCTCCAAACTTCACAACACCAACAAGAGAGCTCCTTCATGATTTTTTTGATCCAAAAAAAAGTGGGAGGAGAGGCAACACTCTCCACCCAACAAAAATATCCAATGAGGAGGAGAAGCCATCCTCCTCATTGGCTCCCGAGCCCCAACCACATTACAATGAGAGGTGATTCCAACACATGGAAACAACAAGCTTCCACATAATAAGCCAAGTACTTCACAACCATTCCAAAAGCACATACAACTCAAACTATAAACACAAGAAGGAAGAACAACAAAATAAACAAGGCTTAAAGTGAAAGTCAAAGGATTAAGAACCTATGGGGAGGCCACTTATGCCTCCCAATGGGAAATGGGTGCCCACCTTAAAACCTTCAATACATATCTCAGATCCCCTACATACTCTTATGCCTCTCACATACTCTTATGCCTCTCTCATTCTATTATGTCTCCCTCATACAAGAACAAGTAAGAAATGCAAGTATTTCTTGTCCAAGGTGGGGCACCCAACCCAAATTCCCTCAAAAACATGAAATAACCAGTATGACTCCCTACATAAATTCTCCCCATAGTCTCCTCCTACACCACACTTAGGATATCTACACAAGCACCCAACAAGCATTCCAAACACTCAAAAAAACAACCAAGCACACAAACACAAAATAAAGGAATAACATAAACAAAAGTAAAGCTCCTACCTCTCCATAATAGATCTTGTTCTAAGAGTCAATCTCCAAGCTCCTTCAAACCCAAGAAATCACCAAAAATCTCCCACAAATACCACAAGCTCCCCAAAATCCTCTAGCTCCCAAAAAATGCAAGAGCACCAAAGAATGAAGTAACCCCCAAACAAGAAAAAGAAATTGAATAAATAGAAAAGGGAGAGAGGACGGTGAGGTGGCTCCATGTAGGATGCCACATCACTCATCCTCAACTCCACCTCACAAGTAGAACCTCAACCCCAATGCACCATAAATTGGTGGGTGAGAGGAATGACAAGTTACTTACACATAAAAGCCAAGCCCACACCCCCTAAGGACAAAATCTGAGAGAAATCTAGTCTAATAAATGAACTTATTTTGGTCACATCTATAATTAGTTTAGGACAAGATTAAATTAGTGTTAATTAAGACACTACAACCCATTAATAATAAAGGAGAAAAAATACATACACCAAAATTCTAAATAATTAATACAATGAATTTCATCAACAAAAAAATTGCATACTAACATCAATTGAAGGAAAACTAAATAAAAGACAACAAATAACCCCTTGTTCACAATTTCCCCCTAACAATAATTCAAACACACAAACACAAATACATGTTGACATGGTGACCCTTGTTTAATTCACCTAGAATTCTAATGTGGTTGGTCTCCAATCCCCCTAATGTTTGTTGTGAATATATTTACTTGCAAAACACATAACACCTCCTTCGGCCTCGCGGCCCTATGAAAACATGCAAAATAAAATGTGTAATATAAATCCACACTCATCTATATATGGGAAATGATGATATCATTTATAATTTCTCACAACATCTCTAATCTACATTGCATCCATGTCAAAATGATCACAACATTAGCTCAATTATCAAGGCCTACTCAGTGTTACAAAAATATCGCATGTCAGAAATATATATAACCATGTCAATAGCATATCATCATCAATATCAAAATGTCTCTAATGATCCAACACATCATATTTGAATCGAAATCATCAACAGTCCAATATTTCTAACATCTAACATCATGCTAAATCAAAAAGTTACAATAATATCCATAAGTATAGTTGACAGTATCGAAATCAATAACCAAAAAAAAGGAGTCAAAGGGAAGTGGGCACTAAATCCTACACCATACTTAAGGCCATACTACCCAAGCTCAAAAATATCCACACACAACATTCATTTATTTACATACACACACATATATAAAAATAAATTTCATGGGTGAATTTTCTACCTTTCCATTGCAAGAACTTGATCTAAAATCAAAAATCTAAGATCCTTCCAAGCTCAATATCAAATCCAACCAAGCTCCAAAACTCCCAAGCGAGTAACTCAAGCTAAAAACTCCAAAATAACCATGCACAACTAAATGAATTAACCCCAAAACCATCAAATTAACTTGCATATATAAAAAAAGAGGAGAGGAGGGTGAGGTGGCTCCATGTAGGATGCCACATCACTTATCATCAACTCCACATCACCAATTCAAACATCAAACCCTAGGTTAATAAATTAGTGGTTGAGGAAATGAAAAACCTATTACACACACAAAATCTTACCCACACCTCTAAAGGACACAATTAAAAAATCATGTAAGAAAGTGCAATAAATATCACCTTTTACCTTACAAATCACATAATGGGGTCCATTTTTTACCCCTTAACCCATAGGTATAGTCATTAGATAAATTTAAGAGGTGTGTGACAAGCTTAACTTGTCCCACAAGCCTCCAAAAATGGCCCTTAAGCCCAAATCCAAATTTGACATGCAAGGTTGAGTATACAACACTTAAAACCAATAAAAATACCTTTAAATCCAAAGTAAAATCAAGGAAAATCTACCAAAATTAAATACCCCTTGGTCACATCTCAATTCACTTTAATTAACAAGATTAATTAGATTAAATAAGATTACATTAACTAACAATAATAAAGTGAATTACATTATAAAATAAATCACATAATCCACAAATAATAAAAAGGAAAGGGAAAAAAACACATAGCCCATGGTCACAATTCGTGGTCATCCCCCCCATGGGGACCTCCTATAACAATATAACAAAACACAACAATAAAACTAAACATAAAGATGCCATGGTGACCTTCATTATGTCCATCCAATATTTCACTATGGTTGGTCTCTTATCCCCCTTTTGTTTGTTTTGATATAATCACCTGCAAAAATCAACAATACCTCCTTTGGCCTTGTGGCCACATCAAATACATCAATTATAAAATACATGCACATCCATCAATAAAAATCATCATATCATGAAGTCATCATCTAAGCTAAGAAATGCTATCATTTTTTATCATTTCAAAAACTTCTCAATTCTACCATTTCATCAATATCAGTGAGATTGCAAGATTAGTTCAAACACAAAAACATAGTGAACACATACAGAAAGAATATGCAACCCTATTCACATCATATCATAATATATATATGTATAGCTAATCAACACATCATCATCATCAATGCAATATGTCTATCCATGCAACCATAATATGAATCACAACATATCAATAGTCATAATATCTCTACCATCTATCATCATGCTAAACCAAAATAACATAGTAAATTCCATGTCTATAGTCCATAGTAATCAAAATCAAAATATGATAAGTGTCAAAGAGGAGTGGGCACTACATCCCCCTCCCCTTAGACTCAACTTCCTCCTTAAAGTCACTGAAAAAGGTGTTGAAAATGGGCCCATAACAAAGTATCGTCCTTCCATGTAGCTGCAGTCTCATCATACTCATCCCATTAGAATCACACCTAATCAATATCGTGGCCTCGAAATCCCAGGGTCATGCGCTCTATGATGTGCAATGGCTCCACAATCACCTTCCCTACTCATACACCTAAAATGTGGTCCAATCTAATACATGATAATCATATGGAATGTATCTCCTAAGAACATAAACATGGAACACATCATGCACTGAGATAAGTTGGGTGGCAAGGTTAGACGGTAGGCTAAAAGACTGATCCACTTCAAGATCTCGAATGGACCCACAAATCTAAGAGCTAGCTTAGAGCCTTTCCCATAATAGATAGGGCTCTTATGAAGTATGACACAAAGAAACTCCTTCATGCCCACCTCATAATCATGGTTAACTCTCCTCTAATCTACATACTTATTTTGTCTATCATGTGCCTCTTGTAATCTATGTTATATCAAAACAACCTGCTGCTCTGTATCCTATAACATAGCTAGCCTAAGAGATACTTTATCCTCTATTTTATCCTAACTCAAAGGTATCATGCACTCCCTACCATATAATGCTATAAAAGAAGCCATGCCAATAGAACTCTGAAATTTTTTGTGTGTGAAATCACCCAAGTACAAATACTCCTCCCATCTTGGCCGATGATCCATGATGTACATCTGAAGCATGTCTTCTAAAATCTAGTTCACCTGGTCAGTCTTTTCATCTATCTCTGGGTGATAGGATGTACTAAACTTAATGCTTATCCCAAGGGAATACTGTATGGTAGTCCATAAGTGTGATGTATATAAGGATCGCAGTCACAAATGATCTTCCATGGAATCTCGTGCAGTCTGACAATATCATCCAAATACACTCTAGCCACTGTACTAGCTATATATGTGGTCTTTAACAAATAAAAATGAACCATTTTTGTCAATCTATCCACCATGACCATGATGGCATCATGGTGGTATCTCGATGTAGGTAGCCCTACTATAAAAGCCATGAAAATGGTATCTCATTTCCACTCTGGTATGGCATGCAGGTAAAGAAGACCAGCTGGATGCTGATGTTCGGCCTTCACCCTCTGGCCCTCCAAAAAATGAGATAAAATATGAGCTACATCTCTTTGAAGTCCTCTTCAGTGGTATAACTATCTCAAATTGGTGAGCATCTTCTTCACCCCTGGATTGGCTGAATAAGGTCCACGATGAGCCTCTTTCAATATATCCTGTCTCAAACCTCCATCCCTAGGTACATAGATCTGGCCTCTATGTCTGAGAATTCCATCTATCTCTAATCTAAATCCATCAAAATTCCCCTCAAGGGGTCTCTGTGACTCAATATCCTCTCTAGCTAAAAGGTAGAATTCGTCATGTGGAAGCTCCTACAATATCCTACTCCATAAATTTGTGTCCACTAAAGTAGCCATAACCAAATGCTTCTGATGACTCAAAGCATCTGCAACCACATTCTCCTTCCCTTTCACATGCTCAATCTCCATGTCATACTCACAAAGAAGCTCCATCCAACGCCATTGAGGGGCATTGAGATTGGGCTGTGTGAATATATGTCGTAGGCTCAAATGATTAGTCTTGAGAATGAATCTCCCACCTAATAGAAAATGTCACCAACACACCAAAGCGTGCACCACTGTCGCAAGCTCAAGGTCATGAGTTGGATAATTGATCTCATAATCCTTGATTTTGTGCAACTCAAAGGAAACTACACAGCCATCCTACATCAAAACACCTCTTAATCCTGCCAAAGAAGCATTTGTACACACGAAGAAATCCCTTTATGGATCTGAAACTGCTAGAATATGTGTTTTCATAAGGCATTCCTTCAGTATCATGAAGGCCTACTCATATATTTCTAACCAAAAAAACTTCTTCCCTTTCCTCTAAAGGAAGTAATGGGATACACAATACGAGATAAACCCTAAACAAATCTCTTGTAATAGCATGCCAACCCCATGAAGCTATGCACCTCAGTCACACTAGTCGGTATTAGCAAATCCATAATAGATCTAATCTTAGAAGGATTGACCGTGATACCTTTCCTAGAAATAATGTGGCCAAGATACTAAACCTTAAACTGAATGAATGCACACTTTCTCTAGGTTCCCATAAAGCTTCTACTCATGAAGACACTGAAGAACCTGTCGAAGGTGCTCCTTGTGCTCCTCATGCGTGCGTGAGTATATCGATATGTCATCAAGGAATATGAGCACGAAGTGATCTAAAAAATTCATCAAACTCATGAACATTTTGGGGGCATTCGTCAAACCAAATGGCACAATGGTGAACTCATAGTGGCCATATCAAGTACAGAAGGTTGTCTTATGAATATTTTCCTTTGTGATCCTTAGCTGATGGTAACCAGAGTTAAGATCTATCTTGGAAAATATTGGGCCCCCCTTCATCTGGTCAAAAAATTCATCAATGCATGTAAAGGGGTAGCAATTCTTGATCATTACTTTGTTCATCTGCCGGTAATCAATACACAATCTCAAGGATCTATCCTTCTTCTTCACAAAAATCACTGGTGCACCCCAAGGAGATACACTAGGAAAAATTAGGCCTTTCTCAAGAAGGCCCTCCAGCTACAACTTGAGCTCACAAAGCTCAGGGGTAGTCATCCTATATGGCACGCGTGAGATAGGCTCCGCTCTAGGAACCAAATCAATATGAAAGTCTATCTCATGTGGGGGAGGTAGACCTAGAAACTCCCTAGGAAAAACATCATAAAACTCCCTCAAAATAGGGTGATCATCAAGTGACGGCCCACTAGACTCATCCTCTGACCTGTCACTAACAGTGATAGCATACAACTGGCAACCTCATCATGCACACCACTGAAGCTTCATAGCAAATATGATGTGAATGGATACAAGTCTCCTAACTCTGGAAATCACTATCTCAACTCTAGGATCATCAACACAATATATAACCTTACACTAACAATCTACTCTAGCTTTGTGGGTAGATAACCAGTCCATGCCTAAGATAACTCCTACAAACCCAAGGGAAGGATACGAAGATCCAAATTCATGGTAAAGGGTCCTAGGTTAACTACACACTCCTTGACTAAGGAGTCCACTGAGAGCTTAGCTCTAGAAGCCATCTCAACATCCCAACTAAGGCCCTTCCTAACTTCCACTAGCCTGCATCACTCAACTAATGAAGGAGAAATAAAAGAATCTAAGGATCCTGAATCAAATAATATGGATGTAGAAATACCACCAATGCTACCTAAACTCTCGATAATTTTACCCCAGTGCTCAGCCTGGTGGTTCTCAACCGCAACATAAATCTTGTGGCTCATAGCCATATCACCCACTGTAGGCTCTGAAATAGTTGTCTTACCCTTGTTATTAGGGTTCTCTAGACACTCTCTCCAATGATTCCCCTATACACCACATCTGTAATAACTACCTAGTCCCCTCTAATGAGATGCAACTCCTATAGGTACTCTAGTGGTCTGTGTCATGGATCCCAATTATCCTGGCATGGACTGATTTGACCACTACTACCAAGCTCTAGTGGACTAAGCTTTGGGTGGTGCCTAAGTCCTAAAGGGTCCCCTAGGAGGAGGCCCCATACTCCATCCCCTCTGTGTATCAACTCTCTGTGGAGGTCTATATGGTGGATGATTCTATTGATGTTGTTGCTACTATGGTGGTCTGAAATAATATTGTGTTGAATCGTGTCCAAGTCGAGGAGGAGGAGCCCCATTGATCCCCATCTTGACTATATGGTGGACGAGTTTTTTACTGCATATGGTGGTTAAAGAAGATTGTGTTGAATACAAGGAGGAAGATCTCCTCACTCTATCCTGCTATTGAATACAACTCCTATCTTTGGCATGTTTTCCCCTGGCCTTCTCTGCAATGTAGGCCTTCTCTACTGCCTCAGCTAAAGTCTATGAACAATGAATACGCACTACTGCTCCCAAATATAGGTTCAGGACCATGACGAACCTATGGATCCTAACCTACTCATCCTGCATGTAGTGGACATACTGAAGCAAATCCAAAAACTGTTTCTCATACTCTGCCACTGTCATGTTAGACTATCACAAATCATGAAACTTGTTGATCCTCTACTGTATAAATTGTCTAGACAAGTATCGAACTCCTGAAACACTCCTCAAAGAGCTCCCATGTAACTGTCTCTGAATCCTCATGGAGATTCTTCTCCTCAGTCCTCCACCAAACCCCAGTTCTGTCTCTTAGAATTTTGATGGAAACTTGATCCTTCATGTTGCTGGTACATGGACATAGCTTAAAGCATCCGCTCAAGATAACCAACCATGCCTCTGCCTAAAATCCCCCAGTGTCTCTAGCAAAATGAGATGGGCATAGCTTCACAATCTCCCTGATATGGTTTGATGTTGTAGACTTTCTGCCTCTCGATCTCTCATCAAGATCATATCTCTATCTAGGGCTCTTAGATCTCTCTCTATATCTTGTAGCCCTATCTCCATGTCCCCTCTGAGGTGAACCATGTCTAGCTGACTCCATGTGGGAGTTCTCTACTTTATGCTCCTTGTTGTGCAGTGAAGGGTGTTGAGCCTCATGTGATGGCTCCCTATCATGTTGGCTAGGTCGTTCCCCTACTACTCCACCTCGTATAGCTACATTGACCTCTTGTAAGGTCTACAAAATCTATGGTAGTATAGCGGCAATAGCCTAATCTGGAGGTGGTATATCTAACTCGATGTGTAAGAACTCATCATCTAGTTTGTGCCTCCTGCACAAACCAAGGAAAGACTTAGTTCATCATCATCTAGGTTTTGTTTCATTTTTATAAGTTGCTACATTTTAAGTTATCACAATGTCATGTGTTCTAAGTTTTAGAGTTGTGCTAAGTTTACTGTTTGTTTCCAAGTGTGCCTAGGGTCCAAGCGTTGAACCCACAACTCTGATACAAAGTGTAACACCCACATTTTTAAAGTTCCAAACCACATTAAATCTTAAATAAATACTTATGAAATTATGGGAAAGAAATTTTTAAGGGTTGTACGGGTGTTAACCCTAGGGTACATTTAATTAACTCCTACCAATAATTTCCTACATTACATTAGGTTGATCCAGCCTAGATTAATAATTAAATATTATTAATCTATTTCTAAAGTTATTTCTGGTTATAATCTTCTAGCCATGCATCCATTAATTCCTTTGTTTAGTCTAAGTTTAATTCCTTTAGGAAATTAATATCCATATTCCACACTTATACATTTACCCTTGGTTAAATTAATCCCCTTAAGTCATTAGCTTTAATGTCCATCCACCATACCATTATTTAGTTACTATAGTTTTACTTCCATTTAATTATTTACTAAACCATAATAAGAGGGTTACATTTTAACTTAAAACACTAAGGCCCTAAGTGGCCCCATTCACAAATTACACATACATTTAATTAAAACATATGTTCCCATAAAATATCCTCACCAAAAATTTGAAGGATTATTTCCCTACCCTTATATATTTTCATTTTTGGCCCTTAGATCTTAGGTTTTCATTCTAACCCTAATCATCCTTATGAATTCCTTTTAACCTTTTTCTTTCCCTAGTTTCCTCATTTGTTATCTTTTCTTTTCTTTATTTTGTAGGTTGGAGGAGAGGAAGCCATGAAAGTATGAGAGAAACCATGGAGGAATTTCCTCTAGGTTTTAGTATATCAATGGAAGGAAATATCCTTCCCCATTTGGCTCACTTATTTGTTTGCATAGATCTTATAGAGTGTAGTTATTTTCATTCATTTTATTGGAAGGATTCATCCACAAATATGGTTGAATTTGTTATATGGTTCTCATTTTCTTAAGTTACATTTGAGGAAAAACACATTTCAAGGATTTAAGTCTATAAACATTTATATACAGATATACATGAGTGTATATATGTATATATATGTATATATGCTTGTAGCTCATTAGATCTACATTCTGTTCAAGTTTTTGTTTCTTTAAAACCATTGTTTTTGCCAAAAATCACGTTTTTTTATAAAATAGTTTCTACGCATAGGCAAACGATGGTGGTTCCTTGACCGGCCATGATAAGCACTGGCTACCGACACCAGTTCCACTACCAGTTTTGGTTTGGGAAAATCTAGTAAATTTTAAGTAATGAGGTATAAAAATGCATATATCATCAGATATATTCATTTGTATACCTCCTTATACTATTTTAAGTCTATTGCAGGCTTTACATTCACTGGTTTGTATAGAAAGTAAACATTTATACGTTTAAAGTTAAAAGTGTGTTTTGTGTATAGATTCCAATGACCGGTTTCAGTCACAAGCATGCCAACACCGGTACATTTGATGATGTCGGTTATTGTATATTTGATATATTTAAAATATCATAAGGGAATTATAGAGATTTTCCATTATATTCATCTAGGTGAATCTAAAATGGATAAGTAAGGTTTTCACAGATGTTGTGCCATGCTTTCTAAGCAATAAATCGTTAAACATAAGTTGAAGTTTAAATTTTATAAAACTGTAATACTATACTGTCACCGATGTCAGTATAGGGTCTGTCGATGCAGGTTAAGCCTACCGGTATCAGTCACTGTGGAAAGCATAATGTTATATGTATAAAGAATGTATCAAGTGATATATATAGGAATATATATATATATTATATATATATATATATATATATATATATATATATATATATATATCAAGTTCAATGATGTTTTATAGAAAACAACCATGATTCATTTCTGGATTATATCAAGAACAGTATAATTCAATGAACTATTTTAAGATAAGAAAACACACTAAATGAAAAGTTTACAACAATACAACAAAAGAAATTCTCATTTCTTTCCAAAGATTAAAACTTTAATAGAATAGAGAATTTGGAGAGTTTCATTAACCAAGAATTTAAGTTTATTCCTTTCATACAACATTTCCAATTTACAAGGCTTGTAATAAAGCCTTTCACTCTAAGTGGATAACATGGCTAAATTTTAAAAATGTAGGATTCCTTTTTGTATAATGTCATCAACTTGAGCTTTGCCATTTTCTTCTCTTCAATAACAAGGGGGAGTAGGAAACATTATTTTTATACACATATACTTGAACTCACGGTTTGGAGACTATCTCCAAGAACTTGAATAAGATACAACACACTTAAATAAGCTAACTCTAATTTTTCCATTTCAACTAAAGCGGTGATTGTGAGAGTATTCTCCAAATGCGTGAATAGTGCAACTAGAAAGAACTCAACAAAAATGCTTTCTTTAATGGATCCCTAAAGAACATAAAAATATCATTCAAGAAGAATTTCCAAAGAATATGATATGCACAGTAATCTAACAAGATTGGATCAATAAGGAACTACAAGGGCCTATAGCACATTGGCTTCATTTTTGAAAGAGATTTTCATTTCCAACCAATTTATAGAATACAACTTAAGTAAGAGGCATTATTAATATGCTTTCAACTACAACATTGTAACTTGACCATAATTGTACTAACCAATTGTTACAAGGCTTTTATAAAAAATATCCATTTTAAAATGCATTTATAATCGGGACAAGCCTTCCACGATACTAAGTGGAAAAATGTAACATGCGGGCTAAATTTTAGCAAATGTAGGATTCCTTATTTTTTTACCCTCATCAAAAATAATAAATCCAATTTCTTTTGTGTAGAGGACTTCTCGTTCAAAATCCAATTAAAATCGTCGGAGTCAAAAGTTATGGCTTTGAAACTTGACTTTTCTTCTTTGCTTCAGCCGCTTCGGCCATTTTCCCAGATGTCTCTTCTAACCTGGTTCAGCCGGTTCGCGTACACTGTCTGGGAATAACAACTGTCCCGGACTGTAGTTCCCTGTTTCGGCCGATTCGGGTGGTTCACGAGTAGGCAACTATTCTCTCTTTTCGGCCGACTCCAAACCAATAATGCCTGTTTCAATGAGGAGAAGAACTGTCTATTCTCCTCATTCCCTCATGTCCCGCCGAGGACTAGGACCCATTTTTCAAGCCCCGAGCTTGTTTTCTGCAAACCATAGAGTTAGAATAAGAAATGACTTTTTGCCCTGATACAACTTGAGAATTTAATGCATGTTATCAAAATTTACCCTAGGGGGTGAATTTTGGATAACAACAAACCAATAATCTTTCATTCTCATCATACAGCCAAAACCACACAAATAATGGTAACTTTCACAAATTCTTTCATAATACAACACACATGCCAACAATATTTAAACACACACACAAGCACAACAATAATAATATCTAATAATGTAACTTATGTCTCTCAAAGGGATTAGATGCCCACCTTGAAGCCTCCAAAACACAAAACAACCCAAAACAAGACTCGCATGCCTCCCTATAATTCTATTATGCCACCCATAATCTCTTATGCATCCCTAAAAAACATATAAGATAAGTAAGCATTTTCCTTATCTAAAAGGTGGGGCACCCAACCCAACTCCCTCCCAAAATTTTCAACAATACTCTTATGCCTCCCTCCAAAAGATCCCCATAAACCCTCTCCTACACCATACTTAAGGGCATACTACCAAAACCAAAAAATATGCACACACAAAATTCATTTCTTTACATACACACACATATATAAATAAATTTCATGGGTGAAGTTCCTAGATTTCCATTGCAAGAACTTGATCCAAGTTCAAACCCAAATCCAAGCAAGCTCCAAGACTCCCAAGAAATAAACTCAAGCTAAACACTCCAAAATAACCATGCACAACCGAATTAAGTAACCCCAAAACCATCAAATTAACTTGCATATATATAAAAAAAGGAGAGGAGGGTGAGGTGGCTCCATGTAGGATGCCACATCACTTCTCCTCAAATCTACATCACCAAGTCAAAAATTAAACCCAAGGTTAATAAATTGGTAGTTGAGGAAATTATAAACCTCTTACACACACAAACTCTTAACCACGCCTCTAAAGGACACAATTAAAACCCCATGTAATAAAGTGCAATAAATATCACTTTTTACCTTATAAATCACATAATGGGGTCTATTTTTGACCCCTTAACCCATAGGTATAGTTGGTAGATGAATTTAAGAGGTGTGGGACAAGATTAACTTGTCCCACAAGCATCCAAAAATAGCCCTTAAGCCTAAATCCGAATTTTACATGCAAGGTTGAGTGCACAACACTTAAACCAATAAAAATCCTTTCAAATTCAAAGTAAAATTGAGGACAATCTACCAAAATTAAATACCCCTTAGTCACATCTCAATTTAATTTAATTAAAAAGATTAATTAGCTTAAATAATAGTACATTAACTAACAATAATAAAGTGAATTACATTAAAAAATAAATCACACACTCCACAAATAATAAAAAGGAAAGGGGAAAAACACACATAGCCCATGGTCACAATTTGAGGTCTCTCCCCCATGGGGACCTCCTAATTATGTAACAACACTCAACAATAAAACTAAACATAAAAATGCCATGGTGACATTCATTGTGTCCATCTAATATTCCACTATGGTTGGCCTTAGACCCCCCTTTTGTTTGTTGTGACATAATCACTTGCAAAAATCAACAATATCTGCTTCACCCTCATGGCCGCATCAAATACATCAATAATAAAATACCTACACATCCATTAATAAACATCATCATATCATGAAGTCATCATCTAAGATAAGCAATGCTATCATTTGTTTATCATTTCAAAAACATCTCAATTCTACCATTTCATCAATATCAGTGAGATCTCAAGATTAGTTCAAACACGAAAACATAGTCAACACGATGGAACTTTAGAATGTCATTATATATATAAGCTAATCAACACATCATCATCATCAATGTAGAATGTCTATCCATGCCTCTATGAATCCATGCAATCATAACATGAATCACAACATATCAATAGTCAAAATATCTCTACCATCTATCATCATCCTAAACCAAAATAACATATTAAAGTCCATGTCTATAGTCTATAGTAATCAAAATCAAAATATGATAAGTGTCTAAGAGGAGTGGGCACTACACTACTTCAAATCATAAACCAAATATGCACAACATATATATGTATACGCTATAAATATTTAGGTTAATCTTTACTGTGAAAGCATATAAGTGTGTCCCACTTTTTTGTATTTTTTGTACCTTTATAAACATAAATTTTCAATTTCATTGAAATTCCAAAGACAATAGCCAAAAAATTGTACACATTCATGAAATTCCACGAACTAACGAATTTTTGTGTTTAGAGTGTAGAATACATGTAATTTTTTTATAAGAAAAAAAATCTGGTCTTTTTCTTAGTTTTATTCAATTGTTGTTTCTTATTTTATAATAGAGCAACAATGTGCCAGCATTTATTTTTAATGAAAACTTATTTTTCACCATGAAATTTTAGATATTTGTTCTAAATTCAAATATCCAATTCTTGACAAAGTTTTCATATATTTTTTATTTGTATCTATTTTTAATTAATTTTTTAGTGAAGATATTTTCATATTAAGGACGTACATATGTTTATGACAATATATTTTCATATTTATATCAAAATTGAATTTTTTTCATAAGTACAAACAAGAGATCAAAATATAGTAAAATTATTATTTTTTAGAAAAATTGATATATTTTACTATTTTTCAAATTGTGTTGAAAGTGTACTACTGCTTCTCATAAAATACCATACATTGGAAAAAAATTTAAAAAATTGTAAAACATATTTTTTTAAATGAAAATTATATTTTCAGAAAGGCAATAAAAAACTGTAATTTAATATAAATTTTTGTAATTTAACTAATTAACTAAACCTAAATATATGGCATTTATGTGGCACATTTTGGCCTATAATTATCCTCAAAATGGATTAAGGGTCAAAATATGTCACATAGGTGCCACATCGGCTCCAAGTAAGGGTGTTCACACAAATGGATGTTTGTGCGAGGGGGGTTCACACAAACCACCCTTGTGCGAATGCCCCAAAATAAAATTCCGCGGCGGCCTTCTCCACCATCTGAGCACCACTTACTAAACATTTAATTTTTAGACTTTTTTTAAACTTAAAATTTAATTTTTAAGAATATTTTTAATAACTATAGTTTGAAAGCATAGTTTTTTCTAATATTAAATTTTTATTTTATTTTTAGATTCAAAATTTTAATGGTTATAATTTTAAAATATAGTTTTTCATATTATTTTTGTTTGTTTTTAATCAAAAGTACATATTATTTTTTAATTTATTATAAATTTAAATTATATTATAAAAAATTGATATATATATATATATAATGATATATATATATATATATTATATATATATATATAACTAACTTTAAATCATAGTTAAATTTATTAAAAAGACATTACAAAATTTAAATAATTGCATATTACATTTAAATTGTTTTAAAATTAGAAAAGTAGTTTTAAAGTTTGAAAAACATCTAATTAAATACAACCTAATTTCTATTAAGATTTTTATATAATAAGAGTTACATGTGTATAGTTTTCCTTTGAATTTATTCTTAGATCCAGATCTAGCTCAATTTGTGTGTGCAAGTGAAAATTAACGAAGTGGGGGAATCATAGGAAATCAAAAGAATAACAAGTGAAAATATAGCGAGGTAGATCTATAGTAGAGAAAAATGTTAGAAAATCAATTAATAGGGAGAAACAAAAAGAAAGAGATACAGAAGGCTACAGAAGAGGCTACTCAACAAGAAAACATTGGTACATACATACTTGAAATTCTTGATATCATAATTTTATTTTTTCTAGGGTAAACATGAAGTTTTAGCTTCAGCATGCCTTCTAGACAGAAAAATATTAAATAAATACAGTAGAATTATTAGGATTGTGCTTCTATATTGTGGTTTTTAGAATACAGTCTATGATTAGTATTGTGTGTTTAACTCTGATATTTGTATCCCTTAGACAAGTTTGGTTATAAACCTATCCTCCTACTAAAAAATATAGCTTGCAGATAATTTTAAATCCTCGCATTATCATAGATATGCATAGTTTTAAGACATGTTGTCATACCTCATATTATAGCATGTGTGTAAAACTCATATTATCATATATTTTCATAGTTTAGAGATCACTCCTCATCTAAACTTGGATTATCAATTTTATCCTAAGGGGTAAAAAATAAAGCTATTTATAGGAATCATCCATCACATTCTGTGCTTCTAAATTATTGGCATTCACACCTATGTAAAATATAAAATATATGTTAAGTTAGGTTTCCTCCCTAAAAAAATATTAGAAGCTACATTTTGAATAATCAAGAACTATCTCCTGGATGCTTCTTTAATCTTGATTTGTTGATTAATCCTATATGTTTTTCTATTCATACTTCAAAGGTCTTTGTAAAACATTTTGGCATGCATCCATTAGTAAGATATCCCATAGAAATATATCCTTAAGCCGACCAATATTCTTCTCTAATTTACATATTTTTTCACAATGATTTTTATTCCTTTCATAAACCATGTCACCTTCTAGATAAAAATTTCGATATGGTCTCTATTCAAATCCTAACTTCCATATCATCTACACAAATACCAATTTTTGTATGTTATCATTTTTTATCACCACCATGCAAGACATTCCTCTTTTTGTGTATCATATGCAAATAATGGGTCTCCTATCTCCTTGTATCTCTTATCTTCATCTAATAAACCTTATTATTTTATTCATTATGAGTACTAATTCACCTAGTTCATGTTCATATTATCGTAATGCTCTAGAGCTTTAACTTCCTCTTCTGCATACATGAAACATGTGCACAATTATATCCTCATTCTTTCCATCATCTGTATGTCCATATGGAGACTCAAAATCCGTATGTCCAACCTCTATACACCAAAAACATACTACGTTATCGTATTGATATATTACACTAGTTTCCCAAGATCCATTTCGTTATGAACAACTCTAATATCAATCTTATAAAGATCCTCTACATAAAAATTATGTGACCACTTCAATAAATTCAACAAGTAATTCAAATAATTTTTGTCCTTTCAACTTCAAAACCATGCAATCCTAACATTTCATTTGTATAATAGTTTTTGCATGCTTTCATATTATTAGTTTTGTAGAATACCCAAAGGATTTCAATACATGTTTGGCATCTTAATGAGTCTAGAACATATTTCAAAAGTTGGTACAAGTGAAAGAAAAAACATGTCAATGACAAAAATATATTTACACACAAATTGGAGGTTCAATAAATTCATCACGACATCTCCATGTCATACATAAAACTTGAGAAGGGTGACACAATGATTTAGATTATTGGTATAATAATTAAGCACTTGGTGTAAGACCAAGATATTTCATACAATCAAAAACATTATGCCACCCTTTTTCTTCATGTGAGGTATCACATACTTCATTACTAAAATTTCATGTTATCACCAAAGGTTCATATTGATGGTGAACATCTACCCTTGAAACCCAAAATACATTAGAGGTCATTTGATTGAACACATAGGGATTTAATTCGAAGATTGGATCACAATCTTGTGTACATGACACATGTGTATGATCTTCAAGAGTGTAAGAGTTTGATTTCACATTTGTTTGCTGCATAAAAGGATGAAATTTATTCACCTAACTAATAATTTTGTTTATTGGCAGAACTCAAGTTTCTTAGAGTTATGTTCTGATTGTAAATAAATTAAAGAACATTTGGGTTTGATCTTATATAGTATATTATTACATATTTAATATTCGAGGCTTCAAAATATGTCACATGGGTAGCATATCTAGTTGAGAGATAATATTGTAAGTAGGTGGTGATTAGATCTATAGGAACATGTTTTAAAATTGAGTGAGTTAATTCATATTCAGTTTGGTGGTGCTTTTGGGGATTCATTAAAATTTAAGTAGTTATAAAATATATATTATCGTAGGTTGACCTAATCAAATCAACTGTATAATTTTCTCATTGTATCTCCTCAAATAGTGTGTAATGTTTTTATCTATTTTTTATTAGCCTTAGGAATATATTATTACCTTTACTCTTAGGATTGACCTTTACTCTTACATTCTTAGGATTCTATTAAGACCTCCCACCATTTCTTACACATATGATTTGAAACCCTACACCTTTGTGTAGTACCAAAAGATTTGTCATATGTACTTATTGGTACCAAAATATTTGTTATATGTACTAGGTCACTACTATTCTCCATCTTAGCACTTTAGGAATCGTTGCACACTTTATATAATAAATATAAAAAACTATCCCCTATCTCAAAGCTAATTCCAACTTTACCTGAAACAAGTTTGTGGACCTAAGACAAGATCAACTAATGAACCTATCGACGTGATATGAACCCATCCCTTGTAATTTTAATAGATAATATTTTCAAATTCATAGTTTATCTTGCTTAGCACATGTGTTACATTCCAATTGTTAAAACTAAGCCATTTGTTAAATTCTAAGTGTCAGGGATAAATCAAGGGATCTATTTTTTATTTTTTGTATCACTCTCCATCTCAAATTAGATAATTGGGAGACCTACGTGTGGCTTAATCTCTCTTAAAATAATTAGTAATACCCATCTTCTACCTCTAATTTCAATCCACCATCACATAGTCTATTTCTCCCTCTTAAAATAATTGGCTTTATTTTTTATTTTTGAGCCTATTACAATTCTATTTCTACCTCATTCCTTTTCTACATGGAAGGATAAGATATGAAGCAATATTTGTGATAAGATATATCACTTGCTAATAGTAGGTCTAGTGTAACTCACTAATTACACTAGGAAAATAAATTTTGTACTAGAGATATCATTCTAAGTGCAATCAAGAAATCATTGAGATATCATAATGAGAATGTGATACAAAAAATATTTAACATATTATGTTTTGAATGATCAAACCTAACTTAAAGGAAATTTACTATGGGGATTCACTTGATAACAGGGTTAATTTTAAGAAGCCTCTGGTAAATTGGAGGTGGAAAATCCATGGAGAATATACCTATAACCAATTTTGTCATAAAGGTGAATTTTCCTGGGTTTCAGAACAAAAATTTTGCTTGGAAGTTTCTTTAGGGAGAGGCATTTTTTTTCCTGATATGTTCTATTTTATTGATGCATGAAAGAAGGTTTCATTGACACATGGTTGACACACGTCAATAAAACTATTTTCACACGATAGCAATAGTTGTTGACACATGATAGAACAACACGTTGACATGCAACAGTACTTATTGTTGATGCCCGATAACAAGGTTTGTTGTTGTGCATCAACAATCCTTATTGAAGCATGAGAAAAAAAAAATTTGGGCTCCAACGAATTTTTTTGTCATGCAACAACAACTTTTGTTGACAAGAATCAACAATAAGTATTGTCATGTGTCAACAAGGATTGTTGGTGCATGATAGCAAGCCTTGTTATTACATGAAAACAAGGTTTTGTTGTTGTGCATCAGCAATCTTTGTTGTCATGCAAAACTGTTGGTGTGTATTATTTTCCACATCATTAGGTGAGTCATCTCACTTAGGTGAGATCATAGGTCCACGTGTCATTTAGGGGTCATTATGAGATTCTCTTACACATCAATGTGTCATATGCGTCATTGGGAGTTACACTTCTATTCTGGGAATGTAACTCCCCCTCTCTACTTGAGTTGTCATGATTACAGCACTGGGGGTTACTCAGCACCTCCTATATGTACACCCCATTTGATCTATGAGATAGAGGAGAGTTTTATGGCTTAACCAGGTTTTGTCCGTGTTTCAAATCTTTACATGCACATTCGGTTGATGCTTGCTCCTCCAGAGATCTCTTCACACTTCTGTTTGTATGTACGTTGATGTGCACATTGTCCCTCGTGATCCTCACTTGTGGGTTTTCGTACCCTCTTTCATGGTATCAAAGCGGATCTTGCGGATCCGTGCACTCTTCGGCATTGCTCGTGCATTTTTTGGCTTCCAACTTGATATACAGATTTCATTGCGTGTGTCGTAATGGAAATTATGACCGTGCTCTTCTTGCATTGACTACGACATTTATACCTCTGTTCAAGTTGTTTGTGGCTTATTTTCAGGTGTTCGTGGGTTTTTCCACCTTGCATGCGCATTTGGAGGTATCTTATTATTTTGGAGCATTTGAAAGTTGTAGATCTAAGTTTTTTGTGCTAGTTTTGTGAGTTCAATGTAGTGCAAAAGTTTCCCTAGCTCGTCACTACCTTCAACTCGGACTGTGCATTTTGTTGGCTTGGTCTATGTTTTTTTACTCTTATCGGGTTTCTGCATTGGCCTTTCTACCACGGGATTGGTGTTGAATTTGAGTTTGGGCACTTTTGACCATTCAAGATCCCTCCTTCTCTGGTTCATGTTGTGCTTACCTTGCTAGTTCACGTTTTCACTCGGGTCTTGCCCATTTTTGCATTAAGCTATCAGCTCGAGGTTGGTTCTATGTGAACTTTTTTGCATTGGCCATCCATATCTCCACTGGCTCAACGTTTGGCTCAAATCCTATCTGCACTTCATCATCTATGTATGCATTCAACGTGGCTCACCTGTGAAGGATCCCACTACCCCAACTCAGTGTAAGACTCCACTCGGATCTGTTTTCATACCAAATTGTGCTTGAGGTTCTTGTATCACTTCCTCTATGCGTTAAGCTTTCACACACTTGCCATTGGACCTGCTCACCATTTTGGTTCTACTTTGGATTCCCGACTACTCTATTTGGCTTTCCAAGTTGGCTCACTCACCTCGTTGTTGCTGCCATTACCTCAGACTATTCGCTACTTGGATTCCCTGCCTTGATGTTTTCTCCAGCACACACTGGTTCATCCTTGGCTGGCACGTTGACTGATCTTTGGGATGTGGGAACAACAGCTCCCTCTGCCATCTTCAAATGTCTCTGGTCCAAGCGTTTCACCTTTCCATGCATGCGCAGACCTTCCTAGCTGTTCAACATTTAATTTTCTTGCTGGCAGCAGTTACAAACACGTGGCTTCATTTACAGTCACACTACTTGGGCCTACCTCTTTGTCTCGACCAGCTTGGCTTTGACTCCTTCAACGTCGACCAGCCTGCCTGCAGCACCTACTCGACGTGGTAACCTACAACATGGGCCCCCTTCTTCCTCTTTTTTAATGTTTTGAGGTAAAAAAAAACATTCATTATTTAGTGGCATTTTTAAAAATTTGGCTATTTTTTGCTTGTATTCTTACCTTCCTATGAGCGTCGAAGATAGAGGGCGAGGTCTGAGGTTGGCAGGAGGCTAATCCCCCCTCATACGAAAAACAAACTATGCCTAAAATTTGATGTTGTTTCCAACAAGTACCCATATGACACCCTTTGCACCCATTTCGGGCATTTTTTTAATCAGTTTGCATGTTTATTGGCTTTTTCCATCAGTTGCAGGAATCGTACTAATGTTATAACTTTTGACTCGCTGCTCTTTTTTAGCGCTTCTTTAGTCAAAGTTGCATGATTTTTTTTACATTACGTGATGACATTGTCATTTTTGTAAATGCACTACTTTATAAAGTGCCACATTCTGGGGGGTTGAATAGTACTCTTGGGTTTTCATGCGCAGACGCATTATTGGCCGAGTCCAACGTCTTGCTCTTGTGCACCTTGTACTTTTGATTCCACATCATGGAGAGTCCTCTTTCAAGACTTGAGCGTCGTAGGATTGCCTTACAGCCTCCGCCACTTCTCATCAGGAGAGGGAACTATTTAACCTGGCGTGCCTCCATAGAATGTTACTTCGCCCATAAGGGTCTTTTACCCTTCTTGCTTGGGCTAGTTCTTGCACCCACTGATCATCGTCATCTAGAGGAATTTCTTGACACTTGCAACCATGTCTTTGGTCACATGATGATGCATGTCTCTATATCTCTCTGGTTTCACGTGGCAGACTTAGATCCACCCCACCGTGTTTGGAGCATTCTTCAGTCCCTCTATAGAGACCCTTCACATACTGCCACCGTTTTTGCTATTGTTGATCCAATTGTCTCCTCTATTTCTTCATGTGATGATAGTTCCACTGACACAGGTTCACTTGGTTCTACTTCTGATGACAATGATTGTGCACCCAGTTCTGATGTCATGAGTACTACAAAGGACTCTTCTCCTCCTTCTCTCACTATTCCAAAGAGTGTTGACACTTCCCACATCTCATCAAATATCGAGCAGTCTCCTTCTCAGTCTCATATATTCATCACACCCACATCCTTTCCACTTCAAGTGTGTGAGGCCCCTTCCACTCCTCTACCTTCATTGGATGACTCATACCTATCTAACATCACTCTTCTATTTGTTGATCCCCCTCATTGGGATGAGTATATACCTGACCTTAGTCGTCTTTTCGTAGAGTACACTTGTGATGCACTATAGGTACCTCATCCATCTATAGGTGTTTTAGAGGAGTTCATCATCTCCATTGTTGGGAGTGCCCCTTCTGGGACTCTTACCACTTCCACTTTTCTGGAGACCTTCATTGATCCACCCTTGTTTATGGATCCATTTTCTGTTGTGGGGGATGTTTTATTGCCTTCACATTAGTTGGACATCTTTTCTATAGGTGTTCACCCTTCATTCTCTAATAGTTCTGCACTCGTGACATTACCTTTGGTTGCTTCGCACTCACTTACTAGACCTATGTCACACTTTCATGGACCAAACTCAGAGTTCTTCGTGCTACTACCTTCGGTTTCATTTGCGGAGTGGGTGGACCTTCAGCACGTCATTTTTGTCCTTCCTAAGGGCAGGCACACAGTTTGGTATGAGTGTCTCTTCTTTAGTCTAAAGGTAGAGGATCTTATCATCGGCATTCTTTTGGGAGATCTCCTAGAGCTGCAAAGTTCAGATCCATCCATGGCATCTTTTGCATTCCTCTCATCTCCCTCTTCTTCTCTCTTCTTCTTCTTTCTGATAGATTGCCTCTTTGTACATGGGTACCTTTTCAGGCTCGTCTAGAGCTGGGACCCATATTTGGCATCTTTCTTAGATTAGAGAGTGTTTTTTTCTCTTGTGGTGGATGTTTTTCCCACTGGTTTTTCCTTCACTACTTGGGACCTTTTTCTTGTGCATGGGTACCTCATCAGGCTTTGTGTCAAGACCTATTTCTCATTTCTGACTTACCACCTCTAAGATCGTAGGCCCATGTGTCATTTAGGGGTCATTATGAGATTCTCTTATGCATCAGTTCGTCAGTCCATCATATGCGTCATTGGGAGTTACACTTCTATTCTGGGAATGTAACTCCCCCTCTCTACTCGAGTTGTCATGATTGCAGCACTGGGGGTCACTCAGCACCTCCTATATGTACACATCATTTGATCTGTGAGATAGAGGAGATTTTTATGGCTTAACTAGGTTCTGTCCATATTTCAAATATTTGCATGCACATTCATTTGATGCTCACTCCTCCCAAGATCTCTTCACGCTATCATTCGCATGTCTATTGATGTGCATTTCGTCCCTCGTGATCCTCGCTTGCGTGTTTTTGTACCCTATTTCAGACATTGGTTCCCTACTATTGTGTGTCCCAACACCGAAACCCTAATATTTCCCCAATGAATATGCCTCTGACCCACATTTTCACAGTCACACTTCCTAGATCACAACTTTTTTCTCTGTTCTCCCAATGCTACAAGTCTCATAACTCTTGCTCCTAGTACATCAACACAAAACATCCAAATATAATACAACCTCTAGCTCTCAAATTTCTACCTCACCTCATCATGGTTGCTCAAGATCAAGATCAAAAAGAAGCTCAAACTAAATAGGAAACCCCCTAGTCCTACCTAATATTCAATACAAGAGCTTGATGTGCCTGCACATTGTTGTTGTTTTGAAAATTAATGAAAATTACAAGTATTGCATATAAGAATGTGAATTTGTAGGACCGGTTAACATGCCATAGTTTGAGATCTAGATCATGACATTATTAACTACCTCCTCTCCTCATTCAATATAGAATATGGACAGTACATTGTTACTTTTCCTTATGGTCGTACATTCAGGTTCAGTGTTGATCCAGTTGATATCCATCGATTGACAGGCCTTCCTTTTAAATATTCCCCCATTGCAACAACCAAAGAAACCCAAATTGAATATGATAATATTTACCTCGAATCTTGTTTCAATTTCCAATTTGATAGTACATGTAACATGCTTTCATTTTAAGATTTTTTATTTTGATATAAATTGTGGTTAATTCAACATCCAATGAATTTTTGGCAGCTAATGTCAACAAATCAAGATGAGGAATAGATACACAAGGAATTGGACACCAATTTTTTACTTCCATGATTTCTTTTTTTCAAGCTAGAATTGTTTTGCAAGGTCGAAAAACTAATATTCCAAATTGGGATATTGCATACATTCTTGCATCAACCAGAAATTAAAGATTTGATTGTGCACATTTTTTTCTAATAAGATAAAAGCTAAGATTACAAATGTTGAAGTTGCTGAAAAACTAGTTGTTTATTCCACTATCTCATTGGTCTTTATTACGAGGTGTATTATAATTTAAAAGGTGAACCAACTCCCACTTGCATGAGCAACACAATGAAGCAATTTTCAATTCCTATTGAAGAACAACAGGTTAATAGTTTATATTTCAATGTTAGTGAGGTTATTGTCTGTATTTTTCACTTCTATTGCAAATCTTGTTCTCTCTACTAGCATTATGTACTTCTATTTGCATCTTTACCATATACAGAGAAAAAATTTGGAGGCCCTTCCACACAAAAAAGCAGCATCAAGAGGAAGAGGCCAACAACATGGTGAGGTGTCAGGAGATTCCCAATCTAAAATGGAAACTCACTCATCACCTAACCCTCAACCATTTGCATTAGTTAAACGACTGAGACGTAATACCCTTAACATTCAATATAGGTTTTTTTACAATTAACATTTATTATTTACTATTTACCATTCACCATTTTGATTTAACATGTAGATGTTGCAGGGACTTTGGAATATCCACATGCTTTTCAACAAGCATCACCCACTCACTCAGTCCAAACGCATGCATTTTTCGATGCTCAACCGTAGAAAATGCATTTGCTACACCCTGATCCACCGTACCTATCGCCCACAACTCCAAAAAAATCAATTCAAACTCTAATGCAGCCGCCACTGGTACAGCCACATGTTTCCCCTCAATAAGGTATAGCTTGTTGCTTTTGTGTAATTTTTAACAATTTTTTTATATAAGTTAGTAATGATTTTGTTCTTGGACTTTATAGTGCATTGCAGTCCTTCATCATCTATTCAAACAATTCCACTACCACGTCCTCCACCAATAACATCATTACAATTCAAAATTACCACAAGAGGTTCAGGTAAAAATACCATTGGTAAATGCATGATGCCACTTCCGGCCTCTAGTGGGACACTGAATATTCCCTCTGAATTTATAAACCTCTCTTTCAGTGTCTTGCCGAGCGCAACAGGAAAATCAATTTTAAGTCAAATAACTTTAGATAAATATTTTTGGGCATTGATAGCAATGCCCAACAAGTATGTTTAACACATGCGATATGATTCAAGGCCCGCAGGTACATTTCCATTTTGATGTACTTTATTTAACAATTATACATATACATTTCTCATCTCTTTTTAATTTTTATCACATACAATTTAATATGAATTGATCTTATCATAAATAGGATTAGGGCACGTAGAGGTAAAAAGAGGCAACACACCTTCCTCAACCTAAAATCCCCCATACCTCTCCATTGGTAGCATTCTCTTTGGATACGGATAGTGACTAGTTGACATCATTTTCTTTGGATAGCTTGATTGGTTATTATTGTGAAGCCCATGTCAAAAAGTTTATTATGCCTCATATAATTCATCTCATAGAATGGGATCGAAGGGCTAAATTATTAATCAAAGAGATAAAAAAAACATTATGATAACCATTTCCAAAGGTATTGTTTATATGTTGTAGTCTCAAATCAACCTGTCAAGATGGATGTCTTACTCAACCAAGCACAAGGTGGGACTGTCACATATAACAACAGTTATAACAACAATGTTTTAGATAAAGTTTTGAATAAATTATAAAATATTAATGTTGAATCCCGGACCAATTTCAACAAATGGTCAAAGGACAAAGATTTGGTGGCAATTGCAAATGCGGAAAGAGATAGAGTTGTTGTAAGTATTATCAGTTAGAAACAATATTTTTTATTAATTTCTTATTTTAGTAATATGTTTAATTGAGATCAATGTTTTTCTTGCATTTGAAATATGAAAACTTAAAAATTCAAGGAACGGTGTTCTAAGTTCACTTGGAAACCGCTAGGAAAATTTATCTACATCAATACAACTTAGGAAAACTATTGTTTTGGTTAACAAAAAAAAACAATACACTTAAGCATATTATTAAAGAGAATGGCTTGGACATGGACATTTTGTTCAAGGAAAAGGTAGATGTAGATCGTTCTTTGGTATCCCATGGAGGAAGATGAAGCAATCATAAATAATCTAAACATTACTGCGGAGGATCTTGTTAGTTCTGGAATTATTGAAGCAGAGAATAGAGGAGTGCTAGACATTGGGAAAAGTGGCACAGAAGTTGCTACAGAAACTGAAAAGGAAAGTTCTAGTGGGTGTGGGGAACTTGTTAATGATTGAGAAAATAGAGAAAATCTAAAATTAAATGTATTTGCTGAAAACTTGAAAAGAGTTTACAAAACTTGGAATACTTGGAAATATTTGATATTGGTTTGAATGTCAAAAGTTGCAAGTCAAACTTTGGAACAAAAATGGTTTTGGAAACATTTTCGATTTTGAAAGCTATGTAAAACATATTTTAATTCATGATCGATGTTTATGGATGATATGGATGTGATCAGTTACAAAGATGATAGTAAATGATATTTGAAGTATGAATATACGTTATAGCATTAATACATTAGTTTTCACATACTAAAGCACAGGTGATTAGCTTGATTTTTAAGATTTGCTATGTGTAGATGTCAGCATGATCAAGCTATTTCCTTCATGGATTTAATTTAAGACCAGAAATTCAGATTTTAAAGCGGTTCGCGCTTGATGTTTTTTTCTACTTGTATGTAAGATTGATATGGATGGATGACCATTAGAGTATTTATATGGATGACGATGAATTACAATCATCTCATATAAATGAATTTTTTAGATCGTTTCTAAAAGAACTCAATAGATTTGTGCTGACCGTATGGATAGATTTCAAGATTTCAGACATTAGAGTAGATAATGAAGATGATGATGAATGGCTTCATTGACATAGTTTTTGGATGAATGGTATTTTTGAACACTAGATGAATAACATGAACATGATTTATTGATTCTCTTTCACTGCCTTTGACAAAGTATTCTTGGGTCTCTCCTTGATTCTAACTCTTATAACAGGTTTGGGTTCACATTACCTCTAGAAAAATTGTTAAATCATGTATAATCTACATTACAGGTTCTCCATTTGATATAAACATTAGACATGCCTGTGGATTGCATTTTCTTTAACAAGCAATTTTAGGTCTTTACAATGTGCATGTTTTTTGGAGACCCCATCTCATTGATTCTCTTCACACTTTCTAATACAGCAAAATGGAATGATTCTTCTCTCTAGCCAAGCTGTCTTGTTTCTTCAACGATGATAGCTTCTAGATGTGGATGATGGCTATTAGAGTAGATATGGATGATGATGATTTATTGTTTGTGGCCGGTTGGAAACATAGTGCTGGTAATGCCTTCTCATTAAAAGCAGAAAGTTTGCCCATGTCATCAAGATTCATGGAAAATGATGATGATGGAAGAAAAGTTCAGATTTCACCTTTAAACATTAAAAAATATTGAGAAAATGAATGAGGCAAATTATTAAAACAACCCTTCTCTTCCACTTAATACTCTTATCTGCAAAAATCCTGGTTCCATTTTCTCTCTACTTGTAATGATGATAGATTTAGATGATAATCTCTTGGGATGGGATAAGACATTAGAGTATGGAAGCTAAAGTGGATGACGATGAATTGTATTTGGGCATAGATGATCTAGCACGATCATTGATGATGAAATAACCAGTGGATTTAAACGATTATGTTTTAAGAAAATTTAGAATGTTGGTATGACCGTGACGACTGTGATTATGCCTTTAGAGTGATTTGTCCTTTCCAAATTTGAAGCTCTCTGGGTGATGCCGAGACATTATTGATTCTCTTCCACTTAATACAGCAAAATCTTCAACTGGCTCTCTTCGTGTTTAATGATGATAAAAGATGAAGCATATTAGATGTGGATGATGATGTTTTTTTGACAATAGATGTAGCACAATGCATGGATGATGATGATGAATTATTTTTGCAGAAGCTTTATATGTTCTCTGGGGTTTGATAGAATGTGGTATGACTATGACAAGATGTGATAGATTGATTTATACATTATTGATTCTCGTTCACTTAATACAGCAAAATCTTCTTCTCTCTACTTGTAAAATTCAAACTCGGTAATAGGTTTCTTCACATTATCTCTATCTGAAAGAGACTAAGAGTACAACAAACCTTAGGAATAATCACATTACATTTTTCCGTTGTGTTGATATAAAAATATGTTTGGAATGCATTTTCTTTAATGAAGAAAGTTTAGTTATTTACAATGTGATGTTTTTTGGGAATATCAATTTTTACACACCGCTTCTTAATTTAATTGACTACGTCATTTTAGATGACCTGAGTACATTCAATATTTCATGTAATGATTCTCTTCCACTTAATACAACAAAATATTCATCTCTCTACTTGTAGAATTCAAACTATTCCTCCTGCTGTAACATTTTTCTTCACATTACCTCTAATTACAAGTTTCTTCACATGGAATTCATTTGCTTTAATATTGAAAGTTTATTTATTTATGTCTAATTACAATATTTAAAAAATAGTATTCCTATTTAAAGCTGAAACAATCCTCATTTTCGAAAATGTATGCAACAAACACTACATCAAATCATTTAACAAATACCAAAATAAATAAAACATGACTATTAAAACTCCATGTATGATAGAGTTTAAGGTACCTCTAGTCTTCTAGATGGGTAACAATGTATATGGAAGCAAAATGAGAAATTCTCCTTCGCAGGGACCTAGATGACCTTCAAATCTAGAGAAATCAACATGAAAAATGGATTAGTATATAGATGGGTGGGTTACCTAAAAATGTCAGTCCCGAGAAGTGAGAGCTTTCTCGAATGGATGTCAACCCACGTTTTTGATAACTAAAAGAGGAAATATTGATTGAGCGGATGAAGGAAGAAATAGAAACATCAATGCAATGAAGATAAAGTAAAATGCAAATCTGATCTAAGTAAATTAAAGCAAACCAAAACCTATGTATTTCGATGGCACACAAGTGTCAAGAATGCAGTTCCCAGTTGACGACGACTGGAGTAGATCAACTGGAAGTCTAAAAGAGACTAAGAGTGGAAAAATGTGTAGATCTGAACTTAGAAGGCCTTGCAAATTAGTATTCCAAAAACACATGTCACAAACATAACATCAAAGTAGTTTGAAAATTCTAAAATATCAATTAAATAAAATGGATTTATTATAAATAATTGTATTTAAATAAATGTAAATATATATACTTGTAACATCTTTAATGATAACTAGAGATGAAACAAAAAAATGTTCAAAAGCCTCCTCATAGTCAATATTTGCACCTGCAGAATTACAATTGTATTACATCTGACTATAAACAATTATATTCTAATCTATTACTATGAAATTAAATAAATAATTACAGTTAAAATATCAGGTGACAAACAATAAAAGTAAGGTCAAGGTGATACCTATTATCTAAAAGTTTTGAAATCGTAATTAAAGCTGAAACAATTCATTTTCAATAGTTGCTTCATAGTCGATATTTGCATTAGCAAAGTTTGACGAAACACCAATTCTAGTCTCATCGTCGAGAAAATTTGCACTTTTAGCTCTGTTATTTACACCTCTTCTTTCAGCAAGGAAATTCCAATGCAAAATTTCTTTGTTGAAAGGAAAGGTGTCCAAGGAGTAGCGCAAAACATAACACCTCATGCAACTTTCAAGATTTTTATCCAACCTGTTTCTCATTTTTTATTTTATAAAAGATAAAGAATTGAAAACCCTTTCATCCTCCACAGATCCCCAAATCATTGTTTGGCATAACTCATATAATCTAAAATATTCACTAATGTCTTCCTATAACACACTACTTTAATATATTTTTTGTCAGAGCCTTGTCATAGCACCACTCTCACTAGGTTCATTTAAAAATTTATACTGGCTAATCATTGTCTTTGCAAAATCATTTGATTGAGCCTTTCTTAAGTCAATATTTAGTATACCTTTTTATTTCTATACCATTTACCTTGTCTTGGTGAAATGATCCATTATTCTACCCATGGATTTATGAAAAAACCTAATTATAAAATTTACACGACAACCTTCAATATTCCAATAATTTGGATTCATCACACCCATGGCATCAATAACTTTATCTTTACTGAAATGTTCTCTTATTTTAGATGCTAAGGATTGTGAAAAAAAAATATATTTTTATTCATGTATCAACTGTAACAAAATCAAACAAAACATGTTTCACACGACTTCTTCTCTTTCTGATCCTATAATTTCTTGACGTTTATGCAAAATGTGCATTGGTTTATCCTTCCAATTAATATTGATATAAAGGTGATCATGGATATTAAATCTCAAATAATTACTGAGATTCTTAAGATCCAATAAAACTTTCTAGTTATTGAAAATAGGGGTGTTAAAACTATCTGTAGAAGTGTACAAGACATCAAGATTTTGACATACCCACTTTCTCATCCGTATAAAATCAACAATATAGATTAATCTCTCTTGTGCATGCTTCATCAATGTATTGATATCCTTCACCATTGGAAGAATGCCAACCAATGTAAGAAATGTTTCCAAATCCGTTAAACAGAACAACAAGTCCTTAGTCCTGTCAACATCATGACAATATTTGTGCATGAAACTAACCAACGATGGATACTCCTCACAAATTCTACGTGCATGCTCATACAAAGAAATCCACCTTATCTCAACATCCTTTAGAACTTTTTTTCCATCTATAACTCCAACTGCAAATTTTTGAAAATAAATAAATCACTTTGGGTTGCTTTCCATATAGACATGTATTTCTCTAATAAGGTCTTCTAATTTTGCAACAGTTTCAAAGTTGTTAACTATTTTATATGTTAGATTCATTCTATGATTCATACAATGAATTGCTAGCATATAAGGGGCTACTATTGTTCGCAATCAAACACACGGCCTAGTTCAATGACCCTACATGACTGATGCACCATCTGTACCAATGTATACCAACTTCGTAGAAATTTCATAATCAATCATGCCAGAAATATCTTTGAAATGAGAAAAAACTATTTTATATAGGTTTTTGGCATCACAATTTTCAACCATTTTCTATACACCCAATAGATGCGGTGTCTTTATATGATTTTCTAAATTATAAATGTGGATACATACCCATGCGGTGTTGTCAACTGTTATCACTTCATCAACTGATAGAGAGATAAACTTTGCATTTTTTACACTCTTTCAAATCTTCCTTCTCTATCATTGTAAGGAAATTATCCATTTCCCATTCACTACTATCTGATCAATGAGATTGAGGAACGTTGTGCATTCCATTATATTGTTACAAAACTTTGAAATCAATGAAATCTAAAATCATTCTTCCTTTTCTTAAGGATGTGGAATAAAGTAGAGAACTGTATGATTTTATCATGCAAATTTGATTGATTCATCTTACCAATTTGCAATGTGGCCATTCCGCCATTTTCCTCGAGAATTCTACGTATTTTCTGCTTTGCTTCATACTCTACTACATATTTAACATGTATGCATTCTTTTTCAGTTTTCCATATTTGTATTTTTATTTTCTGGCCATCCTCCCTATTACAGTCAAATATTGTCTTTCACAATGTTTTTCAATTGTGTCCAGCTTCAGTAGCATTTTTTTTTGTTTTCCCAATTCCCACGTACATATTGTAAATGTACATTCAAATGGGATGTCTTCTAAATTAGCTAAATTTAAAAGTTTGATAAAAGGAAATTTGGCAGCCCACTCAAACTTGTATGTCCTCGCAAGTGTTCACATATTCTTGTTTGTTTTCAATTTTTTACTTTTACAAGCAAAATTTTGAGAAATACCATAATCATCTGGTTTCCTCTTTAGTGAACTAGAATTTGCATTTTATTTTTGTGTTACATTTTTCTAAGTATTTTTATTTTAGATATCTTGACGCACTCCTGGTTGCACCTCAGCAGGAATATCTTCAAGCTTTGACATCTCAACAGGAATATCTTCAAGCTCTAGCATGATATCGTCATAGGTATCATTTGGTTGATATTGTGTTAAAGCCATGTCCACTTCAATAACACATTCAACATAGTTTGTACTCTAATTGATTCCAGTGGTAGCTGTATGGGTGTTGGTGGTAGCGGTATTTATAGCATTAGAGTTTCCAAAATACTTGAACAGGGACTTCTATGATTTTTTGTTACCTTTTGGGTCTTCTGAGCACCACCATCTTCCATTTCTCTAAATGGAGAAGTTGAACCCTTTCCATGTATCACTCAACCCTTTGGAACATGTCAACAACCCCTCTAGTCATCCATCTGTAAACCTTTCATATCACATGGCAATAACCCCTCTTGACACTCGTGTGAAACTAGCTTTGTCTCCTATCTCCAAAAGTCTCTTTCCATGCATCAAAAATTTCCTCTTTTCGTGTGTCAATGATCCCCTCTTTTCGAATGCCAAAAACACTCCTTGATGTGTGTCAACAATACCCCCATGTCGCGCGTCAGCAACCTTGATTGTCGGGTGTCAACAACCCTGATTGACATGTGTCAACGACACTTTTTTGTCACTTTTTTACAACCTCTTGTCGTGCGTCAACAACACAAGATTGTAGTGCTTCAACAACCTCTTGTCGTGTGTCAAAAAAATCCTATCGTGCATCAAAAATATCCTTCCATGCATCAACAACTTGTCTTGCAAGTTCACAGTACTTGATATGTTGATACCTCAGTAACCTGGTAGTAAGTTACTAATGTACTACCTGTCAAATTACCTAGGTTTATATAGAATTATTTTTCAATGGTAGGTGAAGCCAACCCCTAAAAAAATTTATACTAGAAATTTTATGCGAATAGGACACTGACCTGTTCCGAAAATTTCGTCATTTCAAATTTTCCTAAACTGAAATTTTTGCCAAATTATGAATATTCGCCACTAAAAAAATCCCTGCTTAATAAAAAAAATTATAAAACGTTTGTAAAATTGTGATATTCTATGTATTACCCCATTGTGTTATTTATTTACCACTACAAATTCTAATTATTGGGGTTGGGGGTCATTTTATAGTAACACCCCAACTTGTATCAATATATTAGTGCAAAAATGTAAATAAAATTTACCCTAGATGGTATTAAACCTAAAAATCCATCATCTGATCACTAACATAACATGATTAAATTAACAAGTTATAAATCATACAACCTTAACTAAATATTTAATGTGTATAGATATAATAATTCACACAAAAATTCATGGCTCACAAATGTTGACTCAAACATAAATAAAACATGCCAAATTTTACAAATTATGATATCTTAACAAGAGTTTTTAAAGGAGTCTTGAAATCCATTTTCCTTTATAATTGAAAATAGAATATACTTTAATTCCTTCTAGATACCCTAGATGATGTATGGTTTGCATTAACTATTCATGCATTCTAGGTATCCAAAATCTTGGATCCCAAGTGCTTACTTTCTTTTCCTGCTACATCCTTAACCCCATATCATCTAAATCCAGTTGATATTTACATACATGTCTTCTTAGGTTTATTTAATTCACATATCTCAAACATTTTGTAGTATTGATGCACATAAGTTATTTACTATTTTTTATCTTGTGGAATAAAATTATTAGATTTAGAAACCCATTTAAACTAAGATTTTGGGATGACTAAATATAAAAGCATTAAATTTGTAAAATATTTTTGTAAGGGTTTATCACTTCATTTTCTTGGTTTTATAATCAAATACATGAATCATTTCCTTAGCTTGTATATATAGTATTACGGATCATGGGGAAGGTACATTATATGACCATTCCAAGTGAAATGAGGTACATACTTCTAATTCCACTCCAAAAAAAATGTATGTTCATTCCTATGTGCATGTGACCCATACTTCAAATACCTCTTCTAATCTTTATACTATGGTAAGGGTAAGCAATTTTACTTCTAATAAAGAGTGAAACTTTTCCAAATCATGTAGACACATACTTTCAAGGGTTTCTTGAGATAATAGTGAATATATTGAATTCATGTGTAATTAGAATAAGCTTGACACAATATTATGAAAGTTTAAGAAATAGTTAGTCACTTAACCTACCACCTAGTATCAACCATGATGTTTCTTTGGGACACATTCCTCTATTGGTTACATTAAGACCTAAATTCACTAACATGGCATTCATAAATCAAACCTAGTATGAAATATTTCAATGCAATTATTGGACAATAATGGAAAACCCAAATGGAAATAACCATAGATAGTAACAATGAGTGGATTAGTTTTCATTATGATGGAAACCTAATAACATTATCATGACATCGATCATATAATGAGAGAAACCAGTAAGTAAATGAATTAAGTCATATATTTTTTCCCATATTAGAGTAAGCATAAGAATTCACACAAAGAGGAGAAAGTAATACCTACTTTTTAAGTGTCTCAATACTCAATAGTCCAATGGGGTCAATTGCATAGTGACATACTATTACATCAAAGTGATTCATATATAGGATCAACATATGTTAAGCATACACCTGCATATTCTAATTTATGCATATTTCAAGGATATCAAGATTATATAGATACATACAACAAACTTGAGTGCACCAAGAATATTAAATGATCATTTTCTCTAAAGTAACATAATTCAATGATTCATCTTACAAAGGGGTAAGTGCATGGAAATGGGGGGCCAAAATGGGGTCTTAAGTTGACACTGTTTTATGAAAAATTAAAAAAAAACAACTTGTATGAGTTATTTGAGATGGTTACACTCAAAATTTCAAGATGTTATAAGAACATGAATTGTAGCATTTCAATTCTAGTTTCTAAACTACTAATTTTTTTTAAAATGGTTAAGTGTAAGTGGGTTAAAAATATAAAATGTCAATATGTGCTCTTGTTTTTGTAAAAAAACAATAGTAGACATTTGTTCATGCCCCTCCCTTTTTTTAGCACTATTTAGTATTTTTAAAAACCCTTTGGTAGAAAGATAGATAGGAGTATCTAGTTTGTGATAGAATTTTGTTTAGATTTTTTTAGTAAGTATTTATTTTTATGATTCTTTAAGTTCACATATTTTGAAAATAAAAAAATAAAAGATAACCGACTAAACCCCCCCTCCTAACTACCTCAAAAAATATCAAAAACTAGATTTTTTTTAAATATGTATAGAATTAGTCCTAATTTGTGACTGTATAATTTTTTTTTAATTTGGAGAAGTGAAACAAAAGATACATGACAAAATGTAAGCATTTGCAATCACTAAAATGAGAGGTATAAAGATATAGTTTAAAATAAATATAAATGGAAACCTTTTAATAGTCAGAAAAATATTAAAAAGTCTATATTTAGAAAGAGGATAGTTTTCTTAACATTGTAGGAAAAAATCTAAGAGAGAAATTTTTTTGTAGGATTTATCATTGTGAAAGGTGATTTTTTGCATGTTTTTTCAAAAACATGCAGGTGTTTGTGTTATTACAGGTCCAAGGTGCAGGTTTGGGAAACTGAAGCAAGTCCAAGCATGTAAAATCTTAATTTGGATGCATAATTAGGGGAACACCTACGTGAAATCCTTACAGTATAGGCATTATATGTGTTTGTGGCGGGTTTATATGTATAAAAATAAATGTTTAAGTATAAGTTTTTCATTTATCATTATTTATACTTCATTATTTAAAGTACAAATAATAACAAATGAAAAACTTATAATCTAAATTTATTTTATTGAATATAAAAAATTAGGGTCACTCTGCACCTTATGGAACTAGCCTCACAGCTCCATGAGTTGTTATTTAGGAGATACTTTTGTATAATTTAATTTGGTTAGTACATAGGTAATATTTAGGATTTCAGCATTCAGCCTAAATCTTTTAGCATTTAAAATCTATAACCGATGTCTATTTTGAAAAAGACGTAACAAATCAAAATACATGTGTTGGACATAGTGTCATTGGTTTTTTCATTAATGTCAAGATGCATTGCTGGAAAAGGCATAGGAGTTAGTATGAGGTGTCAATCATCAAGAATCATGAAGTTTGATTGGTAGTGCCTTGTTTTGGTGTCATGAAGTGTTTCATTGGTAAAGTGATATGGTGTCTAGGTGTTCGTAGATGTTTTTACCTTTCTACTTAAAATAATGAAGTGAAACAATAAAAAGAAAGCTAACCTCAGAGGACATAAGGTGTAATGCCTACTGAAATTTTCCCGCACGAGACCCAAGAATAACCTAGGTCGAACTAGAAAAATTATGGAATAATTTTTTTTTGAAAAGCGTGCTCACAAAAAGTTTTTGAATAACAGTTGTCACATTATTGTTTCTACGTTACTTTAAATTAATAATATAAATTTCTTTTTTTAATCCCCATCATAATAAAATAATTAAAACTCTCATTACCTTTTAATAAACTTAGTTAGCCTAAGGTATGGTTTAGGTTCCCCTAAATTTTTATTTTGATAAAATTTAATTTGCACCATAGTTAAAATTGTAAAAACCTAATCCCAAGGGTAAAGGGGTATAATAAATTAAGTAATAAGGATTCTATTATACCTACAAAGGGGTCAAAGTTGACATTAATTAAAATGTTTCTAAAAGACATTTGGGTTAGAAATTTAATAACACCCATCCCCTTTTACACTTAATTGAGTGGCCCCTAAAATAAGTCAACCCATGCATTTTAAAGTTGAATTTCTCTCCCCCACTCCCCACCTAATTTTGGTAGGGATGAATTTCATCCATTGGAAGGATTCATTTGGGGCCACAAGATCTAGGGATTCCACTAACCCCAAGTTTTATTATGAAATGATTCTTTCTCTTTCTTTGGCTTATTATTTCTTTTGAGCTTTGCTTTGCAGACTGGTGGAGGAGGATGAGGAAGCCATGAGAGGCCATACTTCATGCAAAGCTTTTAGGAGGGAGCACATGCTTCATTTCTAATTCACTTGTTTACTATTTATACCCTTTATCTAGGGTTTCAATTTATTTATTTCTTTTTGTTTAACTCATTATTTTAATATTGGCCCGAATGGGCATATGGGTTTTGCCCATTTTGGTGAAATAGATGGGAGAATGTATATATCCCCAATGTATTGTGTGTGTGTGTGTGTGTGTGTGTGTGTGTGTGTGTGTGTGTGTGTGTGTGTGTGTGTGTAATGTGAATAATAGTTTTTAAGTATTTTTATTCACATTATTTATTACGCCTAAAATTAAACAATTTTGGTTTTATAAATGCATTGAGAAAGGGTTCACCCTGCACATTAGTAATGAAAATCGGGGCCACACACAGAAGAAAACGAAAGTTTAAATTTTAGTAAAGTTGTTCGCTTGAGGGGAGGGTCACCAACCCCACCCCCCATCCCATTAATTAATGGCGTGGGGGGTGGGTTCATTGACCCTCCCCCCAACCCCCTATTGCCTTATACACTAAGAATAGTGCAGGCCGCAACCTAACATGTTAGACAGATGAAAGTCACTAATTTGACATTGCCTTTTTTTTATATTTAAAACCATTTCGGTTTTTTTTATAAAACTTTCGGTTATAATACCACATTTTACATACAACTTTGTGTGTGTGTGTGTGTCTGTGTGTGTGTGTGTGTATTAAATATTATGTATATTAATATATTAAAATTATTATTAATATCATTATTAATAATGATTTGAATATCAATATTTGGTCAATAGGTAGTCATGTTTTCTATTATGCTAATAGTATTAACATCCGGATCTTAAACTTATACTTAAACATATGATAGAAATATTTCCAAGTGTTAGTTTAAAATTTTGTTTTTCCCTACCACATACCATTCATTCTTAGTCATCCTAGTTTAAGAATGAAGTTACTTTAAACCTGACAATACATTTACAAAATCAATAGATCTACAGGTCTACTTTGTCAACTTTGTAGTTCCTTTACACAACTATATTGTAGGGAATATTCTATTCCAGGTAATGGGCAACTAAATGACAATTAAAAATTTAAGTATCTTTCCATCTACGTATATAGAGTTCATGAAAATTTATGGTTCAATGGATACAAGAAAGTGCATAAAATATAGTCTAGACTTCCCATTATATGTCTATTCAACATGAATACAATGAAAATTAATATTTCTTTCCTTTAGCAACATACAAATTTCATGGTCTATTGGATTCAAAAGGAATTACAATCAAGATTTTCCAATGATTTTTAGAGCAAGAGAAACACACTTATGTGAGAAAATAAATCAACTAAAATAGGAACAAGTTGTTTCCCTTTTCAACTTCATTTCCATTTTATCAACTTGATCCACCAAAAATGTCTTTCATTCCCACATACATTACAATCTTAATAACCAATAATCAATAAAAAAATTCTTTTCAAAACAAACAATAAATAATCCACTTGAAGTGGAAATTTTACAAGAAAGATAGCTATAATGAAAGATTTCTTAGTATTCTAAAAGTGATCCAAGTCTCCAACAAGGCTCCATCTTTTCTCTATTTGATCACAACAACAAAAAAGGGGGAGAGGAAACACTCTCCACCCAACCAAAAATCCAATGAGGAGGAGAAACAATCCTCTCCATTGGCCCCTGAGCCCCAACCACAAGGCAATAAGGGATAGATCAACACAAAGGAAACTATACAATTATTCCACACTCACTTTTAAGCAACAAGTACACAAGAAAAGATAACTAAAAAAAACTCATTTTTAAGCACAACAACTTCCCAAACAAAGGCTCTAAACTAGCCAAGTAGAGATAAGAATATGGGAAGACCCTTATGCCTCCCAAGGGTTTGGATGTCCACCTCTAAAATCCTCCAAAAACACAATCAACCCCAAAATCTCATATGTCTCCCACAACAACAAATATATGTCTCTTATGCCTCCCTCACTCTTATGCGTCCATCTCTCTTATGGCTCCCCCATTACACAAAATAATAAAATAGAACAAGGTGGGGCATCCAAAACTCACTCCCTCTTAAACACAAAGAAGCTCTTATGTCTCCCAACATATTTCATCCTCATTTCACTATCTCAACACAACCTAATGCCATTTTTCTACCCAACACTTCAAGCAAGAAATCACATCCATACAACACATCATATAAGAAAAAGACAGTGATGAGCAGGAGTGGCTTGGTGAGATCTTAGTTACATGGTAATTGAGCTGTAACTTGTTGAAGCAAGTGCCAATACATAGTTGGTCAGACACTCAAATAAGGTCAAGTCCCTTCAGATGTTATATTAGCAAGAGCATAGGATGAAATCTAAGATTGTAGGGATTATTAAGCGAAGTGTACTCAAAATACTTCCCAAAAAGTTATATAAATATTAATGAGTAGTATCTAGAATCATAAGTGTTGTGATAAATAGTATGGGATAATCATTTATTTGTCCAGTACCACATCACCCAAGTAGCCAGAATGCATACCAAAACAACTCATAATGTATCATGTGGTTGAAGTTTGTAGCATGACGAAACCTCTTAAGATTGACCAGGCTAACCCATCACCCTAGTCAATGACTGGATAATTGAAGAGATGACTCAAAGTGCAATTGAAGAGTCACATTTTGCCTTTCATAACACATAATGTGGTCTAGTTTTGAATCAGAATCCAGGTAGATGTAGGGTTGTCTATAAGAGAATTATATAGTGTATTTTTTCAAGACAAGTTTAGCTTTAATGATTTTTTCACTTGAAAGTGGTCAAATTGGAGCTTAAGAAAATCAGAGCGCTTTCCGAAAAAAATTGCCCAGGGCAGATATGTACAAAACTATAGAGAAATACACTGAATTTTTTAAGAGTGACATAAACCATTGAACTCTAATCTAATATGGGATGAGTTATTTTTTATCACATTTTGATAAGCGAAACAACAAATTGCAGTCTTAAACGTAGACATGAACATATTGAATAGGAAGAAAGAGTTTACTAATGACCTATTTGTGGCATAAAGCAATTAATGATAAAATGGAATTTGGGTAAGTGCACCAATTTGGGGGGCCAAAAGGAGGTCAAAAGGGGGTCTTAAGTGGAGAAATATGCATTTTTTTGAAAAAAAAAAAACGGATATTCAACTTGTCCAAAAGACATGAGTTTTTTGAAATAGTTACACTCAAAATTGGAAGATGTTGTAGATTTTTTTAGTGAATATGAATCGTAGAATTTTGAGTCTAGTTTCCTCCAAGCTACTAAATTTTATTGAAAATGGTTAAGTTTAAGTGGGTCAAACAACTAAAATACCAACAAATGCTCCTGTTTTTGTTAAAAAACATAATAGAGTGACTTTCGTGCCCCCCACCATTACAGATTTTATGAGCACCATTTAGTATTTTTGAAAACCCTTCAGTAGAAAGATAGCTAGGAGCATCTAGTTTGTGTTGAAGAAGCTCCAATTTTTTTAGTCTTGTTGAAGATTTTTTTTAACAATGAATATTTAATTTATTTATGATTTTTCTAGTACATAAATTTTATGTTTTGAAAAATAACGAAGCTCCGACCCGTGCCCCCCCCCTAACTACCTCAAAAAATATCGAAAATTAGATTTTTTTTTTGAATATGTATAGAATTATGCCTAGTTTGGGCTAGTATAATTTTTTATTCAAAATTTCGATCACCCAAAAAAAAAGATACACCATGAAAGATAGACATATTTACACTTCAAAAAATATCTATAAAAAGGCATAGTTAGAAAATAAATAATATGGATACCTTATATTAGTCAGAAAATTTGGAAAATTATATTTTAAGAAAGAAGAGACTCTGCTCTACATCGTGGTATAATTTTTTTTAGAAAGATAGGATCAATTGTTTTATTTTGATTTATCATAGAGGAAGTGTCATTTTTTACATTTTCTTGTAAAAACTCATTGTTTTGTGTTTGTGCAAGTCCATGCCTCAGGATTGGGGATCTAAACCAGATCCCAAGCCTTGAGGCATGGCTTGGGAAAAGAGAAAAAAAAAACGTGCGTTATGTACGCGTTACACATGTAACGCGTACGCGTTTTGTGTAGTATAAACATAATATGCATTACGCGTTTTTGACATGTGTATTATAAGCATTAATGTATATTTTTGACATGCTTCTATTTATTATTAGTTTATATTTTATTATTATTTCTTATACTTTAAATTTATTTATGTAAATATAAGAAATTAGGGTCACTCTGCACCTTATGGAATTAGTCTCACAGCTCCATGAGTCATGGTTTAGGAGATAGTTTTTTAAAGTATAATCTGGTCAGTACATAGGTAATTTTTCAAGATTTCAGCATTCAGATCTAAATATTTTAGCATTTAACTTCTACAATCGAAACCCTAAACCATAGGCCATAAACCTAAACACTAAACTATAAACCTTGAGCCCTAAACCCTAAACCCTAAACCTTTAACCATGATCCCTAGACCCTAAACCCTAAACCCTAAACCCTAAACCTTAAACATTCAGCCCTTACCCGTGAGCCCTAAACCCTAAACCTTAAGCCCTAAACCCTAAGCCATAAACCCTAAACCCTAAACCATGAACCATGAGCCCTAAATGCTAAACCCTAAACCCTGAACCCTAACCCCTAAATCCTAAACCCTAAACCCTAACCCCTAAACCCTAAAACTTAAACACTGAATCCTAGACCCTAAACCCTAAGCCTTGAACCTTGCACCCTTATCCTAATCTGAGCCCTAAAATCTAAACCCTAAACCCTAGACCATATACCCTAAGCCCTAAGCCCTAAAACCTAAACCCTAAACCCTAAATCTCTATCCCTAAACCATAAACCCAAAAACTTAATCCCTAAACATTAAATCCTAAACCCCAAATGCTAAACCATAAACCATAAACCCTAAAATGTGAACCGTAAACCATAAACCCTTATCCCTAAACACTAAATCCTTAACCCAAAACCCTAAACCCTAAACCTTAAACCCTAAATCCTTAACCTCGATCCGTAAACCCTAACCATAAACACTAAACCCTAAACCCTAAACCTAAAAACCTAAATCCTAAACCATAACCCTAAACCTTGAACCCTAAACCCTAAACCCTAAATCTTAAACCCTGAACCATGAGCCCTAAACCCTAAACCCTAAACCCCAAACCATATTTCATCAATATTTCCTAGTCTCGTGCCTAGAACCATCATTGAGTCTGCTTATAGAACTACCTTGTTTATGAGAGGTGGGACAAGTAACTAAATGGATATGACATCTACCTTGTGCCTTGTAATGCATATATTACACATCTCTTCCAAACTTGTTTCTCCCCACATATACTTGCGCTCTTGAATGTAAATTTATTCAAACTCTGAAACAAATTTCACATTTCTCATATTTCCATGTATGGTATTATGCAAGCCAAGATGACCCATTGGAAGCTGGAAAAAATAACCATCACAAAAAAAAAATTAATCTTAAAGGAAACAAAAGAAACATAGAGAATATATCAATGCAAAGGTGTAGGATCATAATTGAATTTCCTGTAGTATCCTCTCCTCCAGAGAAAGATAAAGTTCAACTGTTCTACTGGAATGGATAGTAAATTTGACAGAACTTCCTAAAGTGTTCAAAATAAGCATAGAAACAGGGGAATGGCTAAGAACACTAAGGGGTTATAAATCACCTAATAAATCTTTCTTGTTTAGTTCTAAATGGGAGTTACAGCTGGCCTACAACTTAGTGACCTTCCATTCATTGATAATTCCTTATATGATAAACCCATGGATGTTTTCAAAATCCCATAAACAAAAAGATAGGGGTAGTCATCAATCCTAGTGAAGGGTGTGATGTGATTTCCAAGCAACTTGAAATTCATATAGATTTAGAGGTCATAACACAAATTTTCAAATATCTCTATCATTATAAATGGAAGCCAAGTAACAGTGTCTCCATGTACATCCAAGGATTGAGGACTACTGGGGTCTTTGGAAGGATTGGACAATCAGGAATATGACATTTCCCTCCTTCAAAATATCAACAGATGAAAAACATCAAATTTTTATGACTCTCTTTGAATGTTCTACCTACAAATTCGATGAACCCTGAAGTCCTGTGACCTAAACCCTTAACCCTCAACCATAAAACCTAAACCCTAAACTATAAACCCTAAACCCTAAAACCAAAATAATAAATCCTAAACCCTAAACACTAAATACTAAACCATAAAACCTAAACCCTAAATCCAGAACCCTAAACCCTTGACCCTAGACCCTAAACCCTGAGCCCTAAGCCCTAAACCCTAAATACTAAATCCAGAGCCCTGAGCTCTAACCCCCAAACCTTAAACCAGTAACTCTGAACCCCTGAACCTTAAGCCATAAAACATGAACCATGAACCCTAAACCTTAATCCCTAAACCATAAACCCTAAACCTTAAGCCTTGAACCCTACACCCTAATCCTTGAACCCTAAACCCTAAACCTTAAACCCTGAGCCCTAAACCCTAAATCTAGAGCCCTAATCTCTAACCCCTAAACCTTAAACCCATAACTAACCCCTAAACCTTAAACCCATAACTCTGAACCCAAACCCTAAGTCGTAAACCTTAAACATGCACCCTAACCCCTAAACCCTAAACCATGAGCCCTGAGCCCTAAACCGTAAACCCTAAACCTTAAGGCCTAAATGTTAAATCCTAAAGGTCCCTAAACCCTAAACCATAAACCCTAAAAACTAAATCATAAACCCTAAACCCTGACCCCTAAACCCTAAAATCTAAACCCCAAGCACTAAACCCTAAAACATAAGCCCTAACCCTAAACCCTAAGCCCTAAACCCTAAACTCTATGACCTAAACCCTTAACCCTAAAACCTAAACCCTAAACCTCGAGCCTTAAACCCTAAACCTTGAAACCCTTTCCCTAAACCTTGAACCCTAACCTTTAAACCTTAAACCCTAACTCTTAAACCCTAAATCCTTAACCCTAAACCTTAAACCCTAAGCCCTAAACCCTAAACCCGTATAAGCCCTAAACCCTAAACCCCTAAACCCTAAACTATAAGCCCTAAACCCTAAACCCTATAACCTAAACCTTGACCCCTAAACCCTAAACCTAGAGCCCTAAACCCTAAACCCTAAGCCCTGAACCCTAGGCCCTAATCCATAAGCACTAAGCCAAAACCTAAAACCTTCAACCTTTAAACATAAACCCTCAACCCTAAACCCTAAACCCCTGAACCCCTAACCCTGAACCCTCAACCCTCAACCCTAAACCCTCAACCATGATCCCTATACCCTAAACCATGAACCCTTTGCCCTAAACCCCGAACCATGACCTTTAAACCTTAAACCCTAACTGCTAAACCCTAAATCATAAACTCTAAGTCCTCAACCCTAAACCTTAAACCCTAACTCCTAAACCCTTAACCTTGATCCCTAAACCCTCAAGCCTAAACCTGAAACACTGAGGCCCTAAGCCCTAAACCCTAAACCATGAACCCTAAGCACTAAACCCTAAACTCTTATCCCCAAATCCTAAACTCTAAACCCTAAACCCTAAAAAGTAAATCCTAGAACCCTGAACCCTCAACCTTGAGCCCTAAACCCTAAACCATAAACCCTGAGCCTTGAGAACATAAACCATAAACCCTCAACCTTCAAACATAAACCCTCAACCCTAAACCCTAAAAACTTTACCCTGAGCCATAAACTATAAACCCTCAACCCTCAAACCCTGGAACCCTAAACCTTCAACCCTGATCTCTAAACCCTAAACCATAAACCATGAACCATGAACCCTAAGCCCTTAACCTTGACCCCTAAGCCCTAAACCTTAAACCTGATCCCTAAACCCTAAACCCTTAACCCTTAACTATGAACCCTACACTCAAAACCATAAACCATAAACCCTAAACCTTGAACCCTAAGCCATGAGCCATAAACTCTAAACCCTAAAGTAGGAACTATGAGCCTTAAACACTAAACCTTAAACACTAAACTCTAAACCCCAAAGTCCCAAACCCTAAACCCTAATCCCTAAATCATAAACCCTCACCCAAAGGAAAGTCCTAAAATGATCATTTAACGTGTTTCAGTGTGTAAGGAATATTGTTTAAGATGATCAATTAACTCATTTAGTTTTTATGAGAGACTACTTCCTTTGAAGGCCTAAAAAGGTATTTTTGGACATTTTGTTGTTAAGTTGAACACCATTCAGAACAAGCTAAAATGATCTAGTCATGTCACCGAGTTATTAAGGACCATTATTTTGAAGTATTAAGGCATTTTTTGTCTTTATAAGAGACATATGAGAAAAAAACATGTATGAGAATCATGAATTTGATTCCATGAAAGGATGATTTTAGAGCTGGGAAAGGTGAGGGGATGATATTTATATGGAGCACCATGTTTCTAAGAATGAAGTAATCATCCGATTTCAGTTGATGTAATTCACTTGGTACTATTTGTAACAACTCATTCAACACCTAGTAGTGTTATCACACCTTAAGGAGGAGGCACGTTACAATCAACTCATTTTGGCCATAAGATAGGAATCCCATTCAAGGAACAATCCTCTATCTCCAAAGTGAGGATCTCTTTTTAGTGATAATGAGCCAACACACGATTGTGTAAGGCAATGCCTTCCCATCAGGCACACAGCTGGAAGAGTTTCTCTTTCACTTGGCCCCTTTCCTTTGGGATTGGGGAGATTAGCCGCGAGGCCTCCTTAAGGCTGGGTGGAAGCAATACGGTGTTCACGAGGAGCATTCCTTGGAGACTCCCACCTATATGGTGGGGTCGGTATCGCTAATTACATATAATAGATGATGTATGTTACTCAGCAGGGAGGTAACAGAGATCATGTTTCATTGTTGTGTGCAAGATCAGAGTCGTAATCTGAAGTCGAGGGGTGATTCCCAAAGATTGCGCTTGCCCCTGACCATCCTAAGCAAGGAGCTCTTCCAGTTTAGGAAAATTTAGTAAGAACTATCTACAAACATCATAGAGTTAATTCATGGCCACTAAAGTGAATTATGGACCAAATTTAAAAAATTAGTACCAATTCAAGCAGTGGTAGGGCCAAAATCCATTTTAGAAGGTTAAAAAACCTAAAAAATGGATTATATTCTTTCTCAAAACAAAGACCAACTTTAATTTATATGCCTTGAAAGTTTTAGGTCGTTTGCATGAAATCCTTAAATGAAGTAAGTGCTGATCATATTAGATAATGAAAAACTATCTTCTAGATTATAACTGTTGGAGGTATGAGACCACTTCCATAAGGTGCAGAGTGGCCCTAATTTCTTATATTTACTAAATAAATTTAAAGTATAAGTTTCTTATTTATTATTTCTTATACTTAAACATTTATTTTTGTAAGTATAAACCACCAAAACACATAGGCATGCTCCATACTACACAAAACGCGTATGCGTTTTGTGTTGTTTGAAACATGTATGCATTTTATGTTGTTAAAAACGTGTACACATTTTGTGTTGTTTGAAACATGTACATGTTATGCTTCGGTGATTCCCAATCCAAACAAATTAAAATGCGAGCGCATTTTAATTTTTTCATATTCTTGTCCATTTTTTGGCCCCCCACTTCGTGCACTTACCCAATTACATCACCATAAAATCACATACTCTAAAATTAAATAAAGGAAAAGAATAGAATAACACACAAACCCTTTGGTCACAATTAGAGGTCATCCCCCCCATGGGGACCCCCTAACAACAAATAAAACACACAAAATATAACACAAGTTGTCATGGTGACCATTGTCGTATCCACCCAATATTATATTGTGGTTGGTCTATAATAACCCTTTGATTGTTGTGATACAATCGACTGCAAAACACACAATACATTCTTCGGCCTTGTGATCACATCAAAACATCCAAGATAAAATATATGCATATGACTCAACAATCATCCATACATAAATTAAATCATCATCTAGGCAAATAATGTTACTATTTTAAAACAATTCTATATTTCATCGGTACCAATAAGATCACAAGATTGGTTCACTGTTAAATCCTACTCAATATAATGAAAATGTCGAATGTTGGAAATATATAAATATGTCAACAACACATCATCATCAATATAAAATTTCCCTCTAAGAAATCCACACAAATCATACTATGAATTGAAATCCATCAATAGTCAAAGTATCTCTATCGTCTAATCATCATATTAAGCCAAAATGATACAATAATATCCATGTATATAACCAACGGTAATTGAGATTAAAATATAATAAGTGTCGAAGGGAAGTGGAAAATACACAAGGTTTACCGATACCCATACAGATAGGTAATGTAGTTGGTGGATGAAAGCTCCTTTCTTTTGTTGAGGAAGAACTTGTAAATCACAGACACTAAGAAGAAGATTAGATTAGATAGATATATGGTGGATTGCCTAGTAATGGCAAGTCCCTTGAATTCAATGTACTTCCTTGTAAGGATGTCAATCTGCATTCAAGAAATCAATCTGATAATGATAAGATAAATTGATAAAATAAACGATATAGCCAACAATGCAAAGGAAAAGGGACTGATGCAGTCCACGGATATATGATGGTATGATGGTGATACCTAATCTAAAGGTGTTCTAGGCATCACAAAATGTCTCAAAAGAGAAAGGATAAAGATATGTGTGTACTCACAAAGGTGAGAAAGATGATAAATTTGATTTAGATAGTTGATATAATGCTAAATATGGCTCAAAGGATCTTGATATGATTGGATAGACACTTTAAAGGGTCTTACAATAGTAAATTATGTGATTTAGATGTCTGAAAATCAAGCTTAGGGTTCAAAATACCTTTTAGACAGGAATCACCATCAATTCTGATGAATCGTCGTCGATTCTGATGAATCACCAGCAATTGTTGTGAAAATGTACAAGTTGACAATGGATGAATATGGGAATCAAAAAGGATGTTAAAAGGGTTTATTTAAGCTTGGTTACAATTTCTAAACATAATGATTAATTGAATAAATATATGTACCTTGTATATGTGTATAAATGAAGACTAAAAGATAATGTTACCTGAGAGAGGAAGACTGTAGATGCAAGAAGGTTATTGAGTTGATCCTTGGACATATGAATCACATTCGTAGGTTGAAGAAGTGATCCTTGGTGCCTTGACTATTTTTGGGATGATCTCTAGCTCTGTGAGAGGTCTATGATATAAGAAAAATGTGATATGAAGTCCTTAGGCCACGTCCAGCTGCAAGCTAACCTCAAATGGAGGCTTGGAGCTCGTTTATATAGATTTGTTAACAACCAGGGAGAATCATTGGTGATTCTGGGAATCATTGGTGATTCTGTTGAATCACTAGTGATCTGGGTTTTACAAGGAAAAAAGGTTTCAACTTCCTCCCAAATCAAAAAAAAAAATTATTTTATCAAAGGATGTGGATTGGAAAGAGGTTATGTGGGTTAGGAATGATGTTAAATGGTTGAGAAGTTAGTGATATTTTTTAATTTTATTTGATTTTAGTTTTTAAGTGGTTTGAGTGGTTTAGGAGAGGATAAAATGGGATTTTATAACTATAGAATAATATGATAGTGATGTGATAATGGATTTAATGTATAATATGATGGTGATGTGATAATGGAAGGGAGCTAGTAGACACAGACGCAGGGATTAGCGGTGCTAATTTTAGTTGTCTGCATTTACCCATTTTTATTGAGTGGTTTTCAGATAATCCACGAGACAAAAATGATATGTGTTAGATAGGGAAAGATGTAGAATTATATGATTAGGTGTTTCCCCTCAAACTAGGGATTGATTAAGTAAAAGGGAATCAATCACAAGTTTGAAAGAGGTAGATGAATGAAATATGTAAGGATGGGAAAATGAGATATTATGCCTAAAGACAAGGTATAGAAATGAGATGAGTGCCGTTAAAAAATCAAGTGATAGGGGAACCCAAGGTTTCACGTCCTATAGACATGATTTAATGATAGTAAGGGGGAAAAAAGATTTTTTGACGAGGTCAAAGAACCGAAAATTGATGTCGCCACAAAGTTGTGCTTCCAAGGCCAAGAAGTCAAGTGATAGGGGAACCAAAGGGATATTTTCCTATAGACATGACTTTAATGATGGAAAGATGATGGTTTGACGATGTCAAAGGAACAAAAATTGGTTTTACCACAAAGGTGGGCTTACAAGACCAAGAATTCAAGTGATAGGGAAACCAAAGGGGTCATGTCCTATAAAAATATTACTTTAACAATAGCAAGATGATGAAACAATGATTTGATGACGTCAAAGGACCATAAATTGATGTTTCCACAAAGGTAGACTTATGAGACTGAGAAGTCAAGTGATAAGGGAACAAAAGGTTTCATTTCCTATAGACATATGACTTAACGGCAATGGGGGATGAAATGATGATTTGATGATTTCAAAGGAACATAATTTGGTATTGCCATAAGGGTGGGATTTCAAGGACTGGATAGGGGTCTTGATAGTGATCAGGGGGTAGCCCTTGAGGAGGCAGTCGATTGACAAATGTAATTTTGAGATGTGCTCAGGATTGTGTGGATGTTGATAGATGTTTGATATAATGATAGATATATTTATAGATGTGGATGTGGCCGAGTTGAAAGTTCTTAAAGTTATGTTTTAGATATTATGTGTATTTGATATTGATTTTAAAGTGATCTTGGTGTATGTCATAACCATGGTTAAGAATGAAACATGGATTGATTGCTTTGTACAGGATTTGATACATATGTGATGGGAAACAACAGAGTGATGTCTCTTGCAATTTTGTCCTTTACAACAAATGTTAACAAATGACTAACAATGGGTAGTCGCACGTAGGATCTTGGATATAGATGGAGGTGAAATGTATACCTTCCTAGAACATGAGAATGGTTGACATATGTAGGTTGTGCAGGAGAGTACGTTCTTGGAAAATGTCCTAGCTTTACTTATTATTTTTCTTACGCACATTGATCAATGCGGGAAGATTTCATTGATGGGAAAGTTGATCAATACAGGAAGATTTTGATATTTTACTTTTTACAGGTTGATCGATGCAGGAAGCATTTTTACATAGGTATCCATCCTTCAGGGAGTGGTCTACAATTTTGAATTTTGACTTGGATTTTTTATTTTTACAAATATCCATCCTTTAAGGCATCGTTCTATGATTTTGACGGGTAGTTTTCCTTTGAAGGATTAGTTCTCCTTTTTCCTTTTTTGACAATATGACTCTAATAGTTTGAAATAGTTTTCCTTCGAGGGATAAATCTATTTATTTTTTAATTTTGATAGGAAGCATCCATAGATATATTTTTGACTTTATGAGCTCAGGGAAAACCCTAATAGTCCATTTCAAGGAGGGGAGAAGAGATGTGTACATACAGTACACATGGGTGCCCCATGACATGTCTTTGGTCGGTATATAAGTTTAAATGAGTGTAATGATTATGGGGTTCCTAATAAGGAGGAACTTGTCCAAGTGAAGGATGCGATGAACAAAGTCGTGGTGTTCATTTATAAGGCTTTGAGGATAGTGATGGAAAACTGCATACTTTAAAATCATTATGACGATAAGGTGGTTGGTTGATGATGGGATGAGATATTTGATGTGACTGTTTTCATGATGATCAAGATGTGGTAACAGTAGAAAGGCTGCAAGTGCAAGACATTTAGAGGTTTACCCATGCTATATGGACTAATCCAGGTTAAGGAAAAACTTTCCACGTTTACTTCTTTCTAGAGTAGTGACATTTATATTGGATTGATAAGATAGGTTGGTAAATATGCACTAGGGGGATGTGTGCAAGGTAATACTTTCGAAGTCTCAGTAGTGAGGATTCCCCCTAGCATGAAACTATGGATAGAGATGACATGCATTGAAAGGAATGATAGCTTTCCTATTATGATGATGGAATATTTTATCTTGATTGATTTAGTATATGATAAATAAAGGATCCCTTGACAAAATATTCATTGAAAATTTGGATGGGATATGAGAGGACAATTAATGAGGAGGGGTAGATTACGAAGCTTTGATTTTACCTTTTCTTCATGTATGATGATTTTGGGTTTGTATAGGTGCGTGAACTATACTGATTTGAGATAAGGGTCCTTCACTGGGAGGTGATGAGAAGACACATGAGAAAAGTTTGTCAAGGTCTGATTGAGGATGACCCCCTTGTCCTACAGATGTTGGTAAGGATTCTATCAATGACTTGTGTGTAGATTTTGACGAGATTTAAAGACCTTCAAGGGAAGGTGTGGACATTGACAAGATTGAGAGACCTTCAATAGAAGGTGTTAAATATATGTCTAAAAAAGGTTTGCTGACAGTAGACTAAGGATGTCCCCCTTGACCTACAGATGTCATTTTAAATACTAAAAAGGGTGGAGGTGTAGATGATATTGATGAGTGATTACGTTGGTCTTCTTCTAGGAGAATATCTTCAATGAGGAAGAGTCGCTTGGTTATGGATTTAAGAACTTTACAACTCTCTATGTTATGCCATGTGCTTCTATGGTACACACATGTTTTATTTTTATCATACCATGTAGGTTTCTAAGTATGTGGATTGGGTGTTTTGATAGGTGGTAATGTGATAAGAGAAGCATGCATGATTCTCTTGAGGATTTTGATGTAAGCTCCCTTCTAATGGTTTGGATTAATAAATTTTTTATTTTTATTTACAAGAATGCTTAGTAGGACGCATCTTATTTTTGGAAGGGTTGGATGTTTGGATGTTATATGGTGTTGGAACATCATAGGGGTGTTGTGAGGTTGATAAAAGAGAGGATATGACCCGAAAAAGGGGTATGATGTGGGATTTATAAGATTAGATAATAGATGAGGTCGCAAAATGGACAAGGAGGGACTTGTTATGGATGAGAAGGGGTACAGATGTGTGATATGATATTGAGATAAAGTATGGGGTCCCAAAATAGATGATGAGGGTAGAACCATAGATTTGATAGTTTTAGATTGTGATAAAGGATGGGTTCCCAAAATGGAAGGTAAAGTTGAGGCCCTATATGATGTGTGTGTTTATTTTGTAATGTTTATTTTAGGTAAAGGAGGGGGTTTTACAATAGATGATGAGGATGATGTCATGGGTGTGATGGGTTTTAATTTTGTAATGTTTGATTTAGATAGAGGAGAGGGTATCACGCTCGATGATGAGGGTGAGGTCGTGGATGTGATGGTATTTGATCATATAGTGGTTGATTCAGGATAATGTTCTAGACTAGATGGTAAGTGAGTAGTTGGGGATAGGGTTGGGTCTGATTTGGATGAGGTAGATGTTGTTTATAGACATGATTGAGGTGGGTTATGTTTATGTGAGCTACCCAATTCTTTGATTAGTTTTAAAATTGGTTGGATGTCGAGATCTTTGATTATGAATGTCTCCTTAGTAATAGTCTCCAAGGTGGATTCTAAGGGTTGCAATAAGGTAATGGATGATTGGAAAGTAGAAATATATGATATCAAGGTGTGTGGGTTACTAAAAAAAGGATCCAAGAACTCTAAGTTTTCAAGAGGAAGAATTGGTGATGAACATGTCTCCTCATGGGGAAGATCATATGTAATAGTATTAATGATGTGGCTTGAGGGATGTGCAGTATCTATATGGAATGATTCTATCGAGGGTTTCGGATCAGGAAGACAAGTAATGGAATCATGCATGGTAGTTTTATTTGGATTGTAGGAAGACCTGGGGGAATCAGTTGGGATATGTGTAGAATGAGGATCGATAGGGGATTATTTGATGGCTTGGAATGCTAACTTTCTAGACATGGTGAAGGCTTTGTCAAAAATTTGGAATGTTTGGATTTGAAGAGTGGATGATACGTTATGGGAACACGATCAAGTAAATAACTCGATTAGTTTTGATTGAGGTAATGAGAAGGTCAATTGATTGATAATGTTTTACCACCTAGTGACAAATTCAACAAGGGACTCATTTTCATATTATTTGATGGTAGAGAGATTAGAAATGGTGATTTTACTAGTAACATTGATAGCAAAGTTCTTGAGAAATAACAGGGCTAGCTGCATGAAAGAGAATAAATAATGTCAAGGGAGAGAATGCTAACTTTCTAGACATGGTGAAGGCTTTGTCAAAAATCTGGAATGTGTGGATTTGAAGAGTGGATGATACGTGATGGGAACACGATCAAGTAAATAACTAGCGATTAGTTTTGATTGAGGCAATGAGAAGGTCAATTGATTGATAATGCTTTACCACCTAGTGACAAATTTAACAAGGGATTCATTTTCATATTATTTGATGGTAGAGAGATTAGAAATGGTGATTTTACTGGTAACATTGATAGCAAAGGGCTTAAGAAATAACAGGGCTAGCTACATGAAAGAGAATAAAGAATGTCAAGGGAGATAATTATACCAATCGAAGGTAATTCCTGTTAGTGACATAGGAAAGGTTCTAAGTACGAGATCTTGAGCATGGATGATGAGATAACATGAGTTTCTAAAAGATAGTATGTGCTACTGAGGATCCTCCTGGTAATGGAAAATGGTAAATTCAGGAAATTCCCAATGCGGAGGATATGATTTATATGGTACTAATGGATGGATGGGTTCATTACAAACCTGATCATAAGTGAGGACATGTTTGGTTCCCTTGGTAGCAGCATCTAAATTGTATAGTTTGTTCAATAGAGATTGCATGGGATCCTTTGTAGGATTAGATGTGAAAGAATTAACATGTGAATGTGGATGAGCATGTGATTGATTTGATTGATGAAAAATTATAGTAGGATGGTTTTGTTGTGGATGGGATTTATGTGGAGGTTGATAAGGGGTAGCATACGAGGATATTTTTTTTAGTGTAGGTTATGATAAAGGGATATGGGGATATGTAGAAAATTGTTTAATATGATGTTTTTATTGGATGAAAGGGGTTGATTGGACCTAAGTAGGGATGTTTGTATGGATTTGGGATGTATGAGGTAGCGAGAGATATATTGAAGTCAAGATAGGTTGATTGGATAAAAGATGGGGGATGTTAATATTCTAATGAGTTTGTGATGAAGGAGGGGATGTGGAAAGGACTGGTTGGTGGGATACACTAGACATGGGCTGAGGAGAAATAGTTTAGAAGTAGTCTAGACATAAAGGATAGTCATAGGGTTGTTGGATGTGATTGTTATAGCGTTGTATGATTGGTTGAAAGGTAGGGGTTCCATTGGGGGAAAAATATGGTCTAGACGGCTCTAGGAAAATGTCATAGCTAAATGAGGTTAAGTGGGATGTGATAGGTTGATAAGATTGATAAGGACTAGATCCTGTGTAAGGGATATTTTGAAATTGATTGAGATAAAAATATGTAGAGGTAGTGGATGAAGCAACCGAAGATGATTGTAAAAATTGAATATAAGGGGTAAAAGAATATGTTGATGTAAAGGTTGATCCATACTAAATGATAATTAACTGACAATGACACAAAAAATCCCTGAGTTATAAATGTAATATACAAGTCAAGAAAAATAATTTTAATTATCTTCATGAGAATTTAGATGTAGGGGAAGAGGCTCAAAGGGAACCTAATGATATGGTTGTTCTAAGACTACTTTTAAGTAATGTTAAAGGTTAGAGTCCTTGATATACCCGAAGGTACGTGAGGCCCAAATCTATGTTGGTGTCAGTACAGGGCCTTTTATTAGGGCCTACCCCCTTACTTCATGGTCTCATTGTGATAAGGGATTCAAGTGCTTAGCCAATATATTGACAACTAGTTGTTTATACTCAGCCAGAACACCAAGTCACTTTCCCTATTTGGTGATGAAATCCCAATAGTTATCACCTGGGTAGGAGTGTTTGATGCAAGTTTGATATTTGATGTGGTTTAGCTATGTGTGAGGGACTATGATTTGAATGCAATAAATTAATCCGTTAATTAATCTATGTGATCAAGCAGGATGCAAGGTTTGTTTTAAATTGCAAAAGAATGATTGACTTTTATGAGGGAAGACAAAAAAATACATTGCGTGATAACAAAAGGAAAGGCGAAGACTCACCAAGGTAACGCTTCCTTTTTAATTTAAAATATATATATTAGCAATAATGCAGTAAGCAAAGCCTCCAAAGAAAAAACCTACAAAAAATGTTAGCAAAGGAGAGAAAAAAAAAATAATAATATGAGGTTAGAGGTTGAAAACTAAGTAATCAGAAATAGTCACAGAGATCTCTTGTGATTAACAGAATCGCTGATGATTTAACTGGATTGCTAGTGATTATAGAGCATAAGGCCTAAAGTGGGACTAAGGTCCCATTGGGCATGTCAAAATGTTCAGATAGGTTTTTACCTTTCTACTCAAATTAATGAAGCAAAAAATTAAAAATAAAACTAACCTCAAAAGACTCGAGGATTATCGATACCCATAGAGATAGGTGTTGTAGCTGATGGATGAAAGATCCTTCCTTATTTTTCTGAGGAACCTTCATACCAATGAAACTAAGAAGAAGATGGGATTAGATAGATATATGGAAAATTTCTTGGAAAATCCTAGTCCCCGGAAGTCAATGGAATTCCTCGCAAGGATGTCAATCTGTGTTCAAGAAATCAATTTGATTATGATAAGATAAAGTTATAAAACAGACGACTTAACCAACAATGCAAAGGAAAAGGGACTAACGCAGTCCATGGCTTAATGATGATCTAATGGTGATACCTGATCCAAAGGGAGTCTAATGATCACAAAATGGCTCAAAGGAGCAAGGATATAGATGGTTGTCTACTCAAAAAGGTGAGCAAGATGATAAATTTGATTTAGATAACTGATAGAATGCTAAATATGGCTCAAAGGAGCTTGATATGATTGGACAGACACTTTAAGGGGTCTTACGATAGTAAATTATGTGATTTAGATGTCTAAAAAACAAGCTTAGGGGTTAAAATACCTTTTAGAAATGAATTTTCAGTGATTCTAGTGAATCGTCAATGATTTTGATGAATCGCTTCTAGGAATCATCAGCTATTTTGGGAATCATCGGTGATTCTTATAAATCACTAGCGATTGCTGTGAAAATGTACAGGTTGATAATGGACAAAATGGGACTTGAAAGGGATGTTAAAAGGGTTGATTTAAGCTTGGATATGATGTTTAAATGCAATGATTGATTGAATAAAGCTACGTACCTTGTATGTGTATAAATGAATACTAGAAGATTATTTTAACCGAGAGAGGGATATTGCAGATGCGAGAAGGTTGTTGAGTTGATCCCTGGACATATGAATGGCATTTTTTGGTTAAAGAAGAGATCCTTAGTGCCTTGAATGTTTTTGGGCCGATCTTGGGCTCTATGAGAGGTCTATGATACAAAGAAAATGTGATATGAAGTGATAATAATGGTATAGCTTAGATACCAAATGATAGAATAGAATAAGATTGCAATGACCAAAGAGGGACGGAAGCCTCACAAATATTATTGATCATGAAATCAGATTACATTACAATGCAAGAGCTGTAATATTTATAGATATTAGACAGCCTCATATGGATAGACATGACACCCTAACAGACACCAACTACGAGATGATAAGACCCATCTAACATGCACATGTAATTACTACTAATACCAATATTGAATGTTATCCAACATAACAATATTAAATGCAAGTCACTAGACTAGAGTGCACATGTTGCACATTATTAAATAAAAGACAATGCAATAAAATGCAATAAATATGCCTATGCTAAATTATGCTAACATTCCCCCCCTTAATTTTGCATAGTTTCCAATGAAGTGGAGAGGAACTCTCTGAACAGTGTGAATTTTTCACGTGCAAGTGACTTAGTGAAAACATCTGCCTTCTGTTCAGCTGTAGGACAGAAATGGAGTTGTATGTTGTGCTTTAAGACATGCTCGCGTATGAAATGAACCTGTACTTCAATATGCTTGGTTCTCTCATGAAATACTGGATCGTGAACAAGCTTTAGAACTCCTTCATTATCAACATATACTAGAGTAGATTTCTGTTGTGGTAGACCAATTCCTTCTAGTATTCGGCATAGCCATATTGCTTCACAAACAGCTTCACCTGCAACTCGATACTCTGCTTCTATAGAAGAGTGAGAAACAAAGTTTTGTTTCTTGCTTCCCCATGATATCGGTCCAGATCCCATAAAGAAGACGAAGCCTGATGTTGACTTCCTATCATCCATGTTTCCTGCATGATCTGAATCTGAATATCCTGTCAAGAAGAAATTATCATTCTTCTTGTACTCTAGACCAAGGTCAATTGTACCCTTTAGATATCTTAGTATTCCCTTTGTTGCTTTCCAATAACATATTTTCAGTTCTTGCATGAAGCATGATAATTAGCTAACTGCAAAGCTGATATCTGGTCTAGTATATGTCAGGTAAATGAGACTCCCGATCAACTGCTGATAGAGAGTTGCATTCACCGGTGGTGATGGATCGGAACGAGATAACTGAAGTCTCGCTTCCATAGGTGTAGCAATAGGAGTGCAGTCCATCATCCTAAATTTCTCGAGCACTGTCTTGGTGTATTTCAACTGTGACACAAAGATATGATTCTCTTTTTGCCATACTTCCAACCAGACAATAGTGCATGAGCCCGAGATCTGTCATGTCCAACGATCGATTAAAATCCTTCTTTGTTGCATCGATCATCTTCACAGAACTGCCTGTAATGACTAGATCGTCGACATAAACAACCACAATGACAATCTCCCCCCTTGCTTTTTGAGGTAGAGATTGGGGTCATAAGGATTCCTTTCGAATCCATGACTTATGAGATGCTCATCAATTTTGATGTACCATGCCCGAGGTGCCTGTTTTAGGCCATATAGAGATTTTATGAGTCTGCATACCATCATCTCTTTTCCTGGTATTACATAACCCTCTGGCTGAGTCATATAGACTTCTTCTTGCAAATCTCCATTAAGAAAGGCACTTTTCACATCCATTTGGTGGACTTTCCAACCAAATTGTGCAGTTAGAGCAAAGATCATCCTGATTGTCTTGATCTTGGTTGTGGGAGCAAATGTCTCCTCATAATCAATGCCTTCTTGTTGTGCATACCCCTTTGCTGCAAGCCTTGCTTTATACTTGTCAATAGTCCCATCTGATTTGTACTTAGTCTTGAATATCCATCTGCATCCAATGGGTTTCTTCCTTGGTGGAAGGTCGACAAGTTTCCATGTGTTGTTCTTCATCACTGACTGATACTCTGAATCCATGGCATCTTTCCAAGCTTTTGATTGTAGGGCTTCCTGAACTGTAGATGGTTCAACTGTTTCAACAACTCTGCTCATTAGGGCATAATTGACCTCTTCATGAGCTTGACTGCGAGTTCTAGGTCCAGGATTGGACGATGTGCTAGGTGCTTCATCCAAATTTACATCTCTTATTAATTGAGTATACCATTTAGGTAACTTATTAGCTGTTCCATTGGATTGTGGTGGATCCAAATTTTCACCATCATCCAATTCATCACTGTCATCTTCAGTGGGAACATCAAATTTTGTCTTCACAAGAGGTGTATTCTGCATGTTTGTTGAGTCATTGAGTGGAGCATCTGCTTGTTTCTTCTCAAAGAACTCAACATCCCTACTTGTGTATACTTTCTTTGCTTTCGGATCCCATAATCTGTACCCAAGTGCTTCTTCACTGTATCCAATGAATATCAGTTTCTCAGCTTTCATATCCAACTTGTTCCTGTTCTTCTTGGGTATGTGCATGCTAGCTTTACACCCAAATACTCTTAGGTGTGCAATTGATGGTTTCCGATTTGACCATGCTTCTTGAGGTGTCACTCCTTCAAGAGCTACTTTGGGCACTCTATTCAACAAATAGACTGTAGTTCTTGCAGCTTCTGCCCAAAATTTCTTTGTTAAACTTGAGTCGTCAATCATACATCGCACCATTTCCATGATAGTACGATTCCTTCTCTCAACTATACCATTCTGTTGTGGTGTGTGAGTAGGAGGCATTTGTCGACGAATCCCATGAGCTTCCAGGTAAGTCTTGAACTCATTGCTTGTGAATTCCCCCCCTAGATCTGAGCGGAGAGTTTTGATCTTGTGACAAACTTCATTCTCAACAAGTGCTTTGAAATTTTGAAATGTCTCAAAGGCTTGACTCCTCTTTCTTAGAAAATATATCCACATCTTTCTTGAGTAGTCATCAACACAAAGCATAAAGTATTGACATCTAGAATGACTTGGTTGCATGGGCCCACAAAGATCGGTGTGCACCAAATCAAGCTTTCCCTTAGCTCTATATGTGTTCTTCTTGAAGGGTACTCTGTGTTGCTTTCCAGCTAGGCAATTGTGACACTTGTCAGTGTTGTGCTTGAGTGTAGCAATCCTTTCACCATGTTTCTCTTTTGAAGTGTTTGGAGATAGCCAAAACTGATGTGACCATATATGCGATGCCATAGTTCTGCAGATTGTGTGTCTTTGGCCACTAGAGCTTGATCATCCTTGTGGACAAAATCAAGTTGGAACATGCGTCCAACATTGGAGGCTCTTGCTACAATCTTGGAACCTCTTGACTTATCTCTTATCAAGCACACTTTTTCTCCATTATTACTGTCAAAATTCAACTTCAAGTTGTGATCAAGGAGTTGACTAACTGATAGCAAATTCTTGGTCAACCCAGGTACATACAATACATTTGTGATTTTGCAGTCATGCTTTCCAAGAGGTAGTGAAATGTTTCCAATCCCCTTGACACTGTATGATGAGTCATCACCTAATGACACATGGTTCTTGTTAGGTGAGTCACGTAGTGTGTAGAACCAATCCTTGCATCCAGTCATGTGTCGAGTTGCACCCAATTCAACATACCAGATATCTTGGGTGGACTTGGTTTCTTCATCAAATTGAGTAGAATATATGTGGTGTCCTTCATCTGAATCATCCTCATGTTCGGCAATGTACCCTTGTTGTTTGGGTTTTCTTTGCCAATTACCATTTTTCTGCCCTTGATTGTTATTGTTGTTGGACTTCCCTTTATTTGAATTATTGTTACCCTGTTGGTTATTGGGTTTTGAATTGCTTGATGAACCCTTTTTGTAGGAATTGTACCAACAATATTTGATGTCATGTCCCCCTCTATTGCAAATGGGACACTTCTTGGTGTTGTCTCGTTGACTTTGGTTTTGTTGGGACTTCTTGTGATTGGACTGAAATTTTCCCTTTCCTTTATGATTAGAAGATAGTGATTGCTCATCTTCCTGATCTTTGTTGTTCATTGCCTCTTCTTGTTGGAGTAGATTGACCAACTTCTCAAAGGTGACTATGTGTTCACTCATATTGATAGTTGTCACAAAGATTCTGAAGGAAGGAGGAAGTGCTCGCAACACAATTGGTACGAGGTCTTCATCACTTATCTCTTTTCCCAATGCCAATAGAGATGCCCTCAAAGTAGCAACTCGTCTCAAAAAAACTTCAACCTTCTCATTGTGCTTGAACTTGAGAGTATGCAGTTGTGATAGTAGGTTGAGGATGGCATTCTTGTTCTTTGCCTCATAGACTGTGCTCAACTTATCCCATGCATCCTTGGCCGATGTGGCATCTCTAATGTGGGGTTGCACATCGTCTGTTACGCTAAACAAGATGATCAACTTGGCCTTTTGATTGGCCCTGTCAAATTGAACTTCTTGTCTTCCATCATCAAGTGATCTTGTTGTTTTTCCATCTACAACTGTCCATAGGTCTTCAAACTCAAGTAACGTCTTGATCTTCGATTTCCATGCAGCATAGTTGTCTCCTCTAAGCAGTTGTGAATTTGGAAAGAAGAACTTTGGTGCTTGTGCACCCATTTCTGCAATCTGAATTTCTGAAACTCTGAATTTCTGACAAAGGGTAAGACTCTTATCACTCCAGGTTTATGATCTCCCTCTCAATATACCATCAGGCCGATACACCAAACCTTTCTATATACGCTCCCTTCCGATATACCCATCGGTACGTGGAAGAAGATCACCCTTTCAATATACCCATCACTACGGAAAGAGGTGTTAACGCACGTGAAATAATTTAGTACGTGGTACTTAGACAGTACGGAGAGGGGTTTGTGCAAGCACAAACGGATGGGAGGGCTCAAATGTGTGTGTATTGTATCCTTATTACTCCCCGTCGATTTTATAGGGTCGATGCCCAGACGACGTTTAGGCAGCTATGTTAGGCGTTAAGTGCAGTAGTAGTTGCGACGGCATCACCTATAAGCACTTCCCAGAGGCACCGTATATACCGAACGCTGCTATCAGATCAAAGATCTCGTGTGATAGAACCAAACATAAAATAAAAAAATTGTACCCTTTTTTTTCACTTTATGCACCAAGATTAGTACAAAATGCTCCAAAAGTACATCGAAATGAAGTTTTTGTGTCCCCCCTCTTTACAAAAAAGGGTTTAGAATCACAAAATACACAATTTAGGCCAAAAATATTTTTTTACCCCCAATAGGTGTTTTTCCGCTAAATTTAGCGGTGGCTCTAAATGTGTTTGGTGAGCTTCTAAATTTGGAAATCTCCCAAAATTTATTAATTTCTCCAAATTTTCCAAAAAAATAATTTAAGAAAAAATATGGAGAGAGTGGGAATTGAACCGCTGACATGTTTGTTCCCAAGATCCAAACAAACAATCTAAATATTGTTTTCACCTTTTCTCACAAACCGTGATCTAGGTTTTTCTAAAATTTTGACAGCAGCATCATACAATATTTTTCTTGAAACCCAAAAAATTTCAGAAGAATCGGAATCTTAGTTTTTGAGATCTTACCAATTTACCAGCTAGATCTGATTTTTTTCAGAAAAAAATGATCCAACTTGTATAGACTTTTCGTCATATGTAGAGGCCGAACCTGAAGATGATGTAAACTGTAAACTTGTGTGCCTCTTTCTTATCTTTCCAGCAAAAAAAGGCACATCAATCTGACATTGTATGAAAAAGTTACGTCTTTTTTTCTAAGAGCTATCTGCTATAATTTTGTTGACGGGACTGCTTCAACCTTTGCTCCCGAATTCTTCACACCTCCACTTTCATATCTGATCTTTTTTTTTTAAATCTGATCTTTTTTTTTTCTTTTGATCTGTAATTTTTTTCAAGATCTCTCTCTTTTTCTTTTCTTTTTTAAGATCTCTTTTTTTTTCACAAATCTTTTTTTTTTTAGATCTGCAATTTTTTCCAAGATCTTTGTCCTTTTTTTTTTTAAGATCTCCAAATCTGAAATTATCCGCCAATATGTTAGATCAATTGGCTATGCCAATGACTAATAAAAAAAATTTACCTTCCAAATAAGTGGATAGGTCAAATTTTAGTTGATGGATGCTTGGGAGGAATGGAGGCTACGGGATGCTTCAATTGCTCTCCTTTGATGCAGATCTTCTTCTCCAATGGATCCTCTCCAATAGTGCTCCTCTTCAACCTTGCTTGGATAGAACCTGCTCTGATACCAAATGATAATAATGGTATAGCTTAGATACCAAATGATAGAATAGAATAAGATTGCAATTACCAAAGAGGGACGGAAGCCTCACAAATATTATTGATCATGAAATCAAATTACATTACAATGCAAGAACTGTAATATTTATAGATATTAGACAGCCTCATATGGATAGACATGACACCCTAGTAAACACCAACTACGAGATGATAAGACTCATCTCACATGCACATGTAATTACTACTAATACCAATATTGAATGTTATCCAACATAACAATATTGAATGCAAGTCACTAGACTAGAGTGCACACGTTGCACATTATTAAATAAAAGACAATGCAATAAAATGCAATAAATATGCCTATGCTAAATTATGCTAACATGAAGTCCTTGGGCCACGTCCAGCTGCAAGCTAATCTAAAATGGAGGCTTGGAGGTTTATATAGATTTTCTAACAGTCATGGAGAATCATTAGTGATTCTATTGAATCACTTGCGATCCTGGTTTTATGGGTAAAAAAGGTTGCAACTACCTCCCAAATCAAGCTTTTTTTTATTTTATTTAAGGATGTGGGTTGGAAAGAGGTCATGCGGGTTAGGAATGTTATTAAATAGTTGAGAAGCTGGTGATATTGTTTTGTTTTATTTGATTTTGGTTTGTAAGTGGTTTGAGTGGTTTAGGAGAGGATAAAATAGGATTTTATAGCTGTAGAATAAAATTTACGAGGGGTAAATAAAATGAGGTGAGGAATAAGACTTAGGATAAGGATTTAATGTATAATGTGATAGTGGGGACGGAAATGACACTTTGAAGAAAGGATTGATGGTTAATCCTACCAAACAATGTGAATCTGGTGCCTTAGGGCCTTTGGGGAAAATGAATACTATGTTCATGGTGAATACAAAGATTACTGGGAAAGGTGAGGCACATATGTCGTTGGGGGATTTAGATCCTAATAAAAGTGGTTGTGTTTAGACTGAGCATGTGGGGTTTGGTTTGTAGCAGGGGGCTCTAGTAAATGGAGGTGGCATTGCCTCTAGTAATGGTGGTTTGAACTACAAGGGAAATAACCATGCCTCTGTCAAGGGGGACTATTTCATTCAAGGAGGTTGTGCAAAGGAATATGGGTCCTCACATCAAAGGAAAAATGGCCTCTAAGGGTGTTTCCTCTGTTAGAAAAACTTCTAATTCTATGGCTTATGAAAAATTTACCCCATCATTTTTTTTTGGTGAGGATGTGGTGAAATCTGAAGCTTTCTATAGGAAAAATACATTGATATGTAGATTCAATAATTTCTACCTAAGCATGCCTTCTCATTATACATGGATGACAAGTCAATGGGGTCCCATCACGGAAGGTAGGTTGGACATTTATCCTAGTGCTCGTGGATTTTTCATAGTAGTTTTTGCTGAAATATCATATAGGGATTTGATTTTTTGAAGAGTTTGGGATTTTTATTCCCACCTGCTATTGATGAAACCATGGTTCCCTCTATTTAATCTAATGTTTGATACATTCCATGTTAAGTCATTTTACATTCATCTTCCCTATTTTCCCCTCTAATTTTGAACAAAGAGTTTTTTTCTTCTATAGGAAATACTTTAGGGAAATGTTTGGCTATTGACCCAAAGACAGGTGATTATGAGCATACCACATTTGCAAGAATATTGGTTGACATGGATACTTCTGCAAATTTTCCATCCACTGTTGAACCCATATTTGAGGATAGAACATGGATACAAAATATGGACTATGAAGGGTTTCCCTTTAGATACAGAACATGCTTTTCTTTAGGCCATTTAGCTTTTGATTTTCATATGGAGATTAAACAGGTCAAATATATAATCTCGTGGTAGAATAAATTTAACCCCAGTCACATGGTTGTTAATAACCCGTCAGATTATGATGTTGATGTTGAATCTAAGAATTCAGTTGATCTAGATGTGGATAAGGAGGAAGTTCCTCTTCCTCCTCATAAGGAGCATGTGCAACAGGAAAGTAATAATGATGCGGATCCTTTGGTTTTGAAAAAGGGTACATCAATCTCATCAGGGACACAAAGTTTTTTAGGAGCGGATTGAAGTGATGATTCCAATCTAGAATATTAAAAATGAAAATCCAAACATGGATAAGGATTGGAAGGTTGTGAATTCAAAAAAGAAAGGGACTATTTCTCCCCTTAATATGCACTTAAGAGCCAACAGGAAAGGGTCACAAAGATGAGATATTTTTTGTCTGGGTAAGTTGTTAATATTTTTGTTAGTTTGTTCTTTAGGTTTGTTTTGTTGTGCTGAGATGTTGGTAGAGGCATCCTCTTTTGTTCCTAAATGTCATATATTTGTCTCCACTTTTGTATGGGGTAGGGTCCCCTTAACCCTCTTTTACCCATAATCAAAAATAATAATGGATTTAATGTAGAATATGATGGTGATGTGATAATTAAGGGGAGTTAGTAGACAAAGACATGGATTTAGCGGTGCTAATTTAAGGTTTCTACACTAGGAGTGAGTGCATGTTCTTTATGCATGGTTTAAGAAAGCAAGGTGTTGTGTATGGGCTCCAGAGGTGGTCAAAGTTTTTTATGGTGTCTAACATGTTCAGAGAGATGTGTCAGAGGTGTATGTGTGTCCACAAGGTGATATCAAGGTCAGTTTCAATATGACATGGGTTGAAGCAAGCCTAACTAGGCCTAGTCCTAGACCTAGTGCAAGCATGACATGAGGTATAAAACAAAACAAGCCAAGGAAATTCAATGTAATCATGTGAGGAGTACTTTAACATTTAATATCATGTTTGAAAGGTGTAAAATATCATGTTTTAGGTATATAGTGCATGTTCAAGGTCCTTTAAAGCAATATATAGAAGATAAATCAAGAATGCATGGGAAAAAAAAGGTAGTGTGGTGAATTTCAAAAGGAATAAATCATGAATTAGAATTATAAATAATGGAGGAGGTCATTCCATATGTGTGTACAAAGTTTCAAGTTAGTTATCTGAAGGAAATGCATAAAAACTTGTTTTAGGCTCTATCGAGCTCTCATAACATTGTTTGGAAATTCTTCATGAAACCTTCAATCCTTAGAGAAAAATGGATGTCTCCAACATGTAGAGGATTCACATATATTTATAATTCCTTTTTTTTTCCTCCTAACTCCTTACATAGCTCCTAGAATATTTCAGAGAATTAAAGTTTCACCATTAGAGTGTTTGTTCCCTACACCTAGAAAACCTGTTGTTGAGCAGATAGTCCTTGAATAATCAAATCTTTCACAAATATTCCTAAATTACCTCCAATACTTCCAAGATTCCATGACATCACCTTTGGATTCTTAATATCTTTCCTAAAATCTCCCAGAGGGTGTTTGATTAGCTCTAGAATGGCTAAAATAACTAACATTAAAATTGAAAATTTTGAAGCATGACTTGAAAATAAGGCTTATCAATCACTATAAATCCTTCCTCTAGCGATGCAGGAGCATATTTTTAATAATCAATTTTGAATTTCATATGTGGATATGGGTGTCTTGGGTCCATTTGAGATGGTCATAGCTTTTACTAGACCATTTGGACTCCATAGGCAAGAATAAGGAGTTTCCCTCCAAATGTATAATTTGAATATTTGAACTAGCTCTAGGTATGTTATAGATTTAGGTTTTAAGTTAAGGTTCAATAAATGAATTAATGGGGGTATTGATACATTTTCTCCACCTAACATTACTTATTTGACCCAACTAGGGTGTAACCTCACATGGTTTAGCTTTAACTTGTGTAAGTTAGTGTTGAGAACCCTAACCACCTTCTTAGATATACAGGCTCATCATAGGTATTCGAATAAGAGAGATTAGGGAGAGGTTGGAAGGTTAGTTTAAGAGGTAGAAAAATATGTAATATATACCTATGGCTCATGAAGTTGTGTATGATCCATTTTTTTAATCAAATGAAGAGCTTCTTGGAAGTAAATTTGTGTATAAGAGTTTGTTTAGTATTTTATGCATTGAATGTAATATGTTGTGATTGATTCTTATGTGTGAATGTTGTATCAAGATTTTCTTAGGTGAATAGAAATTTCATAGTCTCAATAATATCATGAATATTCTTAAAGGAGGTGATTAGTATGGAGAAGATAGTCATGTGCAAGGAAGGTTCTAATTGTATATGAGGTAATAAAAAAATTGTATTTTGTAGTATTGTAGGGTTGTGTGGGGTGTTAAGAACTCTGAGGAACCATCAAGGGGATTAAAGAACCAAAAAAAATTGTGACACGGGTATGTAAGAACAATTATTAATAATATTGAAGTGTAAAAGGATTTAAACTGGGAAAGTAGGGTGACACGGTCCTCTTAGACTGAGATATCAGATTTGGAGGTTATAGACTATTTTACAAAGAATTTTCACATGTAAAGATATTGTTTTGTATTGTCTTCTTATCTATAATGGTGTTCAATTCTTCATGGAAACCTCACAGTGTCAAAGGAATGGAAAATATATAGAAAGACTTACTCAGACCACACTATACCATGTTTTAGAAGTTTAGTAGTAAGTAGCATGAACATAATGATTCAATGGAATTCTCAAGTCTATTTTAGGGAATTAATCATGAGGACTTGGTGTTAAAAAATTCAAGAAAGGTAATAAGCCATCTAAATGAGGATTTCTTAGATTAAATTTATGTTCACAATCCTAACTATGTGTACCTAGTCTTAAGGGCCTAGAATAGAATATTCATTGTAAAATTTAATACTTATGAGTGGTAGATTCCTTAATAAGTGTGGAGGAAGGTAATAAGAAGACCAATAATTTTAAAATTCCTAGTATAGGTTGGAATAAGAATAAATGCAAAGGAATGTGCAAATACAATCTAATAGTTTTTATTCCCAGTTTGAGGGCTAAGAAGGATGTACTTTTAGAAAAATAGTCTTTATTCCATGTGCTTGAATTTGGTGGAGTCTCTGACAAGTTGGAGGAATTCCTAATGGAATTAAGGATTCATAAAATTAGGGCATAAGGATAGAGTATTGAGTGGTTAGTAGGTAAATGAAGCAATGTTCAGTCATGCTTATTTCTTGTGAAATTCAAGACCAACCTTGAGAAATAATTATCTTAGGAAAGAAACTCATAATTAAGTTGCATCTATCATCGAGGGATCGGTGTTAGAATGTTTTGAAGACTTGAGGAACAGGGGAAAAGCCTTATACAAATTTAATCAAGAAGACCTACTAATTGTCTTGCACAGTTCCATGGAGAAGCCTAGAGAGAGTAAGGGCTTGTATAAAAATCCTTAAGTGAAAGAGGAAGAGTTGATTGATTTGCATTAGTGATTAGGAGAGGGTTAAGCACAGTGGGATGAGTGAAAAGAAGCTTGAGTAAAATTCAGGGTGAAGGTGAAAACAAAGTTAAGAATATTGTTTAGATCTTGAGCAAACAAGGAGCCTTAATAAGACTAAATTTGAAAATCTAGCAAGATGATGGATAAAGGAGTAATGGAGCATTGAGGTGTGCTTGAGTAAGGTGTATGGGTGTGTTTAAAGGTGGAAGTAAGGTTGAAACCTGCCCCTCTCAATTTAAGATGAAATAGGACCTAAATTTTGAGTTGCAAGCATAATTATATTTTTAGAATAGTTTCATTGATAATTAAATGTGATTTGTAGTTTTTCAATGAAGTATGGAGGTCAAGAACATGCAATTCATCCTCAAATTTAATTCAACGATCCATCCCCTATCTAGAGGAGGAAAACCATTTCCATAAAGAACAACTTGAGAAAAAAGGTGTCCAGGTACCATAAGCATGCTTCCAGCCAGGTGTCATCTTGGTCAAGAAATTTAATTGTGAAGGAGTCATCATGTTTAAAGGTGAAATATGGCACTCAAAGAGTGACTTGATGATTGTCATATCAAAACTCTCTCATTATGCCCAAAACTCTCCAAATAACAAGTTAAAATGAGCTAGTCATGCCACCGAGCTATCCAAGACTATCATGTGTGAAGTATTAAGGCGTCATCTATCTCCATGAGAGACATATGAGAAAAGAGATGTATGAGCATCATGGAGTTGATTCCATGAAAGGATGATTTTAGAGCTGGGAAAGGTGAGGGGATGATCTTCATATGGAGCACCCTACTTCTAAGAATGAACAATCATATCAATTCACTTGATGAAATTCACGTGGTACTGTTCTTAAAAAATTGTTCAACACCCAGTAGTGTGATAAAACCTTAAAGAGGAGGAAAATTACAATCACCTCATTTTGGCCACAAGACAGGAATCCAATTCAGGGAGCAATTCTCTATCTACAAAGTTAGGATCTCATTTCAATAAGAACCATACAAGCATCATAGAGTTGATCCATGGTCACTAAAGTGAATTATGGACCAAATTTCAAACTTGGTACCAATTTGGGTAATGGTAGGGAAAAAATCCAAACTAGAAGGTCAAAAAACATACAAAACGACTATATGTTTTCCCAAAACAAAGACCGACTACGATATATATGCCCTGAAAGCTTTAGGTCTTTGCTACAATACTGAAAATGAGTAAGTATTGACCAGATTAGATTTTGAAAAAATATCTTCTAGATTATAACTATTGGAGTTACAAAACAACTTCCATCAGGTGAAGAGTGACCTTAATTTCTTCTATTTACTAAAATACATTTAAAGTATAAGATTTATCTTATTATTTCTTTATACTTTTATTACTTTTTATATTTCTTTATACTTTTTATTATTTCTTATAATTAACATTTATTTTAGAAAATATTTCCCCTTCCAAAATTCAGAAAATTAAAAACGCATACCAAACCTGACAAACAATAACACTTACGCATTATTTTAAAATGCATATGCATTTTAGCCAATTTTGACTTTTTGTTTACTTTTTGTACCCCCATTTTGGTGTACTTACCCAAAGTTAATAACATGTTCTTAAATACACTCTTATCATCACATTACATATTACTATCACAACTCATAAATCAATCAATCAAACACATTTGTAAGTCAATCAATAAAAATGCATGTATAGATTAACAAAATACATGTGAAATTAACAATTTTTGAACGCCCAATATCAATAAATCATATATTCAAAATCATTACTTATATACAAATAATGTCCCAAAAATATTTATACATGTCTGAGTCATATCAAAATCTCACATAAACACTATATACATATACATTAAAATGAATGTATGTATCATCTATAGTCTTCGTCTTCTACTAGGGCGAGTATCAAATCCCTCACTAGGCTCTGTCACACCCTGCATTTACAAAAATAAATATACACATCATAAACTATCTAAAACATACTATATTAAAATATAAGCAAAATTCTATAAAAAAATCTTGAATAATTGAATATATTATACAATTATTTAATTGATTACTATTATCCAAAATTCACCCCCAGGGTAATTTTGGATAACTTGCACAAATTCCTTCAGGTTGGAGCAAGCAAAAATGGTGAAGGGCCAAAATTTTGGATTTTTGGGTACCTCTTTGCTTTCCTCTAACTTCCCTGTCCAAGAAAAAATCCACGGAGTTAGTAAAATTTGTAAAAATCTGAAAAAATGAAGTCAAGGGCTTGTTTTAATGCATTACGGGTTTGGAGGCTATAGATGGTACCAATGCGGATCGTACCAAGGTTCTTCGTATCGAGTTTGAGGCCGAAATGCAAAGGAGACATAGTATTGCGGGTTTTTCGGAAAAAAGTGTCCCATGCTGCACAAGTTCAACCAGGATAGTCGGGCTCTAAAAAGGCTAAATGGCTAATTTGTAAAGGAATCAGTTAAGGCTAAGAAATTGGTCCAGGATGGTTGGGAAAATGGTATGCATGGGACTTGAAAACCTGAAATCGCAGCAGGCAAGTGGGATGCGATAAATGTGGAGGTCAACGGCCCCGACGACCCAATCAATGGTGGGATAGTTGGGACAGGAAAGCCTGAATCGGGTGATACAGAGAAAGGATGCCTAGACCGTCTGAGTACGCATGGGACATGAGTTCCCTGAAAACGTGCAATAGCTACAATACAAAGGAAAAGTTGATGCCCGACCTCTTGAACTTCAAACGGCCATAACTTTTGACTCAAAGCTCCGTTTTTCACAAAATTTGACTTTTCAGAACGGGCATGATGTCCTCTACGCCAAAAAATTATATTTATTATTTTTAATGAGGATATTTATATGAAAATAAAGGAAAAATCTTTATCTCCAGTCAATCAAATGCTCATTCCCATTAAATGACAGAAATCCCCAGCAAACCCAAAACAGTTGCCTACACTCAGAATGTCATATCTTTTGCAATTCTCAATGAAAACACACAAAATTGGTACCATTGGAATTGTAGTTCTAAGACCGACGCATAGCAACCAAGAAATTCAGAATTTTATGAAGAATCGATGGTAATTTTGCAGAAAACGTGGCCAGGTTCATAACATTGTTTTATTTGGTAGTTGAGATGCATTCAATGAAGCATGGGCAGACATTTCTCACTGCTACAAGTTATGGGATAGTATGGGGGGCCTTTTTCAAGAAAAATAACATCATTTCACTTCATTTACTACCTCTTGCAAGTGGTGGAAAGACAAATTTCAGGATTTTCATTTCTCTCTCTCTCCTCTCAAATTTCTATAAATTGAAGTGTTAGGCTCATTGTAGGAGGAGATATTTTTGAGTAGCTAAACTCTATCAAATTGATTTTGTAATGCCAATGTGTTGCAGACCCTTGTAGTGGAATCCTTGCATGGTGATCCAGGCCCTTATCTTGTAATAGATTGAACTTTGCGTATCTATGAGGCAATAGCTGCAAGTTTGTAGATGTATCTCCCCCTGCTATGTTTGTTTGCATTCTTCTTGCCCTTTCAAACTCATTATAAATATATTGTGTATATTTATTCTCTTACAAGGATTCATTATAATTATGTGTGCATGAAATATTGTTGTGAATGCAGTTGCTAGACTATGGAGAACTGTCATCACCCCTTCTAGTATGCACTTTGCTTCTGTTTTTCACACATTGGATAATATTCTCATACCCTCCTTTTCTAGTGTATCACCGCTTTACTGTAGGCTTTGTTTTCACGCACTCTCTCTCCCTGGTCCCTTGAAAAGTTAGATTAGGACAAGATAGTTTTGCATCCATTAGAGTAGATTGTGGCAGGTAGTTTAGGAGCAAGAACCAGCTTTCTCTAGAGGTCTATCTCAAGTAGCAATTCCCACAACTTGGAGATAGTAGACATGTTATCCAATCACAATGTGAGCTCAAGAACATAAACTTGTGCAAACTGTAGGGTGTTGTGATTCGGTGATAACAATTACCTCTATATCTATTTGTGGTCGAATGTTGGGATTATCTATACTATGTGTAGATCTTTAGTTTGTAGATCCCTGTGAAACAAAATAAATTAAATGTAATAAGTTGATAAACAAGTTTTTTTGTTTAAAACATTAATTTCACAAATTTCAATTTAGATTAAATATTAAATCTAAAACACAATATATATATATATATATATACTTGTGCAAAATGTGTCTCGAGATCTATGAGGCTACCACCAACATCTATCTCTACCTAATCCATGACCTCCACACCAGTAAATAAAGATGGTCCTAGTGAACCAAGACTTATGCTTCAAGATCAAGCAATAAATCATGGCTTGGCTCATTAAAGAGCTGTGAAAATGTCATATACGGATATGTTGTGGGCTGGGAAACACCACAATGCTCACCAGTATGCTCTGGAGTAAAATCCTAAACACACAAGTACACATTCAATATTCCATGTCAACACTAGATCTTATATATCTTATTAAATATTAATATTGTAAATTAATAATGTAATAAAATATAAATTTAAATTAAGGTTTAATTTTCACACACCATAATAAAATAGTGTTTAACATCTGGTGTCACAATCCTAGAAACAAGAGGACCAACTTTAGCAGCTGTAATAGTTTGTTGTATACCCTAAATAGAAGATATGCTACCCTGAACAATACTCTACTCCAAATAATCCAATACCCTCAATAGATTAATATCATGGTCCTATGCAATCACCTCATATACCTGCAACATGTTAGAATCCATGATACATGCTAGCTAACACAAATGTGTAACATCCACAACTGCCACAACCTTAGCATGTGATATAAAATGTGCATGATTGTATAACTCACTACGTGCTTCACTGTTGCCACTATCACATCCACGGATACCACTTCTCTAAAGGAAGTAACCTACATGATCAGAAGATATATATTGGGTCTCGCAAGAAATTCTCCTGAGACCCTCTATAGCACCCTAATGAGCAATCAGAATCATAGGCACAACGACATCCTAAAAGCTAGGTAAGAAATATCGTGGCCAATCTACAAGTTTTCTCGCATCAACAATAGGAAGAGTTCATTTTTGTTGATATGTAGGCCTGTCACTAATGTAGCCACACCCCTACCTAAAATAAGTAGGGATGCCTAAATAGTTCATCTTTACGTTTAGGTGAACCTCAGTGTGTACCATCAGAATGAAGTATAACGGTAATTGATCATTATTAGGAAATTGGCCTTAAGAGGCCAAAAATATGGGATAAATCAAGGGTGCACAAAGGATACATGTACATTTGTTTACATAATATTCCCTGATTTCCCCTCTTCTTACATAAATCTCCCAACACGAGATCTTAACGACTTCCTTATATGGAATTATACCTACCAATTTATTACATCCCACATCGTCTGTCACACTAGATTTTAGTTAATCCATAAAAAAAAATTGGTCGCTCGGGCTAGAAAGGGTTGTATGTTTTCAAGTTTAATTGCATTTTTTAAAGTTCTTTCAATATATTTTCACAATGTATTTTTTACTGCCCAATTGTACACAATTGTTCAAGAATATATGAGAGTTTAGTTATTTCTAGTTCATTCCTCTCATGCAAATTAACAAAGACACCATAAGTGTAAAAAAATGAAATTAAAATTCAATTCAGAATACATTTTTTAGGTAACATATACCCATAACTATTGTAATTTCATGTTTTTCACTTTATTTTCACAAAAAGGTGAAAACCTCCCCCTTATTTTTCAATTTTTGAAAAAAAAAAAAAAATGTTATCCAAATTTTACCCCCAGGAAAAATTGGTCGAATGAAAGGTCAGGTCCAAATACGGTCCCTCGATGAGTACGGACAATGCCACGTGGTCAGAGTCAAAAGGGAGAAGATCCAGCCATTAAAAATTCCAAGGCCAGTGAAAGGAGCCATGTGTCAGCTCAGTGCAACTTCAAAGGTAAGACCCAAAAGGTAGGACCCAAACAAGCGTGAGCCCTCCATGTGTCTAGGGTCAGACATATTGCTCCACCAAATAGAAAGGACTAAGCCAAACACGAGAAATGAAGGGGTGGCCCGCAGATGATGCCAAGTGTCCCACCGTCACAATTTCGGGAGTTAACTACAAGGGTCCCACCCTAAAGGGGTTTTTGGAATTGTATATGGTGGGACCCCTTTACTCACCAAAGGGACAAGGAAAACATTATTAACTCGAGGACCTGAATCAGGCTAAGTATGAGACAGGGCCAGTGGAAATCCCCATGTGTCTCTTTGGCACTCCTTCAAGGGGTCGAATCCAAAGGCGGTCCCCAAATGAGGCCAGCCCACCACGTAGTCAGGGTCAGAGGAATGTCTCACTGGCCATTGAAAATTCCAAGCTTGAGACAGGGCTAGCGGAAGCCTCCACGCATCAGCTCAGCACATCTTCAGGGGTAGAGTCCAAGCAGGGTCTTCAAATGAGCACCAACCCTCCATGTGTCTTGGGTCAGGCATAATGTCTCCACCAAAAGGAGGGGTTTAAGCAGAACACAAAGGAAACAGAGCAGGCCCACGGATGATGCCACATGTCAGTTCAGCGTAACTTCAGGAGCCAACAGGAGGGGGAAAAATCTTGAGACACGCGGGGCTGCCACATGGATCTTGCATGAATAGACTCCAAGCCCAAAGCACCTTCAGGTGGCCATATCTTTTGACTGGAAGCTCAGGAATCGAGTGGGAGAGGACGTTTTGGAAATCTCTCGGCGCCTGCTACTCGCCTGCCACCATTAATGATTTGTTCTGCCATTTTTGAGGTTGTCAAGTCTCCCACCTGCCACCATGATGAAGAATGGGCCTCCTTTCTTTCCCAGCAAGGAACAATGATGGGGGCATGGGTATTGTAGCGAGACCCATCATTGTTGCAGGGGAATTCATTGCCCCTTTTGGGGTGGTTGAACAAGAGTCTGGATTTCTTCTACCTCCTTCTCTAATTATTCCTATATATTGTACAGGAGGGGAAATTTCTAATGGTTGGACACTCTTGCTTTGCGCCCTCCCTTCTTCTCTTCCCTGTAGGTGAATTCGTTGAGTTTCAAAGCCTCCCATTCAAATTGTAATGCAATCTTGCCTCTTGGCCATTATAATGGACTGTATCAAATCTTTAGAACAATAGTATAATTATGTGGATGATTTCAACCCTCTCTTCTATTCATTATATCTTCCTGATCTCTCATTACAGTCTTGGTTATCTGTGCATGGTAGTTATTTTGTGTTTTTATGGTTTGTGTTTATTGCAAAGTAGATGTTCATCATTCCTTTGGTGCATCACCTCTATTAGATTAGGTTTAATTTCTTGTATCTCCTTACCCCTGTCCCCTTGGCAAGATTAGAGTAGGTTTTAGAATAGACCCTCTGCAATACGAATGTGTGCATCTGAACAGAGGAATAGGAGCCAGCCTTCATCCAGAGAGTTTCCCTCTCGATTCACAAAGTCCCACACTTTGAGAGAAGCTCCATGTTATGCAATCACACTGAGAGTCTCAACCCATCAAGTTGCAGACTTCAGGGGTGTTGTGATTCTACACTAACAGTTTTGGCACGTCGGGTGGGACAAGAAGTCTTCATTTTAATACAATAAGATTGATGTGTGCTTGTTGTGAATTCCCAAATTATAAGAAGCTCTGAAATTACACATCTGGTGACTCCAAAAGAGACAGAATCCACTGGTTTCAGCAGTCCAAGCTTGTCAAGTTCATGAGAAGAATACAAACAAGGTCAAGAACTAGAGAGGAGGGGGTATTTGTCTATCTACATTTATCCCCAGATAGAGCAAGAAGGGAAGAAGAGCCCAAAGGTCTCCATCTCCACCAAATAGACATTGTCAACACCTCCACCTGGTAGGCCTTTCGTTCAATTGACTAGAGTCCTCCAACCAATCAGGATGGCACAACCCAACCCCTACATCAACTTCATTGGCAGCAGCCCACTGGCTCTCAATGCACAAAATCTAGTTCTAGCTACAACATTGAAGAGCATTCCATATTTTACTGGAGAGAACCAGATGACTCCAATTGATCACATCCAGGATATTGTGAATGTCTGTGCAATTCATGAGATCATTGAAATGGATGTAGCTGTCAAGTTGTTGGCTTCATCTTTTAAAGGTAAAGCTTTACAGTGGTTCAGGAGTCTAACCATGGGATCCATTCAGAATTGGGACCATTTGTGCATGGCTCTTCACAATCAATTTGGAGAGAAGGGAGATAATCTATCCTTGTTAGAACAACTGACAACAATCAAGAGGGATCCCTAATGAGTAGTTGACTGATTTCAACTTCAGATTCCAACGTACGTGGGATAGGATTCTTGTGGCCATGAGACCAACAACTGAAGGTGCTTTTCTATACTTCCTTAAAGCTTTAAATTATGATATTTCCATGATGATTCAATCCATGGGAGGTAGAACTTTACCCGCATCCTATAACATTGCTATTAGAGCTGAAAATTGTTTAATTCAGGCTGGTAAACTTGCACCTAGGCCACCTATGCCTCTATATCTAGAACTAGGAGCTCCAAGCACTAGTCAAGAACCCACATTAGCTCCCATTCCTGCTCCAAGGAATCAGAGTTCAACTGAAGCTTCCACCTCATCTTCTAGCTCCTCAAATGAGCTCCAAGAAGTCATGAAGCAACTGTAAAACTTGGGTAATGAGTTGGTGACACTTAAGAGGCAACAAGCTCAAAATTTTAGATCATATCAGCCTCAAACTCAACCCAATAGACCTCCATATCAGCCTAATAGGCCACCCATCCAAACTACAAATCAGAATCAAGCCAAACCTCCTGCTAATAGACCATTCCAGCCTTACAATCCTAATGTTGCATCCACATCTAGAGCTTTAGTACCAGTGCAAAATAATATGGCTCAGGAATATGATTGGTGTTTCCCATGCAATCAACCTCATAACCAGTCAATGTGTTTCAATGGTGCTTTGAATCAAGCCCTTATGGTGACAACAACTGGTGTAGAACAAGAGACAAGCCAAGAAGGAAATCAGCAGCAGGAAACAACTCAGCAAGGAACATCTCCAAATGAGACCACACTTGTCAATTGGCAGGCTGAAGATTTCTGTGGTATGAATCAAGCACCTTCTCAAAGTGTAGCAGCCAATACACAGTCCAAGAAAAGGAATATTGGAGAAGGACAGTCATCAAATTCAAATGATCCACAACCCTCTATCACTCAATAGGTTGTTAGCAATCAAAGTGCAGCTCTTAATGTGCAAGGTCAGCCCAAACCACCTTCTAGACTAGCCCAAGTGTCAGTTGTAACAGCCCATGTACAAGAGAAGAATGTGCAAGGCAAGGGGCAGCAGAGAGATAGTTCATCTCCATTCAACATCATTGAAAAGATGAAGAAAAAAAATGTAAACATCTCAATGTGGGAGTCATTGGCTATCCCAGGACAAAGAGACCTATTGCAAGCTGTTATGGAAAATTGGTCAGCGTCAAACCAACCACCCAATCAACAAGAAAGGGTGCTTACCAATGCAGCTTGGCAAGGAGAAAATCAAGGAAACGACCAAGGTAAAATTTTGAAGCCCCCACCCATTCTATGTCTCATTGATCATTGGAGACAAGTTAGTGCATAATTGCATGATTGATTCAGGAGCAAGTAGCTCAGTCATGCCGAAACAAATAGCTGATCAGTTAGGTCTTCAATATGAATTCATATCCAAAGGCGTAGTGTAATTGGATGTGACAGTGGTAAAAATGGTTGGAGTAATCAAATATTTGAGCCTCACATTGCATGCATGTCCCAATGTGACCATCTTGCAAGATGTATCAGTCATAGACTTGCCACCTCTCTTTGCATTGTGCTTGTCAAGAGACTTCACCGCTAAAATTGGAGGTTATTTGTCTTCTGATTGGTCACATATGTTATTCAGAACAAGGTATGGAGCTAAGGATACAATCAGATTTGAGCCTATTGCAAACTTTCACATAGATCCTCATACACCAAACCCAATCAATTCAAATTGTTCAGCATTTGATCAAGAATATTATCCCAAGCACTTATGAAGTAGATACCAAGGTCGAGATGCATTCCAGACTTGACTCTTGATGAGTGGGAAAACAAGAGACATGCTTTTGACCCTTACAAAGAAATGGAGGAATCTGAGCTAGGAGTTTATTGTTTACATGAAGAGAATCATCCTCTCCCTAGCATCACCAAGCCAGACCACAAAGATGATAATGAGGTATGGCAGTTATTCTTTGATGGTTCAAGAAGTAGACAAGGCAGTAGGAGGAGGAGCTATGATTGTTTCACCTCAAGGTACAAAATATTACTCAGCTTTTTGTTTCCAATTTTCTTGCTCAAACAACACAGCTGAGTATGAAGCCTTGATTCATGGATTGCATTGGGCAAGAAAGAGAGGCATTAAAAACTTACAAGTGTTTGGCGATAGTGAGCTAGTTGTGAATCAAGTCAGAGGATGAAATGCTGCCAAGAATGATCTATTGAAGAACTACAAGAATCGGGTATGGGATCTCATTGAATATTTTGAAGCTTTTAGCATCAATTCCATCCCAAGAAAGAAGAATGAAGCAATAGACAGATTGGCAGCAATCGGGGCAGCATTTGATGTTGTAGAAAGTATCAAGAGTGAGAAATCTCAGCCCCATATTAAAGTGGTTGTAAGACCAGTTGTTCCAGACAACAACACAAGTTGGCAAGTCTTCGAGAATGATCAACAAATTGTCAATTTTCTACAAGAAGAAGTTGAGTTCTCTACCAAAAACCAAGACAAGTTGGAACAGCAGTATGGTGACCAAGTGGTGCAGCTGAGAACTAACAAATTACCAAAAGGTCTTGTAACTTTGGAGTCAATCTTCAACCCAAATGATCAATTCCGGAAGGAGAAGGAAAACATTCAGGTAAAGGGTGAAGATTCAGAGCCCATTTCAATAGATGAAGGCAAGACATTGCAAATTGGCAAAGTAAGTACCCCACAAGAAAAATCTGAATTCATTCAACTTTGTCAAGAATTCCCAGATGTCTTTGCTTGGACTTACAAGGATTTAAGAGGTTTCAACCCAAAGTTGGCACAACACACTATTGAGCTGGATCCAGGATCTAAACCTATCAAACAGAAGCAAAGGGTGGTAAATCCTCACATTGAACCTCTCATGAGGAAAGAGTTGAACAAGTTGATTGAAGCTAGCATCATCTTCCCTATCAAACATTCAAGTTGGGTTGCAAACTTGGTGCCAGTGAGGAAAAGAAATGGAGAAATCAGATTGTGTGTAGACTTTCATGATCTGAACAGAGCATCACTCAAGGATCATTATCCACTTCCATCAATGGAACAAATCTTGCAGGTTGTAGCTGGCTCCGAAAGGTTTTCATTGCTAGATGGATACTCAGGCTATAATCAGATAATGGTGAAAGAAGAAGATCAATACAAGACAGCCTTCACCATGAAATGGGGCACATATGCTTACAAGAAGATGCCATTTGGACTGTCCAATGCCAGAGCAACATTTCAGCGAGCTATGGATATGGCATTCAAAGGCTTAATCAACAAGATGGTGTTGGTATATCTAGATGATATCATTGTCTTCTCAAAGAATGCAGCAGACCACCTCTTTCACCTCAGGAAAGTATTTCAAAGGTGTAGAAGGTTCAGAGTGTCATTGAATCCAAATAAATGTGTATTTTTGGCACACGAGGGAAAGTTTTTGGGCCACATTGTCTCAAGAGAAGGGTTAACAATTGACCCTGAAAGAGTTGAAGCCATTAGAACACTTCCACTGCCACATCACAAGAAATCTCTTCAAATCTTCTTGGGAAGGATAAACTTTGTCCGTAAATTTGTGTCTGATTTTTCCGCTCTTGTGAAGCCTTTAACAATAATGCTGAAGAAGAGCATTACATTCAAATGGACAGCAGAAGGAAAAGAGAGTTTTGAGGCTATCAAGTGTGTAATATCACAAGCCCCAACTCTTATTAACCCAAACTTTTCAAAGGATTTCATGTTGTATGCTTTTGGAGGGTCAGACACAATCTCAGCTATCTTGGTACAGCTGAATAGAGAAGGTTCAGAACAACCCATAGCATTCTTCAGCCAAATCCTGGAAGATTATGAAATAAGGTACTCTTTTATTGAGAAACATGTTCTTGTTGTCATTAGGAGTTTGAAGAAGTTTAGACACTTGGTCTCGAACAACAAGATTCAACTACTAGTGTCTCATGCTAGTGTCAAGGACTTTCTTCTGAACAAGGATTTGAATGAGAAGAGAGTAGGTTGGATCACTCGTGTAATGGAGTATGATATTGAAATCAAAGTGACCAAGCTGGTTCATGGCAAAGGTCTGTGCGAGTAGCTCACTTCCAAACAAAAAACTGAGTCAACGGATGAGGAAGAGGTTGTCCTACTACTGTAGAATGATCAAGAACAACCAGCTAATGATGCTCCCATTCCATGTTGGACTCAATACTTGGTGCATTATCTCCAAACAGGTTCGTGCCCTCTAGAAATGAGAAAAGCAAAAAGAAGGTACTTTAGATTACAAGCCATCCCATATGTGCTTGTTGACGGTGTTTTGTTGAAGAGGGACATCAATGGTGTCCTATTAAGGTGCATTGGGACAGTCCAAGTTGAGAAGGATATTACATGAGTTCCATGATGGAGAAGCAGGAGGCCACTTTGCTCCATGAGTAACAACTCTCAAGATTATGAAGATCGGTAATTATTGGCCTATGGTGTTTAGTGATTGCTACTCATGGATCAAGAAGTGCAAGAAGTGTGCATTCTTCAAAGGGAAGCAAGGTTAGCAGCCCTGCCTCTTCATCCAATTTCAGTAAATCAGCCATTCATGCAATGGGGATTAGACTTCATTGGAGTGATCAACCCAAATTCAAGTCAAGGCCACAAGTGGATACTCACAGTGACTGACTATTTCACCAAGTGGACTGAAGCAGTGGCACTTAAGGAGGCAAATGAATCCAACATCTTGGATTTCTATGAAGGGATAGTCACAAGGTTTGGTGCCCCTACTACTATCATATCAGAAAATGCATTGGCATTCCTTGGCACAAAGATCACTGAATGGGATGTCAAGAATGGTGTATACCTCAGCACCTCTTCAAACTATTACCCTCAAGGTAATGGCCAATCAGATTCCACAAACAAGAACTTACTGAGAATCGTCAGAAGGGCTCTTGAGGAGAATCAAATAACTTGGCACACAAAACTCAAATCAGCTCTTTGGGCAGATAGGATCACACCCAAGAGGTCTACAGGTAGCTCTCCATTCAAGCTTGTATATGGGAAGGAAGCATTTCTACCTATATCACTTGAGTTTCCAACATTAGAACTCATGAAACAACTAGAACTAGCTGAGTTTGAGCCTATGGAGATCAGGTATGCAGAGCTGATGGAGTTAGAAGAAGCAAGAGAACATGCAGTGCAGACCATGGAGAAGGATCAAACATTGATCAAGAAGAGATTTGACAAGAAAGCTACAGCCAGGACATTCCAAGTTGGAGACTTGGTAATGAAATGGGATGTGGACCATGCAAAGCCAGGAAGGCATCCCAAGTTTGATGCCATTTGGAGTGGCCCCTACATGATCACTGAATGCAAAGTTAGCAATGCCTTCTAGCTGGCTAAGTTGGATGGTGAAGAATTACAGATTCCAGTCAATGGGATCTATCTCAAACATTGCTACTAGAAGGAGAATTCTCACCCTTGTACATATTAGTCTAGGATTTCCAATTCCTCCAAGTGCTTATGCACATTGTTGTTGTTATTAGAATAGGTTTCATTTCCCTAAGTGCTCTAGCACAGGTTTTTTTGCTCCAAGGTTGTATCATTGTACAGTTCTATGTGCCTCCAGGTGAATGTTGTAGCGGTCCATTTCAAGAACAGGTGAAGACCCCAGGTCAAGACAATTTTCTACTCTCAGAAATCTCATCTTCAAGATTTTCTTATGAAAATTGAGAGTGCGGACAATGGGGTAGGTTCAGGGTCACCAAGTGCAAGCGTCAGATTCAAGTTTCAAAGAATAGGATCGGTATCAGGCTACCATCTATGACTCTGTGCCCAATGGATACTTCAAGGCAACTGATCCATTCACCTAGCAGGTAGGTGATCCCGTGAGTCGCCAAATTGTTATCCCAATTTTACCCCCCAAGAAAAATTGGTCGAATGCGACCTTGCACAGGAGAAATGGAGGGGTCAGCCCAGTCGTGTGGGCTCATATTCGATCCCAAAGTCAAGTCCAGAAATGAGTAAAGTAAAGGAACTGCGGAGGGTGCCTACGTGCCTCATCGGCTCATTCCAAGGGTAGAATCCAAAGCAGGGTCCCCAAACAAGTAAATCCACAGTAGCCAGGTCCAAAAAGGTTACACCAGCCATTGAAAATTCTTAAGGGATAGAACAGGGCATCCACGCGTCCACATGGCATCTCAGGTCAGGTCCAAACAGGGTCCCTGGATGAGCGCAGATGACTCCATGTGTCTGATTAGAGTCAAAAGGGGGCAGAGCTGGCCATTGAAAAGTCCAAGGCTGGTGAAAGGAGCCATGCGTCAGCTCAGCGCAACTTCAAAGGTAAGACCCAAAAGGCAGGGACCCAAACAAGCGCGAGCCCTCCACGTGTCTAAGGTCAGACATATTGCTCCACCAAATAGAAAGGACTAAGCCAAACTCAAGGAAATGAAGGGGCGGCCCGTGGATGAAGCCAAGTGTCCCACTATCACAATTTTGGGAGTTAACTACAAGGGTCCCACCCGTAAAGGGGTTTTTGGCATTATATATGGTGGGCCCCCTTACTCACCAAAGGAACAAGGCAGGTAGTGTTCACTTGAGGCCCGAATTGGCTAAGTATGAGACAGGGCCAGTGGAAATCCCCACGTGTCTCTTTGGCGCTCCTTCAAGGGGAAAATCCAAAGGTGGTCCCTAAATGAGTGCCATCTCGCCACATAGTCAAGGTCAGAGGAATGTCTCACCGACCGTTGAAAAGTCCAAGCTTGAGACAGGGCCAATGGAAGCCTCCACACATCAGCTCGGCGTATCTTTGGGTAAAAGTCCAAGTAGGGTCTTCAAATGAGCGCCATCCCTCCATGTGTCTCGGGTCAGGCATAGTGTCTCCACCAAAAGGAGGGGTTTAAGTAAAACACAAAGGAAACAAAGTAGGCCCACAGACGATGCCACGTGTCAGTTTGGTGTAACTTCAGGAGCCAACAGGAGGGGGTGGAATCTTGAGACGTGCGGGGCTGCCACATGGATCTTGCGTGAATAGACTCCAAGCCCAAAGCACCTTCAGGTGGCCATATCTTTCGACTGGAAGCTCAGAATCGAGCAGGAGAGGACATTTTGGAAAGATCTCGACGCCTACTACTTGCCTGCCACCATTAATGATTTATTTCACCATTTTTGAGGTTGTCAAGTCTCCCACCTACCACCATGATGAAGAATGGGCCTCCTTTCTTGCCCAGCAAGGGAACAATGATGGGGGCATGGGTATTGCAGCAAGACCCATCATTGTTGTAGGGGAATTCATTTCCCCTTTTGGGGTGGTTAAACAAGAGTCTGGATTTCTTCTACCTCCTTCTCTAATTATTCCTATATATTGTGAGGAGGGGCATTTTGCTAAATTTTGGACACTCTTTCTTTGTGCCCTCCCTTCTTCTCTGCCCTGCAGGTGAATTTATGGAGTTTCCAAGCCTCCCATTCAAATTGCAATGCAATCTTGCCTCTTGGCCATTGTAATGGACTGTATCAAATCTTTGGAACAATAGTATAAGTTATGTGGATGATTTCAACCCTCTCTTATGTTCATTGTATCTTCCTGATCTCTCATTATAGTCTTGGTTATCTGTGCATGGTAGTTGTTTTTGTGTTTTTATGGTTTGTGTTTATTGCAAAGTAGACGTTCATCATTCCTTTGGTGCATCACCTCTGTGAAGTGTGAGCAATCAGTTCGGGTGAGGTTTTGTTCTCCCAAAGGTGTGTGCAGCGTCTATGGAGGAAAAAAGTGACAAGTTGAGCATTGCACATATATATAAATAGGGGTGTTTGTGTGAAAGGGGTTCACGTGAACACCCATCGCGTGGAGGAGGTATTCGTGCGAACCACCTTACTTGGCCTACATGGTGGTTCGTGCAAAGGATGTTCAAGTGAGTGGGGTGTTCGCCTAAACCACCCTAAATTTTGACCCGGCCACAATCCTCACCCACAATTTTGGAACAAAAAATGGAACACATTATTGTGCTTCGACCCTTATATACAATATATAAATATTTAGGTTAGCTTTTACTTAGTTTTTACTTTTCAATGTATTTTATAAAACATATAAATAATGTTTTATATTTATAATTTTTTTTTATAAAACAACTTCATTTTTTAAAATAAATAGAAAATATATTTAGTTCATAACAAACTAATATTCAAATAAACTATTTAAATAATTAATTATATTTAAAAACACAACTCAATATTTAAAAATAAATACAATTTATATTTTTTTCATAACAAATATTAAAAATAAAACATATAAATTAATTTTTTATAATATATATATATATACATATATTAAAAGGAACGATAACCAGATCGTACCAAGCCAAGAACACAGATGCTAATCAAACACCACGATCTATAAGATGAAAGCAATTTGCTAGAATAACTTTACATAAAAATTTTGCAAACAAATGAGCAGTAATATTATATATTATTATGGAGCGCAATGAAATACAATGAGAATGGGCCTTGCTTATATAGGCAAGGAATAACAATCTAATAACCAGTCCAGGTCGTAGAGCAAGCCATAAATCAAGGAAATAACTAGTCATCAAAGAAATAGTCAAGACCATAGATTTAGGAAAGAACTAGACATCAAGGATCTAGTCAATACCATAGATCAAGGAAAGAACTATACCTAACAACTAGATAATATCTCCTAATATCTAAATAAGATAAAAGAAATATCCACACACATAAGTGGGTGAGGATAAATACAATAAAGGTAAATAATGTACCTAGGTGAACATGAACTAAGGTAAATACCTACTCTAACACCCCCCCCTCAAGTGAAGCTAGGGGCCAAAATAGAAATGGCATGTCCATAGTATGATTCCCGGAAACTAGGCCTGATGAGGTACTCATGTATAATAACTGGTAAAAAAGGACAACGTAAAGTACCCGAAACCAGTAACAACAAAGTAAAGAGAGTAAAAAATCCACTGCAAGGCATCCCAAGAAGCTCGGCTCAAAAACTCGTACAATGTTGAAGAAGTTTTGTGTGTATTATGGTCTAAATCCACTGCTCGATCACAAAACTCAAAAACGAGTGACACTGGGCTTCACCAGAATAGCTCCATATAAGAAGACTGTCAACAGAGTGACGTCGAAAGTGTAAAAAAAACTAAACATAATTCGATCAACTGCTATAAATAGCTGTGCCACGATCCAAGAAAAATAACCAAAGCAACAAGGTAAGGACATGAAATCCAGAGTGTCATGATCCAAGAAAATCCAAGGTAACAAGGCAAGGACAAAAAACCTGAAGAAGCGGGATGAACACCACACCCTCCCATACTGTTGAATGGGTGGAGTGACGCTACAAATTTGTATGAGTTGCCCAAAATCAACTACTCGAACACTAACAAAATAAGACTGGACTTCACTAGAATAGATCCCCCACAAGAGATACTCTTAACATGCCAAGTGTCAAAAATACAGATACAAAATCTCTCAACAAACAAGAGAGATACACTACACCTGTTAAAGAAAAATGCTCAAAACAAGAAGCATTACAATGCAGAAGGTATAGAAAGTGGGGCAAGAGGCCGAATGGTGGAGGAGCCATACCTATAAAGTCCTCTCAACGAATGCTTTGATACCATAAAAGGAATGATAATCAGATCATACCAAGCCAAGAACATAGATCCTAATCAAACACCACGATCTATAAGATAAAAGAAATTTGCCAAAATAACTTTACATAAAAAATTTGCAAACAAATGAGCAGCAATATCATATATTATTTTGGAACTCAATGAAATACAATGAGAATGGGTCTTTCTTATATAGGCAAGGAATAACAATCTAAGAACCAGTCAAGATTGTAGATCAAGCCATAAATCAAGGAAAATAACTAGTCATCAAAGAACTAGTCAAGACCATATATTTAGGAAAGAACTAGACATCAAGGATCTAGTTAATACCATAAATCAAGCAAAGAACTATACCTAACAACTAGATAATATCTCCTAATATCTAAATAAGATAAAATAAATATCCACACACATAAGTGGGTGAGGATAAATATAATAAAGGTAAATAATGTACCTAGGTGAACATGAGCTGAGGTAAATACCTACTCCAACATATATATATATATATATATATATATATATATATATAATTTATTACAAATATTATTAAAGTATCTATCAATATGCCAAACCTGCAACACATATATGTATACACTTTAAATATTTAGGTTATTTTTAACTTATATAGAATCTATAAATATTTAGGTTAGTTTTTACTTTTAGATGTATTTTATAAAACATTTAAATACTTTTTGTTTTATAAATACAACTCAATATTTAAAATGAAATACTAGCATAGATATCTTAAGTAAATCTAACTAAAATATATCGAGAGATATTAATGTGAGAATTCCAATATAGACACTTAGAGATTGTTATCTCTCGATGTCTTATAGATAAATGTATTTAAGATATATATTCTACTTTAATACTTCTAGCCATGAAAAAATGTACAAATTTGTTTTGTTTTAAAGTTAGTTATATAACACAAATTGACAATCTAATGTATTAAGCTAGTATATGATGGTTACTCCTCCACAAGATGTTTTTAGCATGTTGACATTGATCAAATTTCCATATATCAAACAAATTTTCTTTTCAAGGGTTTTGATTTTACATTCCTTATGTTCAAGATTTTATTTTTTTGATTAATGGTAAAAGTGGGTTGAGGGGACCCTACCCTGTAACAACATGTTTCAATTGGAGAAAAAGATATAACAATGAGGATCAAGTGAAGTTGCCTCTACCAATGGAAAAGAGGAACAACAAAATCACATCCAATATAACAGTGAAACAAATAGAAAAATAAAACAAGCCAAAAGCTCATCCGTGAGACTCGTTTCCACGGGATCTTAAATGCATCTTAAAGGGATTAGTAACAATTTTCCCTTTCTTTTTTTCCCCACAGTAATTCAGCTTGCCCCTGCATTTGGATTCATATTTTCCTTAGTGTGAACCAAAATGATGATTTTAAAATTCACCTTGTCCTCATGAGTTTGACACAAAAGAGGAAGGGGATTAGTATCCTCAACATTAGAATGCCAGGGGGGTATCCTTACCTACAAGATTAGGGGAAATAATGACCTCCTTAATTGTTAGTCCAAGATCAGCTTCATTCTATGATTTTTCCTCTGAATCGCTATCCATCTGACTATCCACAACCAAGTACTAGGATCTGAATTCTTCCACCACAAATATCTACTTTTAACTTGTTTTTTCCCCATCTAAAAATCCGAATCTAGGTGACCAAGAGAAAAATAAGTCCTACATTTGAAAGGGAAACCTTTATTTTGAGTCCAAGATCGGTCCTCCACTATGAGATCAATAGTAGCCAGAAAATCAACAGAAGTATTCATATATATCAATATGCAAGCATATGTGGTAAAATCATATAAAGACGTCTTTAGGTCGATAGCGAGACATTTACCCAAGGTACTCGTATTGAAAGTAGCCAACTTTCACTCCAAAATTGGAGAAGCAAGTATGGCAACCAAATTCAAACCGGTTTGACATGAAAAGTATCAATCATCATATTAAATAAGGGGAACCACAGTTTCATGACTAGGAAGTGATATTGAAGATCCCAAACATTACTGAATATCAAATCTCTATCATAAGTTTTTTCAGAAGCAAAAATTTAAAAACCTCTAGATGTGGGGTAAATAACCAGTTTACCTTCCATAAGAAGCTTCCAATGAGTTGAGATACATTCATGAAGAATAGGGAGGCTCGGGCATAGATTATTAAATCCGTAAATGATCCCATTACTCTTGAAATATGCTTCAAGTTTGAGAACCTTTGTTCCAAAGGAAACAAAAGGTGAGGTCTTGGCATAAGCCGTAGGCTTGGAAGGATTCCTGCAAGAGGATTTAGTTGCTTTCAAAAAAATCATGCCTCCAAAACTACCTTTAATCTAACCATTTGGTTTAAACCTGGCTGTAACCACAGATCCACTCACCACGTTTTGAGTTGTATCCACAACACCCATTGCCACAGAAGGGTATCTACCATGGCTAGTGCTACAGTTACTAGCACATGAACTGAGCCTTCGAGAACTATCCTTCCCTAAACTTCCACCTCCATCCCTTGAAACTATGACATATCACTGAGCCCTGATTCATAAACATGGCCACTAGAACTAGCAAATAAAACACCCTCCAAAAAGGGGAAAGATAAAAGGGCATCGCCAATGAAATCGGGTAGAGGTAGGGTCCGTGAGAGAACAGGGGACATGATGCTCGGTCACACCACCAATCTCTGTAGAACTTTTCGTGAAGATCCACCACCCTTCATTGAGATACCTTGTCATCCCCTAAAATATCTTTATGCCATGCAACACCATCACCAATGGAAGTGGGTAGAGGTAGGGTCCGTGAGAGAACAGGGGACAAGATGCTTGGTCATGACACCAAGCTCTGCAGAACTTTTCGTTAAGAGCCACCACCCTTCATTGAGATACCTCTGTCATCCCCTAAAATATCTTTCTACCTTACAACACCATCGTCATTTCTTGCAATGCCATCGACGGCAGAAGACTTAGGTTTAGGGTTCAGAGGCTCCATCATCGGCAAAAAAAATCCTTATGTTCAAGATAATTAAATCATGTGTGTGTGCGTGTGTGTATATATATATACACTTAAATACTCTTAAATTTTAAATTGTATTTGATAAATAAAAAAGTTGTAAGGAAGAAACAAAATGATAACATTTAAGTTGTTTTATCTATTTACATAATTTTTTTATGTTATACATATAATTATATACTTAATATTTTAAGTCTTTACTGATGAAGTTTTTGAGAAGAAAAAAACATTAAATATGATCATGTATCATCGATCATGAAGGCTTAAAACCAAAATCTTGGAGTTAAAGTTATCATCATTCCACCATCAATCAAGTAGGTTTATTAGAGAAACAAAAAATTCATTTTTCCATAGTAAAAAAGATGATTGAGTCATAAACATTGTGAGGACCTAACAAATAAAAAAAAGCATGGAGATTTTAATGAGAGAGATAAGCATGTATTCACATGTTTAGCTGTCATGTTTTACATGTAAATCCAGTTTTCTAAACAAAAATACATATGGATGAACGAAAATAATCATATCACAACATGTGGTCATAATTTTTAGGTTTTTTAAAGTCAGCATTCTATTGTATAAATGATCACCAATGTGATAGATGTAGACACTTATTGTTGGTATAAAGTATCTAGCAATATAAATTTTGACACTGTTTTAGAACACTTGAACCACTATTGCATATTAAGCTCTTTTGGCATCACGTTCTTTATTTTATCAATCACGCACAACTTCTATTGCCACCAATTTTCTTTTAGATGGTAGGAGTTACTTCCAATTTTTCTAAGACATACTTGCACCTTTCCATCTTAAGAATCTCCAATCATTTTTTATAAAGGGACAAAATAAAAGGCTAATTTTTCCTCCTCCATAAAACATTCATTTTTCCGTTTGGGAAATTTCTGAAGTCATATTATGTTTGAATTTTATGGTTAATATGCACAGTTAATTCACTACTACGCACCTAGATGAAGTATCTTGGAGTGCATTTTGACTCCTGGTTTGTACTGTTGGTCAAATGCCTCATTGTGATGTGGATTCAAGGATATTTTGGCTATAGGATATGTGCAGAAGGACCGCCACTATTTTTTTTAAATATGCCTTGGCATGATGTGCATAGAACAGGTTTTCTTTTGAAGGGCTTTAGAAATTTCAAGCAAATGCAATTAGCAGGTGTAAGTCTGACCTGTGTTTCCATGTAAGCCCTTTTGGGTAGGTCAAAGGACCAATTTAGTATCTGATTGTGTGGATGATGTGTTGGTCTTGGGTGGTATTTGATTGTGAGGTGACATTGTTTCTAAATGCACTTAGAGAATTGGTGAATATTTAGCACTCCTTGGAAATATGACTTGGCAATGTGGTGAGTTGGAAAATAATGTGACTCGGCCTTGGCTAGAAATTGACTTGGAGTTTTAAGCGTGGTAAGAACTTGTCAAAATAATGAACTTGCCTTGGATGTCAACCCTGGACCTGTGCAACTCGGTCTCGTTGGATTTATGAGCTTATTTTTGAATGGCATGAGAACTTTTGATAAAATATTGATGTTATGGATGGCCACGAACTTGATTTTGATTGATTATTGTACCTCGCCGATTTGATTATCAGGAATGGTGATGTTAACCTCTCTTGCATGATTTTAATGTCTCTTGATTTCTTAACTTAAATGGATTTGTAGTTCATTATAAAGGAAAAAAATTGGTTAGGAAATTTAATGGGACATGCTATCTATTAGTAAATTTTGCCTTTGTTTTGTACACAACTAGATAAATAAACATGAACGTAAACAATACACTCTTTTACCTTGTAAGATGGTTGTAAAAACTTGATATCATTACTAATTATGGAAGCCACATGGTTGGCGTATTAAAACTTGAATGTTAGTCAAAGCTACTCCTTGGCGACCTTGTAAAATCTAAATAAAACATGTTCTCAATGAGGTGTAAAAAATCACTCTAAACCCTAAAATGAGAAAAGCAAGATTTGGTCGTGTACCTTGTCATGTAGGGAGTTCCCAACCAAACCCTGAGTTTCCCTTAAAAGTTTGTTCAACATTTTTTTCGCAACACATTTAGAAGCTCAGCGGGCTAATTTGCAGCTTAAAACAATTGTTGAAAGTGAAAAATGCAGTTTGGCTTTGCATCGTCATTTTGGCCCTGGGTGTCAAAATGGATTTTGGCTTCTACATACCTCTAATGTTTCTATGAGACAATTTCTAAAAACTCTCAATTTGGAGAAAAAAATTTGGCAAGCTAGTCTTCCTGATAGGTTTTGTAGGCATCTGGTTGTTGGATGACAAGGCTGTTTGAGTGCATCTACGGTCGGTAGATCTAGAAAGATGAGCGCCATTTGAATCTTGTTTGCTAGTTTGGGGTTCTGTTAGCTCTGAGTGTTTCCCTGTATATAGGGGAATATGTAGGAATTTTTTCCCTTGTGTGTTTGAGTCTCAAATATGGATTTTGAACATTGATCTTGGAGCAACTTATCTAAATTTGACATTTTTGGAAATTTATGACCAATCGATGAAAAATTATCTTATGACCTCATCCATGCAAAATAACGATAGAGAAACCTTGTGAACATGAATACATGATTGTAGGAAATTTTCTTTTGATGTTTTCCTGAAACTAAATTGATTGTGGAAAATGGTGTTTTCTCTCTCCTCTCTCTATTTCTCTTATTGGATTCGAAAACAAAATGAAATGGCCATTGTATTTTCTTACTCTCATTTGAAGTGTGATAAATATAGTTTCATTACTTTTAGAAAAATGTGAAAACGTAAATCATGCTTGATTGTAGTTTGATGCCATACCAGCAGTGTGTTGACTATGCGGTGGTTGTAGGTATGCAAGACCGGAAGAAAAATGTAGCATTCTTGTGCTTTGTAATAAGAGATATCATTGAAATATAATTATAATATTAAATAGATGTATCAGCATTATTGTAATGAACATGTATGTTATCTATTGATTATTTTTTAATGAGTAAGAGATTGTATTATATTGGTATCTAGGAAAACAAAACAAAAATGGGACATTTTACTCTAGGAGTAATTTTGATTGTAGGAATATATCTTACTAATAATGCAGATGTACATTTTTAACTGAAAAATGAAATGACCATTTATAATGTTCTCCTATGTGAAAGTGATGATCATGTATCCTTTTGTGTTTCTTTTTAAAATGCTCGAGATTGTATTATATTGGTATCTTGAAAAACAAAACAAAAAGGGGACATTCTACTCTAGGAGTAATTTTGATTGTAGGCATATATCTTGCTAATAATGTAGATGTACATTTTTAATTGAAAATGAAATGACCATTTATAATGTTCTCCTATGTGAAAGTGATGATCTTGTATCCTTGTGTGTTTCTTTTTCAAATGCTCAAAAAAATTAAAAGAAAAGAAACTGTCGTATATAGGAATGTTCATTTTTTTACCTCTTTTAGGAGGCTATTTTAAAACTTATCTATTTGATCCTAATCTAACATCCCTTGAGAAGCTTACCCTTGAGCATTGAATTGTTCACGTGTATTTTACCAAAAAAGGGTTTCTTGTGCATGTGGAAGTGAGAATATTGTGGTAGTTAAGGGTATAGTGTCTCCTTGCGACATGAATGATGTCATGTTTAAAAACATTTGTTTCAATGGTCGTCTTATCCTAAGCCCCTCTAGGAGGGCTAATCAACGTATGTGTGTGGGATCATAAGGGAGAGTAAAGGGGGTAATTTCCATTACAAGACCACATATTGTAGTGATTCCCTCATGTTGCTAATTATCTCAAAATAAACCTAGCTCAAACTTATTATAGGTTAATTAATTCTTATATGTGAGTGTTTTGGAGATTCTAGGGTGACTCAAGTAGAAGATGTTTGTTGAGAGGAATCTTAGAAGGTTTAGTTATAGATTTGATTTGCACTAGGTGCCATTTTCCAAGTTGTGATCTCGATTACGAAAATTAGAGTCTAATGTGAACGAAATTCTTAATAACATTTAGAACTTAAATTGTATTCATGAGGTGCAGTTGTTGAAAGAAAGTAAAACTTGGATGTTTGTGAGATAAAGGTGTTTGAACCACTCTGAAATTGACTTTTAGTTAGACGTAGAGTTTTTTAGTGCAATTGGAAGTTAATAAATACATGGGACCTTTCTTTATGACATTGGTTTTTGAACCTTTAGCCAACTATGTTTATCTTAAATTTGTTCCCTAAGATCTTTTTCTATTGAGTAAATCAAAATACGGAACCCCTTTCACTTTAAACCAATGTTAACTCTTTCATTTGATTAAGTGTACTGGTTATAAGCTAAACTCAAAATGGAATAAATAATGTGTATCATTGTGAATAAAACTTCATGCTCTCATGTTTAATGGATTCGAGACCTATAAGGTTAAATAAGGGAATGTAAATGGTAGTGAAGAGGGAATCAACTTAAATTAAGTATTAAATAATGTAAGGGAAATGCAACCTAGAGGAAAAGGATAATGTATGTTTTTCATTCTTTGTGCTCTTCAAACCTTTAAGGCTTGAATTATAATGTGAAAACAACAAAGTTTGAACCATGAAAATGTTATAGTGTGGAAGGTTCCAATTCATGATGTTCATGTCATGATTATGTCATAGTATCATACTTTCTCAATTATATAAGTGTCATGTTGGTTACACATCGTGTCATATTGATATTTGCGTGTTATACATGTTGGTATAATGGTACATGTGGTGTCGTGAAAACTCTTATGATTCTTTTTGTGCCGCATAGTTGTATCAAGTAATATGAGAGACAAAATAAATATCATGATATGTTTGGCCTTGTGTTTGGGTCCCACATGGATGGGCACTATAGTTGATATCAAAGTGAAGGTTTTTACACTCAAACCTCTAGGACATTTTGGTGTTATGATGGATCATGCATGATGGTGGAGGAGTAATGTATTATTATGTTGTGATGTGACAAATGTGGTACTTGTGATTATGAGAATGTACATGTGGGGTTTACCACTTGGTGTGTTTTTATTATGATATTGATGTACTTCTTGATGTGAGTAATTTCCCTCTTTCTTGTGAATTCAACGTGTAATTTATGTGTATTACCACCTTGTGTGTGAAGGAAATTTTTTTGCAAGTTACGAAAGTGTTGTGATGTCTCATGTTCTATTGATATTATATATGCGGGACAACATGTTGCATAACAAAGTGCTTCGTATTGAAATATGTTACATCATGATAATTTTTGTCGTGTTGTGTTGTGTTGTATTAATATGGTGTTATGTCACCATGTTACATGGTATTTGAATGCATGTTATGATGTTAGATCACTATGTTTGTGATATATATGTACTCGTATTGTTATTGATAAATTATAATCATGGATTGAGGACAAATGGTGATTCCATGACCCCTAATGTATTGTACTCACACTCTTAGTGTGCTATGCGGAAATGTTACGTATTATAAGACATGGAATATTGTTATGTTATGCCTCATAAATTTTCCATGCATAACACGTTATGGTTATGTGTAAGTCATAAATGTGATCGTAACATTGTTATGTGCTATGTGAATTGTACCCTACACTACTGATCCCTTTAGGTGGCATCCAAAAGTGTATGTGTGGAGAGAGAATTTGTAGATGAGGTGACCATAACCTTGAACCAAGTATGATTTTGAAAGTGGAGTCTCATGTAGACTGAAATCCCACTTCTATTTGTTTTGTATACCTCGAGTTTGCTCAATATATTATGGATGTACACCACCTTAGGCTCATGCTTATGAGAACTAGTGTTTTTTCTCTCTCCTATGGGGGTATTCCATCTAACAATCTTATGTGATATTGGCTATGTGGAACCTCGTTTATATGATTTAGAGATATATGAAGATATACTTATTCTATTTATATGTGTTTTGCGATCTAAGTCTCAATATATTAGTGCTAGCAACTCGATGAGTACCCATTTTGTGGTCGTAGAAGGGCCACGTAGTGTTTTTAATGTGATATTTCTATGTTCATATTTTATTCATAAATTGACTTTCTTATCATTTCTTGTAAGAACTAGTAATTTTATTAAGTGATGTATCTTTCCATTTAATTGGTTTTGCCCTAACTATAGACACTAAATCACGTACTTTGGGTAAGTATTTAGTCCCAGTCTCATACTACTATTCATATGGTTCTTAAGTGAAAAGAGTAATAACTAACTCATGTCTTTGGCCATTCTGCATTGTTTTTTGTTGCTACTTTCGATCTTACACCCGTACTTACCCAGTATGTACCTTCATACTACATTTTCCATATTTCTGACTGGGGCACCCAGCTAGGTCTAGGGTGCCTCAAGTGCCCTAGTCCCCTCTGGGCGCCCTGATCCTCTTTACACTTTCCTCTCACTTTTTGGGAACTTTCTAGTTGTTTGAGCTTCTTATATCTGTTTAGTGGTCAGCCTTTTCAGGGGCTAATTATGAAATGTAGAATCAAGAGAATGATATAAATATAAAGTTATGAGACCATAATGAGGGACCAAGCACTAAGCATCTACTATCATCACCTAGGAGGTTGAATCCATCAAAGACATCTATAGCTCCATTTACATCCATCTAGTTCCATCACAAGGGACAAAGGTTGGTTTTCTACATCACACATCATAGGAGGGGAGTCTATTGTTTCCATGTACACATTTATTACATTCTACATCTAGTTACTTTCTTGCTACTTCACAAAGTGCTACTGACACAAGAGCACCTAGGGCACAATTCCGCACGCACACACCTAGAACTACATTGGGTATGAGATGTAGTGCAGTGCTTAGTGATAAGTCCATCTATTTGGTAGTTGAGGACAGTCCAACCCCTTCATATGCATCTTTCATTTTTTAGGGTTTGATGCTTTGTCTAGGGTTTTGCAGGTGATTCTTCATTGCAGGTCTACAGTGGCATTGGCGACCATACAATGACATTCATGCGATAGGAAGTGAACACAGGTGAACACTCAACTCCACCTTAGAGTAATTTTCCTAGTCATTTCTAGATACCAGGGTGCCCAAATCTCAAACCAAGGTGCCCCTATCCCTCTCCAAGCACCCCAGTCCAGTCAGATAGCTCAGATCTGTAATTTCTTAGGTTCTTGTATGAAGGTTTCCTCCTCCTATTCATCTAGTCTCCACTGCGACATAGTCTCGTGGCATTTTCGAATCAACTAAGGCCTTCTTAACCCTCTTTTCATATTAGGGTTTCACATTTCATTTCTTATATTGCTTGGGTTGTATTTCAATATTTTATTATTTCATTTATTCAGCTATTTATTGTTCCTATAGCATCTATATTACACTAAAATATTCTATTTTAGTTTAATCATTTTGGTGAATATAAATTTTTATTTCTCCTTCTTTCTCTTTTGCTTCATCATCATGAGTATCTCAATCAATGACTTCTTTCTTGCTACTCCTTATTTAAGACATAGAATACAACATCTCCTTATTACTACTCGTAATCCTGTTGATATGCATCCAGATTCGGTGTATAATACATTTGTCGATGCATTTTCTTAATATATTTCTTTTCCATATAATCACATTGTTGATCTTGTTGTCTTCGACAATGATCCACCCTTGTTTATCATGATTTGCATCTATAATGTAGGTGTCAAGCACACTCTAATTGATAATGGATTTGATCTTAACCTTTTCCCTATGTCATTCCTTGACAAGCTCAGTCTTTCTTCTGCCCATGTTAGTCCATCATCTATTTCCCTTCATGCATATGATGGTTTGATTTGTCCATGTGTAGGTCACATTGTTCTGCCTATCACTGTATGGACAAATACTCTCAACATGATCTTATTTTTCATTAACTTTCTGGTTTCATATAAATGTTTACTTGGTAGGCCATGGCTCCATGCCATGCACGTTGTTTCCTCTATAATACATCATTTTTTCAAATTTTTACATGAGTATGTCAAGTATACTATTCTTCGTGACAGTCATCCATACAAATATTGCAACCATGACTCAAACACTACACTTCCTATTCCATGAATTGACACTACTGATGACCTACAACCCATTGATGAGATACCACATTTACCACTTCTTGAAGGTGTCATTTACATGATGGATTTTACATCAACTACATATATGCTTCCCCCTACTACTACCATTGCTATAATTTTTATTAGGGGCATGTCTCTACATCGGACGTCACTTTAGCCCCTCCACCTCCTCATGTGCCACCTCTACCACTCCGACCTCCTTTCATATGCACATTTTTCATGAATAATTATTATGGGGAATACATTCCATTCAATCCTACTTGTGATGACATTGTATCATGGCTTGGCTTGTCTAGGTTTTTATTTTGAGGATCTCTACCCTCCACCGCACACTTCTCATCTTTATCATGGGTTCGTTTGCATTACTGCCACCTATGGCCTACATTTCTTTCATCTCACAATTTTTCTTGCGTGAGAACCTCGCTCTTCACCACTTACTTTAGGACGATCATGGCTTGATTACGTTGGAGGTACTCTAGACCCTGATCATACGAGCATCACATTTCCTATGCCTTTTGGTCGCATGTTCATTTGCAATAGTTCCTTTCTTGGCTATACGCAGAATCTCACTCATTGGTATGCAGATGGATTTCCATTACCACCCTTCACTGATGATGAGTATACCATGGGTATTTACAACTTATGCCTCAATGGCACATTATGTGATCAACCTGACACTATTTCTTACCAATTCTTTAATGCTTACACATTTGACTTTGACCCTGATACCGATGACCTTCTAGATGATATTACATTATTGTCTTCTTCATCATACGCACAATTGGTGGCATGACATCTATATTCCCCCTATAAATGCATGGCATCTTACTCTCTTATCACTTCTTATACATATACATCCTAGCATACACATCTACATCGTCATTACCTGATGACACACGTTTTTGCTTCAATTCACACTTTACTTTTGAGGGCATCTTATACACATGAACCTCACACACTACACACTATGTACTACACATCCTACACATCTACTCATACGCACTACACTCATTACCCTATGACGCACTCTAGTCTCACACTCCATAGTGGACGGTTGATGGTATACATCACTAATGGACCTCATCACATTCACGCATTCATCATTCAACCTTTTATCATATAACATTCCTAGTTTAGTGGTATAGGCTTTAGGTTACATCACCACTCTTTCTACTCATCTTGTAGTGCACTCTACGTTCCATCAGTCCATACTCGACTGCCGAGGGTTTACCAATCAAATTGATCTTATCATACACACACGTTCATCACTCAAACTTCTGGTCATGTGACATTACTAGGTTATTGGCATACGCTATAGGCTAAATGGTCACCTATTACTTCATCTTGTAGTGGTACAAGATTTAGGCTACATCACCACTCCCTCTAATTGTCTCATTGTCCTATACTTTTTTAGATGCATCATCACACATTCATCTCTAGGTTGTATATCATCAACAAACATACACATTCATCACAACGCATTACACACGACCCACATCGACCATTTCCCGATGACACACTCTCATTTTTGGTTCATTCTTGAATGTAGAGGGGGCGTACCAAATGAACATCATTGCATACACTTCCATTCACTCGGGGGGACACACGGCTCCTATCATCCATTTTACATTCCATTCCATCCATCCACAATATGTTGTATATCTTGGTTTTTTTACTCTTGATTACATTTAATTATTCAATGTCACTCTCTATTACACATGCTTGACCTAGATACTCTTATATGTCATTATCATTTACCATACACACATGTGTGTTCACTGTTCTTTTCTAGTTATGATCGCATGATCTACAAGTCTCTCAACACGTAACATGGATTCTTGGACCTCCTACCAGACTCCTACAACGGTTACTAGGGGCATCCACATTTCGTACTCTTACAGGTGTTATTGTTTCATTCTTGTACTTGGCACTTTACATCACTTACTTTATACATGATCTTTGACATATGGGTTATCTTTCTAACATGCTAATGGGTGCTTCATGTGGAGCATTTGTTATGTAGGGATTATTTTCTTCCATGGCTATTTTTTTTAAACTGGTGTTGTTATGTCACTTGTTTTCTATGTATATGTAGGCCTTGTCCCTTATGTCTTGGTGTGAAACACTTATTTGTCTATATCCGTCCATTGCGGCCTTGAGTGTCTTGCGACACCGTGAGTGGTGTCTCATGTTTGCAACCCTCTTTGTGCAGCCTACATTGTCTTCTTGGGTGTTTACATTATCTACTTATGATCTAGCTTACACATTCTTTGTTTGGCTTACACTTGTTTTCTACATGCATGTGTGTTTGTACTAACACTTGTTTCTTAGCCACTTTTTTGTGTGTGCCTTGGTTTCTACCAAGCACGTCACCTGCCCCCTTTAGGGCATAGTTTCAGTATATGTGGTCGGCCGCATTCTCCTATCTGTGACGTCAGATGCGCCCTCAAAGAGGGGGGCATCATTTGGGTTTACACACAGTACTGATACAATTCAATTTTCAATTTTTGTCCATGACACATCGAGTGCGTTAAGACCAATCTATAAAACTCCATACACAATGGATTTTACAGGGTTAATCTTCCTTAGCATTATGGAGAGTAGTTACAAGTTAGAGGATAAAGTAGACCTTCCTCTCTACATTACTTCAGTCAGTGGCATCAGATCACCCAAAAACTAGACAGTACAGAGATCTCTTCAGTTGCGGGTAGCAGTTACAGGTTGGAGAATAAATCATACTTTCCTCCCTACACTTCTTCAGCCAGTGGCATGAGATCGCCCAAAAAAACTCGCAGGACATCGACAAGATCCTTTCTACACCCTCTATCTCATCATGGATCAAGTGCACATGTTCCTTTTTCATTTTCATACTTTCTTTACATGTTTTTTTACATATATACATGTGTTTTTACACATTATACATATACATATGTATTTGACTACTTGATCATCTTCTCTTTTCTAGGTCTGTTCATATGGGAAGCAAGTAGTACACATCACACACATAGCAAGTACATCACACACATGACACTAACCGTGCAATTACACCACACACATTGGCATCTACACACACGCTTTCACTCTAAGTTCACTCTCGTCACCTTTTTCACTTTTGCATCTTTAGTCTCCACGCTCCATGTTTTTATCACTCCACGCTTTGTCTAGTCCTTCGACACACATTCTACATCACTCTATGCTACACCCTTAATCATATATCTTACATTGGATGTATATAGCCAACTTGTGGCTATCATAACTTTTTATCATGATGTATCTCTTTCATATATGATATATAATCATTAGTGGGTTGGCTTAGTGATGGCCATAGTATAGGAATAGTATATATAGGGTTTAGTAGGTAGTAGTTGATCATCATATTGAGAATTTGAGTCTTATTGTATGGTTTGGAGGTTTCCCCCTCAAAGTAGCTAAGTTATTCTACGTGCATATTGAGATCATTTATCTACAATATTGTGTTATTTGGTGTTATTTGGTGTTCTATTGCTGTTAATAATTAGATTTATACAAGTAATTGCACTACAATTGGTATTAGAGTTGCGATCTGGGTAAAAAACCATATTTTTTTTGCTTCCACTATATCTTGCGAACCAGAGTGAATTTTTCAAAGATTGTTTTACCAGAGTTGCAAATCATTCTAAGAAAGCACCCCTAAAATTTTCAGACATTTTTGCTTTATTTTGAAAATGTTATTACAAATTTATGTTTTTTAATAAAATCACTCCCTAGGATGCAAATTGTGGAATTTTTCCAAGGTATTTACATCTTCGGAAAGAGGATAAAAAATTAGGAGTTTTTTATTTAAGTTTATTTATAATTGGCCAAAATCTGATCGAACTTCCAAACCCTAAAATTTGACCTTGATCCCTAAATCCTATTATTTTGGGGCATCATGACAAATTCATCCACAAGAGGCAAAACGACTCCCATCACTCTGAGTAAAAATCCAGAAAATGATGATATAATAGTTGAGGAGTTGGAGTCAAAAGGAGTAACTACAGATTCCTCAAGGTTAGGGTTTACTTCAACGGATCATAAGGTAAGCCAACTTGATTTTGACTTGCGAGACCTCGAGTGTAGGGTGGCCAGGAAAGAATATTTGGAAAGGATTGGACAACGATTGGAGGATTTCATGCAGAAATTCAGTACACATATAATGGGTAATCATACTTCTATCAACCAAGGTGGATCTTCATGTCAAAGTAATAGACAAATGAGCTAGGGTAGATCTTCGAGCATGCCCAATCCAAATACAAACACTCTACAGGCATGTAACATGTTTCCAAAAGTGCAGATGCATAAGTTTGATGGAAAGGGTCCACTCAATTGAATTAACTAGATGGAGAATTTCTTTGATCTACATCAGATTCCATCATAACAAAAGGTGACCATGGCATCTTTGTATCTCAAACCTGACCAATTCGTCTGGTATCGATGGTTATGTGCTCAAAGGAAAAAGTGTGGTCTTAATGTTACATGGAGGGTCTTCACTGAAGAGTTCCAATTACAATATAGTTCTACTGTGTCAAATAATTAGTTCATCCAATTAGCAAATTTGAGATAGACAAGATCTATAAAGGATTACATTCATCAATTCCAAAACCTTTCTTTGGGGGTGGAAAATATTACTAAAGAGAATTTGAATGACCTATTTCTTGGGGGTTTTAAGGATCATGTTGAGTATGAGGTGCGTATGTTTAATCCTCATAAGGTTTTTGTTTAAGTCTCCAAAGCTACTGAGCTCCCATCATATGCGAAAAATGCTAAAAAACGGTATAGAGGGATTTGTGGCACAACTATTTTCATTGGAGGTGCATCAGTCTAAGGACATTATGCCATCAAATATGCAAGCAGTGTTGGATGCACACTCTATTTCATTCAAAAAATTTACAAAGGGTTTACCTCCAAAGAGATGTCATGATCATGTTATTCGGTTAGTACCATGGAGCCAACTACCCAACATCAGACCTTATAGGTACCCATATGTGCAAAAGAGTGAGATCAAGAAGATTATACAAGAGATGTTGGAAGTAGGAATCATTTGTCATAGTCAGAGTGCTTATTCTTCTCTAGTAGTGATGGTGCGTAAAAAATATGACATGTGGTGCATGTGTCCTGATTATAGGGAACTTAATAAGTACACGGGAAAAGATAAGGTTTCTATTCCTGTAATTGATGATTTGTTTGATGAGTTGCATTGTGTTGTTTACTTTACAAATCTTGATTTTCGTTTGGGATACCACGAAATAAGAATCAAGGATGAGGATGTTCATAAAACCACCTTTCAAACACATCAAGACCATTATGAATTCTTGGTAATTCCTTTTGGACTCACAAATGTACCTTCTACACTTCAAAGTTTGATGAATTTTGTTTTTAAGCCATTCCTGCAGAAGTTTGTTTTAGTGTTCTTTGATGATATATTAATTTATATCAAAACATGGGAGGAACACTTGCATCATGTAAATAAGGTTTTAGAAACCCTTTAGCAACATCAACTTTATACAAAGCCCTCTAAATGTTCTTTTGGAGTCAAGGAGGTTGAATATTTGGGTCACATTATCTCTCATGAAAGTGTTAAAGTGGATCCTAATAAGATCAATGACATGATAGAGTGGAAGGTTCCACAAACCCTAAAGAATCTCCAATAAATTTTGGGGCTTACAGGTTATTATCGTAGAATCGTAAGGCATTATGGAAGTATATCAGCACCTCTCACATATTTATTAAAGGAGGACTCTTTCCATTGGAATGAGGATGTTACCAAAGCATTTGAATAGTTAAAAAAGGCCATGTGTACCACTCCAGTCTCAGCTTCTCCAGATTTTTCCAAAACATTCATTGTTGAATGTGATGCATCAAGGTCTGGTATGAGGGAAGTTCTCATGCAAGAAGGCCATCTTATTTCCTTTTTGAGTCGTCAATTCAAAGGTAATAATTTTTCAAAGCCAACTTATAAGAAGGAAATGCTAGCCATACTTTGTGTAGTAAAGCAATGGATACCATATCTCATAGGAAGACACTTTAAAGTGAAGATAGATCATGATAGTCTAAAATGCTTCTAGGAGCAGCATTTTTCATCTGAAGAACAACAAAAATGGGTCTCAAAGATGTTGGGATATGATTTTGAGATTATATACAAGAAAGGGAAGGAGAATGTAGTCGTAGATGCTCTCTCTAGGAGAGATGAAGCAGTTGCAACATTTTTATGTGTCATATCCATCTTACACAAAGAATGGGTAAAGGAGGAACGGTCTGAATGGTGAAATGACCCAACTACACAAAACCTCATTCACAATACCCAGAATGATCGAAGCATGTCTAAAAAAATTGTATGGAAAGGGGATGTTTTATGGTATAAAGATAGATTATACCTATGTAATAACTCCATCCTTGAAAACAGGGTTCTATCTAAGCTTCACGCTTCTCCAGTTGGGGGGCACTCTAGATTCTTGAAGACTTATCATCGAATCAAACAAGATTTCTTCTAGGAAGGACTCAAAGGGGATTTCCAGAAAAATTTGGCAGAATGAATGGTTTATCAACAAAATAAGGGTGAAACAGTTCAGTCCCCAGGTCTTCTACAACCTCTATCTATTCCTGGTCAGCAATGGGAAGAGGTTTCCATGGACTTCATCATAGGATTGCCTAAATCTAAAGGGAAAAATGTCATCATTGTTGTGGTGGATAGACTCGCCAAATATGCTCATTTTTGTGTCTTGTCACACACATTTTTTGCAAGCACAGTAGCAACATCCTTTATGGACACATTTTAGAAGTTACACTAGATACCAAAGAGTATAGTAAGTGATCGGGACCCTATATTTACTAGTAATTTTTGGATTGATTTATTCTCATGTTTGGGTACTCAGTTAGCTCGTAACTCTTTGTATAATCCTCAGTTTGATGGGAAAATAGAAGTTGTAAATAAATGTTTGGAGGGATATCTCCATTGCTTCACCTCAAATAAATAAGCAAGATGGGTCCAATGGATTCCACTTGCAAAATGGTGGTATAACACTTCCTTCCATACTTCATCAAAAATGTCTCCTTTTTTGGCACTCTATGGGTACCATCCACCATCTATCGCATCATCGTTGAGGGGACAACCAAGGTTTAGAGCAAAAGAAGAACACATTCATCATCAACAAGAGGTCCTCTCTAGTTTCAAGGAGAACTTGGCCATGGAAAAAAAACATATGAAGCAATAGACTGATCAACATCGCACATAAAGGTAATTTTGAAGTCGGTGACTAGGTTTTTGTGTGTTTACAACCATATAAGAAAATGTCTTTAAAACAACAAAAAAAGGATAAAAAACTTTCACCTAAGTATTATGGCCCCTATCAAGTATTTCAGAAGATTGGTATTGTAGCATACAAATTATAACTTCCACATACAACCAGAATACATCCAGTCTTTCATGTTTCTTGCCTGAAGAAAGTAATTGGCCAGAGGGTATCAACCCAAATAGTGTTACTTGAGCTCAATGAGGAGGGGAGAGTCGTCTTGGAACCTGAATGCATCCTTCAAACACCACTAAAAGATTGAGGACATGGGTTATTACTGAGTACCTGATTAAGTGGAAGAATATGGACAATGAAGATGCAACATGGGAGGATATGGTATTCTTGCAGTAGCACCCGGAGCTTCTCAACATTGGGGACAATGCTTTTTTGAAGGGGAATGGCATGCTACACCCTTAATCATATATCTTACATTAGATGTATATAGTTGACTTATGGCTATCATAACTTCTTATCATGATGTCTCTTTCATATATGATATATTATCATTATTGAGTCAGCCTTGGTGATGGTCATAGCATAGGAATAGTATATAGGGGTTAAAAGGTAGTAAATGATCATCATATTGAGCATTTGAGTCTTATTTTATGGTTTGGAGGTTACCCCCTCGAAGTGGCTAAGCTATTCTACTTGCATATCGAGATCATTTATCTACAATATTGTGTTCTTTAGTGTTCTATTACTGCTAATAATTATATTTATAAAAGTAATTACATTACACTCTACATGGATATCAAGTACGCATCTATATCTACTTTATGTTATCAAGCATTTTGCTCACCAAAATAAAGTGGGGGAAAATATACGCACTAAATCACGCACTTTGGGTAATTATTTAGTCTCGATCTCATACTACTATTTATATGGTTCTTAAGTGAAAAGAGTAATAATTAACCCATGTCTTTGGCCATTCTACATTATTTTTTGTTGTTACTTTTAATCTTGCACCCGTACTTGCCCAGTTTGTACCTTCATACTGTGTTTTCCCTATTTCTGATTGTGGCACCCAGTGAGGACTGGGGCAACCCAGGCACCTCGGTCCCCTCTAGGCGCCTTGATCCTCTTTGCACTTTACTCTCACTTTTTGGGCACTTTCTAGTCTTTTAAGCTTCTTATATTTTTCGTGGTCAGTCTTTTCAAGGTTTATTACAAATTTAAAACAAGAGACCCATATAAATATAAAGTTATGTGACCTTAATGAGGGACCAAGCACTAAGAATCTACTATCACCACCTAGGAGGGTATCCATCCAAGGCATCTATAGCTCCATTTACATCCATCTAGCTCCATCACAAGGGAAAAAGGTTGGTTTTCTACATGACACTTCATAGGAGGGGAGTTTATTGTTTCCATGCACATATTTATTGAATTATACATCTAGTTACTTTCTCGCTACTTCACAAAGTGCAACTGGCATAAGAGCACCTAGGGCACAATTCCACACACACACACCTAGAACTACATTGGGTCTGAGATGTAGTGCAACACTCAATAATAAGTCCATCTATTTGGCAGCTGAGGACAAACCAACCCCTTCATATGCATATTTCTTCTTTTAGGGTTTGATGCTTTATTTGGGGTTTTCCAGATGATTCTTCATTGCAGATCTATAGCGACATTCACGTGACAGGAAGTGAGCACAAGCGAACACTCAGCGACACCTTAGAGGAGGTTTCCTGGTCATTTTTGTAGACCAGGCCACCTAGATCTCAGACCAGGGTGTCCACGGGTGCCCCTATCCCTCTCCAGGTGCCCCAATCTAATCAAATAGCTCATATCTACAATTTCTCAGGTTTCTATACAAAGGTTTTCTCATCCTATTCATCCAATCTCCACTGCGACATAGTCCAGTGGCATCATCAAATCATCTAAGGCCTTCTTAACCCTTTTTGCATATTAGGTTTCACATTTCACTGTTTAGACTGCTTGGGTTGTATTTCAGTATTGTTTCATTTATTCAGCTATTTACTATTCATATAGCATCTAGATTACACTAAAATATTTTATTTTAGTTTAATCACTAACAAGAAGCATGTGCATGACTCCAGCTATTTAGCCATTTATTTTTCTTAGTTTGAAACTTTCTTTTGGAATTTAAAGTTTTCTATCTTTTCCCAAGGCTTGTTATTTTGTTGTCACTTGGCATTTGAATCTAGTTGATATGTTTGTTTTAATGTCGTTGTATTAGAATAGGGTGGTGGGATTCACAATGGAGTGGTTGAACATATGGATCCACTTCGTTGTATAGGGGTACACCCCAAGGGGGTCATGGGGTTTTGTAGTATTGAATTGTAGGTTACTTTTCCACTTGGGTGGAGGTGATGGGGCTATATGCATCTAGGACCATAGGGTGACACGACCTCATTAAATAGAGAAATAAGGTGATGGGACTTGTTATTTAAATTTTCGCGGCTAAGAGAGACCATTCAAAGCCAAATCTTTGTTGAGAGAGAGGGGACTTAACCAAATTATAAGGAGAACCAAACGGCTCACAAACATTGCCACAGGTCAAGCAGGCGCAACTTCAGAAGTCAAAAAGGGGGCGAAGTCTAAAACTCTCGCGGGACTGACACGTAGAGCCAACAAAGGAGTAGGACAGTGAACCTGCGGACGCTGCCAAGTGTCCACCCAGCACTTTCCCAGGAGCCTTAAAGAAAGCAGAGTCTAGAGGATGTGCAAACCTTCCATGTGGATCTCGTAACAAATGGACTCCATGTTCAAAGCAGGCCATAAAAGATGACAAGCCAGTCGTCAGGTATAAGGACTTTTTCAAAATATCAGAGGAAAAGGGTCATTTCATTACAAAATACATGTCGTTTGAATCAAGGGGTCGGGAACCAATGCATAAAGGGTCAAAATATCTGGTTATGTAATAAATAGTTGGATGAATTTCTTCTCAAAAGGCGAGTCCATCTCAAGGGAGTCGGTTGCGGGATAATTAAGATGCATTAAATAGGCATGACTCTCACTTTTCCAAAGGGGTCGAATCATGAGAAATATTTGAGGAAATCTATTTCTGTCACTTCATATCATTTATCATAATTAAGGGGCAGATGTGAAGGAGTTTGACAATTTTTTCTTACCTCCTCCTCACCCTATAAATTGTAATCGAAGTTCAGAGATATGATATACTTTTATAGGATAATTTTAGTTAGGTGCAAGGAGTCTTAATATTTTCCTCTATGTCGCCAAGCTTCTCTTTTGTTAGGAAAAGGATGTCTTGAAACTCCATCCTTCTACATGGGCTTTGTAACGAAGATCTTTCCTCTCTTCTATATGTAATATTGTGCACAACCATTGGAGTAATATATATGTTTTGTGGTGTTTCTGGTTCATCATTCACATATCTTTATTGTCTTTGATTGCCTTTATTTTCATTTATAAATTGTGCATCTTTGGGTGTTGTTACAATCTTTGGTGTTGTGCTTAAGTAGTTTGAGACGATTGTGTATTCGGTTGGCTTCCTGGCGTATTCTTTTCAGCGCATCGCCTTAGTTTGTTTTATGTTTTTTTCCTTTCAAGTTTCTCTAACCCCTATCTCCCCCTGCAGAGAAGAGCCAACTTCTTTAAAATCTAGAGGTCTCCTTAGGACGTGCGTCCCACCACCCTAAGGACTCCCACGACTATGACGGCTCTATCTGCCAAGGATTTCCGTCAATAGGACTCTTTAGTGAGTGACCTAATATGGATAAATAAGAAGAAGGGGCTTAATGACGAGTGACCCCACTGATGCAGGAGCATCTAGTCCTAGCATGCAATTTTGGCTTACAACATCAAATTTTGGCTTGACAATCTGTTTATAGGTTTCGGGGGTTATATAAAGTCATCTATCGTTGTTAGTCTTGATCTAGTCCTTCACAAATTTTAACTGTGGATTTTCCCTCCAAAAGTGCAAATTTGATTTTTGGATTGTTTTTGCATTATGGTGTGGGTTAGAATTGTTGGTTGGAGCCATGAAGTTTTGTCATGTATGTATTGGTATGTAGTGTAAATTTGAATTTTGAAGGCCTTTTTGGCTTGTTTGTGCATTATGGTGTGGGTTAGATTTGTTGGTTGGAGCCATGAATGTTTTGTGTGTCTCTATTGGTCTTCAAAGAAGAGTTAAATAGGTTACAATGTGGTTTTAGACCTATGGTCACATGTTTCTATGTAAAAGTGAAGCAAAATTACTTTTTCAAGTGACCCAAAAGGTGGGTGAAAACTCATGTTCAGTAGTAAATGAGTATGAAGGGCATTCATAATGTTTTGTAACAAATTTTGAACTCATCTCATTCCAATGACAAAGTAAATGAAGATGGGATCTCCAAGAAGATTTGGTGATTCTTGTTTGCAAACAAGTTGATGACAGTTCTTCCAAAAAAAATGTGTTTATATGTCGGATGATATTTTAAATTAATGCATTATGGTGGAGAATATAGTCATGTTTTGGTAAGATTTTATAATATTTTTTATTGGTTTTGAGGATTATACATTGTCTTGTGTGAGATTATTTTGTTTGGACAATATGATGACCCTGTAATAAAGTCTGTCTTGAGCTCAATCATTCCATTCAAGCAAGTTGGAACGCGTTTTGGAGTATAGACTCAATGATTATGAATTGTGAGAGGTTTGATAGGGTAGATAGGCCTTAGAAAATCTTCAGGGATATTTATAGTGGAAGAAAAGATAATGTTTTAGTTAACACACCCTTGAAAAGCTTATAAACCCTTGTTTCAAGGGACAGAGTAGGTAGTTGGTTCATTTCCATAGTTATTTGACTTAAAGTGTCTTATTTTCAAGTTGATGATCTTAAGCATGTGGATAGAGACCAATAAAAAGTTACAAGAGGCATTAAAAGTGAGTGTAAATGATTTGGTGAAGATTTAAATCCTGCCATGTTTCAAGGAAACCCTACCTAGGGTTTGTGTTATCATCGAGTTTTGAAATAATTTCACTTAATTTCAAGAACTAAAACTTCTAAGTAAACATCTACTCAGTAGCATTAACGAGATTCAACAAGAATTAGTGAAAGACTACATATGTGTAACTACATTTCAATAAGGAAATGGTTTACAGTGTTTTCTCTGATACCATGTCAGAGAGGATAGTAGTCTTAGCCCAAGAATCTCACCAACAAAACCATTACCACAACTTCAAGATTACACAACAAAATGCATACACAAGAAATGGAATAATGTCTCCATGTATTATATCTCAACAATATAAATCCGGCATATTTTACAAAGGAGAATGTGCCAAATAAATAGGCACTAAGGTTGTTCAAACCAATCTAGGTAATAGGGAGGAAGGTTGTTCCCCTATTTACATGCAAATCAAATATGCAACGTAAATAGGGAATGATCAAATATTTGGTCAATAAATCTTCCCTAACAATATAAAACAAACTCCCTAATTAAGCTTACCCCATAAGTTGTGTGAACAAGGACATTTGCAAGGATAGTTTGGAAAAGACTCAAACCACCTGCAATTGTGAACACGTCAACTCCAACAAAATTAGGAGTGAGAAATGAGAAAAGCTAAGAGACGTCCAAATATGGGCCCCAGTAACAATGCCTAATAAGGTACCTATTATCCAATTTTGCCCCTCGGGCAAAATCGATTGGACAAAACCGTGCATAGGAGAAATGGAAAGGTTATAGTCCTCCCGCACACTCTCCGCACCACGCAATTATTCCGCACGCCCCTCTGTAGATGCCTTTCAATTGGTTAATTTCTAGGTCTTCCTGTCACGCGCCCACATACCCCCTATTGTGTCGCGCGCATGCCTTCCCTTTATTTCCCTTCCATGCCTCGCGCCCGACTCTCGAAGATAAGTCGAGGATTCAAAATCGACTCGGCACACTTTCAAAAGGTGTAACAAAATTGGAGACCCTAGGGATGCGCTTGACCCCCACGTGGATCTCAGCACATAGCAGGCTCGCGGACAATGCCAAGTGTCCCACCGTCGTAATTTCAGGAGCTAACTACAAAGGTCCCACCCGAAAAGGGGTTTTGGCATTATATATAGTGGGGCCATTTACTCACCCAAAGGAATGAAGTGGGCAGTGTTCACTCAAGGCCTGAATTGGCTAAATACAAAAGAATCAGTGGAACCCTCCAAGTGTCAGCTTGGCACAACTTCAAAGATGCAACCAAAGCAGGGTCCCCAAATGAGCGCAGGCTCTCCACGTGTCTAAAGCCTGAGAAAGTTGCACCGACCATTGAAAAGTAAAAGAGCCAACGGAAGCCTCCACGTGTCTCATCAGCACAACTTCAAAGGTAAAATTCAAAGGCAGTCTCCAAACAAGCGCGAAGCCTCCACATGTCTAGGGTCAGACATAATATCTTTGCCAAACAGAAAGGACTTAGGTAGAACAAGAACAAAGGAAGCATACCCGAGACAATTTCAAGTGTCCAATCGCAGAACTCTAAGAGTGAAAGGAGGGGGGAAAAATCAAGGCAACAATGCAAAGGGCTGATGTGGATCTTGCACAGGACTCTTTTCAATATTGTGAGAGCTCGCATTAAACACCCGACCCTGACCTTTAGATAGCCATATCTTTCGACTGGAAGCTTGGATTTGAGCAAGAGAGTAATTTTTGGAAAGCTCTAGACGTCTGCTACTCACCTACCACCATAATGAAAAAATATAGTCCGCCATTTTTTAGGCTATCAGGCTTCTCACCTACCACCATAATGAAGTATGGGCTTCCTTTCTTGCCCAACAAGGAACAGTAATGGAGGCATGGGTTTTGCAGTAAAACCCATCATTGTTGCAGGTGAATTCATTGCTCTTTTGGGGTGGTTGAACAAAAATTCGTATTTCTTCTATCTCCTTCTCTAATTCTTCCTATATATTGTAAGGAGGGGCATTTTTCTAGAGGTTGGACATTCCTACTTTGCACCCTCCCTTCTTCTCTTTCTGTAAGTGAATTTGTGGAGTTTTCAAGCCTCCCATTTAGATTGTAATACAAGTTTGCCTCTTGGCCATTGTAATGCACTGTATCAACTTTTTGGAGCAATAATGCATGTCTATGGATTATTTTCAACCCTCTGTTGCGTTTATTGCCTCCTTCCTGATCTCTCATTATAGTCTTGGTTATCTGTGAATGGTAGTTGTATTGTGTAATTTATGGTTTGTGTTTATTGCAAAGAAGGTGTTCATCATTCCTTTGGTGCATCACCCTTGTTAGTTTAGGTTTTATTTCTTGCATCTCCTTAACCATGTCTCCTTGGCAAGTTAGAGTAGGTTTTAGAATAGATCCTCTGCAATATGAATGTGTGTACCTGAATAGAGGAATAGGAACCGGCCTTCATCCAGAGAGCTCTCCCGATTCGCAAAGTCCCACACTTTGGGAGAAGCTCCATGTTATGCAATCACACTGAGAGTCTCAACCCATCGAGTTACAAACATTCAGGGGTGTTGTGATTCTGCATCAATAATTTTGGCACACCCGGTGGGACCAAGAAGTCTTCATTTTTATCGTAGCAAGATTGATGTGCACTTGTTGTAAGTTCCCAGCTTGTAAGAAGCTCTGAAATTGCACATCTGGTGACTCCAAAAAGGGTAGAATCCACTGGTTTCAGCAGTCCAAGCTTGGCAGATTCATGAGAAGAATTCAGACAAGGTCAAGAACAAGAGAAGAAGGATTGTTTGTCTATCTGCATTTATCCCCAAAAGAGAAAGGAGAGGAAGAAGAGCTCAAAAGTCTCAATCTCTGTCAAACAAAACCTTGTCAACACCTCCACCTAGTAGACCTTTCGTTCAATCTACTAGAGTCCTTCGACTAATCAGGATGGCATAACCAAATCCCTAAGTCAACTTTACTATAAATAACCCACTTTCTCTCAATGCACAAAATCTAGTTCCATTTGCAACATTCAAGAACATTCCATATTTCACTGGAAATAACCATATAACTCTGATTGACCACATCCAGGACATTGCAAATGTCTGTGTAATTCATGAAATCAATGAAATGGATATTGCTGTCAAGTTGTTGGCATCCTCCTTTAAAGGTAAAGTTTTGCAGTGGTTTAGAAGTCTAACCAGCGGGATCCATCCAGAATTGGGATCATTTATGCACAGCTCCTCCATAATCAATTTGGAGAAAAGGGGGATAATCTGTCTTTATTGGATCAATTGACAACAATCAAGAGGGATCCTAATGATAAGTTGACCAACTTCAAATTTTGATTCTAGCAAACGTGGGATAGGATTATTTTGGCCATGAGACCAATAGCTGAAGGTGCTTTTCTATACTTCCTTAAAGCTTTAAATTTTGATATTGCCATGATGATTCAATGAATGGGAGGTATAACTTTACCCGCATCCTATAACATTGCTATTAGAGCTGAAAATTGTTTAATTCAGGCTGGTAAACTTGCACCTAGGCCACCTATGCCTCTATATCCAGAACTAGGAACTCCCAGCACTAGTCAAGTGCCCACATTAGCTCCCATTCCTACCCCAAGAAATCAAATTCAATAATGAGGCTTCTACTTCATTCAAGCACTTCAAAAGAGCTTGTAGGAGGTCATGAAGCAACTACAAAACCTAGGAAATGAGTTAGTGACTATCAAGAGATAGCAAGCTCAAAGTTCTAGACCATATCAACCTCCAAATCAATCAAATAGACCCCATATAACCTAAAATAGACCACCCATTCAAGCTGGAAATCAAAACCAAGTAAGGAAAACCTCAAGCTACCAGGCCATTCTGAGCCTTATGATCCAAAATGTGGCTTCAACATCAAGAGCCTTGGTTCCAACACAAAACAACATGGCACAAGAGTATGACTGGTGTTACCCCTGCAATCTACCTCATAACCAATCAATGTGTTTCAATGGTGCTTTGAATCAAGATTTGATGGTACAAACATTGGTGTGGAAGCAAGAGACCAAGCCAAGAAGGAAATCAGCAGTAAGCAAATTAGCTAGAGGCACCTCCAAATGAGAAACTACATTGGTCAATTGGCACACATGAAGACTTTTGTGGTATAAATCAAGCCCCTTTTCAGAGTGTAGCAGCCAACACACAGTCCAAGAAAAGGAATATTGGAGAAGGAAATTCATCTAATCCAAACGTTTCTCATCCTCCTATTACTCCACACAACAATCAAAGTTAATAGAACAAATGCAAGGTCCCCAAGCCACCAAATCAGCCTAAAGTCAAGCATTGTTATAACATCCCATGTGCAAGAGAAGAATGTGCAAGACAAGGGGGAAAAGAGATATAGTTCATCTCCATTCAACATCATTGAGCAAATGAAGAAAACAAATGTAAACATCTCAATGTGGGAGTCATTGGCTATCCCAGGACAAAGAGACCTATTGCAAGTTGTTATGGAAAACTGGTCAACATCAAATCAGCCACCCAATCAATAAGAAAAAGTGCTCACCAATGCAGCTCATCAAGGAAGGAATCAAGGAAGTCACCAAGGTAAAATTTTGAAGCCCCCACCATTCTATATCTCATTGATCATTGGAGATAAGTTAGTACATAATTACATGATTGATTCGGGAGCAAGTAGCTCAGTCATGCCAAAAAAAATAGTTGATCAATTGGGTCTTCAATATGAAGTCATCTCCAAAGGTGTGGTGCAATTGGATGGGACAGCGGTAACAACAGTTGGAGTAATCAAGGGTTTAAGCCTCACATTGCATCCATGTCCCAATGTCAACCATCTTGCAAGATGTATTAGTCATAGACTTACCACCACTCTTTGCATTGTGTTTGTCAAGAGACTTCACTACCAAAATTGGTGGATATCTATCAACAGATTGGTCACACATGATATTCAGAACAAGGTATGGAGCCAAGGCAACCATCAGGTCAGAACCAATTGCAAACTTTCACATTGAGCCTCATGTACCAAGTCCTATCAATGTGAATTGCTCATCCTTTGATCAAGAGGAATGCTCAAATGATCTAGAAACTAGCACTAAGGTCGAGGGCCTTCCAGATTTGACTCTTGATGAGTGGGAAAACAAGAGACATGCATTTTGACCCTTACAAAGAAATTGAAGAATCTGAGTTGGGAGTCTATTGTTTGCATGAAGAGAACCATCCTCTTCCTAGCATCACCAAACCAGGCCACAAGGATGATAATTAAGTAAGGAATTTATTATTTGATGGCTTAAGGAGTAGACAAGGTGAAGGAGGATGAGCTATTTTAATTTCACCATAAGGTATGAAATACTACTCAGCTTTCCATTTCCAGTTTTCTATCTTGAACAACACAGCTGACTATGAAGCCTTAATTCATGGAATTACATTGGGCAAGAAAGAGAGGCATTAAAAACTTGCAAGTATTTGGTGATAGTGAGTTAATTGTGAATCAAGTCAGAAGGAAACATGCTGCAAGAATGACCTACTCAAGAGCTACAAAAATAGGGTATGGGACCTAATTGAAGACTTTGAAGCTTTCAACATTGTGTCCATACCCAGGAAGAAGAATGAAGCTACAGATAGGCTTGCAGCAATTGGAGCAACATTTGATGTGGTTGACAGTATCAAAAGAGACAAAACACAACCACATATCCATGTGATTGTAAGGCCAGAAGTTCCAGACAATAACACAAGTTGGCAGGTGTTTGAGAATGATCAACAGATCATCAATTTCTTGCAAGAAGAGGTTGAATTCTCATAGCTAGGAACCAAGACAAATTAGAGCAGCAATATGGGGATCAAGTAGTGCAGCTGTGGACCAACAAGCTTCCCAAGGGTTTAGTAACATTGGAGTCTATCTTCAATCCTAATGACCAGTTTCGTAAAGAGAAAGCCAACATATAGGTCAAAAGAGAGGATTCAGAGCCAATGTCAGTTGGTGAAGGTAAAACACTTCAAATTGGAAAAATGGCCAATGAACAAGAGAGATATGAGTTTGTACAACTTTTCCAAGAGTTTCCAGACATCTTCACTTGGAGCTATGAAGACCTACGAGGTTTCAATCCAAAGTTGGCACAACATACAATTGAACTGGATCCAGATGCTAAGCCCATCAGGCAGAAGCAAAGACTAGTCAACCCTCACATTGAGCCTCTAATGAAGAAAGAGCTAAACAAGCTAATAGAGGCCAGCATTATATTTCCAATCAAGCATTCAAGATGGGTTGCAAACTTGGTACTGGTCAGGAAGAAGAACGGGGAAATAAGGTTGTGCGTGGACTTTTGAGACCTGAACAGGGCATCTCTTAAAGGCCATTACCCACTTCCTTCAATGGAACAAATCTTACAGGTAGTATCCAGCTCAGAAATATTTTCTCTCCTAGATGGCTACTCAGGGTATAATCAGATAATGGTGAAAGAAGATGATCATTCAAAACATTTCACCACTAAGTGGGGCACCTATGCCTACAGAAAGATGTCATTTGGATTGTCTAATGCTAGAGCCACTTTCAAAAGAGCAATGGACATGACATTCAAGGGGTTGATCAACAAAATAGTACTGATATATCTTGATGATATCACTGTGTTCTCCAAAAATGCAGTCGATCACCTCTTTCATCAGAGACAGGTATTTCAAGATGTAGGAGATTTGGGGTATCATTGAATCCCAAAAAATGCATATTCTTGGCTCACGAAGGCAAGATCCTAGGCCATATTGTGTCAAAGGAGGGATTGATGATTGACCCAAAGAGAGTTGAAGCAATTTGAGCATTACCATTGCCAAGCCATAAGAAGGCTCTTCAGAGCTTTCTAGGAAGGATCAATTTTGTCCGCAGATTTGTACCAAACTTTTCCGCTCTTGTGAAGCCAATAACACTAATGTTGAAGAAGAGCATGGCATTTAAGTGGACAGCTGAAAGAAAGAAATTTTTGAAGCCATCAAAGAAGCCATATCCCAAGCTCCAACTCTCATCAATCCAGACTTCTCCAAGGACTTCATGCTCTATGCCTTTGGTGGTGGGGACACAATTTCTGCAATCCTAGTACAACAAAACAAAGAGGGATCCAAACAGTCGGTTGCCTTCTTCAGTCAAGGTTTGGAGGACTATGAAGTGAGATACTCCTTCATTGAGAAAGCATGTCCTTGCAGTGATCAGGAGTTTGAAGAAGTTCAAGAACCTAGTTTCAAATAACAAGATCCAATTGTTAGTCTCTCATGCGGGAGTCAAGGACTTCCTTTTGAACAAGGATCTAAATGAGAAACATGTAGGATGGATCACTTGTGTCATGGAATATGACATTGAAATTAAGGTCACTAAGCTGGTCCATGGAAAGGGACTATGTGAACAGATAGCCTCGAGTCAACAAGTTGAGTCAACAGATGAAAAGAAGTTGTCTTAGTACTACAAGATGGTCAAGAACAAGAAAATGATAATGTTCCCATTCCTTGTTGGACTCAAAATATGATACATTTCTACAAACAGGCCTATGTCCCTCCCCAGAAATGAGAAAAGCAAAGAGGAGATACTTCAGATTACAAGCCATTCCATATGTGCTTGTTGATGGTGTTTTTTTCAAAAGGGACATCAATGGTGTTCTACTGAGATGCATTGGAACAGATCAAATTGGGAGATTGTTACAGGAGTTTCACGATGGAGAGGCCAAAGGTCATTTTTCTCCATGGGTAACAAATCTCAAGATAATGAAGGTAGGTTATTATTGGCCCACAATGTTTAGTGACTGCTACACATGGATCAAAAAGTGCAAAAAATGTGCATTCTTCACAGGCAAAGGAAAGGTTAGCAACACTTCCATTGCATCCAATTTCAGTTGACCAACCATTCATGCAATGGGGATTGGACTTCATTGGGGTCATCAATCCAAATTCAAGCCAAGGTCACAAGTGGATACTCACAGCAACAAACTATTTCACCAAGTGGACTGAGGCGGTAGCACTCAAGGAGGCCAACGAGTCTAGCATACTAGACTTCTATGAAGGAATAGTGACTAGGTTTGGTGTACCGGCCACTATCATATCAGACAATGCATTGGTGTTCCTAGGTTCCAAGATCACAGAATGGGCTGTCAAGAATGGAATCTACTTGAGCACCTCTTCAAACTATTACCCATAGGGTAATGGGTAGGCAGAGTCCACGAACAAGAATTTGCTAAGAATCATCAGAAGGACTCTAGATGAAAATCAAAGGACATGGCATACCAAGCTCAAATCAGCATTATGGGCTGACAGGATCACACCAAAGAGGTCAATAGGTAATTCCCCTTACAAGCTGGTCTATGGGAAAGAGGCGGTGTTGCCTATATCATTAGATCTACCTACATTGGAGCTCATGAAGCAGTTGGAGTTATCTGAGTTTGAACCAATGAAAGCTAGGTATGCAGAGTTGATGGAATTGTAAGAAATTAGAGAACATGCAGTGCAGATGATGGAGAAAGATTAGACCTTAGTCAAAAGATGGTTTGACAAGAAAGCAAGAGCAAGGACCTTTCAAGAAGGGGACCTAGTTCTGAAGTGGGATGCAGATCAGGAAAACCAGGGAGGCATTCCAAGTTTGATGCCATTTGGAGTGGCCCCTACATGGTCACAGGATGTAAAAGTAGCAATGCCTTCCAATTGTCTACATTGGATGGAGAGGAGCTTCTGATTCCAGTTAACGGAATCTATCTTAAACATTGCTACTGAAAGGAAAAGGTTTCACCCTTGTAAATATTAGCCTAGGATTTTAATTCCTCTAAGTGTGTATGCACATTGTCTTGTTGTAGTTTAGGTTTCATTTCCCTAAGTGCTTCGACATAGGTTTTGTTGCTCCAAGGTTGTATCACTATTTGGTTCAGTGTGCCTCCAGGTGAATGTTGTAACAGTCCATTCTGGAAACAGGTGAAAGCTCCAGGTCAATACAATTTTTTACTCTCAGAAATCTCATCTTCAAGATTTCTTATGAAAATTGAGAGTGCAAGCAGCGAAACAGGTTCAGGATCAGCAGAGTGTAAGTAGTCAAGGATCAGTTTCAAGCACAAGATCAGTATCAGCTATCATTCATGACTCCATGCCCAATGGATGCAACAAGGCAACTGATCTTTCCACCTAGCAGGCAGGTGATCCCGTGAGTCACCAAATTGTTATCCAATATTTCCCCTTGGGAAAAATTCATCAGACAAGACCTTGCACAGGATAAATGGAAAGGCTATAGTCCTACCATGCACTCCCTGCGCCATACAATTCTTCCTCGTGCCCCTCTGCAAACGCCTTCCAATTGGTTAAGTTCCAGGTCTTCCTGTCATGCACTCCCACATACACCCTATTGTGCCACGCGCCTTTCCCCATGCGTGCCTTCCCTTTGTTTCCCTTCCGCGCCTCACTCCTGACTCTTGAAACTTCAAAATTGAGGATTCAAAATCAAGCCCAGAGCAAGTTGACTCGAACAAAGCAACAGAGCCATAGTGGAAGCCTGCCACGTGTCATCTCAGACGCACTTTCAAAAGGTGCAACAAAAGTAGAAACCCTAGGGATGTGCTTGACCCCCACGTGGATCTCAGCACATAGCAGGCTCACAGACAATGCCAAGTGTCCCACCATCAAACCTCAGGAGCTAACTACAAAGGTCCCACCCGAAAAGGGGTTTTGGCATTATATATAGTGGGGGCCTTTACTCACCCAAAGGAACGAAGTAGGCAGTGTTCGCTTGAGGCCCGAATCGGCTAAGTACAAAAGAGTAAGCGGCAGCCTCCACGTGTCAGCTTGGCACAACTTTAAAGATGCGACTGAAGCGGGGTCCCCAAATGAGCCAGGCTCTCCACGTGTCCAAAGCCTGAGGAAGTTACACCGGCCATTGAAAAGGTATAACTAACCAGCTAGCATGGAAAGCCTCCATGTGTTATCTCCATCACCTGCAAAGGTAAAGCAAAGGTCCCCAAACATCCAAAGGCAGTTGAGAAAGTTGCATCCAAAAGTCAAACGCGAAGCCTCCACGTGTATAGGGTCGGACATAGTATCTTTGCCAAACAAAAAGGACTTAGGCCAGAACACAAAGGAAGCAGTAGAGGCTCGACAGACAGTGCCTAAGTGTCCAATCGGCGTCACATTCTCCAAGACCCTAGGGTAGGGGGGTGAAATCTTAATAATGCATGAGGCTGCTACGTGGATCTTGTGTGGATTGACATAAAGATTGTGAGCCCAAATTAAACGCCCAACCCTCACCTTCAGATAGTCATATCTTTCGACTGGAAGCTCGGATTTGAGTGACAGAGGACTTTTTGGAAAGCTCTCGGCATTTGCTACTCACCTATCACCATAATGAAAAAATACAGTCTGCCATTTTCGAGGTTGTCAGCGTTCTCACCTATTGCCATAATGAAGTATGGGCTTCCTTTCTTGCTCAGTAAGGAACAATAATGGAGGCATGGGTTTTGCAGTAAAACCCATCATTATTGTACATGGAATTCATTGCTCTTTTGGGGTGGTTGAACAAGAATTCAGATTTCTTCTATCTCCTTCTCTAATTCTTCCTATATATTGTAAGGAGGGGCATTTTTCTAGGTTGGACATTTTGCTTTGCACCCTCCCTCCTTCTCTTGTCTGTAAGTGGATTTGTGGAGTTTTCAAGCCTCCCATTTAAAATAATGCAATTTTTCCTCTTGGCCATTAGTAATGCACTGTATCAATTTTGGAGCAATAATGCATGTCTGTGGATAATTTTCAACCCTCTCTTGTGTTCATTGTCTCCTTCCTGATCTCTCATTGCAGTCCTGGTTATCTGTGCATGGTGGTTGTATTGCATTTTTATGGTTTGTGTTTATTGCAAAGTAGGTGTTCAACATTCCTTTGGTGCATCACCCTTGTTAGTTTAGGTTTTATTTCTTGCATCTCCTTAACCCTGTCTCCTTGGCAAGTTAGAGTAGGTTTTAGAATAGATCCTCTACAATATGAATGTGTGTACCTTAACAGAGGAATAGGAACCAACCTTCATTCGGAGAGCTCTCCTGACTTTCAAAGTCCCACACTTTGGGAGAAGCTCCATGTTATGCAATCACACTGAGAGTCCCAGGCCATCAAGTTGCAGACATTCAGGGGTGTTGTGATTCTACATCAATAGTACCCATTTACAATAAATGGGAAAAAAGAGTTACCATGGATGAAAAAGAGTCACTACAATGTACCCAAAAAACTAGTAAAAGAAACAACAAAGTAGAGAGAAAAAAATCCTATTGCAAGGCATCCCAAAAAGCATGACTCAAAAAACTTCTACTCTACTAAAGAACAAGTTTAGCGTGCACTGTGGTCTAGATCCACTACTCGATCACAAAACTCAAAATCAACTGACATTGTAATTTATCAAAATAGCTCCATGCAAGGAGACTATTAATAGTCTCTGACACTATAACTCAACATAATAGCTACACTTCAGAAGGAGAACAAGCTCAAAATCTAATTGAAGGAGATTGTCAGAGGTGATGTCCATAGTGCAAAAAAATCACCAAACATAATTCGATCTACTACTAGAAGATGTAGTAAAGAGAAAAGAACATGATACCTGAAGAAATAGGATCAACACCACACACATGAGGTATTGCAACCTCCCGCACATCTTATATAGTGGATATTCCTTCCACAAGTGGTGCACGTAACCTAACGAAAGTAGGTTCTACAAGCCTATGAGGATTTCATCCTCTAGCACATCTTGTATGGTGAAGTCTTCCTCTGTCAGTATCTTTGAGTTGACTACATCAAGGGTCAAAAAACTTGTATACGCCACCTTGCCCAATGCCTAAGGCAACTACCATGTCTTGTGTTACATCAGAAATAATACATTTCTACCCAGAGATATTTTTAACAATATTGGGATTTTTTGCTAGTTGATAGATATACAAGATATTTCCATGCATGCTATGAACACACCTAACATTCCTTACTAAGAGTTTCTTGGCATTATTTAGGACTTTACAAATATCTCTTCTCCCCTCTACTGCAAGTGATTCTCCATTAGCTAATAAAACCGAATTAGAAATATTGGCCTTTGCAATAAATTTTACATATCAATCCCTACGACACAAAAAAATGTTTGGATGAGTCAAAATCAATGAACCAACAATTCACAGCACTATCATTCACACATGATGCCCCAAGGGCATTCTCTCCCTCAGAATCTCATTCTTCAACTACTACCACAAATGTTTGAGCTCGTGCCTTTTTGTTGTGGGAAGAAAGATCATATTGTCGCTTTCAACAATTCATTTTCACATGCCCAACCTTTTGACAATTATGACATTTTACCTGGTATCTAGAATATGATTCACCATGGAGTCATTTCCACTTCCCCTTCAACTGAGCAACGAATGCACTCTTTGTGTCCAACACTAGACTTGTTAGTTTGTGTCTACTTGCATTCCTTCTGCAGCAAATAGGAACTAGCCTAATCAAATGTCAGGGTCTAGCTTTCCACCATCAAACATAAAACCTCCACGAATGTTTACATAAAAGGGCAGAAAACTATTCAAACAAGTGCAACCAAGTCACCATCATCCACCTTTTTCTCTATAGAGGCAAGATGGTCTCAAAGATATTTCATCTGAAGAAAATATTTTGACAAGGAACCACCCTCATGCATATTTTCTAAGAATGGAAAGTTCTTTGGGTACATGACTTGAATTTTCTTGTAAGTTTGATACTTGTTTCGGACACTAGTCCGAAGCACACTTGCCATGGTCACATTTCAAACCCCAAGAATTAAATCATCTAACACAACAAAAATTAACAACAACAATGCCTCCTTATGACACTTGTCATAATCAACAAAATTAGTAGTAAGTATTGATTCTTTATCAAAAATATTTTTATCACAATCACCATATTTTGCAACTGTTAAAATTTTGACTCCGATATTAGGAAAATTATTGTTTGCATGAGCTTATGGTTTTTACCGTTTAGTAAATTATTACTTACTACAGTTATTTTGTAATATATTGTTGTAACAAACAATATATTCTATTGTTTGTTTATACCTGTAAATTATATAAACGGGTAAGTTGTTTGTTTGACTTCCTATTTTCTAGGAAGTAGTTCTCCTATTGTACTGGTTATAGACAAATGTATTGTGTAGCAATATACATAATACATTATTATTTTGTGAATGTGTTTGGCTCTCTTATCCTTCTTATTTGGTATCATAGTGGGTGAATAAGCTGACAGAAATCAAAGCAAGATTGGTTTTGTGCTTATTATGGATAAATCGAATCGTAGCAGGGGCAACGCCATAGTATGCAATCTTGCCCCATATTTATGAGTTTCTTCATAAATATTTTTATATAGGAAAACGTTTTGCATTGGGTCACTGGATTCATCGTGTTTGGATTAAAATCTGCATGTGCAAAGATCCGTTGTCCAAGAATGTGTTTCCATGGCAGCATAAGTGTGAATAACAAGCTATTTTTATCCCATTCAAATTCTTTCACTTGAATTTGGCTTCTTGTTCCTCCAACGTCAAAATGAGTGCCCCAGTTGATGCGTCATTCACTGCTAGGAGGTCTTTGGATCGGTGCATGTAAATTGTGAATCCCACTGTGGCTTGGGTCTATAACAGACATAAACGAGAGGAAGCATTTCATGCAAACTTGCATTTGTATACTTCTGTATTGAACATTGGGATCAGTTGAGTTTTATTATTGTGCAAGCTCGACTCCCGAGCTTATCAATTCCTCTTGATCATTGGTGTCTGAACCTGAATGTGAAGGCAGTTGCAGAGTTCGATTGGTTATCTTATGAGGACGTGTCATGCATACAACATTTTAGAGTCAACAAGCTCAACATTTATTTGCGTGAAAATTGAACCTTCTGTAGCAACTCGAATCTGATATCCCTCCTCACCGTAGTGGGAACGTGATCCCCTCCGAGCTCCAACTCACACCCTCTTAGATACAATGGCATCCCATCCACGAAATTACAATTATCTCTATTCGACAAATTCGTGCCACGCGGTCCACCAAGTTCCGTCGCCAATGGACCGCCTCAAGCCCTAATTCAAGCTGAGTTATCTCCTCAAAGTCAGTAATTTTATTTAAAAGTCATAGTTATTGTTTAGTGTTTTTTTAGTATTCTCTTTTTGGTCAAGTTTGATAAATGGTCCATTACATTAGTCAATTAATGTAAGTATGTGATTTTGTCGTCTTAATATTTGTAATGTCCTTTAAATTTCAAATTGTTGGAGTTGGTATATATAGAAAAAGGTTATTTTGTTTGTGTTTAGAGTCTTGATGTATTGTATTGTAAAAGTCATTTGTCACCATTTTGTATTGTCAATCGTAAGTTATTTGAGTCATATTATCAAGTTTGTGCAAAAGAGTCAAAACAAAAATTAATGGTGTTGTTGTTGTCAAATAGGTGATTTTAGGAAATGTGTTTATTGTCATTTTTTATTAGTCAAAATAGTCGAGTTGTCAAAATTTTGTAAAAAAAAAATGCCTTACGAACGCATTTTCGGTGTTACCCAACGTTCGGCAAAATAAAGTCTTTCACATTGCGGGAGGGAAGAAAAGAATAAGCTCAATGTGGAAACATATGTGCTTCATGTCCGCATTCTGCTAAGTTAGCAACACTTATGATGGAGGACGAAGGCTAGAGGAAAACCAGCGACCTCTCGTCAATCGCCAACGACGGGGCCGTTTCACTTATTTGGTGGCACATGTTTGCTTTAGCTTTAGAGTGGTGTGCCTTATTTTAACATGCAGTGTGATTGATTTCAGCATTTCAATTTGGTGTGGATTTCAATTTTGTAGCTTTCCAGTGTGGTGTGAAAAATAAGAGCAGTGGTTCATCCCTGTTCACATGTGTATGAGGCTATTCCTACGTAGTTCCCTGATGTAATAACATAGTGAAGAACAGATAACAAATTGAAATGCAACATCATGATTCTTGAAGAGGTTAAACAATCAGATGTATTCATGTTCATACCTAGGTTTGTGGTTAGCCTATGGAAAACCATTGAAGGTTGTTCAAATGTGTTCCCGCTTGAGTTCCCACACTGCTAGGTCAGATGTGTTCCCTAGAGTGACTGGTTGATAAGCAGATGATTCTTGAGCATGTTCCCATCCTCGTCAGTTAGATGTGTTCCCGACAGTGCATGGTTGATAAGAAGTTGATGTGTTCCTTCTTCTACCTTCAATTCGAGTGTTGTACTAAGATCATGAGCAAACACGGGCGGCACGCTACAAAAGATGTGTGACAATTGTTTGCTACCATGTAAACACTAAGGGGGTGAATGTTAGGAAAAGTATTGTTTACATGAGCTTATGGTTTTTACCGTAGCAATATATTGTTGTAACAAACAATATATTATATTGTCTTTTTATACCTGTAAATTATATAAATGGGTAAGTTAATTGTTTGACTTCCTATTTTCTACTAAATAGTTTTCCTATTGTATTGACTATATATTAACCAAATGTATTGTGAGCAATATAGAGAATACATTATTATTTTGTGAATGTGTTCGGCTCTGTATTCCTTCTTATATGAACATTTGAGTTTTGATCAATTAACTTTTGCACATTCAGCAAAACAAAATTTGAATGCCACCCATGATTCACACAATCTTTGACCCATAAATCAATACAAAAATGTTAGACATCCAATGTTACTTAAATATCGATGTATTCTAAAGTTTACAAAAAAAATGCCTACATTCTAATCTCCTCCTACAAAATCGACAAGTCTACTTGGCATGCATTGGAGATCACAAATTTTTCCTCTTCTTTTTTAACTATGTCATTGTTTTGATCTCCTCCTCGTCTGGAAATCACGTCTCTTGGTTTGCCCTTTCATTGACCTCACGCCCTCATGCTCGACTTCCTTGCAACGTTTTGTTCTTCACATCCCATGACATCCTTCACAAGTAAAGTCTTCCTCCAGCAATCGTGACTGGGACTGGTTTTTGCCTTCAAAAATAATGGAAATCACGAAAAATGACAGTAACAATGTTGCTGATAATAAGAAATGCGATTCACGATTCACAATCTTGTCTAGTGCTTTCTCCCTTCTGCCAAGTGGATCATCAACATCTTGGACTTCAATTCCACCTAAAATCGTGACCTTGATGTCGTTCAAGCTTCATGACTTTTGTAACTTCGAATCTCAAAAATTACAATTTATAAACCCTTGATCTGGTTCGATACATCCTCGAGAATCTGTCTCAACATCCTCAACTCATCTTTGGTTTGCTTCTAATCTACTTATGATTCTCCACCGATCTTCATGTTTTCAATTACGATTCCAAATGTCTTCCTTTTCTTGATCATGTGCCTTAGCACCATGTTCTGAATCATGCAACTCTTCAAATCTATAATCTGTACCTTAGCAATCTTCCTAGGGCTTCCTTGAACCTTGATCCCCTTCTTCTTCTACTCCTAGTTCGTACCCAACTAGGACTTCCACTGGCTTGAATGAGTGAACCGATGAAAATAGAGGCAACTACAAGTTAAGTAGAGGAAAATCATTATGGAAGTATATTCACCTTTAGAAACTGATTCGGTAGATTACAGTGTGTGATTGGATTTGGCTCACAGCCATTGGCCAGCATCTCTCCAAAGACAGCACATGCATGATCCACTCTGCCTGCTGTGCTAAACCCACAAATTAGTGCTTGGAGGTGGCAACAGTTGGTTAATGCCCACAAGATAGGAGTTCAGTGTATAACTTGCATTCTTCCTCCACCATGCCTGCCTTTCCAAGGTGATTCATCAAAGAATTGTAAGCCATCAAGTTTAGAATACAATCAACGTCCATTTCTTTAAAAAGTACTAATGCTTCCTCCAACCTTTTGTCTTTTTCCAGTCCATCATGCATGAGATTATACACATCTGAATTGGGCTTCAAGCCACTAGCTTTCAATTCCACAGAGAAGTGAATAGCCTCATCTATTCCCATCATCATACAGATTCTATCTAGAGGAACAATGTATGATTTCCCATCTGTTTTTATGCCCTCTGCTATCATTTCCTTGAACAGTTGACAAGTGTCATCCACATCTGCTATCATTCATATGGCATTCATGAAAATATTGTAGATGGCACAATCAGGCTTGCACGCATTTTCAATCATTTCTTGAAAGAAAACCTTAGCTTCATTTATCCTCGCTGCTTTAGCAAGACCATCAATCAGAAGACCCTTAGTAAAGCAAGAGGGAGTGCATCCTCTCTTCGTTGTATTCCATGCAATCATATACCCTACTGACTTTTACAAGGCCTGAAATAAATGTATTGTAGTTTACTGTGTTCATCCTGCTCCCTATCATACACATCTCATCAAGCTGCTTGAAAGCAGCATCCATCTTGCCAGCCATTTCAAGTGCATCAAAGAAGGCATTGTAAGTAAAAGCATTTCAAATACAACCTAATTTCTTCATATGTTTGAAATTATCCCAAGCCATATGAATATGATCCGCTTTACAATACCCATCAATAAGAGCATTGTAAGATTGGTGCTTAGTAAGAACAATGTCTTCTTGTTTTGATTCCTCAAATAATTTATACATATCAAAGAATCTAATTGCTTTACATAGAAAGCTACTATGAGCTCAAAGCATAAACATAACAAACGGTAGTTTTGACCAACATCTACTCATATATCAAGATTGCATCATCCAATCTGTCTACTTTGCCCAGCCCATCAAATAGGACTGCATAAGCAACAGCAACAGAAAGCAAACCTATTTCACCATGCGACTCTTTGAACATTTTCAAAGCAAAATCCCATCTTCCCAGCTTTTACAAGCCTTCATAGAAGAGTACCCAATGGGACAAGGATTTAAGAAAGCTTTTTTTCTTTTTTTTCATGTCTTCAAAGGGCTGATTAAATTATAAGTAAAATAGTCAGGTCTACACCCATTTTCTGTCATCTCCTCTATCATTTTCAATGCCATATCTACCTCATTATCTTTACGAAGACCATCCTAGATGGACTTGTATGCGATACTGTTTAGCATGTGTCCCTTTTCATTCATTTCCTGAAACAAATACACTGCTTTCTTAACCCTTCAATCTTTGCCAAGTCTGTCAAATATATTATTGTAGGTCGCAACAGTAAGGAAGCAATTCATCTCTGGCATTTTCTTGAAAATTTTCCATGCCTCATTACTTCTGTCTCTCTTGTAACAAATATCAATCAAAGTATTGATAATGATAGTGTCTGGATCACATCCATTTCCTATCATCTGTAAGAGCGTATGAATAGCTTCATCCATTTTACCTGCATTGCCATAGGACTATATCATCACATTATAAGTTCTTACATCACAAGAAAAACCTATTTCTCCAATTTCTTTGAAAAATGTCATTTACTTCATCAATCCTTACTGGTCTCCCAAGGCTATCTAAACAAACAAAATCGGGGTAAATTCCTTTCTGCTTCATCAGCAGAAACACTTCATACGCATCATTGGACTTACAATTATTTCCATAGCAGTTGAATAAGTTATACGTGAAAGATGTGGATTTCTCCCAACCATGAGTTTGCTCAAACTGCAAAAGCTTCTGCACTCCGTCCAGTCTATTACTCTTGAGAAGGCGTCCAATCAAAGAATTGTAAGCATACAAGTTGAGTAGGTGGCCTTCCTCTACCATTTCATCCAGCAAACCAAGTGCCTCATCAACCTTGCTACCATTGCAAAGGGCTTTGATAAGACTATGAAAGGTAACCACCGGCAGTTCTGACCAACATCTACTCATATATCAAGATTGCATCATCCAATCTGTCTACTTTGCCCAACCCATCAAATAGGACTGCACAAGCAACAGCAACAGAAAGCAAACCTATTTCACCATGCAACGCTTTGAACATTTTCAAAGCAAAGTCCCATCTTCCCAGGTTTTGCAAGCCCTCACAGAAGAGTACCCAAAGCGACAAGGATTTAAGAAAGCTTTTTTTCTTCTTTTTTTCATGTCTACAAAGGGCTGACAAGCATCGGCAAATCTATATTTTATGATGCCACTGTCAAACAATAAATTGCAAGTTAAATAGTCAGGTCTACACCCATTTTCTATTATCTCCTCTATCATTTTGAGTGCCATATCTACCTCATTATTTTTACAAAGACCATCCTAGATGGACTTGTATGCGATACTGTTTAGCATGTGTCCTCTTTCATTCATTTCCTGGAACAACTACACTGCTTTTTTAACCCTTCAATCTTTGCCAAGGCTGTCTACTATATTATTGTAGGTCGCACCAGTAAGGAAGCAATTCATCTCCTGCATTTTCTTGAAAATTTTCCATGCCTCATCGCTTCTGTCTCTCTTGTAATGAATATCAATCAAAGTATTGATAATGATAATGTCTGGATCACATCCATTTCCTATCATCTGTAAGAGTATGAATAGCTTCATCCATTTTATACCCGCATTGCGATAGGACTATATCATCACATTACAAATTCTTACATCACAAGAAAAACCTATTTCTCCAATTTCATTGAAGATGTCATTTACTTCATCAATCCTGACTGATCTCCCAAGACTATCTAAACAAACATTGAAAGAAACAACATCGGGGTAAATTCCTCTGCTTCATCAGCAGAAACACCTCATACACTTCATTGGACTTACAATTATTTCCATAGCAGTCGAATAAGTTATACATGAAAGATGTGGATTCTCCCAACTATGAGTTTGCTCAAACTGCAAAAACTATTACACTCCGTCCGGTCTATTATTCTTGAGAAGGCCTCCAATCAAATAATTGTAAGTGTACAAGTTGAGTAGATGGCCTCCCTCTACCATTTCATCCAGCAAACCAAGTGCCTCATCAACCTTGCTACCATTGTAGAGGGCTTTGATAAGAGTATGAAAGGTAACCACATTAGGCCCACATCCATCTTCCTCCATCTCCTTCCTAACCTCCCAAGCAGCAACAACATTGCTAGAATCCCCAAACTTATCTATCAAAGTATTGCATGTGACATAATCAGGCCTGCAATGGCTGCTTTTCATCTCTTTCAGCAATTCCCTTGCCTTGCTTAATCTACTTGCACTGGAAAGAACACTCATTGATGTGGTGTAAACTGCAACATTGAGGGCACAAACATCTCACTTCATCTATCTCCACAATGCACAAGCCTCATCTACCCTACCAGCTCACTAGATAAGATAAGATAAGATAAGTAAGATAAATACATTAATGTCCGACAAATGACCACAAAAGTAGGTCAACAGGACTGCAGAGTACACATGTGTCAATACAGTAGGATAACCAAACGGCTCCCAAAAGAAGTACAATGCAAAAGAAGAGCAATACAAACACAGAGAATCGGGAGAACGCAGAACTAGAAAGAAGAAACAGACACACCACGAACCCAAAACGGGGGGGCGGAAATGCCCAAGAAGAAAAGAAAGAAGGCCCCAAGAGAGGCAATGAGGAATGCCTATCAGAGAGTGCTAAACCTAACTCTCCTAACATCTAAGGCCGACTAAAAGAAACTCTGTATAGAATGACGATCAGAAGCAGATGCAGTGAGTTGTCGAGGCTGCCTGACGTGTTGTTGTCTAGACATTGTGGTACGCCACAAGGACCTGGTGGATCTAGTCTGTCTCCTAGTGCTAAAACTAGTATGGTCATGTCAATGAGATCTCGAGGAGATCTGTATGGTCTCTCTGGACCGTATTGATACGGAAGATGATGCAGAATTGGTATCAATCTGGCGCTTAATGCCTCTCACTAACAGTAGTACTATGAAAAAGGAAATGATCCACTGAGTAGAATCTGGTCTAGAAAGGGTTTGAAGAGTGTGCTCACGAAACCTTAGGGCCTCCTGTATGTAAAAAGTTGGGCACTTTTGGTCTTCATACCTGAAGAAGTCAGAAAGAACTTGGGTCCTCTTGAAGATGTAATGTCCCTCTTTTTCGTGGATAGTTGTTGGTCGAAGACCTTTGGCCCATTTAGTCTACCCGACGGCCAAAGGAGGCGATTAAGGGTGACTTAAGTCATAAAATTATTGTAAAGTGCCGATTTAAAAATAATTATTATAAAGCACATAGGGGGCCAAAGTGATTTTATTTCACTTAATAAAATGTCTTTTAAATGGCCAAAGTGATTTTATTTCACTCTAGGCCAAAAGTGCGACTTGACATGGGAGGCCAAATTAGACATTAGGAAAGTAATAAAATATTATTTAATGTTTATTAGCCCAAGGAGAAAAGTGCGACTGGGTATGGGCATGCTTTTAGGGTATTTTGGCACACTTTTCTCATTGGAAGATGGAAAAGGTGATTTTGTAATATTTTTCCTATAAAAAGGAGAGGGGCGGCTTGGGCAGGTCATCATATAATCATTTTATCACTTCTGAATCTGATCTTAAGCCAGGTGCTTTTGTATTAAAGTATTCTAAGGACGGAAACCCTTAGTATATTGCCTCTAGAGGACGAAAACCCTCTCAGAGATTAGGAGGAATTTCTACATAGGATTTTCCACAGAACTTGCAAAGAATTTCAGTATTTCCAGCAGTAGCTGAGAAGTTTTTACAATAAAGGATTGAAGAATTTATCGCAGCAGTGTCATTGTATTTTCTGTATATGGAGAGACCCACTATGTGGCTGGTTTTCAATGTCTTGGACGCATCTCAGGTCTGAATTTCATTATCATCATTTGTACTGATTTCTGGAAGTCCAAATAAATATTTTTCAGAGGTTTTGGAGGGTTTTATAGCGCTGTTTACAGTCACTTAAATCTGCAGATTCCTGAGTGTAATTCCAGCCTGTTTTTATCAAATTTTGTTTTATAATAAACTGCTATAGTTCTGAGCTTTGTTATGGCAAGAATAGATAGTGTTGGTAGTGGTTCTATGTGGATTTTCATCATCAAAACTAGTCGCCATTGCTAGAAAACATCTGAAGCAGTTATATTTATTGTTGCACAGTCTTCAAATCAGTTTGGGTTCAGTTTTAGGTTAGATTCTATTCAAAACCCTAGTCGCACTTCTTCACATAAATTCAGATCTGCATTAGTATGATTGCCCTAATAGTCATAAATCAGCCTTGAGTGTTTTTCATTAATCTAAATTGTTGGAAAACAAGAGAGATCCAATTGGGGATCTTTCAGAAGAGGCAGTGAAACCTCCCCCTGATCTTGTAGTAAAGGGGGCAGTGGAAGACGAAGTGTGCTTCCGTCTCAACCTCCTGAAGACTACAAAGCTACCGAATCCTGTATGAATGAGCAATTTGGTGATCCATCTCGCACTGAAGCCTATGAGATCACATGTTGAACTGGCCCAAGGAGATGCGAAGAGTGCGCATCCAATAGCAAAGTGTATACTAAGGGCGGAAAATAAGACCATCACTGAGCTCCAAAACGTGCTCCGCACAAAAGGCCATCTTTGGGCGTAACCCATCATGAGGGTTCACCCAAGTGGTGTGGATAAACTTCCTGTAAATATCGTCCCTAATGATCTTGTTTAGCTCCTTTCTGGTAGGTAGAAGGTGATCAGATGCATCCAAGGAATACCTAAAAGGAGAGATATGGTCCATTTGTATACCCAAGGACTTCAAGAGACCAAACAACCCAGCATACCACTAATGAGCACGACATAGAGAATCATAATGGGAAATAGTCTTTGATGAACAATATGCCAAGTACAAGTATCTGTCCCGCCCCTCCGCTAAGTCAGCAAAGACCTGGATGCAGTGGAGGAAAGAGATCGGACCAAAAATGGTCTCCAATCTAAAAAAATGGGCACCAAATTCAGCCACAATGATGTGTTGGGGGATCTTTTGCTTGCACCTGATGAAGCGACATAGGAAAAGTGTCTGAACTCTCTCAGCTGAAGCCCAATCTAGCTCAAGTAAAGAAGACCCCCACACCACTGAGCCGTAAAGAACAGTGGATCTAATAAGGGAGTCCATGAGAGACATCTTGGAAGAGATGTCTTGAAAGTGGTTTCGAAAGCATTGTCTCTCGAGGAGGGCTAAAGAACCATAGCCCTTTGTGACTCATGGCTGTAGGGCATGTCTCAAACTGAACCGTGGGCCAGAGAACTATACTCCCAAGTAAGTATAGGTATTGGTGATCTCGATCTCTTCCCCCCTGAAGAAGAAATAGAGGTGTGAGGTCTTCAACCCATTGAAAACCATCACTTTGGTTTTACCAAGGTTAACTGTCAATTGCCAAAGATCACAGAACAGAGCTAAGGCATCCAGCTGTTTCTGAAGTCCCTAGAGAGAAGAGACCAGGAGGGAAACATCATCTGCAAACAAGAGAATAGAGATCAGAACATGGTGGAGGAAGCACCCAAGGTTGTCCTAGATATGCTTACAAAGAAAGGTCTTGAGCTCATCTATGTAGATCCCAAACAGAGTGGGGGACAAAGGGCAGCCTTGTTTGACCCCAATGGTGCTCCTGATGAAATCTGTTGCCCCATGAGCCGTGCAAAGATGACCGAGAACTGTCACGTATAACCGCATGATGCAAAGAGAAGGGTCTTGAATATACAAATGTCTTTGAGCCTCTAAAATAGGGCATCCCGCAGAACCAAATCAAACGCTTTCCGAAAGTCTACAAAGAAACATTAGACTTTCGATGAGCAATGACGAGCCTCCTCAATGATGGCACAGAGAGTAAAGAAATGATCAATGGTCTAATGAGTAGGACAGAAACCCGCCTGTCCTCTAGCTCTGAGGTGCTTATGCTCCAAGTAATCAGAGAGCAGCATATGAAGAATTGTAGCATAAGGTTTCAAGAAAGTGTGGCCCACCATGATCCTCCTCTAGTTGTTGGGATCTGAACTAGGGCTCAATTTATGTAAAGGGTCAATAGTATGGTGTGACCAAGCCAGTGGAAAACCCGAACATACGACATGGTTGAAGAAATCAGCCAAGTAGTGACCCAGCACGCCCAAACTGTACTTGAAGAATTCTACTTGGAATCCTTCCTCATCAGTTGCCCTATTGTTATTCATCACTCGAACCACCTCTCTGATGTTCTTGTATGTGAATAAATGGAAAGACAAGGGCAGAGAAACAACCCGGATATGTGGATGCCCCCCAATATATCATGGAGAGAAGAATTGTGGGAGAACATGGAATCAAGGTTAAGATCTACAAGAGGGGGAGAATGGCAAGGGAGGATGGTGTGGCAAAAATGCTTGGGAAAGTGTTAGAGGGAAGCACATAAGATTTGTCTCCTCCAAGAAATAAAGAGGTGTTTCTTACGGCAGAGGAGACAACAGTGGGAGGCTTTCAGGGTGGGATAGGAGGGATGAGCATGGATGAAGGTGTGATGAAGTTGGCAGTGAAAGGACTTGCATTCGTCATCATGTCATTTGTTCATGGGGCAATATCTAGTAAGTGAGAGTTGATGGGAAGCGGTGGTAGATCTGTTGGAGTTAGGAAAAGACTTGAGGGAAGCCTCCCAGATGATGAAAGAGAGACAGGCGTACTTGGTTATAACACAATCTAAGGCAAAGAACCAGGACTGGGATGGAAGAAGCTGACCGATGTGGGAGGAAAAGGTATCAGGATCCCCCTCATCGAAGCAGAAAGTGGTACAAGGAAGGCCATGAAGGGGGACAATGGTTGGGGGATAATGTCAACCTAAAAAAATAAAGAAAGGAGAGCATGATCCACACAAGGGATGGGGGAGATAGAGAAATAATAGACAAGCGACAAGAGGTTCTGGCTAGAAAGCACATAATCCACCACACTCGCACCTCCACCATGAGGTCGGCAGGTAAAGAGGTGAGAGTCGAGGAAACAAGCGAGTTTGTTGAGGACCAACAACTCATGGAATTCACCTACCTGTAGAAGGTGTCGTCCATAAGTTGTGAGGGGTCCTGAATCATCATCTGGTGTTCTGTGAATCCCCACTGACTCTGGATCTAGCGCATGGGTGCATAACACATCCTCTGAGTGGTTGTGGAGGGAAACCTGGAGAGCTCTAGTACGGGCATTAAAGTCTTCTAGAAGGATAACTTCACCAACCGTTGAATACTAAGTAATTCTAGCGTACAAGTCAATAAAAGGATCACCGTCAGGACCACTGTGGATAGCATATGAGGAGGAAGCGAGAGGAAAGAAACAAACTGCAATATAGATGTTACTAAGATGGGGGGCAGCCCCACGGATACTGACCCACATGAACCTGGCAAACTCATCCGTGGCAACCAAAGATATCCTGCTCCGGAGGGAATCCTTATACAAACAAGGATCTTTATTCAATGTGAAGGTGTAAGCATTAGTATTGATGCAATCGCGGTTAGAGGTCCCAATGAAAGACTATCTTATACCACGCAGCCTAGTTAGTCACAGGCAAGATCAATGGAATGCATAGCCATACTCTCATGTGTAGCATGAAAATAATAAGCTTCAATATATTACTTCAATAGAGGAAAATACAATTATAGGGACCAAAATATGAAAATCTCATTATAATCTTGAAACAATCAAGCTACCGCAATACCAAATGGGGAACGCTACATAAAACCTCCCTATCTAGACTTGCAAGCTCGCAAAACTCTACTCAAAACCACAGTTGACTCTCTAGATTAGCTCTCCTTCTTACATATCTCCTTGCTCGAACGGCCAACCCTTACATAAAGATGTTCATGCATTATATAGGCAAGAAAAACAAGAAATCGTTAAGAAGTTGGATCGATTTCCTCCAGCTGTCAAATAATGACTTTTGATGCGGCACTTCAAATTACATTTTGTTACAGTTTCCGATTGTCAAAGACATTAGGACTCTCTTGCATGAATGACACTTGTCACTAAGACCCAAACATAGATCAAACATGCCACATGTCATGCGTTGAAGATTTCCTTCGCAAGACTGTGCACACAACTAATGGGCGCAAAAGAAGTTTCCCAAGTAACTATGCAAGTTGTAGGTCACCCACCTTGCACAAAGCAACACAAGACCAAAACCTTTGCACAAGACCATACTTTGCACACAAGTCCAATCCTTTTCATGAAGTGCGCACAACATCTCCCACAATCCTATTGCACAAGACATGTGTGCCCGTTCGTCACCACATTACTACACAAGTAAGTAGAGCTCACAAAGGTAGTGTGCAAAATATTTGTGCAAGATTTCAACATTCAACATAGAGCTCATCATTACTCCCAACTTCGCAAAAAACAACACAACTTTGCAAGGACAAGTCTTTCTTCTTCAACCAAGTATTGCGTGCACACCAAATGTTGCACAAAATTACATTATTACAAATATTTTTGGGGCATGCAAGATTGTCTATGAACCCGGATGGTTTTGCATCATTCAACTAGAATAAATGAAAAAAAACATGAGCTCTTGTTCATGTGTATTCCAAGATCATTGATATTGGTAATCCTTGTCTAATAGCTTTCGATGCACATATCCATGTCGCATCTTCAATTTATCGGCCATTCCATTTAACCATCGATTCTTTATGCTCCTTTTTGTGTCGTTTTGCCGGCTCCAGATCAATAACTGTTTCAGCGTCTTCACACAAATGTTTTGGAAATGGATGCCTCCTATCAATCTCTTGAGAGTATACAATATCATTGCCTTCATCTATTTTACCCTCATGATATGGAAACAAATCCACAACATTGAATATAGGTGAAATGTTCATCCCCTCAGTTGACTCTATTTTGTATGCATTGGACGCATGACCTTGCATGGTCCAATCCTTTTCCACTTCAGTATATCATATGTTCCTCTTGGGAACTTCTCCTTTCGCAATTATGCAAAGATCGTGTCTCTCACTTGGTACTCCACTATTTTCTTCTTCTCATCCACACATTGCTTACACTGCATGTTACTCTTCTCTAATTGTTCGTGCACTTATTGATCCATGTCACACATGTACTCCACAAAGTCCTTTACTTCTGCACTCCTTTCTCTCACATATTTGATGTCGCATAATTCTATAACACCTTGCTTGTACAAAGATTGAATCCCATGTCCCTTGGTTATCTCCAATCAAACATCTCAACAAGTTACCAAGACTCATGTTGACTACCTTCATATGTCCTTCCTTCTAAGGATGATACACAGAACTGAACTGCAATCTGGCATTTGACTTCTTCCACAGTGTTCTCCAAAAATGTCCCACAAATTTAGTGTCTCTATCAAACAAAATGTAGGGCGGTAATCCATACAACCTCACAACTTCCCTAAAAATAGAATTACTACATATGTACTGTTATTAGTCTTTTCACAAGCAATAAAATGAGCCATTTTTGAAAATTTATCTACCATAACAAAGGTAGAATCATAACTCTTTTGTTCTATGGCCAAACCCATAACAAAATCCATGCTTAAGTGCCCCCCCACTTCTCTGGAGCTGGAAAAGGTTGGATCATGATCCCATGTTCTGAGCTTCTTCCCTTTTTGCCAACTAGGAAATCCTGCATCTATGTCATGTGCCTTACGCACATCAATACCCATCTTCGGCCAAAAGTAGCCTTCGCTCAATTCCACTACTGCTTTGTCCACACGAAAAATGACCAACTAGTCCTCCACTGTGTTTCTCTTTTATCAAATTGTTTCGCTGCTCGCATAGATCCTTGCGAAATACACAAATTTTGTCCCCTTGAAAAATGAACCCTTTTGTAGGAAATATATTCAAGCCACGACGTTCTATCCACGCATGCATTGGTTGTGTGCATGCATTTTCCCTACGTCCTTGAAATCTTTATCCTTTGCATAAAGTTCCTTCATAGAATCAAATCACTACGACTTCCACAAGCATCTCAATCAATAAAACACATCTTCTACTCAGTGTATCTGCTACTTCTATTACGATTTTCCACTTCAATGTTTCAAGATAAATTAGTAAGTTCAAATAAACCCAACCGATTTCATGTCTTTGATTCAACTTACCTTGACTATTGATGAATTTTGGTGCTTGGTGGTCTATGTACAACACAAACTCTTTGAGAAAGATATAGTGCCTCCGCTTCTTGAAGGCTTGCACTATGACATGAGAACTCGTGTTCATAAACTGAATACTCCTTCTTCATTGTAGTTGTCTCAGTTGCTTGCTGAAATAAGCAATGGGCTTACCATCTCGACTCATCACGAGGTCCTAATTGCTGCACCACTGGCATCATAATCAACCTGAAATACCTTATTGAAATCAAGTAGCACCAAAACTAGCCGTTTTGGCACCTTCTACTTCAAATTCTGGAAGCTTTTCTCTGCGTCTATCATCCAAGAAAACTCTCTTCCTATCACCTCTACATTGTCCCTTCTGATAGAAGTGCACATATATCACTGACAGTTGCATTATGAATTTCCCACAGAAGCTCACCAGTCCATGTAAACTTACACTGCTTGAAATGTGCTTCTTGGGCAATGACCATTCAACAATAGCTAGTCACCTTCTTTGGTATCCATCACCAATCCTTCTTGGGAATATCACAAAACCCAAGTATACTAGCTCCTTCATGAAGGTGTACTTATTCAAATTAATCAGCAACTTCTCCTCATGCAACCATTGCAACAATTGTCTTAGGTGTGCCAAGTGTTCTTCCTTTGTTCTGCTGAAAATCAAAATGTCATCCAAATAAACAATGACAAACTTACCAAGAAAAGGTTTCAGCATTTCAATCATGAATCTCATGAATGTATTTGGTGCATTAGTTAGCCCAAATGGCATGATTAACTATGCATATAGCCCATTCTGTATCTTGAATGCAATCTTCCCATCTCCCACTCTTATCTTGATCTGATGATAACCACTTTCCAAATCAATCTTTGTGAAGTATTGCACCCCATTAAGCAATCTACCAAATCATCCATGCGCAGCAATGGAAATCTGTATTTGATGGTTATCTTGTTGATGGCTTTGGAATCAATGCACATCCTCCATTCTCCTCCTTTCTTTGGTGTTAACAATACAGGTACTACACACAGGCTCAAACTCTCTCGATTGGAATCCCCTTCTCAAGCAGTTCTTGAACTTGCTTCTTCACTTCCTCATTCTCTTGCGGTGTCATTTTCCATGCTGCTTCATTTGAAAAACACAAACCTGGACTAAGAACCATTCGATGACTGGTATTTTGCATGGTTGGCAACCCATCTAGAAGATCATTGGAAATGATCTCTTCAAATTCACTCAACTCTTTCACTTTTTGCATGCAGGTGCTTCTTCTCCTTTCTGCCTTCCCACCTGTGCAGGCTTGGGAATGAATGCATAGCATTCCTTCTCCATCTCACTCAATAATTGCTTTCCTGAAATCAACAACACCTTCGGACCCTTGTCCACTTCTTCACTTTTATCCTTCAAAGGATTCGAAGTGTATTGCTTACCATCCTTCACCAATTTATGTATTTGTGCAGACATCATGCTGTGCCTTCCTGTCAAAATGACAAGGTCTACCCAACAACACATGGCATACATCCATGGACATCACATTGCACAAGACTTCATCCTTGTATGTGCTATCTAGAAATTAACCAGACATTGTTCATCTACCAACATATGATGTGGCTTCGACAACCATGGCACTTTGTATATATTTGGGTGAGCAATCCTCTTCAAACCAAGTTTCTCAACCATCTTGTTAGAAATTATCAGTGTTATTGCTATCAATAATTACTTTACAACACTTAATTACTGATTTGCAAAAGGTTCTGAAAAGATTCTTCCTTTGCCTAGGTATGTTCTCTTCTTTCACTGGTTTCAACAAACTCTATTCATCATGAGTGCCTCTTCTGCACTCCGGGTCCTTCTACATGATCTAACAGACACAATACTCTCCTCATCTGCTTGTGTAGCATGGTTGCATATCTCTCATTTCTTCCTACTACAATTGTTCAGCTGCGTGTGCAGGGCACTTAAATGCTTCTATGGCCCACTTCTCTGCACATTAAAAGGACGTACCGGTGAATCCTCATACCTCTTCCATGTCCACCGTATCCTCTTCCCCGTGAAGGAGACAGCCCCCTCCCCCCACCCTACCCTCTCCTTTGTGCATGATCATGATTATGCATGGTACTTGCTTCTCCACCTGTGTAAACACTGCTGTTGTTCTATCACTGTGCACCGATCTTCTCATTTGCGTGCGATATGTTCGTTTTCCTCATGCGCTGCACCTTGTTTCTTTCAAGATAGCTTCTCCTCAGCCTTCAACACTTGCTGATAGGCTTTCTCAACTAATGTTCAATCTGATCATGCCAAATTACTCATATTGAATAGAAAGCATGCAAGTCTGTTCACATGCCTTGAGATGTTCTTTGCACCAACTTTCTATGTGACCAACTCATGGATGGTCAACATGCAGAACTTTGTGTAGTACACCACGCTCATCACCTTCTGGTCTCATGTTTTGCAACTTCATGAAAAGATTTAATTGATAATCTCAAGCAAGAACTTCGCCTTCAAATTCAAACCATTTTGTTCCAAACTTTTATCTTTCCCCTTTCTTTATTTATCAGTCTACACATGATCCCACCATAAGGATGCATGTTCTTTCAACTTCATACACGCAAACCAGAATTTCTTAGGTCTTCCATGGATTCGTAATCAAGGTACTTATCCAACCCCACAATCCAATCTATCAAATCCTCGAGTCACAAACTCCCTGAGTAGCCTAGAATGTCCATACACAGCTTGCCTCCTATCTTAACAATGGCCTTTAACAGTCTACCTTCTACAAATTCATCCATATGCACTAGTATTACATAAGGACACATCCCCCCATCCTACAATCACCTAGGATGTCCTAGGGACAACAAGATGGGGGAAACATCCCCCCATGCTTCCTTTTAGCACATTTCAAGGGGGACATCTTCAGGACATTCCTAAAAATTAGGGGGCATTTTTGAGACGCCCCCTGTTTCTTGAACGCCCTAAAGACTGAGATGGTCAAGGAACGTCCCGGAGATGTCACGTCCTTGGTGTCTTTTTTTTCTAATTTGATAAAAAAACATAGTTTTTTTTTTAATTTAAAAACCTAGGTAGCCAATATGTTGGTAGTGCGATTTTTTCAGGGCTTTGCGTACAGATTTGAGTATGGTTGTACAAAAAATATAAAATATTAAAAATATTGCCAAATAAGCAAACATGACCATATAATATGCATAGAGTAAACAAAATAAGCTAAATAACCACAAAACATGTTGATAATTCAATACTATCATGATATTCATCGGTCGAACTTAGAATAAGTACATTGTGCAAATGTTACAACATATACACAAAAATCAAGACAAATCAAAATATTCATTATATTAGCAAAATGATGGAGTTTCAGCCCTATGCAACTGAAAATCTTAAGATGAGAGAGAAAATTTGCAATGAGAGCTAAGTATGCAATATGAGGTAAATGTGTTGTTTAAAATGAATTTGGAAATATCTTTTAGGGTTTATAATTGTTTTAATATTTTTTAAAGTCCTTTTGACTTGTTTTGGCATATTATAAAATAAAATAATTTAAAATTGAATAAAATAAAAAACGATTCTTGGGTTGGGTATCATGTGGGTTCGTGCTAGGTGTGTTGTAGGTTCACACACACATGGTACGACAAAACGTATCCAGGTACATCCAATTTGGTCAAAGGATGAACCCAAACTTACCTGGATACTTCTTGTTGTATCGTATGTATCTCCAACAAACTTGAGGGTGTACCCGAACAAGGTACGTATTGTACCCGCGCATGTACTTGAGGCCTGTACAGTCATACTTGGAAACGTTAAAAAATTATAAACAAACCTAAGTGACATTCTAACTTATAAAATGGTCCTATGCAATCATTCTACATTCCACTTTAACAAAGAGAAGAAGAGGAAAATTGTAAAAGAGGAGAGGAAGGGCAAGGTCAAGAACAAGAGCAATAAAAAGTGCAAGAGTTATGTACATATTACATATTGCTCTCTACATAGATTCAAGAATCAAAATTGTTGTTTTAAAGTTTGTGAAGTTATTCTTGTATTATTTTCATAATGGTGTTAGGGTTTGGCCACAACATTTATTGTTAGGTTTTTATCGATATTTTTTCAAAAAGGTTAGGGTTTAATTTTTGTCGTACAAAGTGGGTAGGGTCAAAATACAAAATGGATTTAGGGTTTGGCCATTACATTATCGGTTAAGGTTTAAATTTATTAGTTATTTTTTTTGCAAAAGTAAAACGATTTTAGGGTTCAAATTTATTTGTTTTGTTTTTGTAAAAATAAAACGCTATATGGGTTAGGATTTTGTTTTTTTTGGTAAAAATACAAAGTGGGTAAGTAAAAAATTGTTATATTGTGTTTATTATATTTTTATTTCAACTTGCATTGGTCTGTTTTTAACTTATTTTATGTTTTTAGATCAAAATCCATCGACTATTTTATCTTTATAGTTATTTTTTAATTTTGCAGCCCCAACAATCAAAATGAGATCTTCTTAATATGAATCAAAAAAGGAAATGATTGAGATGGGTGGTAGGGGTGACCTTGGTGGGGAGTGCATGGGCCGAAGGAGAGAGGTAAGATGCAACGGTAGTGCATAAATTGGTAGTTCAGTTGACGAGATGCCTGAAAAGACCAATCACCCCTTTCAAATGTTGGCTGAATTTCCCAGGCGAATCATTTGATAAAAGGAAAGCTATTACAACGAGTTTGCTCACATAGTTGCAAACCCCAAAAGTGCAGGGGGGAATAAACAGTGGAAGTGCAATATTTGTTGAAATACTTGACATGGCAACATCACTAGGACTAATAGTAAATATACACTTATTGCACATTACAAAAGGGGTGCATTACAAAAGGGGTGTTGGTTTTCATAAGGCTCCTTTACTTGATTAAAGAGCAAAGGTGGTAAGGCTTTATAATGGAGATACCACAAACAAAATCCCAAGAGTTCATGTTACTAGGCACTGAGACTACCACCACCTGATAGCTATCGTGGGACTTATACAAGAATTCTTTCTCCCATGCTGCAACAGGTTCTAGTTTTGGGGTGACTGAAGTGGAGGGCTAAGGGAAGAGAAAGGTTGTGAGGGTTGGCCCAAACCCAGTTGTAGATATGTTTGATTCGAAGGCGAGGGAGGAAGCCACTAATGGCTATAGGAAAAAAAATCTATGTTGTTAAAAACCCATTTAATGTTGCCCTCGCTCTCCTTATACAAGGAGGTTATGACTAAGTTAGCAAAAACAAATTCATAGTTATGTGCCCCCTAGAGACACCAAATTGAGGACAACAATCTTGGATAGAAACTATTCCAAAGCTAATTTACTAATGGAGAAGATGAAGGCCACATGGGTGTCGTATGGATGCAACATTATCATGGATGGGTAGATAGATATTAAACACCCCTAATCATCAATATCATTGTCTCTGGCAAAGATGGACCATACTTTTTTAGGGTAGTTGACTATGTTCTAAGAAGCATTAAGATGCAAATTTTCAAAATCACATTTTGAAGAGAAGCCATTGAGGAGGTTGGCCCTACAAATTTTGTATAATTAATTACAAATGCAGTTTATGTATGCAAAGTAACAAGCAAGCTAGTGGAGGGTACCCACAGCCATATTTTTTGGACCCCATGTTGCATGTATGCTAGTAAACAATGCAATGAAAGACATTGGAAAGATTAACTATGTCAAAAAGATTGTAGCCAAGGCTATGGAGGTGCAGAATGTTCATTTGCAATCACCAAATATCGTCAGCACTCATTTGAAAGCTTTTTCAAGGAAGGAATTCCTCAAGCCAATTGACATCCTACATTGCATCCCACTTTGTTTTGTTGGATAGGATGCTTAAGTCACAAGAGCCCCTAGAACTTATGATCATGACACAAGATTGGACTCGATGGCTAAAGTCCAACACTAGACAAAGGGGAGAAGGTGAAGGAAGTGGTGGTGAGAGACACGTTTTGGGCCAAAGTGAAATACATCACATCAATCATACTTCCAATTTTTAGTGTCATCAAATATGGGGATTCTAATAGCCCTACTCTTGGTGAGATATAGGAGTGCATTGAAGGCAAATAAAGGAAGTTATTCGGGTGAGGGACCCCCACCCTAGAGTTCTACTATAAGCATATTCAGCCCATCATTCAACATAGGTGGAAGAAGCTAGACATGCTACTTCATATGGCTACATATGCACTTCATCCAAAATGGTATTTAGGGAGGCCAAGTAGATTTATCCCTTTGGATAACGAGGAGGTCAAGAAGGGCTTTATAAAGGCCCTAAAAAAAGGTATAGTGCAAAGGAGACTTCACAGGTTAGAATGGAGCAGCTCGAGTTTACTGAACTTGTTGGCTACAAATCTTAAGTGGGGTTGAAAAGGCTAACATTGGCACAGGAGAAGCCAATGAGTTGGTGGCGACTGTATGGCTGCCCAAGACTGTTGCGAACACTTGCGATTCGTCTTCTTTTCTAGGTTTGTATTTCATCTACTACTGAGAGGAGTTGGTCAACATATGGTAAGATCCACTCTCTTAAGAGGAACAAACTTACATCTAAGAGAGTAAAGAAGCTATTAGCCATACACAATGCCTTGCATCTCATGGATCTCAAGACAACAGAGTACAAGTAGACCCCACCATTAAAATGGGATGTAAATTTTGAGGAGCCAAGGCACGTAGAAGAATGGAATGCGCAACAAGGATTGATTGAGATCCCATCGAGGATGAGGATGACAATTCCAACGAGGAGTTCATGGATGTTATTTTAGATGCTGATTCTGATTTTTTATTTGTACTTTTCTCTTTGTAATATTGTTGATGTATTTCGGATTAATGATATCAGATATTGCCAATTGATCAATCATAATGGTTTTATTTCAGCTTATTTAAGTCCCTTCAAGTTATTATTTACAGTATATTTTACATATTTATATATTATTTTAATTAGCCATCTCCCTTTTGTCCCCAAACATTGGTTTTTTGCCATCCCAAAAATCCCGTTCCATTGTCCCATAATCTTATGTTACTATGATGTGCACTTCAGGTGCCTCATCACACTCAAATCTAATGGGAAGTTTCCATGGCTTACACCGTTGCTTGCATGTATCTCATCACATCCGCCACTTGCGGTGTTTTATTTCCCCTTCGTCTTCCTCTGAGATTTTTTCCCTTGTGCGCCATTTCTCTTCCTCACAACTGCAACAACAATCACACCCGCCATACCTTCTACCCAACAACCTTTGCATTAGAAGATGCCTTCATTGTTTTCTAACCACACTCCTAAATGTGGAAAACACAATCACTCGCAGGATAGCAAACAATGCAATCGCAGGTAGAGGATCCAATGAAAGATTGTCTTATTATACCACGCAACCTAGTTATGCAAAAGGTCAATGAAACGCACAACAATGCACCCATGCATAGCATGAAAAACACAAGCTTCAATATATTACTTTAATGGAGGAATATACAGTTACATGTACCAAAATATTACAATCTTAAAACAAGCAAAGCTACTACAATCACAAATAGAACACACTACATGCAATCTCACTATCTAGACTTGTAAGCTCACAAACCTATGTTTAGAACCATACTCAGCTTTTTGGTTTGGCTTTCCTTGCATATCTCCTTGCTTGAACGGCCAACCCCTTACATAAAGATGTTCACACCTTATATAGGCATTTCCTCCAACTATCAAATAACCACTTGTGATGTGGCACTTTAAATTCCATTTTCTTATAACTGCCAACTGTCAGAACAGTTATAATTCCTTTGCGTTCGTGACACTTTTCACTAAGACCTGAACATGGATCAAACATGCCACATTTCGAGTGATGTATATTTCCTCCACCAGAGTATGCGGACAACTAATGGGCATATAAGAAGTTTCCTACATAACTATGCAGGTTGTGTAGGTCACCCCATCTTGCGTAGAGTTGTGTAAGACCATAGTTTGCACACAAGTCCAATTCTTCTACACAGAGTGCACAAAATGTCTCCTAATATCCTATTGCACAAGACATGCACACACACTTGTCGCCACTTCACTGTACAAGTGTGCAGAGCTCACAAAGATAGTGCACAAGATATTTGCGAAAGATTTCAACCTTCAACGTAGAGCTCGCCAATTCTCCCAACTTTGCGCAAGACAACACAGATGCACAAGGACAAGTCTTTATTCTTCAACCAACAATAGCTGCACACAAAACAAAGGTTGCACAAAACTACCTTATTACTACTCTTAAGTATTTTTAGGTGATGCACAATTGCTTGTGAACATGAACGCTCTTGCATCAAGTGTCAAGCAAGTTTTGGCATTCGAGCAAGATATTCTAGTGCCAGCCATGCATCTCCCATTCAAACACAAGCACCTATGAGGGCAGAAAAAACATTTCATGTTGGGCACAATTCCTTCCAACAATATGTTCTTGTACCCTTCTATAGCTTCATGCTCAAACCGAGATTTAATAAGTAAACCTATAAGGCCATTGTAAACAAAACCACCAAACACAAACACAGACTTTCTCCTCTCTTCCAAAGCCCTAAAACCTGTTGGATACGTCCATATAATCCAAGGCTGTGGAGCATTATCATATAAGTTTGAGAATCAAACCCACATTATTGTTTTCGCATTGCCATTTTATTCACCATGTGGATTGTTCCCAGGATTCAGCATGGAATAGTAAGACTCTATAGTGTGCTTAAAACCCGGGTGTTGGTAGTCCAATGGAGAAAACCCAATGCTTCATTTGATTCAGCATATAACTAGAGGACTTGAACCACATGGCGTGTAATTAACCTTTTTCCATGCCTAATTATTGAAGTGATACTAGGACTTTCTGAAATTGGGTGGGTGTTAGTCTTTTTCTTCTTCATTTCTGCTTTATTTTGTGTACAGGAACAAAATTCAGGGTGGAAAACCTTTCAGTTTTTCCTGCTCTTTTGAACCAAAAGAACTCGACAGCAACAGATCCTCCTCTTCCTGATGCTCTGCATGTACATTTACAAACCAACTTCACTTTCCATATTTCTATTGAGCATGTTTTCGTCGCTTCAACTATATTCCAGCAAGTGGATGAAGCCAATAATTTTCCCACTGCTGTGTCACCTCCACCCTTTCACTAAACATATCCACCTTCTTGGTACCAATCTGATGATGTCAATTCTTTTTTTTATTAAATTAATCCCAACGGTGAAAGTTAATCCTCGAGGGAACACTAATTCTAGGCTCCACAAATTTTGGATTTGAGGATGTGGTGAGGAAAAGCCCAATTTTTATTGGAGAGGATTGGATTCATTGTATTCCTAACTGTTTATGTTTCCTATATTTGTATTAATTTACCTTAAGACCCTTACTAAGAGATTGTAATTGGCAAGTAAATTTATTTTAAGCTTTGTGTTTGAGATTTGATTTTTGGTGGAAAGCCTGAAAGAACTCACTTGCTTAGTTGAAACCAACTACTTTGTTTTAAATCACTAAGTATAGCAGGCTCCCTTGTTGGTGATCCAGCCGACACTTGTCACACGCCGTCAGATTATCATGAGTTTCCTCATGCATTATGACCACAACATCAGATCCTCGAACTTTCAAAGAAGCCAATATCATTGCAGAATAGGATAGAACCATGTTAAAAGAGTATAGTTCCTTTGCAGAATAGGATAAAACTATGTTAAAAGAGTATAGTTCCTGATGAAGAAAATACTTGGGACTTAGTATTTCTTCCAAAAGGAAGAACCATGGTTCGATGTGAGTGGAGTTATTGAACCAAGTTTTCAGCTGATGGGAGAATAGACAAGCACACAGCTGGATTGATCACCAATGCTTTTTCCCAAGTTGAGAGCATTAATTAATTTGAAACCTTTGCACCCGTAGCCAAAATGAGCTTCATTGGCCTTGTTCTATCTATCACTGCATCTCAGAGATGGACAGTCCATCAAATGGATGTGAAGAGTGCCTTGCTTCACGTTTGGCTTTCGGAGGAGATAGGCATGGATCAGCCTCAGGGTTTCGTTAAGGACTCTCCTCGTATGCCAAGTTAAGAAATTTCTCCATGGCCTCGAGCAAGGCTCGGTGTGAGAAGATGGATTCTTTTCTTCTATTTTTGGGATTCTCTTACTGTCACTCAGGTCCAACTGTCTACTTTCTGCGGGAGCACGGTGAGTTTATCCTTCTTGTGCTTTCTATGGATGATCCCATCCTTACAGGATTACAAGAAGTTCACCATCACACATTGATGATGTGAAGTCTTCTTTTCAGAAAGCAATTGAGACGACTACTGACATAGGGCTTCTTCAGTGTTTCTTTGGTTTGGAGATTACTCAGATTGCATCAGGGATTAGTCATTCACAGCCCAAGTATGGCTTATATCTTTTGGGCAGATTTCACGTGACAAACTGCAAACCTGCACCTACTCCTTTCTTATAAGGAGTCAAGTGAAAACCAAGTGTTCTACTCCCTTGGTTGATGCTACATTGGTAGCGTCATCTACTTCACTCACAGTCACCCTGATATCTCTTTTGCGTTTGGCTTAGTTTCTCACTTCATGCAAGAACCACATGAGCTGGTGTCCCCAACATTTCACCCTGAAATCTGGAACTACCCCTTTTAAAATTTTCCGTTCTTTTTAAAGTAAAGGGTCATGTTTTTGTTTTGTTTTGCCTGCAGTTGCTCGCATTGCTCAAACGTATCTCCAGGAAGTCATAAAGCCACATTCGCCAAATACCCACGTGTTGAAGCTCACTCAATTCACTTCCGAAACCTAGTCTGGTTTTATAAAAGCACTTTTACTTTTTTATATTTAAAAAATAAATAAAAGTTTGTTTAAAAATAGATTGAGCTGAAATTAATAAATTTGGGTTATATAAGGCACTTCACCCCATCATTATTACCACAGAGCATTCACCCAAGGAAGAGTTTTTACAGACTAGCTAATTGGAGAAGTTTTTCGAGCAATTGCCTGCAACTTCCTTCGGGTATTTTGTTTTTATTTATTTCTTTTGTGTTTTGGTTTTTGGTCTTTCTCCGTTTTTTGTCTGGCAATCCCCATAGCCTATTCTTTCTTCCTATCAAACCTTTTCCCAGGCTTAGGGTTTTGAAAAGCTATCCAGTGTTTTTAATTGCCAATCAATTTGTCTGTCAAAGCTTGTATTTGAAGCTAACCGGATCAAACAAGTGGAAAGTTCAAGATTTTTGCCTTGTCTGAGGTTTAATCCAGGTTGAATGATTAAACAGATCGTGGATCTAGAAGAGTTTGTCTTCCTTTTGCAGAGCAGCCATGGCCAAGGAAGAAAAAGCAGCATTCTAGAGGGTCATTCAAGGGGGAAAATCACTCAGGCAATTGCGTCAAGGATCAAAGCAGAGTCTTCTAGTGCAAATCGTGGTTTTTCAATGCTAAGTCTTATGTTTTCCATGATGTTATCCTCTTCTAATTTCAACACAATTCTTAGGAAGGAAAAGCCACTTGCGTTATCGTGAATTCAAAGGTCCATGTCTTCTATAATCCACGTTGCCCTCCTTCCTCAAAATCCACGCAATTGTTCCTTGAGTTTCAACGCAAATACCAAGAAGAAATAATGGATTTTAAAGTGCTTGTTCATTCTAAGAATATGAGAGCCAAATCGTGGTTTTTCAGGGTCCGGGGCAGCTGCCTTGTTTTATCAAAATTCAAGCAAATACAAGTTGCCTTCCACCTTAGAAATTCACGCAAATACAAGCTGCCCTTCCCCTTCAATTTCCACACAAATATTAAAAAGAGAAGTTGCAAAGTCAAATCTTGGATTTTGAGTTTCCCTTCCACTCCCATTTCCACACAAGTTTAAGGCAAGATGTTTAGGCTAAAATCGTGGTTTTTCTAAACTTCCTTCCCTCTCTGATTTCCACGCTGCCTTTTACCTCAAGTTTTCACGCAAATTTAAAGCAAAAGCACTTAGTGCAAGTTGTGGTTTTTTTGGATGCTTTATCCTCTAATATCAAGTTGCCTTCCTCCTTCAATTTTAACACAGTTCACTTAAGTTGTCGTGAATAATCATTGTCTTGTCTTCCTTCTAAAGGCTGCCTTCCATCTTCAATTTCCACGCAAATATTAAAGGAAGGAAGTTGCAAGTTAAGTCGTGGATTTTAGCTGCCCTTTCTTTACATTTTCCACGCTGCCTTCCTCCTTTAATTTCCACGCAAGTCATTAAAGCAAGTCGTGATTTTTTAGAAGACTCATTCTCTTTGCAAGTTGCCCTTCCTTTCCATTTTCCACGCAATTTCTAAAGGGAAAAGAGACTTAAGTGGTTGTCGTGAATATCTAGCAAGTTGTTCTTTGCCCAAACGCGGCCTTTTGAAAGAGAAGCATTTAAAGTGTTTGCATGTGAAGCCAGCTTGTCCTCCAGTTTCAACGAAGCAGCTATTCTCATTGCCAAATCCATGCAATCTGCTAAATTGCATGTTAAATCCCTCTAAAAGCCCATGCATGTTGTCTAAAATCTCCCAGTTGAGCCCATGTTGAGCCTACTTCTCTTTGCTTTCATCCGAAGTAATTCCCAGAGTTCAAGGCTTCCCATATGCAATAAAAAATAAAAGGGGGATGAGTTGAATGTTTGTCTGAATTCTTTCCAGACAATTCACTTGTGCACATACTTGAGAAGAACTGCAAAAGCTTCAAGGACAAGAGGTGGAGACAGGACAGAGGCAACATCTGCAAGCAAATCACAGTTAGTTGCTCAGGGGGAAATAGATGGAATCATTATTCCTCTCACAAGTTCCTCTCACGGGTAATCCAGTTGAGAAGATTGATAAAATCTACAGTGATGCCAAACCCAGTTTGATGAGAGTCAAAGGAAAGGATTCAACAGCATATGGGAGAATGAGCTTCTCAGATTCAAGGCAAAGACATCATTCATGAGTCAAAAGTACAACACATGTTGGATTAGCATACAGAGTATGGAAGGAGAACAAGACTGAGAGTGTTGCAGTTGGATTAACTTCTAATTTTTTCTCCTCTTTCTTCTTTTTTCTCTTATTTTCTCCAACAAAGTAATTGAGTAATCAATTAAATTGTAAAACTTATGTAATTGGTTTAAAAGCAATTACTTCAAGTTACTAGAAAAAGTCAACTACTTGGGAATAGGTGGCAGACATGCAAGGCGTTGATTTAGTCTTCAGTTGTAAATTATGCATGTCATGCAAAGAGGAATTCTAGGAGGAAGATTGCGAACTATTTTCTTTCTTATAGCTTCCACATGCAGGAATTCATTGAAAGTTACCTATTTGTATTTGCCCTCTATGCATTATAAATAGAGGAAGAGCCTATGGGTTAAAGGATCATAATTTGTTCGTCAGAACTTGTTTAGCAGAGGCTTTTGTAACTAAAGCATTCTTGAGTTTTCAGACTTTGTGTTGGAACCCTTGATGTAATTTCTGTGAAAGTTGGGGATTGAATAAAAGGTGGATTTCTGGAGAACTTTGTGTCTATAGTGCTTTGCCGATTACTTCTATTCAAGGTTTTAGATAAACTTTGTGTTATCTTAAATCTAGGTTAGAAGTTGTTTCTTTCCCTTATTGTTGAATGTTGTGATCTTTATCTGTTTATTTGATTTGTGTGGATGAGACCAACTCTGATAGCTATTGGTTAATTCAACACATCTTCCTTCTTTACGTACTATTTTTTCCCCTTCTGCAAATATCCCATCACAGTGGCTTACTTGCTGCCAAATTACCCAGTTGTGGTTCACAAGCTGAGGGAATTAAAGTGAATCCCTTAAAAGTAGTTATTAGGATTGACCCCTGCAAAATACATAAACATATTACACAGGAGCTTCGTCATTACATGAAGGAGATATATCTCATGACTGCCTAGGTTTTGCATTGTGCATAAAATCTAGCCAACATGATTTTTATTCAAAAGTTGCAAAATGCGACATCAAAGGCACATATACATATGGCATCCACTATTCTACATATGGCACAAAACATTTGTTAGGCTACACAAACACAGTTTGGGCTGGTGATGTTTACGATCACAAGTCACCTCGGGATATGTTTTGACTCTTGCCTTTGGCCTCCTTGTTTTCTCAAGCAAGAAGCAACATACCATTGTGCTTTCACTTACAAAATTTACGTAGAGAGGAGATATGATTGCCAATACAAAGTCCATTTGAATCCAGCAGATCTTACCAGAATTCGATATTCAATAAGATCAGCCTATGACTATTTGGTGTGACAATCAAAGCACCATCCAAATTTCCAAAAATTCAGTGAGCAATAATGGATACCAATCATATAAAAAATCTTCATGCACTACGTCAGGCTCTTGATTCATGAGCACACCACTGACTTGCAATATTTTCACACAAAGTTGTAAGCGGTGGACATCTTCATCAAACCCTTGACAAAGAGCAAGTACCTGTAACTTTGAGTACTGCTAGGGGTTAAGGAAGTTGTCGTTGGGGGGAGGGGGGGCGGGCGCATAGGGGGGAGGTTGGGGGCAGGGTCAGAGTCCTTCCTTCTTCATTACACATATCATAAATGGGTATCTCATCGGGCCTTGTTATCTGACCCATATCAGAAGTTTGTAGCCTACCTAAGTTGCACTTAAGGGGGGGTGCAGGTGTAGGTATACACCTTACATTTTGAGTTACTTAGATCATATTACTTGGGATAGATTATTTTCTTTTCCTAAAATATCTAGGATATTAGATGCACTTTAGAATGTCCTCGTTGGACCACATAGGTTGTCGTTTACCCACATAAGAAATTAGCCAACCATATGCATTAAATAAAGTAAGCCAAGCATATGAATTTAATAGGGGTAATTCAGTTCCTATAATACTAGCAATTGCATTGGAGATGCAATGGAGACGCTGATAGGGTAAACGGCAGATAATTTTTAGTGTTAGGAGGTGGAAGCTGCAGACGGAGCCATGCGGAGACCCTGAGCTAGACACACACACAGAGGAACAGAGTTAATATTTTTTTACGGGAACTCAGTTTACTATTTTTTTCTTTGTTGGTACGCTGTAAGCTGCCACATTGAAAGAAATCTCTGTAGTCTTTGAAGACTTGAAGAAGTAACTGACTTAACCACAGAATAAATTGTTTTAAACCAACCTGGATTTTAAGCGGGTGGAAGTAATTCATTAATGTTTAAATGATTTTGGAGAAGACAAGCAAAAGTAATTAGTTGCACCGAGATCGAGAATTCGATGGGAGCAGGAACATTTTTTTTACAATGTTTTTTGCCAATGTGAAGGGCAAGACATTTTGCCCTTAAATACAGGGAACATATGCATCCTGTCATATACAATAACAAAATTTGAAATCTGGAGAAGCCTTAACTGCTAAGAGCGAGACAACAAGGAGAAAGACATTAATGAAAGATTCCATGAGATCGATTGTGTAAACACTCAATCTTGTATCTTCAAAATTTACAGTTAATGGGAACATAAAACCCAAACCAATCACCAAATTTCAAACTTAATAACTTTATCAAAACACTGAAGAAGATGGCACCAAAGATTAGTGAAGTTTATTCAAAGCAGACAGAGGATACTGGTGATGTCAGAAGATGCTGCTGTAAAGAGGACCACTTTTTTATGTTGGATTCAATGTTCTTGATTAAAGTAACGCCAAGATGTTGGAGAACAGGATACCTCGCGGGACAAAGAGCAGCCTTCACATGGTAAACATATAAATTTTGCTCGTGCTTCTAAAATAACTTCACTTTGGAATCAGCTTCAGCTTTTTTGAGAAATAATGATGCTGCTCGACTCCCACCTCCTGCTGCACTGCGGCAATTGTCTATATCCAAATTCTGATTCAGCCCAACGCTGTTCCGACGAGAATTGCAGAGCAACACACCTATGCTGAATTGTACCTAAATCGAGACAGCTGCTTACACTGGAAAAACATTAATAAATCCGAAACGTAGAGAGTGGAAAGTAAGATTACTCTTTACATAAAATATTGAAAACCAGATTACAGCTGAAGGCAAAGTGCATATTAGATTATCTCCTAGCCTGAGAACGAAGATGTTACAAGCACCATAAGTTAATATACTAATTAAGACATCTTACTTGATTTTTTCTCATTGTTGGCTTTTTTTCATAGTCTGCACACCTAATATCATAAACGTATAAACAATGTGTGAGAAACAAAACCAAGCCTAGTATAATGTATAAATAAGATTCCTACACAAGATATTGGCTCCAATTTCTCCTATGAACCCAAAATAAGAGCCTAGTAAGAACATCCAACACGCTGATATAAACAATACGCTGATATTTTGGGTTCATAGTCTGCACACCTAATATCATAAACGTATCAAAATGTGTGAGAAACAAAACCAAGCCTAGTATAATGTATAAATAAGATTCCTACACAAGATATCGGCTCCAATTTCTCCTATGAACCCAAAATAAGAGCCTAGTGAGAACATCCAACACGCTGATAACTTAATGATCTCTTAACCACTACAATACAGCGAATTGTAATACTCACTTCATATTTTTTCCAGTTCTTGTCAATGTTGCCAAGCAATATGGAGTCACTGTCCTCTAGAGGCACTACTCCACACTTCTTACCTGTAATATGAGAGGAAGAATAGAACATTCAGTAAAGGGATTAATTATTTTAAAGAAGTATTGGACGAAATGCTAAATAACACAAGAAATCTAATTTCATTGAACAATCTAAAAATGTTATATAATAGCACACGTAATTTGTAATGCCAATAATCAGAAATTGGGTGCCACCAATTAAAGAGTGCGGAGCTGCTAAGAAGTGCGAAAAAAAGAGGAGGAAATTTGTAACAGAAGAAGCTAGATAGCCTACTAATAAGGAAGAATGTTTAGTTAACATTCACTCTCTGCTTCTGGACCGACATATTTTGGTCCATGGGGTTTCCTATAAACCTTCCTTGTCCCATAAGAGAAAGGAGATGTTGACATGGAGAAAACAACTGGAAATGAAATCCCCAGGATATGTAGCATGTATTTTCCTAATAAACACACCAGTCAGAGAACTCAGTCGAATGTGAAAATGAACTAAGGAAAAATGCAGCAGCGAGAACATCGTATTCATTTGTGGAAAAAGAGGATTAAAAATATAATACCAATGTACAAGGCAACAAGGCATTCATCTGCATTAGCATTCCAGATTTCGCTCCATTTCTTTATCTGCGAAATGATAAGTAAATCAGCTCAAAGGCATGTGTCTAAAACAGAAGCGAATAGTATCGAACAAAAACAGGGTAGATCATTTTTTCTGCGAGTTGTCCTTTTTTTCCTTTTTGTACCTGTGTACTGTAGGTCGTGGTCAATATGCTTGGTGAACAACAAGTCTCCCCGGAGACTGCAGAGCTGCTCCATGGCAAGAACACATGAATATGGAACGGAGAGGGTCGGTGATCCGCATGTACAGGGGTTTGTTGTATTCTAGTCAATCATTTTAGGAATGATCGAATTCAAATTAAATAGCTGTAAACAATTTCATATGAATTTCAATAATTGCAAAGCAAGCAGATAATTATAATGATCTACCCCCCTTTGATTTGGAAAAATGCAAAGAACGTAAATGAATGCAGTAGTTGAAAAGACTTCAATAACAAGCAACTATGTATTCTGATTTCTTATAATCATTTGCAATGCATAATCAAAAACTATTTTAATAACACACGCAACAGTAGTTTGCAGAGTTGATATCAGGCGAGGCAGTATGCGCGTCGCTGAAGACCATTTTTTAAAACAACCACGAAGATAGAGGCAGTTTGGATGTTTTTTACAATGGAATAGTGCGCCTTAAAATTTCACCGAGCAATCCAAATATGCACCAAAAAACTATCCATCCAACAGTCCAGAAACATACATCCAAAATTATAAAGCATGGACATAAGTGTAATTTTTTTTTAGCCACACAGGCCTGCAAAACAAAGGTAAACGAGCAAAGTTAGAATGCTTATTAAACAGTCCACAACACACCTTTTTTTTAGGGTGCGGAAAAAGTAAATGGAAAGGAGTATTAGAACTACAAACAACCTATTTATGAGCTAGGGTAGAGCCCTTGACTGGTAGGGTGGGAGCCTCCTCGTCCATTTTGTCTTGACCTGCACTTGTATCAGATGGTCCTGGATCATCGTCCATGTCAGCTTCCTCAGGGTCCTCATCTTCTGATAGTTGCGGCTCATCTTTCCAACGTATAATGTCCACAATGCAAGTTTTGTGAAGGATGTCATGCTCCATTGCATCCCTTCCACATGCAAGAGGGAAGTCTCTTACAACCGAAGGGCTTTCAACAAACAACTGTTCTCGAATGGACGCAACAACAGCTTTGAATGAACTTGATTTTGGTGGAACTTTTAGTTCTATGGCCATTATGGTAAGCTTATTTGTTTGCTTTTGGGTCGCTCCCCCCCCCCCCCCCCCCTCCTTTTTTCTTCCTTTCGGCATCTGTGGGAAAGAAGCAACAAGAGTCAATATGTGGAGGAGAAGCACTCATCGAGCAATATGCACATAAAAATTTTAAAAAAATTAAGTGCAACAGATGTGGGGGGAAAGCAAAGCAAAAAATGTGTGAACGCATGGAAAATGAAGAGATGGGTGTGTTGTCACACATGAACAGTTCAAGAAAGGGAAGAAGGCATGCGCAGGGCGTCAATGTCAAAGGATGTGGCCAAGGAGTTACAAAGGCATTGTTCTTCTTGCTTTCTTTTTTGGACATACGCACCATCCGCTATTTTTGCATACCGTTCAAATGGAAAAGCCGGAGGTATGCATAGGTCTTCCAAGGTGCGAACTCTAGAAATTGCAGTGAAGCTCAAGCCTTGGTGCTCTGTGCCACCAATGTCTACAGTCGCTTTCAACAAGGTAATCCCCTAGAATTTGTGGATGGTCAGAGCCCATGCCATTTTCAACGGTATTTGGCGATAAGAACCCCGAGTAATAAGAACAATTGGAGCACATTGTAGGCACACATGGTCACATGGTGGACCAAGGTAGTTTTTAGAACTTAACAACTCACTGCTAGTGGGAGGTCAGGGTGGTTTTGCTACCAGGGTTGTACAAAATGTCAACAACTTGGCCAAGTGCACGTAATTTATAAGTCCTAAAGAAACCCATTGATTTGAGGTAAGCATAACTTATTGAGCCATTGCATGTGAGGATTTTGGGTTTGAGTTGTTCTTCATCCACTTCTAACTGAAATGCCTTAGTTTGGTTTTGACGGCAATACTATAAGCTATGGGCACACCAAGAGACTGTCCAACATGTGCATATTGTGATAAAGGGCTCATGCCATTTAACGCATACAAATGGATATGAGGAGTACTGAAAAATTCTATGTTCTGTAATTTACAATGATGCTTTTGTGCATGACAACTTCAGAAGATTTAAATCCTCTATTTTAGGTTCTACATTTCTTATTTTAGACAAAAGATTCCGGAAATTGATTTGACCTTCATTTGCACCTTGTTGCCTAAAGTTTGTTTCCAAGGTGACAATTGTGTTGAAACAGCACTAGAGGGAGGACCCATAAGATTTTCCTTCATACAAAGGTATTTCCATCACAGGCGGCAACTAGCCAAGGTCCCCAACCAGAATGATGGACCTCCCGCCGAACATTGAATTCATATGGTGAGGGAATGCTTTTTGAAGGCGTTCATCAATGCATGTTAGCAATTTTGGGCCAACAAAGCTCATTTCGTCAATTAAAATGTGGTTGACATGCTCTTCGAGACTTTCTTGGAAAGATGCAAGCTATTGGCCCTCGAGCAATTTCATATTTTTTTACAGGTATCCACAAGGTAGCATGGATAGTGGAAGCATTTATATTGAAATTTGTAACCCCTTTTGCTACCAATAATAATACCGGCAATGATTCTGCAGATGAAGAAGTATTGTTGAACGCCAACCTAAGACCTTGTCAATAAGAAATAATTTACTCATTCTTGCATTGCCTTGGATTATCATTTTCAATGGAGGTAGGCGAGAATGGAGATTGTAGTGTTGAACAATAATGTCATAAGTTATGTCGTTGTTCATGCAAAGAAAGTATTTGTTGTAGAGAGGGGTCCGTGTACAGTAAGTGGATTGATAGCAGTGGTTTGCACAGTTGAAGTCTATGAATGCAGTCTATTGTTTCTTGTAATGAAAGGGATACATTTGTAACATTCCAAGAATGGTTAATGTCAAAAGTCATGATATTAAAGTATATCCATGTTCATTCTTTCAATGCATTCTTTGGGGTGAAGTCGCAGACAACAATTGCCACTCATTTTCTTCAACTAGCATCTCGATCATGACAATCAGTCTTTTGAAGATTCCTCGGAACTAGATCCCTTTAGACTCTAGTGGTGTTGTTTCAATATGCCATGTGGAAATAGTTGTCATTCATAACCTCCCGATTAGCAAAAATCTATGTCAGGCTACCTATACCAAATGTCAGAAAGAATATTTTGGAACATGGTTTGTATAAGAGGATCTCGGTGAAGCAAAAAACTTCAAAAGATTTCAGATTCCATAAAGCGGACATGCTAAAGAATCGGGGGATAACTCAAACTATTGTTGTGATCTCTCGTTTTTCCCATTTTTCTTTTTTGTGAGATTTTTCATAAGACCAACTTTAATAGCTTCAATAAGGAAAAACTCTTCAAATTGGGAAGGACAAAAATGTATGCATCAACAAAATTAGAAGAAGTTTGGGTCACTGGTCCACCTTGCGAGACCCAACGTTGAACTTGTCTTCCTATATTCAATGAGATAAAGGAATAACTGCAAACAACAAGTGGAAGATTTTGTAAAACGTGGCATGTTTCTTGTGCGTTGATATCACATTCGATGACACTTTATGTGAGGACCTTGCTACTTTGGCAGAGTCTATTGAATTATATCTTTTATAAATTATAGAAAGAAGTTGTTGATGGATCTCAGAGTGATGCTTAGCTTTAGAGGCATATTTTGTAATATATTTTAAAATTGTATGCCTAGATAAAACATGTTGGAAATCAACATTTGCGTGCCAAATGGAAAGCATGTCAAGATTGTGTGTGTTTAATATCTCATCATTTTGAGAGGGTATGCATTTTTTTCTTCCCAACTCATCAACATAAAGCAAGCATTATATTTGCAGGGGCCAAGGGGCATTGTTACAACATTGAAGTTTAAAGCCTTTATTTCACAAACATTTCTATTGCTATATTTTGTATGCCTTTACACATGATTCAATGGCTCCTCATAATCTGTAAGGGATTTAGATGTAAGTATTGAATCTGTATCTAGTAAGAAAGGTTCATCCTTTATTATATGTTGTAATCTAGCTTATAAGGATAAGTTTTCCCTTGTGTTCTATGAAAAGATGTGATCAATTTTTTTTTTGCCTCTTTAACTTCCCAGCTAGTGTTCCTATCCAAAGTTCCAATGTTCGGTGTGTTTCCAACCAAAGGAATTCATGAACATACGTAGAGCTTCGATGTTGTCACTCATACCTACATAACGAAGGAAATGGATATAAACAACTAGAATATTAAAAAACATATGTCCATAAAATCAAGAATATTTAAGTTGAACGAAGCACCTATACCAATAGTCAACTACATGCATGTGATTTTCTAGAATCTCATTCCAAAAAATTGTGAAACATTGATGCATGTAGAGAGATGTGAGGTGAGGATTTAAAATTAAATTAACAAGTCTCCAATGAGAGGGAAGTTAAGCATCCACCATGCCATTCCATACATAAGTTTGTGTAAGTCAAACCATTTGTAAAGTTTAATATACTTGATTTTTTTGTAAAGTTTTTCTTATCTTTAAAAATCATAGCTTCTGATTAAGCTAAATATGAAATATATATGCCTGATTTAATGCAAGTTTGCAGTAATAAATAAATAATGAAATACAAAAACCAACCCAATCAAACTAAGCAATGAAATGTATAAACCCTAAGTATAAAGAGGGTTAGAAGAGCCTTAGCTGATTCGAGTAGGCTGCGGGACTATGTCACAATGGAGAGCGGCTAAAGAGAAATGAGAGACCATCACACGGGATCTTGGAAAAATGTAGATCTGAGTGATTTAGTTAGACTGGGGCACATGGAGAAGAATGAGGGGCACTTGGGCACTCTGTTATGTGTTTTGGGTGCCCTAGTCTGCAGAAATGGTCAGAACTTGGTTTCAATATGGTCGATAGATCTTTGCACTTGTTCACTTTTTTTCTCGTGTATGTCACACTTAGATCACTAATGTCGTTGTAAACCCGTAATGAAGAAAGCACCTATAAAACCCCAAATAAAACATCAAACCCTAAAAAATAAAGATACAAATTAAGGGCTTAGACTATCCTCGTCCACTACAATGGTGGACTTCCAACTGAGCGATGCACTACATCTTAGACCCAATTTAGTTTTGTGTGTATGTGCAAAATTGTTCCCTAAGTTGCTCTCGTGCATGGCGCACTTTGTGAATAACGAGCAAGTAGTCCAGATGTAGAATCGTAAATCAATGTGTGCATGGAATAAAATCAACTCCCCATCAATGTGAAGTGTGATCCGTAAGATGAGACCAACATTAGTAGGGTCAACTTGTGAGTGGAGCTAGATGGCAACCTTGTCAACATGGAGTTCACTGTAGATGCCTTGATGGATGCAACCTTAAGTGGTGCATAAGTAGTGCATTCACGACATGAGCCCTACAAACAAGGAAATCATATGCCATGTCTTCCTTCCCCTTTCTTTCACCACCAAAATGTAAACATCAGTTAGAATTGTATTGGCCAAGTTCTTGCAAAATAGTCTATGACGGGAGAACCGGATCTACAAAATATGGGACGCAACCATGTTTCAATATAAAAAAACTTGGCATTGCCATGCAAGCAACCAAGAATTACAAGCTATGAATATAGAGCCACCTATCTATCAGGAGTGGATAATGAAAGCAAGGAATGAAACTATGAGAAATAATTTTGAATGCAATATTAATTCACTTGTTTTCTTCCGTAAATATTTTTTCTATATTTACAAGTCACAGCTTCAGACGAAATGATTTTTTTTCCATTTAAAAGGTGCAAAGGAAGAACAACAAAGCTGGAGAACAACATAAAAGCATATTTTTGGCAAAACATGCTTCGAACATTCAATAGTTATTACATCACGAAGCTACTAAAAAAAAGAGGGAGCCAAACGATAATGAAACCAACAAAAATTAGTTGAATCAAAGGATGTTGCAATAAAAACAAGAGCAAAGACCACAATCGCAATTGTTCTTAAGAAATGTCTTCTGAACCCGGTTTCTGAGGGATCGTGGCAATTTCCAGCAGTAAAATTGCATTCTCAGCAAGAAAGTCAATCTTGGTTGCTTCATAGATGACAACAAAGGTTCGTTCTTCATCTCTATACAGTTCCCTTTTCATCGATAATTTGAAAAGGAATTGTTGGGAGAGGGCGCAAATCAAGGCTTGATGTGCATGAACAGGATCGTCCAATAGGAAGCAAAGGTCCCTAGCAGGCAATCCTAAGAGTGCAGTGGCGACATCATCAAAGGCAGTTGCATTCCATAATTCTCCAATGTGGTCTTGAAGTTCAAGATTTAAAACATATTTGTACTCACAATCATTCAATTCCACATTACATTTGGGGCAGTGCTAAGTGGTCCCTGATGTTTGAACCACCTTTTTCCTAGAATGTTTCCCAGAGGACATAGAAGGACAGGCCATGTAGTAGAAGTTATCAAGCCCAATCTTTATGACTGCATTTGACTTGCACAACATGTGTGCTATCAAACGTCACCATTTCATGAACCGCGGAAATGTGCATCCTAGTGGGCAAAGCAAGTGTCGGTGCTTTTTTCTTTGAAAGTGACGGAGGGGGTGTTTGAAACCGGCCTCCATGAAACCATTCTTTCAACTTTTGTACTTTGATTATGTCAAGATCAATAACAAGGTGTGTCATGCCAATTGTATCTATTGTAAATGCAATCCCCAAAGCGTGACGTCTACGTTATAGCCTGACATGTCTGAAAGCTAGCAAGTTCGCTTGTTTATCTCAGTCGTATCTTTTTTGCAAATGAAAGACACAGCTGAGATCAAAGAGAGCAAACCAATCACATCAACTATCGTGGAGGAGGGAAGACTTGCAATCTCCCCTAGTTGTTTGAAGTGGAAAAATTGCATTGGAATGGAAGATGAATCGGACGGGCAATATGTAACAACAGATGTGCGGTGTAAGAAAACTTCACATGATGCATTCGAATGGTTTTAAGACTTGTTTGGTGCTTTGACTTGCCCATTGGACAAAATGTACAACTCTCCAAGGCGAATTCAGTCATAAAATTTGTCACAAGCCTCATTAAAGCATGTCATATGGACCTGGATGCCTTCCCCGTCAATAAAGTCAAATCCAAAGAACCTGCCTTGCCCTTTCACATTTGCGTATTAGGTAAGTGAACTTTTGTGCACAACTTGACCTTTCACTGACCATTGTTTCAAGTAGGGGCTAAGAGCATGTATTGGCATCTGTGTAGACGGAACAACTGATCCAAGAACAGAGTGCGAGGAGCCCTGCCTAGATGCAACACGGTTTGACGACCAAGCAAGTGCACGGCACTGTGCATCATGGGCAAGCAAAAAAGGAGTTGGAGCACCAACGGTTTGAAGTTTCTGGCAAATAATCTCCATTCCAAAAATCAAAACATTCCTACATTAAAAGGTCTAATCAACAAGGGGAAAAGTACGGAAAATGTGTTTTAGAGGAAACTAGACTAAAAAAGCTAAAGGGAGTCAAAAACACACATGTATCCTTTCACCAGCCTACAGGCATAAGACGTCAATTTAACAATTGAGCCTTGTTGCACTTCCCCTTTCTGGATGTTATCATTAAATTTGGATGACAAAAGCCCGTGGTGGGAGTGAACCCCATCGGAAAGGCAAACCTGGTATTTCAGGTCGAAGTGCTACAAGCGAGCGATGGGGTCTAACGAGAGTACTTGAAGGCACGGAGCAAGGTCCGTGGCGCCTTGAAGGAGCCTTTCAATTGAGTTTTCAGACAACTACAAATCCATTTATAGCATTCCAAAAAACAAAGGTTCAGAAAACAGTCATCAAAGGAAAGGAAAGATGTATCGACAACCATCCAAAATAGCATGCGCACAACACAATATTTGCACCAAGTCTAGACGCACTAAACATATCCCTGATTAAAGCCCACGAAAAGGATGCATCCATCCCTCCTCCCCCCACTTTTAAAAAATGCAACAAAACCAACAAAACTATACATGTACATTAATGAAATGCATTAGCAACTCTTTAAAATGGCAAATCCATGTATAAGGAACTTTTTTTTTAGTAGGAAAGAACTACACGAATGATGGTAGAGGAGATATTCAAAAGCATAGAGATAAATTGCTGCATACACCTCTTATCTACTGGACCAGGCATCAGCAACAACAGCAGGTAGATGAAAGTCAACAACTGCAAAAGAGAGCATAAATTGTTATAAGCCAAGCAAAGATGAGCTACAGTAACATTTGTCCGACACGAGCAGCACCCAAAACAGCAAGAGGACATAAAGTCAAATTATCTAATGCCATAAAAGCTAATGAAAAAGCCAATTATAGCTGAATATATGAACCATTCGGTATGCGAATATCTTTTTAATGTGTAACGAATTCCAAAATTCAAAGTCACTCGAACATAGTACAATATATAGTTTGCATCTTCCCAATGACTCTCTTCATGATCACGAGAAGTTTGAATGACAAGGATTACATAAAATGTAATATCCAAATGAGTATGTGTTAAACAAATAATAATACCTACAAAGTGGCATCTATTAATTTTTTTGACAAGCAGCGGTCAACTAAATCCTTGACTAAAATGGAGCAGGCGTTATTTTTTTAAAAGTATTTATCCTTAATTTATGAAGGAAACCTGTACGATCTTTCTATGTTAGGTCAAACTTAGTTTACCTTAGTAATTTAACATTTACTGTAGGTAAATTTAGCATTACTAAGTTTGTTTAGTAGTTACTGTGGTAACTAGGTGGCTTCATATTATTGTTAAATGGTTATGTTTTTATACCCATTTGTATTTGTTTTATTGTATTCACGTAGGTTTATTTGTTGCATAGTTGCAACAATAATATTTGCTTGTATATGGTTGTGCAATATCCATAAATATTATGGCCCTTTTATTCCTCTGTAATTAGCTTAGAAGTTAAATTCTGTGATTTGCTTATTTTCACATTAATAAACTATACACAAGCTGCCTCCCTGTTTCCGGCCCTCAACATTTGGTTTCAGAGCAAGGCTTTGAGAAGCTTGTGCAAGAAAAGGGTTGTAGAGAGGTTACAAAAGAGTTAATACAGTCTTTGGCGAAGTTAAATGCTTCCAGGAGAGCATGTGCTACCTCCAGCAGCTTCCTAGACCCACCTTGCATCCCCACAACCTCCATTTCCACTTCCAGGTGTTTGGAAAGCAATTATTTTTTGCATTGGTGCTCCTGAACCAAGCGAATTTGCTTGCTGGAGAACGATTTTGATTTACAAAAAATCAAATCAGAGAAAAAAAAATATTTTTCCCCCATTAGGGGTTTTCCCTCTAATTTAGAGGTGTATTTAGCTACTGCTAAAGCTAGTAGTCCTGCTACATTTGGTGTCTCTGTTAAGAGCGAGCTGGCGGGTTGCTAAACCGAGATGGCTGCATTGACAGGGGAGCTGTCTCAATCAAAGGGGCGAGTTGGGTTATCTACTGGCGAGTTGGTGAGCTCTCACCAAGCTGAGGACGTTGCATGAGCCAACAAGCCAACAAGCCACCAAGCACATATTTCACTACATAGTTTTGCACGGCCGAGAATACTGCCGTGTGGAGTCCCCTGCATTGGATCCCCTCCTCCGTCAAAGGCCGAGCCAATCGATAATTGCCCCTACCCAAGCCTTCCCTCCATTCCAAACACATGAATTGGGGCTTTCCAATGTAAAAGTGGCCAAGCCACAAAGCTTTTATTTGATCGAGTTGTATTTGTCGTGCCTTGCAAAGAGTTGGGACCGAGCCCGGCCAATACGGCGAGCTCCACAACGAGCCAAACCTCAACACTGTCGTCGACCCATGTTTCCGGTCCTCAGCATTCTATTGTCAAATGGAAGTACTCTTCGAATACTGATAAACTTGGAGTCCAAGGAATACTACAATTGTCCCAAATATGTTTGTGATCTAATTTTTCTTTTAGCTTGTGTTTCCAATGCAAAAATGCTATTAAAGCGCAGGGGCAATACCAGAGATGTGAATGTACTGAGAGTTACAATGACAATATCATCATTACAAACAAAGACTGTTATCTAAGTGTGGGCATAGCACGAGAAAAAATCTAAGAATTAAAAACCGTCGTATGTCAAGAGAATAAAGATCTGAATATCATGAAAATAACTTTGGAACACTCAGTCCAACGAATGTGGTGGCTAGCCGTAAAGTGGATTCGTTCTCTTGGGAGTGGACAAAGTTCAAGTTTGTTTGCGGACACATGACAAGAGTTTCAGCACCCTCGTAAGAATCATACGGCATTTATCGGTTAGTAAATGGTGGAATAGGCCAAGGAAAGAATTTGAGAAGATTCAACTCTTCATGGGGGACGAGATTCAACTCTTCATCTGCTAAGGATTCTCCAATTTAAATGATTTACTTTGTTGTGAAGCAGCACCTCTTGCATTCTCTTTGAAATTTCTGAATCTAGGTGAATTTTGTTCTATGTGGGTTTTGTTCAGCTTCTTAAGTTTCTGCCTTGCCAAAGTCCATAACTTGATGTAATGAATTAATGTGTAATTTCCTTGTAATATTCTAATCGGTCGCTTGAATCCATACCATATTTGTAATGTGAAGTGGCAGTTCTACAATAACTTATTTTAAGCATTAATGGCAATCTCTCTCTGCTCATTTGAATTTTTAAATGGCTTAATCCTTTGTGAGAAGTATTATTTGGAAATTAGTTAAATACTCTGATTCAATTGATTGATCATCAATGTGTATTGACATTTCATTGTTATTCTTTTCCTGAATATGGGTCCAATTTTTTCTCCTTTTAGTTCTTTCATTGATATACAATAGTTTATTCTATGCACACATCACGGGACATAAAAAATAATACGTTTATGATGATCGATACACTAGTAAATTCTGAATGTCTTCAAAGAAAGAAAGAAAATAGAAACATTGTGGCTACTGCTTATGTATCATTGAGATACAATGAAGACCAATTCAAATACTCGGAGAAAAGAATGAAGGGAGTTCAAACCAAACTTGAAACATAATTACGGCACTAAAATAGTTCTATATAAAAGTTTAATTCCATGCCATTTGAAGGAAAGTCAACAAAATTTGTGATTATAATAAAATGAAGATTAACTCTCTTCAATCAAAAATAAGTTCAAGATATCCAAATATGCCTAAATTTTTTACTATAGCAACATAATACTTTTTGCAAAAATCTAAACTCAAGCCGTGAATGAGGAATATGATTTTGAGGCAATCAATTCACAAAAATTAATTAATAAAAGAACAAGCCATGGCAATATCGACCCATTCAATACAACACTACAACAATTCTTCCTTGAAATCCTAAACTTGAGAACTGATCAGCAATGAAACCAAGGGAAAAAATATTAAAGATACAGTTTTTCTTGGAAGCACTAAAAATTTCTCTCTATTTATTTGATGTTAAAGAACGTAGAAAGAATGAAAACAATTGTATAAATATTGTACTTAATGTATATCAATGTGAGTGTAAAATATAGCTTACTACGATACACTGCAGCCCCTCAAGTCCCTAGGGGATTATTTATTTTACATTTTTTAAAATCAAATGAGACAGGGGAGAATTTGCTACAGTCAACTAACCAGCAACCGTAGAAGTTTTTTTGAATAGAAGATACCAGTTGCGGACATATTAATAAGAGGAGGGAGACTAATCAAACTTTAACAAATTGCTTCTATTTATTATCAGACGCTTCAAATTTGAATTTATCTCCTTGGATGCATTTTCAACTTATGCTTTGATTCATCAAGGCTTGTCTAAAAAAGCTTATCCCAATAATACTAAATTACAAAAAAATGGCATGTAGCTCAAGTGGCAGAGTACTCTAGTAAGTCGAGCATGGTCATGAAAAGATTGTGGGTTCGAGTCATATTGGGTATATTAATCTTATTCTAGGGACAAGACATTTTGTTAAACAATTATGCTTAGACATTTCAAATACATGCCATGCATCTTTCGGAGGCAAAGGTTGTTGATTCTATTAAACTTAACATTTTGTGTATACTCAATGGGAGGCAGTCCAATTAAGTTTTCACAGTTGCACATGATCAAACTTGTCACTCTTTTCAAATGAGACATACCAGATATTCCTATCAATTGGGTAAAATTGCAGAGATCCAACTCAGGCAATTCCTTGAGGTAGAGTTGGAAGTTCTTCAAGAGATTGGAAAGTATTCAAGTTGAGCTTGGTTAAATTAGGTAGGTTACAAATGCTTGGTGGCAATTGGCAGAAAAATTATTTTCTAGGTTGAGGATTCCCAATGGTAATAAACCTCCAATCACTTCATGAAGGCCATCTATTAGAATGTAGTCACTTGCATCAAACCAGACCAGCGAATCAAGTTTGGAAAAGCTGGGATGAAGTCACATTAGATTAGGATTATGCCTCAATTCTAGAGTTCTGAGGTTTACAAGATTTCCAAAACTATCAGGTAATTTAGTTAATCTTGGGCAGCGATTCATTAATAATTCCTCGAGGCAAAAAGGTCTTTAAATTCATCTGTAAAACAATTTATGCCACTACATTGGTTCATTTCAAGATACTGCAAACACTTTATTTCTTTGATTGATGTTGGAAAATTTCGTAAACTGCTTCAACCACTTAAAATCAAAATTTTCAAGCATGAGAGTTTTGTTAATGAAGGTAGCTCCTGAATAAGCCAAAAATACCAGATATTGAGTTCTTTTAGGTTATTTAACTCTCCAATTGCATTCGGAAGAAATCTAATGGACAACCAGCCAATTAAAATAAACTTTTCCAACTTTAAGAGATTGACAAAAGAACAGATAAGAGTTTAAAGAGACCATGTGGAAGCTCAATTAGGTTTTAGCGTAAGGAAATATTTAAGCACTCGAGTCCTTCTAGGATACCAATGGAATCCAGAAGTTCCTTCAACTTAGGAAAGTCTTATAGATCAAGCACTGAGAGCGCTGGAAAGTATGAGAAATCTGGAAGACTCTAAATATTGAATAGAACTCACCCCAAGCATAGATATGATAAGAGAAACATCCTTTATGAAAATTTCCACACATCAAAGATGTTATAGCATTAACAAGAAGTATGCTAAATCAAGAAAACCCAAAAAGATGACGATAAAAAGAGTCATTAATTGTTTACGAAGTGTAATTATAAGTTTTACAAGTCCATCAAGCCCACTCAAAATGTTAAATATTTTTTAAAAACGCGGCTTATTAGGAAAGACAATAAAGTAACATAGCAAACTCATAAGTTTGCCTAGAACACAAATATTCACTATAAATAATTGCATTATGATATGTATAACAGAGTATTTGTTACAAAATGTTTGAAGAATTTCCGACATGGCCAAAAACCAAGGGATGGATAAACACCCAGAGCCATGATGCTAATGCCTAAATCTGACCCGAACTCCTCCTAGCATAATAATTTTGAGTATAGGACACTGCAATGAGCAGGTTGAACAACTATGTGTATATATGCAGAGGTGCATATTCTATCTTCATTTTTTCTACAGTCATATGTTGAAGAAACCTGATTTCTCATTTACAAACTATTTTACATAAACTCTTATTTTTAAATAAACTATTATTTGTGTGTCTCCCAGGGTTTGTTAAATTTACCTAGCCTTCCTCAGCTGGGTAAGTTGCATCACACTTTATCATATGTACTGGGATTGGGAAATCAATCCAACGTTCTTCACTACCCAGTGAGTTGGATGTGGTATTCTATCCAATTTAAACACTACATCATGTCTCTGGGAATTTGGTGCTCCTTATAATCTAGCTTGAATGCGGTATTTTACCCAATCTGAACACTATCATGTCTCCTGGAGTTTGTCAAAGTCATCCTAAATGTCCCTCATTCACGTACACAACACCCAGCAAGTTGGATTTGATCTAGGTGCTATACATCACTGGCTGGTTAGGGAGCACCCGTTTGATATGTGATATCTCGTAGACACACATTCAGAGAGAAGGACGAAGGAAAGGAAATCAAACTATATTGTGTTGCGAATCAAAATACGTTTTTTTTTTCTGTAGTACATGATCAGAAATCACACTAGTGGAAGCATTTAAAAGGGGCAGATTCCCACACCGAGAAAATAAAAAAGATGTGGAAAAGGGTTCACTATTTTAAAAAAACTGTGCGCAAGGTGCAAAATACAAGTATTGGAGGCACACAAGGTATCCCCAGGATAAAGTTGTACAAAAGGTGCGAAATACAATTATAAGAGGCATATAAGGTATGCCCCGTTCAACAGCAATGTAGTAAAAGAAAACATGTTGTTACATTGCGAAGGAGGAGGATTTCCAATTGGAAGTCGGGATATGTTGCCAAAAACAGGGATTTTAAGGTCCCGAGGATAAGAAATCTTTCAGGGTATTTACAGCTACTAAGAACATTTTATTACATAAAAAATACAGATCACTGAACTTTCATGGTAGATAGAAAATATGCTACAGCAATATTTATATGAGACAAGTACCTTAATTATCACATGCTTTCAGTTTCACAGGATGCCATCATTCAGTTGGAATATGAAATAGTTTTAACTTTTTAAGATTCACAACACGAATAAGAATTACAGGTCACTGAACTTTAATGGTTAGTAGATAATAAATAACAGCAATGTTCACACGGGACAACCTTGATGTAATGTGCTTTCAGTTTCATCAGGTGACATCATTTAGTTGGAATTTAAACTAGTAAAATATGCAGGAAAATTTCTGTGAAATACCCCAGTGAATAGAAGTTCATCTGTCACATTGAAAGACAGAATTGCTATGGTTTGATGTTAAAATGGTTCTTTCATAATGGACAGAATTAGTTTTTAATTTTCTAAATGTTGTTATGCTCATTTGGCTGCTCATCTTTCACAGGTAAGAAAGAGCCTACGAAATGGTGGTTTCTCTAGAAATTTGTTTTGGAGTCTGATTGTGATGGTTCCTGGCTGTTTTGTTTCTGGCAACACTGTGTAATTATTGTTTGGGTTCCAAAGAATCGAGATCACATTCTTGTTAGAAGATTCACATATGGTATTAGGGGTAATCATGAACACTGATCCGATTAAATTTATGCACGCATGCAAAAATAAGTTTTTGAAAAAAATTCTCTACTCAAGGCGCACTTCCCTAAAGAAAACGTAGGTTGGATAGATTGGCCTTTCCAATGGAATATGTATTTAGTATAGTTAACCAGAAATCCTTAAGCATATCTTTTGGAATTGCAAATTTGCAAGGTATTTGTTGGATAATGGCTTCCTTTTATATAGTATCATTCTAGTTTATGTTGTTCTTTAGTGGTGGGCAAACATATTTGCATGGGCCAACTTGTAAATGCAGACAGAAAGGGCCTCGAAGATCTCTAAATAAATATACAGAAACAAGCTGCTTCTTTTTGTCAAAAACACGGGGACCTTTGTTTTGTTCTCATCACGTTTTGGGGGAGGGTAACTGTTCATGTTATGTCTCACGTGGGCAGAGCACTCCAAGGCATTCTGTCAAACACTTGGCGTCCTCTGTTTGCTTCCTATGGCGTTTTGGAAAAGCAGAGCAAACCCTTTTTTTTGGGAATATCTAAAAAAAAGGCTATAAATCCCTACAAGTCTGGCAGAAAGCGGAGCTAAATACAGGGCAAATCATGTGCAATAGCAGAGGCGAACATTCTACAGGAAGGAAAAACAGATAACAACATTGTTGAGAATAGACCTAGTTTTCAGAAATGACGAGGGATACCTGCAATCTCCAAAAACGCTTCCTCTGCTCCGCACATGACCTCCACACAGACCAACACGGCAACATGATCGGGCAGGGCACAAGTCCAACTTTTAAAACGATCTCTCACATCAAGCCGCGGACAGCAAAATTAAACCTGGTATGGGCGAGAGTGGGCTGGAGTTATTCTACAGACTACTTGTCAGCCCTCGAACCCCATGTATGGACAGCACAAACCCATCAGTACGACTGGAGCACCCCCCGCGACCAGAAAACGGCAGCGGAACAGACGAGAATGCAACGTCGCCGACCTTCGATGAGGCAATGGCTGGTGAAGGCATTAAAGACAGCCACAACTGTTCGCGATCAATGGTCGCCAAGGGCTCAATGGTCTTGCAAGCCCTAGGAAACAATTTCCGCCATTGATCTGCACAGTGGAGGTAAGCCTGGCTGTAAAAGAAATGCCTATCGGCGTAAAAATGGCTCCCCCTCTCATTTGAGCATGAAGGATGTAAGAAAGAACTCCACGAGAAGATCTTAGAAAGAGAAGTAGTAATTATGTTAGAGGTATTCTCTTAATGTTGCATCGCTTTTGAATACATTATTGCAGATTTGTGCATGGTCTTGTGTGGAGTGTGATCCTGGTGTGAAGAAGGTTGTGAGATCTTGAGATTTTTCTCACATTCTTGTCTTCTCTTATAATGGGAGAAATTTTAGAAAATCTAATCAAACAATGCATTTTTTCTTATTTACAGTAACGGGTTATATGATATAGAGAGTTTATTGGTACATATGAGATTAATCACGAGAGAAAGGAAAGAGCTCATATCATGTCCACACTCCCCCTTGATGGCAACTTCTTGATTCCCAACTGAGTCGCAATTCAACAAACAAGGCCTCAAAAAGTGCCTTGGTGAAGTACCAACTGCTTGATCATCTATTTCGCTACTCTAAAACAATTTGGCCATCTCACTTTTTCCCAGAAAAAGTAATCTTGAACTTCGATGGGCTTGGAAATTTGATTGGATTTTCGGCCAATTCAATAGAGTTTGATTGTTGAAAACAAAGTTTGATAAAGTCTGATCCCTTCATTTTGAGGAAAATGTGCTTCTTCAAGGATCCTTATTATCCATAAGGTTCCTTGTGCTACAAGCATAGAACCTAGTTTGTATCCATCTATTGGCATTCTATGCACAAAATAGAAAAATACTTTGATGGTGGAAGTTAGCATGACCATGCAATTAAAATCTACTGCATCAACTAAGAGGCACTTTTGCATATGCGGTTGCTTATTCCATGCACGTAGACTGAATCATGATAGCCGAAAAGACCCAAGGTGAGATACTGAATCAAACAATATTGTGTGCCATGTTAGAACAAAGGCTTCCATTTGTGTAGAACCTAGTTGATGGACGGGCACTCCTTGTGTAAGATACTTGTTTAATTTTATATGAATACTACTAATTTATCATTTATATAAGCCCTAGAAGGTTAGTAGCATGTTTTTGATGTTTTAGCACTTGCATCATATTTTAAAACTTGGCATATATTTTATGAGCATGGTATTCAAAAATAATTAGTTTTCAGCTTTTGGAATTATAATCTGTATATGCTTTTCAGTTTTGTCTATCAATGTTTGATATTTGACTGTTGTATTTGAAATGTTTATTGTCATCAATCATCGATTGAGAGAGAATGGTAATATGAATGTAAGGAAGTGTAGGAATATGTGAAAATTGTAGATAATTTTGATATATTTCTTTTAATTTTGACATATACATATAGATTTGGATAGGGAATGCAAGCCAATCCTCCAAGCCTTCATACTGTTACTGATACTTGTACCTTCACCACTAAACTTTGTTTGATATATAAGGCTGATTAATAGAGACGAGAAAAACTTAACTTACAAATCTATACAGGCCTGAAACTGCACCATTCATAATGATCAGTAGGAGCTTCCGATTCTTTGATTTGACTACCATAAAGCTCTCCTCCATAGAAGGAGACGAACAAGAAACAAAAGTTTCTGATATACATCCTTGTGTTGGCATGGTTCCCTATTTTAATTTTGTTTTCTTCCCTGTTTTGGCTGAAGATGCCATAGAGACGGAATGTAGTGTGGCAAAACTTTAGACCTACAAGAAAATGTTTTGAAATTCAGAACATAGTTGCCTGCCTGTCCCAAACTTATGTGAATTGGACTTCTGTCTAAATATTAAATACTACATCATTTGTTGAAAAGTACCTTATAAAAAACCATACAATGATGTTCCCCCATGAAGAACATCAAAAGATGAAGGTTCACATGCTTCGTTCTTAAGCCAGACACAATTATGTGCTGATGAAGTCGGAGCATGGAGCTCTGCTCAAGATGGCAAAATTATTTTCTGTTCCCAATGATTAGGAACTTAATGTTAAACACTCTGCTTTTGAAATTTTAATGTTTTGGCATGTCAAAACAATTTCTAAATATGAAGGATAGAAGATAAGAGGTATGACACTGATTCCATTAAATTCCATATAAGATGCTGCTACAATTTCAAACGTCATTCTTCACATAAATACATTCTTGTATGTTCAGAGTCTTGTGACTTTTTCAAAGAGAGATTGATATACTTCGAAGGTCAAAATTTTGACACTACTGTCGTCACTTTTTTTCTGCTCCCCGACCAATGAAATCCAAAGAGAAAACTTTCCCGCATGCTCAGTGTTCACAAAGTTTCTGCTTGCAAACTCTAGACAGGTTCATTCATTAAGACAACACGATATATATTTTTAAGAGAAGAAATACCCTGTTTCTCACAGAGAGTTGCTCAAGAGACTTTCCCGATAAAATATGTAGCAATACCTTTTCCAAAGCCAGGAATGGCCTTGGCTGCTATAACATTGTAAATAACAAAATTTTTGCATCTCTAAAAGATGCAGAAGTATTGGTACAGAAAAAACACATACCATGGTGACCACATGACCATTGATCTTGTGTCTTTACAAGTCCCAAACTGAAAGCAATTCAGCAGACTTCTTACAAGCAATAAAACAGACTTCAATTCAGCCCTTACAAAACCACTGTTTAGACTGCATGTTCAATCAATAAGGCAGATCTTTTTTGCAAAAGTGAAATTCACAGCATATCCCTAATTCTTTAGAAGGAGACGTCACTCAAACTTTTTCCTTTTTAACTGTGAAGGCCCTCGTGATAGAAAGTATCCCTGAAACCTGACTGTCTAATCCAATGAATATATACCCAAACATAGTAAACCAAGTCATATAAAGACAGACCAAGACCTCCAGAACTGCTTTTCCCACCTGCAACCAGAATCCAAGAGAAGCTGCAATTTGATAGAAATGCTAACATAAATGAGTTCAAAATGATGGTACGACAGTAAACAAACAACATCTTCTCACTCACCAACACTGATGAGAAGTCACCTACCATGACCTTCAAAAAAGATGTCCCATTCAAATTCAAAGTCCAGGATGTAATGAGTCACCAGACATTATGAAATGTAGGCTCTGCATGCCAAGGACAATGCCCACTTATTGCAGTTCTAGTCAGTTCCCATACCCAAGTTGTTAAAGAACAAATTTAGGGCCATAGACTTATGAACACATCAGACAATTCTACGAATAGCTTGAAGATTTCATGATTTGTTTAACCAAAATCAATGTGGTTAAATATGTTGTGTAGAGAAAATTCATCTCCATCAGAGTCTGGAAATGCAATGGGCACTCCCTTGCAGAATGTGTATCCAGTTGAAATTCTCGTCCTTACATGTTGGTGTTTAGATATTAAAAAAATGTGGATTAATAGTGTTGAGTTCAAATGGACATCACTTTCCAGTGGTTTGAATATACTAGAATGGACCGATTGAAAATAGAAGCAACTACAAGGGAAGTAGAGGAGAATCATTATGAAAAGTGCAATCACCTTTCAAGACTGATTTGGTAGATTACAGTATGTGAGTGAATTTGGCTCACAGCCACTGGCTATCATCTCTTTAAAGACTGCAAATGCACGATCCACTCTACCTACTGTGCTAAACCCACGAATTAGTGCATTGTAGGTGGCAACAGTTGGTTGATGCCCACGAGATAGGAGTTCCGAATATAACTTGCCTGCCTCCTCAACCATGCCTGCCTTTCCAAGGTGATTCATCAAAGAATTGTACGTAGACAAGTTTGGAATACAATCACTGTGCTTCATTTCTTTAAAAAGTACTAACGCTTCCTCCAACCTTTGGGCTTTGCCCAGTCCATCAATCATGAGATTATATACGACTGAATCAGGCTTCAAGCCACCAGCTTTCAATTCCACAAAGAAGTCAAGAGCCTCATCTACCCTGTTCATCATACAGAGGCTGTCTATAAGAACGGTGTATGATTTCACATCTGGTTTTATGCCTTCTGCTACCATTTCCTTGAACAGTTGACAAGATTCATCTACATCCCCTATCTTTCCAATGGCATTCATGAAAATGTTATAGACTCCACTACCAGGCTTGCACCCATTTTCAATCATTTCTTGAAAGAAATCCTTAGCTTCGTTTACCCTTGCTGCTTTACCAAGACCATCAATCAGAGGACCATAAGTACGGCAGGAGGGAACGTATCCTCTCTCCATCATATGCACATACAAATCTATGGCATCATCTACTCTACCAGCCTTTACAAGACCTGAAATAAGTGTATTGTAATTTACAGTGCTCATCCTGCACCCTTTCATACGCATCTCATCAAGCAGCTCAAAAGCAGCATCCATCATGCCAGCCCTTCCAAGTGCATAAAAGAAGGCATTGTAAGTAAACGAATTTGGAATACAACCTAATTTCTTCATCTGTTTGAAAGTATCCCAAGCCTTATGAATATGATCAGCTTTACATAGCCCATCAATAAGGACATTGTAAGATTGAGTGCTAAGAATGATGTCTTGTTGTTTTGATTCCTCAAATAATTTATAAGCATCAAAGACTCTTCCAGCTTTACATAAAAAATCAATGAGAGAGGACAAAGCATAAACATAATGACCGGCAGCTTTGGCCAACATCTGCTCATAGATCAAGATTGCATCATCCAATCTGTGAAGTTTGTCCAGCCCATCAATTAGGACTGCACAAGCATCATCATCAGGAAGTAATCCTGATTCACCATGCAATTCTTTCAACACTTTCAAAGCAAAGTCCATCTTCCCAGCTTTTACAAGCCCTCGTAGAAGAGTACTCAAAGTTACAAGGTCTGGTGAAAGCTTTTTTTTCATGTCTTCAAAGATCTGACAAGCATCATCAATTCTATCTTCTTTGATGAGACCATCAAGCAATATATTGAAAGTAAAATCATCAGGTTCACACCCATTTTCTGTCATCTCCTCCATCATTTTGTATGCCATATCTACCTCATTATTTTTACAGAGACCATCCAAGATCGAATTGTATGTGATACTATTTGGCATGCATCCTCTTTCCTTCATTTCCTGAAATAAATCTACTGCTTTCTTAACCATTCTACCTTTGCTAAGCCCATCTACTAGAATATTGTAGGTCACAACAGTAGGTGGGAGATTCATTTCCTGCATTTTCTTGAACATTTTCCATGCCTCGTCTCTTCTGTCTCTCTTGTAAAGAATATCGATCAAAGTATTGATAGTGACAGTGTCTGGATCACATTCATTTTCTATCATCTGCGAGAGCATATGAATAGCTTCATCTGCTTTACCTGCCTTACCATAGGAGTATATCATCACATTATAAGTTATTACATCAGGAGAAATCCCTAGTTCTCTCATTTCTTTAAAAAGGTCATTGACTCCATCAATCTTGCCTGCTCTTCCAAGGCTATCTATACAAACATTGAAGGAAACAACATCGGGGGAAATTCCTTGCTGCTTCATCAACAGAAACACCTCATATGCTTCATTGGATTTCCCGTTCTTTCCATAGTAATCGATGAATAAGTTGTAGGTGAAAGATGTGGACTCTTCCCACACATGAGTTTGCACAAACTGCAAAAGTTTCTGTGCTTCGTTCAGTCTGTTACTCTTGAGAAGGCCTCCAATCAAAGAATTGTAAGTACACAAGTTGGGTAAGTGGCCTCCCTCTACCATTTCATCCAACAACCCAAGTGCCTCGTCAACCTTGCTACCATTGCAAAGGGCATTGATGAGACTAGTAAAGGTAACCACATTCGGCCAACATCCGTCAGCCTTCATCTCCTTCCAAACCTCCCAAGCAGCATCAACATTGCCAGAATCCCCATACTCGTGTATCAAAGTGTTGTATGTGACATAATCTGGCCTGCATTGGCTGCTTTTCATCTCTTTCAGTAATTCTCTTGCCTCGTTCAGTCTACCTGCACTGCAAAGAACACCCATTAATGTGGTGTAAGTTATAACATCGAGTGCACAGCCCTTTCCCTTCATCTGTCTCCACAATGCACAAGCCTCATCCACCATACCACCTCTCCCAAGGATTTTTATGCAGATTGTGTAGGTGTAAGCATTAGGTGTCAAGCCAATCTTTTGCATTTGAGCCAAAAATTCCAGCACCAGCCTTGCATCTCCCAGTTTACCACAGGCACCCATGAGGGCAGAAAAGCATTTCATGTTGGGTACAATTCCTTCAAACAACATATTCCTGTACACTTCCATGGCTTCATGCTCAAACCCTGATTTGAGAAGTAAACCTATAAGGCCATTGTAAGCAAAACCACTGAACACAAAACCAGACTTTCTCATCTGTTCCAGAGCCCCTGGAACATGTTCGATGCCTCCATCTATTCCAAGGCTGTGGAGCATTATTATATAGGATTGACAATCAAGCCCACATCGTTGTTTTTGCATCGAGTTGAAAATGTTTGCCATCTCATTTACCATGTGGGCTGCTCCCAGGATTTCCAACATGGAATTGTAAGACTCTAAGGTGTGCTTAAAACCAGGGTATCTAGCAGACCAGTGGAAAAAAACCAATGCTTCATTTGAATCAGAATATGACTTAAGGACTTGAAGTACATGGCGGATAGTTAGCCTTTTTCCATGCTTAAAGATACTAGGACTTTCTGAATTTAGGTGGATGTTAGTCTTTTTCATCTCCATTGCTACTTTATTCTGTGTACGGGAACAAAAATTCAGAGTGGAAAACCTATTAATTTTACCAGATCTTTTGAACCAAAAGAATTCCACTGACAGTGATCCTTCTCTTCCTTGTGGTCTGCCTGTCCATGTACACACCAGATTCGCTTTGCAGATTCCTATTGAACAGGTTTCCATCGCTTCCGCTAAACTCCAGCAAATAAACGAAGCGAACAGTTCCCTCAGTGCAGCTGAACCTCTGCCCTTTCATTAAACATATCTGCCTTCTTACCACAAAACACCCAAATTTTTGAATGCCACAAATTTTGGAATTGGGAAGGATGTGGTTCGAGATCGCAATTGTTTCTTTACCAGGATTGGATTTTTTCCAGAATTTGTAATAGTTATCTTTTTTTTTAAACCCCGCCTAATATACGAGGCTGTAATTGGCATGCCCTAAAAATTTTATTTTTTTATTTTATTTTTATTTTATTTTTTTTGATGAAAAAGATCTTATATTATATTAATGCAATAAGATACAAGATAGATTTCAACAAAAAAACGGGTGGTATGAGAGCACACCCTAAAACCACAAACAAACTAGGTCAAGCCTAAAACAACAAAAGTCAAACTTGGCCGAGCCTAGGAAAGTACAAAAAAACAAAAAGCATCATTCCTGACAAAAACAAAGGCAAAATCAAGCCGCAGATGCAAACATGCCCGAAGTGAAAGCGGATCTGATCATCCGACCACCCCGAACCAGGCAGATCTTTGCCAATGTCTGGAATCTCCCAGCCATCAGCAAGTTCTTCCTCAGGGTCTGCTTCCTCGCACATAGGAATGGCGAGGTTGAGGCGCAGGAATTTTCCAGAAGATGGCAGGGGTGGTGGCGATTACTCGAGGAGGCCTAGTGTGAAGTGGTGGCAGGAGGAGATCCCTCAGCCTCTACTGGTGAGCCGACGAATGTGGCAAGGTAGATACCCCACCCAAGTTGTTGAGGTGGTGAGCCCCATCCCTGCTGGCGAGCCGAGGAATGTACGATGGTGAGCCCTAACCACAACAGCGTACAAGCGAATGACTATGTCGGTGACTCGGTCCCTGGAGAGTGGCGGGTGTAGCTGAAGGCACGGCGCTCAGGATCTGCTTGCGTCGGCCTCCACATGAGCTGAAGGTGAGGAGCGCTTGGTGGGAGATGGAGGCACTTCAGAAAACGTTGCATGGGGCTTCCCCCTAATGTCACAGCAGAGCTTCTAGAGGTGGTCCACCTCTAGTGCCACCTTGTATTCACATGAACTTGGATCTACAAAAGTGGCATTGGAGATCACCATAAATTTATTATAAATCGAGAAAGATTTATCAACTGCAAAATTAGCAAAGAAAAACGCATTTCTTTCTTTCCATATCCAAAATAAAATATCCCCTCTGAAAACATGCCAAATCTGGGTGAACATAGGCAAAAGTTTGGGATTGTCACCCAAGAGGATATGCTGCCATGTGAAACAGTGGTGCCATGAGGGAAAGAAACAATTATGGATCCAGTTCCAGTGCAATTTGAGCTTTGGGACAGAACCATAAGACATGCATAAGCATTTCTAGATGCCCACAAAAGGGGCATTTGGGAGATGGAATCCCAATTTGAACAAGATGGGCCCTGATAGGAAGGCCTTGGTGTAGAATACACCAAAGAAAATGAGCAATTTTGGGCTCCACACATATAGTCCAAACAGTCTCAAATTGTCTACCCTAGGTAGATAGAGTGGCGTGAATTCCCCAACGAGTATTAAGTTTGTCCACCATGGGAAAATGGGGTGAGAGCCATCGATAGCCTTTGTTGGCTTTATAGTTACAGAAAGGAGTATCAGCATACCACTTCCAGTCTGTCCACCAAGGGCGAGAGGAGTGCACAACAATCTTATGTAGCATGTGATCAGGAACCAAATTGATCACAGTATTGAAAGTATCCTGATCTTGGTTGGAAATCCGAAACAAAGCTTTAAAATCTGGCCAAGATAACCAGGATTGTGTGTTCTTACAGAAGAAGTCCTTGATGGTGTGAATTCTGTGCTTGAAGAATTTGAGCACGTGGATATTCTCGGGACCTCTGTTAAGCATTGATCTTGGGATTGAAAAATTGGCAACCACCAAAGAGATTGTTGGTTAAGAGATAACCCATTGCGAAATCCATGCCCTTTCCATAAAATCTAAGGTTTGCCACATTCCCACACTTTCCAGACACTTTTAAGCACAAAAGTGTGAACAATTTTGACAGGCACAAGAGTGATGAGAAAATTGACAAACCCTAAGCCTTTCCATGTAGGGTGGCCATAAGGAGAGCCTTTCATAATGCCATGTCGTATGAGAACTTTCAAAGCTTCTTAGCCAGTGATGACTATGATAATCCACTTAGCACAGAGAGATTTCCCTTGGCACTGAATATGAATAAGTTTGAGGCCTCTAGAATTGTGAGGCAGACAACATATATCCCAAGCTACTCTATGAAATCCTTTGCCAGTAGAGGCATTAGCCCATAGGAAATCTTTGAGCAAATTTTCCAGCTTTTGGATGGAGGCATTGCAAGGAACCCAACAAGACGAGTACTAGACATGGGTAGCAGCCAATACTTTAGAGAAAATTTGGAATTTGCTAGCCAAAGACAAAGGCCTAGTAAGCTAGTATTCCATTTTTTTTGCCACCTGTTGAATGACATAATGTCATAGATCAGTCGGGGAGGCTTGAAAAGCAAAGGAATACCAAGAAATTTTTAAAATCTCACCATGCGGTAGAATTTTCCAATTAAATTTGGCAAGCCAGTCCGATGCAGGAAGGAAAAATTTCCTATAACATTGAGTTTTTTGCCATTGAATGGATGAGCTAGAAGCTAGAGCAGAAAGTATCCAAACATTGCAAATGTTATTCTCATCCTTGATAAGCATAAGGAAGGATTCGTCTACAAAATACCCATTGACGAGTTGAGTATTGGGCTCATCAGGTAGCGATATTCCATGAACAAGACCTTGCACTTTGGCATGGGCTAACAGATAACCAAATCCTTAGGCTGCCATCACATAAAGTGCAGGGGAAAGAGGAAAGCCTTTCCTGATAGACCAAAATAGTCAAAAAGGGCTTCGAGCTAAGGCCATCTGATAGATATTTGAGTAGATGTATCTGCAAAGAGCATATTAACGGTTTGAATAAAAATGGGTCCAAATCCAAGGGCCTGTAAGCATGGTGAGGCTGAAAGGCCATTCAATCCGATCATAAGCCTTCTCAAAGTTAATCTTGATAAACATGGTAGCCTAATGAGATCTGTGAGCCCATTCCATGCCTTCCCAAACCGCGATGCTTTTATCCAAGATGAAACACCCTTGTACGAAGCCCGTTTGCTCTAGCTGAATAATAATAGGCAGAATATTGCGTAATTGCAGATCTAATGCTTTGGAAATGATTTTGTAGGAGACATTCGACAACGTAATCGACCGCCAACAAGTGATTTTCTCAGGATCTCCTTTCTTAGGGAGAAATTTAATGTTTCCCTTGTTAATGCATGGCCCTAGGGAGTGGTTTTGAAACTCGTCAAGATAGACCTGAAGAAGGTCTTGCCTGACAGAATCCCAGAGAGTTTGGTAGAATTCATAAGGGAATCCATCACAGCTTGATGCTTTATCATTAGCCATTTTCATAGTGGCTTCATGGAGGTCTTCAATGGTGAGCATTCTTTCGCATATCACCTTCTGAACCTCTAAAAGCTTACGTGGCATAAACCCCAAACATTGGTCAAGAGCGTCTCGACCAGCTGCGGAAGGCAGCTGAGCTTGAAAGACGAGCTTGTAATGTCGCACAAAGGCTTGCAACATAAGTTGTGGGTCAGTAATTTGAGATCTCTTGTCCATGATAGCCCAAATTTGCTGAGAAGGCTTTCTGGCTTGAAGAGAAATAAATAGTTCTTTCAATACCTGATCTCCAATCTTGAGCCAATGAATTCGAGCCCAGATCTGAGCACCTCTGGCATTATAGTTGTCCACAATTTGGATTTGATGCTGAAGTGTTGCAACTTCTAGTTGCAGAGCATCAGAGAAGGGATCGCTTTGAAGTGCCACCGTCACCCGGCTGAGAGATGAGGTATTAGCGGTGCCAAATTTTTACCAGTAGGTGGGCTTAGATTCTAAGAAATTTGGTAGTCCGAGTCAGCACATCTTCCCACCATTGTAACCAGCTGGCTTGTATAGGTGGATGAAATCGCTGATAGTGACTGAGTCGTGGAATTAAATTCCAAATTCGTTTGATATGATTGACAATGGGGCCATGTTGCATCAAGTCAATATTAAGAAAAAAATTTCCTTTATGAAAAAATGGGAGCGCATCATGCCAATAGATACGAAATCGTATAGGGGACTGGTCCAAAAGGACAAAGTCAGGCATAACCTCCACTGGCATGGAATAAATGTTATCAAACTCAAAAACATTTTGAGCAGACAACATGGCTCTATAAAGCCATTTAAGGACGTGATTTGTCCCTACATGAAGATTGGACCACGTATACCAAGCTGCAAAAGTGGGAAACTGAGATACATTAGGATTAAAGAATCCAAATTTATTTCACATGAAGTACCACACTTCTCTTTCACCAGGTGTCCACCTCATAAGCAGGTGTCCACATTTGTCATTTGGGGATTCAACCATATTAAAATCTCCTAACCCATTAGGAATCGGGAATGGATTTGGCTATCCACCACCACAGATCGGCCCTTTCAGACGTATCATTCGAGGCATAAATATTAATAAGCCTAAAAGGGCAGCCCTCAATATTAAAGTGGACCCATATGACACGGTTGGTGGGATCGATTCCATGGTCAATTAAGAAAGGCTTCCATTTAGGTGGAAAAAGTGAAATTAATCCCCCACGCCCTGCTTCATGATTGGTATAGAAGGCCAAGCTATCAGGCCAGATGGATTTGCATGTCATTTGCAATTGAAAACCTGTAATTTTAACTTCTTGTAAAAGCAAAACATCTAGATTTGCACATCGTTGTCGAGTTTCACGCACCACATACTTATGACAGGAGTCTAAGAGACCCCTAACATTCCAAGATAAAAAATTCTTGGGAAAGGTTGGTCAAGATCCATATCCCCATCCTCCAAGCCCTCAAGGGCATCATATTGATTATACAAGAAATGAGCAACATTATGCTACAAAAAATCCTGTAGATCCATTTTTTTCCATTCGGCATACTCAATGTTGTATTCCGCTTTGCTGGAATCCACATTGTGTGTTGGGCTATGGTCCTGAGAGATGCGATATGGAATTTGGGGTCGTTTGGAAGGCCCTTGTGAGTTGTTTGATGGTAACAGAGGAAATGAATGCGGGATGGGGATGTGAGAAACAAAAATTTTCTGGTACATGAGAACTGATGCTATAAAGGGCATGTTGGAGTACTTTAGTAACAGGGTAGCCGAGATGGTAATAACAACTGGTTCCTTATCAGTAGTTGTAGACTCCTTAACCAGAGTATTGTGAGAATGTTTCTTAACAGTTGGTTCCGGATGGCCATGGGAGCCAGAGGCTTTGGATTTTTGGGCTTTATTTTTATTTCGCCATCCCCCGACAACATGCCAACCTTCCTCTTGTTGGGGTTTGACTGGCTCGTGAGTTGTTTTTGCCACAGGGCGGTTACGAGGGACATAAAGCGGACAATCCCTAATCTTGTGATTAGACGCTTGACAATGGAAGCAAGTGTTGGGTAGATTGATATACATGACCCGTTGGGAGTAGCGTTTATTGCCCATTTGAATATCCACAAATTCTTTGAGGTCCTGCAAGAGATCAATCTCACCGCATACTCGCTTCTGGGGACGAGCATGATAAAACTTATCAGCTTCTAGGCATACTACCCACCCAAGTGAAGCGACAATTTGTGGTAGAAAATGAACGCATGACAGAGGAAGACTAGGAAATTCAATCCAAACATGCACTTTAAGGGTTGTATACTCAGATACCACAAACTCCTTGTGTCAGGGTGTTAACACAAGCAAAAATTTATAGACATACCAAGTGTCTTGCTTAGCCACAATAATGGGTGCGTTAGTAGGTTCAGAGAAATGAAAGAGAAAGAAACCCTTGGTCATGTTCTGAACACTATCTAGGTGGATCCCATGAGGGGTCTAGACTGTGTTAGCCCAGAATTTAAGCATGCTTTTAGAGGGGATTCGACCCAAAAAATACCCAATGAGGAAAATTTGTTCTAACCATTGACATGCAACATTAAATTTAGGAATGAGAAGAACTACATCTGGAGGAGAGAGATTACCTCATGAAAAACCTTCGGGATCAACTTCTTGGGGCGCTTCGTCGGCAGTGCCATTGCTCGCTCTACTATCTCCTGTCGCGGTTGAAACAACTGAGTTTGAAGATGGCAAGGTCATTATATAGGGGACGCCCAGATGGTAAAAAACCCTAGGAGAGACTATAGCAAAAAATTCCTGCAAAGCTTGAAAAGGCCACGGTATGACGGTTAGAGGGGGGAAACCCTAGAAGAGCCAACTCCAGTTTTGCGCCAAAGTTGCAGAGCATTTTGTCGCCCTAAAATATTTTTATTAACTTGTGTTTATGATTTTATTTTAGGGGAAAATTTTGAAACCTCTCATTTAGTGGTGCATTTGTAATAAATGCAATATACATTAGAAATTATATTTTAACAAATTCATTTGTAATAAATGTGACGTATTCATTTGATTTGTCTCAAAGATTATGTAGAGGAAATTAGGGTTGAAGGGTCTAAAGGGCGCAATGAAATGCATGGTGAAGGATCAACACTCATGGAAAAAATTTTGAATATGCTCGCATGTTTTTTCCATCTATGTTTTTTTGTTGGTGAGATTGGAGAGGTCATAGTATGTACAATGCAATTAATTATTTTTATTCAAGTTGGGCAATGGATCATGTCGTCTATGAAAATGAGATGCTCAAGCTTAAGCTTGATAACATCTCTGGTAGGCTCGCTTATCCACGCCCACACCAACGAGAATCACATGAGTTTTACATTTTCTACAAACACTCTTTTATAAAGTACACTTATCAACATATATTGATTTCAAGGTGTTTATCGTGGATTTAGAACATACCACATTAATTAATAATTTTATTATCTTCTCCAAAATTTTGCCACTAATAGTGACAAATGACCCTAGCAATCTTAATGCACCCTTATATTAGGTTCGAAAAAATATTTTCAATGAAAAAAAAGGCATACAAATACCATTATATGGCCAAAATATTACCAAGTAAGAAGAAAAACTTCCAAATGATGGTCGAATAGACATCAAATTTAAGGTTGAAACTTCCTCTTAAAGTCAAGTGGATGTCAAATTTAAGGTCACCCATTAATTATTAACAACTCACAAACATCACAACCCTCCACCACCACCCTAGTATGATTATGAAATAATTTGGTTAGACTATGAAAGCTAAACACTTGAATAATCAAACACGATAATTTTGCAACATAATAATAAAAACTCTCTATTGATTCATTCAAACCATTACAAATATATAGGATAACATATCTTATTATATAGGAATCCCACTAACTACTAAATCTCCTAGAATCTCTTATAGGTTATTAACAAACCTATATATGAACTATTGTTGGTATACACAACAATATAACAATATATAATATATTCTACTAACTACTTATATTACCATATTTACCCATACGATAACTTACAAATAGTAAGTTTTATTTACCCAATGTAAATACTAATTTTCATAATAGAATATGCATCACGTGTAGTTCGATTAATTGGGCCTATAATAGTTATGTTCTTTGGTGTAACTTATAATGGTAGTTAGGGGGTAACGAGGTAGTGTAATAGTGGGATATGTCAATAAAATTGGTAGACCTCGATTTTGATGGCAACTTTACGTTCATAGGGCAGTTTTTTGTTTTTCTTAAAGAAGGCAATTGAAACATCATGATATCTTAGGCATACAGTGGAGTTTGGAACCCAATTTTTTTATAACAAAGATTTATTCAAGCCTAACACATTGGTACAACCATGTTAAGGAAATATAATACCAATCAATGGGAAATTTGAGGAGAAATTGATGGATTTGTTAATCAATTTTGAACCTTCAATGGGTGAGACTAATGGAGAAGCATTTCGGTTCCTTGCACCAACCAAACATAATTAGCGTAGATCTATATATGTTGGTGTTTGTTTTGTTTGCAACATTATCAATTTAGTCACAAGGATTCACATGATGGTTCATAGAAAGCACAACTCCTAAGAAGTATTATAGTGTTGACACGAGCATGTTCTTGTGTGCAACACATGAATACATGTTACAAGTTGTGTGTGACCAAAAGGAATCAAAATAGATCGTGGAATCTTGTAGTATTGTCATAAGAAATTAGGGTTTTTCCCCTAATATCAAATATAATGAAATAATGATCATTAAAAACTAGAACAATGATCACGATAGTCCGAAATTATGCTACTCTTGACTTTTCCAATGGTGTGCCAATTAGAATTTGATAAAACTACTAGGATTATTAATATTATAGAGGAACCAGAATACGTGGAAAAAAGGTGTAATAGAGTGTTTAGATAGTGTGTTGGAGTGGATCAAACTACCATTGAGCTACCCTAATCTCAAGATCTAAAAATTTGTACAAGATAGGTTTGTGGAAGGCTAGATGCTTTCAACGCAGAATCTATTTGCTAGGGATACATACATGTATTTTGGGGTTATGTACTTGATCTAGTTATTGTGGTCATGTTTGTGTATGTCTGGAGATCTGATTGTTGGGTCTAGAACCCTATGATGATTAAGTTTTGTTGAGATATGGTTTCTCCTTTTCTTGAAACCCTAACCTTATGCTTGAGATCTAAACAAATGTTAGAATGCATTGGGTTGGACTACCTCACTATGCCCCTGCTAATGAGAAAAGTGTTGTGCTATTGTAGACACTCAAATTTCGTAACTTATCCTTTGAAAATGATAAATTTGACTTTGTTCCTACACTAAGATAAATGGTCACATTCTAAGATACATTAACATATCCTTCTCTCTCGTATGACTTGTTAATATCTACACACTATTTTTTCATTTGTGCATGCAATATTAATTATCCAAAATAGCAATCCATTCCTAAGCATCTTTCCCAAACTCTAGCCTTTTCATCATTGAATCCATGTATGAGACCATACAAAATAGGGTCAAGTTAGTACTACGGTCCAGGTTGACATGTACAGTCTCGAACCCTCTCTCCTAATGACTCTTTTCTTAATTTGAAAATCTTACGTGCATTGTTTCATCTTCCCTAGGTCATCCATAATGTGAATATTTATCCTTTGAAAATCTATATAAGCAATTCAAATGCACTTCATAACTCAACTAGCGCTCTTAAGCAATCCTATTGAAAAATATCAACACTAAATCACTCGAGGTTCTCCTCGATCTTCTAAAGTAGTTGCACATCCATTAAATCAACCACCACATAAGTCTAAAGCACTCAAACTGGGTTCAATAGTCTAGCTTCCTCCACTTTCAAGCATTCAAAGGTCATAGAGTCATGTCTTAGTGAGAGAAATCCACTCCAAGAATTGTCAAAGGTCATAGGGAACAAAGGGGATCATTCTTAGCACCTGAATCACACCACAATACACTATTACCACGATGGGTACATTTTTATTCTATCTGTAGGTATGCCCTCTATCTTTTTGTCAAGAGACGTGAGGTAAAACATATGGGGTTGGTTTAGACTACATACACCATGAGCACTAACACTAGGCAAAATACATGAGGTTTTTTCCTGCTTGAGGGAATGTAGTGCAACGTTTGGATTGGTTCAGTAGGGTTGACTGCTAGAGTCAACCAAGCTTCACCCACACACATATTTCTCCCTTTTTAATCTAATCATTTCATGTAGTTTGTTTCAAGTATTTAGGGTTTTTATTTGTTGCAGGTTAATACAAGTGGTACCAAAGGTTTGCAAACACTCGCAACAAATAATGAAAACCATTTCCAGACCAGTGACAAACAATCAAAGTTTTAGAATTCCATAGTGTAAAATTTCGAAACCATATGATGAAGGACCAAACCATACAATGGCCTAAGAGGAATTGTATGGTTATGTACAAGAGTATTTTCTAATACTCATAAGAATGAATCATTTCCATATTCGAATCACTTGGCCCAACCAATCTATACATCCATAACACTTATGTACCTCTTCATGCAGCTGAATCTTTATCCTCTCTTATGTTTTAAGCAAACATTTTATTATTATATCATTGTTTAATATACTAAATTATTTGCTATGGATTGTATGATTAATGTGGATTAATTAATTTAGAATAATCAACTTATAACATACCTTACATCCTAACCCCACTCATATTGTTAGGGTGTAAACATTTGGTGAACTTGACCCTTGATAGAATATTTCACTTTATACTAAACCCTGATTGCCCTAAGGTTTACCCTTTTTCATTGGCGTACAAATTTTTTCTTAGCTCTAGGATTTGTTTTTGTGTGCATCATCATGATTCATCCCCAAATCTTGTATAATCATTTCCTCGAGCCTAAGGGTTCACACCCTCACTATAATGTTGGTTCTACTCACCTCATGGCCAAATCTCTTCCGACTCCTACTTGCACAATAACATTGATTATCTTTCTCACTATAATTGTGAGGATGCATATGAGCATTTCGATAATATGACTTCTGATACTTATGACTGCACATATTATGCTACTGATATTTTTCTCACACTATATTCACTATCATTACTAAGCATTCTTAAGGAGCGGGTTCCCATAATTAATTTGATAATCATACCCTTGGTCTTCCTAATGACGAGGAACTACATTTCATATGATTTTTATAACACAATCCTCATCAGATTGATACTTTTCTATATATTTATTGGGATCAAATCAAGCATACCACGGTGTCCTCAAAATTTTTTGTTTATTCATGCATCTTCTATTATTAATACATCTAGTTTTCCCACATACATGATGCCTATATATTTAGGGGAAACTAGTGCCCCACATTGTAGTGTTACTATGACTATTCTTATAACTACTACTATCTTGACATCTTCTATATAAACATATGGTTCACATTCTTCATATTCTAGCACACAAACTCTTGAATACCTAATTCATAGCTTATAAGCCCAAATTTTACAAATACAACAAGGTGCATCTACCTCTTCTCTTAATTATACTCAACTACTTCATAATCTAGTTGCACTTGATGTGGATTTTTATTATCTTCCTATGGGTTTTAATGCTCATAAGCTTCATATTTGTGATGGAAAGGGTGATATTGAAGAGCACCTTCATGCTTTCCATGTTACTTGTTTGGATTTCTCTTACAATGACACCTTACTTACCAAGCTCTCTCCTAAAATCCTCGAGGATTTTTCTTTAAATTTGTTTCGTGATCTTCTCATTGATTTAGTCAGGGAATTTACCCCTCTAGCTAATCAATTTTTCCCCCAATTCTCTATCAATGTTGGGGACAAGTTTTCATATTCTAAAGGAAAATCTAATGGCACCAAGAATGATGTTAAAGCTATTATTAATGGTGTATCTCAACCCTTAAAGCTTTAGTTACAAGATCATTGATGAAAATTCACATGATTTCCTTGTACACCTCACATGGTGCTTAAAAAATTACTTAAGTGTAACCTTGTATCTCCCCCTCCGGCTCTCAATATTGATACAAGCAAGCTTCATGGTAAAATTTTTGACATTAATGTCTTTTGTGATTATCATAGATGTATTGGCCGTTCTACTAATTGATGTGTTAAGCTTTGCAATGTGATACATGATCTTATTTATGTTAATGTTATTGAATGGGAAATTCCCACTAAATCATCCAAGGCTTACCAATGATAACGTGAAACCAAAAAAATCAACAACCCACTTCCTAATAACAACATTACAAAATCTAATTCAGAAGAGCACTATGTTCATCATGTTGTACCTCCTTCTCGTTATGATCATCCATTGGATGTTATGATTGGTATTATTACTAGTATGCCACCTTCTCAGCCGACTATTACATTTGATGATATTGATATGGCTCATGACATTACTTCAGATACACTATACATTTGCGTTTTTTGGCCAACATCGTATGCATAGTGTTTTAATTGAAAATAGTGCTAGACATAATATGTGCACTTTCAAGCTACTCGCTTCTCTTGGATATATTAACTAATAAGTGAACTTTGATACAAGGAATAAACTTGGACGTGTTGTCATACCTCTTCTTGTTGATTGTATTACTATAACTTTACCCTTTTTAAGTATGGCTTCTCTTTACTCATGTGATATGCATGTAGATTTCCCTTGGTTATGTACTTTTAAGGCTACACCATCTTGCTTATATCAATCTGTTGAGCTCATTCACAATCCAATTTGTTAAAGTCAAGGGTACCCCATACAATGCCCCCATACCTAAGTTACTTAGTCAAAAAGCTATAATTACTACTCCTACACATACTACTTCTAGTGGGTCTCTCCCACATAGGCCTCCTATTAGGTCCTTTATTGTAAATTTTTCTTATAGTGGGTGTCTCCCTCTTAGGCCTCCTGCTAAGTCTTCTATTACGCGTTCTTCTTCTCATGGGTCTCTCCCTCTTAAGCCTCCTACCAATTATACACATTTTTCTTCTAATGGGTCTTCCCCTCATGGGCCTCCTTCTAAGTCCCCTATTGTACATGATACTTATATTGGTTTTATCCCTTCTCGACCTCCTACTATGTCCTATGTTGTACATACCACCCATCACAAGTCTTTCTATCCTAGGATTCATATGCCATATACTATGACTATTGTGCAAGTTATACATGATCATCCTTCTTCTATTGTGTCACATTTAAGGCCCAAGCCTCCTTTACTTTATGGGCCTTCCATGTCTCCTAATGAGGCCCTCATCAAGTAGCTCTTGCATTATCCCTCTTTCTTGTACATAGATAATTTCAAACTTACATAAAAATTCATATAATCACATAATACACAAAAATGAAATATTAGTAAAAATACAAAATTAGGACCTAAATCTAAATTTATTTGTTACCTCGCTTTAAATATAGTGTTTCCCATATTGGTTTGATAAAAAAAATTATATAGTCTTTACATACATACATTGATGAGGTACATTGAGAATTATGCATGGCATACACAAATCGATACACAATGAAAGGTTTCATCATAGTCCCCTCCTAATGAATTTGATCATTTAGGGGCATCTCCCACACTACTTAGGTACTTTTGTGTCATTACAATCACTTTCACTTCCTCATTATGCTCAACTATTGATATTGTTTTTAGGTCATATTTTGGACTAAAAAGACTATCACACGTGTCTTGTGCAGTGCTAACTTGCCTTGCTCTATGTGCCTTTCGACTACTAATTGATATGTGTTTTACTTACTTGCTTCCTAGCTTGTTGTGTGGTTTGATTGATTGGGTATTCGACTACTTCTTTGAGTGAGGCCTATGTGCCTCCTATGTTTTTCTTGTGACAATTTTGTGTCCCATTTTTATGGCTTCAAGCCTATATTATGTGTGATATTGCTTATGTGTATGCACTTACTTCTATGTATGTATCCTTTGTACCTTCACTTTTATTGTCTTGTAACACTTCAGTGTCCCATGTTTACGGCTCTAAGCCTTGCTATGACTATTTTACATACTATTGTTGGTCTATTTATATTTCTTTACCTCAATACTTTGTCTCTCGAAAACATGATTGATATTATTCTTATTGTTTGTTTCATGTTGTTTTCTATGTGTCTTATGGTATCCACAATGTGCACCCATTTGTAGGAACATGATCTTAAGGGTGGCCATCATAATAAATTTTTACGTGATCCAATGTAGATAATCATACTTATCTGACATGGATACACACCATTTATTTTTAGTTGTGTGCTCTACTATCATATCTCATACACCTCAAAAGAGGGGATATGTGCGTGTATGGATGGTGGAGATAGATTATAGGACTCAGATACATGTTTTGATACAGAAACAACAACAAATATAAAACAAGCATAAAATTCACATTAGTACAAAAACATTCACTAAGGGATGAAACCATGGTACATTATGCCTGAATTGGACATTTTCATCTTACGGAATGATTCACAAAAAATAGCTTTCCAAGATTTACAAAAGCATTTACAGACTTTTGTTACATGTTTAGATACAAATGAAACAATTTAGAGCATAATTTAGGGGTGTCAATACTTCATTCCTTATTCATTACTTTACTTAGATACAATTGTTGATACAAGGTATAGGCACATCTGCCTTCTTCTTCTTTACATGGTTCAACATTTCATAATCAAATGTGAGTAATGAAAATTAATAGATAAATGAAAGATAAAAGAAATCAATACAGTTACACCTTCTCTGTAACTCTCTTACAAACCTCAAGAATATCATGGAAGTTCTCATACTTGTGTGATCTTGAAGATTTGGATTTTTGGATGCTCTTGATATTACTCTCCAAAGTGGATTTGCAAATGCTACAAGCAGATTTCACGAGGATTTGAACAACAAATGAGCAAAACTTCATTGCATTTTCTTATGGATTTCCAAGGATTCTCCAGGGGATATTTGTGAAGGATTTGGCCTCCTCTTATAGTTGAGGGTAGTACCATGAAAGGTGGATCAGATGTTTGACTAAGCTCCATGTTAATTGTGGTAATTTCATGGGAATAGAAAGTAAACTAGGTCTGTAGATTGCATATTTGAAGGGGTAATAGACATTTGGAATTGTAGAAGTTACATCCAGAAATTGAATTGCATGTATAACCCAATTGCCCCCACTTTTCTAGGAATCTAGAAGTGGAGTCCAAGTGGAATAGGGAAGTGGATTTTAAGTGCAGTTAACTGGAATGAGGAAGTAGAGTCCAAGTAGAGTTTACTAGGATAACGAAGAGGTAGTTGACTAAGAAAATAGGCATAAATTCATAATTAAGTAACTAATTTAATTAGCTACAATGTGCAAGATAATTAACTAATCATTTATTTAATAAATGATAATTAACTTAGCTAAGATGTGTTAGGGATTATTTCAATTCATCCCACAGGGTGTAATGTGCATGATTAATTAATTTGATTAATCAATTGTAAGGGGATGAATAATAGGATGTAAAATGGTAACATGTACGTAATTTTGGGGTGTCTACATTTTCCCCTCTTTAAAGTGCTATTGTGAATTAATAATGTTTTAAAGATAGTAGACACATGAAAATCAGTGATTGGAAAGCGATGAAGCATTTAGATGCCCCAACATGAGAAATGGTAAGGGAATGCCCTGACGCAGCAAGGTGTTGGATGAACGTTTGATAGGAAGATAGCAAGGAAGTTAAACAAGGATGGAAGGAACTATGCTCATAACATGAGCGTCACTTGGAGAGTGTGAATATAAGAGCAACCTTTATTTTGTTGTTGCACAATAGAGTTTTCGGCGTGATTAGGAAAGAATCAAGATGGTTAACCCAGATGTGTGTAAACAAACACACAAAGCAAAGAAAAAATAAAAAGGAAAATAGTCCCAATATAAAAATTAGGTGCAGGCATCAATGTTATGTAGACACAAAATCACACACTTGGGTATATATCTAGGTCCAAAATCATACAAATGTATATATGATTCCTAAGCTAGAAAACTAGTGGTTAACAACTATCTTTGGCCTCTTTTCTTTGTCTCTTGTTTTCTCTTTGGTCTTACAGACCCTATAACCTTGACAAAACTTGATTGATTTATCTTTTATGGCCTCAGACATTAGCACCTAGTTAGGACACTAGTGCACAGGCGTTTCTGTCCATATTGGGTGCTTCTGACCCCTTTTTATCTTTATTCTCTCTTTTTGTGTCTCTTTTATCTTTTGGGCATCTTTTTCACTTATGGGTCATCCTTCCAGTTGTCAATTACGAAAAGAAAACAAGGGAATCATATATATACTTAGTTACTTCTAAAAAATTAGGACTAAGCACTAAGCATTACTATTACCACCTAAGCTTTCACTCAAAAGGCACAAAAGCACTACAAAAGCATCCATCTAACATCCGTACAAAGGACAAGGGTTGCATCACTTCTGCATACACTGCATAAGAGGGGAAGTATATTCTATTCCATCTACATATACTATACATTGATACATTCTAGATCTAACTTGTTATCATTTGTTCAACTTGTACAAGGACATCCTAGGGCATCATTTCTACACACACACAAGAACTACATGGGGTTTGAGATGTAGTGCAACACTCAACAGTAAGTTCACTCTTCAAGTGACCGTTGGAGTCAGTATGATTCCACATCTTGCATATTTTTTTATTAGATTTGATGTGGTTTGTGGACATGTGCACATAGTTATTATGTTTTGTAGGTTACAGGTACCCTCGACAATCATAGTGTGGATATCAAGTGATAGACAAGAGCTAATAGTGAAACCCTTACAACACTAAAGAAAGTAGTTTTTGAGCATTTACACAGCCACCAGCACCCAGGTTCCTATGCCCTTGTGTGAATGCCCATATCCTGTGTTGTTCCTGAGTTCCAAAATTTGCAATGAGAATTAACGATGTTGTTTTCACCCTGTTCAACTTTGTTTTCTGCCCAGATCACCTCCAATCTGCTTTGAAATTGGCTAATCCCTCTTATCTCTGCTTCTTAGGGTTTCACATTTTACATGCTTTATTCCTTTTGTCATTACTGTATTTTAGCATTTGTACATTATTTGTTACAATAATTACTCTGTAATTATATTTAATTCAAATTAATTTAAATCATGTTATAAATGAACCAAGATGTAATCACACTAGTTGTAAGTGGTCCAAAAAGTAAACATCAACAATACAACACAACAGCGAAAAAGAAGATAATTAGTTATGCCCTTAATGTGTGCCACAATGATTATTAAGTAGATGCAAATGCCACCAAGGTGGGAATAAGATCAAACTAAAGAGTGGAGTAAAGATACTCCTCATGAAACTCTTGTTAGATTCAGTTGAAAAATGATCTAATTTGATTTGCCCCATGTAGGATTAGGAATCATACAAAGGGAATAAATTGATAGTCATAAGTTTGAAATGATCACTAGGGTAGTAAATAAGAGTAGGAATTTATCAAGATTGTGTTAAAATGTAGAAAGATCCACTTCAAGGGTTTTCCAACTGTAGGATTTCTATGACAAGTGAGTGTTTGTTTGATTTTTTTATGAATTTTCTGAATATATGATTTTTTTATAGTTTTACAAAGTTTTATAAAAACTTGAAACTAAAATATGAATTTTTAGAAGTTAATCTAATAAGTACAGTAGTGAAATAAATGTCTAAACTAACAAGGAAAATGACCCAAGAAAATAAGTAAAGTAGATATGTGAAACCCTAGAGTGTAAAGAGTAGTTGGAAAGAACTCAGCTGATTCAACAGCTTGTTGTACTGTGTTGCAGAGATGGCTGGAGAAACAAGAGGAGGAAACGGCTATGTTGAGGTCTAGAAAAGTGCAAATATGAGCAATCAGAGTGGACTGTGGCACCTGGAGAGGATCAAGGGCACCTGTGGGTGCCCTTAGTTTTGGTTTTGGGTGCCCTAGTATGTGAAAAGGTACTGTAAACCTCCTCTGAAGTGTTGTTAAGGTGATCACCTGTGTTCACTTCTATCGCAGTATTATTTGGACTACCAATATGTCACTGAAATCAGTGAAATGGAGATGAGACCTGTAAAACCCCAAGACAAGTGTCAAACCCCTAAAAAATAAATATGCATATGAAGGGGTCAGACTTTCCTCAGTGGCCACAATGGTGGAATTACTAACTGAGCATTGCACTACATCTCAGACCTGATGTAGTTCTATGTGTGTGTGCAATCATGCCCTAGGTGCTCTTGTGCCAGTCACACTTTGTGAAAGTAGAGAGTAATAACTATGTGTAGAAATGTAATAAAATGGTGGATGGAATAGAATAAACTTCCCTCCTATGTAGTGTGATGCAGATGAACCAGCCTTGTCCCTTGTGATGGAGCTAGATGGATGTAAATGAGCTCTAGATGCCTTAGATGGAATGTAACCTTAGGTGATGATAGTAGTGACTAGTGCTTGGTCCCTCATTATGGTCTCATAACTTTATATTTATATGGTTCTCTTGTTCTAATTTCATAATTAACCCCAAAAAGGCCAACCACTAAAAATATAGAATGCTCAAATGGCTAGAAAGTGCCCAAAAGATGGAATAAAGTGGGAAAAGGATCAGGATGCCCCGACTGGGACTAGGGCGCTTATGGGCACCCCAGTACTGGCTTGGGTGCCCCAGTCAAGGCTAAAATGACACAAAATGACAAAAAATGACTGGGCATGTATGTGCGGGAGGTCAACAGTGACGTCAATGGAAATTAAAGTAAAATGGCCAAAAGACGGGGGTTAATTAGTACTTTCTTCACTCAAAAACCATATGAATAGTAGTATGAGACTGGGACTAAATAATACCCAAAGTGCATGATTTAGTGTCTACATTTTCCCCCACTTTATGTTGGTGAGCGGAACACTTGGTAACATAAAGTAGATAGAGATGCATACCTAATGTCCATGTAGAGTGATGTAGGAAACATGTGTGCGAAGGACTAGACAAAGCATGGAGTGACAAAAATATGATGGAGTGTGGAAACTAAAGATGCAAAAGAGAAAAAAGTGATGAGAGTGAACCTAGGGTGGAAACATGTGTGTAGTTGTCGATGTGTGTGATGTATCTGCATGTTAGTATGGTGTGTGTGCTACCAAAAAATGTTGTTTTGTTGATACCATTATTGTTGTTGTTGTTGTTGACTGCTTGCTTCTCATACAGTCGGACCTGCAAGGAGAAGATGATCAAGTAGTCAAATACACATGTATATATATGTCAAAAACACATGTATATAGTAAAAAGTATGTAGTGGAAACGCAAAATGTAAAAGGAACATGTGCACCTGATCCATGATGAAATACAAGTTGTAGAGAGGATATCCTGTACTACGAGTTTTTTGGGCAATCTCATGCCACCTTGGATGAAGAAGTGTAGGAAGAAATTTTCATTGTTCTCCAACCTATAATTGCTTACATGAAATCATGTGGGAAGAGATCTTTGTACTACCAGGTTTTTTGTGATTTGACACCATTGACTGAAGTAGTGTGGAGAGGAAATATGTTATATCCTCTAACCTGTAACTACTCCCTAGAATGATAAGGAAAACCATGTCCTGTAAAATCCGTTATGTATGGGGTTCATAGATTGGTCTGAAACCACTCGTTGTATAACCCACAATGCCAAGGGTGGAAACTGAACTGAACTAAACCGGTGTAGAAGCGTTGTGTAGAATGTAAAACCCCAAATGATGCCCCCCTCTTTGGGGGCACATGTGATGTCACTGATAGGAGAATGCGGCCCCAAAAGAGGACCAACCACATAAACTGTGCCTTGTAAGGGGAAGGGAATGCGCTTGGTAGAAACCAAGGTGCACACAAACAAGTGGCTAGAAAATAAGTGTTAGTACGAACAAACATGCATGTAAAAGACAAGTGTACGCTACGCAAACAATGTAGAAGCTAGAATGCAAGTAAACACGCAAGAAAGCAATATAGACCACCAAAGTGGGTTACAAACATGGGACACCACTCACGATGTCATAAGACACTCAAGGCCATAATGGCCGCATACAAACAATCAAGTGTGCACACCAAACAAAGGGAAAGGCCCACATACAATAACAAACAAAACAAATAAACAAGTAAGCAAACAAATAGATAGCCATGGAAGCAAGTAATCATGCAAACAAATGTTACACATGAAGCACCCATTAGCATGTTAGAAAGATAACCAGTATGTCAAAAGCATGTATAACCAAGTAATGTAGAGTGCTAAGTACAAAATGAAACAATAACACCTGTAAGAGACGAATGTGGATGCCCCCAACAACTATTGTAGGAGTGGTAGAAGGCGAGCATCCATGTTGCGTGTAAGAGACCTGTATCTAAGATCACAACTAGAAAAATACATGAACGTGCATGTGTGTATGGTAAATATAATGACATACAAGAGATCTAACTAGCATGTGTAATAAAGTGACCATATACAAGCAAATGCAAGCAAGAGTAAAAACAACCAAGATATGCAATATGTTGTGGATGGATGGAATGGAATGCAAGATGGATGATAGGAACCGCGTGCCCCCAAGTGAATGGAGTTGTATGCAATGAGGTTCATTTAGTTTGCCCCCTCAACAGTCAAGAATGAACCATAAATGAGAGTGCGTCATCGGGAAATGGTCGAAAGTGTGTGTTATGTCTAATGCGTGTGATGATTGTGTATGTGTATTGATGATATGTGACCTAGATGATGTGCATGATATAGCAAAAGCTATATCATGAGATGAGTGTAGGAGTGATGATGTAGCCTAAAGCGTATATCACTATGAGATGAATAGAGGGAGTGGTGATGTAGCCTAAAGCGTATACCAATACAAGATGAAGGAATAGGTGACCATTTAGCCTATAGCGTATGTCACTAACCTAGTAATGTTTCATGATAGAAGGTTGAGTGATGAACGTGTAAGTATGATAAGGTCCATTTGATTTGTAAACCCTTGACAGTCGAGTATGGACCGAGGAACTAGAGTGCGTCATAGGGTAGTGAGTGCAGTGCGTAGAAGATGATGTAGTATGTGTGATGATAAGAGATGACCATGTGATGTATAAAATGTGTAAATGTATAAGATGCAATGTAAGATGTGTATGTAGACTAAAAGTGTAAGGTGAGGAGTATGTAGATGTAATGAGTATCTAATTAGATGAGACCATAAAAACGTGTGATACATGTATGATGAAGACTAATATGATGTATGATGTATAGACATGCAAATGGTGAAATGATGTAGACTAAATGTAGTGTATGATGTAAGATGTAAGACATATGACACAAGATGTATGAAGAGTCGCAATGTGTAGTGTCTATTGTGTAGTGTGTGGGGTTCATGTGTAGTATTCCCTCAACAGTCAAGTGTGAACTGAAGCACAAGAGTGTGTCATCAGGTAATGATCAAAAAGTATGTAGATGAATGTGCCTATGCGTGGAGATTGATGTATGACTATACAAGTATGAGGTATGTGTTGATGTTAATATGAGGGAGGGAATTTGTAAATGATATGCCCCCAAGTGCATGGTAATGCATGTACTTGTTCATAAATGATGTATGAAGGTGGTGAAGTATCATAGATTGTTGTAAGATTAATTCAGTGATGGGAAAATAATGAGAGATCATATGGTATGCATGATGAGCGATAAATAGATAATTGTAGATGTATGTATGTATGCAAGAGATAGATGCATTAATGTAAGATGAAACAAGGTTCTTTATTGTAACAGACCCCTCAATAGTCATATAAGAACCATAAGAATATGAGTGTGTCATCAGGAGGGTAGGGTGACAAGAGTCACCTACCAAAGACCAAGTTTGTGTGAAGTGGTGGAAACATGGTGGGAAAGAGTAATAGTAGGACCATGCGGTGGTGGAATTTGTAATGTGTCTTGACCAACAGTAGAAGGGGTAGTTGTTTTGACAAAAAAAAATGGCTTCTAAAGTGGTGTAGGATGAGGAGGTGTTTTAAATGGTGGTATCTTTTGTCGTGTTGATGATGTTGTTGAAGGCTTGATAGGAAGCCAAGTTGCACTGAGTTTTAAAGGAGGTTTCTTAGATTGACTTGTTTATGCCATTTATGCCTTGATAGGAGGGGGAGTGATACTAATTTTAAGAGGTGGTTGTTTGACTTGAGTAGATTGCATAGGTGGCACTTGAGTGACAGAAGATGAAACATTAGAAGGGATGAGTGGATGCTTAGTAGACATGGTGGAATCAGATTTAGGAACCCATTGAGGTGGAGTATTTGTAGACAGGCATGCAAGAGAATGTTGTGCAGTGAATGAGATAAATACTTGCTCAAGATGTTTGATTCTGTGTTGTAAAGTGTAGCAATCATTTTCATTATGTCCATTGATTTGATGATAGTGGCAATATGGATGCCCTTGATACTTTGCTAGTCGATAAGGAGGATAACAATGAGTAGGCGGTAAAGTGATCAAGTGATGACTAAGGAGCTCAGTAAGAAGGTCATGTTGTTGAGTATTGTGATCAAGGATGAGAGGCTCTGGTAATGGTATGACTTGAGGCTCACTAATATGAGCACATGTAGTAGACATAGAATGAGAATGAGATGTAGAAGGAGAACAAACATGCGCTTGAGAAGCATCCTTAAGTTGTTGAATTTCATATTTGAGAGATGTAATCATGGATTCCATGGCCTTAAATTTTTCTTGAAATAAAGAATGTACAACTTGAATTGATTCCAATAGGGGTTGATTAGATGGAGGATCACTAGGGTCATCAAATAGATGAACGAATATAGGACTTATTTCATGTGGCGGTGTATTGTCCTCAAGATACAAGGTGTCTAGGGATTTTTGCAAAACATCCTGGAATTGGGATATCTCTTAAGTAAATCAAATAAAGAAACTTGACCCATGATAGAGGAAAAATGAGGATCCTAAGCGTGAAGATCGAGTTCAGGTTCACCAAAATGATTAACTAAAATATGAATTTTTAGAAGTTAATTTAAGAAGTACAACATTAAATAAGATCCAATCAAAGAAGAAGAAATGAACCAAGAAACTAAGAAAGTAGATATGTGAAACCCTAAATGCAAAGAGAGTTAGAAAGAACTCAGTTGATTCGACGAGCTTACTGGACTGTGTCGCAAAGATGGCTGGAGAAACAGGAGGAAACAACTATGATGAGGTCTAGAAAAGTGTAGATCTGGTAACTGAGTGGATTGGGGCACTTGGATAGGTACAGGGGCACCATAGCCTGAGATATGGGCTCCCTGGTCTATGAAAAATCTATGTAAACCTCCTTTGTAGTGTCACTAAATGATCGCCTTTGTTTGCTTCCTATCGCACTAGCTTCACTGGACTGTGCAATATGTCACTATAAATCAGAAATGAAGATAATCACCTGGAAAACCCCAGAGACAAGACATCAAACCCCTAAAAAAAAAAGATGCATATAAAGGGGTCAGACTGTCCTCAGTGGCCACAATGGTGGACTTACTAATTGAGTGTTGCAGTACATTTCATACCCAATGTAGTTCTATGTGTGTGTGTGTGCAATTATGTCTTAGGTGCTCTTTTGCTTTTCACACCTTGTGAAAGTAGTGAGAAATAACTATGTGTAGAAATGTAATAAAATGGTGGATGGAATAGAATAAACTTCCCTCCTATGCAGTGTGATGCAGATGAACCAACCTTGTCCCTTGTGATGGAGCTAGATGGATGCAAATGAGCTCTAGATACCTTATATGGAATGCAACTTTAGTTGATGGTAGTAGTACCTAGTGCTTGGTCCCTCATTATGGTCTCATAACTTTATATTTATATGGTTCTCTTGTTCTAATTTCGTAATTAACCCCGAAAAGGCCAACCACTAAAAATATATAATGCTCAAATGGATAGAAAGTGCCCAAAAGATGGAGATAAAGTGGGAAAATGATCCGGGCACCCCGAATGGGACTAGGACCAGGGTGCCTGTGGGGTGCCCTAGTCAAGGCTAAAATGACACAAAATGAAAAAAATAGACTAGGCATGTATGTGTGAGAGGTCAGCAATGATGATAGAAAGAAAAGTAAAATGGCCAAAAGATGGGGGTTAATTAGTACTTTCTTCACTCAAAAACCATATGAATAGTAGTATGAGACCGGGACTAAATAATACCCAAAGTGCGTGATTTGTCAAATGGCAAAATTGTTGAATTGTGTTATCCAGTTGCTGAAAGTTGGGAAAACACTTTCTGAATGTTTTGCTTTTGACAATTTTATAATGTTTTTTTGTCTTTGGAACAATTTTATGCTATTTTTGAATTTTGTGAAACATATTTGAATGTTTTTATAGTTTTGAGAAACATGTTTGAATGTTTTTTGTAGTTTTGAGAAACATACTTGCATTTTTTTGTGTTTTGAACATATTTGAATGTTTTTTATGTTTTGGAAACATATTTGAATGTTTTTTATTTTTATGAAACATATTTGAATGTTTTTTTTGACTCGGTAATAGGGTTGCACAGTGTAAACTCATGTTTAGACAATTACAGGCATTTCATTCTATTGGCAGAAATGTAGATGATGTAATTATAGGATGTATCACTCCATTCATGACACCACACAACTAGGAAGATGCAAGGGCTCATCACTGAGCTCCAAAAAGGACATGATAATGAGGTGAATAGTGATATGAAAATGAAGATAATGGATGCTAAGACATAAGGTGTAGCAATGATCTATGTGAGAAAAATGTAACGCATCTCCCATAAATATTATCTAAATGATCCCAAGATGATTCCAATTTATAGGTTTTGACTTGACTTAGATCCGTAGATGGCCTACTGATTGGAAAAATCCAATTAAAGGAATTGTTGTCTCTCTTAACATCAACAACCAAATTATTTCTTGAGATGTTTTGGATTAAGCACTTTTTATTAAAATTTGATAAAGAATTTATTGATTAATTATTTTTGTGAAGGACCCCCTACATCTTGCCCCATGTCACCAGTAAGAGAAAAGGGCTCGTCACCGAAGACAAAATATAGGTGAGTAAGGACATCTTTCTCCATTCCCAGTCTCATACTACTAGTAAGAAATTTGGGCTTATCACCAAAGACTATGTAGGACAAAAGATGTAATGATTGATTTATATTTTTTTGTATTTTTATATTGATTTTGCCTTGTTTATTGATATTGTGTTTGTTGGGAAGGAACATTCTGCCCCCAAGTCTCAACTGCATACAACTAGTAGGACGTAAGCGTTCAACACCGTAAACTGAGATGGATGATAAAAATGTCCAGGTAAATAAGTTATATGCTTTCTGTTAAAGAGATAGCTTATACGAAGGGAGGATTTTCCATCAGTAAGATTCAAGACAAAACCGTAGGTAAAAATATATGAAATAGTAGGAACCATAACAGGGATGAGGTACGAAATGCTCAATAGTAACAAGGTTAAATTATGTCATAGAAGGTGAAGAATGTGAAGATATGATAATGGTATGATTAAGATATCTTCCAATGGATGAAACAATTAAAATTGTTTAAATTATGAGTTCACCGTACAAGAGGCCTTCCCTAGTATGGAGAGAATTTGTGTAAGAAAAGGTTACTACTAGATTTTTGATGTTCAAATAGTGCTTTAATGATGGCTTGGATATGAAGTTGTATTCTCTTTGTATGTTTTTTAATATTTCTAAACTTTGGAAGATGAATATTTGCAATGGACTCATCAAGAGAGAGGTCCATGTTTATTAAATTTAAATGGTCATGATTTATGAGACTTGGGTGGAAAAGGTCCAAGTCAAAGGAAAAAATCTGAAGATTCAATGAATCCTTATTTACAAGACTTGGGCGAATGACGTCCAAGTCAACAAAGGGGATTGAAAAGTTTGACGAGTCCTGAAGCACGAGACTTGGGCGAAAGAGATCCAAGTCAAAGGAGTAGCTAGAAGGATTTTCAATGTATCCATGATTGAAGTAGTTCTGATTTATGAGACTTGGGCAGATAAGGTCCAAGTCAAAGGAGGGAATCCAAAGATTCAAGGAGTCCTAATTTACGATACTTGGGCGGACAAGGTCCATGTCAAAGGAGGGAATCAAAATATTCAAAGAGTCCTGAGTTACGAGACTTGGGCAGACAAGGGCCAAGTCAAATGAGAGAATCAATCAATTCAACGAGTCCTAAAGTACGAGACTTGGGCGGAAAAGGTGTAAGTCAAAGGAGGGAATCTAAGAATTCGATGAGTCCTGAAATACAAGACTTGGGCGGAAAAGGGCCAAGTCAATGGAGATAATCAAATGATTTGATGAATCCTGAGATATGAGACTTGGGTGGACAAGGTCCAATTCAAATGAGGGAATTTGAAGATTCAACGAGTCCAGAATCACGAGACTTGGGTGGACAAGGTCGAAGTCAACGGATGTGTGATTATATAAGTCTTCGATGGGATCGAAAGACCCATGTGATGTCTGAGGAGGATTATTGATGCAGGGAATATTTTTATATTCATATTCATCTCTGATTGGAGGAGTGTGAGGAACGAAGGATTGATCCCTAGATGTACACCCTGTAAACTGTGAAAAACTAACACTAAAATGGAAGAGAAACAATAACAGAAAACCTTCTTGTAGCTTTCTAGAGAAAACCTCAAGTAGGTTGTGAGAGCTTAGAAGTTGTATAACATTTTGGAATTGTGGGTTCTCTTGAGTGACCTCCAAACATGGACTGACCAATGCTACAAGCAGATTTAGGGAGATTCCAATAAGTAGATAATGGATGCAAATTGAAAAAGTAATTGTGTTATTAATCCAAGAGGGTTTGTAATAGGATAAGCCTACACTTCATAGAGGTAGAAGTGGTTGGAAGTTGGTTGAAATGGGTTGAATACACATGCTAAAAATAACATTTGAGGAGGTTACATCAGTTCAGAGAAGTTTAGGGGTAGTAATAGAATTAATTGAAAAATTTGCATCCGGAAAGGTGGTTGTACATGCAATTCAATTGCCCCCACCATTTTAGGCTTCTAGAAGTGTAGTTGACTAGGATGAGGATGTGGAGTCCAATTGGTTGTTGATTAAGAATTTGAATGGTAGTTGACTAGGATGTGCACACCAATTAATTAACTAACCATTTACTTAATAAATTATAATTAACTTAGCAAAAGGGGGCACAATGGGCACTAAGGATTAATTTAATTAATAAAAATGATGCAAAGTGTATGATTTAATTGATTTAATCAATTAATCATAAATGGGTGAATAACAGTATGTACTGGGAAGCAAACTGGGATAAGATGGAAAAAGGTGTGTGATTTTAGGGTGTTTATATTTTCCCCTCTTTAAATTGCTATTGCGAAGTAATAGTTTTTTAAAGATAGCAGACGTATCCAGAGTAGCGATCAGAAATAAATGAAGCATTAGGATACCCAACAAGCAGGATAGTGGAGGAATGCCTCCTCAAGCGGGTGGATGATGAAACAAGGAAGTGGACAACCGCTTGATAGGAAGAAAACAAGGGATTGGAACAAGGATAGAAAATGAATTTTCTCGTAGCATGAGCTTCATTTGGAGAATAATTTAGAGCAAGGGTGCAACCTTATTTTTGTTGTTTTACAATAGAGTTGTCACCATGATTACAAAATAATCAATATGGTTAACCCAATGTGCATAAATAAACACACACAACAAATAAAAGATAGAAAGGAAGTCAAACCCAATATATAAAGTAGGTGCAGGCATCAGGGTTATAAAAGAACCAAGATGTAATCACACTACTTGCAAGTGGTCCAAAAATTAAACATCAACAATATAACACAAAGTCGAAAAAGAAGACAATCAGCTATGCCCCTAATGTGTACCAAAATGATGAGTAAGTAGATGCAAATGCTCTCAAGTGGGAATAGGATCAAAATGGAAGAGCAGAGTTAAAGTGATTCCTTATGAAACTCTTGTTGGATCCATTGTGTAAATAATCGAAGTTAAAATTTCCCCATGTGAAGTTATATCACAAAGGAAAAATAATTTTGTGACTTTCCCCAAGCAGAGTTAGCATATCATGCAAAGGGAAGAAAGTGATAATTGTAAGATCAAAATGATCACTAGGGTAATAGATAAAGGTATGACGTTTATCAAGATTGTATTAAGATGTTGAAAATTTCACTTCAAGGGTTTTCCAATTATAGGATTTCTACGAGAAGTGAATGTTTGTTCGAAAATATTGTAATTTTTTTTAAAAAAAATTTGTATTATATGATTTTTTTGGATTTTGAAATATTTGTTTTTTTTTAAATTTTTTTGCGACTTTTGAAAAAGTTTGAAACATAAATGCAAACAAACATGAGAATACACAACAAAAATGAAAACATTCCATGGCTTAAATAAACTAGGAGGAAAACACAACACGTGCAAGCGACAAGAAAACATGAAACAAGAATTGCAAGCAAACCCAATATGAACAGGAAGGAACCACACCAAAGTTATATGTGAACTAAGATGCGAATAAATTTTCCTGCAATTGGTCTACAACAAAGATAAAGAAACTACAATGAAATAAAAAAATGAAAGAAGCAAAAACACCATCAAAATGTTGATAAAATGCAATAGTAAGTACAATACAACGTGAAAAAATGACGTCTAATGACACTCTGAATGTGTTCCACATTAAATAACTAAACAGATTTGAATGCCCCCAAGTGATAGCTTAGAACATGAGAGATTGAATCAAGCTGAAGAGGGAGTGATACTTAGATACTCCCAAAGATACTCTTATCGGATCCCATTGATGTTTGATCTGTATTGGATTAAAATGTAAAATCCAATTATGCCCCAAGAAAAGCTATATTGTGAAAGGGTAAATGATTACCTTGAGCATAGATATACATCATGGGAAATAAATATGATCTAGAATGATCAAGAGGAGTGTCGTTAAATGAAGAAATTGTTGAACTGTGTTATCTAGTTGCTGAAAGTTGGTCAAACATTATCTGAATGTTTTGATTGTGACAGTTTTAAACTGTTTTTGAATTTTTGAACAATTTATATTGTTTTTATAATTTTGTGAGACATTTTTTAATGTTTTTTGTTATTTTACAACTCGGTAAAAAGGTACTCTGCTTGAAAACATGTGCAAATAATTAGAAGCATTTCATTCCATTGGCAGAAATGTAGATGATAAAATGATAGCATTTTTCACTCCGCTCATGGCTTCACACAACTAGGAAGATGCGAGGGCTCATCACCGAGAGCCAAGAAGGATGTGAAAATGAGATGAATAGTGATATGAAAGTGAAAATGATGGATGTGGAGACACAAGGTGTAATAATTATCTATATGAGAAAAATGTAACTCATCTCTAGTCAAGATTATCTGACCGATTCCAAGATGATTCCACTTTATAGGTTTTAACAAGACTTAGATTCGTAGATGGCCTACTGATTGACAAGATCCGGCTGAAGGAATTGTTGTCTCTCCTAACATGAGCAACTAAATTATTTCTTGGAATTTTTTTTGATGAATCACTTTGATTAAGATTTCATAAAGACTTTATTTGTTAATTGATTTTTGTGAATGAACCCCTACATGTTTCCCCATGCCATCAATAAATGGACAGGGATGAACACTGAAGGAAAAATGTACGCGAGTAAGGTCTTTCTCCATTCCCAGTCTCATACTACCATTAAGAAGTATGGGCTTATCATCAAAGATTGTGAAGGATGAAAGGTGTATTGATTTTATAATTTTTTGTATTTTTAGATTGATTTAATTTTCCTTGTATGTTGATAATGTGCTTATTGGGGGGGAACATTATTCCCCCAAGTCTCAGCCTCATGTGACTAGTAAGACACAAGGGTTCAACACTGTAGATTGAGATGGGCGGTCAAAAAGGACCGGGTAAAGAAGTTTAGCTATTAATGTTAAAGAGAGAGCTTATTTGAAAGGATAATTTTTCCATTGGTAATTTTTGAGACAAAACCGTAGGTAAAAATATCTAAAATGGTAAGAACCATAACAAGGATGAGACACACAATGCCCAAGAGGAACAAGATTAACCTATGTCATAATAGGTGAAGAAGGCCAATATATGATAATGGTATGATTAAGATATCTACCAATAGATAGAATGTTTAACATTATTAGTACACACTTTTCCGTTTCTGATTGGAAAATAGTGCTTTAATATGGAGTTTTGTTTTATTTTATGCTTTTTAAATTTTTTGAATTTAGGAGGACGAGATTTTGATATGGAATCATCAAGAAAGAGGTCCATGTTTATTGAAGTTGAAGGATCTTGAAATCCGAGACTTGTGCGGATGAAATCCAAGTCAAGAGGGGGAATCGAAAGATTCAATAAATCCTGAAAAATGAAACTTGAGCAATCCAAGTCAAAGGAGAAAATATGAAGATTTGATAAGTCATGCAATACGAGACTTAGAAGGACAAGATCCAAGTCAAAGGAGTGAATCAGACAATTTGATGGGTCCTAAAGTATTAGACTTGGGCAAACAGGTTCCAAGTCAAAGGATGTGTGACTAGATAATTCTTTGATGAGATCGATAGACATATGCGATGTTAGAAGAATATTTTCGATGCCTCACCTTGTGTCACATGTTCTCCTTGTTAGGTCATCGTGCCCATTTTATACCACTCTTGTTCACCTTCAATTATGATTTCGTCCACTGTGTTCATATGTAATGTGTTGGTTACGGCTTACAGGTATTCAATTTTCACCTCTTCTTTGGCGTGTGCTTCAAAATTCCAAAAGACCACAAAAATTCACATATGTCTCACAAAGGATCCCAAGTGGGAATAAGATCAGACTGGAAGAGCGGAGTTAAAGTGACTTCTTATGACACTCTTGTTTGATCCGTTGTGCAAATGAATGAAGTTGAAATTTCCCCAGTCAAAGTTATACTGCGAAGGAAAAACAATTTTGTGACTTGCCCCAAGCCGAGTTAGCATATCATGTAAAGGGAAGAAAATGATAGTTGTAGGATTGAAATGATCACTAGGGTAATAGATAAAGGTATGTCATTTATCAATATTGTATTGAGATGTTAAAAGATTCACTTAAAGGGTTTTCCAGTTGTAGGATTTCTATGATAGGTGAATGTTTATTCAATTTTTTTTCCATAATGGAATTTGAAATAAAAATTGATTTTTTTTTGGATTTTTGAGAAATATTGGAATGGTTTGAAATAAGAAATGCAAAAAACACAAATACACAGGGAAAAAAACATTCCATGGCTTAAATAAACTAGGAGGAAAACACAATACCTGCAAGCGACAAGAAAACACTAAACAAACATTGCAAACAAACACAATATGAACTGGAAGGAACCACACCAAAGTTATATATGAACTTAGATGTGAATAAATTTCTTGCAATTGGTCTACAATACAAGGGTAAATAAAGTACAACAAAATAACAAACTAAAAGAAACAAAAGCATCATCACAATGTTGACAAACAACAACAGTACAACACAACATGCAAAAAAACGTCTAATGACACTTTGAATGTGTTCCACATTGAAGAACTAGACAACTTTGAATTCCCCCAAGTGATAACTTAGAATGTGAGAGGTTTGAATCAGGACAAAGAGCGGGGTAATACTTAGATACTCCAAAAGATACTCTTGTCAGATCCCTTTGAAGTTTGATCTGTATTGGATTAAAATGAAAAACCAAATGTGCCCCAAGCAAAGTTATATTGCAAAAGGGGAAATTATTTCCTTGAGCATAGATATACACCATGTGCAATAAAGATGATTGTCAAAAGATGATCTGGAACGATCATGAGGAGCACTGTCAAAAGGTGAAATTGTTGAATTGTGTTATCTAGTTGCTGAAAGTTGGTCAAACATTACCTGAATGTTTTGATTGTGATAGTTTGAAACGATTTTTGGAGTTCAGAATAATTTTATATTATTTTTTTGTATTTTGTGAGATAATTTTGAATATTTTTAGTATTTTACAACTTGGTAAAAAGGGTGCACTACTTGAAAACAAGTGTAAATAATTAGAAGCATTCCATTCCATTGACAAAAATGTAGATGATAAAATGATAGGGTGTTTCACTCCACTTGTGACTCCGCATAACTAGGAAGATGTGAGGGCTCATCACTGAGAGCCAAGAAGGACTTGAAAACAAGGTGAATAGTGATATGAAAGTGGATATAATGGATGCAATAACACAAGGTGTAATAATGATCCATATGAGAAAAATTTAACTCGTCTCTAGTCAAAACTATTTGACCGATTCCAAGATGATTCCACTTTATAGTTTTTGATTCGATTTAGATCCATAAATGGCCTATTGATTGGTATAATCCAATTAAAGGAATTGTTGTCTCTCTTAACATGAGCAACTAAATTATTTTTGGGGATTTTTTTGATTAAGCACTTTGATTCAGATTTCATAAAGGCTTTATTGATTAATTGTTTTTTTATTTTTGTGAAGGACCCCCTACATGTTGCCCTATGCCATCAGTAAAAGGCAAGGGATCAACACTGAAGACAAAATATAGATGAGTAAGGGCTTTCTTTGTTCTGAGTCTCATACTGCCAATATGAAGTATGGGCTTATCACCGAAGACCGTGAAGGAAAAAAGGTGTAATGATTTTATTATTTTTTTGAATTTTTAGATTGATTTGATTTTCCTTATATGTTGATAATGTGCTTGTTGGGAAGCAATAGTCTGCCCCCAAGTATCATCCTCATGCGAGTAGTAAGACATAAGGGTTCAACACCGTATATTGAGATGGGTAGTCAAAAAGGATCGAGTAAAGAAGTTTAGTGCTTTTTGTTAAAGAGAGAGCTTATGTGAAAGGAGGAGTTGCCATCAGTAATATTCGAGACAAATCCGTAGGTGAAAAGAGCTGAAATGGTAGAAACCATGACAAAAAATGAGACACACAATGCCCAATAGGAACAAGGTTAACCTGTGTTGTAATAGGTGAAGAAGGTGAATATATGATAATGGTGTGATTAAGATATCTGCTAGTAGATGGAATGCTTAAATTTTTTTTTATGTATTTTGTCATTTTCGATTGGCAAACAATGCTCTAATATAGAGTTTTATTCTCTTTTTATGCTTTTTATGTTTTCTAAATTTTGGTAGATGAGGATTTGAAATGGACTCAGAAAGAAAGAGTTCCATGTTGATTAAAAATGGGATGGTCTTGAAATATGAGACTTATGTGAATGAAATCCAAGTCAAGAGAGAGAATCGAAAGATTCGATAAGTCTGGAAACATGAGACTTGGGTGGACAAGGTCCAAGTCAAAGGAGGAAATCTGAAGATTTGATAAGTCCTGCAATATGAGACTCGTGCGGACATGATCCAAGTAAACAAAGTGAATCAAATGATTCAATGGGTCCTATGATCCATAGGGATCGAAAATGACTCTACTTCATCAGATCAATCAGCACAAAGAAGGAAAATAAATACACCGAGGTTCTGTCTTTATAGTAACAGGACCGCCACTCTATGCAGAACAATGGTTACAGAACCACCACCCAACTAGGGCAGTGGTCTTATAACCGCCACCTAGCCAGGGTGGCAGTCTTGAGACCCTTCGATCTATATTGGGCATCAGTCTTGGCTCTTTCAGATAGAAAAAAAAAACATGAAACCAACAACCTCAAAATTTGAAAGGTTGTTTGTGTCTCTTCTCCTCAATGACCTTTCCCATTCTCTAGTGCATGGGAGGACATGGGAAAGGCTATAAATACATGTTTGTAGAAGATAATAGGATCATCAAAGCATGAAAGCAAGTGAGCAAGAAGTTCTTAGTGTTGGAATTGTGTTTTGCAGAAGGAAGGAGTGGTGAGACAGAGCAAACAAGTAATTGGGAGGACGTATGAGATATTATCTACTTCTCTTTCATACTTATTATAAATTATGTACTTATTGTTTGAATTGGCCAATAAAAGTGGGAAGAAAGACCAATTTCCCTTCCCAACTAGTTTTTTCCTCCTCTGGAGGTTTTTAGGATAAAACTTGTTGGCGTTTGTGAGTTTATATTCTTTCCTTTCCTGTAATTGTTGATTCTAAGCATAAGAAAAATTCATTCACTAGTTATCTTTGTCATTTTCTAATCAAAATTAGAACAACAACATTTAATTTGTGATTACGTGGATGATTCCAAAGTTGAAGACTTTACAGATCATCCTGAAGTACTAGACTTAGGTGGACAAGTTCCAAGTCAAGGGATGTGTGATGAGATAAGTCTGCGATGAGATTGAGAGACAAATGCAATGTTACAAGAATATTATCGATGCAAGGAATATTTTGAGATTCATATTCACCTGTGAATGAAAGAGTATGAGGAAAGAAGGATGTATCTCTAGATGTATACCCAGAGCTCCTTATAGGCCGTAGAGAGGATATATTCAATGTTTCTCCTTCTAGGTTGTGAATTAGTTGATTTTACCAAAGATTTGCAATTAAATCTTGAAAATGTTGTATAAGGATATTCTTGGGTATATGCACCCTGAAGAATGTACGCATATAGATGTCTTGAAAAGTAAGAAGCATCGTTTATGAGATACTTGCAAGATTGATCATTTGAGGTGTAATGGACATAGAAGGTTGCATTTTTACAAGTGTCCAAGCTTGTTGTGGTTGTAATTCGACAAAAAGACTAGAGATGTTACACGTAGGATCTAGAATGGGAAGAATAGAATCAAGCTCAATAATGCTTGATGAAGTACCCTCTTCTATTATGTCAAGGGTTGAATGAGAGTCTTGGAGAAAATGCAAGTGCTCATTTGATATTAGAAGATTGTCTGAAATAGGTTCAATGTCTGTTTGGACTAAAGGAAGAAAATTTGTAGAAGAAAATGATTGATTTGGAGAGAGAGAGAGATACTTGACCTTCATCGTGATCTTGTTGAATGTTAGTATGTACATAAGTGGGGAAAATAGTGAAATCTTCATGAGAATTAGAAGTTGACATGTCATCAATTGCGAGAGATTCATCGTCGAGCTCTATAGAGATGGTTCCATCGTCAATTAAGTCTTGAACATAATGATGAAGAGGTGTACAATTATCAGTAGAATGACCATGCATGCAATGGTATTCACAATATTTAGATGCATTGTACAACGTAGGATTGGGTTCCCTATTAGAAATGGGTCTCATAGGTGGATATGTGATCATGTTAGCCTTTACTAATTGTTGAAAGACACTAGATAGACTCTCTCTGAGAGGTGTAAATTGATGTTCAACAATGTGCAGAGTAGTGTCTTCAATACAAGAAATGATGGATTTATGATTGAACATTGTTCATGGATTCACCATGTTTGTACATGAGCTTACCCTTTGTATCATGGTTAGGTGGTAGGTATCCAATCACTATGTCTTTGTTTCCCATGAGGTCTTGGATGTAGTTGTGAAATTGTTTGCATTTTTCCATTTGATGACCATCTATGTGATGAAAATCACAATATGGGTTAGGTATATACTAATCTATCTTAGGTTAACCTTCAAGGAAGGGTTGCTTGATAGGATAAGTGACCATGTTGACACTTTTCCAGTTGTTTTAAGACTTGAAAGAGATTCCCCTAAATATGTATATTGTATTCAATTGTAATCAAAAGGAGAAGGAAATGTTTCTCTTTTTGGAATGGTGACAGATGATTTAGACTTAATCTGTTTTAATTGGTTATTCTGTAAGTTTTGCATGCTACGATTATCCATGACTTTATCATTGACAACCTTACGGTTGTAATTGATGTACCTAGGTTTATCGTGAGAAGTTCTAGGGTTGTTGTTGTTGTTATTATGATTATGATTATTCCCATTGTCTTTATAATGAGGCTTGATCAAGCCTTTAGAAATGAGGGCTTTTTCGATTTGAGTTCCCTTTTTGATAACTTCCTCAAAATAGTTGAAGTAGTGCATCTACATGTGAAAGGATAACTCATCATTAAGGTTAGGGATGAAGATGCTAACCATATATTTCTCAGGGATTGAACATGGGAATCGACTTGCGATTCCTCACCATCATTGTAAGAACTGTGCAAAGCTCTTGTTTTTTCATTGTTTGGCATTGCACAAATCCATCATGGTTATTTCAAAATCAAGGTTGAAAGAGAAGTGTTTGATGAACTTCTTAGAAAGGTCTATGAAGGTAGAGATAGATCCCTTTGGAAGGTGTAAGAACCAGTCTAAAGCTTTTCCACCTAGACTCTTAGGAAAGAGGCATAAGAGAAAGATATCATTGTAAGCCACCTCTTGGCATGCCATGAAAAATTCCTTGACATGCTCTCTAGGATCAGTTTTTCCCTTGTATTTGTCAAATTTTGGCGTCTCAAAAGAGCGTGGGAAGGGTATTCATAAGATGTCCCTGTCAAAAGGGTATGAACATAATTCATTAGAAATTGAATTTTTTTGCATGCCTAAAATGGTGTCTTTCATCATTTGCCTCTCTTGAGAAAATGGTGAATTAGTTTGTGGGATGAATGGTGATTTATCATTCATATGATTGTTGTTCTTGTTATTGGTCTCAAAATGATTTTTGAATTTTTCATCACTTTTCTTCATGTGTTTGATACCTTTGGTATCATTCTTAGTGATTATAGAGGATAAGAGAGCCAATTGTTTCACCATTGCATTGATTTGATCAAGCAAGGCTTGGTTAGGATTAGAGGATGAAGCATTAGATTTTCCTTTATCATTGGTGTTTGTTTTACTTGGTCCTTCATCATCATGTTTTTTTGACTCGAATGGTGGACCCTTAGGGGATTTAGGTTGTCCCTTTAAGGTTTTTAATTCATCCTCATCAAATTCTGAGGGAAATCTTGCTCCCATTGCAAGGAGATGAAGAAGGAATTGGTCTTTGTTTTTCCGTAAAGTGACTTCAATGGAAGGGATTTTAAGTGGGTCTTCGTCATCTTCATCAGAGTTGATATGGAAATGCTTTATTTCCTCCCATAAAAAAAGACTATAATCATGATGTCGTGTCCCTACCATTGTTTGAAAGAGGGGAAGAACAAGAAGAGATGTGATGGAAAACTCAACCCTTAACAAAGTGAATGCTAAGATGGAAGAGGGAAGAAAATGAAAAAGCTCAACCCTTAGTGAAATGAGTGCTAAGAAGGAAGAAGTGAAAATGGTTAGTTGATTTTTCAACTCCTAAAAAAATGAAATTTAAGAGGAAAGGGACAAAAATGGTTAGATGTGCTCTACGGTCAAAAATGAATGTTAAGGGAAGAGACTCTTGAAAACGCAAAGAAATGTGATTAACTGATAAAAGTGAATGATAAGAGGGATGAGAAAAAGTTAACTCCTAACAAAATGAGTGTTAAGAGAAATGATGAGGGGGGACTTAGCAATACTTAATTAAATATGAAAAATGATAAAGTGATTATAAGGTGGAAGGTGGAAGAAGGAATGAAATGTTAGTTTAGATGATCCTTTACAAAATGAGTGCTAAGAAATATGAAGGAGTTTGAAATTTCAGAACCTTTACAAAAGTGAATGTAAAGAGGGGAGAGACAAGAAGGTTAGTTTGCTCAACATGCGACAAAATGAGTGCGACAAGAGGAGACTTAAAACATGATGGACGATGCTCAAATATTTAAAAAAATGTGTTAAGGGAAGAGACTTAGGAAAGATGACAAGTTTTCTTATCTTTTAACAAGATGGATATTAAAAGGGGAGACTTAAGAAGACGATGAAGGATGTAAACCCTTAAAAAAAGTGTGTTAAAGGATGAGACAACAACAAAGAAGTGGGAGGACTAAAATAATGAAAAAATGAATGTTGTCACATGAAGTGAAGCAATGATGATGAGAAGCTCTAAATCTTACAAAAGTGGAGATAAGAGACAAAGGGGAAGTAATTGATTAGTGATCTCAAATAAAAAAAAATTGGATGCTTTAAAGAGAGAAGTGAAGAAATAATGAGGATATCAACAATGCAACAAAGCAAAGTATGACAACGTAAGATGATAGGAGAAAAATGGAAGATGTTTCAACTCAACAAATTGGATGTGAAATGCGACGACGTAAGAGTGATGGAAGCGAGATAAAATAAGAATTCAATTCAACAAAGTGAATGTGAAATGTGATGATGTAAGAATGTGGAATGCTTAGAGTTTAACAAGATAATGTTAAACTTAAGACTTATGACGGTGAAAGATTAATATGATCAAGAGGGTGTTTGACCGTGATAAAGAGAGTATCACAACATCAAGACTTAAATGAAAAAGAATGAATGTGCTCAAGTGTGGATATGGATGTTCGTAACCTAAAACTTAGACACGTTTACAAAGTGACAAGATGAATGAGAGAGAAAAAGTGAAACACAAGTATGTAACATGCAAGAAAAATGAAAAATGATGTAGTGAGAGTTTTTGCCTCTACCTTAGATTGGCTTGGACAAGGTGTGGCTTCCTAGGTGGTTCACTCAACTAGGTGTCAGTAGTATACCTAAGCGAGTGCGGTGCTATTGCTAGCTTCCAACTTTACTTTACCCCCTTTGAAACCTTGAGAAAATATCTTTCTCAGAATGAATCACACTGGGGTCGCCACTAAGGATATCTGTGACTCTAACTCACAAGGATTTACTAGTCAGTTGGGATAAAAGGTGCTTGTTTCGTCAGCCAGTTCCCTCAATGTGTTGACTACTTTGGGGTTCCTGTGGTAATCCTCAAAAGAGTTTTATGGCTTATGCCAAGGAACTTCCCACAATTATGTGGACATGTTTTTACCCTTATCTGAAATTGCAAATACAATGTGTAGTGTTAATTTTATCTTATTTATCAGCAATTCTCTGCACACAAGAATTAGTAGTTTGAAGCTCATGATCAAAGGCAACCTGCAGTTAGTAGTTTTCAATGTTTTAACAACCTTTGTGAGAGTGGGTCCTGCAAGCAAGGATTAGAAAATTCTCCTGAGGTAGGTGGAGGCCAAGACGACAGAAGCAATTTCACCATTTTGATTTCCAAGATCACTTAAAACAGTGCGAGGAAAGAGCATACACGTAAACAAGCTTTGATTAAGTGAAAAAAAATTGTTAATTCCCCAAAAAAAATGAGAAATGATCACATTTATGATTCCCAAGATCTCTTAGAAAGCGCGAGGGAAGAGCATACGCGTGATCACACAGTGATTAGTCTTCACAAAAAACAAAAAAATTGACAAAGCAAAATCATGCAAAACACATTAGAAAGTGTTAGTCTACATTACAAAATGAGTAAATGTGTACAAAATGGCTAAAAAGAAATAAAAAAATTGGATCTAGAACATCCCAATAACCCTAGTTTAGAAACTTTCACGATTAGTCCGTGCTAAGGTGCAAAATGGACGAGAAAAAGTGAAGAAAGGTCTAAAAGAGAGTTTACACAATGAAAAAAGTCTAAAAAAGTGAAAATAAAGTATTGAAATGCCTGGTAGCCCTGCAAAAGTAAGTATGCACAATTAGTCCCGTTTAATGAAAAGTGGCGAAAATAAAAAATAAAAATTAAAGGTTCTAATTAGTAATGAAAATACCAAGATTAATTAACTAAAAATGAATGAAATAATTAGTAAAAAAGTCTAATGAACCACAAATAAAAAGACCTAACGTAAATTAATTAACTAATTAAAATGAGTAAAAAAAATGTGAATAACTAATGGTTGTAAAATGAGACCTAAACCTAAGACATAAAGAAAAATTAAGTAAAGTTCCTAAGGCTTAAACTTGTTTGATAAATTTGGTTGGTCAAATTAATTAAATTAGACTACAAGGAAATACGATAGCTGGTAGACTTAGGTTGCAAGTCGATATGGTGACTCGGGCATTCATATCGTCAAACTTAAGGTCAATGCATGTTTTTTCTGAGGATGGGATAAACCACTGAGCAAACCTAAATCTTTGTGGATGGTAGGTTCGTGGGAGTGGTGTTAGGGGAGGTATATGGTAGTGTTGAGGCAGCTCTAGGGTTTATGGGAAAAACAATCTGGGGGTTTAGTAAGGTTTATGGGGGGTGTAAACAGGGGCTTTAGGGATGGGTTATGTGTAGGTAATCTAGGATTGAGTTGGTGGGGAAGTTGTAGGGCTAGTGCACAGGGTGGTATTGAGCCACGTTGGAAGTTTGTTCAGTGGGAAGGGATAAGATGGGGTAGAGTTAGGCCAGTGGGGGTTGAAAGGGTGCCTGGGGAAAAAATCCAATCGCGGGGAATGTGTCACTGGTCCTATGTGGGGATGTAGGGAGAGTCACAGGTATTGGTAAGGGGGCTTGTGAGTTGGGTCATGGGTTTAAATGAGCCAAACTCATCACGATGTGCAAGGGATTTCCTACGGGGTAGTAGGGAATCTAGGGGTTTAGAATGTTTGGTTAAATTTTTATTGGCTTTTTGTTTAGCTCAATCTTTTAGAAACACAGCTAAAAGCCATGGAAGGGGGGTAGAGGGTATTGGTGGTTGGGGTTTATTAGGCAATAAGTAATTTAGGGTTTTTTTTTTTTTCCTAATAATGTTTTTGGTTTTGGAAAACAATTATTTTTTGATAAGACTTTGCTTTGCAATCAAATCTAATTTACTTTTCGATTTTACAGTATCATAAAATAAATGGATGTCATTTTTTTTCTTTTTTGTGCAGCAGTAAATGCAAGAAAATAAACAACTGCAAACTAAACACACTATAATATGCAATTTTATGCACTCAGAAATTATTTGTAAAGAATGAATAAATCAACATAAGGATGGAAGACAAACAATCAAACAATATGTTATTTTTTTTGTTTGTTTTGTCTATCAAAAACAACAGAATGGTTCCAAATTTTCCCAGCTATAAACAACACAAAGCAACATCAAAAGTAGGATATGGGTTTCTTGAATGAACAAAAGTGATATCAAATTTGAACTCCTACAAACCCTTAGATAAAAATGATAGCTTAAATCCAAAATATTACCTGCAAACAATTGAAATATACAAAGGATAAAGTGTTATTAGAAAAACACAAAAAATGAAAGAGGGTTTGAGTCCCACTGGAGTATGCCAAAATGTTAAGCCATGTAGAAAACTAACACTAAAATGGAAGATAAACAAACAAAGCAAACCTTCTATGTAGTCTTTCAAAGCAAACCTCAAGTAGGTTGTTAGAGCTTAGAAGTTGTGTAACCTTTGCAAAATAGACTAGAATTGTGGGTGCTATTGAATGACCTCCAAAAGTGGATTAACCAATGCTATGAACATAGATTTTGATCTTGGAGCTTCCAATATGCAGATATTGGAATGCAATCTTGACAGAGTAATTTGTGACAGTAAATCCAAGAGGGTTTGATAAAGAGTAGGCCTATATTTTATAGAGGAAAAAGTAGTTTAGAAAATTGGTTGAAATGGGGTTGAATGCACATGCTAAAAATAGCATTGGAGGAGGTTGCAATAGTTCGGGATTTTAATTGCCATTTAAGGGACAATAAATGAGAATTTGTTAGCAGAAGTTCCATAAAGGTGGTTATACATTTTCAATTTCCCCCACCTTTCTAGGATTCTAGAAGTGTAGTTGACTAGGACTGAGGATGCTGGAGTCCAAGTGGAGTCCAAGTGGGTTGTTGACTGATCAACCTGAGTGGTAGTTGACTAGGATGTGCACACTTAATTAATTAATCATTTAATTGATAAATGATAATTAACTATTTATTTAATAAATGATAGTTAACTTAGCTAAAGGGGTACTAGGGATTAATTTAATTAATCCAAAGGGTACAAAGTGTATGATTTAATCAATTTAATCAATTAATCACAAATGGGTGAATAACAAAATGTACTGGGAAGCAAACAAAGATAAGATGGAAAAGGTGTGTGATTCTAGGGTTTCTACACACCCGAGGTTCCTTATAAGTTGTAGAGAAAATTTTCAATGTTTCTCCTTCAAGGTTATGGATTGATTGATTTGACGAAATATTTGCAATTAAAGCTTGAAAATGTTGTATTAGGGTATTTCTAGGTATGCGTACCTCATAGAATGTATGCATGTATATGTCTTGAGACATAGGAATCATCACTGAAGATATATCTACAAGATTGACCATTTGAGTCATTACAAACACAGAAGGTTGCATTATTACAAGTGTCCAAACTTGTGGTGGTTGTGTTTCTACAATAAGACTAGATATGTTAGGTGAAATAATAGAATCAAGCTCAAAGGTGATTGATTATGGAACCTGTTTTGTAGATTGTTCACATTGATTTCAAGGGTTGAGATGGAGCCTTGAAATAAAGTCAATCTCTCATGTGATGGTAGAAGGTTGTTTTTTGAAATAGGTGTAATGTCTGTTTGGATGAACGAAAGAAATTTTATAGAAGAGATAGATTGGTTTTGACTGAGAGATACTTAACCCTTGGTGTCATGATCTCGTTGAGTGTTAGTATGTACATGAGTTTGGAAAACATTCAACTCTTCTTGAGAAGTTGTGGTAGTTGACATTTCTTCATTTGCGATAGGTTCATTGTTAGTCTCTATAAAGATGACTTCATCGTCAAGGTCTTAGACATAATTAATAAATCACACACATCTATGTGTTGAGTGGCCATCAATGTGATGGAAGTCACAATATGTTTGAAGTTTGTACCAGTATGGCTTAGGTTCTCCTTCAAGAAAGGGTCTTGTAAGTGGATATTTCATCATTTTATCCTTTACTAGTTGATGAAAGACACTAGAGAGACTTTCTCTGAGGGGTGTAAACTGAAATTTGACTTTACATGGAGTGGTGTCTTTTCTATGTTGTATGATTGGATTTTTTATTGATCATGCATGTATGTTGTGCACTTTTCAATAATCTGTGTCACCATTATTGACGACATTGTGGTTGTGGTTGATAAAAAAAGATTTATCGTGATGAGTGCTAGGATTGTTACTGGTATGGTTATTGTGATTGTGCCCATTGTCTTTACAATGAGGCTTGATCAAGCCTTTAGCAATGAGGGATTTTTCTATTTGAGTTCCCTTTGTGATAACTTCCTCAAAGTTGTTGAGGCAGTGCATTTGCATGTGAAAAGATAACTCGTTGTTAAGGTTTGGGATGAAGATGTTGACCATGTGTTTTTCAGGGATTGAACATGGGAATTGAACTTGTGATTCCTCTCCATCGTTGTAAAAATTGTGAAAAGCTTTCATTTGGTAGTTGTTTTACTTTGCATAAATCCAACATTGTGACTTCATAGTCAAGGTTCGAAGAAAATTGTTTGACAAAATTCTCTGAGAGGTCCGTGAAGGTGGTGATAGATCCCTTTGGAAGGTGTAAGAACTAGTCCAAAGCTTTTCCTCCTAAACTTCTAGGAAATAAGGCACAAGAGAAAGATATCATTATATACCACTTTGTGGCATGTTATGGAAAATGCTTTGATATGCTATCTAGGATCGTTTTTCCCTTGTATTTGTTGAATTTGGGCATCTCAAAATATTTTGGAAATGGTGTGCGTAATATGTCCATGCCGAAAGGGTAGGGAAATAATTAATCAAAGTTGAATTGTTTGCGTTGTTTTTGCATACCCAAAATAGTGTCTTTCATCATTTTCCATTCCTGAGAAAATGGTGAATTGGTTTGTGGGATAAATGATGAACTATCATTCTTCAGATTATTGTTCTTTTTATTTTTCATATAAAATGATTTTTAAAGGTGTTGTCACTTTTATTTGTGTGTTCAGTACATTTGGTATTTTTGTTAGTGACTTGAGAGGATAAGAGAGCCAACTGTTTCCTCATCTCAGTAAGTTGTTCTAAGAAATCACCGTTTTATGTCTTATGTGAATCCATCATGTTTGAAAGAGAGGAAAAATGAAAAAAGGTGCGATGAAGAACTCAACCCTTAACAAAGTGAATGCTAAGATGGAAGAGGGGAAAAGGTTTAAAAGATTGAATAGCTCAACCCTTAGCAAAGTGAATGCTAAGATGGAAGAGGCAAAAAAGGAAGATTGAATAACTGAACCCTTAGCAAAGTGAATGTTAAGATGGAAGAGAAGAAAAGGGTTTGAAATATTGACCATTAGCAAAGTGAATGCTAAGATGGAAGAGGAAAAAATGTGTGAAATATCAACCCTTAGCAAAGTGAATGCTAAGATGGAAGAGGTGAAAAGGATTTGAAAACCCTCGACTCTGAACAAATTGAATGCTAAATGATGATAGAACTCAACCCTTTAAAAAATGGTAGATTGAAAAATCATCCCTTAACAAAGTGAATGCTAAGGTCGAAGATAATTAACCATGACAAAAGGCTACTTGATTCATTACAAATTTAATGTAAGAAAAGAGGAGTGGAAAATATTTGATAGAATCGACCCTTAATAATGTGAATGTTAAGATAGACAAGGAATTTGAAAATATTGTTAGATTTGACCCTTAACGACGTGAATGTTAATATGAATGAAGAGAAAAAGATTTGAAAGTGAAATTTTGAGTATGGAACTCTTAGAAAAATAAATGCTAAGATGGGAGGATGATTGTATGAGTTAAGTGAGGTGTTCAAACTTCTAACAAAGTGAATGTAAAAGGAGATGAGACTTTGACAAGGTTAGTTTTGTCAACTCTTAACAAAATGGGTGTTAAGAGAGAGACTAAAAGGTTTGAAATGTTAACTCTTAACGAGATTAGTGTTAAGATAAACAAAAGGGTGTGTCTTCGCAACGCTTAACAAAATGAGTATTGTTAAGGTAGAAGAGGGGATTGAAAAAGTAGTTCACAGGACTCTTAACAAAATGAGTGCTAAGAGAGATGAAAAGGAATGAAAGGTCCCTCAAACATTTACAAAGTGAATGTAAATAGGGAAGCGGTGAAAGAGGTTGGCTTGCTCAACTTTTAATAAAATGAGAGTTAAAAGGGGAGACTAAAACACAATGAAAATGATCAATTCTTAACAAAAGGAATGTTAAAGGAAGAGACTTAGGGAATGTGATGGTGTTCAAACATTAACAATATGAGTGTTAAAGGAAGAGAGTAAACAATGGAAGGATAACACTTAAATAACGACAATGTGAATGTCAAAATATAGAGGTGAAAAGATGATGATGAAAAGATCAAATCTTGACAAAGTGAATGTGAGAGACAAAGGGAAAATGATCGGTTAATAATCTCAAATTAGAGTAAAGTGAATGATTTAAAAGATACGAGGAAATATAAGTATGACAATATCAAAAATTCAACAAAGTGAATGTCAAATGTGATGATGGAAAATGGTAGAATGCTTGAAGTTCAACAATGTAATGTTAAAATTAAGACTTAGAATAATGATGGATCAAAGTGATCATGATGGGGCTTGACCGTGATAAAGTGGGTATCACGATGTACAAACTTAGATGGAAAAGGATGATAGTGCTTAAGTACGGATATGGATCTCCACAACTCAAGACTTAGACTCATTTATAAAGATGTGAAAATGAGATAAAAGTGGATCCAAATAAGGATTATTTGAAAATGCAAAAGATATATGAATGTGAACCCAAATAAGGAGTATTTGGGAAAGTTGCAAAGATGAAAGAGTGAACCCAAATAAGGAATATTTGGGAAAGTAAAAACGATGTGAAATCAACCCAAATAAGGAATTTGGGAAAGTTGCATATGAGATGAAAGTGAGAACATAAGATACGAGTGTGAAACACAATTAACTAAATAAAAAGAGAGAAAGGAAACAATGAAAAAATAGTTTTGTTTATGGATGTTTTGGCGTCTACCTTAGATTAGATTGGTCAGTGTGTGTCTTCCTAAGGTGGTTCTCTCAACTAGGTGTCAGCAAGTATACCCAAGCGAGCATAATGCTATTACTATTGCTAGTTGTTTTACTTTACCCCTTTTCAAACCATGAAAAAATATATTGCTCAAATGAATCACATTGGGGTCACCACTATTGGATATCCGTGACTCTAACTCAAAAGGAATACTAGTCAGGTAGGATGGGGGTACTGGTTTCGTCAACCAGTTCCCTCAATTTACCAACTACTTTGGGGTTACTGTGGTACTCCTCACAATGATTTTTATGGTTTAAGAAAGAGCATTTCACGCAGTTATAGAAGTTGGGCAATAACCTTGTCAACTGCACCTACAAATACAATGTGAACTGTTCATTTTATCTTGAATTAAAAATGAGATTATCTTAACAACCATTCTTTGATTGAGGCAACCTGCAGTTAGTAAGATGTTTCAAAACATCATTCAAGGCATCCTGCAGTTAGCAGTTTAATAATAACCTCATGTAGATCTAGTCTTGCAAATAAGGATTAATATGTTTTCCTGAGGTGGAGAGGACAAGAGAAAAGAAGAAAACCCACATTTCAGATTTCCAAGATCACTTAAAAAGTGCAAGGAAAGAGCATACATGTGAAATTCACTTTGATTAAGAAATAAAAAGGTTAATTCCTAAAATATTCTAAGAAATGATCATGTTTCTGATTTCCAAGATCACTTAGAAAGTGCAAGGAAAGAGCATACGTGTGATCGTTTCGTGATTAGCCTCACAAAAATTAAAAATGACAATGAAATAGAAAAAAATCCACCAAAAAATGTTAGTTACGGTGCACAAATGAGTAAATGTTTACAAAAGTCTCTAAACAACGAATTAAATTGACCGAAAACGTCTAGTAATTCTGTAAACATAAGTTCCACAGTTTGTCCTACTTGGAAGTGAAATTGACAAAAAAATTAACTAAAAAGGGCTTAATTAAGATTAAAATACAATTAATTAAATTAATTAAAAAAATCTAAATTAGATTGCAAATAAGTTTAAACCCTAACTTAATATGTGTTTTAACTAAAGTAGTATTTAATTTAAATAACAAATTGAACTATACTAAACTAAATTTAAAAAACAAAAAACAAAATAAACCTAAGTTTAAATTATAGTCTAAATCATACCCTAAAAAAATGAAGCCTATGAAAATGAAAGGAACCCTAAATAAAATAAACTAAGTTGTATTAGTTTCTGACTGAGGCTTTCAAGCTTTTCTTTTGTGTGTTTTGTTACGAATTTGTTTTGTGTTGCAAGGATTATGCAGGTCGGGAAGCAGATTGATGTTGGGTAGGTAGGACTTGGTGGCATGGAACGATGGTGACAAAGGCTCCCAATGAGAGGTGAGGTATGGTTTGGGCATAGAGCTTGGTCATGAGTGGAGGTGGAGTTCGAAGGACAGAGACATCGTTGGTGGTGTGTCAGGTGGTGACATGTTTGCAGAGAGATGAGCATAGGGATGTTGGGCGGGGCTAACGATGAGCGGTATAACATACGGGCTCGGGGGTAGGTTTGAGATAGGGGATCAGGGTTAGGTTTGGCTGGACCGAGTCATGGCCGAGTTGGGCTGTGGGGAGAGTTGAGAGAAGGGATGGTATGAGGGGTAAGGTTTTAGATCATATGAGACTTGGCTAAAGATATGTGTAGAGTGGGAGGGAGCTTGTGAGGTAGGGCTCGAGTAGAACTCAAGATTAGAGGTAGCTGAGGGCTAGGGTGAGTGGGTAGAACTAGGTAGTGAGGAGATGAGTTTTAGGGGATCAGGTTGGGTGGGAGCTTAGTGAGAAATGGGGAGTGAGGTGAGCTAGGGGGTAGAGGTAGTAGGGGTTAGCTAAGGTTAGTTATGGTTTTAGCAGAGATGTGAGGAGAAAGGTAGGGGTTGATTTTAACATAGACTCCTAAATTTAGGGGTCCTTATCAAATGTAACTTAAAAAAAAAAAGAGTTATTTTGTGACTTTTTAAACAAATTTCTTCTTAGAAAATCCTCCGAGAATGCATCTTGAAAACACAACAATACACAAACAACAAAAATACACCAAAACAACAACATTAACCAATGAAAATCACAATGCCATAGTATGGATGAAAAACTACATTAAAAGGTGAATAACAGATGAAAAAAATAAAAGAAAAATGTGGGTAAGTGCCACCAGGTGTGCCAGAATGTGAGAAATGAAAATTAACAAATAAAAGAAAGATAAAAGAAATCATTACAGTTATACCTTCTCTGTAACTCTCTTGCAAACCTCAAGAATATCATGGAAGTTTTTAGACTTGTATGATCTTGAAGATTTGGATTTGTGGATGCTCTTGATATTACTCTCCAAAGTGGATTTGCAAATGCTACGAGCATATTTCACGAGGATTCAAACAACAAACAAAAGAAATTTGTTGCATATGCTTATGGATTTCCAAGATTCTCCAGGGGAGATTTGTGAAGGATATGACCTTATCTTATAGCTGAGGGTAGTACCTGATGCAGGAGCATCAATGTAATTAGCTCAAAATTTTGCATGACTAGTCTTCTAGGGTGTCTTATGATGTTTTGAGGTCCTATTTAGCCTATATGGACCCTCTTGTTGTAATAAATGGCATTTTGGAGGTTTCCCTCCAAAATCCATATTTAAATATTCAAATAGTGTGTTATGTAATCTAGCCTAGTGTTAGTAAGATAGACTTCTAGATGTTAGTATAGGCCTAAATTGAGCATAATAAGGGTGGTATTGTTACTCAACCACTTACCACACCTCACCATGATGTAAACTCACTAAAGTTAGTGCAACCATGCATGGTTAGGTGATGGAAACCTAACTTCCTCCAAAATTATATGAAAATCCTATGCATTCAAGTGAAAGGGAGCTTTTTGCTATTTTGAAAAGGTGGCGAGGAGATAAAATCACTATAATAGATCCTTTTAGGCTCAAAAAGTAATGGACTTAAAGATTTAGAAATAATGAAGCTTCATTATAGTGTAAATCTTTGTTAAAGTTCCTTTGTGTTCATGTATGTTTAAAAGTTGTAGAGATTATGCATTAGTTTTCTTAAATGCTTGTTGATGTATGTTATTACAAGGTTAGGAGGTTAGGACAAACCTTAAGGAGCAAGAAGAGAATTGTGGATAGGAGGTATTGATTACAAGGTTGTCTAATACAAGATCAAGACTTCTTGTTAAGGTAAGAACTGGGGTTGATAAATTGAAGAGCACTTCATATGCATTTTTTAACTTATTACGAGTTTAGAGGAGTTGACAAATTTGTTTAGGATCTGTGGAAATCCGTTGATAAGAGAACACTTGACAGAACTCACACAAAGGGTCCGTGTGGGAAAATAGGCCAGGTTTAAGGGCGCGAATGGACAGGAAGAACACACGCACGGAGGGAAAGTTCAGCATTCGGGACTTAGCCTATTTTGAGCATGAAGACCTATTTTTAGAAGATGGCATGCGGAACACACCAACGATGCAGGGACATGCGTGCCATGCATTGTCTATCTTTAGAGGATCAGATCGAAGCTTGTTTTGCATGGAGACGAGCTAAGAATAGGATTGTCACTTCAGTTAACTACAAGAGGTCTATAGATAGCACACTTGCATGTGTGGCTATGCCTGTAAACGGTGCGTGGCTATTAATAGCATGCGGCCTATTTTTGGAATAGAGAAGCGGTGAAGGGAAAGTCCCCACCCTATATATATGATATGAAGTGCATAGTAAAATATACATACACACTTAGAGAGAGATATGTATAGAGAGGTATACGACGAGATTACTGTATCAGATCCATACACCCATTGGTATAGAATGCCATTATTGTAAGGAGCTTCTGTGTTTATTAATAGATGGAAGTTATTGGCTGAATCTAAGTGTTATTCCTGTGTGAAATCAAGTAGTGCATGTTCTTGATTCAATCATGATTATTGTTTAAACTTGTTCTTTCATAAATCTGAATATGGTATGCATTGTAGAATGATGGATTAGTATGGATCTATATGTTTATTCCTTCATCATGCTAACATCCTACAACAACAACCCTAAGAGGGACCTGGTACCTTTGCGCGCTTTGGGTGAGCACTCAGTCTAGGTTGAGTGATGTGCCAGTGCGACTAGGGTGTTATCTGGTAATTCTAGGCTACATCATTGGTTCTATTTTTGGGACCTCTTTTTAGTTGTTTTTAGGATGGTTCACGATGAAGACATATTGGTTAACCCTAGCAAGTATTGAGGAGTGGATACATGATCTGGAGGAAGAATATGCACAGTGGTTCAATAGTGGATCTGAGTTTAACACACGCACTTGGGTAGAACAAAATATGTATGATAGCTTATATGAGAGATTTTTCACCATCTTTCTAGTAGAATTATATGAGTGGCTGACTGCGTATGCATCTAAGTAGAATTGGAGGTATCATGCACTTGTATGGACACAAGAGGAATTTTAGGCCCTTTATGATGCTGACATGATCTAGACTCACACTTGTGGTGTTCTAAACAATTATATTCTGGAATATTCAATTTTGATGTATTCTTTCCCAGAGGTAGCTGAATTCCAGTTTTTGCGGTATCCTAGAGGAACATATCTGCAAGGCATTCCACTGGTGATCAAGATCTTGATGGTAACTTTGAACCTGGAGAGTAAACCGATGGCTAACTAAACCTCACCATGCGCGAGGGCAGGAACAGGTTCGGTAAAATATGACAAACCTAGCGGAAAAAAGGCAGAGAGAGGAAAGGTAGATTAAGTATAATGAGGTGCGCGAGAGGGAGATAGAGAAGCAACGTACCATTGCAGAAAGTATGGCGTTGAGGAGAGAGATGGCTCGTGAAGGATTTAAAGATCACGTAGAAGACATGGAGCCAGAGCATCAGGAACTCCCCCATCTTAGAAAGCATGACAGAGATCCCCCCTTGGCCTCATGCGGAAGTACGCCAGCAGAGACTACTTGGGCCACGGGCATGCATCTTAATCCACCTGGTGACCTAGCCCTTGCGCTTGGTTTTTCAGTATCTAGTATGACCAGTAATCAACAAGCAAGTTTGGGAAGTAAGAGAGCAAGTACATCAATGGCAGGACATACGACTTCAATGTTATTCGGAGGTGTGTTTTTAGGAGCATCATCCACACAGAATGTAAGCACGCATAATATTGGGTTCACCTCTGGAAGTGGAACTACCTCACAGACTATAGGGGTTTAGTATAGTACTACTGTTGGAGCATAGGGGAGTACATCTACAAGTCCTATTCTAGCTACTAGTGGAGGGTCAGGAGGTATAGGTGGTTCTAGTTCCAGTGGATCTGGTGGTAGAGGAAACACATGAGGTTCTGGATCAGGTGGTCAAGGTCTGCAACAACCACAAAACATTTATATGGAGATGTCTCTTCATCTTCTGGAGTATAGAGGCATAGAGGATGCTGTTGAGCATGTGCACATGTGTGAAATCTTATGGCACGCTAAAGGGATCACGAACTGCTGAGCGCAAGGCAAGTCAATTCGCTACTACCTTGCAGGGATGAGCACACAGCTGGTATAGGAATTTTGACCCTGATCAAACTTGTGTGGATTATGCAGCGTTGAAGGATGCTTTCTTAAAAGAGTTCTATATCCCAGAATTTGAGCAGAAAAGTATCAGCGCACTCAAAGATATCAAGCAGGGCACCACTGAGAGTGTACGTGAGTATGATGCCCACTTTAAGACACTTCTATCTAAGCTTTCTTATGATATTCACGCCAGCCAGAATGCACAATGGTTTGTTGGAGGGATTGATTACACCATTCAAAAGAGCACTGTCACATAAGACATACACTGATCCACGTGAAGCACTGGAAGTGGCTTTGTGTGCTGAGGTAGTTGGGAGCATTGACACTGGCGTTAGTCCATTCTTAGAGGCACAAATTGCAGCTATGGCTAAACAGTTAGAGAAGCTATCAGCAAATTCAGCCCATGAAACACGCTCAGGAATTTGGTGTACAGATTGTGAAGTAGAAGGTCACACCAAGGATAGTTGTCCTCATAGAACAGTATGCTCATTACTGTTGGACTATGAGATCTGTCATTTGAATCATGATGCTAGTCACTATCCTTTGTTACAGCGCGCGATAAGGAAGAATGTATCTAGATTTTGTAAAATTTGTAGGTCCACGACCCATGATACTGAGGATTGTCGATTGATTGGTCAGATCCAGGATGCTATAGACATTGGGGTACGACAGACAAGTGTAATAGATAATTCTAAGGGTAAGAATGAGCACCAGGATCAGGATCATAATCAAACGTGCTATGATAGGAATGAGGGCCATTTTGAAGGAGGTCTTGGAAGAGGACATGGATATCGAGGTGGATATGGAGGACGAGGCTGCGGTGGAGGAAGAAGCGAGTTTCCTCGAGGAATGTGCTATACATGTAGATTCCCTAATCATTATAGGCACAAATGTCCCCAGAATGTTACATGTTCTTTTTTTGGAAAGAATCATAGCTATGAGGAGTGCCCAGACTTATATGAGCATCTCAGTAAACAACATAAGTAGGAGAACAAAGGTGCAGGGATGGTTAGGATCCAGCGCGTGGAGGAAAATCAGTGGATGCCCAAGATAGCACCAGAACCTGAGGCCTTAACTGTCAAGATTACCACACGCACTGAAGTGGCATGCGTAAGAGAGGCATCATACCAGAAGCCTACGATCACCAAGGAGGAGGTTTTGCATGCAAGGTACCCAGATCCAGCTCATCAGAAGGAGGTTTATCAGGATACCATGGAAGTGCTAAGGAATCTTTAGGGTGAAATACAGTACTTAAAGGAGCAGAAGAAAGCATCAGAGACAGTCCAAACTAATATCGATGATCTGAGAGAAGTATGCAAAATGTTGCGCTAGGAGAACATCATCCCACTATTAGGAAGTTGGTTAAAAGGGAACACTCCATGCGTAAGTATTGAGACAGGATGACAGATCCTACATGTAAATCTTCCCCCTGATAGCATTGACTATGACAAGGAAATTACTCTGAATGTTGTTGTGGATGGATGGTTGTTGAGCAATATTCTGATAGATACATGTGCGGAAGTAAATGTGCTTACATTAGATGCATGGGTACAAATGGGGAGACCCCCATTGCAGCCATCATCTAATGTGTTGTTTATGGTGAACCGAACTAAGGCAACTCCCATAGGAGTTTTGAAGGATGCATCTATAACTATACAAGGGGCCAAGTTCACTGGGGATTTTGAGGTATTAGCACTTGCGGAAGTAGACATTTTTCCAGCCTTGTTTAGATGCCCTTGGTGTTATACAAATAACGCTGACTTGAGATTCAATAAGGGGTATATCAGCTTTGAGAACAAGGAGGAAAGGGTTGTGATACCTTTGACAGATGGGAAGTCTACACCATATGTTGAGCCTCTAAGTGAGGAGGACTTAAACAGAATCTATGTCTGCACTTTTCAGGATCCAGAGGTCAATGAGCCATCAAAGGAAGGCATTCTACAGTGGGAGGATTCTCATTCTATCAGTGATACTACGAGTATTTCTTGTGACAATTGGGCTCATGGTACATATGAACTAGTAGGATGTGAGGTGAAAAATGTGGTTGCGCACAAGAAGGGACTTTGTTCTATTCGATGGATAGGTGGTGTAGTACCTTGGTATACAGGAGCAGAAGATCTTCCTGTATTTTTGGAAGCCATGGAGGCACAGTGCATAGACCAGGTCAGGAGAAGAGATATGTTAGCATATGTCTTGCATGGGACAACAGTGCACTGGTGGGTAGTTCATAGAGATAATCTTATGGAGTGGAAGGAGATCAGAATTGCCCTATCTACCAGGTTTGTAAGAAGTAATGCACCTACACAGATCTATACTTATAATGGTGATCAACCTGCTCAACATCACATTCAACAGTGTGAGAGACTCTGGACAGTGGGACAGGAAGCATTACCACCTTCACTCTGGGTGCATAGACTGTATTCTACTCTACAAGGATGCACACATGCCTAGTATGTATATGCAGAACTACATAGAGAGACTAGGAATTGGCAAAATTTGACTACAGGAATGATCCAGACCTTTGACTATTTTTCTTCCCAACCTCCAATAGAAGAGGCATTAAAATTTGTCAAGTGGTTAACCATGGGAGATAGTGCAAAGGCGGAGGAACTCATACAAGAATTAATGGGTGAAACAGAATCAGGCACGCATTTTGAAGAAGAAGGAGAAGACTCCATATTGCTTGATCGTGCTTGTCTTAAGAAAGAAAAAGGTAAGATGGTGTACATCGTGGATGATGAGGAAGTTGAAAATTTGGATATTGACCATTCACAAGGGGCGTGCGAGGTCTTGGATAGTGTAGATAAGGATAAGTGCGCATACCATGAACCAATGAAGACCAAAAAGGTCAATATAGGATCGGAGGCTGAGCCTAAGGAGATCATAATCAGAGACTACTGGTCAAACTCAAAGGTGGCAAAGATCATTGAGTTACTCAGGGATTATCAGGACTTATTCCCTCGAGGGTATCATGAACTTAAAGGCGTGCATGAATCACTTGGGGAAATGAAGATAAAGCTTAAGGAAGGTGCACGCCCTGTGAGAAAGAGACCTTACAGAATGAATCCTAATTTGCGTGAAAAGGTAAAAGAAGAAATTGATAAAATGTTGAAATCTGGAATTATCAAGCCCCTTGATGAGTCAGAATGGGTTAGTCCAATGGTGATCAGTATCAAGAAGGATGGACGAATTAGAATATGTGTGGACTACAGGGAGCTAAATGTTGCCTGTGTAACAGACCCATTCCCTATGCCATTTACTGAGGAAATACTAGAGGGAGTTGCAGGGCGTGAAATATATTCCTTCACAGATGGGTTTTCTGGGTATCATCAGGTTAGGATTGCTCAGGAGGATCAGGAAAAGACTACATTTACTACTGAATGGGGCAGCTTTGCCTATACTGTAATGCCTTTTGGATTGAAAAATGTGCCTGTTGTATTCTCGCGTATAGTTGTTCAGGCATTCAAAGATTTTATTCACAACTTTTTACAAGTTTATCTAGATGATTGGACAATATATGGGCTTGTGAAAGATCATTGTGACAATCTGCGCTTAATGTTTGAACGATGTGAAAATTGTATCTCTTTAAACATCAAGAAGTGCATATTTGCTACACCTTTTGGAATATTGTTAGGGCATATAATCTGCAAGGAAGGGTTACTGGTTGATCCAGCTAAGGTTGCAGTCATTCTAGGCCTGGAAGCACCTACCAGTCAAAGTGAGGTGCATGGATTTTTGGGTCATATAGGTTATTATTGAAAGTTCATCAAAGGGTATGCCAAAATTGCTGCACCCTTGGAAGAATTACTAAAAGGGAAAGGTACATTTTATTGGGGAGAACCGCAATAGCAACACGTGTTTGAGATATTAAAAGAGAAACTTACTACCGCACCCATTCTGCATTTTCCCTCATGGGATAAACCATTTCATGTGCATGTGGACGCTTCTGGCATGGCCATTGGTGCCATGTTAGCTCAACCTAGAGAAGGTATTATAGATCATCTAATTTGTTTTGCTAGTAGGAAGCTGACTCCTACTGAAATGAATTATACAACTGCAGAGCGTGAAGCTTTGTCAATGATCTATGCGTTGCACAAGTTTCGACAGTGCTTATTAGCAACACCATTTGTGTTTTATACAAAATACATGGCATTAAAGTATTTGGTAAACAAACCAGTCTTGCAAGGGTGCATATGCAGATGGGTACTCCTATTTCAAGAGTTTGACTTCACAGTTGTGGTGAAGCTAGGGAAAAGTAATTCTAGACCAGACCACTTGTCTAGAATTCACTCAGGAGAAGAAGCACAGACAATTGAAGAAACCATGCCAGATGCATAGTTATATAGGTTACAACACACACCCATGGAATTAGAAGACATTGTTGTCTTTCTACGAACTGGTATGGCACTAGAAGGAATGAAGGCATTAGAAAAGAAACAACTTGCTATACACGCGACATTGTTTATGTTAATCAGTGGTGACCTCTACAAGTTACGTAGAGATGAAGTATTATGCCATTGTGTATTAGAATATGAGCGCGAGGATATTATGGAAGAAGCCCATGGTGGTATTACAGGTGGCCACTATGTAGGTGATGTAACTGCTCGGAAGATCCTACTCGCTGGATTATGGTGGGAGACACTGTATAAAGATTGTAAGGTGTATTGCAAGGCGTGTGACCATTTTCAGCACCTAGGAAAACCAGGGCAAAGAGATGAGATGCCTTTGAGACTGATTACTAGTGCTGAACCATTTGAGAAATGGGCCATTGATTTTGTAGGACCTATTTTGCCATCCGCGCGTAGGACTGGATTCCGCTATATCATTACTTGCATAGATTATCTCACACGGTGGGTAGAAGCAACACCTACAAAGGACTGTACAGTAGCTACAACAGCTAGGTTTCTATGGGAGAATATTCTTACAAGATATGGATGTCCTTTAAGCTTGACAAGTGATAGGGGTACACACTTTTTGAATGAGACAATCAGGATCCTATTAGATGAGTTTATGGTTGCACACCATAAAACTACACCCTATCATCCTTAGGAAAATGGAACTGCTGAGGCCTTCAACAAGATTTTGAGCCAAACTTTGAAAAAAATTTGTGATGTTGGGAGAAAGGATTGGGATGATAAAGTGTCAGATGTTCTTTGGGCATATAGAACAACTTATAAGAGATTGAACAAAACCACACCGTTTCAGTTGGTGTTTGGCACAAAAGCTGTTCTCCCTATAGAATTTATGCTACCTTCTTTGTGCATTGCACAAGCTAGAGGTCTAGCTGATGAGTAGGATTTAGAAGAGCATATTGAGAAGATGATTCAACTGGATGAGTGACGAGCCATAACACGATGGAGTCAGAAGTAGGAAAAGGCTAGGCAGAAAGCATGGCATGACAAAAACATAAGGGATAAGAAGTTTGAGATTGGACAAATGGTACTTCTTTATGACTCTAAGTTCTTGCGCCATCTAGGAAAGCTCAAAGTACATTGGTTGGGGCCGTATGTCATCACTCACATACTTGAAATAGGTGCTTTCCAGTTAGAAGCACTTTATGGAACATGGCTACCGGTTACTTCAACGGGAGTAGGCTGAATCCCTACTATAAATAAGTCTTCTTTGTGTTTGTAATAAGGCAGTATTGCCATTTAGATTAGGTTTTCAATTATGTATTTCCTTCATTGCTACTATGATTTGTCAATTTAGTTGTTGTTCTTGTGTAATAAGCGTGCTTACGCGCATGAAGCTACTTACTATGTGAAGAATGTTTATGCACAGAGAACTGCACATACTTTTAGTGTGGGGTGGTTGTTTATATCTAGGTACAAGACAGTGGGAATTGAAAGGATAAAGGAATAAGCTGTTATGGGTGTGCTTTAAGTCAAAGAAAGATTGCTTCTCACAAGTGACCAAGGATGGAGATGAAAGAAGGAACAATATAATGCGAGGTAAGCAGAGGCCATGATAACTACCAGGAGAAGGTACAGTGACAAGGTACTCAGGTGCAAGGGCACATGCTGAAGAGAAGTTTGTGACTAGAGGGTAGGGAGGTGTGCTAGAAGGTTATAGCTGGGGCACGAAGATGTACCACACAGAATGAATGAATTTGGTCAATGAATGAGGGGATATTTGGTAGGTGAAGGAGCAATAAATGCATCAAAATTTGAAAAATCTATATAAGGATGGGATGTGAATTCATTTTTACCCATTGTGAGTAAGATTATTTGAAAGAAGCTAAGTGCAAAGAGCCGAGTGATCATTTTAAGGTGCAAGAGGTGTGTAACCAGTCGTGATGAAGAGATCTGTGCGTAGAAGAAGCTTGTGTCCCCGGTGGTGAAGGGTTTGAGTGAAGCGAGGTGACAGAGATGAGTTAGGGGCACATAATTTCACCTAGGGCATGCTGAATTGAACTAGGGTTTTCTTTGCACATTGCAGAATTTGAACGGAAAGGATCTACAAAGGATTACAAGGTAAAAATGGCACCGAAGAAGGAAGCTGTAGCAGGAGTAAAAGGAAAGAAGAAGGTGGTCGTCGAGGAAGAAGAAATGGCTCCAGAAAGTAATTTCTTGGAGATGCAATATCCAGAGGGGGTTATTGTTGGCCAGGAGTGGGATTCTCACATAAGGAAAAGCAAAGTGAGTGAGTACAATCACCGTACCATTGAGAATAAGAAGGAGCTTGACGCGTTGTTGAACACGAAGACAAATAAATGCGGTAGAAGATATGCAGTGTATGAGATGCTGGTGAGAAGCTATTGCAGAGGATAGGGGTTTACCAACTTTATGAGCTCCCTTATTTTGAGAAATATTAAACAAGTGAGCTTATGACAATGTTGGGCTATTGCATAGTCAGAATTTTAGCCACCAGTGGCTTATGAGCAGAGTGCTTTTTTCTACTGCAGGGCACAGAGTCAGAATTTCAGTTGACTCATCTCCATGATGACAGGGTTGAAAGGCATGTGAGATGATTCGTGAGATGATCTGACAGATAAAACCACAATATTAGAGACCAGGAAGGAGTTGGGATATACAAAGGGTCCACACGGTATGGACATTGACAAACTAAAGAAGTATCCCATTGTACAAGTGGCTGCACATCTCATTACAAAGCTCAATGACCAGGAAAGGTGGTCACAAGTGAACACCATGTGGCTGCACATTGCCAAAAAGATGTCTGAAGGAGTAGTCTACAACATTTCATGGTATATCGCAGAGAAAATCATTGAAGAAGCATGCGCAAGAGGAAAGATCAACTTTGGAGTTGTTCTATTATCACTAGTGTTCATGGAGATTGGAGTGCCTGATGGACCGAAGGAGAAGGTATGGGAGTATCCGATGGAACAAAAATCACCTGTAGAATGCTTCAAGAAGTACCTATGTGAGGGATCCATAACATATTAGGTTAAGAAACGGGCTGAGAAGTGGTATGATAGGCTCCATGCAACTTTTGAGGAAGAATGGATTATCCCCAAGGACTTGCCTTCAGTGGTTGGAAAGGCAGTTCAATTTTCTGTATACCAACATTTCTGTATAGTGCGATTTGCAATGAAAGATGGGGCATGGAGTCCTTGGTGCAAGTTTCCATATGCATTCACAACAAGGTACTTCTAGGCATCAGTACACATGTTTACAAATGCACGACAACTGATATTCAACGCTGATAAGGTAGACTGTGACTACCACACACTAAGGAAGAAATATGTGTATCCAGGGTGGGGTGCATATGTTGAAAGACTCATTTATGATGTTTTGAGCATTAAACCAATAAGTTTTGTGGTGGGAGATATTGGAGCAGCGCTGGTGTATCTCCAACTGAAGCCAAAGATGGAGAATAACAAGTATGTGGAAGGTGAGTTTGCACTTCCAGCACCACCAAAGGGAAAGCATACAATGGAGAACATCCCAGTGCCTAAGCCCACAGAGCCAATTGAAGTGGAGGATGAGGAGGAGGAGTGTGAAGATAGTGGTGGTTTGGAGCATAGAGGTAGGAGACATCCTACAAATAAGGGTGAAGCTGAGCGCGCCACTACACCACCTCAGCCACAAGAAGGGGATGATGAGGACATGAATGCAGTCCAAGGGGAGCACAGATTTAAGAGGGTGTTTAGGAGAACAAGGACCCAAGGTGCTACTCCAACCACGGTGCGCAGATCACCCAGACTCTCTCCACAGAAGGAGGAAACCATGTAAAGAAGGAGGAAACTGAAGTTAAATGAGGAGGTGGAAGAGTCAGAGGAAAGCACACCTAATTCTCCTACACTTCCAGAGAACATAGAAGAACAAGGTGAGGAATCAAAGGAAAGAGGAGAGGACGAGAAGGGACCAGAGGAGATAGCTGCAGAGAATGTTTAGGACATGGAGACACAAGTGCCAAATTTGGAAGCTAAAGTCCCTAAGAAGCAACGGTCTAGAAGAACAAGTGGAGAGCACATTCCACCAGCCATGGGGTATGCAGAGGATGCAGGTAAAATTGTCTGTGCCCGCTTCCAGAGCATGATAGCACAGAAGGATTTATTTGGCTAGGAGCTAATGGATGAGGATATGGTGACTGTGTGCACTTGGAAGCAACTATCATGGTCAATGCACACCCATATGGATGAGCATGACTTTGATATATGCGAAGAGTCATGCGTTTCGAGACGGTTGAAGAAGGCACCACAATCTAGGCATATGACAGTAAAGCCTACTCTCATGTCAGATGAGCAGGCCAATAATGCATTGGTAAAGGTTTCTACTGAAGTTGCAAGGAGAAACATGGAAAAAGCTACAACAATAAGAGCATTACACGAGGAGCTCAAGACAAAGGATGCAGAGATAGCACACATAACTCAAGAGAGGGACTTAGCATGGAAGAAGAATGAAGTATTTATCAGCATCGCAGAGGAGATTGGGGACAATGTCATAAGAGCTAGGCCACACTTGGAGGCCAAGGTACCACATACATTTCCTTCAGTGATACACTATGTAGGAAAGTTGGTGGACTTGGTACTTGAAGATGAACCTCTGCGCATACCAGCACCAAGGAGCTCAGAACAAGAGGCAGGGCGAGAGAAAGTGTCAGTGATGTGAAAGATTACATCATATGAAGGGTTGCTACAAGCACTACAAGAGGTATTGAAGACAATAGACCAGGCTTTAAACATCTGCACATATCCAGAGGTGCTTATCAATATAAAGACTTTGGAAGAAAGCAATGAGGTCCAACGAGCAATGAAAGATGAAACATTGGGCTACGCTGAAAGGTAGTCAATGGTTAAGCAAAAGTATGAGGCCTTGGCAGCAACACAAGATCCACACAAGACTCAGCTGGAAGAGTTTGGAAAGATCATTGCACAGAAAATGGATCTTTTAGAAGGAGGAATGACATCAATGTCCAGTGTTGTGTTTGTTCTGCAGAATGAAAAAGGAGAGATTGCAAGGGATGAGTTGGAATCCATTACTGTGGACATTCCAGAGAAATCAGAACAAGCACTCGCTGAATGACAGACCTTGGAGGCCAAAATAAAGGAGGAGTATCCAGAGTTGATCCTTCAAGCTGATACAGAGGATGCTGCCTCTTAAAATATTCTTTATTCATCTGCATTCTTTCTTATTCTTTCCACTTAATATTCTTTACTTCAATTTTTTTTGGAGATACCCATTTTCGGGGTGACAATGTGATTAGTGTGGGGTAATGTTGATCAGAGAACACTTGAAAACTCACACAAGAAGTCCGCGCAGGGAAAATAGGCCAGGTTTAAGGGCATGAATAGATAGGAAGAACACGTGAGGAGGGAAAGTTCAACATTCAGGACTTAGCCTATTTTGAGCATGAAGACCTATTTTTAGAAGATGGCATGCGAAACACACCAATAATGCAGGGACGTGCATGCCACACATTGTCTATCTTTAGAGGATCAGATCGAAGCTTGTTTTGCATGGAGACGAGCTAAGAATAGGATTTCACTTCAGTTAACTGCAAGAGGTCTATAGATAACACATTTGCATGTGGTTATGCCTGTAAATGACACGTGGCTATTAATAGCATGCGGCCTATTTTTGGAATAGAGAAGCGGTGAAGGGCAAGTCCCCACCCTATATATATGAATTAAAGTGCATAGTAAAATATACATACACACTTAGAGAGAGATATGTATAGAGAGGTATACGACGATATTACTGTATCAGATCCATACACACATTGGTATAGAATGCCATTATTGTAAGGGGATTCTATGTTTATTAATAGATGGAAGTTATTGGCTAATTCTAAGTGTTATTCCTGTGTGAAATCAAGTAGTGTATGTTCTTTATTCAATCATGATTATTGTTTAAACTTGTTCTTTCATACATCTGGATATGGTATGCATTGTAGAATGATGGATTAGTTATGGATCAATATGTTTATTTCTTCATCACGCTAACATCCTGCTACAACAACCCTAAGAAGGACATGGTACCTTTGCGCTCTTTGGGTGAGTGCTCAGTCTAAGCTGAGTGATGTGCCATCACGACTAGGGTGTTATCCGGTAATTCTAGGTTCCATCATGAAATGTTGAAACCCTCATTGACTGAGGACATTCTTTTTTAGAGGTCTAGAACTAATAACTCTGTTATATGCCAAGGAAAGCCTTCAAAGATTTTTTGATAAGGTGGAGGAGTGTTGAAGATCCTATAAAATTTGTAAGAAACATCAAGAAGACCATCGGGGACATTAGGTAAAGGAAAATGAACAATCAAAGAAACACTGCTACAATTTAGATACCTTGTCTCAGGGTTAGAGAAAAGTGTATGGTATATGAAATGTGCATTAGCGTTGTATACTCTTTGAAGATGGGATGAACAAGAAGATTTAGTAGCATTTGAACAAAGTATTAAAGCTTTTGAAGCCATCAAGGAGCATTAAATAGTTTGTGGGGAGAGAATGAACCAAGATTTTTATCACTGTCAGGTATAACCCTGTTCTTGAGGGTTTATGATGATAATATTACACAAGAACCATGAGGAACTTGTAAAACTAGTTATGAGAAGAGTAATATCAGGAAATAGGGTAATCAAGGTGATTAGTTGGTCTTCAAGCCTTTTAGAAAGTGTCTACTGTGTAAGTCCGATAAACTATGCATCCATAGTCTTGTGAGGATCAAAAGGAGTATTGGTCACCTTAGAAAGTGAGAATTGGTGGTTAATGTGATATAAATAGTTGAGGAAGGTTGGGAGGTGTTTCGTGGAGGTTTAGGATTTAATCACTCAAAAGTATAGAACCTAAAAAGGGGAAACTAACGTACAATCCTAGACTAAGATACTTTGACACTCATGAATTATAAGGTGAAATGTTGAAGTATACAAGGGTTATAAGGAATTAACAGCTAAGAATGACAGGGAATGATTCTAGAAAATGTATAGAAACTTGAAACTAAAGAAAGAACCTTGGAAAAGTTATAATTAAGCCATCAATGAGATTGTCATGTTCCTCACAGTTTTGAGCACTTTGTGAATGAAGTTCGAGGGATGCATTTTGAGAAATTGATCTAGTGTTGTCTTATAGAAGGAGCTTTATAAGATTTGAAGGTGAGTATAGGCCTTGAACTTTTCTCCATTGTTTTCTAACCCAAGAAATATTAAGAAACATATGATTATACTGTGTAAGTACCTATGAGCAACTTTGAGCAAGAATTGCAAAACTTGGAATTGAGAAAAATAGGAAGAATTAAATGTGTGAAATGGTGAGGATGATTTGGAAAAGTCAAAAATAGGTAAATTCAAGTATCTGAGGATGTTTCATAGTGAAGAGAATGCAAAACCAAAATTTTCCCTTTAAACCTTAATATAGACAAGAATGAGCAAAAGTTGCTAAAATTGCAAAATTACTCAATTGAAAGCTTGAGACCTCTGGAAGCAAAGAGAAGGCCTCAAAAAATTCCAAATAAGGTAAAATAAGAAATATTAGTAGTTGGTATAGTGAAATGAAGTCAAAAAACAAGAATTTGCTATGAAACCATAGCCTAGGTCAAGAAATAAGCTATAAAAGAGGGTTTGGTATTTGAGATAGCTAGAGGAAGAGTTGGGAAAAGAAAATTGGTGAAAAGAAAGATCATGATAAAGGGTTTCTAAATATGTAATATTTTTTTGATTGGTTGTTTACAAGTTCTTATAAATTTGGAGGTTTACAGTGTAGGAGGGCTAATTGCCTAGAAAGACAAAATTGTAAAAAGTGGCATAACTTTTCACTAGTGGTGAGTTATAACCTAAAATTTGAAACAAACTTTAACAAGGATAATGGGATCCTAAAAATTTTACCATTTAGGTATGAAAGCTTTAGGTTTGCAAAAAAAATCATAGTTTTTCTTTTCCATGGCTACAAGGACTAGTGAAGGTTAAAAAACAAAATGATAAAAAATGGCTTTGTGAAATTGATTTTATGGATTGAGAAGGTGTATTTGGTGATGTTGAAGATGTTTAAAGTGATTTTAAGTCCTGATATAGTGATATATTACATTTTAACATTTTGAGCTAGTATTTGCAAGGTGAGGACTAATGTGAAAAAGTGAATGACAGAGTTGTTTTTGACATTTCTAAGAAAAGTTTTTAAATGGACTAAGCTTGTGTGTAGGGTGTCTGCATCATTACTCCTGGTTAATTATGGTAATTTCCTGGGAATAGAAAGTAGACTAGGTCTATAGATTGTAGATTTGAAGGGGTAATAAACATTTGGAATGGTAGAAGTTACATCCGGCAATTGAATTACACGTACAACCCAATTTCCTCCACCTTTCTAGGAATATAGAAGTGGAGTCTAAGTGGAATAGGGAAGTGGAGTTTAAGTGCAGATAATTGGAATGAGGAAGTGGAGTCCAAGTAGAGTTAACTAGGATAGTGAAGTGGAAGTTGACTAGGAAAATAGGCTTTTTTCCTAATTACGTAACTAATTTAACTAACAACAATATGCAAGATAATTAATTAACCATTTATTAATAAATGATAATTAACTTAGCTAAGATGTGTTAGGGATTAATTCAATTAATCCCAATGGGTGTAATGTGCATGATTAATTAATTGGATTAATCAATCATAAGGGGATGAATAATAGGATGTGAAATGGGAACATGTATGTAATTTTGGGGTGTCTACATCAGAATCGTTCATTATAGCACACAATGGAGGCATGTGCCATTTATCCCCTTTTAAATTTGTGTTATCTACAATATTGGGTCTGGATCTATTTGCAACAGTGTGGTATGTAGGGTTGGAATATATCAAAGTGGTTAGATACTTTGTAAGATATTCTTCCTCTCCTCTCTCTTTGTGTGGTAATATATTAATGTGGGTAGATACTTTGTAAACTTATCTTCCCTCCTTATGGGGTTTTGTAGGACAAATATCTTATATTGCCTCTTCTCAGTAATGGGTCATGTACACTCAACTCCTCTCCTACTTTGGCTTCCCCTTAAAAAAAGGGATAGGTCACCCTCAATCCTTCAACATCTCCAAAAAATCATAATTCACAAGTAGAACAAGAATGAGAGCTCCTCCCTCTGTAAAGAAAACATATGTATTCCTTCCATGGTTTGTATCTCTTTGCTTTACTATGCAAAAATTCAAATTTTGAAAGTTACATATGTAATTTTCAATTTTAAACTTAAGCGGGAGGTGGAAAACATAGACACTCAAATTTGGTATCTTATCTTTTAACATTCAAGTTACAATTCAATTCTTATATGGATACTTTATGTTGCATGTTTCACCATAAAACGTGCCAACACCAATGAAAAGGCAATAACTATTGAGCAAAGACAAAGTGTGTATATACACTCAGGTTTCACCATGGAACATGCTAACACCAATGTAAGGACAACTATTGAGTAAAGACAAAGTGTGTGTGTGTGTGCGCATTCAGGTGTGTTTTTCCTTCAAGTATGTAATTTTCAATTTTAAACTTAAGGGGGAGGTGGAAAACATAGACACTCAAATTTGGTATCTTATCCTTTTGTAATGATAACATAGTAACAGATTGTCACAAGAATAATACTCTGAATATTCAATACCTCTGCACAATATGTTTCGCTAATATATAGCCAATACAATAGAAGAACTACTTCCTAATAAATAGGAAGTGGGTACAACAAAGAACCCGGAATAATTATGGGTATAACAAACAAATATAATAATATATTGTTGAAACAATATATTATAACAATCTAACAATAATATTTACCATAATAATTACACATGTAATTATTATTCACACACATACATATGTGAAGCACTATAATATTCCTAACATTCCCCCCCTTAGTGCGAACATGGGAGAAAAACAATCACACTTCCTTCTGCAGCGTTCCACCCGTGTGTGCTCATGATTTGGATGGTTTTTTAGGAAAGCCAACAACCTCAACATGGATGGTTTTATAGGACAGCCAACAACCTCAACATGGATGGTTTTATAGGACAACCAACAACCTCAACAGGGATGGTTTTACAGGATAATCAACAACCTCAATATCATGATGCTGCTTTTCCTTGTGCTTTCATCTGTCCACTATGCTTTTCCTTCAGGGAATTATGTAGGAAACACTGGTCACTGATAAAAAATATGAAAAGAGAAAATGGAACATTGAGACCATGTTCCCCACCTCAATGTGAACATTTCACTTATTTAAACCATAACAGGAACACTGAAAAAGAATCATGTTGCACATAACTGAAATCAACTACAACTCTGAAATAAAAAATAAACTCACACACACACACTATCACCACAGCTTCATGCAGCCTCGTCATTGGTGATTGACAAGAGGTCGATGAATGACCTCCAGCTTCCTATGCCTCCATCCTCCAGTAGATGCATTCTTTTAGTAGAGAAAGTCTTCTTCACTATCTTGAGCAGCAACTTCTCTGTCATGTGAATGGTTGGATCCTGCTTCCCAACCACTTTCTTCTTCTCTTATTTCAGAAATGAAAGCTTTATTATTCAATTTACCATCCAATAGATCCCTAGCTTGTTGTTTACAAAACATTATTCGATGTCCAGACACATTACAATAGTGACAAAGAAGCATTTTCTTTGGATCTTGGGAGGTTGAGCCTTGTTTGAAAGAATCACTATATCTCTTTTAAAAATATTTACCATGTGTTCCATATAACACTTTTTCTTCTGCTTCAATTTTATTTGTTCTATTTTCATCCTCTATCAAAGAAGAAATCAAGTCTTCCAGACTTGGATTGATTTTTCTCAAAGTGAAGACCATATTAGAATAGCTAGGAGGCATGCTATTAAGTAAAACTGCTTTTGCATCATCGTCAGGAACATCTACTTTGATTCTAACTAATTGATTTAATACAAAATGAAACTTACTTAGATGTTCCACCATGCTGTCACCTTCCTCCATTTTGAGTCTGAACAACTTTTGTTTTAGTGCTACTATTGTGCTTCCTGCTTGTGATCCAAATAGTTTGTTTAGTGTAGTCCAAATTGTATTTGAGGATTTTGATAAATCTATATGATGCAAATACGCATCAGATAACCCCAATCCAATGATTACTATGGATTTTTGATCTTTGATGTCCCATATTGTTGCTTCATCTACATCTCTTGGTTTCTTTGCTTTGCCATCCACAATCTCCCACAGGTCTTTGTTGATTAATAACAACTGTGTTTTCACCTGCCATGTGTAAAAATATTTGCCTTTGAATTTTTACATTAGATTCAACTTAGCCATGTTAAAAAAATGGACGTCAGTTTTAATCGAAAATGCGTCTAGAAGACAATATGACAACTGGTTTAAAAAGTAATAAATTGAGATTACTTTTTAAATGAAAACAACTATAACAATGACAATGAGGAATAACTAATGACTCTTTCTCTAATAGACTCGACCTTATTGATATGCTAAGGATAAAAATGTAAATAAACTAACACTATAACATTACAAAAACATAACTTGACTTAAACAAATAATAAACTGCATCTTTGTATTAAAACCCGCATACCAAAACCAGTTGGGTTCAGATTTTAGTGGGAGGCAGGTAGAAGATCTGATAGTTTATCCATCGCCAAGAATGTATGAACTGTAATTGATGTGATACATTTTTATCCTCAACGGATTTGTGACATTGATCAGCAATGGTCACCAATGAGAAATGTAATCTTCAGACCTCTTTCCTTCTCCAAAAAACACAAAATTCTTGCAAGCACTTCGCAGGAATAAACACAAGCACAAAACCCATCACATTTTTGCATAGAACTGCTCACTTATCAAAATGAATTTTCCAAAATGATTTCAAGGTTTTATTACTTGCGTTGTAAGCTTTTCAGAACACTTTGAAATTCTCAATTTTGTTAAGAAATGAGAAAGTTACAAGTATTTTACTGAAGGCCGGTTTTGGATCAAGCTTAGCGGAAGAGATACATGTTAGAGATGACATTGAAGATCAAAACAACAGCAATGAATCGATATTTACCATGCCAATAGCACCACATCATCAAATCGATTCTCCTCAACTAGGGGCAGTAACGAATTTGGAGAAGCCCCTTAATAAATATTCACAAGCCCATACTCACTCTGATGTCAAACGAAAACGCAGTAACAAATTGTCACAATAATAATACTCTGAATATTCAATACCTCTGCATAATATTTTTGGCTAATATATAGCCAATACAATAGAAGAACTACTTCCTAATAAATAGGAAGTGGGTACAACAAAGAACCCAGAATAATTACGGGTATAACAAACAAATATAATAATATATTGTTGAAACAATATATTATAACAATCTAACAATAATATTTACCATAATAATTACACACGTAATTATTATTCACACACATACATATGTGAAGCACTATAATATTCCTAACATCCTATGCTAAGATAAATACTCACATTCTAAGTTACATTGACACATCCTTCTCTCTCTCATGATATACTAATCTTGACACACTTCTTTGTTGTTCATACATGTAATATTGAATATCCAAAGGGACAATCCATCCTTGAGCATATTTCCCACTTTCTGGACCTTTCATCACTCAATCCCTGTATGGGACTGTACAAAATAGGGCCAAGTTGCACTATGGTTTGGATTGACTTGTGTAGTCCTGTAGCCTCTCTCTTAATGACTCTTTTTTCTAAAATTTAAAATCTTATGTGTATCATTTCATCTTCCCTGGATCATCCATAATGTGAATTTCTAACCTCTATAAGAAATTTAAATGCACTTCATAACTCACCCAACACTCTCAAGCACTCATATAATAAAATATCAACACTAAAGCACTCAAAGATATCCTAAATATTATTAAAGCATTTGCACATCCTTTAGAGAAGGCACCACACAGTTTTAAAGCACTCAAATCAAGTTCAAGTGTCTCTCTTTGTCCATTTCAGAGTATGCAAAGGTCGTAGAGCCATATATTAGTAAGATCAAGTCACTCCAAGCATTTTCAAATGTCTAAAATAACAATGGCGATCAATCTAAGCATTTGAAGAAAACCATATCAATGTCAAGGGACATGTGGGAAAACATAGGAGGTTGTCTTAGATTGCATACACCACTTACACCAACACTAGGAGAACTACACGAGACTTGCTCCCATTCAAGTAGATATAGCGTGGTTCTTAGATTGGTTCATTTAGGGTTGACCTCTAGGGTTAGTCTAGCCTCACTTACACATGGATGTTTGTTAGCTAATCATTTCATTAAGTTTGTTACATGTATCTAGGATTTCTATTTATTCCAAGTCATTACAGGTGATGTAAAATGCATACAAACCCCAACAATAGACAACGAAAACCATTTACAGACTAGCGAATACAAGATAAGTTTCAAAACCCCACTATGCAAAGGTTCAAAATCAGACAAAGAAGGACAAAACCATATAATGGCCTAGAAATAACTATACAGTTTTGTACATAAGAATTTTCTATGTAGTCTCAGGAATGAAGCATTTCTAGGTTTGGATCACCTCTTCCAACTATTTTGTACATCTAGAACACTCATGTACATATATGCACATTTAATTCTTTATCCTCTCTTGTGTTTTAAGTAAATATTCTATCATTAGAACATCATTTACTGTATTAAAATATTTATCTTTGGATTATATGATTAATATGGATTAATTATTCAAAATAATGGTAAAGTAAAACATAGTTTACTTAGTAATCATGCATTGTGTTACCTTTATTACTATTTATTGTGGCAGATTAATTACTATGGCTAAAAAGGTTGTTTTGCATAATTATATGGTTATATTGTTATAACCATTAATTTTGTTCTATTGTGCATTCATGAGGTTTACTGTTGCACCTGTGTAACTACATGTAATTGTTAGTATGTGGCTATGCAACTTATATATTATACCCCTTTTTTCATTCTTTGCAATCTACTTTTCATATTAGTAAAATATACACAGGTTGTCTCCCTATTTCCTCATATCCTCAACATTTGGTATCAAAGCTGAGTTTTTGAGGGATTATACAAGCAGAAGATGTTGTAGGAGGATTGCAGTAAGTGTGAAAGGTTTTGGGAGGATAAAATTGATCTTGGAGAGCATGTATTTCCTCTAGCAACTTCCCAAACTCACCCTACATCCACACAACCTCCAAACAATTTTCCAGGCAATAAAAAGTTAAAAAAAATAGCACTGCGCAAGGAGGGGTCCGCAAGCACTGCTTCCTGCACCAATATTTCTTGAAGAAAATTTGGTTTAAAGAAATTGGAAATAATAATAGAATCATTTTTCCCTAATAAGGGGTTTTCAACTAACTTACAGACCTCCTTAGTCTTGGCTAACTTTAGCTAGAATTCCAAAATTGGAGGACTATGTAGGGCAAGTTGGTACACCTCTACACCTCTACATCGAGCTAGCTCATCAATCTCCCACCAAGCCAAAAGGTGATTTGAGGTGAGTTTTGCATTGTTTTTGAGTGAGTTGTATTAAAACATGTTTCTCTACCAAGTTGCATTCAAGAAAACCGAGTTACGCAAAACATTTGGCTAGTTGGGGTCGAACCCTTCATTCAAGCCACCGGGTTATGTATTAAAGAGTTGGTTGAGTTCCATTGCATTAGACTGGAGGGTTCAAAGCAGTGTCAAGGCATTGAAGAGTTGGGTGTGTTAAACATTGTTTGGCGGGTTCTAAAATAGATCCAAACCCGTATACTCCTCCCTCGCAAATGCCCCCTACTCTAAACAAACCTTCAATAAACCACCTGCAAATGGATCCACCAGAACCCTAGTATAGGCACCAACACAATAACCAAATGGAGTAAAAAAAAAATGAAAGGTGTTCAAAATGAAGTTGATTCATTTTGACATGCAACCCTAAACCACCCCCTATGTGCTGGCCACATAGACCTCCTATCTACTCGACATGTCGGGTTTTAATTTTTTTAGCATTTCTAAATCGTCTTTAAATATTATTATCTCCATTTTATGTTACATGTACATATAGCGCTTTGGTGGTTAGGTGAATGGTTTTGGAGGTAAGAGGTCAGAATTTCAACCCCCCCAACTACTTAGATGTACTTAGTGAACTTGGAGACAAAAATAACAAGTACTACCAAATCTTGTGACCCAAAACTTCACTAAACCCGCTATCCACAGCCAAACACACCCCCAATTTTATTGGAGAAAACCCTATTCTAGGGTTAAAAAATCTCCCACATAGCTTAAATTTTGATTCTGAACCACTTTTTCTAAAGCAAGGATAACCAAAAGGGTCATATTCTATATTTTTTTACATTTTGAGCTTTGGAAGCCACAAGGGCCCTGCAAAAAAAAATTGCGTTTCATTCAATTTTTCCACATGGTTGTAATTACATATTTTTCAGTGTATTTCTACATTGTTATGTGCTAACATGTCATCTAGTTGGGAACAATCTAACCACCCACTATGGAAAAAAATGCTTTGAAATTATTCTTTCTTGACTCACAGCTACTTTGTGGTGACAATTACGCCACGTGGAAGACCAAAATTTGAACTCAACTCAAGTTTGAAGAAATTTGGCTAGTTGTGAATGGTTTAATAACCATATTAGTAGATGATGCAACCTGACATAGTAAGTTTGACAAGACCAATCAGAAGGCCAAGGTGATAATATTTTTTATAGTATCTGGTGACATGCAACCACACATTCAAGATTCCAAAATAGCCAAAGAAGTGTGGGAAAAATTGAGCATCGTGTATGAGGCCCGAAACCAACATACCATTTTGTATTTTTAGAGACAACTACTTATATTGAAATTTAAGGCAAACGAGAAAGTGGGGAATTTTTTAAGATTTGTAGCATTGAGGGCTTCACTTCTAGCCCTAGGAGAGGAGGTTTCTAATGATGATCTTATGCCCATTGTTCTGATAGTACTTCCTCCCTCTTACCACAATTTTGTGACAACACTTAACTTGTCATATAAGACCATATGATTTGAGAATTTGGTGAATTTTCTAGATCAAGAAGAAGCAATATACAACAAAGATGAAGTAGAAAAGCAAACATTATCTTCTCATCAACAAAGGAAGGGAAAAACACAATCATCGCAAAAGTACCAAAAAGACATCAACAAGCGGACAAGAAAAATAATAAATTTCATATCTACAAATGAGGACATGAGTTGAAATATTATTAGTATAACACATACACGAAAGGTTCGTCGAGCAATTCCGAATCTCAAAATCAACAATCACAATAGGGACAATCATAATACAAGAAAGGGTAGAATAAGGGGAATAGGTGAAAGAAACCCCATAAGCAAGGAAATGTAGCCAAGAAAGAAGATAAGAAGACCATTCATATGATAAAGACTTATTTTACACTTCCCATTCTATCAAACCATCCACTTCATCTAGTGTTGTTTGGTACGTTGATTCAAGATCCACTCGACACATGAATGAGCACAGAGACTAGATTACCACCATAAAGAACACACCTTTGAAAAATCATGTTTTGTTAGGTGATTATTATTCTTACACAGTACAATGTATTGGGAATATTTCTCTACCTCTTGGTTCCCGAAATTGTAGATTATCTGATGTATTATACATCCTTGGCTTAACAAAGAATTGACTATCAGTTAGTTAGCTTCTAGATCATAATTTGAAGAATAATTTTCATAGTATTTCTAGTAAGAAATTGTGTTTGATTTGAGACAAATCAAGAGGCTAAAAAATTGTTGCAAAATCCTCAAATGTGGGATGGATGTTCCATCTTGATTGTGTTCACAGGGATAATCAGACACTAGTGGATAAAAATAATTCCTCTACATAGTTGTGGCATTAGAGACTTGGTCATGTCAGTTTTACATATCTTGATACACTTCACCTGTAGAATATGGTGAGATAATTTCCATCTCTCAGAAAGGATACAAACAAGTGTCCTAATTTCCTCGCAGGAAAACAACATAAAGCTTCATTCTATAAGACTACTTATTAAGCTCTAGGTAAGTTTACCTTGGTTCATATCAATCTTTGCGATCTAATGTGACCTAGTCATTTTGATTTTAGTATTTCATGTTATGTGTTAATGGTTAGTGGATAAAAATGTGGATTTTTTGTCTTTGTAATAAAAGTGAAGCTTTTAAGAACTTCAAAAATTTCAAAGTGGTTGTTGAGAATGAGACTAGTCATCATATCATATCTCTCTGCTAAAATCAAGGGGGGGAATTCACCAATACTGATTTCAAATCCTACCTAAAATCTCATGAGATTCATCAACAAATGCTTGCTCTGCACACACCATAACAAAATGGTGTTGTTGAGAGAAGGAACCATATTATCATGGAGATAGTGTGTTGTATTATCGATGATTCTAGACTACTGAGGAAATTTTGGGCTGATGCAACAAAGACAACAATATATTTACTAAACAAAGTGCCCATAATTTCTCTTGATGGAGTAACATCACATGAGGTATGGTCAAATCAAAATCCATCCATTGCACACCTCAGAGTATTCGGGTGCAAAGCCAACATGCACATACCCAAGTAGGAAAGAAAGAATTTAGACATGAAATCACATAAACTCGTATCTATTGGCTATAATGAAGAGGCTTTTGAGTACAAATTAATGAATCTAAACACCAGGAAAGTCTACACGAGTAGATATGTTGAGTTCTTTGAGAAGAAGGAAGTTTAGAGTCCTTTTAGAGACTCACTTGATGTAGATAGCACACTTGTTGTAAATATAGAAGTAGATGTTCCCACTGATGATAGAAATGATGATGGTGATGATAAAATAGGACCATGAACCATGGGAACAATACAACATATGCCCAAGTGGTATAAAAACATGATTCGAGATGGTAAATTAGATGTTCCTATGGATACATCCACCACTGGACCATAGACTCACATTAAATCTCAAGAAGAGGTAATTTTTTCTTTGATGAGTAGAGTTGTTGAATCTATTGATACCTCTACTATCTAGGAATCCATACAGTTGAAATGTTGGAAATATGTCATGGATGTTGAGTATTAGTTAGTGATGAAAAACAACACCTAGCAGTTTGTCGATCTTCCGCTAGGGAAGAAACCCATTAGTTACAGATGGATATTCAAAACAAAGTACAAATCAAATGGGACCATTGACAAGTACAAAGCAAGACTGGTAGAAAATGGGTATGCATTAAAGAAAGACATAGATTATGAGGAGAATTTTTCTCCCACAACTAAAATCAAAATGACCAGGATGAAATTTTCTCTAGCTGCTCATTTTGGTTGGAAAGTCCATCAGATGGACGCAAAAAGTGGCTTTCTAGACGAAGACCTACAAGAGGAAGTCTATATGTCTCAACCTAAGGGTTTTGTTATACCTAGAGAAGAAACACATGTATGTACTTAGAAAATATTTGTATAGCCTTAAACAGGCACCCCGAGCTTGGTACATCAAGATTGATGAACATCTCATTCAGTATGGATTTGTGATAAATCTATATGATCCCAATCACTACCTCAAGAGGCAAATAGGAGAGATTGTGATATTTTTTGTATATGTCGATGCTCTAGTCATCATTGGCAGCATAGTGAAGATGATTGATGCTATGAAGAAAGATCTTAATCAATCATTCGACATGACAGACGTCTGACTCATCCAGTATTGTCTTGGATTGGAATTATGATAGAAGAAGAATCATGTATTTTTTTATCAGTTGAAATATACCAAGAAAATGCTTGAGAAATGTAGGATGATGGATTGCACACCAATTTCTACACCCATAGAGACGATACTTTAGTTATCTTGTACATACCCATCTCCTCTAGTAAATGCAACTCTCTATCAACAATTGATTGGGAGTCTCAATTACCTCACATATACTAGACCATATATCATCTTTGCGGTTAGCTATATTTCCAAGTTCATATAGGAACCCAAATTTTTTCATTGGAAAGCAACAAGGTGGATCTTGAGATATCTCAAGGGTATTATGGATCTTAGTATAGAGTACAAGAAGAATGATCATTTCTTCTTGACTAGATATTTGGATTTGGATCATACAGGTAATATTGATGAGAGGAAATCAACTTTTGGATTTATATTCTTTTTGGGATCTGGATCAAAATCATGTGGAAACAAGAAGAAGAACTTTGTTTCTTGCTCTTATAAAGAGGATGAATATTGTGTTTTAGGTGGAGCTATCTACAAAGTGATATGGCTACGTCGCATACTTAAGGGTCTTGGAGTACCACATGAGAAATCCACTACCATGTATGTTGACAATGAGGGTGTTCTCAAAATTGTTCACAATCTATTGTTTCATGAGAGAACCAAGTATATTGAGCTACATGTTCATTTCATACGTGAGCATGTTTTGAAACACAATATACAACTTCAAATTTTCCCAACGGATGAACAACGAGAAGATATTTTCAAAAATTCACTTGCACGTGACAAATTCAAGTTTTTAAGAGAGTTCCTCTCTTCATCCCTTGAGGTAATGCAAAATTAAGGGGGGAAATGTTAGGTAAATCATAGTTTACTTAGTAATTATGAATTGTATTACCTTAGTTACTATTTAGTGTGGTAGACTAGTTATTATGGGTAAAGAGGTTATTTTGCATAGTTACATGGTTATATTATTATAACCATTAATTTTGTTTTATCGTACATTCATGAGGTTTATTGTTGCACTTGTGCAACTACATGTAATGGTTAGTATGTGGCTATGCAAATTATATATTAAAACCCTTATGTCATCCTTTGTAATCTTCTTTTCATATTAATAAAATACACATAGGTTGCCTACTTGTTTTCTCATATCCTTAGCAATAATTAACCTATACTATACCTTACATCCTAAACATATTCATATTTTTAAAGTGAAAATAACTACATACCAAAAATTTAAAGAGGGATTAATCCCTTATAGTTTTCCAATTTTATGATGAGATGTATCATAATATGTACGTAATAGAAAATGAGCCCTTGATTTGGCCCTCACACTTGGTAATATGTACTTGAACTTAAAATTTAGTTCATGGTTGATTTAGAGAAGCAACATAGATGACTTTAAATTTGGTATCTTGTCATTGCGATAGTGCTATAAGAAATTGGATGATTCGGTGATTCTTCTCGACCTTCTTAAAGTGTGTTTATATATAGCTAAGGTGTGTTTATATTTATATGTGACCATTTGTATGATTTCCTGCTCAATCAAACCAAAAGTACCAATAGGCCGACTAAGAAAAATTACCCTTGTGAAAAAAATATAGTTAAAAATGCAATAAACACATTCGTATGTGTCATACAATGTCATAGGAAAACCTCTCCTAGACTTACAAACCTATCTAGAGTGTGATAGAAATAAATTATGAGACAAGTTGAAGTTTGTATATGTGTTGAATAGTAGGTGTGGTGATTTTTGAGGAGTTGAGATGATATAGAGAATAAATATCATCCAATGGTACTAAGGTGCAAAATAGAGTATAAGATTGCCTTAAGTTTGTTAGTTAATGTGCAATGGGATACATATTAGAATAAGTGCAAAATTATATATTGCCAAGTTCTCGTACTAAATTTATGGTACTACATATTCCCCCATTTAACCTAATATTCATAATTATTGGATTAAAAGAAAAGAAACAAGTAAATACAATCCTTACATCTCAATCACAAGAGTGGTAGTGTAAAATCTTAAAATCCAATGCATTGATCCTTATGAAACATGCAATCATGAGGCAAAGACATGTAGATTATTACTTGATTATGGTGTATAAAACTTGTGAACTAAAATTTTAAAACTATGTATTGAAAAGATTATAATAAATTGAAAAGTGCATGAGAAAAATTACACATAATGGGTCATGTTGAGCCATGCCACTATTTTTTTGAGTGCTGAAGAGTTCCACGAGTCTTCCCCATGCGGACTAAGTGCTAAAATATTACTAACCATCTTACCTTGCTGGTAGCATAAAACCTCTAGTTGAATTTTGTGAGTAATTTTACCTTTCGAATAACACAATCTAGCCTTGCTAATAACATGAAACATTTTGGAAGTACTATTTTTCGTTACATGTAACATAATCTAACCTTGTTGATAGGATAACGTGTCATATAAGACCATTTTTGTGGGTTGTTGGGGACAACTACTAACTCTATGTATATTATAAAACTATTTAAACTTTGTTTGAATTGAATAAAAATTTATATGAAATATGTGATATGCCATAGAACAAGAATGGCATATAATAAGAATGTAATAGAGAAAAAAAATCAGAGAGTAAGCATGTCATAGAACAAACACGCCATATAATAAAAATTTCATAGAGTAATCATGAAACATATACAAGATCTTATGACCTTTGGTGACCATATAAGCCTAAAAGAATATGAGAATACATGTAATAAATTAGTATAACATAGGAAACATGTGATGATCAGTAAAAAAATAAGCATGGAACACACGTAGTATCAACATATAAATAATCAATGAAATCATATAGTAAATCACAATATATCATTTGGATTAAATCATGTGTTATGAAGTATAAGTTAGTGCAAGCCATACGACAAATAGCTATGTACCAAAAATTGACAAGAGAGTAAAGATATAACCTGAAATAGCTCTACATAAGGTTCCCTCAATGTAGACATGTTCCCAAATTGCAAGGTTTCCCCAAGATATAAGACTATGAAGTTGCAAAACATATGTATATATGTCCATGGAAATTTTTTATCCTATAAATAACTCATGTAGATCATTAAAATCAAGTGTGTAAATAAAAAATACTTAAAGTACTAAAATATGATTAACATCACTATATAAGTCCATTTAATTACAAAACAAGTCACATGCAAGTCATGGTTCTATATTTTTGGCATATTGAATGTATTTTATATTTTCTTGAATAATTTAAAACCTTAAAAAATCTAAAAATAAACACACTACAAACCTTAGATCATAGGATGCAGAGAACATAAGAATGGGGATGGAGACCTAAGTAATAATGGTTGCTTCAACAATCACATCAAACCCTAAAATGTGATGTATTGTCAGGTAGTGTGTAGTTTTCAACTAGAGACTAGGTTTCAAAAGAATAAGCAATGTGCACACAAGTGAAAACTATTATTTTCAAAAAAGAAGAAGAAATATGTGACAAGGGAGATATGTATAATAAGTTATATATTTTATTGTGAGTAAGGTAAACATATGAGTGTTATCCTATGATCGTATCAAGGTTCCATATCAATTGGTGTAAATTACACACTCCATGGGTGAGGAGTAATAAGAATAGTTAAACCACGTGCATTATATTATTTAGAAACATTGGAGTTAGTAATATGTGTAGAGACGGTTCCTAAGCAATTGTTATAACATGTGGCCTCTTATGTATGGAGAGATAACATTAGTGTCCCGCATGAGTCATGCTCACATGATTGTTGTAATAATATTGTGTATCACACATATCTTAATAACACCGGCTAAACTAGAGGAGGAGACATCGTCAAGGATTGATAAAGACTAATCAATATCAATGAGTGTTTTTGAATTTATATAAAATTAGAATTCACTACCTATCAAGGCTAATATGGAATAGGTTGAAAATATTTTAAAAGTGGGGGTGATAACATGGCATGGTCTAAAATTGTGGTAGGCAATGTGATAGTTTGAATGGGACATTTTAAAGGGACATAAGAAATTGTGACCACTTTGTTGTTGTGTACGTAATTCAAGCACTTATGCAAAGTTGAACAAATGGATTTATCCCCATGTTTATGTGTCAAGTTAACCATATCTTTGGTAGTTAGTTTCAAGAACCATATGGCTATCAATTTGTGTTCAAATTTTAACGCTAATATGATACCCTCAAGTGATTTATGTCATCAATCATGGAATTCATCAACTAAAAATATTATACTGTAGGCATCTCGATTAGTGTATTTAGGGGTAGTGAGAAGTGTCATATTTATTGTTGTTTCACTATATATATTGTCAATAATAATACCCATAATCACACGTATACCATTAGTATTAAATTATCATCATGAATGTCACCACTTTATATTGGATGTATATCAACTTGATCATAAAGGACTAAAGGCTCATAAGAAATGTTGTCAACTATTACGTTATATAATGGATCATGGTCACAAATAACTAAAGGATCATTGAAAATAACATTGTTTGTCAAATGGATATCAACATGATCAAGGATTCCCAAAGACTCATCATAAATGTCGCCAACTATCACACTTTGTATAAATTCATGGTCAAGAAATAACATTGTGTATCAAATAGATATCAACATGATTAGGGATTTATAAAGGCTCGTTATAAATTTCGTCAAGTAAAACAATTGACATCGGATCATGATCACAAAAATCTACACTCTCCTTGAAAATATCGTTGAGGATGTCATATATGGGGTGATAGTTGGTATTATGGTAGGTCATGTGTATCTTATCGTTGTCATAAGTGTCAACATGATCATGTTAAGAAATTGAATGATTTATGAGTGTATTTGAATATACCACTTCAACATCAAAAAGGTCTTAAATCTTATGTCATGACTTCAAAAATTTGTTAGTTGCATGTATAATGCATTGATGATAATCACAATGTGTGTTACTATTAAACATTGGGTGTGTGGGGTTAGGTACTTGAGGTGGAGGTCCAATTATAAGATAATGTGTATTAAGCACTCATAATACTATATAAGGAGGATATTCTAAGCATGTACATTGCCTATATGGAGGAAGAGGAAGGGCTTGGGGTCTATTAGGTCATAAATATTTAATGTTGTCAATTTTCTCAAGAAACTTGTTATTTTGAACTCGGGGAATTTAGTAGGGTTTCATAAGAAATGATGTCAAACCTCAAATACTAATTGTTTCTTAATGTAATAAAGATCCATAGAAGAATATCTCTTTACTTGATTATTTTACATTTTAAAAGGGAAAGAATACAAAAGTGGGCAAGGGTTCAAAATATTGAAATTAGACAAAAATTAAACCTAGATGTAAAACCATATGTTGTATAATTTAATAAAGGAACGGGTTCACCAAAATGAATAAAAAATTATGTTTTATGCATATTATCATATACCATGAAATAGTGATAGTTTATAAGTATAAAAAACAAGTCTAACAATCCTAAATTAGGATACTCTGAAAGAGGGTTTAAAACCCGCAAGTGAGGATCACGAGGGACGACGTGCGAACGACAGCGTGAAGAGATCTCGGGAGGAGCGAGCATTAACCAAATGTGCATGCAAAGATTTGAATCACGGGTAGAACCTGGTTAAGCCATAAAAATATCCTCTATCTCATAGATCAAATGGGGTGTACATATAGGAGGTGCTGAGTAACCCCCAGTGCTGTAATCATGACAACTCGAGTAGAGAGGGGGAGTTACATTCCCATAATAGAAGTGTAACTCCCAATGACGCATATGACACACTGACATACTGACACACTAACGCGATGACACACTGACGTGTAAGAGAATCTCATAATGACCCCTAAATGACACATGGACCTATGATCTCACCTAAGTGAGATGACTCACCTAATGATGTGGAAAATAATACACACCAACACCCCCCTTCATCGTAGCTTAGGATGAGGCGGCAAGTCAGAAATGAGAAATGGGTCCCGACACAAATCCTAATGAGGTACCCATGTACAAGAAAAAGTTCCCAAGCAATGAAGAAAAACCTAGTGGGAAAAACATCCACCACAAGAGATCAAAAACACTCTCTAATCTAAGAAAGATGCCATATATGGGTCCCAGCTTTAGACGAGCTTGAAAAGGTACCCATGTACAAAGAGGCAATCTCTCAAAAAGAAGAAGAAGAGAGAAGAAGAGGAAGGCAAAAGGAATGCAGAAGATGCCATGGATGGATTTGAACTTTGCAGCTCTAGGAAGTCTCTTAGAAGAATGTCGATAACGAGATCCTCTGCCTTTAAACTGAAGAAGAGTCATCTACAACGAATTGTGTGCTTTCCCTTAGGAAGGACAGAAATGACATGCTGGAAGCCCACCCACTCCACAAAGGAAACTGAAGGCAGCAACATGAAGAAATCTGAGTTTGGTGCACGGAAGTGTGACATAGGTCTAGCGAGTGAGTGCCAAGGAATTAAAGGTAATGCCACGTGTGTAGAAATATCATAGTGAAAAAGAGGAACACCCACATAAAGGATGTCCACGTGATGTGAAGGCAACAAAACATCCCCCACAACAGAAAAGGGATCCACAACTGAGGGTGGATCAATGAAGGTCTCTGGAAATGTGGAAGTGACATGATTCCTGGAAGGGGCACTCCCAACAACAGAGATGATGAACTCCTTTGAAACACCTGTAGATGGATGAGGGACCTGTAGTGCATCACAAGTAGACTCTATGAAAAGATGACTAAGGTTAGATAGATACTTGTCCCAATGAGGGGGCTCAATAAAAAAAAGAGTGATGTCAGATAGGTATGAGTCATCTAATGAAGGTAGAGGAGTGAAGTGGGCCTCGCACACTGGAAGTGGAAAGGAGGCTGGTGTAATGATGGTATGAGACTGAGTAGGAGACTACTCGATATCTGATGAGATGTGGGATGTGACAACACTGTCTAGAATAGTGAGAGAAAGAGGAGAAGAGTCCTCTGTAGTACTCTCTACATTAGAAATGGGTGCACAATCCTTGTCATCAGAAGTAGAACCAAGTGATTCTATGTCAGTGGAACTGTCATCACATGAAGAAGAGGAGATAACTGAATCATCAACAACAACAACAATGATAATATGTGAAGGGTCTCCATAGATGGACCGAAGAATGCTCCAGACACGGTGGGGTGGATCTGAGTCTGCCACGTGAAACCAAAGAGATCGAGAGACATGCATCATCATGTGACCAAAGACATGGTCACAAGTATTAAGGAAGTCCTCTAGATGACAATGATCAATGGGTGTAGGAACTGGCCCAAGCAAGAAGGGTAAAAGACCCTCGTGGGTGAAGTAACGTTCCATGGAAGCATGTCAAGCTGAATAGTTCCCTCTCCTAGTGAGAAGTGGCAGAGGTTGTAAAGCAATCCTATGATGCTTAAGTCTAGAAAGAGCACTCTCCATGATGAAAAATGTAAGATGCACAAAATCAAAACGTCAAACTTGACTGATAATGTGTCTACGTGTGAAAGCCCAAGAGTACAGTTAACCCCCCAGAATGTGGCACTTTATAAAGTAGTGTGTTTACAAAACTGACAATTCCATCATGTAAAGTGTGAGAAATAATGTAACTTTGACCAAGGAATCACTCAAAAATGAGTTGCGAGTCAAAATTTATGGCATTATTATGATTCTCGCAACTGATGGAAAATGCCAATAGGTCCTGCAAATAGATTTAAAAGTGCCCGAAAAGGGTACAAAGGGTGTCGTGTGGGTACCTGTTGGAAATTGCATCAAATTTTAGACATAGTTTGTTTTGCTTGCGAGGGGGGATTAGCCTTTTGCCAACCCCAGACCTCACCCTCCGTCTTCGATGCTCGTAGGAAGGGCATAATACAAGCCAAAATACAACCTTAAAAATTAATTTACAATGCCGTGATAAATGTTTTACCTCAAAACATTAAAAATGAGGAATTGTTTTGACCTACAAACAATTTTAAAAGGAAGTGGGGCCCATGCTAGTGCAAGGTGGAGGTGCAAGTCCACGTGGCAGTGAGTGGTTGTGTGCTGCAGGTCTGGTAAACCTCTAGTGTAAAAGAATTTCCGCTTCAAGCTTTTGTAACTGTTGGTGGCGCAGAGAGAGCTGGTTATGCCACGTTCCAGAGGGTTACAGAGTGACTGCTTGACCGAGGAGAAAAAAACGTAGGTCTGGAGCTGAGGAGGTGAGAAGCCCATGTGCCAAAGCTGTAGGTTGCAGGGATGAGTGAAAATGTCGTGTGTTGTTGTTGTGTTAAACGCAAGTGTTGAGTGAAAACGCCTGAGGGAGTAGGATGGAGCCAACACGCTGGGAGTAACACATACCATGCAACATAACAAAATAGAGGCTGAGCACTGTGAGAAGTAGCAAAGAACTTAGAACGACAAAGCAATGCATAAAAATGACCCAGGAACGAACTGTAGTCACAACATGGTGCAGCCACAGAGCCAAGGTTAGAGGTTCAGCGAGCCAACGTGAAATCACAAGGTAGTCTTGTAAAGGAGACTCAAGTTAACAGGGAACCTAGCCAATGCACAATCAATGCTTTGAAGACCAAAGCAACGAGTTACTAAACCCAAGATGAGCACGAGTGAAGTCAAGGCAGATGCACGGGCACAAAGAGTGCATGGAATGGTCGAAGACAAACAACCACTAAACCGAAAACCACAAACACCTGAAAGCCGAACGCAGGTATGAAGCCCAAATCAGTGCAAGTAGAGCACGGTCAGAATTTCCATTACAACACACACACAAGAATCTGAATATCACGCCGGAAGCCAGAAAATGCATGAAATGCTGAGGAGTGCATGGATCCACAAGATCCACTCTGATACCATGAAAGAGGGTTTAAAACCCACAAGTGAGGATCATGAGGGATGACATGCACATCAACAGACGTGCAAACGGTAGCGTGAAGAGATCTCGGGAGGAGCGAGCATCAACCGAATGTGCATGCAAATATTTGAAACACAGGAAGAACCTGGTTAAGCCATAAAACTCTCCTCTATCTCATAGATCAAATGAGGTGTGCATATAGGAGGTGCTGAGTAACCCCCAGTGCTACAATCATGACGACTCGAGTAGAGAGGGGGAGTTACATTCCCAGAATAGAAGTGTAACTCCCAATGATGCATATGACGCATTGACGTGCTAACGCACTGATGCACTGACATGTAAGAGAATCTCATAATGATCCCTAAATGACACATGGACCTATGATCTCACCTAAGTGAGATGACTCACCTAATGATGTGGAAAATAATACACACCAACATACTCCTAGTTTTTCCAATGGCATGGAAATTATATTTGATAAAACTAAAATAATGGTTATTATTGAAACCATATTATGCGGGTAGAAGGTGTGACAAAGTGCTTATATAGTATGCAAGAGTGGATCTAATCATCACCAATTTTCCTAGAAAATATTAGGATCTAAAGGATTTCACAAGATAATTTTGTGGGATGTTGGATGCTTTCACCATTAAATATATTTGTTTGGGCCAGGAACCTATCTTTAGTGGTTGTGCACTTGACCTAGTTACTTTGATCTTATTTGTTCATGTCTATAGTTATAATGTTTTAGTCTGGAATCCTAAGATGAATGTGGTGTGCTAATATATGAGTTATCCTTGTATTGAAACCCTAACCTTGTGCTCAATTCCTAAAAAAGGTTTTACCATATATTGGATTGGAATAACTCACCAAATTTTGATGTGATGAGCATTGTGTTACATACCACTACTTTGAAGAGGGATGAAGCCCTTATAGTTCTCAAAACGTATGACATCTAGTAGAATATATTTGTAATAGAAAAACCCCTTCATTTGGACCTTATGCTTGGTAACATATACTTGGAATTGACATTTAACTCAGGGTTCATCTAGGGTAACATAGATTACTTAATATTTTGTAGCTTATTGTGATAGGGATGTAAGTAATTAGATGATTCATCTATTCTTCTTGACCACCTTAGAATGCACTTAAATGTTCCAAATATTTTAAAGTGTGTTGGTATGTATATGTGACCATTTGTATGATTTCTTGCTTGATCAACTCAATAATAACACCCATGCTAACTAAGACAAATTACCCCTTTTAAAAAGTGATTATTAGATTTGCAAGGGATGGTATATAAATACCTTATATGAACTTATCCTTGACATAAGAATTTATTTAGGGTGTTATAGAAATCTAGTATGAGACATATGGAAGTTTGTACATGTGTTCAATGGTAGGTGTAATTATTTTCGAGGAGTTAAGTTGGAGAATGGTTGGCATTTATTGGATAAGTGTGTAGGATAGAGTAGGAGGGTGTATTAAGTTAGTCAAGTTATGTGTTAATGGATATTATAAAAAGTACAAAATGAAATATTTCCAAGCATCTTGACCAAATGTAGGTTACTATAGGTATATCTTAAAGGGCTTGGAAGATGGTGCAAAAGAAGAATGCCTTGGCACAAGACTTATACGCAGTAACTCTTAGGCATGTGATGACATAAGTGTGGTAACCTTGGTATATTTGTAAAAATAAAATAATAATCTTCCATAGTTTGAGGTATGTTGGTGAGGACATCCTAATGGTGCAGTGAAAATTGTTAAAGAGTAACACAAAGGAAAAAAGTAAAGGGTACATCTTTGATCATGAAGGGAAGAATTGGGAAGCCTTTATAATATGGATGAAAACTCTAGGTTTACTTTTATAGACTCAAATTAAAAGGATAAACTCATATTGATATTGTGCATCTATGCATGAAGTCATGAGATCATTGGACTTCATCACATGCAATTTTTAAAGACATAGTATATTTAGGCCTTTTGAACGACATCATGCAATTCATTAGATGGTGCAGATGGAGGGATCACATGTTGTCCACCTCGAGTTTATAAATGGAAGTTGATGAAGAATTACCTTATTCAAATATGGCATTCCCTAAGCCAACTTATGTTTTCATTGAGTTTTGTTTCATTATGGGCCCTTTCAGCCATATACCTCATTTAATATTTGTATCATATTTGACACCCATAGGGGTCCCATGTAGTTGAGATGATTATTATAAGTAGATGATTTTTTGATGTATAAACACATCTTTAAACTTGAGAAAGGCATGCAACTCTATGTAGGAGAGTCATAGTTAAGATTTTTTGTTCCAAGAGTACTGAATGTAGATTTCCGTGTATAGATTTGGGAGGTATGAGTTAGATTGAGTCGTTTGGGGAAAAACTGTGGTGTTGGATAGTTGTTGTAAATCTTGTGGGCTATGTGTGTGTTGTAGTAAGCTATTATTTGGAAGAATGTGCAAGATTTTATCATTGGTGATTGGTCTCAAATTATGTAATCTTGTTGAAGATGAATTCAAAATTTTATTATTGCTGAGTAATTTTTGTGTATTCTATTAAGAAACCAAGTTTAAGGCATTCTTTCATTAGGACTCCTTACCAAAAATGTACAATTTGGTGTCATATCAAGGCACAACTTTGGGGTGAGAGAGTGAAGGTCTCCATGATTTTAGGAATGGGTAAAGAATACATAAAAATTAAATAAGTGAGAAATAATTATTTATGTAGGTTTATAAGTGATGCGATTAAAAAAAATAGGAATATTTTATTCTTTGTGTTATTAGGTGGTTAGAGAACAAGAGAAATGATCCATTGGACAACTTGCATAGGTTTACAAGAGCTATAATAGTGGACTAAAGGTATGCAGTAAGAAAGTACACAACAAATTGGTGATAAGTGCACAATTTTGTTGGTTAAATTGGAGATTCTTGTGCGTGCATTATAAATTGAGGCAGGAGAAAAAGAAAATAGAAAATGGTGTGCGTGCATGTGTGCATGTGTATGTGTGCACGCACGTGCACGTGTGTGCATGCGTGGGTGTGTGCGTGTGCGTGTGCGTGTGCGTACATGTGTGCATGCGGTGTGTGTGAGTGAGAGGATGAATAAGAGAAATGTTTCATGAATTAAGAAAACTTGTGGATGATCAAGGAAGTTATCACAAAATATAGAGAAAAGGAGACATGTCTTTTAGAGGAAATATAAATAGAGGTAGAAGGTATGTAAGTAAGTAAACATGATGAAAATGAAGTGGAAGAATATATTCTATTATAAAAGGTGAAAGTGAAAATGCAGTGGTTGTGGTAGATGTTCTTATAGATCCTTTTTTTGAACAAGAAATAAGGAATATCGAGTCTTACTTGCAAGAGAGGTGAAGGTGATTGAGTGAATGTTTGAGCTTGTAGACTTGGATGGAAAATAAAGTAATAGAAATAGAAAAATATATTGAATAGGTATTAGGTGGATGAAATTTTTTATTTCATCTTGGAGGATAAAATGATAGAAGAGGAGAATTTTATAATAAAATTGATTGTGTTATTTGAGGTTGAGATGATAATTACAAAAGAGAATGATATGAAGGCCATTCTAGAATTTATGATGGAGAAATCTGGATAATCATTTCAATACCCATGAATTTGGCTCATCCCTCAATGCACAAACTAAGAAGGAATATGTGATGGAAATATATGTTTTTTACAAATGCTTAAACTAAACTTGAGGTAGTCAGTATAAAATGGAAGAGAATATTTTCTGCTCTGTCAAGTGTCAATGGGTAGAGGACTAAGCACATAGGAAGAGTGGCATAAGAAAGTGTCATGAGAAAGGGAAATAGGAGATGTGACCTAAATTTATTGATTCAAAATATAGATTGGAGGAAGAGGAATATATACAATTGGTGGAGGTGGGCATATTTTTTGGTTCAATGAGAAGATGGTAGATGAGTGAAGAAGAGTGTATGAAAAAGTGGGAAAACACCATGTATGAGAGTGATGGCATAGATATTGCATAGAGGAGAGAAGTGTGTGTAGTCACATAAGAAAGCACAACACAAAGAGAAATATGCAGAGATGATAAGAGAATAAGAGATGGAATAGTAAAGAGACAACCAAAGTCGTCTTGAGAACATAAAATTTGGGGTATGAGTAAACAAAGCCACATCTGGTGGAGGAGTTTGATCACATACCCAATTTCTAACAAAATTTAGAATACAAGGAGTGCCCATTGACATACATGCATGCCAAGACCTTTTCAAAAACTCAAAACAATATTTTTACCACTTATTTCAGTTATGTGAGCACCATGCTAACACATTTTCTTAATTGGTGTATGATTCATGAGCATTTGGGATCACAATTTATCCCACATAAATTAAATTTTTTTTACTGTAGATTCATGTATGTTGGTGTATATTTTGTATGTGGCATTATAAATTTGGTCCCAAGGATTTAGATGATGGTTTCTGAAATCATAAGTTCTAAGAAGTGCTAAAGTATTGGTGTGGGCATATTATTTCTTACATTACAAGAATTCATGTTGCAAGTTATGCACAACCAAAAGGAGTCAAAATAGCTTGCGTTTTATTGTAATATTTATAGAAGGCCTTGTAAGATGGTGTAAAATAAGAACATCTTGGCCCAAGACTTGCATGTAAGGAGGATAAGTACAATATTTCTCATACAATGATGTCCCTGGCATAAGAAACTTGATGTATTCACATTAGTACAAGGGTTTCCTTCAGGGATTTGTAATATGTTAGTAAGGATATCTCAGTTGTATGCATCATTAATAAGAATTATTTATAAATTATATTACAATTAAATATTACAACTATATCTTCATCACACACAATGGTGTATGGTTGATTAAACACACTAACATCACCTCTTAATATGTACTTCAATGAAGTGAAAGATAAATTAATCACTAAACTATCTCGTTTAATGACACCTTCCTTCATGCCTAATAGTCATTGAAGATGAACAAATCGTGACTCAAGTAAGAGCTTTGTGAATATGTCTAATACTTGATCATCTCTTTAACAAAACTCAAGATCAATGACCTCATCCTATATCAACGTAAAAATATAATGCTTACAAATTTAAATGTGTTTTTTTTGTTAGTTCTCCACTGGGTTGCAATAGATAGGGAAAACACTATGATTTTTACACTAAGGTTATGGGTTTGGTCTATGGAAATTCAAACTTAGAAAACATGCATCGAATCCAAACTAACTCTCATCTAACAACAAAAACTCCAGTATACTCAACTTCCATAGTATACAAAGTAATGATAGTCTGCTACTTTATATGATCAAGTTATGGGATCTCCCCCAAGATAGAAGATGTATTTTACAGTTGACTTATGATTGTCTAGCTCTCAAGCACAATAATTATCTATGTAGCCTTCAACTATCGTTCTTCCACTAGAAAGAGTAATATTTATTGTTATTTTCCCCTTAAATTTTAACAACAAATTGAGGATTTTCCGCTCATCTTATGGTCATTCCCATAATTATTAGTATCGTGAAGATACAATATAATGTATTTAGTAACCCATGATGGGATTTCACGGGGGTCCTAATTGTAGCATGATACAATATTCACTGTAAAAGATATATCAGGTTATGTACAAGTCAATTCTAGTATAATTCCAACAACAAAAAAACTTTAAATTTTTCCATTAAATGAAGGATCTAAGCATGTTCAACAGAAAGACCCCATATTGAAAGGAGTTGTGGACTTGAAATTTTCAATGTTGAGGCAACGAACAATATCTTGAGCTTTTGGACTCATGAACAAAAATACCTTTCTTAGGTTGAGAAATCTATAGGCTAGGGAAAAAATGTTACTAAATCATGTCAGTCATCTCAAAATACTTCATCAATTGTGCATTCAAATCATAAAATTTATTTTTGAAACCTCTGACAATGATTAAAGAGTAGACATAAAGGACTTATAATAGAAGTTTCATGTCTATTTTCTTAGATTGGACTATTATATTATATGGACTTTACGTAAAACCAAAATGGATTAGAAATATATTAATATTTTCTTGCCAAACTTGAGGAGCTTGTTTCCATATGTATGAGGATTCTTCCACACACATAACTAGCGTTCTCACTGCTAAAAACCCCTAAAGGGATGGGCATATAGATTTCTCCTTGTGATTCTCAATGTAACAATACAATTTTTTACATCCACTTGATGGATTTACCATCACTTAATTGTAGTTAACAAGAGTATCATCCATATGGAATTCATCTTGGAAACTTGAGAAAAAATTTCATGGTAATCAACTCCTTTAACTTGTGTATGAAAAACCTTTTTCTACTAATCAAGATTTATACCATTCAACAAACCCATCTACTACATACTCAGTATTGCACACCCATTTGTACCTCACTATTTTTCTACCTTTTGAAAGAGGAACTAAATCCCATGTGTTATTCTTTTACAAATACTAAAGTTAAATACAAATACAAATACTAAATGCCATGTGCTATTCAAGGTACTTAGAAGATTTGTGATAATTCTTTGGATCTTTTGTCATTGATGAACTAATATTTGAATTTTAGAATTAATCTAAGAAGTACAACAATGTAATAACTGAAATATATTGAAATATAAATGGTAGATAATTTTATTTGATATTTTAAATGAAATGAAATGAGAGGGAAAAGGTACTAACCTGATATGCACTTACCTCGTAGTGATTTGGGATTGAGCGGGATGATGAAAAACCGGAACAAAGTGTCACAACACACATAAAAAATTTACAACATGGGAAAATCTAGCCGGAGTGGGGCACCTGGGGAAGGATTAGGGCATCCTAGGGTTCACCTCGATCTGAAATATGGGCACCCTAGTTTGTGGAATAGCTCGAAACCTGATCCTGGAAGGGTCACTAGGTCTTCACAATAATTCACCTTTTTTTGTGTTAATGTCACACTAGCTTCTTTGATGATGTCATGAACTTGTAATGAAGAATCACCTGTAAAACCCCACACAAAGCATCAAACCCTAAAAAATAAAGATGCATATGAAGGGGTCAGACTATCCTTAGCATCCACAATGGTGGTCTTATAACTAAGCATTGCACTACATCTCAGACCCAATGTAGTTCTATGTGATTATGTGTGCAATAATGTGCCTAGGATGCCCTAGCGCTAATGACACAGAGATAGGGGAAATAGCTAGATGAAATGCAAAATGGTGGATGGAATAGAATATAATTCCCTTTCCCATGTAGTGTGTGATGCCAAGTAGTTCCCAAATGGAGTCCCTTTCTCTATGTAGATAGCTACCCCTTAGTAGAAATAGTCTGCCCATAAGGTAGTATGTATGTTGTGTTTATATAGGGATATCTTGCTCAAATTTTGACACTAATGACCTGACATGCTGACTAGTACCTAGGGGGAATGGGAGGGAAAATCATAAAGACCAACCTCAAACATTTAAATGAGAACCAAGTGTGACCGGGACTAGGGTGCCTAGAAATGAGGACCAAGGTGCCTTGGGTACCCTAATCCCTTCCTAGGTGCCCTAGTCAAAGACTAGAGATGACAACTTAGTGAATAATGACAGCTAAGATTCCCTGAGAGATGAAAAAGAACTGTGTAAGTGAGTGACGAATTGTGCAAGAAAAACAATGACAAAGACCAACTAGACTGATGACCAGGACTAGTGGGATGGGTCATTAGTGAATAATTTTCTTATGCAAGATCCATAAATAAAACAATATACTTGGTGGTATAATTATAGTAGTACTTGAGCATGATTTTGTGACTACATTTTCCCCCACTTTATGTTGGTGAGTGAAAGCTCGGTAACATAAAGTAGTTAGAGATGTGTACCTCAGATAAATATCCAAAGAACCCATGTTGTAGTAGAACACCACAAATGTGGTAGAAAAGCATGTCGAATGAACCATATAGCGTGTTGAACCATGGATCAACGTTTTGATCCATGCAACATAGTGAGAGACATAACATATCATGATGAAGTGAACTAAATGAGAGTTTTGATTATGATGCTAGATAATTGATGATTTTAAATGTTGTATGATGAGGCTGAGATGGGGTAGGGAGTGATCAGTTACCAACCCAATTTTACTGTGTGTATAAAATAATTGACTCGGAGGATTTGGGCGTCCTGCCACCAGAGGAAGAGTGTAGGGAGAAAAGTGTGTTATTCTCCAACCTTTAACTACATCCTCAAGATCTAGCCACTGCAAATGGACTCAGATATTTTTTTTTGTGGTTTTTGGATCCAAATAATTCGATCAAATCAGTTAACCCATATAGGAGTGGTATAGGAAAGGCACTCTTTCCCCCACTCCACAGGTTTTGCTGTAGTGTGATGGCTTCCAAGATAGGTCATCTAGAAGCAAACATGAAATGTATGATAACTTCCCAAGTTAAGTCATCTAAGAAACAAATTCCAAACATAGAATATAACTTCCCAAGTTAGGTCATTTGGGAATGTATGAGTGTAACTCCCAAGTTAGGTCATCTGGGATGGTATGATATCCATGTTGTATTAGATTGAATTAAATGTTATTGATTGATTGATTGATTGTTTTGATTGGTTACTCGTAAAGATATTTTATGCTAGTTGCCCCTTAGGTTGGTTCATTAGGGGGAATCGATAGGAATTGATGAATGATCGCATGGAGACATTTTATGTTTTTTTCCCCCAGGTAATGTTATTAGGGGGAAGTGATAAAATTGATGAGATATCACATAGATAAATTATACATTTGTTGCCCCCAGGTTAGGTCATTAGGGGTAAGTGATGAAATGTCATATGGTGCATTAGTAAATGTTTGAAAATTACGAATTGGTAGTGTTGATTGATCATATAGTGGTGTAAGGGGAATTATAGTATGACCCAAATTTTATGCCCCCCTTTCATGGAGAAAGGGGAAGTGATGATAAAAATAAACGTTGAGCCAAAAGTAAGCACAAAATAGATAGTGTATGATAAATATCACCAAAATGTGTATAGATTGAGTGAAATAAAATGTCGAGGAGAGATAACATGTGTTTCATGTGTATGATATGATGGTAGGAAGAATTCTAACAATAATTCTACAAACGGGGTGTAAATTGGAGTAACAATGCTCAAGATATAACAAAAATCATGTGTAGTGTGTATTAATTGAGAAAATGATCACAAAATAATGACTATAGTAAAATGGGTATGAAAAAGTAACTATAAATAGTAAGGTGAAAAAGTGATTAGTCACTTCATTTGTCTTTTCCGCAAGAGTGTGATATTGAGCTCTGAGTGTGTAAAGATTTCACAAGTGAGAGCAACATGACCTAGTCATTTTGAGATGGTGACAACCACCGTAGTATCACGTATGATGATGGAGTTGGTAAGTGCATTGTTTTTCTTGAAAAATGCTTGTGTAGTAGTTGTTTCTGTTGATTTTTTGTAAAATTTTGATTTTGAGTCTTCTTGGCATTTTAGGATCAGACAAGAGTGGTGAAGGCGCTAGTGGCCTTCAGGACAGGAGCACCCAGACATGGGCACTGGTGTTCCTACTCTGGGGCGCCTCGCTCCAGAGGGTGTGTATTTAGTTTAGAGTGGTGTAAATGTGATTTTATTGTGTAGTAATGTGATAATCATGTGTGTATGGATTTATATAGTGTTCTAATGGTGGGTTTGTTGTCATTTTGTGTTATGTAGAGGGATATTCACTCGAAGGAGTGTTTCGAGGGTTGTCATTTGATTACTTTGCTTGAGCTAGGTTTGTCAAATGATGATTGGGAGGTTATGGACCATGCCGACCTGCAACACATAGCACAGATGGGGGATATGCCCCATAATATGCCTATGTTTACAACCTTATGTGAGATGTGGTGTTTCTTATGGGTGATATGACAGTCACATTGGAGGATGTGTATTGCATGTTTCAGAGAGAGAGTACAGTTCATGCCATTGGAGGATATGGATAGACAGATATGAGCTACGAGACAATATTTTGTGGGGAATCAGGTACCTACCAAGGCCCATATTAGTTTGGATGTTATTTTGAGGTCTGGGGTTCCACACTTGTGGAATAACAGTAGTTATTGCTTCGTCTATCGCAATAAAGGGAGGAGGTGTGGGAATCTTGTATAAGATGCACAATATATGTCATCGGATAGAGGAGGATAATACTAGATATGCATGGGCATGATGTGTGTTGGCCCACCTGTATAGAGATCTATATAGATTTACATAAGAGGAGCATGGAGGTGTGATATGAGCTACTACAATATTGCATATAAAGGCCTATGAGAATATAGTTGTGTTAAGGCCAGTTGGTGGTCCACGAGTAGAGTGGGATAGGCCAGACATTTTTGCTAGGAGGTGGGTTGGTGTGTCCAGGCGTAAGATGGACACTGATACCTATAGAGCATTGATAGATGGGATGGGGTCTGAGGTAGTGATATGGAGGCCATACCAAGATTATGGAGGATGGTCATAGGATGTTGTAGAGCTACGGTGCATATGAAGGACTATGTGGTTGGAGGATTGGTTTCCAGGTGTGGCAGAATTATCCCAGGTAAAGAGGGTATCACGACATTTTGGCATAGCTCAAGACGTGCCCACATAGCCATATGTGTGGTTGAGAGCTATTAGAGCATCGAGGAGGGATGGAGCTAGACCATGATCGATAGGAGAGAAACTAGTACCCCTATGGCAGATGAGACATACGCGATGATAGAGCCGATAGACTCAGATGATGCAGGGTGTATAGAGGAGTACCATGCATGGTGGGCAACACATCAATGGGTATTCTTGTTTCCATTATTTTCAGATGTAACAAGATTACCACATGGAGGAGGGGAGAGGGGGAATCACATGCCCCCGATAATCTGATGATAACTATAGCAGAGCATGAGTATCTATATATAGTTGTATGGTTTGATTTTTTACTCCCCTATGTGATAGTGATGGTTATCTAATGTGTTGTTATATTGTCTTATAGGTGACGCATATTGGTCCTTGATAGTGGACACATCCATCCGCACATTGACATAGAATGTGCCATCCGACCTACTTGCTGGTGGAGGGATGCTAGAGCATTTGGGTGACATCACAGGTGAGCATGCACATTTTTTTGAGCCAGTGGTTGTAGCAATAATAATGTGCAGTATGTTGTTAGGCAAGAGGGATGAGGCACGCGAGGAGACTCGATGATCCAGATAGGTGGCGGGTGGTGATCCCTTAGTGCAGGATGTGTTTGCACATTATGTTGAGTTGCAGTGTCAGTTTGCATAGGATTCTACCAAGGTGACACTACTACGGAGGTAGGTTGAAAGGTATCGAGGTCACAACCAGCGACGTAGAGTTAGCGGGGAGGCATTGAGTTCTAGAGCTCTCGCAGTATGCGAGAACAACAATGATGATGAGATTTGATTTATATTGTTGTATTCGATGTAGGGGAGTTTCCCCCTAGTGATGAAATGTTTGTAACTTATGATTGTACTCGATATATAGTATAGATGATTTTATTAGTATATGATGATTATATTTCGATGTGTATTGATGTTATGATGTGATTGATGATGTATGATTTGTGGATGGTTGTTGTGATAATGTATGTAATGTGTTGATATTGTTGTCCCTATATGGTTGAATATGATTTAGAAAAAAATGCATGATGTGTATGTTGATATAATTGTATGATGATGTACGTGATTTTTTTTATTAAATATGATGCTTGATGAGTTAAGTGATGTTCGTATTTGTTGAATGGATTTTTAATGTGTAGTTAGTGTAATGATGATTGTAGAATGTATGTGAAGATCAATAATGGATGATTTATAAAATGACCTATTATGATGGATGTTTGTTGATGTGATCATAATATGTTAGTGTGGTGAATGTGGGGGGGAGAACATTAGTAATGCCCCCTAGCATATGGATGATGAGGTTCATTTAGTTAAGACCCCTTAGCATTCAAGAATGAACCACGTAAAGAAAGAGTGTGTCATTGGGAAATGATTGAGTATACTAGATGAAGCGACAAAGTCCGTGGTGAAAGGTTCTTATAGAAAATCCCTCAAAATTCATGTAATAAGTGTAAGAACACGAGTGCATCATTGGGGGGTAAGGTGATAGCAATCACCTACCAAAGACTAAGGTGATATGAAGCAGTGGAAACATGCGACATGAAAGCAATGTGAGCATATAAACTAAAATGGATATCATGTAGACCAACAGTGGGATGTGTGAATGTCAAGGGTTATGGAAGCCAATGTGAAGTAGTAACATGGTGCAGTGGATGCAATGGATGCAATGGTTTAGCGATGGGTGGACATGGTGAAGAGTGCACATGAGTGATAAAATACGGTGGTGGATGAACAATGACCGGAGCACCAGATGGTGGAGATAATTCAGATTGATTAGAAACCTACTGACAAGGTAGAGGAGAGATGGACCGCTCACGTGAGTGAGAGCTAAATGAAATGATGCCCTTATCCTCTAATTGTTGCAATCTTTCATGAAGGGTGAAGCAATCAATGTCCCTATGGCCATTGATACGATAACAATTACAATAAGGTTGATCATGCTAACATTGTAATCGATGTGGTGGATGATGTTGGTTGGAGGGTAAGAAAATGAGACACTTGTCAAGTAAATTATGCAATACATCATGTGTTCGAGAGTGATGAGAGAAGTGTAATGGATCATGCGACACATATGGAGTAGAAGGAGAAGTAGCATGCCGCAAAGGAGGAGAAAAATTATGTTACTGTGATGTAGTAGGTTGAGCTTGCTTGGTAGGTCGAGATGGAGATTGTGTAGGATGTTCAACTGATGGTAATGGAGAAGGACTAGGTGATACAACAATAGTAGATATAAGTGGAGGATCAATGACTTGTGTCGAGAGAAGATCTTGTTCTAGGTCAATGAATTTATAGCACAAGAGTATGAATGAATCACATGCATCATATTGCAATCGTTGCTTAAGTGTGGGAATCAAACCATGACAAAAGATGAAATGCTTCTCTAGATTGATAGGTTGGAATACTAGTTGATGCATATAAGCATTGAACCATAAGATATAATCCTTGATAGGTTTTGATCTACCATGATGTAAAGTAGATAGGAAGTCATAAGTAACTCTAGGGCCATTATTGAGGATAAAACGACGGAGAAAAGCATCTTCCATGTCATAGTAAGTGCTAATAGATCCAAATGGAAGATGAGTGTACCATTGTAAAGCTTCATCAGTAAGACTAGATTGAAATACCTTAAAAAATAATCTATCATTAGAATAGGAGGCCATAGCCATGCGGAAATGTTGGAGATGTGAATGAGGGTCACCAGTACCATCAAAACATGTGAATGTGTTGAAAATATCGTCATTGATGTCAAATGCTTAATCATTGATGTATTTGGTTAACGGAATCGTGTAACGGAAGCTGACGGAACTGTTGACAGATTTTGATAGAAATGGTAGAAAGTAACGGAAATAACAATAGTATAAAAGAGTAGAAAATGAAAGTTTAAATACATGAAAATAAGTGGTTTTACATAAGGATTATCATGGTATAAGCAAGATATACACAATTGTACATAATAGAGATATCAGCATTTTAAGGTGTTCATATGCCATGTTTTATGGTGAAAAAGAATATTTAATGATGGCTGGTAGTGATTTAATGATAACAGTGGTTTGTCTAAGGAGGGGAAACGCTCCTATCAAGTGGTTAATGTGCATTTAATAATTATGGGCTACATTAATTTTTTTTTGGTTTTAGCTGACTAATGCACTTAATTAAGTTGTGTTAATGGAAAGGTTGTCTCAGTTGGAACAATGTGTCTTTTCGAAAGGATGTGAGATGGATATATAAGGAGATGGAATCATTTGGTTTAGATAAGCAATTTTGAGTGCTTCATTCAAGTTTAAGGGAGAGAAGAAGAAGAGCATAATATGAAATATAAAAAGGAGTGAAGGGCAAATTTATTTTTAATGAAGAGTCGCAATGATTTATGTATGTGAAGGGACTGAAATAAATCAGAAGAATATTCTTAGTAGCATTTTTGTTCTATCATTTGTTGAAGCATAAACAACATAAAAGATAGGAAATAGTTTGTTTTTCATAAGGAAGGTTGGTGCCTTCATATTTGAAGAGATTGGTGTCTCTTACTGAGTTGGTGCTTAGCAAAAAGGGGTTGGTGCTCCTGTAGGTTGGTGCCTACAAAATTGTAACTTGGGGATTGGTGTCTCCCATAGGTTGGTGCCTACAAACATTTGAGAAATATAATAAAGAATATTTTCTCATGGTTTTCTCTCGAAAGGGTTTCCACATAAATTTGTGTCTATTTGCAGTGTGTTGGTTTGCTTTGCATTCATTGATTGTTTTGATATATTCACTGTGAAGCTGATTAATTGTGATTACAAATATGAGATTAAGTGTTAAATTTAAAAGAATATCATAATACTGATTCACCCCCCCTCTCAGTATTATCTTGTGCTTAACAGAATGTAGGCATGAAAAATTCCTTAGGAAATGCAGAGTTATGAATCTTCTTAGGAATAGGCTTACCGGGTAATGAGCCATTATCAATAGAAGAATAGTAAGACCTACTTTCTAAATTGAGTGACTGAACCTGAGATTGTAATTGACCGACAACGTGTATGAGAAACATGATGTCATGTGAAGGAATAGTAGAAGATGGTAATAATGTATTAAGTGGTTGTAACTTGCCATTGTGAGTGATCATAAGAATATCAAGAGAAGATAAAGGAGATTTTGATGCTAAAGAAACACCAGGGGTAGATGTCAAAGAATCTATAATAGATGAAAGAGATGGAACATCCATAAAAGTGGTAGGACTAACATCAAAAATATCCCTATGAGGTGAAGCAATTGATGAAGATATATCGATAGAAGAAGATGAACTAACATATGTAGATGAAGTGATAAGAGGAGATGAAATGGTAGGAGAAGAAGAACTAATAGATGGAGATGACTCATGCACTATGCTAGACACAACCTCAAGAGAAAAGGGAGTAGGAAATGCACACTCAACAATATGAAAAGTAGGAGAAGCGTGGCTATCAATCATGACATCGACATTAGATAGAGACTCATATATGAGAACGTCATTAAGTGTGTTATCAATAGGATCATCAACATAATATGAAATATTATGAGAACTAGAATTTGATGGAGCATGAGAAACAATATCAGAAATAGGAGAATCATGAGATGGAACTATAGTAGTGGTTTAACTAGGAGAGGAGTCAGTATGCACATGTGAGCTATTGTCAAGACCAAACATGTAATCAATAAGAGAATCATCTAGAATTTCCTTAGAAAGATTAGAAGGAGGATCATGAGTAGCCGTATAACATGGTGTACAATGAGTAAAGGCTATTGGACCCAAAACAATAATAATACCAATGGGATAATTTTCAAAACTAGTAGGTACATATCATTCACCATCTAAGAGTTGTTGCTGAATATGATTTGGCACAAGAACATTACTATAGAGAGTCGTGAGCTCAACGATAACATCCTCATCATAAATTGGATTGATGCTAACATGATACATGATGGGCCAAGAAGGAGAGTATCTATCCTCATCCATTAAGGTTTATAGTGGATCATAAGGAAAAAATTTCCAAGTGTAGGGTTCACCAAAATGATTAACTAAAATTTGAATTTTAGAATTAATCTAAGAAGTACACAATGTAATAACTTAAATATATTAAAATATAAAATACTAGATAATTTTATTTGATATTTTAAATGAAATGAAATGAGAGGGAAAATGTATAAACTTGATATGCACTTACCTCTCAGTGATCTGGGACTGAGGGGATGATGAACATGTGAAATAGAGTGTCACAACACACCTCAACTTTTTTTAGTAGGGGTAGATTTGGCTAGACTGGGGCACCTGGGGAAGGATTAGGGTGCCTTGGGCACCCTAGTATGAAATATGGGTGCCTTGGTCTATAGAATAGCTCAAAACTTGATCCTGGAAGGGTCTCTAGGTCTTCACAATAATTCACCTTTTGCTGCATTAATGTCGTACTATCTTCGTTGATGACGTCATGAAATTGTAATGAAGAATCACCTGTATAACCCCACACAAAGCATCAAACACTAAAAAAATAAAGATGTGTATGAAGGGGTAGGACTGTCCTTAACAACCACAATGGTGGTTTTACAACTAAGTGTTGTACTACATCTCAAACCTAATGTAGTTATGTGTGATTGTGTGTGTAATAATGTGCCTAGGATGCCCTAACACCAATGATGTGGAGATAGGGGGCAATAGCTAGATAAAATTTAAAATGGTGGATGGAATAGAATAGAATTCCCTTTCCTATGTAGTGTGTGTTGCAAATTAGTCCCCAAATGTAGTCACTTACTCTATGTAGATAGTTAGCCCTTAGTAGAAACAGTCTACCCATAAGGTAATATGTATGTTGTGTTTATATAGGGATATCTTGCTCAAATTTCGACACTAATGATCTGTCATGTCGACTAGTACCTAGGGGAATGGGAGGGAAAATCATAAAGAAAGACCTCAAACATATAAATGAGAACCAAATGTGACCGGTACCAGGGTGCCCTAATCCCTTCCAATGCACCCTAGTCAAAGACTAGAGACGACAAGTGAATAATAACAACTAAGACTCCTTGAGAGACGATCAGAACTGTGCAAGTAAGTGACGACTGTGTGATACAAACAACAACAAAGACCAACTAGACTAGTGATAGGACTAGGGGATGGGTCATTAGTGAATACTTTTCTTATGTCAGATCCATATATAAAACAACATACTCGGTGGTACAATTATAGTAGTAAGTGCATGATTTTGTGACTAGAGTCATTACCATCTATATTAAACATGAAACACCATATGGATGTTGTGATCTTGTTCTACTTAGGTTTTTGGGATCCTCTACCATGTCACTAGCCTCACTTTGTAATATGTGAACCTATTATGGTAAATATTATGTAGGTATTTTTGAATTTTTGCACTAGTGGTGGAGGATTAACACCACCACCATCATCAAAAAGTGTGGAATCCTCAAGATCTAAAAAAGAAGCATAAGTGTGTGATGAATAATATGAAGGTGAAGACTCTAGAGGGGTGAAATTATTGTAAAAATGGACATCTTGTTGGAATAGAGCATCATATGTGATAGGGTCAGATAGTAAATAAGCCATCACATCCTCATAGTAGCTAGCAAAAATGAGTGGTTTTCTCTTATTTTCTGTGTATTTGTATTTCTCATTAGCAATAAATATGATGCAAAGCATACAATACACAATCACTCAAATAGAATAAGATGATTAGACAACTCAAAAAATTTCCCTCAAACTTGCAAAATCTCACACCTTCCCTCTATAGAAGAAAACTCTCAAACATGCACTTTTGAATTCAAAGCTCAAAATGATTGATGAAAAACTTGTAACATTCTTTACAACCTCTGATCATGCCAAAACAACCATCTAGTCCATTGCAATCACAAGAACAAGTTCATTTTGTCTCCTTTTGCTAAAATTGTCTATTAAGCTTCTTGACAACAAGGTTGATGGTGGGTTATAGGTTAGAGAAATCTATAAATCACAGAAGAAAAAAAAAATCATTTTGGACACCCTTTTCCATCCTCCAGGCATGGAGTTAAAGGTTTAGTACAACTCTCAAAGAAAGTGTCTTTTTCTTCACAACCTTCCTTCTAAGCTTAATTCTTTCTACCAGCCCTACCCAATGACAATTTCAAGCATATATTTTGATAGGTCGACTCTCCAAATATTAACTTTCCATTTTTAACTACCCATTTTAGCCTATATTCGGTGTGTAAACTTTGAAAGGCACTTTCTTAACAAAATATCCCTCAAATCTCAGACCTTAATTAGGACCCTCAAGTCATGCTACAGGACTTTATGAAGACTGTCACACTTTTCTCTCTATTGGAAACCTTTCAGAGAAAAATTACTTAAAAATATTTTTAAGGCATGTGTCAAGGTTGTTTCTTGAAATTTTAGGTCTTTGTCGTTGAGTTTATAACCTTCTTCCCTCCTTTTCTCCTTAAACCCCAAGGGTTTTGCACAGTCATCCCGAGAGGAATATTTTCCTTATCATATAAATTTTTCTTGCCTTCAATGCATCTAATCACCTTTGATAGGCCTATACTAGCATTCCTAATCTTGTATTCTTGACATTAGGATCTATTAGGCACTAAAGTGTGAATGTGGATCAAGTCCTTCCCTTCTCTGCTTGCAAACAAGGTATTAGTGACTGTGTCAGGTTTTTAAACAAGATAATGATTATTTTATCTCCTCATAAGTCTCCGAGAGGTTGTAAAATTATGACTCAGGCCTTATTCTCGATTATAACCCTTTTGTTTTGATCAAACAATCCCCCTTTGCCATGAAATATGAAATTCCAGGACTGAGACACCATTAACTACCGAAGAATCTTCAATATTTGGGGTATTAGTCACAAACAAGAAAATGAACACTTAAAGATTAAAAACATACAGTGTGAACAACCTCACCAAATGTAATCTTCTCCCTCACCTGTAGATTATGAGATCAAAAAACCCATTCATGTTCATGCACAAGTTCTTGATTCTTCTTTCTATTGTTTGCAAAAGGTCTTCTGAACAAAAAATCATTCTTGGAGCTCCCAATATGCATTCCCTTGATTAATCAATGAACAAAATATTTACAACCTCATTTTTGAGACCTCCTTTGTTCAAATATTTCTCATAACTAACTACTAGAGTCTCATGACAAGGTCATGTTGGGAGGTTACAATACAAGAAAAGAGTTAATCAATATTTTAAAGAGCTAGATGACAAATTAAACTTTAAGAGGAATCTCCAAAGACTCATGATGACTATAATACCTTTAAAACATGATTACGACCAACTCTAGGACCCCTACACTAAACAAGAAAGGAAAAATTAGCTCAACAAGATTCAAAAATTCAAATTTACAAAATTTGAGGGAAACTCCATAGTTTAAAATTTGCATCTCTTGAGCTCACCAAACCATCATGAAATGACTCCTAAGACATCTATAGACCCCTATAACACCTAACAAACAAAAATGGTATCATACTATGCCTAGGAGTAGCCTCAATAGTGGTGATCCTACATCAAAATACCGATGACTCACTACGAAAAACTCAGAATGTGGAAACATCATGTTAGGTAGGTGACAAGCCTCCTCTGGTGTTATGATTTTCAATGCCTTATGGGCCATGTGACTTTAAATGCAATTGACTACCTCAACCCAAAATAAAGTGGCATGTTTTTGGACTAGATCATACGATTTTCCATTTCCCTCAAATGTTTATTTTCCCTTTTAACAACACCATTTTATTGAGTACAGGGAGTTATATATTGATATTGGATACCTTGCTTTATAAAAAAGTGTTGAAAAGCCTTACTCACATATTACCCCATTATTGGTACATATATTATTAATAGGAAGTGAGGATTGCTTTTCAACAAATGCCTTGATTTCCTTCAAGTTGTCAAATAATTAATTCTTATATTTCAAAAAGTACACCCATGTATAACGTGAGAAAAAATCAATGAATGTGAAAACATACTTTTCTCCTACAAAAGAGAGAGGTGTAAAGGATATGAGGTCATCATGTACCAACTCAAGGGGAGCTATAACTCAAAAATCCCTACCCCTTGGAAAAGGATATTGGTGATGTTCTCCATGTACACAACCTCTACAAACACCATCTACACAAGATACCTTAGGTAGACCAAGCACCAAGTTATGTGAACTCATATGTTGCAAATATATGTAATTCAAGTGTGTTGGCCATTCATGCCAAAGTTTTCTTACTAAATCAACATTATCAATGCGTGATGTCCCTAAAGAAGACTCAAAACCTTGAATACATATAGGTGTAAACTATGACCAACAAGTCTATGAAAATTCTAGATCAAAAAATTATGAGGAGAGAACTCCACAATCTTCCACCTTACATAGTGACAATTATGATAAAAAGAAATAAGATTATTAAATATCTTAGGAAATAAGAGTACATCATTGATGCACCCATTTTGCATCTAAATAGTTCCTAAACATGAAACAATTAGCTTTGTAGGATCCCCAATTGTTATATGTGGCATGAGATGTTCTTGTGTATGTGTCATGTGATTATAAAATTTAATTGTTATTAAATTTAATTAACGCCTAAGATCAAATTGTATGTCATTTTTTCTTGGAAGAAGAATAAAATTATGAATTAAATGTTAGTTTATTTCATTATTTCCTCTATTTTTGTCATCTTAACCCAACACCCTTTCTTTTAATATGTTGATCTGCCACAAAAGATACACTTCTTACCATTATTCTTTGCATTCTTAAAGGTTTATTATTTATATTTAGGGGAAGTAGGCTTGGTGGATTTAGATAAAGACTCATGAGAAGATTGAGTGGTTATTATCTTAGTATTAAGTTTTGTATTTTGTTTTGTCTTACCTTTGCTTAGATGTATTGACCAATAGTTCCTTTGAATTATAAAGGACACCAAGTTGAGAAATTTTTGGTTGTTCCATAGAGACTAATTCACAAAATGTCTCAAAATAGGTTATTTTAAAGGTATCACCTAAGGCATCCATGGTAGGATAAAAGTATAAGAAAATACCTGATATGGACCCTTTCACTTAGAAAAAATGAGAAAACTACGCTCATCATACTTCATTCCCTTACCATAAGCTATTAAATAAAAGAGAATAAATTTAAACTTGTCAAAACAATCTTAATAAAAGGAAAGTTTGTAGGTGTAAGAGATGATAATTTAACATCCAACTATAAAACTCTAAATTCATTGATTTCCCCAACAAATGCATCAAATTTCTCCTACATGGATTTTGGAATTTTATAATCTATGATGTGAAACAACAAGCTATTAGAAACATGTATACCAAAAATCCCCATGGCTTCATCTTGTTTGTTCTTGTACATAAAATTTTCATATTTCATTATAAAAGGTCAAAGGTGTTTCTTTCAGCATAGACCATAAACCCTTACATTGCAATAATTGTTGCACCTTCTATTTTCATGTGTGATAATTGTGTGGAGTTAAGAGATATATAGACTTAGATTCAACCATTTCATAGTGAAAAAGCTTGCAATAGGTTTGAAAACATCCTGACATATTTTTTATATTCTTTTTTCCTTTTATCTCTATTTTTGCACCAAAATTTGAGGTCACAAAAGGTGCTACTCAGATTCTGAATCAACACTTGAATCTGAAGAAGTGTATGTTATAGAGAATGAGATATAACTTTAGGGAAAATTAGGTCAAACTTAATACTTTTATTTTTACATGAATTCCAAGGTGACCCAAAATGTATGATATTGCAGCTATTTAAACACCTATAGAAAAATGGAAGATTTTCTTGTAGGTAAAACTCTATCCTACTAAAATTTTAAGTCAATATGACCAATTTTATCTTTTTCGTAAATTCCAAGGTGACCCAAAACTCTTATTTAATGGTCGATTTAACATATTATGCAAAAGGAAAATTTATTGTATAGGCTAAGATATATCTTTTAGTAAAATGTCATCTTAAACATGGAATTTTTTTTTAATTATTCTCAAAGTGATCCAAAATTGCCTAAACTAGAACAAAAAAGTGTGTTGATTTTACCAAAGGACCCATATTCAGTTTGAAATTATTGGGATAGGGTGTGTTTGACTTGTAGGCTCTTTGATATAATTATTTTGATTATAAATAGTGAATTAGACCGGTGTTTTAGGCCACTAACTACAAAGGATTCCATTGTTCCCATAACTACATTATCCCTTCTTCAAGGAATATAAAGAGTAACTTCATGGGGCTAGTTAATTACCTGTGAACCATATAATCAAATGGTTGAATTGATTCCTAGTATAAAAAGGAAAAAATCCTAGGCACTTCCTATAAATATGAGGCACATGGAAGCTAAAACACATACGCATTATTGTCAAATGGCTTGAGTATTAGGGGAATACCCCTCAACCACAAATCAGGTAAAAATAAGTAATATTTTCCCCCAAATGACAACCTCACAGAGTTTTACAATCATTAGAACTCAATATCAACCAAGGGTAATTCTAAAAAATAACAAGATCAAAACCTTAGTACCTCATTACTTTCACTATTTTTTGGTCAACCAAGCTCCCATGAAAGGGTGAGGTGAAAGCATCTTATTGGTTAATTGAAGTAGGTAACAACGTTTAGATTTAAATTTGTGAAAGAAATACTATGACTCATCTTAAAATATTTTGAATTTTTTGAAAAAACTACAAAAATTGATTTAACCCTAAATAAATAAATAAGCATATTGGGTTAAGGATGGAGTTCATATTTACTTATATGATTTTGGGTTAGAAACATGTAATAGATTTAAATTATTAATAAAATATCAATGTGTAGATTAAAATGCACAATTATTAGAAGTTTGTAAGATAAAACATTGGAAATGATTGTTAAGAAGGTTAAAACACAAGAAAGAGGGTCCACTCAGTTGTTTGAAAACTTAATAAGTTAATTTGGCACTATTTTATGACTATACATGATAGAATTGATCTACAAATGCTTTGTCTCTGAACCTAGGAATGCAAAATTAACAAAGATGAAACCATGAAGGATGTATGGAACCATCTGATGGTTATGTACTTGAATAACTACTATTTACGATGATGTTATGACGTTTCATATATTTTTGTGCCCTTGCAACTAGCTATGACGAGGTTCACTCTAAAACCCTAGGTTTTTTACATGTGTGAAACCATTTGTATGATGCGAAATAGTTGTAAACCCTAACCATGGGTAGGAGACCCTACAAAAGGTTAGTGGTTGGGTTGAAGTGTAATATGTAAACTACCTAAATTGAAAATACTTTGTAAAGGCCTCAAATTACACATAGATATCCACCTAACATGTGATATTTATATAGATGCAACTAGATTTAAAAAATTGATCACTTGGTAATGCAAAAATGGCTTGGCATGTTTAGTGTGACTTAGCTTAGATGGTCTATAACTTGTAAATTGTGATTATATAACCTAATTGAGTGTGCTTTAAACATATGTAGGGGTTTCTCCTAGAGTTTGTTGTTATGTTTTAGGAATTTATGAGAGTTTGGAGTGTTTTAGGAATGATATGTGTAATAGGTGATCTTAAATGTGTTAGGTGATTAAATGAATGCATTTGAATTATTTATATAGGGATTCATGGGTATAATTTTACATTGAGCCTAACCGATAAGGAAATTACTAACCTAGAGAAAGATATCAAATTAAGAAAGTGATTGGTCAGTGGCTAGATATGGAACCATAAATTTTGGATCAAACCATTTGGTGGTTTGGTCCCTAATTGGCAGTATTGTATAGATATGTAGTGAGGTACTGGAAACCTTTAGGCATAATACTTGGATATGATAAACTATTGTGGACTTATGCAAGCAATAATGTTAGTGAGTGAGAAATGTTATTGAGAAAATGAAGTCACATATGGGACTAAGGATAGGTAATTAATCTTGGAATCATGTCATAATTTAGGGATAATTCTAATTTTTTCATTGCCAAATTTAGTTTTATGCATTCCCCTTAAGTATGAAATGAAATTGCATGTTTAAAGAAAAAGATACGTGAGTGTGTAAACACACTTTTTGTTTTCTTTAGGTGTTTGATTTACTTGAGTGTCAAAATAATATCTAAAGTGAAACTTATAACAAAAAGTTTATTCAATTTCCATAGAAATATTTTAACCTTAACTTAGATATTAAAATGTAATTGAAACTTGTAAATTTGTAAAGTAAAAAATCAAGGAAGGAATACACTTATTTGTCTTGCTAAAGGAGAATCTCCTTGATGATTTTTTAAAGAGATGGATTTGAATCAAGGTTTTAAAGGATTGGGGGTGATCAATCCCCAATTTTTTGATGGAGATGCCAAAGCCATAAGGGAATTGGGTTTTACTTGAACCATCACCAAAATAAGGGTGTCATATGGATTTCTAGTCACCATAAGAACCTTTTAAATAAGGAGGGGATTTATAGGATTTTCTATTCACCCCAAAATCCTCCTTGAAAGAGCGAGTAAAAGGGTCTGATAGGGTTGTCACTTGGAAAGCTTCTTGCAATAAACCACACTGTTGTATATGAATCTAGGCCCAATTATGTAATATAGAACAAGGTCAAAAGGTAATGAAGGATACTCATGCTTCCACCATTATATGTCATGTGTGTATCAAGTATGTAATGCTAAAATATAGAAGGAATGTGTCCATGCCACCATACCATATAATATAAAAGTGCTTAAAATGCATAAAATCAAAAGTGAATAAAGTATACTCATTTCCCCCACATTTTGTATCAAAATGTAGTAAAAATTTACCTTGGACTATGTCAGTTGACCCTTAATCTATATGAAAAACCTATAAAATATTGTATGTTATAGAAATGTTGGATATTTCCTTGAAAAAATATGTGGGATAAAACTTTCTATCCTAGACAACAATGTCTGCAGGTACTATCCCTTGTTGGATGGTATTGTACCTATGTAAATTATGAACCTATTATGTACTTGTTTATATTCCTTATGCATATAAATGTCCCCTTTTTGAGGTGACTGATATGTGAAAATAGATTTCTCAACTCAAAATAAATGATATGTGTCAATTTTGGATGTAGTAGATAGTCAACATTGGATCACATTAAGGGATTATTGTATATGTAAACTGTATAGGTTTTGTTCTTATAAAAGAGTGCATGGTATAAACCATGACATAAGAGAAAAACATGCTATGAAACAAGCACACATGAAAGCACACATGTAATTATAGAAGCATGGAAATAAACAAGTACACAAGTAATGTCACACATGTTAGTCATGGTTAAGGCAAATAGATGAAAAAAAAAAAACATGAGTGTTGTATACATAATTAAGCATGAGAAAAGGAAACAAAGGTCACAAATAAGGGACACCAATTTTTCACATAGACAATCATAGAAAAGGCCATAGGCCTGCATACATGAAAATAAGCATACAAGAAAACACAGGGATACAATAATAAACTGTAGCTTAAAGACACATATATCAAGAGACGTTAGAGTTTTACAAACCACGTGTTAGTTATATTAGTCCAAATGCATAACATAGAGCAAAATATAAAAAATGAGCATAAATGAGAATGTGAAATAACACTATTTAATTAAATAATAACACCTACTATTGTAAAATATTCCCCCAGATGTTGACTAGTCATTGGGTAAGAGGAAATATAAACCATCTAAGAATTGTATAGTCTTGTGTATGTCCTACATAGTGTTGAAATATCTCATGAACACATGTGTGTGAAGAGTATATAAAATATTTTATCCATCAAACCAATATGAAAAACATGTACAAAGTAAAGATTAGCAACTCAAGTCATTTGCAGGTCTTGATTTTGTATTTTGATAATATTTATATGTTATTATGCTCATTGAATAATTTTAATGAGTTTGTACTTTTAGAATATTTTTATAAGAGAAATAGCTAAAACAAGAGCTATCATATGATAGAGTCTATAGGGTAAGGATGGAATCATGTAAGTGTAGGAGACATGTATCGATATTTCAATGTGGAGGATAGGATTAAGAGGTAATGCTTGAAGCAATGAGTATAAAACAAGCACATGAGGTACAATGACTATATAAGGGGCATCTTGAGGAGATCTATAGGAGATAGAGCCTATATATGTGACATGAACAAGATTATGAATCAAAAGTGTAGAAAATAATGTAATAACACTTAGAGTGGTAAGAAAAGGGGCATTTTGAAAGATGCTCTAAATTGGAACAACTTGATTGAAAAATATATCCTTAATATTTTGACAAAGAGAGAAGAGATGTCCTAAGCTCATGCATCCATTTTTATCAAGGAAATGGGTCACATGTCCAAATAATATCAATGATTAAGATAAGTGTAGCCATGGTAGGGGAGTACACTATACTATGGGGGATAAATTGTTCATTTTTGTGTGTGTATGTGATGTGTTTGATAGATTTCCCAATATAGCACAAAAAAGTAAGTAAGGTGTGGTTGAAAATTATATATCAAGAAGTGTAATCAATGATGTCATTATAGAGAGACTGTTGATTGACCTACAACATGAATATAAAGTGCATAAAAAATAGTATAATTAGCAAGTATAGCATTGTTAGCATCATGATCGTAAAATAATAGCCATGCCATCATATTGCGTTAGTAAAGGTAGTTCTTTGATAGCTTCATTTGAAAGTGGTTGTATTGTCATATAAAATTCATCCATAGTGATATTTTATTGTGAAGGCTCAAATGAGGGTAGTGTAAGTGGCTCCTAGTTATTGTTAGTGTTTGGTTCTCCAGTCTCAAATGTGCATGTTGAGTTAGAAGGTAGAAATGTTTCCAAATGGGTGACAATAGGTGTAGTATCATGACCATTGTTTTGTGTACCAACCACATATGTATGATACATATAAATAGGAATGTGCTATGCTAGAAGTGTGATAAGGAGCTTGTTAGAGGTAGAATTTTTGATAGTGTAGTATTTTTAGGGATCCTCATCTGCAAAAGTGTGTATTCATAGCCATCATGTGTAAATGTGAGACATTAGGAAGAATTAGATGGTATGGATATGATTACATAGATATAAGGTCATTCTAAGAGGATATTGTAATTAAGAGTATTATCCATAACACAAAACTTAGTGGAGGAAATTTTAGGGCCTACGTTAACATCCAAGGTGATTGTGCCAATGGGATATAATATGATATTATTAGTGACAATAAAAGTAGTAGTATTAGTAATTTTGCTCATGGAGACACCCATTTTTTGTAGAAAATATATAGGGTAAATGTCCAAGCCATATGTATTATTAATCAGTACTTGCTTAATTAGAAACTAACGAATTTGCATAGTGACAAAAAATGGCGATCATTGATGCATATGCAACAACATTTTAGGAATGGGGATCTTATCCATGTTGTGTAAACAATTGGCACTATGGTGAACACAATATGGTCAAGTATTAGGTTGTGTTAAGGGTTCCTCGAATGAGATTAGTGGCATCATCGACTAATTTTTTTACCACATGTTGAAGTTTGAAAAAATTATTAGTGGCATGGCCAATACATTGATGGTAATCAAAATAGAATTTTTTGAAAGATTAGCAATTGGGATTTCTTGTATCAACCTCAACAGGGGGAAGGAAAGATAAAAGATTGTGCTTAAGAAATTATGGTAATAGTAAATAAAGTGTACAAGGTAATCCTATGAATTATATTTTAAGCATGCAACCAAGACCAAGCCTAGGGTGAGTAGGATTAGACTGCAAAGCTTAACACACTCCAAATATAAGAGTGTGTCATCAAATGAGAATGGAGGACATGGAATAGTAGTGTCGGAAACATTCTTAGATAAGAAAAAGTGAGTATAGTAATCAACATAAGCACATAGAAGAATAAACCTTAGAGCTAGGGAAATGATCATGCACCAAGGGAAAAATAGAAATCGTAGGGTAGCTAGGGGTTGACAAAGGATACAGATTAGATCTACAAGTATGTTAAATGAATAATTTAACCCTAAATAAATAAATAAATAAGAATTTTGGGTTAAGAGATGTGGTTCTTATTTACTTATAGGATTGAGGGTTAGAAACATGTAGTATATTTATATTATTAATAAAATATCAATGTGCATATCAAAATATACTATCATTAGAAATTTGTAATATAGAACATTATTAATGATTTATAAGAAGGTGAAAACATAATAAATAGGGTGTACTTATTTGATTAGAAAATCAAAATGTTGATCTAATGGTGTTGTATGATTGTACAGGCTGGAAATGATATGCAAGTGCTTTGTCTTTGAACCCGAGAGTGCAAACTAAGAAGAGACAAAACCATTGGGGATCTATGGAATCACCATATAGTTTTGCATCTAATGAACAATTCCATATAGTGATAAGATTTCATTATACAAATTTGTGTGCCCTTATGAATGATATTGATGTGCTTCACTGTAAAACCCTAGGTGTCGCACATGTGTGAAGCCCTCTTTATGATACAAACTAGATTCAAAACCTAATTATGGGTAGGATACCTTGTAAAAAGGTTAGTGATTGGGCTGAAGTGTAATTTTTAAACCACCTACATTGGAAATAATCTAAAGATGCCTCAAACCATATGATATCTATATAAATGCAACTAACTTCAATACCTTGATCATTTGATAATGCAACAATGACTCAATGTTCCTAGTGTGACTTATTTTTGATCTACGTTTCTAGCTTCATGTCTAGATGAGTGTATGAGTAATCAAGAAACACTAAACAATGTCGATTATACAAGGGCTTAGTACCTTGGAGATGGCGATGGATGATACAGGCACAAAGTTGATAAATGTATGGTATAAAGAAGCTAGATCTGCAAAATTGAAACATATAAGATTAGATTACAATATGCGGGGGTTTCTCGGACAATGTCGGTTCCAAGAGGATTTTAACTCCCTTAGAGGATGTCAACCCCCATGTCAGACATGATAATAACATATCATGAAAAATAGTAATGGAATATAAGACGAAAAGTAACTAAAATGACGAGGGAATTCAGCTTGTGCTCTGTTATGGAAATGAACTTGGCATCCAGATGGTTAGATAACGAATTATGACAAATATTTCTCCCTCAAACTGACAAAACTTAGATAAGCTCTTTCTTATCTTCTCTAGACCTAGGTATCTCCAGGTCTTTGATCCTTGAAATATGGGAGAGAAACCCATATTTATAACTTAGATGTGAGGTTAGATTTGGGGTTAACATGTAACCGGGGTTGATTAAAGTAGCTTGAGTTAGGGATATGATGTGATCACGTGGGGACCATGACTTGAATTATTAGATGGAGTGGGGATCATGATTGACATGGTGGGTGAGATAAAAGATTCCATTTTTAAAAAAAGGTGTCGAATGGGTGTATTAATACACATGGATTAAATAATTTGTGAAGGATGAGGATATGCCAAAAGTTGAATTATCAAATGGGTCTACATGGAGCCCATTTGATAATCAATCAAATAATGTGAGAAAATAGATAGGATTTTATTTAATTTAAGAAAAAGAGAAGCAAGGATGGAAATTGTGTGAATGTAAGGTGACGGAGGGACACTATACCAAAAATAGGTGTCTACATTTACCCCCTTTTTTTGAGTGGTTTGCGATAGCAAGCCACGAGACAAAAACAAAAAGGGTTAGATGAAATATGTGTCTAAAGATGGATGAAGACATGACCAAAGGCAAGATGCCTCAGGAAATAAAAGGATCACAATAACAATGAAAAACAAAATGTATGGTGGTGACTTCAATATAACATCAATAGGGGACAATTCCGGTCTCAACGGAGAAAGACGACAATATTCTACAAACCAGTGGTGGGTGAAGACCACTGCAGTATGGATGTAAACCAAGATGACCAATGGGTCATAGGAAAACATCAAAATATGTGCGTAATCCTTTGTTTACAAGGAATCGAGTGAAAATCATGCGTCCAAAAAAGGGACGAGGATGAATATAATGATGCCCCAACATAGGGCACGAGAAGGACAAGAATTGAGTTATATGCATCTACAAGTATAAGGATGAAAAGGTGCCCCAACATAAGACATAGATGGAATAATCATAAATGTGGGTAGGATGAGTAGATAGGATAGAAATGTGAGATAAAATTTTCTAAAAGGGGGATAAATATAATGACAATCATGTTTCATAGGAAAGATGAATAAGTGTTAGCAAATTAGAAGGTGAAGAAGAAAAATGAGTCTTGTTTCTTCGACAAGTATGATAAAGATACTTTTGTGACAAAACAAAAGAAGAGAAAATATATGTATGTAAGAGAACAAGATTAGATAGGTGGTGGCTGTTATGGTATCTTCTAAGACAAAAATGTCAAAAGAAGATAGCAAGAGATTCTTAGCAATGGATATGATGATGTCCCTGCAAGAGGACTGATGAAGATAAAAGATGTGACAAGGTTCTCAAAAGAGAAGAGGTCAATGTTACAAAGAGAAGAACAAAAATAGTAATGAAAGGGATAGATGGCAATACATAAATGGAGAAACATTGGCAATGACTATGAATGCCAGCTATAAGGGATGTTGAGAAAGAGAAAAGGGAATAGACAAAAGGATTGGTTGATCATGAGAAGAGCAAGAAAGATTGAATATGAAGGTGACGGGGATATGGAATAGAGGGACGAAGATGGAGGAGGAGAAAATAAGGAATGAAAGGGGAAGAAGAAGATAACAAAGAAGGATTATATAGAAAGGGGGAAATGAAGAAGGACAAATAAAGAGAAGACAAGAAAAGAATAGATCAAAGGATGAAATTATGAAAGAGAGAGAGAGTTATTCAAGAAGAAAGGTGTGATGAAGGATGGAGCAGAGGAAAATAGAGAGGTAATGGAAAATGAAAGAGATGATAGAGCAAAGAAAATTGAAGGAAACAGATCATAGTGAGGAAATCCAAGGAAAATAATATGGAACTGACCACATGGAAATGCATGTGGATGATGAGATGATAAAGGATATGTGATAATGTTGAAGAGTCAAGTTTTTGACAGGGAAGTAAGGAATGAAGTGTGAGGTAAAATGGGGAGAAGGACGATGTAGAGGAAGTTAAATAAGATGAAGATCAGAAAGGAGGAGAAGACAACGAAGAAAATTATGCAGAAACCTAGAATTTACCAGATAACAACCTAGTCGCACTGGCACATCACTCAGCCTAGACTGAGCGCTCACCCGAAGCATGCAAAGGTACCAGGTCCCTCTTTAGGGTTGTTGTAACAGGATGTTAACATGATGAAGGAAGAAACATATAGATTCATAACTAATCCATCATTCTATAATGCATGCTATCCTCAGATCTATGAAAGAACAAGCTTAAAACAATAATCATGATTTTACCATAAACATGCACTGCTCAATTACACAGAATGACACTTAGGTTCAGCCAATATCTTCCATCTATTAGTAAATACAGAAGCTCCTTACAGTATTGTCATTCTATATCAATGCGCGTATGGATCTGATACACACATTCATACATCCAGAATCATACATACACCACTCTCTGTGATACATACATCTACTATGCACCTAACATCATATATATAGGGTGGGGACTTTCCCTTCACCGCTTAACTATTCCAGAAATAGGTCACATGCTATTGATAGCCACATGCCATTTACAATCATAGCCACACATGCAAGTTTGCTATCTATAGTCCTCTTGCAGTTAACTGAAGTGTCAATTCTATTCTTAACTTGTCTCCATGCATAGACTCTTTGAACCACTTCTCCAAATATAGACAATGCATGGCGTGCGTGTCTCTGCATCGGTGATGTGGTCTACACGCCATCTTCCAAAAATAGATCCTTATGCTCAAAATCAGCTAAGTCCTGAAATCTGAACTTACCTTCCGCACGTGGGTCCTTCCTATCCTTCCACACCCTTGGTTCCGGGCCTTCTATCCCACGCGGACTCCTCATGTGATTTTAGACAAGTATTCTTTGATCAACATTACCCCACACTAATCTCATTGTCATCCTGATAATGGGTATCTCCAAAAATTTGAAGGAAAGAATAACAATGAAAGAATAAGAATGTGGATAAATAAAGAATTTTTATGAGGTTATTTAGGCAACCTCCTCTGTATCAGTTTGTAGTATCAGCTCTGGATACTCCTCTTTTATTGCGGCCTCCAAAACCTACCATTCAGTGAGTGCCTGTTTTACTTTCTCTGGGATGTCCACAGTAATGGATTCCAACTCATCCCTCGCAATTTCTCCTTTCTCATTTTTCAGAACCAACACAACACTGGACATGGATGTCATTCTTCCTTCCAAAAGGTCCATCTTCTGTGCAATCAACTTTCCAAGCTCTTCTAGCCGGTTCTTGTGTGGCTTTGGTGTTGCTACTAGGGCCTCGCACGTCTGTTTAACCATTGACAACCTTTTTGCGTGGCCCAATGTCTCATCTTTCATTGCTTTCTGGACCTCATTATTCTCTTCCAAGGTCTTAATGTTGATGAGCACCTCTGGAGCTATGCATATATTTAAAGCCTGGTCCACTTTCTTCAATACTTCTTGTAATGCCTGCAACAACCCTTCATAAGATGTGATTTTTCTCATCACAGATGCTTTCTCCCATTCGACATCTTGTTCTGATCTTTCTAGTGCTTGCATACGTAGAGTTTCATCTTCGAGCACCAAGTCCACCAACTTTCCCACATAGTGTATCACTGAAGGAAACATCTTTGGTACCTTGGGTTCCAAGTGTGGCCTTGCTTTGATTACATTGTCCCCAATCTCCTCTATGATGCTTATGAACACTTCATTCTTCTTCTGCATGAAGTCCCTTTCCTATGTTATATGTGCTATCTCTACATCCTTTGTCTTCAACTCTTCGCGCAATGCTTTGATTGTGGTAGATTTGTCCATGTTTCTTCTAGCCACCTCAGCAGAAACTTTCACCAGTGCATTGCTGACCTGCTCATCTGACATGACAGTAGGCTTTACTATCATGTGTCTAGCCTGAGGTGCCTTCTTCAGTCACCTCGAAACACATGACTCTTCACACACATCAAAGTTAGGCTCATCCATGTGGGTATGCATTGACCATGATAGTTTCTTTCGTGTGTGCACAGTCACCATATCCTCATCCATCAACTCCCAGCCAAATAAATATTTCTGCGTGATCGTGCTCTGGAAGTGGGCATGGACAATTTTTCCTACATCCTCTGCATACCCCATGGCTGGTGGAATGTGCTCCCCACTTGTCCTTCTAGACCTTTGCTGCTTAGGAACTCTAGCCTCCAAATTTGGGACTTGCATCTCCATATCCTGAACACCTTCTACAGTTGTTTCCTCTGGTCTTTTCTCTTCTTCTTCCTTCTCCTTTGATGCCTCACCCTATTCTTCTGTGTGCTCTAGAAGTGTAGGAGATGTAGGCACACTTTCCTCTGACTCTTCTGCCTCCTCATTCAACTTCAGCTTCCTCCTCTACGTGGTAGCTTCCTTTTGTGGGGAGAGTCGGGGTGATTTGCGCACAGTGGTTGGAGTAGCACCTTGGGTCCTTTTTCTCCTGAATACTCTTTTAAACATGTTCTCCCCTTGGACTGCATTCAGGTTCCTCATCATCCCCCTCTTGTGGCTGAGGTGGTGTAACAGTGCACTCAACTTCACTCTGACTTGTAGGATGTCTCCTACCCCTATGCTCCAAACCACCACTATCTTCATGCTCCTCCTCCTCATCCTGCACTTCAATTGGCTCTATGGGCTTAGGCGCTGGGATGTTCTCCACTGTATGCTTTCCCTTTGGTGGTGCTAGAAGTGCAAACTCACCTTCCACATATTTTTTATTCTCCATTTTTGGCTTCAACTAGAGATACACCAATGCTTCCCCCACATCTGCTACAACCAAACTTATTGGTTTGATATTCAGAACCTCTGAAATGATTCTCTCTGTATAAGCACTTCTGCCAGGATATACATACTTCTTCCTCAATGTATGGTAGTCGCAGTCTACCTTATCTACATTGAAGATTAGTCGGTGCGTGTCTATAAATCTATGAACAGATTCTTGAAAATACCTTGCAGTGAATGCGTAAGGTAACTTGCACCAAGGGCTCCAGACTCCATCTTTCATTGGAAAGCACACGATGTAGAAATGTTGATATACAACAAACTGAACTTGTTTCCCTACCACTACTGGTAGGTCCTTTGGGATGTGCCACTCTTCCCCAAATGTCACGCGAAGCCTGTCATACCACTTCTCCGCCCTTTGTTTTACTTCGTCTTTCATGGTCCCCTTGCATAGGTATTTGTTGAATCTTTCAGCTGGGGACTTGTTCTCCATGGGGTATTCCCATATTTTCTCCTTTGGTCCATCTGGTACTCCAATCTCCATGAAGACCAGTGATAGTAGAACAACCCCAAAGCTGATCTTCCCTCCTGTGTGTGCTTCTTCGACTATTTTCTCTGCAATATAGCCTGCAATGTTGTAGATTGTCCCTTCCGACATCTTACACGCCACATGTAACCACATAGTGTTTACCTATGACCACCACTCCTGATCATTTAACTTGGTAACAAGGTGTGCTGCAGCTTGTACAATTGGATAGTTCTTCAATTTATCTATGTCCATTCCACGCAGACCCTTCAGGTATCCCAACTCCTGTTTGGTCTTTACAATCATGGCTTTATCTGCAAGGTCACCTTTTATGTCTTCCCTTGTGGCCTTCAGACCTGTCACTGATGAGACAAGTGCAGATGAAATTCTAACTCTACGTCCTGCAAAGTAGAAGAAGTCTTCGTGTACCCTGCTCATGAGCCACTGATACAAGGGCTCATACTTCCTGAAATATGGAAGCTCATACAACTGATAGACCCCAATTCTCTTTAAAATATTTTCACCTGCATTGTCATATACTGGCATGTCATCTACCATGTGCTTGTTTGTTCTAGCCATGAGCAAGGAATCGAGCTCCTTCTTGTTCTCCAAAGTCCTGTGATTATATTCACTCACTTTGCTCTTTCTAATGGGTGAATCCCACTCTTGGCCGATGATGACTCCTTCTGGGTATTGCATTTCTGAAAAATGGCTTTCGGGTGCCATCTCTTCTTCCTCAATGACTACCTTCTTCTTTCCTTTTACCGCTGTTGTAGATGCCTTCTTTGGTGCCATTTCTACCTTGCAATTGTCTCCTCTTCAACCCTGCAACTCTGCGAATCAAACCCTAGCTCGATTCAATTATGCCCTAGGTGGAAACTTTGTAACCTAACTCTTTTCTATCTCCCTACTTCACTCAAACCCTTCACCACCAGGGATGCAAGCTTCTTGTCACACAGATCTGGTTGTCACTCTTGGTTTCACACCCTTCACACCTTAACTTGATCACTCGGCTCTTCACACTTGGCTCTTCTCTCAAATACTCTTAGTCGCAATGGTAAAAATGAATCCACATCCCATCCTTATATAAATTTTTCAAATTTTGATGCATTTATTGCTCCTCACCTACCAAATATCCCTTCATTCATTAACCAAATCCCTTCATTCCATGTGGTACATATTCACACCTAAGTAAAACCTTCTAACATGCCTTCCTACCCTCTGGTCACAGACTTCTCTTCAGCATGCGCTCCTGCACCCGAGTACCTCATCACTGTACCTTCTCCTGGTAGCTATCATGGCCTCCACTTACCTCATGTTATACTGTTCCTTCATTCATCTCCATCCTTGGTCACTTTTGAGAAACAATCTTCCTTTGACTTAAAGCACATCCGTAGTAGCTTATTCCTTTCATCTTTCAATTCCCCCAGTATTTTTCTATCTTTTTCTTGGATTACTACAACCACCCCACACTAAAAGTATGTGTAGTCCTCTACGCATAAACATTCTTCATACAATAATTAGCTTCAGGTGCACTAGCATGCTTATTACACAAAAACAACAACTAAATTGACAAAGCATAACGACAATGAAGGAAATACATTTAAGGAAATACAGGATTGAAAACCTAAACTAAATGGCAATACTACCTTATTACAAACACCAAGAAGACTTATTTATAGTAGGGCTTCAGCCTACTCCCGTTAAAGTAACTGGGTAGCCATGTTCCATCAAGTGCTTCTAACTGGAAAGCACCTGATTCAAGTATAGAAGTGATAACATACAACCCCAACCAATGTACTTTGAGCTTTCCTAAATGGCGTAAGAACTTTGAGTCATAAAGAAGTACCATTTTTCCAATCTCAAACTTCTTATCCCTTATGTTTCTGTCATGCCATGCCTTCTTCCTAGCCTTTTCCTGCTTCTGACTCCATCGTGCTATGGCTCGGTGCTCATCTAGTTGAATCATATTTTCGATACGTTCTGCTAAATCCTATGCATCAGCTAGACCTCCAGTGTGCACAATGCGCAAAGAAGGTAACATAAATTCTATAGGAAGAACAACTTCTGTGCCAAACACCAACTGAAATGGTGTGGCCTTGTTCAATCTCTTATAAGTTGTTCTATATGCCCAAAGCACAGCTGACACTTTGTCATCCCAATCCTTTCTTCCAACATCACATATTTTTGTCAAAGTCTAGCCCAAAATTTTGTTGAAAGCCTCAGCAGTTCCATTTGCCTGAGGATGGTAAGGTGTAGTTTTATGGTGTGCAACCATAAACTCATCTAATAGGATCCTGATTGTCTCATTCAGAAAGTGTGTACCTCTATCACTTGTCAAGCTTAAAGGACACCATATCATGTAAGAACATTCTCCCATAGAAACCTAGTACTGTAGCTTGTCGTATAATCTTTCGTAGGTGTTGCTTCTACCCACTGTGTGAGATAATCTATGTAAGTAATGATATAGCGCGATCTAGTCCTGTGTGTGGTTGGAAAAATAGGTCCTACAAAATCAATGGCCCATTTCTCAAATGGTTCTACACTAATAATTGGTCTCAAAGGCATCTCATCTCTTTTCCCTGGTTTTCCTAGGCACTGACAATGATCACACGCCTTACAATAATCTTTACAGTCTTTATATAATGTCTCCCACCATAATCTAGCAATTAGGATCTTTCGAGCAGTTACATCACTTGCATAATGGCCTCCTACAATACCACCATGAGCTTCTTCCATGATATCCTTACACTCAAACTCTAACACACAACAATGTAATACTTCATCTCTGCCTAGCTTGTAAAGGTCACCACTGATTAACATAAATGGTGTTGCGCATATAACAAGTTGCTTCTTTTCTAATGATTTCATTCCTTCTGGTGTCATACTTGTTCGTAGAAAGAAAGCAATGTCTTCTAATTCCATGGGCGCTCGTTGTAACCTATATAACTGTGCATCTGGCATTGTTTCTTCAATTGTCTGTGCATCCTCTCCTGAATTGATTCTAGATAAATGGTCTGGTCCAGAATTGCTTTTCCCTGGCTTCACCACAACTATGAAGTCAAACTCTTGAAATAGGAGCACCCATCTACATATGTGCCCCTGTAATATGGGCTTGTTTACCAAGTACTTCAATGCCATATGATTTATAAAAAACACAAATGGTGTTGCTAACAAGTACTGTTGAAACTTGTACAATGCGTAGATCATTGACAAAGCTTCGTGCTCTGTAGTTGTATAATTCCTTTCAGCAGGATTCAAGTTCCTACTAGCAAAATAGATTGGATGATCTATAATACCTTCACCAGGTTGAGCTAACACATCTCCAATGGCCATACCAGAAGTGTCCACATGTACATGAAATGGTTTATCCCATGAGGGAAAGCACAAAATGGGTGCGGTAGTAAGTTTCTCTTTTAATATCTCAAACGCGCACTGCTACGGTTCTCCCCAATAAAATATACCTTTCCCCTTTAGTAATTCTTCCAAGTGTGCAAGAATTCTGGCATACCCTTTGATAAATTTTCTATAATATCATGTATGACCTAAAAATCTGCTCACCTCACTTTGAATGGTAGGTGCTTCTAGGCCTAAAATGACTGTAACCTTGGCTGGATCAACTAGCAAACCTTCCTTGCAGATTATATGTCCTAACAGTATCCCAAATGGCGTAGCAAATATGCACTTCTTGATGTTCAAAGAGATACTCAATTGTCTACATCATTCAAACATTAAGCACAGATTGTCACAATGATCTTTCACAAGCCCATATACTGTCCAATCATCTAGGTAGACCTGTAAGAATTTGTGAATAAAATCTTTGAATGCTTGAACAACTATGCGCGAGAATACAGTAGGCACATTTTTCAATCCAAAGGGCATCACAGTATAGGAAAAACTACCCCATTCAGTAGTAAATTTTGTCTTTTCTTGATCCTCCTAAGTGATCCTAACCTGATGATACCCAGAAAATCCATCTATGAAAGAATATATTTCACGCCCTGCAACTCCTTCTAGTATTTCCTCAATGAATGGTGTAGGGAATGGATCTGTGATGCATGCAACATTCAGCTCCCTGTAGTCCACACATATCCTAATGCATCTGTCCTTCTTGATACTGATCACCATTGGGCTAACCCATTCATACTCATCAAGGGGCTTGATAATTCTAGATTTCAACATTTTATCAATTTATTCTTTCACATTTTCGCGCAAATTAGGATTCATTCCGTAAGGTCTCTTTCTAACTAGTTGTGCACCATCCTTAAGTTTGATCTTAATTTCCCCAAGTGATTCATGCACACCTTTAAGTTCATGATATCCTAAAGTGAGTAAGTCCTGATAATCCCTAAGTAACTCAATGATCATTGCTACCTCCGAGTCTGACCAGTAATCTCCAATTATGGCCTCCTTAGGCTTAGCCTCTGAACCTATATTCACCTTTGTTGTCTTCATGGGTTCATGGTAGGCACGTGCATCCTTGTTTGCATTGTCCAAGACCTCACACACCCCATGTGAATGTTCAATATCCAGGTTCTCAACTTCCTCGTCATCCACGATGTAGACCATCTTTCCTTTCTCTTTCTCAAGGAAAGCGCACTCAAGTAGTATGGAGTCCATTTATTCTTCCTTTTCAAAACATGCTCTGAACTTTGTCTCATCGAATAATTCCTTAATATGCTCTTCTTCTTTTGCACTATCTCCCATAGTTAAGCACTTGAAAAATTATAATGCCTCTGCTACGGTAGGTTTAGTCGAGAAGTAGTCAAACGTCTGGATCATACCTATAGTCAAATCTTGCTAGTTTCCAGTTTCTCTATGTAGTTCTACATATATATACCAAGCGTGTATGCATCCTTGGAGTGTAGAATACAATCTATGCACCCAGAGAGAAGGTGGTAATGCTTCTTATCCTGTTGTCTAGAGTCTCTCACACTACTGAAGGTGATGCTGAACAAGTTGATCACCATTGCAAGTGCAGATTTGCGTAGGTGCATTGTTCTTTATAAACCTAGTGGATAAGGCTATCCTAATCTCTTCCCAGTGTATAAGGTTATCATCTATGGACTACCCACCAGTGTGTTGTTGTCTCACACTATGTATATATAAACATATCTATCCTTGTAACTTGGTCTGCCCACTCTGTTTCCATGGCCTTCAGAAAGGTAGGAAGATCTTCTATTCCTATATACCAAGTTACTGTGTTGCCTATCCATTGAATTGAATGAAATCCATTCTTACACACAACCATGCTTTTCACCTCACGCCTAACTAATTCATATGTACCATGAGCCCAATTATCACAAGAAATACTCGTAGTATCACTAATAGAATGAGAATCCTCCCACTGTAGGATGCCTTCTTTTGATGGCTCATTGACCTCTGGGTCCTGAATAGTGCGTACATAAACTCTATTTAAATCCTCCTCACTTAGAGGCTCAACATATGGCATAGAATTTCCATCTGTCAAAGGTATCACAACCCTTTCCTCCTTGTTTTCAAATCTGATATACCCCTTATTGAATCTCAAGTCAGCGTTATTCACATAACACCAAGGGCGTCCAAGCAAGGCTGGAAAATTGTTTGCCTCTACAAGTGCTAATACCTCAAAATCCCCAGTAAACTTGGCCCCTTGTATAGTGATAGATGCATCTTTCAAAACTCCTATGGGCATGGCCTTAGTCTAGTTTTCCATAACTAACACATTAGATGATGGCTGCAATGGAGGCCTCCCCATTTATACCCATGCATCTAATGTCAGCACATTTACTTCCACACTTGTATCAATCAATATGTTGCTCAACAGCCACCCATCCACAACAACATTCAGAGTAATTTCTTTGTCATAGTCAATGCTATCAGGGGGAAGATTTACATGCAAAATCTATCGTTTGGTCTCAAGACTTACGCGTGGAGTGTTCCCTTTCAACCAACTTCCCAATAGTGGAATAATGTTCTCCTGGCACAACATCTTGCACACCTCCCACAGATCATCGATATCAATTTGGACTGTCTCTGATGCTTTCTTCTGCTCCTTTAGGTATTGTATCTCACCTTGAAGATTCCTTAGCACTTCCATGGTATCCTAGTAAACTTCCTTCTGATGAGTAGGATCTGGGTACCTCACATGCAAAACCTCCTCCTTGGTAATCATAGGCTTCTGGTGCAATGCCTCTCTCATGCGTGCTACTTCAGCATGTGTAGTAATCTTCACTGTCAATGCCTCAAGGCCTTCTGTTATCTTGGGCATCCATTGTTCTTCTACCATGGGCTGGATTCTAACCATCCTGACACCTTTATTTTCTTACTTATGCTGCTTACTCAGATGCTCATTTAAGTCTGGGCACTCTTCATAGCTATGGCTCTTTCCACAGAAAGAACATGTAATATTCTGAGGACATTCATGCCTGTAGTGGTCAGGAGATCCACATGTATAACATGTTCCATGAGGGAACTCTCCTCTTCCTCCACCTTGGCCTCATCCTCCATATCCACCATGATATCCACATCCCCTTCCATGACCTCCTTCAAAATGCCCCTCATTCCTGTCATAGCACATTTGATTATGATCCTGATCCTGATCCTGGTGCTCATTCCTACCCTTAGAATTATCTATTATACTTTTCTGTCATACTCCAATGTCTATAGCATCCTGGATTTGACCAATCAACCAAAAATTCTCAGTATCATGGGTCGTGGACCTGCAAATCTTACAAAAGCAAGATACATTCTTCCTTATCACGTGTGATGTAACAAAGGACAGTGACTCGCATCATGATTCAAATGGAAAATCTCATATTCCAGCAGTAATGAGCATACAGATCTACGAGGGTAACTATCCTTGGTGTGACCTTCCACTTCACAATTTGTACACCAAATTCCTAAGTGCATTTCATGGGCTAAATTCACTGATAGCTTCTCTAACTGCTTTGCCATAGCTATAATCTGTGCCTCTAGAAATGGGCTAACACTAGTGTCAATGCTTCCAACTACCTCAACACACAAATTTGCTTCTAGTGCTTTACGCGGATCTGTGTATGTCTTATGTGGCAACGCCCTTCTAAAAGGTGTAATCAATCCTCCAATGAACCATTGTGCATGCTGGCTAGTGTGAATATCATAAGACAACTTAGATAGAAGTGTCTTAAAATGAGCATCATACTCATGCACACTCTCAATAGTGCCTTGCTTGATATCTTTTAGCACACTTATACTCTTCTGCTCAAACTCAGGTGTAGAAACCTATAATTACGCCCAAGCAATTTAAACACTTAAATTGTGCTAATTATCCCCTTTCTCGCAAATCGACGACATATCGTCAAAAGCGCTCATATTCCCTCTTGTTGTCGTTAATTAATTACAATACGCTAATTGATTAAGTCACCTATCCAGCTAACAACCTAATTAATGACCTTCCGTTAATTAATCACGCCTTATATCTAGATTAATTAATTATTATTAATTAATTAGTCTTCCCCTTCATTTAACTAGTAAATCAATATTTAATTGATTTAATCCCCTTCTAATAGCCTGAATTGTACTAATATTCCTCTAATTGGCTTCTATAAGCTCACATCTACCTATTAGTTAATCACATTTGATTAATTAAGGCACCCCCCAACTCCCATGACTTGATAAGCATAAATTAAACCCTTCTAAAGTAAGGTTACTTTTAATAAAGCCACCTTATCCATTCCTAATCATGTTTTACCTTTATCCCACATTCATGAAAATGTATTGAATCCTTTATCCTTTGGGCTATATAAAGAGCCCTCCACCCACCTTTTTACTTACACCTAAACTCTTTGAGAAAGCAAATGCAAAGCATATAGCAAAATAGACTAAGAGCTTGCTTTTGTGTTCTCTTGAGAGTTCATCATCTTGAGGAGCTAAGCTTCCTATTCTAGCCTAAAGTGCTTAGGTCATATGGGAGGTGTCAAAAGGGTCTTATAGCCCAATTTTGATAAGCCCCCATTCCTAGGTTCTTGGAGATATCAAGGACAACCAAATATTGATTACCATGGAGCTTATTTAGGTCCATTTACTTGTTTGTTGGTAGTCTAGAGAAGTAGAGATTTAAATACTATAGCATTGTTAATTCAAAGTTAATGCATTATGCTAGGTATTAATCTTGTTTATCTCTCATCTTTGATGGTGTTTAGATTTTGTCATTAGCTTTGTTATAGAACTATTTAGGTGTTAGTTCTCATTCATCTAACTTAGCTAAAAAGCACAAAACCATTACACACATTTGGCACGTCCGGTGGGACCCTTAGTCCCATGGAATTTTAGTTTAAATTTCATTGTTTTGGCTAACTTTTGATATGCACATGTAGTAATTAATTTCCATTTTTTGGAGTTTTTACTCATTTAATATGTGTAACTTCATGTTCATGGCCTTAATTTTTATGGGTAATTGCCATTTTAAAACAAGCTTGTCAAAATTTAGAGTATTGTGAAGTTTACTGTGTTTTTTTTGGACTTTGGTTGTAGGTCTGGCGCAGGCACAATTTTAGGGACGTAAACACAATTTTCGAGGCTCAGACACAATTTTTAGGGACCAGGCATGATTTTAGGGTCGCACTCATCTCTTTGGTGGCGCATGTGTGCTGTTAAAATTTGTCATTCTATCTATTAACCCCTGTGCATGCACACTAACCTTGGCACATCCACCCTAACCCATGTGCAGGTGCACTAACCTGAGTGCATCCACCCTAACCAGGGCACACATGTGGTTTTAGTGGCACAGGTATAATTTTATGGTAATACAGTTATTCTGTCTGTTTTTCTTATTTGTTTTTCTTAGAGTAGTGCATATGCTGTTTTCGTGGCGCATACACCTCTCGGGTGGCGCAGGAATTTAATTGATCTGAAAAATCCACATAGTGGCACAGGTGTTGTTTTAGTGGTGCATGCACTATTTTAGGGGTACACACATCTCTCAGGTGGCGCAGGTACACTGTGTTCCGAAAAATAGCCTTTGGTGGTGCATATGCCCTAACCTGCGCGTAGGTGCTGAAAAAGGGGCGCAGGCGTCCTTTTGCATTTTTTTGGATTTAAAGAGTTGATGTGCTAAATTTCTTGTAGGTTTATCTAATCACATATGTGTCTTTACAGGCTGTTTTTACATGTTGGTATTTGATTAGATAATATTTTGCATTGTTTACTAACAGGATTGAGATCACGTATGCTCTTCCCTCGCATCCCTTGGGGTGATCTTGGGAATCATAAACGATTCTTAAAACCTTTTGCCACTTTAAGATTGTTAAGAGTATTTTAGTTAGAATTGGTCAATTTGGCATTTGTTGAATTAAAGTGTTGTTCCATTTGGTTATCTTTTGAGATTTGTGAAGACATCACGTATGCTCTTCTCTTGCGTCCTTTGACAATCTAGAGAATCAGAAATGGTGCCTTCTCTTTTTAATGGAGAACTACTAATCATCATCATATAGGACCAAAAAAAACACTTGTCAAAGAACGAAGGTCTCGAAACAAAAGTTAGAAAACTTCTAATACACGTGTTTCTTGCAGGTTGCCAAACATTGTTCAAGCAAACCACATCTAATTAAAAAAGATAAAAAGAACAACATATTCAAAACACTATATTGTAGGTTTTGGAAAAGGGTACGTCCCTCTCCGCTCAACTGGAACATAACCCCTTTGGCATAACGCCTTAAGCTACAATAATGGGGGTGGTTCCAGGAACCCCAAAGTAGTCCACGCAAGAGGGAACCTTGTGGATGAAACAGGAAGTGCTCCGCACTACCTACTTGACTAGTGATTCCTTTTTGAGATAGTGTTATCGGTTGTCTATGTGGCGACCCCAGTGATAGTACACATAGACGCACTAGTTTCCTACTGTTCTTGAAGGGGGTAAAGTAAAGCCGAGATACTCTCAAACTAGTCAGTGTAAATTTTTGGGTAAATCGCACTAGCTCGAGGTAACTTTGTAACACCTAGGACAAGAGAACCACCTAGGAGAATATACTTTGGCCAGGAGCCCACTTTGACCATTCTAAAACAGTGATGAGTTGTGAACCATATTGAGATACGTGTGACGCATTACTTTCGCCTAGTTTTTACTTGCCTTAGGGCGAGGTGAAACTCTGCTAAAGTGAGGCTAGCATTTTTCGTCTTTTTTTGATTTATTTCCTTCACATTATTTTGACACTTTGTTGATCAAAAGAGGTGTGATTTCCTTTGTGTTGCCATTTGATTGTTTCTCTCACTTTTATGTTTGTTTACGCCCATCCATGTTTGCAGTTGGGTTAGTTAAACGTCTAAAGTGAGCGGAGGTGTTTTCACGTCATTGGTAGCCATTGTGATCTTGATACCCATGTCAAGGTTGTCATTGTAGTTAGGCGTAGTTCATCACCATGGACTTTCTTAGAAGAGTTAGCTTGTTTGTATCGTATCACTACAATTTCGATATTTACGTCTTGTTTCTTGTAAACTCGACATAAATACCTATATTGTACGGTTACGTTGCACATATTTTTAACTATTCCTAGCTATACCTTGAGCTTTTTTTAGTTCGGTTCTATTATTACCTCAATTTCAAAGAGTGCTAGATGTTACCATTTGTGTGTGTTATATCAATAACACCTCAATATCAATACTTCACTTTCTCGCAAAGTGGGTTAACATATCTTGGTGATATTGTTGTGTCATTCGTAAATCATAATTGGCACTTTTTGAGATATAGGTCTTAATCAGATTTGAGCTTACTCATCGTATATCTAGATTGGGAGATCGCATTTGACTTCTTGTATTTACTTAGGTTTTGTTCATTCCCTTGAACTTGGAATAAGTGAAGACATCTTGTTGATCATCTTGTGACACAAACTACTCTTTGATACGTAGTCTAGGAGATACTTCATTCAAAGGTTTTAATACCAAACGATTGTTGCATTGGTGATTTTATCACTCTATGGCATTGGTATTCTCACACTGTTGATTTATTCATACTCTTGACAAACACATCTTGCATTTCACTTAGGAGTGGTCACAAAGCTTTGAGCACATTTACAACTCACCCTAGTGAAACCTTCACGAAAACATGGCTCCCAAAACACGTCTAGGGTTAAAGAAACAAACATATGAGGAATAACAGGTGCAAGCTTGGGAAACCTCTAACAGACAAGGGTCAACCCCATTCATCGGACACGACCTAGGACCACTATTTTCTATAGAAAAGGAAACATAAGAAATGGTCGACCATAGTGGAAACGAATTAGAGTCACTACGTGTGGACTTTGATTTTGACCCTACTCTGCTAGATGAATTTCTTCTTAGAAAAAAAGACAGAGTATTGGCCAGGGTTGTCAAATTAGGGGCCAAATTTCCCATCGAGAATGAACCAATACTACAGACAAATGACACTACTGAGGAAGAACGCCCACTTATCAATATGGAAGATATTTTAACAGGTGGGCATGCTTCCACTTCTTACACAGAAAATGATAAAGTGGTAGGGCATAGAATACCCCTCATCAAAGTACCACAAAGAAACAAGATAGAACTTAAGATAAAGGAAGAACCTCCACAGTACGAAGAGGAGGAACCTTTAGAAGAAGAGGCTATAAACCAAGCCACGATTCAACAACAAATCAGTAACCTAAGCCGGCAACTAGCTTTTCTTACTTCCCATGTACAGAAAGATGCAAACAAGAACATTCAAAAGTTGAGGCCTAAGGTTAAGATCAACGAACTCCATTGGGAAAATCAAGGAGAAGAAGACATAGGGTATCATCACGTATACATCCCCGCTTCTCCCACTAAAGAAAAATTACTCGCACAGGAAGTGCTGTCTATGAAAGCAACGCTTGCAAGCTTACAAGAGAGTAATATAGGGAGCATTCAGAAATATCAATATGAAGAACTATGCCTCTATCCTATTGACAAGACAATGACCCTTCAACCCTTTCCAAAGAAATTTGATATGCCAAAATTCAACAAATACAAAGGAAAGGGAGACCCAAGGGATCATGTTAAAGATTTTTACATGGCATGTCAAGAGGTGTCTTATAGTGATAATTACCTCATCAGACTTTTTCCCAAGAGTCTCGGAGGCCAAGCATTGGAATGGTTTACATGCTTACCATGAGGATCAATTTCCACCTGGCCAGAATTAGCAGAAAGATTCATGCGTCACTTCTCGTATAACATAGAGAGTGATGTCACCATGGTAGACTTGTGCGGCACCAAGAAACACCCAAATGAGACATTTTCTAGCTTCCTCCAATGATGGAGAGGGATAGCTAGTCGCTTCCCTTGTGCTTTCCTTGAAAAGTAGCTGGTCAGTATTTTCGTTCCCAATCTCAACCCGGATATAGCCTTCTATCTCCAAATGCATTGTGTCTGTACTTTTGAGGAGGTTATAGAGAAAGGGATTCAGATAGAAAAGGCTCTCATTGCCAAAGGCACCCTCAAAAACCAATCTAAAGACAACCGAAGTGTCAAACCCACAAAAAAGCTGAAGATTTTCAACAAAAACAAAAATGTGGTAGGAGATGGAATCACTGATTCCAAATGTGTTCAAACGGTCCAAACTACTCAACCTTTTAAACTGACCAAGGGCCCAATTCAACCATCACCAAAGTGACAAACATTCACCTCTCTCAATGAACCGTTGTCAGTCATATTGAAACAGTTGGACGCAGCCCACATGATGACCTATCCTATAATGCAACCATTTGATGACAACGCTCCTAAACCTTCATGGTATGAGGAGCATGAATACTATGAAATGCATCGCGTTGAAGGTCATAAAATAGACAAATGTTTGTGACTTCACCACTATATTCAGGACCTCATTGACAACAGGGAGATAGAGGTGGATAACCTGGGCAAAACACAAACACCTAATGAGAAAATGGGGATTTATAAAGAACCATTCCCCAAGCATGATAAGTCGGAAAAGACAAAGCCGGATCAGGGAGAGTCATCCCAAACTTAAAAAGCCATGAATTACTTGTATACCAAGAGAGATAACAATCATTACGATTCACTTATCAGATGTATTCGCTCTCCTGCTAACCATGTCAATACTATCCGGATTAAGGGAAAGGACTGTGCTACGGTAACAAGGCGCGCCCGCCTCATAATTTCGGAACCCTCTCCATTGACCCCGCATACTGGTAAATATAACCTTTTAGAACAACTTGAGAAGATGTCTGCTAAGATTTCGATCTTAGATCTTCTCAAGATATCCAATGTGCATAATTACATTCTGTATCAAAATCTTCAGGGATTGGGAGTGCCTTTAGAAGTTGATCCTGTGCACCTTCACGTTGCGGTGGCTAATATTGCACCAAGTGAGCATCTCACTTTCAACCATAGGGAGATCCCATGGAGACATCCTTGGATGAAGATCTCAACCTTCCTCCTGATCCTATGCGTATGGAGGATTTATAAAAATTGCTAGTCGAAGTAACCATTGATGTCAACATTGGTACCGAAGAAGATCCCAAGATAGTAAAATTGGGGGCATCACTCTCAGCTAGAGAACAAAACACGTTCACTATGTTGTTGTGAGAGTTCATTGATGTGTTTACATGGTCTTACAAAGACATGCCCAACCTAGATCCAACTTTGGTCATGCACAACCTAGTCGTGCATGCAGACACCAAGCCTATCAAATAGAAACTCTGAAAGATGCATCCAAGAGTGGCCTTGTTGGTTAAGGAAGATTTGGAAAGGTTTCTTGCAGCAGGATTCATCAAACCAATTGACTATTCTGAATGGATATCAAACATTGTTCTTGTCTAGAAGAAACCTGTCGGTATCTGAATCTGCACGAATTTTAGGGACATCAATAAGGATTTCCCTAAAGATGATTTTCCATTACCCAACATTGACATAATTGTTGACTCAACCACAGGGTACAAAATGCTATCACTCATGGATGGCTTTTTGGGTTATAATCAAATTAAAATTGCTAAGGAGGACCAACACAAAACAACTTTCATAACTCCTTGGGGCACCTTCTGCTATCAAGTGATGCCATTTGGCCTTAAGAATGAAGGAGCAACTTATCAATGGGCCATGACAGTAATCTTTCATGATATGATTCATGACATCATGGAAGACTACGTAGATGACATCCTGGGAAAGTCCAAAACAAGAGAGGATCATCCAGTCATTTTATGGTGTATCTTTGAACGCCTGCATGAATATAAAGTCAGACTGAATCCAAAGAAGTGTGTCTTTGGTGTGTTATCCGGGAAATTATTGGGCTTCATTGTGTCAAGATGAGGTATTGAGGTAGACCCTGCTAAAGTGTCTATCATCACTGAAATGCCTCCACCTGAGAATATTAAGCAACTGCATAGCTTGCAGGGGAAAATTCAAGCCATTCACTGCTTTATCTCCTAGCTTGTAGATAAATGTCACTCATTCACTCATTTGCTTAAGAAGGACATCGCTTTCATCTGGGGACCCAAGCAACAACAAGACTTTGCTTTGCTTAAACAGTACCTGGCTAATCCACCTGTCCTCATGCCTCCCACTCTGGGAGAACCACTTTTTCTCTATATTTCCACTACACAATATGTTATTGGTGTGCTGCTCACCCAATATGACCTTAGCCATAAAGACAAAGCAGTGTGCTATCTGAGTCACACCCTCATCACCTATGAGCTTAATTATCCTTAGATTGAAAAGGCTTACTTGGCCGTTGTTTTTACCTTTCAGAAATTTCGCCATTACCTACTAAATACTAAGACCAAGCTCATATCCAAGGTCGACCCACTCAAGTATTTGTTTTCCAAACCCGCCCTCATAGGTAGAATGGCTAATTGGATCATTCTACTTAGTGAGTTTGATATAGAATTTGTCCATCAAAAATTAGTTAAAGGACAAGTACTTGCAGACTAGCTAGCGGAAGAACCTTTGCAAAGCACAAAACCTTTGAGTCTGGATCTGCCAAATGCATCTTTTCTCTACATTGAATAATCTATCATATGGTAGATACATTTTGATGGATCATTTATGTTTCATGGTTCAGGTGCAAGAGTGGTCCTTATTACTCCTTTGGGTGATCCTATACCGCAGGCTTTCTGCCTGGCCTTCCCTTGCACAAACAACATTGTAGAATATGAAGCACTTATTACAGGGATGAAGCTAGCCATCAAGTGGAATGTTCATCATGTTAAGGTCATAGGTGATTCACAGTTAATCATCAAATAGGTTAATGATGAGTATAAAGTTAAGGATGACAAGCTCATACCTTACAAAAAGTTAGTGGAAACTCTAAAGGAGTATTTTGTGCACATCACCTTTGAGTAGAACCCAAGAGCGCAGAATAGATCAGCGAACGCCATGGAAATGGTGGGATCTATGCTTTGTATTCCACCAGGGAACAATGATATGCCATTCTTCATAGAAAATCTACGCCAGCCCACATATGACATGCCAGAATCTTGCCTGGCTTGTGAGGTTGTTGGTCCCCATTCTCCGTGGTATGAACCCATTTTCACCTATCTTAAGGACAACACATTCCCTCCTGATATCTCCCACTCTGAAAAGTAAATCCTAATTCACCAGATAGCCCGTTACACCCTTTTAGGAGGTACACTTTATCATCGTGGCTATGATGGGAATCTGTTACGTTGTCTGGATGTGACGGAGTCAACCCAGGCAATCAAGGAAGTACACGAAGGGGTATGCGGAGCACATACAAACGGACATGGTCTTGGCTAAGAAACTGTTGAGAGTAGGTTACTATTGGCCTACCATGGAAATTGATTGTTGCAATTATGTTAGAAAATGTGTGCTTTGCCAAAAGTATGGAAATTTCATCCATGCTCCGTCGCAGCCATTGCAACCAATCACTACCCCATGGCCATTCTCCAAGTGGGGACTCGATTTAATAGGGAAAATTACTCCTACCTCATCTGATGGTCATACACATATCATCACAGCCACAAAATATTTTACAAAATGGGTGGAGGCTGTCCCTTTAACCTATGTCACAGGAGCACAAATTTCTAAATTCATCATGAATCACATTATTTGTCGATATGGTATTCCGGAAGCCATTGTTACAGATAATGGGAAGTCATTTAAGAACAAAACTATGAAAGGTCTTTGCCAACAGTTCCAAATCAGATTGAAATGGTCCACACCATATTACCCTCAGGGTAATGGACAAGCTGAGGCAACAAACAAGACTTTGGTTAGGATAATGGAGAAGATGGTCAGCAAAATAGGTCGAAACTGGCACCTACAAATCCATCCAGCCCTTTGGGCTTACTGAACATCCATTCGCACCCCTACAGGTGTGACACCATATTCCTTAGTGTTCGGGACAGAATCTATCATCCCCTTAGAGATTGAACTTCCGTCCCTAAGGATCTCTCTTCGAGACTATCTGGATAAGGATGAAGATTATCGAGTGGCAAGACTGGCTGAGTTAGAACTACTGGATGAGAGGTGCATTCACGCCCTTAATCAAATGAAGGTGTATCAACATAGAGTCTCCAGAAATTATAACAAGAGAATCATCCCTCGTCAGTTTGAGGTTGGTGATTTAGTCATGAAGGAAAACCGGTTCAACAATAGAGCAGAGCGAGAGAAGAAAGGGAAGTTCGAACCACATTGGTTAGGACCCTATGTCATAGTTGCCAAGTACGGCACCGGGGCATACAAACTGGCTCACCCCAATGGTGATGAGCTCTGGGAGCCCATGAATGCCATGCATCTTAAGAATTTCTATGCTTAAACATGGTGCAAGGAAGTCATAAATATAAAAAATACAAAAACATAAAAAAAAATTAGAAAAAGAAAAAGAGAAAACAGGTCATCCACTAGTGAAAACCACGCAATTATGGCACTTTGGACAAGTCCTTGGGTGAAAACCGGTTTCCAGCACTTCGGGAGGATTCGTTGTTCACAAGCATTCTGTATTAGAAGGGTAGTTGTCTTTGGCCTAGACTTGGTTCTGCCTTCTTGATTTCCTTGTGCACATCATCCTGTCTAGCCTTGATCCGGCTTTGTCTTCTTCTATTCATCTGTGAGGGGCATGGTCTTTCGTTATTTCCCATCTTACGCTGGGGGAAACTCAACGACTTCACCTTCTTGTTCATAAGCACGTGGCTTCTGCCCTTGTATATTCCCCACCTAACGCTGGGGGCATCCATGCTTTCTTGGTTACCTGCACATAGCTTTGGAAAACCATTGCAAAACACAAAAACAATAGAAAATTGTTTTGAGAAAACACAAAAACAATAGAACATTGTTTCAACAAAACATAAAAACAATAGAACATTGTTTCGAGAAAACACAAAAACAATAGAAAATTGCTTCAAAGAACACAAAAACAATAGAAAATTGAAAATCGTTTCACAAAAACCTAAACAATAGAAAATTGGTGCATGAAAACATATCTTACAAAAATATTTACTTGCATTGTCTTGTTTCCTTGCTTTGCTTGTTGCTTGTATAGTGTTTTGCATGCTTACTTTTGAGTTGTTTGTTGCTTGGGTGTACTTTTTCATAGTTCATCTTTTCTTGCTTAGATTAGATTCATTCTTGCTTGTGCATATTGTGGTGTGTCTTGACATGCTAGTGAACCTTGGGAAATCATGATGTAATGTGTTAATTCATTATGTTCTTTCTTGAGCATTTGGTTGTGTTTGTTACTTGTTAATAAGACATGGTGAATCATGGTGTATTACATTAATTCTTGGTGTTCTTTGTTAGCATTTGATTGTGTTTCTTGCATGTGCTCTATTTTGTTATCACTCATCATCACATTACCATCACTATCATCACATCTAGCATCATCTATACATCATATATAAACAAAAATGCTAAGTTTTACATCATGCATGTATGCTAAGCTAATCATCACATATCGTATCATCAATGGGGGTAAGAGGGGTTGCACATAATAAAAAATCTATCCCCCCTACACCAATATCATCATATCATCCCATCCATATACATCAAAATAACACATGAGAAATACATTTGATATCATCTACAGGATCTATCATCTAACATCCACAGCACATGTATACATCAAAACATCGAAATCAGATACATACAAAGTACAAAATCAGATAATGCATCCATAAGTGTTGAATCAAAACATGCAACATGCAATGAGAATCAATGTATGCCCACTCATGTCACAATGCATCCATAAGTGCTGAATTCAACAAATGCAACATGCAATGAGAATCAACATATAGTAATTTCTTAAAAAGGGGTATTTCACATCATAGAATTATGCCCACTCATGTCACATGCATAAGGATACAAAGACAATAAAATAACATCATAACAACATCCATAAGTGCTGAATCAAGAAAAATAACATGCATCGAATCCAATGCAGGCAACAAGCCCGCTCAAGATACATAAACACGATTCATGTCCCATCATCAATTAGTTCCCCATGAGTTTAAACAAATAAAAACCATCTATATACATGTATCAAAAACAAATATGTATATCATCTCATAATCATGTGAATCTGAGCCAAAACAAAGTACTCCTCATATATATATGCATATGTGTCAAGTATACATCTGTATCAAAAATGGATACATACAAATCTGTGCTCTATATCAAAAATGCCTTCAGCTGAGGTGTACAACAAGGATACATCAAAAATGTATTGTATACATACATACAATGTCCTGATTAGTGCTCAATACAAATACATCGGCGATACACAATGCCATAAAAAAGGGGCATGTATCTGAAAGAATCAAGCCTTCATCATGAGGCATCATCAAAAATACATGTCTATAATCATTATACATCAAAATCAGCCTTCATAAGAGGCATACATACAAAAGAATCTATACAATACAAAGGTGGCTATCAACCACAACTCTCACCCTCGTCGGGGCTCCCAGGTCTTTCCTCTAGACGCCAGAACTCTGAAGGCTGGGCTGGCGTTGGTCTCGCCGGCTACTCTGGAAGGGGTTGTCTGACTGATCTAGTGGAATGACCAGACATCCGTAAATGAGAGCCTGATGCACTCGATCCTGATAATTGTGGCAATGCCACTCTCTGCTCTGGCGGCACCACTCTGTAATATGTATGTCCTGTAAAATAGTGCCTCACCACCAAGCCCTGTGGCATCACGAATCAGATCTACATCTCCTGAGGTGAGCGCTGCCTGAAGGGCAGTGTCTCGCTCACCTGTAACCCAGGACCTAGGTCTATGCCTTAGCCTGTCTAGAGGTGGCAGCCTCTCGATCCCTCTCTGTGGTCATCACCTGCAGCTCGGTGTGGGCCTGGTCCCTCTGTGCTACTACTACTTGATAACGAGTATGCACGTGATCTCTCTGTGCCATGACCATGCGCAGCTGTGACTGGGACTGATGTAGGAGACTTAGTATCTATGCCCCCTATGTAGTTATCTCTTGGATCTGGCTCCGCCATGCTGCTCTCTCATCTCCTGGCCTATTGGCTTGGGCCCAAGCCTGATCCCCCTGAAAGTAACATAACAATATGGGCTCGGGCCTCATCCTGCTCTACAATAGTTGTCACACACTAGCCTTGAGCCTCGTCTCTCTCTACTCTAGCCACGTCTCTCTCGGCTATGAGTTGTTGCACCTATACCTGTGTTGTGGCTGTTTGTGCCACTAGCTGTGGGGCTATATGTGCCTCAGGGACTGGTCCCTGTGGCACTCTGGAAGACTGGCCCTGCTCAAAAACCCTGCCTCGGGGTGGAGGCATGGCTACCTGTACTGGGCCCTGTGGCCTCGGTCCTTATGCCTGTGCGGCACCCTGTCCATCATGTGGGATCCCATCAAAAGGATCCTCAGGGTCTGGCCCCAATGCTACTACTCTGGCCCTGCACTCTGACCCATGCCATACCTCCACAGGTGGGTGAATGCCTGCTACCCAACTTGCCTCTGGAATAGTAATTCGTCAGGGTAATACTATAGCGTACCATGTTACATAATCAGTTGTGGTCCCCAGATCTCTAACCTATTGTAATGGGTCCCATGCCTGGGGGACCACCTATAAGAAACTAGCCCTAGCTCAGGCTGCTACAATCTGAGGCCCCATAGTCTACCTCTCAGAGTCCCTGTGAGCATGCCAGATATCTGGCTGAGGGACACCCTGTACTCGGCCTAGCTGCCGCTGGCACCTGTCAACACGATACAACTCCATGATGTAGTTGTGGCTGCCAATAAGAAAGTGCTCCACCAAGCACACGCTAAGCTCTGTGGCATCCTCTGGCCACTAGAAGTGTCTATATGGACGCCAAATGACGTCTATCGTTGCTAACTCATCAAACTCCCACCTATATCTGAATAGGCTACCAAGGTGACCACGGATATCTCCGCCAACTGCTATCCATGCCATGTATGATGGCTCCTCAGGATCTCAGACTCGGAATGGGCCCACAGGGTATCCAATAGCTATATGATCCCATGACCATATCTGTAGTAATGATGTCGGCCCCACGGTCTTCTGACCATGGTATGTGATAAGATGTAAATCCCAGTATAAGTGGGCCAGTATACACTGCCCCCAGCAATACCTCTCACCACTGTAAATACCATGAACTAGTGGTAGCAATCCTCTCAAGAATGAAGTCCCTGTCTTATCAGTGAGTAGGAACCCACTGATAAGCGCCATGATATAAAGCGGTCCCCGATGCAATGTCGGGTCCGAGATGCACTCATGTAAGGCCACAGTCATCCCGTCATGTGGGATGTCATCAACGCCAAATAAGGCACTGCATGCTGCTCTGATCAGACCTGCATCCGTACTATACTCAATCAATGTACCCATCATGGGCACGTGCATGATCCGCCACACATCCTCTATGGTCACTGTCATCTCACCTGTGGGCAGTCTAAAGCACTGACTCTCGCTGTGCCATCGCTCGGTAAGCACAATCAGGAGGCCATGATCCAATATAATCGATGGCATCCGAGACACGGGGCCCAGCCCCACTACCTCCAGTAATATGGTCATCTCTCGGTAGTCATGCCGGTGCATACTACCCTCTAACTTGGCAATCTGGGAGTGACGCTCCCACGTCTACAATATTGGTAGTCACCTCTGCAAAATAACATGCCACTCGTTAGTTTCTAACATTTCCTCTAAAAATCTATCTCATTTTTTAGGGTTAACCCAAAAATCCTAAAAATTCTTCTAAGTGTCACATTTTTGGACACTTTCCTATCTTTTTCTACCTATCTAGGGCACCTGCGCCCTTTTGGGCATGTGCGCCACGTTCTCAGGGCCTGCGCCTAAGCACATGTGTTTTATGGCGCGTGTGCCCTCTTTTGGGTGCCTGCGCACTCTTTTTGGCATGTGTGCCACCAATCTGGTGCTTGCGCATGCATATGTGCACTTCTGCCTATGTGTGCTTGACTATCCATGCCTGCGCCATGCTTTTAGCATGTGCGCCCCTTTCCCGGTGTGTGCGCATGTGTGCACATGTGCTCGTGTGTGTGTGTGTGTGCGTGTGTGTGTGTGTGTGTTTTTGACTTTTGACTGCGCGTGTGCGCGCATAGACCTAGTGCCTACACCCTCAAATGGACCTGTGCCCCCAAAATGGCACATACGCACCCTATCCCACGCTTGCACTTGCGCGCAGGCGTGCCTATGCATTTTCTACACCTAAATGCCCTAATTAATGCATTAATGACAAAATTTTAAAGGCAAGGTTGCGATACTCACAAATGGGCCCTCGTCTGCGTGCCTCTGGTACCCCTAGACTGCGTCAGCATGCCTCAAACGGTCTCGTGTGATCACCATCTCTCCTGAGTGTCAGAGCCTCACGGTAAGTTTTCTAAACTGAGCGGTTAAAATGAACTGATTGCGATGTTTTTACCCCCCTGGGGGGGTATATTAACCTGTTTTTCACCATTCGGAAGGCCGGGAAACCCATTTCGATCACCGTTTTCTCCTCTGTTCGCTGTGGAATAATTATTTTTATTAAATAATTATTTTTCTCTTCTTTTTCACCGTATTGGGGCATTTTTTGTCTGATACCCCTTTCTTCTCCCCTAGAAATTTTATTGCTCCCTGGCGATTTTTCTTCTTCTTCACACTCTCGTAAATAATTATTTTTCAAATAATTATTTTTTCTTAATTTTTCCACTTAACAAGGACATTATTTGTCCTTTGTTTCTCCTTTCTTCCTCCTAGGGCACTTTCTGTCACCCCTAGGCCCTTCACTTTCTTCTTCTACTTTCTTCTACTGTTCACCACGGTTTGGAAGGAAAAAATAATAAAAACAATATATATATCAAAAACCCAAAAACAAGGCAAAATTTTCCAAAAAATCCTAAAAAGTAAAAAACCCTACAAAAATGGTAACTTGCTTATTACAGCTGAAACTTGTGTCTTGCGCATGGTATTTTCTCCATATCCTGTTGGTTTGTCTCACATCTTCCCTGATTAATACGACTCACGGATCACCAGATTCACAACCATTCACAAAGCTAGCTGCTTGCTTCGTCTGTACTCTGGGGCACTTTCGTTGCCTGGTGTTGTTTCGTTGCGCACAAACACTTTTCATGGACCCCGTGTCCATTGTCATTTCCCCTTGCATGTATCCTTGCTTGGGGCATCATTTTTAACCCTTTTCATCAATCACAAACTTGTGGATCTCTTCAGCACTGATAACAAAACATTTGTACAACTGTCTTGACCATTGTTGGGTTGGATATGTGCGTTCGTACTTGTTTTCCCTATTATATGAGCTTGTTTCCTTCTCGTATTGCATTGCATTATTGTATGTTGCATGGAGTTGGTACTTTCAGCAATGGACAATTTTCGTAGTATGGCTTTTCATGTCATTCTACCTTTTTCGTATGCTTATATTTTTCATAAGGACCGATGATGTAGTTCCTATGGCAATATGATGACATCAAATTTGTTCCAAATAAATAGTGGCTAGAGGCTAAGCTCTTCTCTCCCCTCTTCCTTATTTCTTCTACACCACTTCCCTTTCACCCCTAATTTTCTCTCTCATCGGGGCATCCTGCCTCTTCCCCATTCTTCTATCTATATCTCTCACCTTTTTTCGATCGTCGATCGACTTCTTCCATCACCCCATCGACACTCGAGGGGGCATCTCTCCCTCCTACTAATTTTTCTTCTATCCCTTCAAAATCTCTTCCGTCTACTATCTTTGAAGTGGCATCACTTACGCCACCCCAAAGAGGGGAAAATGTAGACACCTATAATTATGCCCAAGCAATTTAAATACTTAAATTGTGCTAATTATCCCCTTTCTCGCAAATCGACGACATATCGTCAAAAGCACTCATATTCCCTCTTGTTGTCGTTAATTAATTACAATACGCTAATTGATTAAGTCACCTATCCAGCTAACAACCTAATTAACGACCTTCCTTTAATTAATCACCTCTTCTATCTAGATTAATTAATTATTATTAATTAATTAGTCTTCCCCTTCATTTAACTAGTAAATCAATATTTAATTGATTTAATCCCTTTCTAATAGCCTAAATCGTACTAATATTCCTCTAATTGGCTTCTATAAGCTCACATCTACCTATTAGTTAATCACATTTGATTAATTAAAGCACCCCCCAACTCCCATGACTTGCTAAGCATAAATTAAACCCTTCTAAAGTAAGGTTACCTTTAATAAAGCAACCTTATCCATTCCTAATCATGTTTTACCTTTATCCCACATTCATGAGAATGTGTTGAATCCTTTATCCTTTGGGCTATATAAAGAGCCCTCCACCTACCTTTTTACTTACACCTAAACTCTTTGAGAAAGCAAATGCAAAGCATATAGCAAAATAGACTAAGAGCTTGCTTTTTTGTTCTCTTGAGAGTTCATCATCTTGAGGAGCTAAGCTTCCTATTCTAGCCTAAAGTGCTTAGGTCATATGGGAGGTGTCAAAAGGGTCTTGTAGCCCAATTTTGATAAGCCCCCATTCCTAGGTTCTTGGAGATATCAAGGACAACCAAATATTGATTGCCATGGAGCTTATTTAGGTCCATTTACTTGTTTGTTGGTAATCTAGAGAAGTAGAGGTTTAAATACTATAGCATTGTTAATTCAAAGTTAATACATTATGCTAGGTATTAATCTTGTTTAGCTCTCATCTTTGATGGTGCTTATATTTTGTCATTGGCTTTGTTATATAACTATTTAGGTGTTAGTTCTCATCCATCTAACTTAGCTAAAAAGCACAACAACACTTGCACACACTTGGCACGCCCGGTGGGACACTTAGTCCCATGGCATTTTAGTTTAAGTTTCATTATTTTTGCTAACTTTTGATATGCACATGTAGTAGTTAATGTCCATTTTTTGGAATTTTTTCTCATTTAATGTGTGTAACTTCATGATGGCCTTGATTTTTATGGGTAATTGCCATTTTTAACTTTGTCAAATTTAGAGATATTGTGAAGTTTTCTTTGTTTTTCCATACTAAGGTTAAGAAGTGCTCGATTTTTGGAGCACATGCACGATTTTTAGAGTGTAGACTTTTCAGAGTGCAAGCATGTTTTTTCGGGCACCAAGACTCTTTGGTGGTGTAGGTGCTGTTAAAATCTTCATTCTGTTGCTGTGGCACATGCGCTATCCCTAGCACACCCACCCTAACCCGCGTGTAATAACCCAGGTGCACACGTACTTCATTTCATTCTAAAATTTTTTAAACGGAACACACACCCTAACCTAGGGCTACAGTTTCTAATGGAGCATTTATACCAATGCGGTTATTTTGTCTGTTTTTATGTCTATTTTTCTTAGAGTAGCACATATGTTATTTTTGTGGTGCATACACCTCTTGGGTGTTGCAAGCATTTAATTGCCCTGAAAAATCCATAGAGTAGGTGTTGTTTTAGTGGCTAGGCATTGTTTTTGGGTGGCACACCATCTCTCGGGTGGCACAGGCACACTGTGTACAAAAAAAACCTTTGGTGGCACATGCACCCTAACCACGTCATAGAAAAAGGGCACAGGCATATTTTTGCATTTTTTGGATTTAAAGAGTTGCTAACAGGTTTATCTACTCATTTATTTGTCTTTGCAGGTTGTTTTTAAGTTTGTATCTCTACTTAAGATGCATGTATGCTGCTTCCCTCTCATCTCTTGGGGAAATCTTGGGAATCCAAGACAATTCTTATGTCCTTGTTGTACTTTGATATTTTTAGGGAGTTCGATTTGGAATTAGTTAATTTGGCATTGTTGAATTAAAGTGTTGTTCCACTTTTGGGATTTGTAAAGACTTATGATCTTCTCTTACGTGGGGGATCTAGAGAATCCTGAAATGATGCCTTCTCTTTTGATGGAAAACTCCAATCATCTATAGGACCAAATCTTGTCAAAGAATGAAAGATTCAAAACATGAAAAATTCCATACTGTAAATCCTGTCATGGAGCGCTACTTCTCTATCTCCCTCTTACATGCCTCATTACTCTTTGTAATGGAACGTAAATCTTAAGTTGCCTTTCCTCTCTCTATCTCCCTCTTGCATGCCTCATTATACTTAAGTTGCCTTTCCTCTCTCTATTTCTCTGCCACTAGGTCTACCATCTTAAACTAAACATGTACCTTCCTTCACGTGTGGTGAAGTTTAGTTAGCCATCGGTTTACTCTCCAGGTTCAAAGTTACCATTAAGATCTTGATTTCTAGTGGCATACTGTGTAAATATGTTCCTCTTGGATACCGCAAAATCTGGAATTCAGCTACCTCTAGGCAAGAGTACGTTAAAATTGAATATTCCAGAATATAACTGTTTAGAACACCACAAAACCACATATCCACCACACGAATCCAAATCAGATCAGCATCGTAGAGGGCCTAAAATTCTTCTTGTGACTAGACAAGTGTGTGATACCTCCAATTCCATTGGGATGCATAAGCATTAAGCCACTCGTATAGTTCTACTGTAAAGATAGCAAAAAATCTCTCATATAAGTTGTCATACATCTTATGTTCTACCCAAGTGCATGCGTTAAACTCAGATCCACTGTTGAACTGTCGTTCATATTCTTCCTCCAGATCGTGTATCCATTCCTCAATACTTGCTAGGGTTAACCGGTACGTCTTCATCACGAACCATCCTGAAAACAACTGAAAAAGAGGCCTCGATAACAAAACCCATGATGCAGCCTAGAATTTGTAAGATATCACCCTAATCGTGCTGGCACATCACTCAGCCTAGACTGAGTGCTCACCCAAAGCACGTAAAGGTACAAAGTCCCTCTTTAGGCTTGCTATAATAGGATGTTAACATGATGAAGGTAAAAACATATAGATTCATAACTAATCCATCATTCTCTAATGCATGCTATCCTCAGATATATAAAAGAACAAGCTTTAAATAGTAATCTTGATTTTACCATAAACATGCACTGCTCAATTACATAGAATGAAACTTAGTTTTAACCAATATCTTCCATCTATTAGTATATACAGAAGCCCCTTATAGTATTTTCATTCTATATCAATGCGTGTATGGATTTGATACACACATTCATACATCCAGAATCATACATACACTGCTCTCTGTGATACACACATCTACTATGCACCTAACATCATATATATAGGGTGGGGACTTTCCCTTTATTGCTCAACTATTCCAGAAATAGGTTACATGCTATTATTAGCCACATGCCATTTTACAATCATAGCCACACATGCAAGTGCGCTATCTATAGTCCTCTTGAAGTTAACTGAAGTGTCAATTCTATTCTTAACATGTCTCCATGCATAGATGCTTTAAACCACTTCTTCAAATATAGACAATGCATGGTGCACGTCTCTCTGCATCAGTGATGTGGTCCACACACCATCTTCCAAAAATATATCCTTATGCTCAAAATTTGCTAATTCCTGAAATCTAAACTTGCCTTCCACACGCGGGTCCTTCCTATCCTTCCATGCCCTTGGTTCCAGGCCTGCTATCCCACGTGGACTCTTCATGTGATTTTAGACAAGTATTATTTGATCAATAAGATATTTGGTAACGAGTGAGAAGCATAACGAATGTAAAGAGAAACTTGAGGGAAGGAATGACATCAATTGGAAAAGAAATGAAGATTTATGGGATGAGGATATGCTGATGACGAGAAAATAGAGAGAGGGTGTATGATGAAGACATTGAAGAAATTGGCAAGGAAAATGGAAGATAGAGAGGTGGCCAGCAAAAAGAAAGGAAGTGATAGGAAAGGCAATGCCAGTGAATGGATGTTAGGAGAAATCCATCGATAATTATCAGTACGAAAAGTTGGGACAAAAGATGAGACAAGGTAGAAAGTAAATGAAGAATGGGAGGGGGAATGCCAATGAAGGGATGTTAGGAGAAGTCCTCTAATAATGATCAGAGGACACAGAGGAAGGAAGGAATGAAGACAGAATGGAGAGGGTCAAAGAAAAGGATTCAGACTATGTAGAATGGGGATGAGCAATTTTTAAGAGAAGTCCACTGATAATTACTAGCGAAGAAATGGAAAATGATGATGAAAGAATGTTAGAGGGAGACCAATGATAATGATGTGTAAATATGGGGGTAGATATGTAGGAGAACTCTAGAAGATGGAGTGGAAAGAGTAAAGAAAGGAGGGATAACGATGTGTAGGAAGATGAAGGCGAGAAGAGGATGTAGTGGATGAGAATGAATGAGAGAGAAATGAAGAAACAAGACATGAAATGAATGGAGAAGCAACGGTTAAGTAAGATTACCCAGCGATGGAGGATGGAGATGAAAAAGGGACCAGTAAGAAGTGGTGTTTGTGTGAATGGAAGAGGAGGTGAGAGGATGTGATGATGGGGAATGACAAGAAAATGTAGATGGAGAGAATGTGGGGTAGTGGGGGAGTGGAGGATGACAAATCATGCTTAAGAAGGACTCTTAAGTAAGATCACCAGGCCGTAGGAGGATTTAAGTAAGATCACCAAATTGGTAGTGATGATATGGAAGGAGGAAGACAATATTGTATTGGATGTAGGTGTGGAAGAGTTGGTTGGAATGGATGAGTACGATGAGAGGTGGGAGACAAAATATGAGGAAGAGATGATGGGAGATGGAAGGATCAGATGACCAACCATTCTTAAGAGAAACTCTTAAGTAAGATTTCCCTGGAATGGAGATGGTTAAGTAGGATCGCCAAACCAAAGAAGAAGGAGGATGATGAAAATAATAAGCAGTGTATACCAAAATGGAACAAGAGATGAAAGGAGGTGATATTAAAGTGATAACAAAGAAACAAAGGAGTGTGACATGAGTGGATGGAGGAACATATGCAACGTAGATGGAGAGTGTAATGGAAATCCTTAACTGGGATGCCCACATGGTGGTAGTGGTGATGTAAGAGTGTCAAGCAAAAAAGGAGGAGTGGAAAGATGTTTGTGGTGGTGATTATCGTCTGTTGAAAGAGGAAATGGTGGAGAAGATTCTACAGTGGGAAGATCCAAGGAAGAAGATAAACCTTAACTAAGTTTCTTTGACTAAATGGATGATTAAGAAAGATTGTCAAATTGAAAGTGAAAGAGTAGAAGAGAAACACAAGAGGAAAGACAAGTAAGATATCTGGCGTCATGCAAGGGGACAAAAAGGTGAGAAGGATGATGTGGAGACAAATGGTGATGAGTGAACATGGAGAGCGAGGAGCAATAGATCAAAGATGGCGTTGAACATGTTGAGAGATAAGGAGCTGAATGATAACGAACTTGCCTTGAGAAGGATCCTCAAGTAGGATTCACAAACTGCAATGGTGATCAAGTAGAATTCACAAACTGAAAAGTGTATTTGCAAACACATGCATGGAGATGATGGATAGATATAAAATTCATAGTGTGAAATTTGATGTGATTTTTATAAAAGATGATTTGGATGAGATGAATGGAACATAGTTGTAGCAAGGGTGTACAGGGAAACTATGTTTTGAATTAGATTGGAGATAAACAAGAAAGGTTACCACTCTAGGCATTGCACTTGTTGCCGATAGCAAGTGTTAATACATAACCAATGATAGTTAGTTATACCAAAATATCATAAGGGAAATATGGATGAAATATGCTCGTAATCCTAATGTTGACATGACAAAGGGATCGAAGATGTGACTTGTACATGGGAAGAGGTATCTCCAAAGGTGGTGTTCCTTAAGTCTATGCCCCGGCTCTAGGAAAGGGAAAGAAAAAATAGCAGAAAGCTTATCAATGCAGGAAGCTTTCAGAAAATGTTGATAAAAGAAGGTTGATCAATGCGGAAATCCTTCCATATGCCATAATAACATAGTAGCCATCCTTCGAGGGTATGGTCTACTTTATACATCATATGGATGACAAGAATAATATGATATCCATCCTTTAAGGGATCAGTCTATTTCTTTTTATTTTTCTTAGATTTTGATTTGCATACTTTTTTTCTTCTTTTTCTTTTCTTTGCATGAACAATTGTCCTTTGAGGGATCAGTTTATTTTTGATAACTTTGATTTTTCCTTTTACATACTTGAATTTGAGCTTCACTTGGAAGAGCTAGGAATAGCTAAGTAAACTACTTAAGAGGGGGTAAGGAATGTACAAGAGACACCCTGGGCCCTTCACATTGCTGCAATAACAGAACAAGAAGGTCACAAATGTAATGGTTATGGGATCACATCAAATTAGTGAATGCGGACCACATAATTCAAATTATTACAATGAAAAATGGAAGGGGCTAAGGATGGAAAAATAATCTAAGGATGTAACTAAGTGTTCATTGGTATATATGCTAACAGTAGACTAGTCGCAAGTGCAATGCATTAAGAGGTTCCATTTCTGGTTTACCACCACGAGAGGGAAGACAATGAAGTTGTAAAAATATGAGATGATAGCCAAATAGGAAATAAAACTAACATATGACCACGATGGTGGATTTAAATGAAAATAAAAGATGCCATAATAGATACATAAACATCGAAGGACAATCATGGCCTCAAAGGAGGGCTTGATCAAAAAAATGGTTTCCCAAAAGACACACATATAGCCACAATGGTGGACTTTGAAATAGATGGTGCCCCAGAAGAGACACAAATATGGCCACAAAGGTGGACTTGGAGAAAAATGTCCCTCAATGGAGAGGCAAACATGGCCTCAAAGGAGGTCTTAGAATGAGATGAGAATTTGGATATAATTAATTTAGATTGGATGGATGTGAAGGAGGTAGATAAAACAATGTCAAATAGCAAAGTCCCCTAGTAACAAAGGGGTTGTACATATGAGATGCTCAAGGGCGAGGGAAGGTTGTTCCCCCAATGAGTTAAATGTGAAGGAGGTAAAGGATGACAAAAGAGCTTATATGAGATTTTTTTAGATTTGGCTGGGGTAAACGATTGGAGACCACAAGTGTGCTTAGTAAGATAAGCGACATTGATGAAAAATGTAGGGCATTCCTTACGAGGAATGACATGGGCTGGATGGATATTAAGGGATGATGTGGATGGGAGGATCATGGCAGATCTGATAGATGGGATATGGATTGGATTCAAGGTAGATGGAGAAGGAACTTTCCCCTGAATGAGGAAATCATTTTTCTCAATAAGGTTGTGGAAGATTGACTGAAAGGCCTTATAATGTTTGATATCATGTCCCGGGGTATGATGATAAGTGCAACTGCAATTAGGATTGAACCATGATGGCTTGGGACCATAGGGATTAAAGGCTTTAATAGGAGGAAGTTTGATGGCAGATGTTTAAGTTAAATGTCAAAATATATCTGCGTATGACCCCATTGAAGTGTTTTGAGGAAGGTAACTCTTATGGGTTTTGATAGGATGTCTCAGCTTGGAGTTAGAAGAAGATGTGGATGTATACTGGATGTGTGAATTTTGTGTTTTGGAGGACAAATCAAATTTGGTTGAAGGATGGTATTGTTTGGATATGGATTGATTATTGCAAGATGTCGTAGATGGAAAAACTAATCTTGACATGGATGTTTTGGCATTGGATTGTTCACAACATGGAAAACCTGAATATTTCCGAGGATGTGTAGGGGACTGTTGGGGATGTTTTCCCTGAGCCATAGACTTCAACTGAGAAAATTTACCTCTAACAGGAATGACAATAATTTAAACCAGAGGATCTGATAGCGGTAGTGTGATTATTAATGGAGAAAATTTCCTAAAACAAGATGAAGATGTTAATGAAGAGATAGGTGTTTGTGTGATGTGATTAATGATATCTATGTGAGACATGGATTGTTTTGGTTTTGGCATGGGAAGAGTTCATTGTGTAGAGGGAGAAGGTAAAGCGTATTTATTTGATTTAGGTGGACGTGTTGGTACAGTAGTTGATTCAATGGGTATATTTGATAGGGTAACAAATCGAGAGGATGGGGTTGATGTGATAGAAGGATTGGGTAAAGTGTATTGGGGTAGACTGGGTAATGTGGCCATGGGCAAGGTTATAGGTACATATTTCAAGGTCAGGATAGGTGGATTTGTTGGTGTAATATATATATAAGGGTAGCTAGGATAGATAAAGATGTAGGCATTTTTGGAATCTGTGGAGACGTGGGTGACATGATAACCGATGGAGTAGACCTTATTGGTAAGGGTAATGCAGAAAATGTAGGAGCATTTTTGGACATAGAGGTAGAAGGGACTGTTTGTTTCATAAATGTTTCGAGGGGTAAGAATGATATTTTTCTAAAGGGATTAATGTCAAAGATGGGGTTACAAGGGTGCATGTTGTAGAACTAAGTTTAGTTGGGATGGTTTTGAACAATGTAGGTGTAGTAACAGGTGTATTTGAGGTAGATATGGGTGAAGAAATATATGGAAGATATGTAGGGATATGTGAGGATATGAAATAAGTGCTAAGGATGAATCTAATGTGGTAGATTGGAGTGTGTTTGAAGTGACGGAAGTGGATGGTAGGATCAATTTTGATATGGATGTGACAAGGATAGGAGAAGGTCTAGGTTCAAGACAGGTAGTGAAAGTTTATGTAGGTGTGACAGGTTCTGAATAAGGGATAGGGATAACGTCCATTGTGGGAACATGTGGATTTGGTGATAAGATGGGATCTTGATTGACAGTGTCAACCATACAAGCGTTTGATAGTTGAGATGTAAAGGGGGTAACGTGATTTGTTGGTGGTTGATTAGTTTGTGCAGTGGAGGTATCAATTTGGATATGCCCTCGATTTATGAGTTGTTGGACATGATATTTGAAGGAATGAAATTTCTCAATGTTGTGTCCTTTGACTCGATGATATTTACAAAAGTGGGCCTCGTGATACCAAATAGGCTTTGCTTGCGATTTGTCTACGGGTCGTATGGGAGGCAGTTGGATAGAGTTTAAGCTCATCAACTTATCAAATAAAGAATTGTATGATTCTCCTAAAGGAGTGTAATCAGCTGTTGATTGAGGGTATCATTGTTGAGACCATGTGCTTGGTGTAGATCAGGATGAGGGTTTAATGACCATAGTGTTGGCTACAACCTTGAACTCGTCATTATGTGTGAATTGTTTGGTGGATTCAATTTTTTATTTAGTTGAACTTAGTTTAAGATGACCCTACTCAATGGCACGGGTTTCGGGCTTATGAGCCATTGTGAAAGTTTCATCAAAGGTTTAGAATGATTGGATCTGTAAAGTGGATGATATATGTTTGGCACACGAACAAGAGAATAAGTCGATGAGTTCGGTTTGTGGGATAGCAAAGGATAGTTGGTTTATAACGTCATGCCACCGTGCAACAAAGTCGGCGATGGGATTGTTTTTATACTGTCGAATGGTATATAGATCAGCAACAGTGGTCTTGCGCATGATATTAATAGATAAGTGTTCTAAGAACAACTATGCAAGTTCAGTGAAAGAGAATAAGGAATTTCACAGGATACTATTATACCAGTCCATCCCGGGACCAGACAAAGACATGGGGAAAGTGCGAAGAAGTAGATCACGCTCATGCATAATAAGACAACGTGCATGTTTAAATGTGAGGAAATGTTGTTGGGGATCTTCTTTATTGTTGAACTTATTAAATGCAAGAAGTTTCCAATGAGGGGGATAGGGTTTGATTGGAATCGATGGATGAATCGGTTTGTTACAGATTTGTTCATAAGATAAGGTGTTTTTGGGTGCTACGGTAAGGGTTTTTAAACTGGCCAACCGATTCATTAAGGCATGAATTGAATCATTGGAGGTGTTTTAAGGTTGACATTGGATTGGTTGTATGGTTTTAAAAGTAGTTTGATAAGGCAAATGATGTGTTTGTCGGTGGGTGGGTGTTTGGTGAAGTGTCTGATAAGGTGGTTGATAAGTTTTTGGATAGGATGTTTGTGGAATGGTTTGATAAGATAGTTGATTAATTTGTGGATATGTAGGTGTTTTAGGAGCTGCTTGGCAAAGAATAACATGTGTCACAAGTTAGGATTGTTGCATATGCTGGTGTTGAGTAATAGGGGCATGACAATGAGCAGGGATATGTGTGTTAAGAATTGGAGATGACTGGGCAGGCCTATTAATGGAATTGTCAAAATGGGATGTGGGTGGAATATTATCCACCAAGTTTGGAGATTGGTAGGATTGAGAAATTAAAGGATATTTCTGGAGTAAGAAGTCATATATGGGGTTAGGAGGAGATATAAGTGTATCTAGAGGAGTAAGAGATGGTGGTGCGATCGATTTAGGAAGATTGGCTTGACAAGGGGTAAGAGGGTTGGTGTCAAGGTGGGGAGAATTTTGTATGACATGGTTCTCCTGAGGTGAGACCATGGAGACTGGAGATTGAGTGACTGAAGGCGTGGTTTTGAGTTTATAATCCTATCGGTCAAGATCTTCAGAAGAAGTAACTTTATTGGATAGAGTAGATTGTTGTTTTATCTCGATTTGAGAGGGAGCAACAATAGGTGTGAAATAGAGAAACATTTGTTTATCTATGTTGTTGACAAACAAATCAAGAAGAATATTTTTTAACATCATGATTAATTTAGAGGATGTGAACAGAAAAGAAAAGTAGGTAATGAAGGTTCCTAAAGGAGTCTAAGGCTGGTTTCAGGCAGTTATGGATTGGGAGATGTCTGAGATGGTTGTTTTTTGGGTGTTTAGGTCCCAATCAGTTAACCAGGTGAGAGAAATGTATTGATGTGTTAATTATGTTTGTGCAGTCTCAGGCAGTGTGTGATAAGTGAAATGTAGAGAGTTAAATTCTTTACTTAAGCTATGTGATCAGGAAGGATGTAGAAAGATCATTTTAAACCAAAATGAAATGTGACGTTCGATGTATACAAACACTCAGGAAAGGGAAAGTTAAATGTAGAAAAGAGAAAATAGAGAAAAATGAGAAACATCTTGAGAATCACTTATTGGTGTTATGTGATTACACGTGATAGCGATGTATTTTGAAAGCACCAGTTAGTGACTTGAAATGCCTGGGTACCCTGAAATGGCACCGTTTAGAGTTGCAGATAAGGCTAGTAAAAATGAGTGTTTTTTTTGGCAAAGCAAGTGATATCTGACGGCATTGTTAGATGGTCACGAATTTGCTGATTTCACCTGGAAAGAAGATAAATATAATTAGTTGATACGGTTAAGAAAGAAGATATAGATGTTGTTAAAAAGTTACTTCATATAAAAAAACAAGATAACAATAATGAAGCTAATTAATTTAGAAAAAATTTGTAGACCGACATTCGTATACAATAAGAGGAAATAAGCTATGAGAGCTATTAATAGACTATAAACTAAGGGATAAACTAAGAACTAGTATTATTATTAAAATAAATGATTATGAACTAATAAACATAGAAAACAAATGGTGAAATAAACAATTAAATGCTAAGATATACTATAAACTATCCGTAATAATAATAATAATAATAATCTATGAAAGAAGCTATGAAATGGACCTTATGAAAAGAACTTGGAGTAAATTAAATGATTTGAAATTGATTTAAGATGAGAAATGCATTTAATTCTTCAAGTGGAACGGTTCACACACACAACGCGGGCATTTTATAGATTGTTGATGCGTGTCTATGCTACAGTTGGACTATTTTCAGTCAGACATGCAAAAAGTGTCTCAACTTTACTCACCCACATGTGTGGGACCAACAAATTGACTTCCCACCACCGCAAGCACCAAGGGGTCATTCTACGTGGGGAAGAGTGTTTCCAAAAGGAAAATCAATTTACAAAGATGATCGATCATTTTGATGGAAAAGCAAACCAAATCAAATCTTTCCTTTAGAAAAAAGTAGAGTCAAAATTTGAATCTAGGAGGATGAGTAGATTGAAAATGGTTAGCTATATTACACATGGACGTGGCTCTTCACATGTTTGATTACATAATGAGACTCAAACTTGTTTCTATGGGGAGACTCTATAGCCACTACCCACAATGCTTGTGTGAAATCAAACCTGAGCTAGAAGCCGTTATTAGTCAAAAAATGAAATATACTTGCGTGAATTTGAAACAGAGTTGAAAACAGTCAGAAGGGTGCATCAAGCGTTGGAATCGTGTAATGTTTATACCTACAATGTGAAAAAAATTGTAAGCCGACTGCTAGAAGAAGACTATACAGTCACTGAACTATAATGTTTCTACGTATCCAAATGAGATACAAAGACTGTACAATCACTATCGCCAAAGCTTTACGTGCATTTGAAGTTGAGATAGAAACTGGTGTAAGCATCAAGCATCATAATTTTGTGAGTCAGTACTTAAGAATAATAATCCTCGTATCTTACTTATGAATGATGGTTTAGAACTTTGAGGATAGGCGCCTAGGACTCAAAATCCAGAAATTTAATCTTCTTGCTTTGTTTTGTGAGGTTCATAATGAAAGTGATGGTCTTTTATGTGGCCTTGGAAATTTTCTTGAAAATTAAATATGTCTTCTAATGTGATCGACTGTATATATCCTTCATGAATTCACTATTATGTTATAATTTCTAGACATTTTTTTACATTTTTACAAATCATGACTTTATGCCTATATTTTTTCTCTTGAATCACCTACTGTTGCTACTTCTATCCATTGACTGGGACATAAGTGCCATGCAGTCATGTAGTCACTCAGACACACACACAGAGATCCGAAGGCGTTGAATCTGAAGAAAAAAAAATTCTCAGGTTTCAGACCCATTTAGAAAAATTTCAACATATTACAGAAAGAGGAATCCATTTCCCCTACCACCTAATGGATGGATCGATCTGTATCATTGAATATTCATTCACAGATTTATATCGAATCCTACACTTTGTAGAAGTGAAATGAGTCTAAATACCCTAAGAGCTTAGATTTGGGGAGTTGTGTGGTGGCTTGACGTTGGTGGATGGCTGCGTTGGATGTGTAGGACTCTGTGGGAAGTGGGGTGGAGTGACTGAGTAGAAGGGAGAGAAGGGGATTGTAGCGCGGGCAGAGGGGAGTTGGTGGACATGCAAGTAGAGTGTAGCATAGGCGTGGGAGTAAGGGAGTAGTACAGTGTGTGGATGAAAGTGGTGTGAGTTCGATGGGAAGGAGAGGAGTGGAGAATTTTGCAAGAGCTCAGTGATTGGTGGGAGAAGATTCCACTGAGGTAAAGGAAATGGGAGGTCGTAGTAGTTGGAATGGAAGAGTAGGTATGAGAAGAGATAAGGGAAGTTAAGAGGACGTGTGGAGAAGTGTGGATGGGAGATGGGATGGGAAGAGGAGAGTGGAGCATGTGGGAAGAAAGAGACAGGTGGAAGGAAGATGGAGAATAATGAGGAGGGAACGAGTGGGCTCGGTGAGGAGAAGGGTAGGTCGGTTAGGGGGGAAGAAGGGAATGATAGGAAAGTGGTCAAGCTAGCCATGTTAGAGGAGAGAAGAGGTGGGGTGAAAGGTAGGGTATAGGTGAATAAAAGAAATTAATTAAATTTTAATGTATTTTATTGGTTTTTTGTTCTAATTAATTATTAATTATGTATGTAATTTATATTAATATCATTATGATTAATAATAAAAATACATTTGATAATGATTATAACAAGTTAATTAAAAACCTGAGCACATACCTCCGAGACAACTTAGACCATTGAATGGAAAGATGACACCACACGAAGGGCAATAATACTTAACCTTGTAAAAAGGTGAGTAAAAACAATGAAAGATGCAAAATATATATCACATGACAACAACTAAGTACAGTTAATTTCAAGATTTGTTCCCCATGCGAGTAGACTTCAACAGAAAACAAGAAGAGTGTGTGCCTCCTGGTGATTTCGAAGAGTGACCGTACTAACCTGAAATTGAAAAATACTAAGATATTGCAAACAAACAAGTTAGAAAAGATGAGTAAAATAACAAACAAAACGACTAGATCTAGGATCTGGTCCCATGGGGCGTGCCAAATTTTGATCTACGTTTCCAGCTTCTTATCCAAATGACTGTACGAGTAATCAAAAAACACTAAACAACATCGAGTATACAAGGGCTTAGTACCTTAGAGATGACAATGGATGATACGAGCACAAAGTTGATAAATGTATGGTATAAAGAAGCTAGATCTGCAAAACTGAAACAGATAAGATTATATTATAATATGCGGGGGTTATCCAGACAGTGCCAGTTCCAAGAGGATTTTAACTCCCTTGGAGGATGTCAACCCCCATGTCAGACAAGATAATAATAGATCATGAATAGTAGTAATGGAATATAAGATGAAAAGTAACTAAAATGACGAGGGAACTTAGCCTGTGCTCTATTATGGAAATGAACTTAGCATCTAGATGGTCAGATAACAAATTATGACAAAGATTTCTCCCTCAAACTGGCAGAACTTAGATAAGCTCTTTCTTCTCTTCTCTAGGCCTAGGTATCTCTAGGTATTTGATCCTTGAAATATGGGAGAGAAACCCATATTTATAACTTAGATGTGAGGTTAGATTTTGGGTTAACAGGTAACCAGGATTGATCAAAGTAACTTGAGTTAGGGATATGATGTGATCATGTGGGGACCACAACTTAAATTATTAGATGGAGTGGGGAGCATGATTGACATGGTGGGTGAGATAAAAGATTCCATTTAAAAAAAAAGGTGTCAGATGGGTGTATTAATACCCATGGATTAAATAAATTGTGAAGGATGGGGATATGCCAAAAGTTGAATTATCAAATGGGTCTAAGGGAGCCCATTTGATAATTAATCAAATAATGTGAGCAAATAGATAGGATTTTATTTAATTAAAAAAAAAGAGAAGCGAGGATGGAAATTGCGTGAATGTAAGATGACAAAGGGACGTTATACCAAAAATAGGTGTCTTCATTTACCCCTTTTTGTTGAGTGGTTTGTGATAGCAAGCCACGAGACAAAAACAAAAAGGGTTAGATGAAATATGTGTCTAAAGATGGATGAAGACATGACCAAAGGCAAGATGCCTCAGGAAAAAAAAGGATCGCAATAACAATGAAAAACAAAATGTATGGTGGTGACTTCAATATAACATCAATAGGGGACAATTCCGGTCTCAACGGAGAAAGACGACAATATTCTACAAACCAGTGGTGGGTGAAGACCACTGCAGTATGGATGTAAACCAAGATGACCAATGGGTCATAGGAAAACATCAAAATATGTGCAACTGAATGCAAAAGATGTGCGCAGTCCTTTGTTTGCGAGGAATCGTGTGAAAATCATGCGTCTACAAAAGGGACGAGGATGAAGATAATGATGCCCCAACACAAGGCACGAGAAGGCCAAGAATTGAGTTATATGTGTCTACAAGAATAAGGATGAAAATGGGCCCCAACATAAGACATAGATGGAATAATCATAAATGTGGGCAGGATGAGCAGATAGGATAGAAAGGTGAGATAAAATTTTCGAAAAGGGGGATAAATATAATGACAATCATGTTTCATAGAAAATATGCATAAGTGTTAGCAAATTAGAAGGTGAAGAAGAAAAAGAATCTTGTTTCTTAGACAAGTATGATAAAGATACTTTTGTGACAAAATAAAAGCAAAGCAAATATATGTATGGAAGAAAACAAGATTAGATAGGTGATGGTCATTATGGTATCTTCCAAGACAAAAATTTCAAAAGAATATAGGAAGAGATTCTTAGCAATGGATATGATGATTTCCCTGTGAGAGGACTGATGAATATAAAAGATGTGACAGGGTTCTCAAAAGAGAAGAGGTCAATTTTGCAAAGAGAAGAACAAGAACGGTGATGAAAGGGATAGATGATGATACATAAATGGAGAAACATTGGCATTGAATGTGAATGCCAGTTGTAAGGGATGTTAAGAAAGAGAAAAGGCAATAGATAGGAGGATTGTTTGATTATGAGAAGAGCAAGAAAGATTGAATATGAAGGTGACAGGGATATGGAATAGAGGGATGGAGATGGAGGAGGAGAAAATAAGGAATGAAATGGGAGGAAGAAGATAACAAAGAAGGATTATAGAGAAAGGGGGAAATGAAGAAGGACAAACAAAGAGAAGACAATAAAAGAACATAGCAGAGGATGAAATTATGAAAAAGAGAGAGAGATTTATTCAAGACGAAAGGCGTGATGAAGGATGGAGCAGAGGAAAATAGAGCGGTAATGGAAAAAGAAAGATATGATAGAGCAAAGAAAATTGAAGGAAACAGATCATAGTGAAGAAATCCAAGGCAAAGAATATGGAACTGACCACATGGAAATGCATGTGGATGATGAGATGATAAAGGAGATGGGATAATACTGAAGAGTCATGTTTTTGAAGGGGAAGTAAGGAGGAATTATGAGGTAAAATGGGGAGAAGGATGATGTAGAGGAAGTGAAATAAGACGAAGATCAAAAAGGAGGAGAAGACAACGAAGAAAATTATAAAGAAGGAAGAGAACCAAGAATGAAGATATTTGGTAAAGAATGAGAAGCATAATGAATGTAAAGAGAAACTTGAGGGAAGGAATGACATCGATTGGAAAAAAAACATAGATGTAGGGGATGAGGATATGTTGATGACGAGAAAATAGAGAGAGGGTGTATGATGAAGACAGTGAAGAAATTGGCAAGGAAGAATGGAAGATAGAGAGGTGGCAAGGAAAAAGAAAGGAAGGGATAGGAAAGGCAATGCCATTGAATGGATGTTAGGAGAAATCCATCAATAATGATCAGTAGGAAAATATGGGACAAAATATGAGACAAGGCAGAAAGTAAACGAAGAATGGGAGGGGGAACACCAATGAAGGGATGTTATGAGAAGTCCTCTGATAATGATCATAGGAAAGAGAGGAAGGAAGGAATGAAGATAGAGTGGAGAAGGTCAAAGAAAAGGATTCAGACTATGCAAAAATGGGGATGAGTGATTTTTAGGAGAAGTCCACTGATAATTACTTGCACAGAAATGGAAGATGATGATGAAAGAATGTTAGAGGGAGACTAATGATAACGACGGGTAAATATGGGGGTAGATATGTGGGAGAACTCTAGAATACAAAGTGGAAAGAGTAAAGAAAGGAGGGATAACTATGTGTAGGAAGATGAAGGTGAGGAGAGGATGTAGTGGATGAGAATGAATGAGAGAGAAATGAAGAAATAAGACACGAAATGAACAGAGAAGCAATGGTTAAGTAGATTACCTAGCGATAGATGATGGAGATGAAAAAGGGACCAGTAAGAAGTGGTGTTTGCATGAATGGAAGAGGAGATGAAAGGATGTGATGATGGGGAATGACGAGAAAATGTATATGGAGGGAATGTGGGTTAGTGGGGGAGTGCAAGATGACAAATCATGCTTAAGAGGGACTCTTAAGTAAGATCACCATGCTGCAAGAGGATTTAAGTAAGATCACCAAACAGGTAGCGACGATATGGAAGGAGGAACACAATATTGTATTGGATGCAGGTTTGGAATAGTTGGTTGGAATGGATGAGTATGATGAGAGGAAGGAGAAAACAAATGAGAAAGAGATGATGGGAGATGGAAGGATCAAGTGGCCAACCATTCTTAAGAGAAACTCTAAAGTAAGATTGCCCTACGACGGAGATGGTTAAGTAGGATCACCAAACAAAAGAAGAAGAAGAATGATGAAAAGACTAAGCAATGTATACCAAAAAGGAACAAGAGATGAAAGGAGGTGATATTAAAGTGATAACAAAGAAACAAAGGAGTGTGACATGAGTGGATGGAGGAATATATGCAACGTAGATGGAGAGTGTAAGGGAAATCCTTAACTGGGATGCCAACGTGGTGGTGGTGGTGATGTAAGAGTGTTAAGCATAAAAGGAGGAGTGGAAAGACGTTTGTGGTGGTGATTGTCATCTGTTGAAAGAGGAAATGGTGGAGAAGCTTCTACAATGGGAGGATCCAAGGAAGAAGATATACCTTAACTAAGGTTATCTAACTATATGGATGGCTAAGCAAGATTTTCAAACTGAAAGTGAAAGAGTAAAAGAGAAACTCAAGAGGAAAGACAAGTAAGATATCTGGCGTCGTGTAATGGGATAGAAAGGTGAGAAGGATGATGTGGAGACAAATGGTGATAACTGGACATGGAGAGTGAGGAGCAATAGATCAAAGATGACATTGAACATGTTGAGTGATAAGGAGCTGCAAGATAACAAACTTGCCTTGAGAAGGATCCTCACATAGGATTCGCAAACTGTAATGGTGATCAAGTAGAATTCACAAACCGAAAAGTGTATTTGCAAATGCATGCATGGAGATGATGGATAGATATAAAATTCATAGTGTGAAATTTGATGTGATTTTTATAAAAGATGATTTGGATGAGATGAATGGAACATAGTTGTAGCAAGGGTGTACAGGGAAACTATGTTTTGAACTGGATTGGAGATAAACAAGAAAGGTTACCCATCCAGGAATTGTACTTCTTCCTGATAGCAGGTGTTAATACATAACCAACGATAGTTAGTTATACCAAAAGATCATGAGGGAAATATGGATGAAAGATGCTCATAATCCTAATGTTGACATGACAAAGGGATTGAAGATGTGACTTGTACGTGGGAAGAGGGATCTCCAAAGGTGGTGTTCCTTAAGTCTATGCCCCAATTATGGGAAAGGGAAAAAAATAGCAAAAAGCTGATCAATTCGGGAAGCTTTCGGAAAATTTTGATAAAAGAAGTTTTATCAATGCGGAAAGCCTTCCACATGCTAGAATAACATAGTATCCATCCTTTGAGGGTGTGATCTAATTTATACATCATATAGATGACAAGAATTATATGATAGCCATCCTTCAAAGGATCGGTCTATTTCTTTTGATTTTGCTTGGATTTTGATTTGCATACTTCTCTTCTTTTTTTTCTTTTCTTTACATGAACAGCTGTCCTTCGAGGGATCAGTCTATTTTTGATATCTTTGATTTTTCCTTTTACATACTTGAGTTTGAGTTTCACTTGGGGGAGAGCTAGGAATAGCTAAGTAAACCACTTAAGAGGGGGTAAGGAATGTACAAGAGACACCCTGGACCCTTCGCATGGCTACAATAAGAGAACAAGAAGGTGACGGATGTAATGGTTATAGGATCACATCAAAGTAGTGAAGGTGGACTACATAATTCAGATTATTACAATAACAAATGGAAGGGGTTAAGGATGGAAAAATAATCTAAGGATGTAACTAAGTGCTCATTGGTAGATATGCTAATAGTAGACTAGTCACAAGTGCAATGCATTAAGAGGTTCCATTTCTGGTTTACCACCACGAGAGGGAAGACAGTGAAGTTGCAATAAGATGAGATGATAGCCAAATAGGAAATAAAACTAACATATGACCACAATGGTGGATTTAAATGAAAATAAATGATGCCCTAATAGAGACATAAACATAGAAGGACAATCATGGCCTCAAAGGAGGGCTTGATGAAATAAACGATGTCCCAAAAGAGACACACATATAACCATAATGGTGGACTTCGAAATAAATGGTGCCCCAAAAGAGACACAAATATGGCCACAAAGGTGGACTTGCAGAAAAGGTCCCTCAATGGAGAGGCAAACATGGCCTCAAAGGAGGTCTTAGAATGAGATGAGAATTTGGATATAATTAATTTTGATTGGATGGATGTGAAGGAGGTAGATAAAACAATGTCAAAGAGAAAATTCCCCTAGTAACAAAGGGGTTGTACAGATGAAATGTTCAAGGGCGAGGGAAGGTTGTTCCCCCAATGAGTTGAGTGTGAAGGAGGTAAAGGATTTCAAAAGACCTTAGATGATATTGTTTTAGATTTGGATGGGTTAAATGATTGGAGACCACAAGTGTGCTTAGTCAGATAAGTGACATTGATGAACAATGTAGGGCATTCCTTAGGAGGAATGACATAGGCTGGCTGAATATTAAGGGATGATGTGGATGGGAGGATCATGGGAGATCTGACAGATGGGATATGAATTATATTTAAGGTAGATGGAGACGAAACTTTCCCCTGAATGAGGAAATCATCTTTCTGAATAAGGTTGTGGACGATTGCCGAAAGGCCTTACAATGTTTGATATCATGGCACGGGGTACGATGATAAGCGTAACTGCAATTAGGATTGAACCATGATGGCTTGGGACCATAGGGATTAAAGGCTTTAATAGGAAGAATTTTGATGGTAGATGTTTGAGTTAAATGTCAAAATGTATCTGCGTATGACCCCATTGAAGTGTTATGAGGAAGGTAACTCTAATGGGTTTCGATAGGATGTTTCAGCTTGGAGTTATAAAACATGGATGTAGATTGGATGTGTGAATTTCATGTTTTGGAGGAAAAATAAATTTTGGTTGAAGGATGGTATTGTTTGGATGTGGATTGATTATTGCAAGATGTCGTAGATGGGAAAATTGATCCTGACATGGATATTGTGGCTTTGGATTGTTGAGAAGTGGGAAAACTTGAATATTTCTGAGGATGCGCAGGGGACTATCGAGGATGTTTTCCCCAAGCCTTAGACTTCAACTGAGAAGATTTACCTCTACCAAGAATGACAATAATTTCAACCAGAGGATCTGATAGTGGTGGTGTGATTATTAATGGAGAAACTGTCCTAAAACAACACAAAGATGTTAATGAAGAGATAGGTGTTTGTATGATGCGAATAATGATATCTATGTGAGACATGGATTGTTTTGGTTTTGGCATGGGAAGAGTTTATTGTGTAGAGGGAGAAGGTAAAGCATCTTTATTCAATTTAGGTGGATGTGTTGGTACAGTAGGTGATTAAGGGGTATATTTGATAGGGTAACAGATCCAGAGGATGGGGTTGATTTGATAAAAGGATTGGGTAAAGAGTGTTGGGTCAGACTGGGTGATGTGGCCACGGGCAAGGATATAGGTACATATGTCAAGGTCGGGATAGGTGGATTTGTTGGTGTAATAGATATAGGGGTAGCTAGGATAGATAAAGATGTAGGAATTTTTGGAATCTGTGGAGATGTGGGTGACATGATAACCGATGGAGTAGACCTTATTGGTAAGGGTAATGCAGCAAATGCAGGAGCATTTTCAGAAGTAGAGGTAGAAGGGACTGGTTGTTTCATAAATGTTTCAATGGGTAAGAATGATATGTTTGCTAAAGGGATTGATGTCAAAGATGGGGTTGCAAGGGTGCATGTTATAGAACTGAGTTTACTTGGGATGGTTGTGAGCAATGTAGGTGTAGTAACATGTGTATTTGAGGTATATGGGTGAAGAAATAGATGGGAGAGATGTAGAGATATGTGTGGATAGGAGTGGGGCTGAAATAAGTGCTAAGGATGAATCTAATGTGATAGATTGGAGTGTGTTTGAAGTGACGGAAGTGGATGGTACAATCAAATTTTATATGGATGTGACAAGGATAGGAGAAGGTGTAGGTTCAGGATAGGTAGGGAAAGTTGATGTAGGTGTGACAGGTTCTAAATAAGGGATAGGAATAGTGTCCACTGTGGGAACATGTGGAGTTGGTGATAAGATGGGATCTTGTTTGACAGTGTCATCCATACAACCATTTGATAGTTGAGATGTAAAGGGGGTAACGTGATTTGTTGGTGGTTGATTAGTTTGCGTAGTGGAGGTATCAATTTGGATATCCCCTCGATTTACGAGTTGTTGGACATAATCTTTGAAGGAACGACATCTCTTAATGTCGTGACCTTTGACTCAATGATATTTACAAAATTGGGCCTCATGATACCAAATAGGCTTGGCTTGCAAGTTGTCTACGGGTCGTATGGGAGGCAGTGGGATAGAGTTTACACTCATCAACTTATCAAATATAGAATTGTATGATTCTCCTAAAGGAGTGTAGTTGGTTGTTAATTGAGGATATTTTTGTTGAGACCATGTGCTTGGTGTAGATGGGGATGAGGGTTCAATGACCATAGTGTTGGCTACAGCCTTGAACTCATCATTATGTGTGAATGGTTTGGTGGATTCAATTTTTGACTTCGTTGAACTTAGTTTAAAATGACCCTACTCAATGGCACAGGTTTCAAGCTTCCGACACATTGTGAAAGCTTCATCAAAGGTTCGTAATGATTGGATATACAAAGTGGATGATATATTTTTGGCACACGAACGTGAGAATAAGTCGATGAGTTCGGTTTGTGGGATAGTGAAGGATAGTTGCTTTATAACATCATGTCATCGTGTGACAAAGTCAGCGATGGGCTTGATTTCATATTTTCGAATGGTATATATATCAGCAATAGTGGTATTGGGTGTGATATTGATAGAAAATTGTTTTAAGAATAATTGTGCATGTTGAGTGAAAGATAATAAGGAATGTCACGGGATAGTGTTATATAAGTCCAGCCTGAGACCAGACAAAGACATGGGGAAAGGACGAAGAAGTAGATCATGATCATGTGCAATAAGACAACATGTGTGTTTAAATGCGAGGAGATGTTGTGGGGGATCTTCTTTATTGTTGAAATTATTAAATGTAGGAAGTTTCAAATGAGGGGGATAGGGTTTGATTGGAACCAATGGATGAATCGGTTCGTTACAAATTTTTTCAAAGGATAAGGTGTTTTTGGGTGCTACAGTAAGGGTTTCTAAACTGGCCAACCAATTCATTAAGGCATGAATGAATCATTCGAGGTGTTGTAAGTTTGAGATTATATTACATGTGTGGTTTGAAAAGTAGTTTGTTAAGGCAAATGATGTGTTTGTGGGTGTGTGGGTGTTTGGTGAAGCGTCTGATAAGGTGGTTGATAAGTTTGTCGATAGGATGTTTGTGGAATGGTTTGATAAGACAGTTGATTAATTTGTGGATATGTAGGTGTTTGGGGAGCTGCTTGGCAAAGACTAACATGTGTCATAGGTTGGGATTGTTGCATAGGATGGTGTTGAGTAATAGGGGCATGATGATGAGTGGGAACATCTGTGTTAAGAATTGAAGACGACTAGGCAAGCCTATTAATGGAATTGTCAAAATGTGATGTGGCTGGAATGTGATCCACCAATTTTGGAGATTGGGAGGATTGAAAGATTATAGGAGATTTCTTGAGTAAGAAGTCATATATGGGTTTAAGAGGAGATTTGAGTGTATTTAGAGGAGCAGGAGATGGTGGTGTGATCGATTTAGGAAAACTGGCTTGACATGGGATAAGAGGGTTGTTGTCGAGGTGGGGTGAATTTTGTATGACATGGTTCTCCTGAGGTGAGACCATGGAGGCTGGAGATTGAGTGACTGAAGATGTGGTTTTGAGTTTAGATTCCTGTTGGTCGAGATCGTCAGAAGAAGTAACTTTATTGGATAGAGTAGATTGTTGTTTTGTCTTGATTTGAGAAAGAGCGACAATAGGTGTGAAATAGAGAAACATTTGTTTATGTATGTTGTTGACAAAAAAATCAAGCAGAATATTTTTAACATCATGATTAATTTAGAGGATGTGAACAGAAAAGAAAATTAGGTAATGAAGGTGCCTAAAGGAGTCTAAGGCTGGTTTCAGGCAGTTATGGATTGGGAGATGTCTGAGATGGTTACCTGTTGGGTGTTTAGGTCCCAATCAGTTAACCAGGTGAGAACAATGTATTGATGTGTTAATTATGTTTGTGCAGTCTCAGGCAGTGTGTGATAAGTGAAATGTAGAGAGTTAAATTCTTTACTTAAGCTATGTGATCAGGCAGGATGCAGAAAGTTCATTTTAAACCAAAATGAAATGTGACGTTTGATGTATACAGACACTCAGGAAAGGGAAAGTTTGATGTAGAAAAGAGAAAATAGAGAAAATGAGAAACACCTGGAGAATCACAAATTGGTGTTATGTGATTGCATGTGATAGCGATGTATTTTGAAAGCGCCAGTTAGTGACTTGAAACACCCAGGTACCTTGAAATGGCACTGTTTAGAGTTATGGATGAGGCCAGTAAAAATGAGAGTTTTTTTTTTGCAAAGCAAGTAATATCTGATGGTGTTGTTGGATGGTCGTGAATTTGCTGATTTCACCTGGAAAATAAGATAAATATAATTAGTTGATATGCCTAATAAAGAAGATATATATGTTGTTAAAAATTTACTTCGTAAAAAAACAAGATAACAATAATGAAGCTAATTAATTAAGAAAAAGTTATAAACCAACATTCGTATACAATAAGAGGAAATAAGCTACGAGAGCTATTAATAGACTATAAACTAAGGGATAAACTAAGAATTGGTATTATTATTAAAATAAATGATTATGAACTAATAAACATAGAAAACAAATGGTGAAATAAATGGTTAAATGATAAGATATACTATAAATTATCCGTAATAATAATAATAATAATATATGAAAGAAGCTATGAAATGGACCTTATGAAAAGAACTTGGAGTAAATTAATTGATTAAAAATCGATTTACGATGAGGAATGCATTTAATTCTTCAAGTGGAATGGTTCACACACACAACATGGGTGTTTTATAGATTTTTGATGCATTTCTATGCTACAGTTGGACTATTTTCAATCAGACATGCAAAAAGTGTCTCAACTTTACTCACCCACATGTGTGGGACCAACAAATTGACTTCCCACCACCGCAAGCACCAAGGGGTCATTCTACGTGGGGAAGAGTGTTTCCAAAAGGAAGATCAATTTACAAAGATGATGGATCGTTTTGATGGAAAAGCAAGCCAAATTAGATCTTTCCTTTAGGAAAAATCAGAGTCAAAATTTGAATCTAGGAGGACAAGTAGATTGAAAACGGTTAGTTATATTACACATGGATGTGGCTCTTCACATGTTTGATTGCATAATGAAACTCAAACCTGTTTCTATGAGGAGACTGTATAGCCACTACCCACAACGCTTGTGTGAATTCAAACCTGAGCTGGAAGCCGTTATTAGTAAAAAAATGAAATCTACTTACATGAATTTGAAATAGAGTTGAAAATAGTTGGAAGGGTGCATCAAGCGTTGGAATCGTGTAATGTCTATACCTGCAATGTGAAAAAAAATTGTAAGCCAACTGCTAGAAGGAGACTCTACAGTTACTAAACTATAGTGTTTCTACGTATCCAAATGAGATACAAAGATTGTACAAGCACTATCGTCAGAGCTTTACGTGCATTTGAAGTTGAGATAGAAACTAGTGTAAGCATCAAGCATCGGAATTTTGTGAGTCAGTACTTAAGAATAATAATCCTCGTATCTTACTTATGAATGATTGTTTAGAACTTTGAGGATAGGCGCCTAGGACTCAAAATCCAAAAATTTAATCTTCTTGCTTTGTTTTGTGAGGTTCATAATGAAAGTGATGGTCTTTGACGTGGCCTTGGAAATTTTCTTGAAACTTAAATATGTCTTCTAATGTGATCGACTGTATATATCCTTCATGAATTCACTATTATGTTATAATTTCTAGACATTTTTTTACATTTTTACAAATCATGACTTTATGCCTATATTTTCTCTTGAAGCACCTACTATTGCTACTTCCATCCATTGATTGGGACATAAGTGCCATGCAGTCATGTAGTCACTCAGACACACACACAGAGATCCAGAGGCGTTGAATCTGAAGAAAATTCTCAGGTTTTGGACCCATTTAGAAAAATTTCATCATATTACAGAAAGAGGAATCCATTTCCCCTATCGCCTGATGGATGGATCAATCTGTATCATTGAATATTCATTCGTGGATTTAAATCGAATCCTACACTTTGTAGAAGTGAAATGAGTCTAAATATCCTAAGAGCTTAGATTTGGGGAGTTGTGTGGTGGCTCAGCGTTGGTGGATGGCTGCATTGGATGTGGAGGACTCTGTGGGAAGTGGGGTGGAGTGACTAAGTAGAAGGGAGAGAAGGGGATAGTAGCGTGGGCAGAGGAGAGTTGGTGGACATGCGAGTAGAATGCATCGTAGGCGTGGGAGGAAGGGAGTAGTATAGCGTGTGGATGAAAGTGGTGTGAGTTCAATGGGAAGGAGAGGAGTGGAGAATTTTGCAAGAGCTCAGCGATCGGTGGGAGAAGATTCCACTGAGGTAAAGGAAATGGGAGGTCGTAGTAGTTGGAATGGAAGAGTAGGTATGAGAAGAGAGAAGGGAGGTTAAGAGGATGTGTGGAGAAGTGTGGATGGGAGATGGGATGGGAAGAGGAGAGTGGAGCTCGTGGGAAGAAAGAGACAGGTGGAAGGAAGATGGAGAACAATGAGGAGGGAACGAGTGGGCTCGGTGAGGAGAAGGGTAGGTCGGTTGGGGGGGAAGAAGGGAATGATAGGAAATTGGTCGAGCTAGCCATGTTAGAGGAGAGAAGGGAATGGAAAGATGACACCACATGGAGGGCAATAATACAAAACCTTGTAAAAAGGTGAGTAAAAATAATGAAAGATGCAAAATATAGATCACATGGCGACAACTAAGTAAGTACAGTTAATTTCAGGATTTGTTCCCCATGCAAGTAGATTTCAACAGAAAACAAGAAGAGCACGTACCTCCTGGTGATTTTTATGAGTGACTATACTAACCTAAAATCAAAAATTACTAAGATATTGCAAACAAACAAGTTAGAAAAGATGAGTAAAATAACAAAAAAAATGCCCAGATCTAGGATCTGGTCCAACCGAGCGTGCCAAATGTTGATCTGCGTTTCTAACTTCCTGTATAGATGAGTGTATGAGTAATCAAGAAACACTAAACAACGTCGAGTATACAAGGGCTTAGAACCTTGGAGATGCCGATGGATAATACGGGCGCAAAGTTGATAAATGTATGGTATAAAGAAGCTAGATCTATGAAACTAAAACAGATAAGATTAGATTACAATATACGGGGGTTTCCCAGAAAATGCCTGTTCTAAGAGGATTTTAACTCTCTTGGAGGATGTCAACCCCTGTGTCAGACAATGTAATAACAGATCATGAACAATAGTAATGGAATATAAGACGAAAAGTAACTAAAATGACGAGGGAACTTAGCTTGTGCTTTGTTATGGAAATGAACTTGGCATCCAGATGGTCAGATAACAAATTATGACAAATATTTCTCCCGCAAACTGGCAGAACTTAGATAAACTCTTTCTTCTCTTCTCTAGGCCTAGGTATCTCCAAGTCTTCGATCCTTGAAATATGGGAGAGAAACCCATATTTATAACTTAGATGTGAGGTTAGATTTGGGGTTAACAGTAACCGGGGTTGATTAAAGTAACTTGAGTTAGGGATATGATGTGATCACATGGAAAGCATGGCTTGAATGATTAGATGGAGTGGGAAGCATGATTGACACGGTGGGTGAGATAAAAGATTCTATTTTTTAAAAAAGGTGTCAGATGGGTGTATTAATACCCATGGATTAAATAATTTGTGAAGGATGAGGATATGCCAATAGTTGAATTATCAAATGGGTCTACATGGAGCCCATTTTATAATTAATCAAATAATGTGAGCAAATAGATAGGATTTTATTTAATTTAAGAAAAAGAGAAGCGATGATGGAAATTTTGTGAATGTAAGATGACGGAGGGACGCTATACCAAAAATAGGTTTCTACATTTGCCCCTTTTTGTTGAGTGGTTTGTGATAGCAAGCCATGAGACAAAAACTAAAATGGTTAGATGAAATATGTGTCTAAAGATGGATGAAGACATGACCAAAGACAAGATGCCTTGGGAAAAAAAAGGATCGCAATAATAATGAAAAACAAAATGTATGGTAGTGACTTCAATATCACATCGGTAGAGAACAATTGCAGTCTCAACGGAGATAGACGACAATATTCTACAAACTAGTGAGTTTGTGAAGACCACTACAGTATGGATGTAAACCAAGATGACCAATGGGTCATAGGAAAACATCAAAATATGTGCCACTGAATGTGAAAGATGTGCGCAATCCTTTGTTTGCGAGGAATCATGTGAAAATCATGCGTCCACAAAAGGGACGAGGATGAAGATAATGATGCCCCAGCACAGGGCATGAGAAGGACAAGAATTGAGTTATATGTGTCTACAAGTATAGGGATGAAAAGGTGCCCCAACATAATACATAGATGGAATAATCATAAATGTGGGCAGGATGAGAAGATAGGATTGAAAGGTGAGATTAAATTTTCTAAAAGGGGGATAAATATAATGACAATCATGTTTCATAGGAAATATGCATAAGTGTTAGCAAATTATAAGGTGAAGAAGACAAAGAATTCTTGTTTCTTCAACAAGTATGATAAAGATACTTTTGTGACAAAACAAAAGTAGATCAAATATATGTATGGAAGAGAACAAGATTAGATAGGTGATGGCCATTATGGTATCTTCAAAGACAAAAATGTCAAAAGAAGATGAGAAGAGATTCTTAGCAATGGATATGATGATTTTCTTGCAAGAGGACTGACGAAGATAAAAGATGTGACAGGGTTCTCAAAATAGAATAGGTCAATGTTGTAAAGAGATGAACAAGAACAATAATGAAAGGGATAAATGGTGATACATAAACGAAGAAACATTGGCATTGATTATGAATGCTACTTGTAAGGGATGTTGAGAAAGAGAAAAGGGAATAGAGAGGAGGATTGGTTGATTATGAAAAGAGCGAGAAAGATTGAATATGAAGGTGACAGGGATATGGAATAGAGGGACAGAGATGGAGGAGGAGAAAATAAGGAATGAAAGGGGAGGAAGAAGATAACAAAGAAGGATTATAGAGAAAGGGGGAAATGAAGGACAAACAAAGAGAAGACAATAAAAAAATAGAGCAGAGGATGAAATTATGAAAAATAGAGAGAGATTTATTCAATATGAAAGGCATGATGAAGGATGGAGTAGAGGAAAAGAGAGAGGTAATGGAAAACGAAAGAGATGATAGAGCAAAGAAAATTGAAGGAAACATATCATAGTGAACTGACCGCATGGAAAGTCATGTGGATGATGCGATGATAAAGGAGATGGGATAATGCTGAAGAGTCGGGTTTTCGACGGGGAAGTAAGGAGGAAGTGTGAGGTAAAATGGGGAGAAGGACGATGTAGAGGAAGTAAAATAAGATAAAGATCAGAAAGGAGGAGAAGACAAAGAAGAAAATTATGTAGCAGGAAGAGAACCAAGAATGAAGATATTTGGTAAAGAGTGAGAAGCATAAGGAATGTAAAGAGAAACTTGAGGGAAGGAATGACATCGATTGGAAGAAATGGAGATGTATGGGATGAGGATATTCTGAAGACAAGAAAATAAAGAGAGGGTGTATGATGAAGATAGTGAAGAAATTGGCAAGGAAGAATGGAAGATAGAGAGGTGGTAAGGAAAAAGAAAGGAAGGGATAGGAAAGGCAATGCCAGAGAATGGATGTTAGGAGAAATCCATCGATAATGATCAGTAGGAAATGTTGGAAAAAAATATGAGACAAGGTAGAAAGTAAATGAAGAATGGGAGGGGGAACGCCAATGAAGGGATGTTAGGAGAAGTCCTCCGATAATGATCAGAGGATACAGAGGAATAAATGAAGATAGAATGGAGAAGGTCAAAGAAAAGCATTCAGACTGTGCAGAATGGGGATGAGTGATTTTTAGGAGAATTCCACTGATTATTACAAGCATGGAAATGGAAGATGATGATGAAATAATGTTAGAGGGAGAGAAATGATAATGATGGGTAAATATGGGGGTAGATATGTGGGAGAACTCTAGAAGATGGAGCAGAAAGAGTAAAGAAAGGAGGGATAACGATGTGTAGGAAGATGAAGGCAAGGAGAGGATGTAGTGGATGAGAATGAATGAGAGAGAAATGAAGAAATAAGACACGAAATGAATGGAGAAGCAACGGTTAAGTAAGATTACCCAGCGATGGATGATGGAGATGAAAAAGGGACCAATAAGAAGTGGTGTTTACGTGAATGGAATAGGAGGTGAGAGGATGTGATGATGGGGAATGATGAGAAAATGTAGATGGAGGGAATGTGGGGTAGTGGGGGAGTGTAGGATGAAAAATCATTCTTAAGAGAGACTCTTAAGTAAGATCGCCATGCCGCAGGAGGAATTAAGTAAGATCACCAAACTAGTAGTGACGATATGGAAGGAGGAAGACAATATTGTATTGGATGCAGGTGTGGAAGAGTTGGTTGGATTGGATAAGTACGATGAGAGGCGGGAGACAAAAGATGAGGAAGAGATAATAGGAAATGGAAGGATTAGGTGGCCAACCATTCTTAAGAGAAACTCTTAAGTGAGATTGTCATGTGATGGAGATCGTTAAGTAAGATTGCCAAACCGAAGAAGAAGAATGATGAAAAGACTAAGCAGTGTATACCAAAATGGAACAAGAGATGAAAGGAGGTGATATTAAAGTGATGACAAAGAAACAAAGGAGTGTGACATGATTGGATGGAGGAACATATGCAACGTAGATGGAGATTGTAAGGGAAATCCTTAACTGGGATGCCCACGTGGTGGTGGTGGTGATGAAAGAGTGTTAAGCAGAAAAGGAGGAGTGGAAAGACGTTTATGGTGGTGATTTTTGTCTGTTGAAAGAGGAAATGGTGGAGAAGCTTCTATAGCGGGATGATCCAAGGAAGAAGATATACCTTAACTAAGGTTATCTAACTATATGGATGGTTAAGCAAGATTTTCAAACTGAAAGTGAAAGAGTAAAAGAGAAACTCAAGAGGAAAGACAAGTAAGATATCTGGCGTCGTGCAAGGGGATAGAAAGGTGAGAAGGATGATGTGGAGACAAATGGTGATAACTGGACATGGAGAGTGAGGAGCAATAGATCAAAGACGACATTGAACATGTTGAGTGATAAGGAGCTGCAAGATAACAAACTTGCCTTGAGAAGGATCCTCACATAGGATTCACAAACTGTAATGGTGATCAAGTAGAATTCACAAACCGAAAAGTGTATTTGCAAATGCATGCATGGAGATGATGGATAGATATAAAATTCATAGTGTGAAATTTGATGTGATTTTTATAAAAGATGATTTGGATGAGATGAATGGAACATAGTTGTAGCAAGGGTGTACAGGGAAACTATGTTTTGAACTGGATTGGAGATAAACAAGAAAGGTTACCCATCCAGGAATTGCACTTCTTCTCGATAGCAGGTGTTAATATATAAAAAATGATAGTTAGTTATACCAAAAGATCATGAGGGAAATATGAATGAAATATGCTCATAATCCTAATGTTGACATGACAAAGGGATCGAAGATGTGACTTGTACGTGGGAAGAGGGATCTCCAAAGGTGGTGTTCCTTAAGTCTATACCCCAACTCTGGGAAAGGGAAATAAATAATAGCAGAAAGCTGATCAATGCAGGAAGAATTCTGAAAACTGTTGATAAAAGAAGTTTGATCAATGCGGAAAGCCTTCCAGATGCCATAATAACATAGTATCTATCCTTCGAGGGTATGGTCTACTTTATACATCATATGGATGACAAGAATAATATGATAGCTGTCCTTCAAGGGATCTGTCTATTTCTTTTGATTTTTCTTTGATTTGAATTTGCATACTTTTCTTCTTCTTTTTTTGTTTTCTTTGCATTAACATTTGTCCTTCGAGGGATCAGTCTATTTTTGATAACTTTAATTTTGCCTTTTACATACTTGAATTTGAGCTTCACCTAGGGGAGGGCTGGGAATAGCTAAGTAACCCACTTAAGAGGTGGTAAGGAATGTACAAGAGACACCCTGGACCCTTTGCATGGCTGCAATAAGAGAACGAGAAGGTGACAAATGTAACGGTTACGGGATCACTTCAAAGTGGTGAAGGCAGACCACATAATTCAAATTATTACAATAATAAATGGAAAGGGCTAAGGATGGAAAAATAATCTAAGGATGTAACTAAGTGCTCATTGGTAGATATTCTAACAGTAGACTAGTCGCAAGTGCAATGCATTAAGAGGTTCCATTTCTAGTTTACCACCACGAGAGGGAACACAGTGAAGTTGCAATAAGATAAGATAATAGCCAAATAGGAAATAAAACTAAAAAATGACCAGAATGGTGGATTTAGATGAAAACAAATGATGCCCTAATAGAGACATAGACATAGAAGGACAATCATGGCCTCAAAGAAGGGCTTCATGAAATAAACGGTGTCTCAAAAGAGACACACATATAGCCACAATGGTGGACTTTGAAATAGATGGTGCCCCAGAAGAGACACAAATATGGCCATAAAGGTGGACTTGGAGAAAAAGGTCCCTGGAGAAAAAGGTCCCTCAATGGAGAGGAAAACATGGCCTTAAAGGAGGTCTTAGAATGAGATGAGAATTTGGATATAATTAATTTAGATTGGATGGATGTGAAGAAGGTATATAAAACAATGTCATATAGCGAAGTCCCCTATTAACAAAGGGGTTGTACACATGAGATGCTCAAGGGCAAGGGAAGGTTGTTCTCCCAATGAGTTAAATGTGAAGGAGGTAAATTATGTCGAAAGAGGTTAGATTAGATTGTTTTAGATTTGGATGGGGTAAATGATCGGAGACCACAAGTGTGCTTAGTAAGATAAGCGACATTGATGAACAATGTAGGGCATTCCTTAGGAGGAATGACTTGGGCTAGATGGATATTAAGGGATGATGTGGATGGGAGGATCATGGCAGATCCTACAGATGGGATATGGATTGGATTCAAGGTAGATGGAGAAGAAACTTTCGCCTGAATGAGGAAATCATGTTTCTTAATAAGTTTGTGGATGATTGACCGAAAGGCCTCACAATGTTTGATATCATGGCTCGGGGTACGATGATGAGTGCAACTATAATTAGGATTGAACCATGATGGCTTGGGACCATAGGGATTAAAGGCTTTAATAGGAGGAAGTTTGATGGTACATGTTTGGGTTGAATGTTGAAATGTATTTGCGTATGACCCCATTGAATTGTTATGAGGAAGGTAACTCTTATGGGTTTTGATAGGATGTCTCAGCTTGGAGTTAGAAGAAAACGTGGATGTAGATTGGATGGGTAAATTTCATGTTTTGGAGGACAAATCAAATTCGGTTGAAGGATGGTATTTTTTGGATGTGGATTGATTATTGCAATATGTTGTAGATGGAAAAACCGATCCTGACATGGATGTTGTGGCATTGGATTGTTGAGAAGAGGGAAACCCTGAATATTTCTGAGGATGTGTAGGGGACTGTCAGGGATGTTTTCCCCGAGCCTTAGACTTCAACTGAGAATATTTACCTCTAGCAGGAATGACAATAATTTCAACCAGAGGATCTGATAGTGGTGGTGTGATTATTAATGGAGAAACTGTCCTAAAACAACATGAAGATGTTAATGAAGAGATAGGTGTTTGTATGATGTGATTAATGATATCTATGTGAGACATGGATTGTTTCGGTTTTAGCATGGGAAGAGTTTACTGTGTAGAGGTATAAGGTAAAGCATCTTTATTCAATTTAGGTGGATGTGTTGGTATAGTAGGTGATTCAAGGGGTATATTTAATAGGGTAACAGATTAAGAGGATGGGGTTGATTTTATAGAAGGATTGGGTAAAGAGTATTGGTTTAGACTGGGTGATGTGGCCACGGGCAAGGATATAGGTACATATGTCAAGATTGGGATAGGTGGATTTGTTGGTGTAATAGATATAGGGGTAGTTGGGATAGATAAAGATGTAGGCATTTTTGGAATCTGTGGAGATGTGGGTGACGTGATAACCGATGGAGTAGACCTTATTGGTAAGGGTAATGCAACAAATGCAAGAGCATTTTCAGACGTAGAGGTAGAAGGGATTGGTTGTTTCATAAATGTTTCGATGGGTAAGAATGATATTTTTGCTAAAGGGATTGATGTCAAAGATGGGGTTACAAGGGTGCATGTTATAGAACTGAGTTTAGTTGGGATGGGTGTGAGCAATGTAGGTGTAGTAACATGTGTATTTGAGGTATATATGGGTGAAGAAATAAATGGGAGAGATGTAGAGATATGTGTGGATACGAGTGGGTCTGAAATAAGTGCTAAGGATTAATATAATGTGGTAGATTGGAGTGTGTTTGAATTGATGGAAGTGGATGGTACGGTCAAATTTTATATGGATGTGACAAGGATAGGAGAAGGTGTAGGTTTAGGACAGGTAGTGAAATTTGATGTAGGTGTGATAGGTTCTAAATAAGGGATAGGAATAATGTCCATTGTGGGAACATGTGGAGTTGGTGATAATATGGGATCTTGATTGACTGTGTCAACCATACAAGCGTTTGATAGCTGAGATGTAAAGGGGGTAACATGATTTGTTGGTGGTTGATTAGTTTATGTAGTGGAGGTATCAATTTGGATATCCCCTAGATTTACAAGTTGTTGGAAATGATCTTTGAAGGAACAACGTCTCTCAATTTCATGACCTTTGACTCGATGATATTTACAAAAGTGGGCCTTGTGATACCAAATAGGCTTGGCTTGCAAGTTGTCTACGAGTCGTATGGGAGGCAGTTGGATAGAGTTTGCGTTCATCAACTTATCAAATACATAACTGTATGATTCTCCTAAAGTAGTGTAGTTGGATGTTGATTGAGGAGATTGTTGTTGAGACCATGTGCTTTGTTTAGATGGGGATGATGGTTCAATGACCATAGTGTTGGCTGCAACCTTGAACTCATCATTATGTGTGAATGGTTTGGTGGATTCAATTTTTGACTTAGTTGAACTTAGTTTAAGATGACCCTACTTAATGGCACGGTCTTCAACCTTGCAAGCCATTGTGAAATCTTCATCAAAGGTTCAGAATGATTGGATACTGTTATATCAGTCTAGCCCAGGATCAGACAAAGACATGGGGAACGTGTGAAGAATTAGATCACGATCATGAACAAAAAGACAACATGTGTGTTTAAATGTGAGGAGATGTTGTTGGGGATCTTCTTTATTTTTGAACTTATTAAATGTAGGAAGTTTCAATAAGGGGGATAGGGTTTGATTGGAACTGATGGATAAATCGGTTTGTTACAAATTTGTTCATAGGATAAGGTGTTTTTGGGTGCTACGGTAAGGGTTTCTAAACTGGCCAACTGATTCATTAAGGCATGAATTTAATCATTCGAGGTGTTGTAAGGTTGAGATTGGATTGGTTGTGTGGTTTGAAAAGTAGTTTGATAAGGAAAATGATGTGTTTATGGGTGTGTGGGTGTTTGGTAAAGCATTTAATAAGTTGGTTGATAAGTTTTTGGATAGGATGTTTGCGGAATGGTTTGATAAGACAATTGATTAATTTGTGGATATGTAGGTGTTTGGGGAGCTTCTTGGAAAAGACTAACATGTGTCACAGGTTGGGATTGCTGCATAGGTTGGTGTTGAGTAATAGTGTCATGACAATGAGCGGGGATATGTGTGTTAAGAATTGGAGATGACTGGGTAGGCCTATTAATGGAATTGTCAAAATGGGATGTGGGTGGAATGCTATCCACCAATTTTGGAGATTGGGACGGTTGAGAGATTTCTAGAGATTTCTAGAGTAAGAAGTCATATATGGGGTTAGGAGGAGATATGAGTGTATCTAAAGGAGCAGGAGATCGTGCTGCGATTGATTTAGGAAGACTGGCTTGATGGGGGATAGTAGGTTTGATGTCAAGGTGGGGAGAATTTTACATGACATGGTTCTCCTAAGGTGAGACCTTGAAGACTGGAGATTGAGTGATTGAAGGCATGGTTTTGAGTTTAGACTCCTATCGATCGAGATCGTCAGAAGAAGTAACATTATTGGATAGAGTAGATTGTTGTTTTGACTCGATTTGAGAGAGAGCGACAATAGGTGTGAAATAGAGAAACATTTATTTATGTATGTTGTTGACAAACAAATCAAGCAGAATATTTTTTAACATCATGATTAATTTAGAGGATGTGAACAGAAAATAAAAGTAGGTAATGAAGGTGCCTAAAGGAGTCTAAGGTTGGTTTCAGGCAGTTATGGATTGGGAGATGTCTGAGACGGTTTCCTGTTGGGTGTTTAGGTCCCAATCAGTTAACCAAGATAGAGGAATGTTTTTATGTGTTAATTATGTTTGTGCAGTCTCAGACAGTTTGTGTCAAGTGAAATGTAGAGAGTTAAATTCTTTACTTAAGCTATGTGATCAGGAAGGATGTAGAAAGTTTATTTTAAACCAAAATGAAATGTGACGTTCAATGTATTCAGACACTGAGGATAGAGAAATTTTGATGAAGAAAAGAGAAAATAGAGAAAAATGAGAAATACCTGGAGAATCGCTTATTGCTATTATGTGATTGCATGTGATAGTGATGTATTTTGAAAGCACCAGTTAGTAACTTGAAACACCCAGGTACCTTGAAATGGCATCGTTTAGAGTTGTGGATGAGGCCATTAAAATGAGTGTTTTTTTTGCAAAGCAAGTGATATCTGACGCCGTTGTTGGATGGTCACAAATTTGCTGATTTCACCTAGAAAATAAGATAAATATAATTAGTTGATATGGTTAAGAAAGAAGATATAGATGTTGTTAAAAAGTTACTTCGTACAAAAAACAAGATAACAATAATGAAGCTAATTAATTAAGAAAATGTTGTAGACCGACATTCGTATACAATAAGAGGAAATAAGCTACGAGAGATATTAACAGACTATAAACTAAGTGATAAACTAAGAACTGGTATTATTATTAAAATAAATGATTATGAACAAATAAACATAGAAAACAAATGGTGAAATAAATGATTAAATGCTAAGATATACTATTAACTATCCATAATAATGATAATAATAATCTATGAAAGAAGCTATGAAATGGACCTTATGAAAAGAACTTGGAGTAAATTAATTGATTAAAAATCGATTTACGATGAGGAATGCATTTAATTCTTCAAGTGGAACGGTTCACACACACAACGTAGGTTTTTTATAGATTTTTGATGCATTTCTATGCCACAGTTGGACTATTTTCAGTTAGACATGCAAAAAGTGTCTCAACTTTACTCACCCACATGTGTGGGACCAACAAATTGACTTCCCACCACCGCAAGCACCAATGGGTCATTCTACGCAGGGAAGAGTGTTTCCAAAAGGCATATCAATTTACAAAGATGATGGGTCATTTTGATGGAAAAGCAAACCAAATCAAATCTTTCCTTTAGAAAAAAGCAGAGTCAAAATTGGAATCTAGGAGGATGAGTAGATTGAAAACGGTTAGCTATATTACACATGGATGTGGCTCTTCACATGTTTGATTGCATAATGAGACTCAAACTTGTTTCTATGAGGAGACTCTATAGCCACTACCCAAAATGCTTGTGTGAATTCAAACCTGAGCTAGAAACCGTTATTAGTCAAAAAATGAAATATACTTGCGTGAATTTGAAACAGAGTTGAAAACAGTCGGAAGGGTGCATCAAGCGTTGGAATCGTGTAATGTCTATACCTGCAATGTGAAAAAAATTGTAAGCCGACTGCTAGAAGAAGACTGTATAGTCACTGAACTATAATGTTTCTACATATCCAAATGAGATACAAAGACTGTACAATCACTATCACCAAAGCTTTACGTGCATTTGAAGTTGAGATAGAAACTGGTGTAAGCATCAAACATCGAAATTTTGTGAGTCAGTACTTAAGAATGATAATCCTCGTATCTTACTTATGAATGATGGTTTAGAACTTTGAGGATAGGCGCCTAGGACTCAAAATCCAAACATTTAATCTTCTTGGTTTGTTTTGTGAGGTTCATAATGAAAGTGATGGTCTTTGACGTGACCTTGGAAATTTGCTTGAAACTTAAATATGTCTTCTAATGTGATCGATTGTATATATCCTTCATGAATTCACTATTACGTTATAATTTCTAGACAATTTTTTACGTTTTTAAAAATCACAACTTTGTGCCTATATTTTTCTCTTGAATCACCTACTATTGCTACTATCGTCCATTGACTGGGACATAAGTGCCATGCAGTCACTCAGAAACACACATAGATTTGGAGGAGTTGAATCTGAAGAAAAAAATTGCTCAGGTTTCAGACCCATTTAGAAAATTTTCATCATATTACAGAAAGAGGAATCCATTTCCCCTGTTGCCTGATGGATGGATCAATCTATATCATTAACTATTCATTCGCGGATTTAAATCGAATCCTACACTTTGTAGAAGTGAAATGAGTCTGAATACCCTAAGAGCTTGGATTTGGGGAGTTGTGTGGTGGCTCGGTGTTGGTGGATGGCTACGTTGGATGTGGAGGACTCCATGGGAAGTGGGGTGGAGTGATTGAGTAGAAGGAAGAGAAGGGGATAGTAGCGCTAGCAGAGGAGAGTTAGTGGACATGTGAGTAGAGTGCAGTGTAGGTATGGGAGGAAGGGAGTAGTACAGCATGTGGATGAAAGTGGTGTGAGTTCGGCGGGAAGGAGAGGAATGGATAATTTTGCAAGGGCTCAGTGAGCAGTGGGAGAAGATTCCACTGAGGTAAATTAAATGGGAGGTCGTAGGAGTCGGAATGGAAGATTAGGTCTGAGAGGAGAGAAGGGAGGTTGAGAGGACATGTGGAGAAGTTTGGACGAGAGATGGGATGGTAAGAGGAAAGTGGAGCTCGTGGGAAGAAAGAGACATGTGGAAGGAAGATGGAGAACAATGAGGAGGGAACGAGTGGGTTCGGTGAGGAGAAGGGTAGGTCAATTATGGCGGAAGAAGGGAATGATATGAAAGTGGTCGAGCTGGCCATGTTAGATGAGAGAAGAGGTGGAGTGAGAGGTAAGGTATAGGTAAATTAAAAAATTAGTTAAATTTTAATGTATTTTATAAAAAAAAGTTGTTTTTTTGTTCTAATTAATTATGTATGTAATTTATATTAATATCATTATGATTAATAATAAAAATGCATTTGATAATGATTATAACAAGTTAATTAAAAACCTGAAGCACGTACCTCTGAGACAACTTAGACCATTAAATGGAAAGATGACACCACACGAAGGGCAATAATACTAAACCTTGTAAACATGTGAGTAAAAACAATGAAAGATGCAAAATATATATCACATGATGACAACTAAGTAAGTACGGTTAATTTCCGGATTCATTCCCCATGTGAGTAGATTTCAATAGAAAACAAGAAGAGCGCGTACCTCCTGGTGATTTTGATTAGTGACCGTACTAACTTGAAATCAAAAAATACTAAGATATTGCAAACAAACAAGTTAGAAAAGATAAGTAAAATAACAAACAAAACAACTAGATCTAGGATCTGGTACCACCGGGCGTGCCAAATGTTGATCTGCATTTCCAGCTTCCTGTCCAGATGAGTGTACAAGTAATCAAGAAATACTAAACAACGTCGAGTATATAAGGGCTTAGTACCTTGGAGATGGCGATGGATGATAGGGGTGCAAAGTTGATAAATGTATGGCAAAAAGAAGCTAGATCTACGAAACTGAAACAGATAAGATTAGATTATAGTATGCGGGGGTTTCCTTGAAAGTGTTGGTTCCAAGAGGATTTTAACTCCCTTGGAGCATGTCAACCCCCGTGTCAGACAAGATAATAATAGATCATGAACAGTAGTAATGGAATATAAGATGAAAAGTAACTAAAATGACGAGGGATCTTAGCTTGTGCTCTGTTATGGAAACGATCTTGGCATCCAGATGGTCAGCTAACGAATTATGACAAAGATTTCTCCCTCAAACTGGTAGAACTTAGATAAGCTATTTCTTCTCTTCTCTAGGCCTACGTATCTTCAGGTCTTTGATCCTTTCCTTCTCGGTCCTTGAAATATGGGAGAGAAACCCATATTTATAACTTAGATGTGAGGTAAGATTTGGGGTTAACAGGTAACTGGGGTTAAGTAAAGTAACTTGAGTTATGGATATGATGTGATCACGTGGGGACCACGGCTCGAATTATTAGATGGAGTGGGGAGCATGATTGACATGGTGGATGAGATAAAAGATTCCATTTTAAAAAAATAGTGTCAGATAGGTGTATTAATACCCATGGATTAAATAATTTGTGAAGGATGTGGATATGCCAAAAGTTGAATTATCAAATGGGTCTACATGGAGCCCATTTGATAATTAATCAAATAATGTGAGCAAATAGATAGGATTTTATTTAATTTAAGAAAAAGAGAAGCGAGGATGGAAATTGCGTGAATGTAAGATGACAGAGGGACGCTATACGAAAAATAGATGTCTACACTTAGGTTGGATGGTCTCTAGAAGTGTGACTCTATAGCCTGGTTGCGCATGATTTAGACCTATGTAGGGACTGATCCTAGAGGTTTTTGCTACTTTTTGAATATTTTAGAAGATTTTATAGTGCTTTATGAATGATATTTGCAATAGGTGCTCTTGAAGGTGTCAGGTGATTAAATGAGTAAATTTTAATTTCTTATATAGGGATTCATAAGTGTAAATTTTTTTTAAGGTTGACCCATGAGGAAATTACAAACCCATAGAAATATATCAAATCAAAAAAGTGAATATTGGGTGGTTATGGAAAAAAATTCCAATTCCAGCCCACACCTTTTGGCAATTTTGTCCTTATTTTGTGATCTCCTATGAATAGGGAGTGAGGTGCTAGAAATTTTAGGCATGACACTTAGAGGTGATAGATTTTTGTGGACTGATGCAAGGAATACTATGAATGACTAAGTATTCTTATTGAGAAGAGCTAGTCATATATGGGACTAAGGGTGTGTAATTAATCTCATAATGTGTACATAAATCATTATTTAAGGATAAAACCAATATTATCATTGCCAAATTTAGATGTCTACAAAATATGTTTTGCATACATGCAAAAAACACAAAATTTTGTAAATATAATCTTTAATCTTGCATTTAGAATGAGGTAATGGTTCTAAATCTCTAACACCTTATTAAATTTTTTAATATTTTTTATAATCAATGTTTAAAAACCATAAGACATTCACCCGTATACATTCATATATTATAGATCGATGAAATTTTAAAATAAAGACAACACAAATTTATAATTTGGGTAGCATTACTACACTTTATTAAAAGAAATCACATGGATTTTCCAGTATAAGCATAACTCTCTTCCCCTCTTGGTTTCACAAAGTTAATTTTGATGGGGCTTCCAAGGGGAACCCTAGAATTTTAGGGGTGAGGTGCATTATTAGTAATGAGCTAGGTGAGGTTGTTAATACTAGTTCCTTCCATCTATAATATGGGACATACAATTTAGTAGAATCCCATGCCCTCCTTTTTGGGGTGAAAATGGCATTCGAATGTGGGAGTTCCCACCTCATCACAGAAGGTGACTCGCAAAATATAGTCCAGGCAATAAAAAATGGTAAAGCTCTTCATTGGGCTCTTGTAGTCACAAAATCATACACTTATTATTACATTTTTACCATCAAGTATTTTATTTTATATATGGATCTCACATAAGAAAAGTATTCACTAATGGCTCATCCCTTAGTCTTTTCGTTAGTTAGTCATACATCATTGTCATCTATCTCACACATTCATCAGTTGTTTACATTGTTTTGTTAATCTATCAGAGGGTCTTAGCTATCGTAAACTGCTCATTTGTCACCTTTAGTCCTTGACTAGGGTGCCCGGAAAGGTGTTGGGGCACCTGTCAGTGCCCCAGTCCTATTTTTGGGTGCCTCGGTCTCAGTTACACTTTGTTCACATTTAGAATCTCAAGGTTGGTCTTTATGGTTTTGTTATTACATTTCCCTAGGTGCTAGTGGACATGTTGGGCCATTAGTGTCAAAATTTGAACAAGAGATCCCTATATAAACATAACATACTCATTATCTTATGGGCAGACAATCTACTATCAAGAGCTAGCTATCTACTAAGGCAAAAGGATTGCATCTGGGTATCTTCTACATCTGCATCACACAAGCATAGGGAGAAAGGGTTGTATTTATTATATTCCATCCATCATTTACATCTTACATCTAGTTATTTCCCCCTACTTCTGTGCCATTGACGCTAGGGCACCCTAGGCACACAATTGCACACATAAGCACACAAAACTACATTGGGTATGGAATGTAATGCAACGCTTAGTCGTAAGTCCACCATTGTGGCAGCTAAGCTTAGTCAGACCCCTTCATTTGCATATTTCTTTTTTAGGAATTTGATGCTTTGTATGGGATTTTAAAGGTAGATGTTCATTACACAACTACAACAATGTAAGCGAGGATATTGTGATAACCAAGCAACCAAGATGAAAGTACTGCGAAGAACTTGTGACACTATCGAAATCAGACCCTGAGATTTTCCACAGACAAGATCACCCATATTATAGACTAGAGTGCCTAGATTACAGACCAGGGCACCCACATGCGCTCTAGTCCTCTCCCAGGTGCCCCAGTCTAGACAGATCTTCATTTGATGTAATTTCCTAGATAACATTGTCAGTCCTTGTCATGTCCGCACATCATCCTGTCCATTCCTACACACAAAAAAGTAAGTTAATTTTAGGTTGGTACCCTATCCCTTCCCATTTCCATTATTTGATTTCATTTAAAATACTGAATAAAATTATTTAGTATTTACATTGCATTTATATTAGTTATTCCATTGTTGTTACTAGTATAGATTAACTTATAAAATTCTTATTTTAGTTAATCATTTTGGTGAACCTATCTCTTTATAATACCTTTCCCTAGGATCTAATCAAACCATAATGGCTAAGCCTATCTCTTCTTCTTCACTCGTCATGTCTCATGATAGCGTTAACCCTATCTATGATGAGGCTGCCATTGCTGAGCTTAAAGCTTTCTATAGTTCTCCTGTCACTACACCCGACCATATCAAACAATAACTTAAAGATGGATTACAACATGTACCTACTCACTTTTAAGATTCTCCTATATGAATTAGCATTTTTGACGATCCATTAGCATTCACTCATTGTACTCCATGTTATACGGTTACTTGTGATCCACCTTCTGATCTTTCACAGGAAACATTAGATGATTCTCTTATTGATTACTTGTTTGGTATTGACACTTGTTCACATGAGCATAATGATTTTCCTTCTACTTCAGCCATTGACAAAGTTCCCTCTCATGACTCTACTTCTTCTAGCTGCCCATGACACATACACGGTACTCCTCTGTACTACCAGTATTGTCTGTGTCTATAACCTCTACCATTGTATGTACCTTATCCAGACCAAGAGGTGTTAGCTGCTCTACTATGGGCCCTGGTATGGCCGCAGCCCTCCTTGATGCTCTGATAGCTCTCATTCATATATATGGCACTAGGGGTACATCCTAAGCCATACCAATCTGGTGTGATACTCTCTCCACCTGAAATAGCTCTGCCACACCTAGAAATCTATCCTCTAGCCACATCGTTCTACGAATACACCGTAGCTCTATGACATCCTCAGGCCATCCTCCATAATCACGGTATGGACTTCATGTGATGGTCATGGGCCCCATCCTATATATTAATGCCATATAAATATTTGTATCTATCATGCACCTACGAATGTTAATCCACCTCTTCGCGTATATCTTGGGCCTGGCCCACTCTACTCGTGGACCCCCAATTGGCCTTAACACTATTATATGCTCATATGCCCACACATGTAACATCGTAGTAGCTCTTATCCCTCCTCCATGCTCATCATGAGTAAAATGGTACAAATCTCTATATAGGTGGGCTAACACACATCGGGCCCACGCATATCTAGTATTGTCCTCCTCTATACGCCGGCATATATCATACATCTTATATAAGATGCCCATGCCACCTCCCTCCACTGCTATAGATGAAGTAATAACAACCCCTATGAATATCTGCAAGCGTGGAACATTAGACCTCAGAATAAATCTAGACTGATATGAACCTCGGCAAGTGTCCCAGCCCCTAAAAAATATTATCTTACTGCTCACATCTACCTATCCATGTCCTCCAATGACATCACTTGTACCCTCTCCTCGACAATCAGAAACCGCAATATATGATATACATCCTCCAATTTCACTGTCATCTCCCCAGTAGGAAACTAAAAGGTATATGTGTTTGCACACCATCTCTCACATAGTGTAGTCAACATCGACATATTATGGGGCACATCCTCCATCTATGCTATATGTCATAGGCTGACACAGTCCATAACATCCCACTCATCATCTGACAAACCTAACCCAAACAACGTGCTCAAATGACACCCATCATGAAACTCCCTCGAATGAATATCCCTCTACACACCATAACACAAAAAAAAAAAACATAACAATAGAACACTGCAAAAATCTAAACACACTCGTTTATCACATTACTATACATTACAAATATAACTTTCAGCATTCTAGGCCACCTACACACTTTCTGGACCAGGGCACCCAGATGTAGGACTGGGGCGCCTAGGAGCAGGACACCAGCGCCCAGATCTGGGCGCTCCTATCTTAAGGGTCACTAATGCCCTCACCACTATTGTCCATGCCAAAAATGCTAAGAAAATCAAAATTCTCAAAATTACAAAAATTCACCGAAAATGACTCATACAACATGCATTTTTTAAAAAAATTACACTTACCAACTCCATTATTGTACGTGACGCTACGACAGTCGCCACCCTCTCAAACCAGCTAGGACATGTTGCTCTCACTTGTAGCATTTTCTCTCACCTTTTCCCCACTCTTACAATCATGTAAACAAAAAATAAAGTGATTACTTGCTTTTTAACTTTACTATTTATAGTTCCTTTTTCACCAACATTACTATAGTCATTATTTCGGACACATTTTCCTAACTAATACACACTACACCATTTTCACCATATCTTGATCGTTTCTACTCCGATTTACACCCCATTTGTGGCATTATTTTCAGAATTCCTCCTACCACTATACTATCATCATTACATGTATATCATCTCTTTACATAATTATGTTTCAATTCAACATATCCACATTCTCACGATTTTTACCACTCTCTACATATATCGTGCTTACTTTCGGCTTAGCGTTCGTTATTCTCATCACTTACCCTTTCACCGAAAGGGGGGACATATTGTTGGGATCATCCTATAATTCCCCTCATATAACTATGCATTTAAAACATTACCGATGTGATAACTCTAAAGCAATAACTAGTTCATAACACGACACTCCACCGATAATTCCCCCTAATGATCTAATATGGGGGCAACAGACGAACAATTTTTCTATACGACATTCCACCAATTCCCCCCCCTAATGACCTAATTTGGGGGGAAAAATAAAATCAAAAATCATTCCATGTGATCATTCACTGATTTCTATCGAACCCGCCCTAATAACCTAATCTAGGGGCAACTAGCATAAAACCTCTCTAAGAGTAATCAATCAATCAATCAATCAATCAACGCATTTACATTCCTAACATTTGAAATCATATCATCACTAAAAACTCAACATAATTCACCTCCCAGATGACATAACTTGGGAGTTATGTGCGGCCTCCTAGATGACCTAACTTAGGAGATTACATTCATCGCTTTCTCAGGTGACCTAACTTGGGAAAATATTCTACATCTCGTGTTCACTTCCAGATGACCTAACTTAGAAGCCATCATACATTTTTCTCTTGCTTACATATGACCTAACTTAGAATCCATCACATTGTGGTGACACTTGTGGAGTGGGGGCAAGAGTGCATTTCCTATACCACTCCTATATGGGTTAACTATTTGATCATAATTGTCTGGATCCAGAAACCCATCAAATCTTTGATTTGAGTTCGTCTGCAGTGGCTAGATCTTGAGGATTTAGTTGGATATTGGAGAATAACACACTTTTCTCCCTACACTCTTCCTCTAGTGATAGGACACCCAAATCCTCTTATTGATTATTCATATACACGTGTTCGGGTTGGGAACTAATCACTCCCTATCCCATCTCATCATTTTCATACAACGTTCGAAATCATAAACCATTTAACATTACAATCATCACTTTCATTTAGCACACGTCATCACGACATTACACTTTTTGCTACGTTGCATGGATCAACCCGTTGATCCATGTTTTGGCACACTTTTGGTTCTTTCGACATGATTCTATGACACATTTACACGCTCTACTACAATAGGGGCTTCTCTGGATTTCTCATAGGTATGCATCTTTATCTATTATATGTTGCAGAGATTTTACTCACCAACATAACGTGGGAGAAAATGTAGTCACAAAATCATGCACTTACTATTACATTTTTACCGCCAAGTATGTTATTTTATATATGGATCTCGCGTAAGAAAAGTATTCACTAATGGCTTATCCCCTAGTCCTTTCGTTAGTTAGTCGTTCGTCATTGTCATTTGTCTCACATAGTCATTAGTTGCTTGCATAGTTCTGGTCATCTCTTAGAGGGTCTTATCTATCATTATTTGTTCATTTTTCATCTTTAGTCCCTAGCTAGGGTGCCTGGAAAGGTGTTGGGACACCCATCGGTGCCCCAGTCCTCTTTTTGGGTGCCCTGGTCTCGGTTGCACTTTGTTCGCATTTAGAATCTCAAGGTTTGTCTTTATTGTTTTGTTATTACATTCCCCTAGGTGCTAGTCGGCATGTTGGGTCATTAGTATTGAAATTTGAACAGGAGATCCCTATATAAACATAACATACTCACTATCTTATGGGCGGACAATCTATTCTCAAGAGCTAGCTATCTACCAAGGCAAAAGGACTGCATTTGGGCATCTTCTACATCTACATCACACAAGCATAGGGGGAGAGGGTTGTATTTATTCTATTCCATCCACCATTTACATCTTACATCTAGTTATTTCCCCCTACTTCTGCGTCATTAACGTTAGGACACCCTAGGCACACAATTACACACACAAGCACACAACTATATTGGGTTTGGAATGTAATGCAATGTTTAGTCATAAGTCCACCATTGTGGAAACTAAGGTCAGTCCAACCCATTCATTTTCATATTTCTTTTTTAGGAATTTGATGCTTTGTATGGGGTTTTATAGGTAGATCTTCATTACACAACTACAGAGACATAAGAAAGGATATTGCGACAACTAAGCGACCAAGACAAAAGTACTACAAAGACCTTGGGACACTGTCAGAATCAGACCCTAAATTTTTCCATGGACCAAAGTGCCCAGATTACATACCAAGGTGCCCATAAGTGCCCCAGTCCTCTCCCAAGTACCCCAATCCAGACAGATCTTCATTCGCTGCAGTTTCCTAGATATCACCATTTGTCGCTATCCTATCCGTACATCATCCTATCCAGTCCTACACACAACGAGGTAAGTTAATTTCAGGTTAGTACCCTATCCCTTTCCATTTCCATTATTTGATTTCAATTAAAATACTAAATAAAATTATTTAGTATTTATATTACATTTATATTAGTTATTCCATTATTGTTACTAGTATAGATTAACTTACAAAATTCTTATTTTAGTTAATCAGCGCTCGACGTCCACATCTAAACATTCTCTTTTGGCTTGGCAAGCTCGAATCATGGAGAATGGGACACGTGTATAGGGAAGCCAACTCAATAGTTGATTATTTGGCCAATGAAGGTGTGACACAAGTGGAGGAGACAATCATATCTAATGATGCAGATAAGTGGCTCAGCTTAGACACTATCATTGCAAGAGACTCCGAATTTATTGATGCTTAGGCCTGACGGGATTTGGTTCGTGGGAACTTGTTTTTTAAATGCACTTTGACACTTCTCCATTCATTATGCCTTCTTCCCTTCAATTTCAATGTGTTTTAGGCTAGTGGTTCACCACAGTTTCATGGCTACTCCACCCTTTCTCGGTATGTTCTTGAAGGGGGAATCCTATGAGATGGCCTTCTGTGGAAAAATATCCCTCTCTCGCCTGAAGAAAATATTCCATATTGGCTCTGGTTCAATTAGCAATGCAGTTGAATGAATTTTGGGGGACAGTTCAATATAGGGAGTGGTCGCGCTAGGGTGAATGCTGAAATTGCCTCTTCATTTGTCACCAATCTACTCCTCATTGGAAAGAATAAGGAAGAAGCCATCTTGATTTCCCGCCATATTATTTGGCTGAAGCATGTTATGGTTTTGGAGGAATAAGTCCCAAATTTCTGCATTCCCTCAACCTTCTTCCAAGCGGCAGTAGCACGGGAGCCCGAAATGGTTGCAAGGGAATGCATAGTCGAACTAGAAAGGACAATCTCTACTAGCTGGGATTTTGCAATAGTCGTCCATAATAAGTGTCGGATGAAGGATTCAGGTCCAGCTTTTGTCCCACCCGTAGATCTTGATTCTCAGGCTGCTTCGATTGCCCATGTTCCATCTAAAATCTCTAAGCTAATGGTCAAAGGCAAATCTTAATACAAATTCCTTCTGAAGGCAACAAAAGTAGGGGAAGTGGGACACCACCACAATAAGTGCAAGAGGACTGCAGAGGCTTCATTCGACACTAAGGTTCGAGTCAAGGAGGAGGTAGACGATGAGGCTCGAGTCAAGGAGGAGGTCATAGTCCTGTCAGATTAAGTTTCAGTAGTATTCTTTGTTTTACTTCAGCTCTTTCGATGTATAGTTTGGTTTTCTGTAATACGTGTATCATAGTGCAAGCAATAACTACATTTTGTGTAGAAAAGCCATGTTTTTTGGCATTCTATCGACTCTATCAATGTAAGGGTGGGGCCCTAATAACCCCCCAGATTAAAAGCATTTACTTATCATAAAAAAAACCATAGCTCTCTTCCATAATGAATTTCTCAAATATCTCTATATGCTTTTATAAATACAAGTAGAGGCTATTATTTGGGTTTAGAGAGTAGTTAGCTTGTAAAGAATTTTTTCTTTAACCTATTAATAATGGAATTTAATCCAGTAAATAAATTGATTTATAATCATCTTATCAATTGATTAATAATTATCTAAAAATATATATTACTATTAAATATTACATGTGCATCTTAATCATGTATAATAGTGTATGATTAATTAAATACACTAACAATTTGAAGTACTTTAGCACCATTATCTTCTCCTAAGTATTTGAAAAGCTTAATATTTTTTGAAGGAAAGGAAGCACTCACTTTGTGTGTTAACATATGAAAAATAAATTATTGAATCAATTATATGGTTGGATATTGATTTATACAAGCATTAGTAAAGAAATTGTTTTGTTATTTCTTGTAAGTTTGATTAAGGGTCTAAGGAGACCACTTTGATTTCAAACTTGTCCGGTAAAAAAAATGCATCGAAACTCTCCTAGATTATTTTTAGTATATTTTAGGCTTCATTTTGAACGCTTAGCAATTCACACAATATTTTTTAGGCCTCATTGTTTTTAATTTACAAATTTTTAAGGGGTCTTAATTGACCTACATCACTATAAACTCACTTATAACTATAATCATTCTATTTTCATTTTGTAAGCATCAAAACCATCTCATGGTATTTTTTTAGCAAAAATTAATTAATTTCAAGACCACCAAAACTTGTTTCAAAATTTTTGGAGCTCTTTGGTTGTCATGGTGAATTTTTTAAGTTTAATTATCTTGATGACTAATCACCTTAAACCTAAAACCTCATTATTTAATTTTTTCCTCTTCTTGAATATTTTTATAATAATAGTTGAAAAATAAAGCAGTATGGTTCAGGGTTTCAATTTGAAATTACTTTTACAAGTTTATTGACCCCATTATGGAATCCCTTTGGAAAATGGCATGTATAGGCCAAACAAGATTAAACCTCCATTTGGGAGACACTTTTATTACTTCATTTTTCCCCGAGCTTTGGATCAACATGGGAATCCCTAATAATCAAGGATCAACATGGGAATCCTTAATAATCACGGTGGTGTCACTAATAGTGTGTGAGTTTTACAACATCAATGAGATGATTTAATATTAGAGAATAATTTGAATTTATAATTTACAGAGCAAAGGGAACTTGGTAGTGACTAAGACTTGTATTTATGGGAATTTTAGTCCCACATGCATTAGAATATGTTTTTAAGTAAAATTTATATAGAAAAATGTATGCCTAAGAATGTGGAGAAAGAGAGAAACATGGAACTCTCTCTCTCTCTCTCTCTCTCTCTCTCTCTCTCTCTCTCTATATATATATATATATATAATGTTGAATGTAATTTACGTCACTTAGTAGTTGCATATGATTGTGATACTTTTCATAATCCCTAATAATCGGGTTATTAGTCTCGGATCATGAGAATATGACACATGACATTATATTGTGAGGTTTGGCTTTGAGTTTTGAAGTGTAGACACATGGTCCAATGATGGAAGCTCAGTTTTTGGGCTAAAGATGTGCATTTATATTAATTCAAAGTTATAAGGTCACATGATTTGTTTGATTGGGAAGATACCCCCAATAGTGAACACGTGTCATTGAATCAAGTGATTAGGTGTCTGGTAGATCATAGAGAGCTCAAGTATTTGACGTGAATTTGGGAATGATATAACACATAATGTTTACACTTGTCAATTTTCTAGAAGTTTGGGCTATATACCAAGGGACAAGATGATGACAAGTGGCAATGGTAACATGTTCTTTGATGTTAGAACTTTGAGGGATTATAACATAGGATGACTGTATGTAAAAAATGGGATGTTTCCATGTGGAAAAATCCTTGAATTTAGGTTAACTCGGCTTCAATTGGTCATGGGAGAAAAAACATCTAAATTAGGGACAAGTGGACTAATGGGAATATGACTGTGTTTTTTCAAATAAAGTGTGAAAAAATATGAATATACAAAGTGATTTTAGAACTCTATAGATGTATCAATTAGAATAGGTTGTACATGATTTATGCTAACAACACAGGGTGTACAAAGACATTTCAATAACTATGAATAAATCAAATCATAGTGATTTAAGGAGATAACAATTCTTAATAGGGCATTTACATGAACATATTGTTTCCATCATATATATATATATATATATATATATATATATATATGTATATGTATCTCAAAATCTTGGATTATAGTTGTAAAACAAAAATAACAATGATGAATAATCTTTCAAACTTAAAATTATTTTAATGCAAAGAACATTCCAATTTATAAAGATCAAATTACAATTTTCCTTGATATAACAATTAAAAAAATAAAGAATCGAACAAAATATTTAATTTGTTCCTTTTATTAACATACACACATGCACACACGTACGCACTCATGCGCGCGCGCGCGCACGCACACACACACACACACACACACACACACACACACACACACACACACACACACACACACACACACACACACACACACACACACACACACACACACACACACACACACACACACACACACACACACACATGCGCGCGCACGCACATACCAATACTAAAATTTAGAGCTTTAGATATGAATAACATAGATACATAATTAGTTAAACACGTATCATATTGTTAAAATCCAATTATTGTTTATAAAAGAGTATAATACATATATTTTTCTCTTGATTAGTTAAACTTCAATCTCTCTTGTGTGTATGGGATCAAACACCTTGAGCTATGGCCACTTATTAGTTCAAGATTTTTTTTAATTAAATCATATTTTGCCATGGTCAGGAAGCATATGGAGTTATTATTTTATAACCTCATTTAGGACACATTCTGTCTACCCCCTTCTCCACAAACCCACCACCTGTCTTTCACCTTTCCACGCAGAGATATCGACCAAACAATGTCTTCTAAAGTGGCGATCATGTTACAAATCATTGTTGAAACTTTTATAGGACACTTAGGTGGTTGACATCCAACACATTCGTTCATAATGAATTACCAAAAATTTAGTATATTCCCATTTAATTAGGTCGGTTAAGTATTTCACTCCCTTGTAAAAAGGGTCATTACATTACAATCCCATAAAAAGGGTCAAAGCTTATTAATCCCTTTAATAAAGGTCAATATCATAATAAACCCTTTAATAAGGGTGTTTTTTTAATTTAGAGTCTCTCTAAATTATTATATGGGGATTTTGCCACATAACAACTTCGATAAATCAAAAAAATTGAGTGCCTTGGCTTACACTTTAATTAGGCTTCTTGGTGTGGAACTAATTTATGAGTTTGAACCCACGTTCCTCCTACTTTGTAAATAATGGTAATAATAACCTTAGTGGTCCTTATTATTATTAATTTCAAACTAGTTCTTACATGTGTTTAGTCTCAAATCAAACCATATTGGCCCTAATTACACGTGCACGCACACGCACATGCACACGCACGCACACGCACACACGCACACGTACACGCACATGCACACGCACACGCACAAACACGCACATGCACACACACACGCACACGCACACGCACACACACACGCGCATGCACACATGCATGCACATGCACACGCACACGCACACGCACACGCACACGCACACGCACACGCACACGCACACGCACACGCACACGCACAAGCACAAGCACATGCTCACGCGCGCACACACACACACACACGCACACGCACACGCACATGCACACGCACGCACGCACGCGCGCGCGCGCACACACACACACACACACGCACACATGCACACATCCACACCCACACACACGCACGCACACACACATGCACACACACACACATATATCTATACATATACATACACATGTGTTCGCACACATACACATAAGGGAAAATCCTTGTGTTAAGACTACGACGGTTAGTAATATATATATATATATATATATATATATATATATATATATATATATATATCTGTGTGTGTGTGTGTGTGTGTGTGTGTGTGTGGGTAGATCCCTTTAGAATCTAATTTCGTGAAAATTGGAGCCCTGTTATGGAAGAAATTCATGTTTTAAACTCCTCAGATGCTCATTTTCATTTCCCACGACGTTTTTAATCAAAATTTCCTCAGTCTGCTGTCGTTAAAACGTTTTACCTATTTTCAATGGATGGGAAATGATTTTAGTTCTTCTTTTATGCATTTGGAATGTGTGGGACCTTGCATCTTTGTTTTTAACCTTTTTGCAGAGAAAGAAATTCTTCATCGGGAGCAAAAATGGCATTTTCCCATTTCCTGCAACTTCCTACGTTCTTTTCCCCATCAAATTCTTGCTCAGAAAGGTGAAGCTACGCATTTTTCTCCCATTGGATGTGGCTAGATGGGTTCCTTTTTGAACTTATCACTTTTGGTGATTTTGGAAAAAATGTCAGATTTTCCCCGCATCCCCGCTGGTCCCTGATTGGCTGGAGCAGTTTTGGCGGAAGTTCAGGGTGACGGATCCATTTTATTCTCTAAGGCATTACAGCGAAAGGGCAAAAAGTTCTAAAATGACCCGTAATCCCGCCCATGTGAAAGGATAAATTCTAAGTTGAAATCCATAGCAAATCAGAAAGGGACACGTGTTCATGTTGAAAAGTCAATGGCAGAGGCATGGAATTTTGGGGGAAAGGTTGGAATTTTTCCCCTTCTCAAAACAAGATAAAAAGTGAAGCACATCCCTGCAACCAATCAGGTGATGTCACGTGTTGAAGAATCAGAAAGGGACACGTGGTCGTTTTTGAGTCCACATGCACTTTGGCAGACCGGCGGAGGAATTTGGGAATTTTAGCCTTGTTTCCACAAAGGGAAAAAAGTTCTAAAATGGTCCGCGGCCCCGCTCATGTGAAGGGAAAATTTCTAAGTTAAGGCCCGCAGTCAATCAGAAAGGGACACGTGGCCTACGTTGAAAAGTCAATGATGGGGGCATGGACTTTCAGGGGAAAAGTTGGAATTTTTCCCCTTTTCAAAAATAGATAAAGTATAAAACTGAAACACATTCCCGCAACCAGTCAGGTGATGCCACGTGTTGAAGGATGAAATTGGAACAACGGGCCCGCAGGGGAAATTGAGAATTTGAGCCTTTTTCACCAAAGGGTTAAAATGTTGCAAATTGAGCCATGCCCCCTTTTTCCAATCATGGTGTGCCACGTGTTCACGTTGAAAAGTCAAAGCGGGCCGGCGGAGGTTTTTGAGAATTTGAGATTTTTGTTAAAAAGAGTTTAAATGGCAGATTTGAACCGCATTTCCTCAGCCACTCAGATGGTGCCACGTGTCTGGCCTTTGGCGGAGCTGTAGAGGGGTGGAGAAAAATGAGAAATCACGTTTTTTCTCCCAAATGTCAGGAAATGTAGATTTCTCCCCCAGGGCCATCGTTGCTTGGATCTTGCCACGTGTAGGGTCCAAATTTGAAGGTAAAAGGGGGAAAAGATAGCCAAATGCACTCATCTAGTTTTTAACACCATTAACGAACCAGAGCTCTGTAAAATGCAAAAATGGATCATTCTTCATTCTTTTTCTCTGTATCCTTGTCGTTTCTCCATGAGATGCATTTTTTGGTTTATTATGGAGCCAAATCGATAAGTTTAAAGGGATGTAAAGTTTGATCATCAGAAAATGGAGTTTATCAGGCATACGCGATAAAAAGGGAGAAAACTTACCAGTAAGCACTTGAGTGCTATGAAAGTGGTTAAAAGGTGGAAATGGCAGGACCACATGAAGAAGAAAATCATGAGATGCCCCCTGCTAAAATAATCATGCTCAAACTGATGAAATATTCACCTTTTTGAACCTCTAGTTTTCATGAGTGCATTTGTTTCATGTCACTTTCCAAAAGTGGATCTGCAACAAACATTATTCCTTTCGGATATTCTTTTCTTGGGGACAAAGTATGGATGTATACGAATTGTTATAAGAACATGGTTTTGGCCATGGGAAAAGGGGATTCTGGTTTTCTGGGAAGGTTGTAAATTCTGAAGTAATTCAATACAGAAGTTCTTTCTTTTCTTATTTTCCTCTGTTATATCTCTCTCTCTCCTAGCTCGATTCAATGGATCATTTGTTTTGCATTCAATAGAAACTTTGTGTTCTGGTCTGTGTAATCTTTAGAACTTTGTGTCTGTAGATTTGCATCGGTGGTGAAGTAATTGATCCTTTTCTATATTTTCTTGGTTCAATGTGAGTAGGGAGATACTCTGCTATCTATATTTCCCAAAAGCATTGTTGTTTTCTTCCTTCTCCCATCTCTTTATTCTTCCATTCCTTCTGATTGATAATCTTTTAAGTATGAAAACATTCCAGAATATCAGGGTCCAAACATTGAGAGTTGTATATCTGTACATTTGTTTTTCCTACTTTCAATAAGGGAACCTCTCCCATTAAAGAGGAGGGACTTGTTGTCCCCTGACTGTGGTTTCAACCCATGTTCCATTCTGAAACCCAACAGTTTTTGGCGACTCCGCTGGGGAATTCATTGCAAATGGATTCCAGTTTTTGAATAACAACTTCTTGATCATCTTTGATCTAGTGACTCCAAGATACACTCAGGGTAGAAGAACCCTTGGGGAAGAAGACCCTCATTTCCAACTTCTGGATCATCAAGGTTTCTCTCTCCCTTCATCAACAAAAAAAGAAGAGGAACAAGATCTGCAAGCACTCCTCCTGCTAGAGACAAAACTTCTGGGAGTGACATCCCTCAAGATCAAATCAGTCCTAATTTGCATGCTTTGATTCTCATTGGTGTTTCAGTTCCTCTCCAAACAATCTTTCCAAGGATGGCAGCTCCTCTACCTTGGGGCCAAAGGGTTGGGCCTCTTTCTCTTCCCTAGCCATTGCATGAATTGCCTAGAGGCAATATAAAGAATTTCCCTAAATTCAGAGATGATGGGAAGATTCATCCATATGAACATATTGCGGTTCTCGGAGTTGAACATGAGGATATCTCTGTTAGAATTTTTGTGGAGACATTGCAAGATAATGTTGCTGATTGGTTTTATCATCTCCCTGTTGGATCCATCACCAATTGGAACACCATGATGACCCAGTTTGAGCAGCATTTCAAACCTGCTGAGGATGTACATGCCCTCTTGGCCCAGATTTCTCAAATCAAGAAAGAGTCACATGAGCCCATGAGGGAATTTGTGGCCAAATTCAATAGGCTGGTTAACAAGATCCCACAAAACACACGCCCTATGGATCAGATTCAGAAATGTTTCTTCCTTAATGCCCAACTACCTGAAGTGAGCTATGCACTTAGGAGAGCCAATCTTGCCACTTTAGATGTTGATCAGAGATTTGTTGTCAGTGTTGAAGATGATCTGATCATGTCTGGAAAGCTAAGGAGAGAATCATCCAAATCCAAAGCATCTCCTTCTTCCACATCTTCTCCTGGAGCTAATGCAGATCAGTTGGTACAGAAACTTGCTAATGATCTTATTGCTCTCAAGAAGTAGTTCACCCAACATGCTCCTTATCAGGATGTTCCTAGGAAGAACTTTCAGCCCAGGAATCAGTTGCCCTCTACTCAGACCAGATTGGCAATTGAAGGCCCACCTGTTAAAGTTCCAGTCAATGCAACATGTGAAGTGTTGGAGCCTGATGATGAGGAGGAGGATGAAATCTGTGAAGAACATGAAGAAGAAGCTGATGAAGAATTAGAAGAGTTGAGTGGATCTCATGTCCATTTTCTCACCACTGAAGGTATAGATGAAGAGGATGATTATGAAGAAAGAGTTACAGAGATGAACAATGAATCATATGTTGTCATGACTCGTGAGCAAGCCAACAAGAAGGAGAAAGTGGTGCAGCCTGCTAAAATATCTAAGGAGCCTCCTACGGTCATTCCAATGATTGCAAGGAGAGGAGCTCCTATTCCAACTTCTTCCACACCCAAGGTAGGTTCTGTTGTTCCTTCCTCCTCTGTTTCTACTCCTAAAACTTCTTGTCCTTCAAATGATAGAGTTGATAAGTCAAAAGTTTCATCTACTCCTATCAATGATGCTCCATCTACCTCTGGTTCTTTTGACATTATTGACCATCTCAAGAAAACTAAGATCCAGATCTCAGAAGCTGAATTCTACCAAACCCATCCCAAGGCCTTTGCTAAGATGGTAGACTTTGTAAACTCCAAATCCAAGCCTTCATCCCCTAGTTCTAAAGGTCTCTTTCCCACTCCTTCTCCTTCATCTCAACCAAGCCTTGTGGTAGCAGTCACTTCATCTGATGGGAAGATCAAACCATTTTATGTCACTCTCCTCATAGCTGGCCACAAACTCAGCAATTGTGTTATTGATTCTGGTGCTTCAGATAATGTGATGCCTGCTAAGGTAGCTCATGCCCTAGGCTTAACCCTAACCCACACTTTTGGTTCATGTTACTCAATGGAAAGTAGAGAAGTGCCATTGGTTGGAAGGATCAAGGATGCACAAGTAGCCTTTGCTGCTTTGCCAGAGAAGAGAGTTTTAGCCACCATTTTGGTAGCTGATATTCCCCCTTCCTACGGCATGCTGCTGAGTAGAAATTTTTGCAAAAATGTTGGAGGAGAAATCATGATGGATTGGTCACATGCTCTTATTCCAGTGAATGGGAAAATGAAGAAGCTACTGCCTGAGAAACAAACTGAATATATCATGCAAAACATACTGAATATAGCATGCAAAAAATAGATGACCCAAAGGCACAAATACTTTATGAGGACATTGGTCATGGTAACTACATGATCATGTCACAAGATGAGGCTAACCATCCTAAGGAAGTGCTTCTTGATCCTAATGGCATTTGGATCTTGGAATTTGATGGAAGCTGCTCCTCAGCTGGTTCTGGAGCTGGTGTGGTGCTTATTTCTCCTGAAGGGAAAATTCACCCTTTCTCTTTCAAGCTCCAATTCAAAAACACAAATAATACAGCTGAGTATGAGGCTCTCATCCTCAGTTTAAGCATGGAAAAAGAGATGGAGATCAAGAATCTCCTTGCTCATGGAGATGCAGAGCTGATTGTAAAACAGGTCAGAGATATTTTTCAAGTGAAGAATAGAAGGTTGAAACATTACAGGAATCTGGTTTGGGATTCCATTGAGTTCCTTGATGCCTTTTCAATTGAAGCCATGCCAAGGGAAAGAAACACCAGGGCTGATTCCTTGGCTGTCTCGGGGTCTCTACTGATCCCTCATCTAGATTTCTCCCAAGATAAATTCACCATTGAGATGATTCATAGGCCTAGTGTGCCTGACAATGCAAACAATTGGCAGGTCTTTAATGATGATCAACACTTGCTTTCCTTCCTTGAACTCAGAGATAATTTTGACCAGTTGTACTTTGAAGGAAGTGGGAATCTACCTAGAGAGTGTGTGCCCCCAAATGAAGAAGATAACAAAGAAGAAATGGATCATGATGGCTGCATAAAACTAAAAGGTAATAAGATACCTAAAGGGCTGGTAAGTTTGGAAGAGTTATTTGATAAACATGATAGGTACATCAAGTCCAAAACTTCCAAAGGAGCTCAGCAGTCTGCTGACTATGAAAAGATAAACATTGGGAGTCTTAATGAACCCATGCTGGTAAACATTGGAAAGTGTTGCACACAAGAGGAGAGGAAAAAAGTAGAAAATCTGTTGAAAAGGTATGTTGATGTTCTTGCATATTCTTATGATGATCTCAAGGCTTTTCAGCCAAAAGAGATGCAACATTTCATTCCTCTAAAACCTGGGATCAAGCCCTTCTGGAAAAAGTAGAGGCAGTATAACCCTAAAATTGCTGATACAATCTTTCAAGAGATCCAAAAGTTATTGAAGGCTAAGATCATTTTCCCCATTTACCATTCAACGTGGATTGCTAATATTGTGCCTGTCAGGAAGAAGAATGGTGAGATCCAGATTTGTGTTGATTTTAGGAATTTGAATCAAGCCTCTTTGAAGGATAATTATCCTCTCCCCATAATGGATCAAGTGTTGCAGGTTGTTACAGGTTCAGAAATGTTGTCCATGCTTGATGGATTCTCAGGATATAATCAAGTAGAAGTAAGTGTTGCAGATCAGCATAAGACTACCTTTACCACTCCTTGGGGCACCTTTGCTTACAGGAGAATGCCTTTTGGCCTCATCAATGTTGGTGCCACCTTTCAGAGGGAAATGGACCTGGCCTTTGGCAGTCTCAAGGGAAAATGCATAGTTGTATACCTTGATGATCTGACTGTGTTTTCAAAAACCAGAGCTGATCATTTCCAACACCTTGAAACTGTCCTCCAAAAGTGTAGAGAGCATGGCATCTCCTTGAATCCCAAGAAATCTATCTTTTGTGTCACCGAGGGAAAATTATTGGGACACATTGTCTCCAAGGAGGGAATCAAGATTGATCCAGAAAGAGTCCAGATGATTCAGCAGATCCCTCTCCCCACAAGCAAGAAGGGTGTGCACTCTTTCTTTGGCAAGATCAACTTCTTAAGAAGATTCATACCTGATTTTTCTGAACTTACTTTGAACATAGCCCACATGATGAAAGGGAAGCAGACTTTTGGTTGGTCCTCTGAAGGAAAGGTTGCATTTGAAGACATCAAGAGAGCTATAGCAAAGACTCCAATCTTGGCATGCCCTGATTATAGCAAAGACTTCATTATCTATTGCTATGCTACTGAAAGTACTCTAGCTGTTGTGTTAACCCAGGAGAATGCTGAAGGTCATGAACTCCCCATAGCATTCATGAGTTATATTTTGAAATCCCATGAGCTGAAGTACACCATGATGGAGAAACATGCTTTTGCAGTGGTCAAAGTTGTGAAGCAGTTTCATTTTTACATCCTCAACTCTCATTCTATTGTGCTTGTGCCTGATACAACTATTAAATCCATTCTTACACAACAAGAATTTGGAACCAAGAGAGGCAATTGGGTAGCCAAAGTTTAGGAGTATGATCTTGACATCAAACCCACCAAGCTAGTTTGAGGAAAGGGCTTATGTGAACTCATTGCTGAAGGAGCTGATGCCAAATTGTCCAAGGAGGAAGTTGATATCCCTGTTGTTCTTTTCCTCAGCTCAACTGATGAATGGTATGCTGGCATTGCACACTTTCTTACTTATGGAGAATGTCCATCCCATTTGAGTGCCAAGGATAAGAGAGCCATCAAATTAAGGTCTGCGTAATATGTGTTGTGGGAAAATGCATTGTTCAAATGAGGCATAGATGGAAGGTTTTTGAAATGTGTTGACAAAGAGCAGCAAAAGAAATTGTTCTCAGCCTTTCATGACCAGGCCTGTGGAGGTCATTTCTCTTCTGTTGTCACAGCCCACAAAATCCTCCGTGCTGGATATTATTGGCCTACCCTGTTCAAAGATGCATCAAAGTGGGTAGGCAAGTGTGAAGCATGTCAAACCTTTGTTGGAAGACCAAAATTGGCTGCTTTACCTCTCAAACCAGTGGTGATTGAGGAACCTTTTCAACAATGGGGTTTGGACTTCATTGGGACACTCAATCCACCTTCAAGTGTAGGGCATACTCATGTTTTGACTGCCACTGATTATTTCACCAAGTGGGTGGAAGCCATTCCAGTTAAAAGTACTACTTCTGAAGTAGTATGCAACTTCATCAAGGAGCACATCTTAATAAGGTTTGGGATACCAAACAAGATTGTCACTGACAATGCTTCCAATTTTTCTTCTGCTGAGATGATGGATTTCTGCTATGGCTATGGCATTTCCCTTGCCCACTCTTCAGATTACTATCCCCAAGGGAATGGGCAAGCAGAATCAACTAACAAGAACTTGGTCACCATTGTTCAGAAGCTTGTTAATGACTCTCAGAGGAATTGGCATAAGAAACTATATGATGCTTTATGGGTAGATAGGATTACACCTAAGAGAGCCATTGGAATGTCTCCTTTTCAAGTGGTATATGGAGTTGAAGCTCAGCTGCCAGTGACATTGGAACTGCCAGCCTTACATTTGATGAAGGCCATTGAGGATGCCAACTTTACCAATTCATTGGACAAAAGAATTATGTACCTCCAGAAGTTGAATGAAGACAGATTGCAAGTGGTTGATAGAATATCAGCTCATCAACTCAAGGTAAAAGCTCTGTTTGACAAAAAGGCTAAACCCAGAACTTTTCAAGTGGGAGACAATGTTCTTCTTTGGGACAAAAGGCATGAACCTCGAGGCAGCCATGGTAAATTTGATTCCCTTTGGCTTGGTCCTTTTAAAATTAGACATTTTGCTGGTGAGAACTCTTTTTACCTAGATTACATGGATGGTTCTCCTCTCCCACTTCCTTATAGTGGGAAATTTTTGAAGTTGTTCAAAACCTAGGAGTTTTGGCGGTCCCTCTGTACATTTTGTATAGCATTTTTCTTTCCTTGTTTTTGTTTTGGTTGGTTTCCTTTCTGTGTTCTCTTCTGTGTTGGTATTGCTTCTTTTTGACTCCATTGCCCATTGGCTAAGACACTGATTCGATCTGATTACCCAGAATTCTCTAAGGTTCTTGATTTTGCCTCTTTCCTCTACCAAATCATCCCCAGAAGGAGCCAGTTGTTGTCCTCTCAATTTTCCCCACCCTTTTGAATCTAATTTCATGAAAATTGGAGCCCTGCCATAGAAGAAATTCATGTTTTAAACTCCTCAGATGCTCATTTTCATTTCCCACAACGTTTTTAATCAAAATTCCCTCAGTCTACTATCGTTAAAATGTTTTACCTATTTTCAATGGATGGGAAATGATTTTAGTTCTTCTTTTATGCATTTGGAATGTGTGGGACCTTGCATCTTTTGTTTTTAACCTTTTTGCAGAGAAAGAAATTCTTCATCGGGAGCAAAAATGGCATTTTCCCATTTCCTGCAACTTCCTACATTCTTTTCCCCGTCAAATTCTTGCTCAAAAAGGTGAAGCTACGCATTTTTTTTCCCATTGGATGCAGCCAGATGGGTTCCTTTTTGAACTTATCACTTTTGGTGATTTTGGAAAAAATGTCAGATTTTCCCTGCATCCCCGCCAGTCCCTGATTGGCTGGAGCAGTTTTGGCAGAATTTCAGGGGTGACGGATCCATTTTATTCTCTAAGGCATTACGGTGAAAGGGTGAAAAGTTCTAAAATGACCCGCAGCCCCGCCCATGCGAAAGGATAAATTTCTAAGTTGAAGCCCGCAACAAATCAGAAAGGGACACATGGCCTATGTTGAAAAGTCAATGGCGGAGGCATGGAATTTCGGGGGAAAGGTTGGAATTTTTCCCCTTTCAAAATAGATAAAAAGTGAAGCACATCCCCACAACCAATCAGGTGATGTCACATGTTGAAGAATCAGAAAGGGACACGTGGTCATTTTTCAGTTCATAGGTGCTTTGGTGGACCGGCGGAGGACTTTGGGAATTTTAGCCTTGTTTCCACAAAGGGTGAAAAGTTCTAAAATGGCCCGCGGCCCCACTCATGTGAAGGGAAAATTTCTAAGTTAAGGCCCGCAGTCAATCAGAAAGGGACACATGGCCTACGTTGAAAATTCAATGGCGGGGGCATGGACTTTCGGGGGAAAAGTTGGAATTTTTCCCCTTTTCAAAAATAGATAAAGTATAAAACTGAAGCACATTCCCACAACCAGTCAGGTGATGCCACGTGTTGAAGAATGAAATTGGAACAGTGGGCCTGCGGAGGAAATTGAGAATTTGAGTCTTTTTCACCAAAGGGTTAAAATGTTGCAAATTGAGCCGTGCCCCCTTTTCCAATCATGGTGTGCCACGTGTTCACGTTGAAAAGTCAAAGCGGGCCGGCAGAGGTTTTTGAGAATTTGATCTTTTTGTTAAAAAGAGTTTAAATGGCAGATTTGAACCACATTTCCTCAGCCACTCAGATGGCGCCACGTGTCTAGCCTTTGGCGGAGCTGCGGAGGGGTGGAGTGAAATGAGAAATCACACTTTTTCTCCCAAATGTCAGGAAATGTAGATTTCTCCCCCAGGGCCATCGTTGCTTGGATCTTGCCATGTGTAGGGTCCAAATTTGAAGGTAAAAGGGGGAAAAGATAGCCAAATGCACTCATCTAGTTTTTAATGCCATTAACAAACCAGAGCTCTGCAAAATGCAAAAATGGATCATTCTTCATTCTTTTTCTCTGTATCCTTGTCATTTCTCCATGAGATGCATTTTTGGTTTATTATGGAGCCAAATCGATAAGTTTAAAGGGATGTAAAGTTTGATCATCAGAAAATGGAGTTTATCGGGCATACGCGATAAAAAGGGAGAAAACTTACCAGTAAGCACTTGAGTGCTATGAAAGTGGTTAAAAGGTGGAAATGGCAGGACCACATGAAGAAGAAAATCATGAGATGCCCCCTGCTAAAATAATCATGCTCGAACTGATGAAATATTCACCTTTTTGAACCTCTAGTTTTCATGAGTGCGTTTGTTTCATGTCACTTTCCAAAAGTGGATCTGCAACAAACATTATTCCTTTCGGATATTCTTTTCTTGGGGACAAAGTATGGATGTATACGAATTGTTATAAGAACATGGTTTTGGCCATGGAAAAAGGGGATTCTAGTTTTCTGGGAAGGTTGTAAATTCTGAAGTAATTCAATACAGAAGTTCTTTCTTTTCTTATTTTCCTCTGTTATATCTTTCTCTCTCCTTGCTCGATTCAATGGATCATTTGTTTTGCATTCAATAGAAACTTTGTGTTCTGGTCTGTGTAATCTTTAGAACTTTGTGTCTGTAGATTTGCATCGGTGGTGAAGTAATTGATCCTTTTCTATATTTTCTTGGTTCAATGTGAGTAGGGAGATACTCTGCTATCTATATTTCCCAAAAGCATTGTTGTTTTCTTCCTTCTCCCATCTCTATATTCTTCCATTCCTTCTGATTGATAATCTTTTAAGTATGAAAACATTCCAGAATATCAGGGTCCAAACATTGAGAGTTGTATATCTGTACATTTGTTTTTCCTGCTTTCAATAAGGGAACCTCTCCCATTAAAGAGGAGGGACTTGTTGTCCCCTGACTGTGGTTTCAACCCATGTTCCATTCTGAAATTCACATAGTTTTGGTGTTTTAGTTGTAAAATACTTACAAATTTTAAAAATCATTGGCTCCTCCAACTTATATATTTAAATTTCATTTTTAATATATAACCACATACAAGTTATATTCATATCGATAAATGCATGTTTGAAATTGTGAAAACTAGCACTTGCACTAAAAGGAGGTGTAATGGTTATGCCAGTAGAAAAATATGAGGTGTAACCCTTATTGACATAATATGCTTACTGAGAGGTAAAATTCCATTATAGCTTCACCCCTAGTGGCACACAAATCATGATATACTAAATTACCAGAGAGATAAAAATAATGGTAGCCCTTCATGTGGGTGTCATTGAATTTATTGAATTATTTCAAAAATAAAAAGACACATAATCATCAAATTACAATAGTTCATCATGTTTAACTATCCTAAGGTCACATCTAATGGATTATGAAGACGCAAGTGCCATGAAATTTTCATCATCTGATTCTACATTTACCATGGAAATGTTCCATTTATATCAAATATGTGATTTTTTGAGTAGGTTGAGACTGCCAAGTAATGAACCTTCAAAAAATATTTTTGATAATCCTAATAGACACCCAAATATTAATAATGATCCAAACTCTTGAGTGAGAAAAAATGGTAGTATTCCACCTCTACAACATCCTATTTCACTTTTTAGAGGTTTCAAGGCTCCCCTAAAAATTGGCAAGGAATCGATGAACCAGTGCAAATGGCTAAGGATGGGAGTTGTACAATGTGTAAACGGTTCATTCCAATCAGGATCAAGATTGGGATTAGCTACAAAAAGTAATACAAATGTTGAAGGTGATCAAAAAGAAAGAGAGTGGCGATACAAACACACAAGGAATGAAACATAGGAGAAAGCATTCATGATATACTTGAATGTGGAATCATTTGCGCAATTGCATGAGTCATTGATGGTAAATTCTCCTAATTCTCCCTTTCTTCCTCTTCTGAGACCAAAAAAACATTCTTTTCTTTCTTTAAATAGTACAACTTCTAAAGGTGGAAAGAGAGAGGAAAATATAGGGGATTGTACTAAGAATCTGTGTTCTAGTAGTGGAAATCACTCCATAGTTGAGGATGAAAAATTGTGGAGAAGAAACAAATGCTTAAAAAAAGAAGCCAACTCAGAAAAACTACCAACACTAAAAGTAGAAGCACTAAGAACCAAAACATCTAATATTCAAGAGGTTAAAAATGACATTGTCATTGAAAGTAAATTAAAAACAATCATATGTTTTCTTCCTTTATTAATGCATGTTTCTGAGACATGAAGACCTAATACTAAGTAATGATGACAATTGATTTAAACCTCAATGAAATATATGATACTCATGGAATAACACATGGGTATTTTTTTCCTTGGATGTTTCTTGGCCATACCAGTTTATACGTACCTTTTACTCTTGACAATTATATTTCAAATGACATGACACTGAAATTATTCATATGTTTTGCAAGAATGTCTTTTCTTAGTCTCTTAACAATGGAACCTCTTTGGTTAATCCTCAAGAAGATTCATGTGATATCTTGCAACAAAAATACCTTGAAAGTTCAACTATTATACAAGGGCCTACAAATGCAAATATTGATTCAAGAAGTAGCTTCATGTCGATTGAAAAGTATGAAGATGGAGAGATCAAATCCCAAATAAGTGAGAAGAAAAAATATAGAGTACCCAATTCTATTATATTGATCAAATAATTTTCCTCGAAGGGCATAGAGCCATAAACTTTATCTCATCAATTTCGAAATAGGACTCTTGAGTTGACCTTCAAAAACCACAATACAAAGTAGAGATCTAAACATGCTAGAAAAACACACATTCAAAAATTTGAAGAGGCGTGTGGCATTCATATTCCAATCCAGTCATCTAGGCCTTCACAACCAATTAGAGATGCTGGTGGCTTGAAACCCGTTCTATCTTCCAAACAATAGTATAAAGGAAATCTTCAATCCAAAGCTATGACATGAGGTAAAATGCATATTTCTACTAGAAGTAACTAGAATATGAATGTAAATAATCAAAATCACAACTTCACCCTTTCCAAAGAACAACATGAATGGCAAATAATAAGTGTGGGACATGCGAAGTTCTCCAAGTCAACATTATCATTTACAAATGGGAAAAGGTAAGTGCATTAACAATACAAGGATATCATATATTTGGAGTGCAATTCATATTCATTTAACCTCTTCAAATTAATATTTTTAATGGAAGCTATGAGAATGACCTTAGCAATAAATGAAGAAAAAATATAGTTTGATAGGCTTCAACAATGAAATTAGATATATTTTGTAGCTATTTTAAACTATATAATATTTCAATATTGTGTTATACCATAAATGACACGTGTTGTGGTTATTACCCAATCCCAGGATAACCTCAATGATTTTCTTGTCTTCGGTAATAGTTTTTATTTTTGCTTTGATATTTTCTTCATTAATTTAAATGAAATATTATATAGGATAGGGAATAAAAATAGTGTGCCAACCACATGCCAACAAGGGAAATTTAACCATTAATTGTAGCAGAGTCTCTCTTTTCCAATCATTGTTTTATTCTCAAGTTCACAAGCAGTAATTTTCTTCACACACCTAGTTCTCCCAAATATGCAAACCTTGAAATTCAACCTAGAGATATATTTGAACACTAAAAATATCCAAACTCTATACCATGATGATGCACAATTTTTACCAACCATGTAGAAATTCCAATTTAATACGTGTGCCCCATTATTTTACAACCCACCTTCCCACTTAGGCCTTGCAATGCAAAATCTGTTAGAGTAGGTATTTACCTTAGCTCATGTTCACCTAGGTACTTTATTTACCTTTATTGTATTTATCATCACCCACTTATGTGTGTGGATATTTCTTTTATCTTATTTAGATATTAGGAGATATTATCTAGTTGTTAGGTATAGTTCTTTCCTTGATCTATGGTATTGACTAGATCCTTGATGTCTAGTTCTCTCCTAAATCTATGGTCTTGACTAGTTCTTTTATGACTAGTTATTTCCTTGATTTATGGCTTGATCTACGACCTTGATTGGTTCTTAGATTGTTATTCCTTTCCTATTTAAGCAAGGCCCATTCTTAATGTATTGCATTGAGTTCCATAATAATATATGATATTGTTTTTCATTTGTTTGTAAGGGTTTTATGTAAAGTTATTCTGGCGAATTGCTTTCACCTTATTGATCATGGTGTTTGATTAGCATCTGTGTTCTTGGCTTGGTACGATCTGGTTATCGTTCCTTTCAAAATCATATCTTCATCAATATCCTTTACAATCCTTGGAACATATATAAGAGCAATACATTGTAGAAAACACAACACCATTTTTACTTTTTCAAATCATTTATAATATATATAAAATAAAAGAATAAAGAAGAATAGTTTATGAGCATTGGGTTGTCAATTTTAAAAAAGTTTTCGAGCATGAATTTGAAAAAGTAGGCACACCCATTAGGGTGCCTCTTTTTATTTATGTATGATATGATTTTTGTAGCAAATCCCAGTGAAAATTTTGTGGTGTAGCAAAAAATCCCATGTTTCTTCATCCTTCATGGAAAACCTAGATGCAAAACCCTATGAAAATTAAAATTAAAAAACACAAAAACTTTAAAATAAAACAAGATGTATTGGGAATGCAATACATTAATATACACATAAAATTAAATTATCCAAAATTGTAATGACTTGCCTACTCAATTTGTAAAAGACAAATTTTTATTTAACTTGGTTTTAAACCTACCAATTATATCTCCTTAAAATTTTCCAAGCCCTTTTCAAAAAACCCATTTTGAAATACCCTAAAACCATGACATTCCATCAAATTCAATCTCTTTTCCTTTTGAATTTTAAGCTCGTTGATAAAAAATCCAATATTATTGTTGTTATTCTCAATGCAATCAATATTATCAATCCTGTCAAGTGAGGCCACTAGATTTGTATCATGGTTGATGTTGTTCCTCTTTGCTTCTGTAAAATCTAACTCACCATTCATAAACTCATCTCTTCCTTACTTATATTGAACATTCATAAAAGTCATTTGTTAAAAAATATAGCTCGATGCCTTGTTAAGTTCTGATATGTGTTTACAAATTTTACACTGCCCAAGGTTGTCTCATTAAGAGCACCATTTTATACATATATTATAGTCATTGCACTCCGAAGACCATATTTCTCTTAGGAATCTTGTCAATTAGTTCCCATGCCTTGTGTATGCTCTCACATTTTGCATACATGTTTACCAGGGAACTAACAACTGAAATGGTTGACAAAAGCCCCTTTTCATTATGCTTTCATGGATGTGCATACATTGTTCCAAAGCTCTAGATGTCTATGTAAAATCATGAGAAAGTGTGAATCATTTATGAAATAGTTTTCATCTTTTTTATGTTTTTTTCTAAGAAGTTATAAAGAAAGTGATAATTTTGAGAGCGATGAAAGGATTCAAACCCCTGACCATGACCTAGTTACAGACCATGTGTATTTTTGATGGTTACAATCCAGGGAAGAGAAAGAGATATTAAACCATTATAGTAGAACTTGTAGAGGATCTGGTAAGAACAAAAAAAGCCATATATCCTAAAAGAAAAATTAACAAAACCAATCATCTTAAGCACTTTGATCATTGTTTATTCTTTTCCCATCATCTCCTACAAACTAGAACTGTAAATTCCCATTGACATCCATGGAAGGGTACGTTACCCTCCCTTAAGGAATTAAAATGAATAGGAAAAATTTAAAGTTGGTCAGGAGCATTCAAATCCCTCATCGAGACCCGAGCCATAGGAAATTTGAAGCAAAGGGAATATTTTGTATGAATTCAGAAAATATCAACAAGTATTTGATCATAAAAAAATCTTCCTAGAGATATTTTTTTGGTTTAAGTAAATTTAGGGTCATACAATTTTGGGCGGTGTCAATTTTTTTTTAGATATTTAGTTCCTGGAGGATATTTTTCGATGGATGTTTTTCAGCTCATGAAACTTGTTTTCTGGTAGGCTGTGATTGTTTTTCGGTGTGAGAAATTTATTTGATCATTTTTTAAGAAATCTTCTTTATGAAATAATATAGCCTATCGAATAATAAAAGAAAGATTCCTTTTTAATTTTAAAACAACATCGATGTCATGCACTATTTGAAGGGAAATACTGAAAAATAATAGTCACTAAAAAATTGTTTTAATGGGAATAGGTGGTTGTCAAATTCAACCCGCCCCACCCCTACCATGCATTTTTATTATTATGGGAACTGTTAACAAATATCAAGCAATAAATCAATCTTGAAACTATATCTATGATCGACCATGATTGTTATAATATATATACATGCCTACATACACATAAATGCATACATATACACACATACATGCACACACACCTTACTATTAATATTACTATTATTATAGAGGTTTTTGTATAAATTGAATACTAAGTCTAAGGCTTAAAATTATAGTCACCCAATGACTTGGAGGTCGGACGACCCTTAATCCCTCCACCCCCCACCCGCCCCTATATTTTTCATCCTATTTTGTAAGGAAGAGGTATGAAGCCATTAAAATGAATATAAGACTAAATTTTCATCCCAAATTTATGGTGGTCATTAATAACCATCAAGTGGTCAATTTTTTCCCTTATTGCTTTGCATTTCTCCAAAGGCCAAGACATCTCAAACACATTCTGGAATCACCTTCAACTTGTAATCAACCAAGATGGATCTAATTATAATAACATTTTTTTACTATTCCTCTTATAGCTTACGAGTTATCACTTATGAGGCGATAGAGCATTAGGACTTTTTGTAAACCCTTTGAGCACCAAATAGTCACTATCTTTCTTGATTGGCTTTTAAGGTTGGGATGCATCACCTAAGAATATATATTTAACTGTAGGGTTGAAGGTCCCACCAAATCTAATTAGTTATCCAATTAGGTTCAATAAGATTCTACAAACCATTTTCACTGATTATAGGATACTTGTCACAAGTGGGTATAATGCAAGTAGTTAGCATTGTGTCACTCATATACTCACAACCGTTCTCATTTCACATTTTAAAAAATTGACAATTTAAAGTGAATATGATCAAATAAAAAATACGAGAGAAGAAAAACTTCACATAATATTTTAGGTTTATAACAAATAGATAAATGATATACATAGAATAACATAATACACAAGATATATCTTGGGAAACCTTTTCGGGGAAAAATCAGTGCAATAACTTATCTCCTTACTGTATTAACTCAATTGTTTTACTATACAATAATGTATTTATTAGTTCTAATCTATCTTATTGTACATCTATCTATGTATAAGCATGTACATTATTAGGTAGCCATAATGGGTACCAAAACCATGTGCCAAGAATATAACCCATACAAGTTCCCCATAAACACGAGTTATCTAACCACCCATAGTAACATAGGTTAATGACACATATACGTGCCTAAAATCCTATAAAGGGGACCCCAAAAACCATGTTAGACTATACAGTATAGAAGAGTGTAAATCACAAAAAAATTATGCAGATACCTAATGTTGTCATGTAAATGTGCAACATGAAAAATTCAAACTTTTAAGTATGGCAACTAGGCCAAATTTTAAAATTTTGCTCATGATTCTTCTCGAAACCCTATCCTGGACCATTTTTCTATTGTATCACACTAACCCTGACCTTACATGTACTCCAATTTTGTTGAATAATCTTATACATGTACTTGAATTTGGGTATCAAGGTCATTAATCTCATGCAACAAAATGCTTCCAATGACTAGTTTCTCAATAGGCCAAGAGAGGTTAATTATGGCCATTTTAGGGAAAGTGTGCAATCTCTAGGAAGGATATGAAATAAAAAACTCATCCAGATGAGGTATTGAAGAGCTATGAACATGTTGGAACTGATTTATGAATATTTAGGGAAGTTGTGAGGGTTTTGGAATAGTTGCAGTAAAAGTGGGTTTTTCAGGGGTAGGGAGCAGGTAGTTTAGATATGTACTTGAACTTCAGCAAAGGATTTTGAGAGCTCCATAAGGAGTTAAGAAGGAAAAAAATACTCATTTTAAATATTAAGGAACCATCTACATGGTGGAATCATAAAATATTTCACAATACATGTTACTTCTTAGGACAACTCATTTTGTGCAGATATACCTTGTTGTCCCAAAGGAAAAATACCATTTGTTTGGATAAGGAGGAATAATTGGGTCCTAAAACCCATCCCATAGTTCTTTTAATGTTTTTGGGGTCAAAATCATATAAGACTTCACCAAAAAAACCCATCTGGAGCTCCCAGAATGTGTTCTCAAGTTTCCCATACTTAGCCATTTTCTCAGTTGGATAATTGGCTTTTACTATCCCAACTACCCCTTTTTCCATAGGAAAGAGGGGATAAATGAGACAATAAAATGTTTCCCTCCCCCTCAGCTTATTTTTTGAAGTTTTGGAAGTTTTGGAGCAGTTGGAGTGTAAAGCTGAATCTGGGACGTGATCTTAACCGGATGATTTCGGGAGGTTTGTAGGGAGTTATGAGGTAATCAAGTAGGAATCAAAAATCTGGAGGAATCCTCTACATGATGATATCATAAAATATCTCGTAAATACTAATGAATTTTCAAGGAAGCTTGATTTTCATAGACATACATTGTTGTCCTATAGGAAAAAAGGCCATTTTCTGGAGAAGAAGGCATAATCATGTCCTAAAACCCATCCCATTAATCTTGTAATGATCTTGGGATTAAAAATGATATAATTTTTTGCATGAAAATTCCTCCAAGAGCTCCAAGAAATGCATTCTCATGTTTCCCATACTTAGCCATTTTCTCATTTGGATAGGTAGTGGGTTTTACCATCCTAATTGTCCTGATTGTCCCAATTATCCCTCTTTTCCCTAGGACAAAGGGGACAAGAAAATGCACCCCTCCCCCTCCTTTACTTTTTTTTTTAATTTTTTCTCTGTGGTGGGTTTTCTTGTCCCATCTATCCCTCTTGTCCCTGGGACAAAGGGGAAAAGAAAATGCACCCCACTCTTTAGTCCCTCTTCAAGATTCTTCATGTGACCAAATTTCTATCCCTAATCCATTGAAACCCTAGCTTTAAATCACATACAACTTTCACACTCGTGAGCATAAAATTGATTGTTGAAAAGCTTGTAAGCACAAAATAACTTACCTATCAAACATGTTTCTTCATTTGACTCCAAGAATCCATTAATGGTTGTCATCAAAGCTTCAGACCTACAAACCCTAACCCTAAATGTTGCTTTTTCGATTTCCAAGAGTTCCAGCGAGTGAACCACAATGAACATTAGAGCATGAGATTGCAATGAGGAGATAAATCGAAAAATGAGGTTTCTAATGCAAACCGAGGCCATTTTTACCAGTTACTAAAAATAATATATGGCATGCCCCTTCACATGCTAAAAATAGTAATTCCCTCAAATTGCAAGTTGTGATCACTCAGTTCATCTGGAAACAATGTAAAATGACAAACAAGGTAAAATTGGCAATTTTCCTAAAATAGCAGGTTCAAAAAAACCACTTGCTAAAAATAGAAACTTGATAAAAAATGGAAAGGAATCATCAACGGAGGTGAACTGAGTGTGTCAGAGGCTTCATAAGATCAAATTTGAGTAAAAGGGCTGAATTTCCCAAAATAGCAGCTTCCTGCGCCCACCTATTAAATATAGAAAGTCTCAGTTTTGAATGCAAAAAGTTACAGTTGGCTCTATTTTCACTCATCTCACTACTTTTTTATGTCCTCACAAGTTTTTGATGTGGTTTCATAGCTCAAACAAGTAAATAAGCTCTCTGCAGGGATCCTGAAGCATCATTCCAATCACAATTATGTCTAGAAGCAAGGTAAAGCATTTTGAGGCGTAGCAGGTGAAAGTCCAGGGACATTGCACAATCTAAAAAGATTTGAAAGGAGTCAAGAAATCCATTGATTCATCAAAGTATTTCATAATGCTCATCATCAGGACTTCAATCCATCATCATCTCACAAAAGTGAAATGGGTGATCTGGTTACAGTGAGCTCAGTGCGCTGGTTACGGTGAGTTGGTTGAGGCAAGTTGAAGTGAGTCAGGTGAAATAGATGACCTGAATTGAGCCAAGTAAGCTAGGTAAGTTGGTTGAAGTGATATAAGTGAGTTGGTTGAGGTGAGTGAGCTAGTTAAGCTCCATGAAATGATTGAGTTGGGTGAGTTAGGTGAGATAGTGATTAAACTAAAATAGAAATTAATGATATATTTTAGCTTAATCCGATGTTATGTAAAGTAGTAAATAACATAAAAATAAAGAAAGAAAATGATCCAAGCAATCTAAGTAATGAAATATGAAACCATAATGTGCAAAGAGGGTTAAGAAATCCTTAGCTGATTCGCAAATGTGTAGGGATTGTGTTGCAGTGGAGACCGGATGAACAGGAGGAGGAAATGACTACACAGGGGCACCTCGAAACGGATGGGAGTGCCTAAGGTGCCCTGGTCTATAGAAATAACTAGGGAACCTCCTCTAAGGTGTCATTAGATGGTCACCTGTGTTCATCTTCAGTCGTGTGTATGTCGGTGTATGTTTTTCAATGTCACAATAAATCTACAATGAAGGAATCACCTACAAAACCCCAAGAAAAGCATCAAAACCCTGAAAAAGAAAGATGCATATGAAGGGGTCTGACTATCCTCAGTTTCCAAATGGATGGACTTATCATTGGGCGCTACACTACATCTCATACCCAATGTAGTTCTAAGTGTGTATGTGTAAATTGTGCCCTAGGTGCTCTTGTGCTAGTCGCACTTTGTGAGTAGCGAGTAATAATTAGATGTATAATGTAAGTAAATGGTACATGGAATGGAATAAAATCCCCTCCTGTGAAGTGTGATGCAGATGAACCAACCTTTTTCACTTGTGATGGAGCTAGATGGATGCGAATGGAGTTATAGATGCCTTGGATGGATGCAACCTTAGGTGGAGATATTAGTGCTTAGTGCTTGGTCCTTCATTATGGTCTCATAACTTTATATTTATATGGTTCTCTTGTTCAAATTTCGTAATTAACCCTGAAAAGGCCGAGCACTAAAAATATGAAAAGCTCAAACAAATAGAAAGTGCCCAAAATATGAGAGTAAAGTGCAAAGAGGACCAGGGCATCCCAAAGGGGACCAAGGTGTCTGGGGTGCCCCAGTCTTAGTTAGACACCCTAGTTAGAGATAGGATGAACACAAAATGACAATATAGATTGGGCATGTGCAGGTGCAAGATCGAAAGCAACGACAAAAATCAAAGTAAAATGGCCAAAGACATGGGTTAATTAGTACTCTTTTCACTTAAGAATCATATGGATTGTATTATGAAACCGGGACTAAATAATAACCCAAAGTGCATGATTTAGTGCCTACATATAGCCAAGTCATGTGAGCTAGTCAAGAGTTCATCATTTTTCCACAAAGAGGCACATGAAAATTAAGGTATGCAAACATCAAAGATACTCTTGAGTTATGAAATTCAAACAAGTTTTCTTCACTTGGGGTACCTTGAAAGATGAGAACAAGAAACCATCCTAGCTTCAGTTGGAAACATTTTCATAACAATGTTCTTAAACACTCAAGAAAGCATATGGCAGTGTGGTCAGCCATCAGGGGGTTCAAACATCATGGAGATGGTTTTTTGTCATCAATGTTAATTGTGAAATCTTAAGGAGTAATAGAGTGATCCTCACTCTCACTGTGGATCAAGGAGCAACCATCATAAGTGATTCCCATGGTCATCTCAAGATCACATCAAAAGGTCTCAAAACAATGTTTCTAAACACTTATTCGGTAGCCCAAGGTGTCCATGCATCTGGCAGGAGGAGGAAAGTAAGATCATCATGCCTCAAATCAGCAAGTTCTACATCAGAGGTAACTTCTTAAATAGATCAGCCAATCCCTTTCCCTTCTCCTCTTCTCTCCCTTTCTTCTAATTCTTCATTGTCCATAATCATGGTATTTTGTCGTATTTGCTTAAGTGACAATATTTGTAAATTGTAAATGTACTCTCTCAAAATTATAAGAGAAGTAATTAATGTGTCTCTTCTAAGGGAAATTGAAAGGTCACAAGTGGAATAGGAACATGAAGAGTTATATGGGGGTAGATGAGAAGGCAATTCACAAGGCTATAAATTAGAATGGCTTCTCCATTCCAAACGATAGGGAAAATTACTCTTTTTTGTAGTAATTGTGGATTATTCTAGATTGTGAAGCTTTGTATCACCACTACACAAGTAATAAAATCTACATTTCTTCCATTTTCTTTTCTCGTGTGTTCCTCTATTCTTTATTTTCTACAACTTTGAAAGTATAGTGATTTTGAATAACCAAGAAGGAACTTGGTGTCCTTGATTGATGAACCTAAAGAACTGTGTTTTTGGTTTGTTGGTCTTGATAATCGCCTACATTTTTTATTTCCTCTAATTAAATGTTGAATTACTTGGGTTGTTGTGTGTGAACTTTATTATTTCCTACTCACAACAACAACCCTCCCTTTCCTAATTTCTCTCCTATATCCCTCATCATTGCAATCTCCTCCCTTGTACCTCCTACAAACACTTTGCCATGGGTTTAGTGAAGTATTCCTGTGTGATCCCCAGCCTACTGACCACCCCCACAACATTTAGATAATATTAGGTTAGTTTACATTAAAAAATGGGAGCCTCCCCATACATAAGAAGGAGGGGCATAGCCCCGTGAGTGTTGGTGGAGACACATAATTTGCAACATGACTAATTATTTCACCAACACCTAAATATCCTCTTCACCGTAGTCCAATGTTCCTTTCTAGTATTTAAATTGAATATACTAACTACTACCACTGCATAAGCAATATAAGGTATAGTACATACAATTACATACATGAAATTGCCAACTACACTAACATGCGACACTTGATACATGTCCTTAATTTCTTTTATTGTTTAAGAACATTGTTCAATAAATATTTTTTATCGATAAGAAAGGGAATACATGCATGTTTACTTTCTTACATTTTAAAACTCTACAATATCATCTCAACATACTTTCTTTGATTTAATCACAATTTCCTATTTACATGATCTCTTTTAATTTCCATGCCCAAAATAAATTTTGCGACACCTAGATCCTTTAAATCAAATTTAGATGAGAGTTGATACTTAACTTGACTGGTCATTATTTTATTGTTACTGATTAACATCATGTCATCTATATACAATAAAATTCTAACAAAATTTTCACCTTCTTGTTTAAAATAAACACAATGATCAACTTTTCTTCTTCTAAGTCCAAGTCCTAACACATACATCTCAAAATTTTGGTTCCACATTCATGGTGATTGCTTCAATCCATATAGAGACTTATTCAGCCTACACACCAAATACTTTTTTCCTTTAACCTTAAATATTTTTGGTTTCTTCACATATATTTCCTTTTCAAGCTTAGCATGAAAAAATGTTGTCTTAGCATCCATCTATTTTATTTCCATATCAAAAGAAGCAACAATAGCCAGAAAATAATATAATAGAATCTAACTTAGCAACATGAGAAAAAATCTCACCAAATTCAAGTTTCTCTACCTATGAGAACCATTTTCCTACTAGAAAAGACTTATATTTCTCCATTTTCCCTTTTGCATTGCACCTCTTCTTAAAAACCCACTTATAACCAACAAGTTTTCTTCCAAGGGGTAACTTTAGCAAGTCTTGTGTATGATTCTTATTTAAGGACTCCATTTATTCCCCCACAGACTTCTTCCAATACTTATTTTCTTTTGATCCAAAAGCCTCCTTTACAGTCTTTGGATCATCATCAATAACTGATAAAATTGGTAAAAGTAATGCAAAATGGAAATCAAGAGGGCTATACCTATTAGGTTCCCTTCTTAACGATCTATTCTTCTCAAGAATGTAATTTCTAGCTCTACATCTTTTGGTTCCCCCTTCTCCTCTATTTCGTTTGAATCTTCCTCTTGTAACTCTCTCTCCAATTCATCTTTCTTAGTTGTATCAAACTTAAACAAGTATTCACCCTCTTCTAGTTTAACATGGGATTGTTCATTATCATCATTTAGCTTTGTTTCCTTCTTAAGAATCCATTTAACCTCTTTGAATTTTACATTACAATGGAAAACAACCTTTTATGTTTCTAGATTCCATAAATGACATCCTGTTACACCATTGCAGTATCCAATAAATATTCATTTAATATATTTATTATTTAACTTTGTCTTTCTCTCTTTTGGGATATACATATAAGAAATACAACCAAATACCCTTAAATTTCAAATAGAGTGTTTCTTACTAGTCCATGATTATTGTGGAGTTTTATATTCAAGTGCATATGTGGGAAATATATTGATCGGGTAATAAGTAGTTGTCACAACTTCTCCTAGAATTTCATGTCCAAACATGCACCATCGAGCATATGTGTACCCTTATCCAACGCAATTTTGTTCATTCTTTTTACAACTCCATTTTGTTGTGGCATATGTGGAGATTTCTTCTGCCTTTATGTTCCACATTATTAACAAATGTTCTGAAAGGCATTAGAGAAATATTCCCCACCATTATCACCTCTTAAAACATTTATCTTCTTTTCTAACTAATTTTCCACAAGAGCCTTAAAATATTTGAACTTATTGAAAACCCCATACTAGTTCCACATAAAATATACCCAATTCTTCCTTGAGAAGTAATCTATAAATTCGACATAATACAAAGCTTTTCCTAGTGATGGAACTTTCACATATCCAAACACATCACTACTTATTAAATGCAGAATCCTTTTTGATCTTGTAACAATACTAGGAAACTTTGTCCTAGTTTGTTTTCCAAACACACAATGCTCTTAGAAATCAAAATCTAAAGGAAAATAAAAAATTAATTCAACCATAACATTGGTTTTTAATGCATAAATGTCTTTATCTCTAATATGTCCCATCCTTTTATGCCACATCATCATCTTCTTTGCATGAGTGTATGAGTAAGATTTTCAACTTTATTATCCTCTAGAACCATAGATCTATTGCACTCATCACTCAATGTGCTTGCCTTAATATTAAACATTGTTCCTATACGAACTCCCCTTTTCCATACCATTTCTCCTTAAACCATCTTGCAACTATCCTTATTAAAGACTACCTACACACTTGCATCATGCATCTTACTTACATATATTAGGTTTCTAATCAAACCTAGGATGTACAAGACACCATGGAGGGTGTTAACTTGTCCATATTTGAACCTCAACATGACTCTCCCACGACCTATGATCCTTTAGGTAGAGTTTTTTCCCAAGAAGAACATCTCTATTAATATTTTCATAGTCATGCAACTACTCCCAGTGAGGGTTCATATGAAACGAGGCACATGAGTCAATCAACCATGAAATATCACATATATGTAAGATAGACACCGCCAAGAACACATTTATAGTGTCTTCTTTATAGGGTTTTATATCTAAACATCCAGAATCATTAGATGACTTACCCTTTTCCACGTTTTTAGATCTCCAGTCTTTCTTGAAATGTCTCATTATACCACAATTCCAATATTTCCTCTTATATTTGTTGTATTCTTTGATTTACTTCTGGTTTTTTACTGTCCTTTCTTTTCCATATTTTTCTCTTGTGTACAACCTCACATATAAGGCATCCTTGGATTCATAATCCTCAATGGATTTCCACCTCATTTCTTCTAATAATAAAACCACAACTACATCCTCAACTAACAAATTTGTTGTAGTACTAGCGATAGACATAACCATTATCCCAAGATTCGAGTAAATAACACAAAAGTAATACATTTATCCTCTTCTTCCATTTTAATATAAAAAAAATCAATTGACTTACCACAACATCAAATACATTCATATGTTTTATGAGAAATTCATTGTCATTCATTTTCAATGAATATACCTTCTTTTAGATAAACAATTTGTTTAATAAAGACTTTGTCTAATATAGAGTCCTCAACTTCTCCCATAGTGCATGAATGGTTTTCTCATTTGATACATTTAAAGAAACTAAATTTTACCAACACAATCTAATTAAACTCTTTGTTTTCCTATCAATATTTTCCAATCATCTACCTTCATACGTGCAAGCACGAATCTAGACACAACAATCCATTGATCTCTATCCATGAGAAGATATTCCATCTTGAGCTTCCATAACTCAAAATGTTGGCCATTAATTTTTTTATCTCAATCCTTGCGCTTCCAATCATTTTCCTCTACTCAAATTGATTCACATATGTAAAACTCCCACTTGAAGAAAAACTTATCAACAAGATTTAGAAACCTTAACTCTTCAAAGATAGAACCTAGTTATGATACCAAATGAACATAACTTGATCCACTAAACAAATACAAGAGAATACATACTTCACAAAATATTTATATCAACAAAAAATAGATAAATGACATACACAAAATAACACAATACACAAGTTATACCTTGGGAAAACCTTTCGGGCAAAAACCACATTAATAGGTAATTGCCATAGTGGTATTACAAAATTTGGGTACCAAAACCACGGGCCAAAAATACAACCAATAACAGTTCCCCATAAACATGAGTTATTTAACCACCCATAATAAAATAGGCTAAAGACATCTATAGAGGCCCAAAATCTTATAAAGGGGAACCCACAAAGCATGCCAAAATTTATAGTCTAGAAGAGTGTAATTCATCAAAAATATAAAACACATTTCCAACATGATTCTTTTCATTGATTCATTTCATTTGTGGGTGGGTTCTTGATCAAAGAATGCATTGTACATATTCTCAACAAAATATTTCTAAAAAATATTGTATTATTTCTAAAATTTTATTCAAGCATTTTTATGGCCATGAAAAATAACACTACTCGTGATGATTTTGGAGATGTTTTCCCATCCATATGTATAGACATAATTAGGTGAGGTCACATCCTTTCATCCTAATTAGGTCAACTTAAATAAATATTAAGAACTAATAAAAGAACGATAAAGGTTGTGCACTCTATTTCATAACCTTAGTACTCATAAGAGAATATAATGTTAGGGGTGTAACATGATATTCCCTTTTAGGAAAAAGATATCTTGATGCTTAGTAATTTAAGATTATTTTGCAAAAATTATTCATCTTCCCATGTAGTTTCTTCAACTAACAAATTATTCTATTTGATGAGGAATTAGAGAATGGCTCAATTTCAGAATCGCTTCACTCGTTTTTTGATGACTACCATAGGTTCAATAATGAGCTTCCATTTTTCATCTAACTTAATAAATTCTAAGTGAATTGGAAGCTTGGAACTAAGTACTTTTTTCATGCACAAGACATGAAATATAGGATGAATTCTGGAAGATGGTGGAAGTTGTATCTTATAACCTATACTTATGATCCAACGAAGAGCCTTACATGGCCTATAAAATTTTGGTGCCTATGTGATGTTCGTATGTTGCTTGAGTGACCTTTATTTATGGGGTTTCAATCAAAATAATACCTAATTTCTTCCTCAAAATACGTCTCACTTCACTATTTATTTTCTTGTGTTTTATCCTATGTTGAGCTATGACCAAATTCTTCTCAAGGACTTGAGGCATTTCCTATTGGTGTTGAATATAATCCTTAACATCTCAATATTTTGGATGACCTTGTGAATAATATGTAGTAGATGGGGAGGGGTAGCCATAAAGATCCTTAAATGGATCCATCTTTATTGTTGTGTGAAATAATGTGATATACCACAATTCGTCTTGTGAAAGCCATTTGGGCCAATGTGTTTTTTTAGGAAAATCAATGTAGATATCCCTTTAGAAATTTATTCAAAAAAATTATTTGACCATATAATCGCAAATGATAAGAGGAATTGTGTGTAATTTTGTTCCCTGCACTACAAATAGTCTAGTATAAAATATGTTAATGAATATATGATCATGATCACTCTGTCTGAATTTAGGAGTTCCATGGATATTTTGTACCGTTTATATGAATACTTATGCCAATGTAATAGATTGTAATGAATGAAAATGTCCACATAAATGTGCATACTTAGTGAGTCTATTCACAACCACCAATATCACATCTAATTATCTAACTTAAAAAGTCCCATGATGAAATCCATCAATATTTCCTCCCTATTCTGTGTAGGAATAATTAATGGTTGTAATAGTCTTGGAGTCGTAATCATTTATCTTTTATTCCATTGACATATCAAACATTCTTCCATAAAAAATTACACATCTTGTTTAAGGCCTTCCCAAAAAAACCTTCTTAATATGGTTAGGTATTTAAGGACATGAAATTTCCTCCTATGGGTGAGTAGTATATTTGAGACAAGATGTTATTTTTTAAATATGCATTTTTTTCATTAAAAGAGCATATCTTTATACCATAAGGAATTTCCTTTCCAAAAATATGTATCTAAATAATATTAGTTATGCTAAAGTTTTTGTATGATTTACCTTGTTGGAGTGTCCTATTACCACTTTACACGCATTTTATATGTCCATTCGAGTTGTAACAAAGAAATGACACAAACTTTTGATTCCTTTTCTTCTTGTTGATAAATTGCATCAACTATAATATCCTCCTTTCATTTTTTGTTAAAATTCAAAGTCATACCTAGACATCTGTATGACTTGTTTTTGTTGTTTTGCTAAAGACAATTGTTGCTCTAAAATTACTTTAGACTCTCATGATCTACCTTAACTTTTATATTCACTCCCATGTGATAATGACATCACTATTTGACTACATGAATGATATATAACATTTGTTTTTTTATATATGGGATTACCAAGTTCTTTCCTTTGAGTTTCCAACTCTCAAATGATAAGGGGTGTCCTTCTTTCTTTAATACAGCCCCAACGCCGTGTCAAGAAACATCACATTCTTCCAAATGTGTCTTATATAAGTTTTGTGTGGGTAGCATAGGGGTGGAAGTAAAATATTCTTTCAAACATTAGAATGTTAGGGTGGTTAAATATGACCATGAAAAATAATCCTTCTTCAATAATGTTGTTATCTGTGTCGCTATGCGAGCATAGTTTCTGATTAATTAAAATATGGAATTTTAGTGTTATTCTAAGTTAATATAAACTAGTAACAATAATGAAATAATTGATATGAAGTGCTAAATAATTTTATTTAACATTTAAATGATATGAAATAATTGAAATAAGAGGGATAAGATACTAACATGTAAAGGAATTACCTCAGTGTGATGTCAGACTGAACAAGATGGTGCACGGGAGAAGCAGAGTGTGATGACGCAACCCAAGAAATTGTAGTAGTTGAAGTTTTACCCATATTGGGGTGCTTGGAGAGGGACTGGGGTGCCTGTGGGCACCCTAGTCTATAGTATGGGTGCTCTAGTCTGTAGAAAATATCAAGACCTTAATGTGGAAGTGTCACTAGATGTGTGTAATTTATCGATCCTTGTCGCATTATTGTCATAGTAGCCTCGCTTATGTCGCCAAAGACCAGATATGAATATCTACCTATAAAACCCCATACAAAACATCAAATCCCTAAAAAAGAAAGATGTAAATGAAGGGTTCAGATTGACCTTAGCTGCCACAATGTTGGACTTACAGCTAAGTGTTACACTACATTCCAGACCCAATGTAGTTTTGTGTGCTTGTGTGTACAATTGTGTGCCTAGGGTGCCCTAGCATCAATGACGCAGAAGTAGGGGGCAATAACTAGATGGAAAATGCAAATGGTGGATGGAATATAATGCATATAAACCTTTCACCCTATGCTTGTGTGATGCAAATGTAAATGATGACCAAATGCAGTCCTTTGCCTTAGTAGATAGCTAGCTCTTGGTAGTAGATAATCCACCCATATAATAGTGAGTATGTTATGTTTATATAGAGATATCTTGCTCAAATTTTGACACTAATGACCTGACATGTCGACTAGTACCTAGGGGAATGAGAGGGAAAATGAAAAAGACCAACCTTGAATAAGTAAATTAGACCTAAGTGTTACGGGGACTAGGGCACCTAAAATTAAGGACCAGGGCACCCATGGGCACCCAAGTACTACCCTAGGTGCCCCAGTCAAGGACTAGAGATGACAAATGAATAAATAATGACACATAATACTCTTTGAGAGACGACCATAACCGTGTAAACAACTGATGATTGTGCAAGACAAATGATGAAGATGATCAACTAACTGATGACAGGACTAGGGGATCGGTCATTAGTGAATAATTTTATCATGGAAGATCCATATATAAAATAACATGTTTGGTGGTATAATTATAATAGCAAGTGCATGATTTTGTGACTACATTTTCTCCAACTTTATGTTGGTGAGTGAAAAGTTAGGTAACATAAAGTAGATAGAGATGTGTACCTGAGAGAAGTCAAAGAAGCACATGCTATAGTAGAACATGCAGATGTGTAGTAGAAGCATGACGAAATAACCATATAGCATGTCGAACCATAGATCGACATGTTGATCTATGCAATGTAGTGAGAACTATAATGTCGTGAATAAGTGCACTAAATAAGAGTGATGATTGTAATGTTTAGGTTATTGATGATTTTGAACATGTAGGATGATGAGATGGGGTAGGGAGTGATCAATTCCTAACCCAAATGTGAGTATCTAAATAAATGACTGGAGGATTTGGGCATCCCCCCACTAGAGGAAGAGTGTATGGAGAAAATTGTGTTGTTATCCAATCTCTAGCTACATCCTCAAGATCTAGCCACTGCAGATGGATTCAGGTCAAAAGACTTTGTGGTTTCTGGATCCGAATTTTTTTGATCAAACAGTTGACCCATATAGGAGTGGTATAGGAAAGGCACTCTTACCCCCACTCCATGGGTGTTGCCGCAATATGATAGCTTCCAAGTTAGGTCATTTGGAAGCAAACGTGAAATTTATGATGGCTTCCAAGTTAGTTCATCTCGAAGCAAGCACAAAGATATATGTATGGCTTCCAAGTTATGTCATCTGGAAGCAAATGCAAAATGTAGAATAACTTCCCAAGTTAGGTCATTTAGGAAAAGTGCTAAATGTAATCTCCTAAGTTAGGTCATCTAGGAGGATAATTGTGTTGAAATTGTACTTATTATTTGATTTTGATTTTTATAAATTTGAACGCGTTAATTGATTGATTGATTTTTTTATTTGATTTGATTTGTTACTTGTGAAGTGATTTTACGCTAGTTGACCCCATCTTAGGTCATTAGGGGTAATCAATGGCAATCGGTGAATAATTGCATGTAAATATTTGTAATCGCTTATTTCCCCTAGGTTAGTTCAATAGGGGGGAGTGATGTAATGCTGCATAGAAAGATTCGTTTAATTGTTGCCCCCAAATTAGGTCATTAGGGGGAATTAATGGTGAAGTGTCGCACAACGAACTAGTAATTGTTTTGGAATTATCACATCGGTAGTGTCTTAAACATGTGGTGATATAATGGGAGTTATAGGATGACCCCAATGATATGCCTCCCCTTTTGGCAAAAGGGGGAGTGATGAGAAGAATGAACGCTAAGCCAAAAGTAAGCACATAATAGATAGAATGTGCTAGAAATTTCCAAAAATGTGTATGAAGTGGATGGAAGACAAATTAAAGGAGAGGTAATGTGCATGTAATGTTTATGTTGCGGTTTTAGGAAGAATTATAAAAAGAATGCCACAAATGGGGTGTAAATCAGAGTAGAAACGCTCAAGATATGACAAAAATAGTGTGGCGTGTATAAGTTACGTGAATAAACGCAAGATAATGACTATAGTAAAGTACGTGAAAAAGTAACTATAAGTAGTGAAGTGAAAAATTAATTAGTCACTTCATTTGTTGTTTGTGTGATTGGGAGATTGAGCAAGAAGTGAGTGAAAATGTTGCAAAGTGAGAGCAACGCGTCCTAGTCGGTTTGAGAGGGTGGTGACCGCCATAGCATCACGCACGACTACAGAGCTTGTAAGTGCATTATTTTTTGAAAAAAAATGAATGGTATAGTATTCATTTGTATTTAATTTTTTCAAATTTGTGAATTTTAATTTTCTCAACGTTTGAGACTTGGAAAATAGCAGTGAGGGTGCTAGTGACCCTTCAGACATGAGCGCCCATATCTAGGCATTGGTGTCCTCTTCTTGGGTACCCTAGTCCTGCATCTGGGGTGCCCTAGTCCAAAAAGTGTATATGTGGCCTACAATGGTGAAAATTAGATGCTTAATGTATAGTAATGGGATAAACGAGTGTGTGTGTGTGTGTGGATTTGGATAGTGTTCTAACGATGTATTTGGTTGGCATTTTGTGGTGTGTAGAGGGATATTCACACAAGGGAGTTCCGTGGTGAGCATCACATGTGTACATTGCTTGGATTGGGCCCATCAGATGATGAGTGGGATGTGATGGACCATGTCGGCCTTCGTCATATAACACAGATGGGGGATGTGCCCCATAATATGCCCATGTTGACTACATTGTGTGAGAGGTGGGTCAATATTCACGAGCATATGATGGACACAAATACCTATAGAGAACTGATGGATAGGATGGGGCCCAAGGCGGTCACATGGAGGCAATATCATGACTATGGAGGATGGCCCGAGGATGCGGTAGAGTTTTGGTGTATTCGGAGAACAATGTGGCTTGAGGAGAAATTTCCAGATGTGGCTGAGCTTTTTCAGGTAGAGAGAGTATCACGTCAGTTCGACATGGCTCAGGATGTGCCCCTAGAGCCATATATATGGTTGAGAGCTATCAGAGCACCTAGGAGGGCCGGAGCTAGGCTAGGGCCCACAGCATAGCTAGCTAGTACTGTCGGGGCCAGATGAGGTAGACACAACGATAGAGCTTGTAGACTCAGATGATGTGGGTTACACCGAGGAGTACCATGCATGGTGGGTATTGTTGTTCCCATTGTTTGCAGGTCCAGCGACGTTACCGCATGTAGGAGGAGGAGGAGAGTGGGAAGCACATGCCCTCGACCTTATAGCAGTAGTTATAACAGAGTGTAAGTATTTGTATAGTTATGTTACGTACTTTGTTGTATTCCTATATTGTTATATATGGTTTTCTAACACGTTGTGTAATTTTTGCTTGTAGGTGATGCATATTGGTCATTGATTATTGACACATCCATCTACACATTGACATGGAATGTGCCAACCGATGTGCTAGGTGGAGGTATACTTGAGTGAGTGGATGAGATCGCGAATGAGCATGCCCATTTATTTGAGCCCATGGTCATGGAAGCAACGACATGTATTGTATTTTTATTCGAGAGGGACGAGGCACGCAAGGAGAGTTGACTAGCCAGAGATGTGTTGGGTGGTGGTCCCTTGGCGTAGGATATATTTACACGATATGTGGATTTGCAGTGTCAATTATCAGAGAATTCTACGGAGAACACCTTTTATGGAGGTAGGTCAAGAGGTATTGAGGCCGACAAATAATGACATCGTGTTGGTGGAGAGGCATCTAGTTCTAGGGATCTCACAGTACTTGAGAACGATAACGATGATGAGATTTGACTTGTACTATTGCAGATGATGGAGGGGAGTTGCCCCCTAATGATGAAATGTTTTTGTGATGATGTTTGTATTCACTACATATGTATGGACACATATTTCTAATATATGATGATTTAGCGTTGTTGTAGATAAATTTCGCAATTGGGTTGATGATATATGATTTGATAGTTATTATCATAGTGTATGTGTTATGTATTGTTCATGTTTGATTAAGGTATATGCACATTATAATGTTGGTAATGGTAGATAAAACATGTGATGGGAATGGTGATAAATAACAAATGTAATGTGATGGATGAAATTTTTTATTTGTAGCGCATAGTTAATGTGATGATGATAGTAGAATAGATGTAAAATGGATTATTTATAATCGCCAAAGAAATTAACGTGTTATGTTAAATGATAATAGGATGTGATCGTGAAATGTTAGTATGATGAAATTAGGGGGGGAAGAATGAGTGATGCCCCCTAGTGTGTGGATGAATAGGCTCATTTAGTTAAGACCCCTTAGTAGTCAAGAATGAGCCATGTAATAAAGACTACATCATCAAGAAATGATTGAGTGCACTAGATGAATGACGAAGTGCGTGATGAAAGGTTTTTAGAGAAAACCCTCAATAGTTATGTAAGAACTAAAATAACACAAGTGTGTCATTAGGGGGTAAGGTGATAGCAATCAACTACCAAAGACCAAGGCAACGTGAAGTGGTGGAAGCATGTGGGATGGAAGCAGTATGAGTGTATGAATTGAACTGAATGTCATATGGAGCTGTAGTGGGATGTGCGAGAGTGGAGTGCTGTGGAAACCAATGTGAAAGAGTAGCATGATGTTTTGGATAGCATGAATGCAATGGATGAAGTGAATGTGATGGATGTGATGATGTAGTGGTGTATGGATGCGGTGGAGAACGCGTATGAATAATATATTGCGGTGGATGTACCATAGCCTAAGCACCATATGTAGGAGATGACTCAGCTATAGCAGAAACTCTCTGACGAGGTAGAAAAGAGATGGATCGCTCAGGTGAGTGAGAACCAAATGAGATGATTCCCTTATCCTCTAGTTGTTGTAATCGATCATGAAGGGAAAGAAATTCATTGTCCTTATGGCCATTTATGTGATGATAATTACAATAAGGTTGGTCACACTGATGATGTAATCGGTGTTCCGGATGATGTTGGTTGGAGGGTAGGTGAATTAATCACTCAGTAAGTAAAACACACAACACATTGTGTGGTCGGGTATGATGAGAGAAATGTAAAGGCTCACGTGACCTAGGTGGAGTGGTAGGAGGAGTAGCCTTTCGTGGAGCCGAAGGAGTATGTTTTGTGGTGAAGTGGTTTGAGCTTGTTTGCTTACTTGTGAGGTAAAGGTGGAGACTGTGTATGATGCTCAATTGGAGGAACTAGCAGAGAACTAGATGAAGCAATAGCCGTAGAGATGTGGGGAGGATCTATGATGTGTCTTGAGAGAAGATCTTGTTCTAGGTCAATGAATTTATAGCATATAAGAATGAATGACTCAGATGTATCATACTGTAATATTTTCATGAGTGGAGGAATTAGGCCACAACAAAAAACAAATTGCTTCTTAAGGTTTATAGATTGGAATACTAACCGATGCATACAAGCATTGAATCGTAAAATATAATCCTTGATAGGTTCAGAGGAGCCCTGATGTAGAGTAGGTAAATGGTCATAAGTAACTTTAGGGTCATTGTTGATTATAAACCGATGGAGGAAAGTGTCCTCCATGTCATAGAAAGTACTGATGGACCCAAAGGGGAGATGAGTGTACCATTGTAATGCCTCATCAATAAGAATGTATTGAAAGGCCTTAAGTAACAATCTATCATTGGAATGAGAGGCCATAGTTATATGGTAATGTAAAAGATGAGCATGAGGGTCACCAATACGATCAAAACATGTGAAATTAGGCATGATAAAATCCTAAGGAAATGCAAAGTTATGAATCTTTTTAGGGACAGGGTTACCATGTAATGAATTATTCTTAATAAAAGCATAGTAAGCCCTAACTTCTAAAGTGCGGGACTGAACCTAAGATTGCAACTGACCTACGACATGCATGAGAGAGATGATATCCTGTGAAGGAATGGTGGAAGATGGAAACAATGTATTAAGAGGTTGTAATTTTCCATTATGGGTAATCATAGGAATATCAAGAGGTGACAAGGGATATTCTGATGCTAAGGACACACTAGGAATAGGTGTCGAAGAAGTTATAGTAGGTGATATAGATGGAATATCCATAACAATGGTATGATTGACATCAGAAACATCCTTAATAGGACACATATCTATAGAAGTAGATGGACAAGAAGACGTAGGTGATGTAACAAGAGGAGATGAACTAGTAGGTGAAGAAGAAGTGATTTATGGTGGTGACTCATGCACAGTGGTAGATGTAATCTTAAGAGAAGGTAGTAATGGAGTAGGAGAGTCACACTCAGTACTATATAAAGAAGGAGAACCATGACTATCATCTGCCTCACTAGTATTAGCTAGAGACTTAGAAATGATAATGTCGCTAAGAATGCTATCAATGGGATCATCAACATAATGTGAAGGAGCACGCAAACTAGTATGAGATGTATCATGAGAAGCAATTCTAAAAGTGGTAGAAACATGAGAAGGAACTATATCAGTGGCCAGAGTAGAAGAAGAATCAGTATGAATGGGTGAGCGATTATCAATACCAAGTAACAAATCAATAAGGGAATCATCTAAGTTTCCTTTGAAAGATTAGAAGGAGGATTACAAGTAGTCATATAACATGGTGTGCAACAAGTAAAGGTTATTGGATCCTTAAAAATACTAATGCCTATAGGAAAATCTTCAAAATGAGTAGGCACATATTATTGGCCATCTAGAAGTTGTTGTTTGATATGATCCGGTGTAGTAGTAGGAGTAATATATAGAGTCCTCAACTCAGTGATGTCAACCTCATATTGGATAAGGTTAATGCTAAAATGAGACATGATTGGAAAAAGAGATGAAATATATTTATCCTTTAGGGTTTGATAGGATCCTAGAGAAATATATTCGAAAGGTCGGGTTCACCAAAATGATTAACTATAATATAGAATTTTAGTGTTATTCTAAGTTAATCTAAACTAGTAACATTAATGAAATAATTGATATGTGTTGGTGTGTGTGACTGTCCAGTCATCATCCACATCACCTAGGTGAGTCATCTCACCTTGCGAGAGTCATAGGTCTTAGGAAGTCAAATGACAAGTGTCACTATTCTGTCATAGAATCTGACATTGTCATTTGTGTCAATGCGTCATAGGAATTACATTCCTTATTTGAAATTGTAACTCCTCTTCTAGTGGCGTCATATGTGTCAGTCAATGTCATATGCGTCAGTGGCATCATTAAGTTCTTTCCATGTTTAGGAATGGGGGTTACACAACACCCCTATTTGTACTTCCTATTTTTCGATCTATGAGTATGAGCAGACCCATTCTTCTTACTTGCAATCTTCTTTCCATTGTTTTGAATCTTGCGTATTGCGTTGGCTTGATGTTACCATCAGAGTGCAACTTTGTTGTGGTGCATCACTTTTCGACATCGATTCTCGCGAATCCCTCTTTCAAGGTATCATAGCTGGTTTTGGTAAACATGCACTCTTCATTTCTCAGTTGTTTATTACTTTTGGTTTCTTCTCATTTCCTCGTGTGCAAGTTTTTTTTCAATTATCATTTTGGAATTATTGCTCACCTCGTATTGAGGTTTCAGCAGTTGCAAGTTAAGGTATTTGGTTGGTTTTCTTATCAGCTGAGTTCGTATTTGGATATTTCTAGATCTTTGTGGCTGTTGTTTCTGGGTTGTTTGTGTGTTTCTTGCTAGTTATGTTCAGATTCAGCGGCTATAGGGTAAAAGAAGAGCTCATTTTTTGGCGTGGAACTGTGATTACTGGTTGGGATCATTGTTTTTTCTTCACTGGTGTATACTCAGACTATTCCGAGCTTTTTCCTCATCGCTGTGGTTCATTGCTGTCTCCAAGTTACCTCTGCCTGGTCTCTCATGTTTTTGGGAGCCTACTCACGTTTTTGCCTGGTCTCTCACGTTTTTTGGGAGCCTACTCACATTTTTACCTGGTCTCTCACATTTTTTGTAAAAATACTCACGTTTTTGTTTGGTCTCTCACGTTTTTTCCTGGTCTCTCATGTTTTTTACAAAACTACTCACGTTTTTACACTGTTCCCCATGTTCAAACCTGTTCTAGATATTTTTTTGGCTGTTTTGAGTGTTTTCTCCCTGTCCAGGCATTTTTGCATTGTCCTCAGGTGTTTTTCTCTCCACTACTGCATTTTTCTCCTCTGTTCAGGAATTTTTGTGGACTGTTCAGGCATTTTTTTGAACTATTCAGGTGTTTTCTCCTTCAGCTGCGTTTTTGCACTGTTCTGGCGTTATTTTTGTCTGTTCCTACGTTTTCTCTACCTGCTGACCTTTTTTCTGCAGTGGAAAGTCACTCAATTATCTATTTTTACCTATCTTTCATCTCCACGTGGCTTTCTCAGGCCGTTTCCAGTTAATATCTTTCCAAAAATAAGTGTTTTTATTCACTTTTCTTAAAAAACGTGTTTGCATTCTTTTTACCTTATCACTCTTCTAAAAAACGTGTTGTTTCATTACTTTTAAAAGGTATAAGGTAAAAAACATTACATTTTATTGGCATTGTAAGTTTTTTGGCTTGTTTTATTAACCTTTCGTCGAGTGCCGAAGACGAAGGGTGAGGTCCGGGATTGGCAGGTGGCTAATCCCCCCTCACAATACAAACAAACCCTATCTCAAATTCCATGCCATTTCCAACGGGCATACATATGACACCTTTTGCATGTGTTTAGGGCACTTTTTTAATCCGTTTGCAGGCTTATTGGCTTTTTTGTCATCAGTTGCGGGAATTAGTTTTTTCTATAACTTTTGACTCGTTACTTGGTTTTGAGCACTTCTTTAGTCAAAGTTGCATGTTTTTTTGCACTCTAGATGATGGGATCATTAGTTTTGTAAATGCACTAATTTTATAAAGTGCCGCATTCTGGGGGGTGTCTTTGTATTGCTTAATTCAACTCATTTTTTTTGAGCTTTGTTCTATTCCTTTTTTGTGGACATGTGAGCGCGTCCGCCACGATCTTATGACAAAGGGATTCTTTCGTGCGACATGAGATGATGTTTCTCACAAAGCTCTTTCTTCCCCCTCTTGCTTCTCTCTTTCTGTGCTTGCTTGCAATGTCGATCTGTTACGCCCTATGAACCTTGATTGTTGTCTCCGCCATTGCATGTTATTACGCTAATTGCAAGGTGAGTAACAAATTGGTTCTCAGAACACAGTCGCATCTGGTTGTAATCAACACACTGAATTATAAAGTGCCACAAAAAGGGGGGGGTTAATCTTGTGTTCCTTGGAGGCTCCTCTCGTCATGGACATTGAATTTCATCGCTCTGTTGTTCAACTAGGACCAGGAAACTACCTACAATGGAAGAGTGGGATACTCGATCATTGTATTATGTATAATTTGTTACCACATCTTCTTGGGTTGGCACCTGAACCTATTGACCGCATTCGTCACCAAAATTGGTTGAACGAGAATGATATGACATACGGGCTTCTTTGTCTTACTATACCGGAGGACCTTCAACGTCGATTAGAATTCACCGAGTCTGCGCACAGAGCTTGGATCTTCATTCAAAATTTTCATGGAGATTTTGATCCTCCTTTATCTGGTTATGGATCTTCTGGTGATCTTGCATCCATGGAGGAAAGTGAGTTCACTGATACTTTTTCTTACGAAGGGCAGCCCACACATATTTCTGTGCATGCTCCTTCAGAACTTAGTATTGCTCCTATCATAGTTTCTAGTGACTCTCCTCCACAAGACTCTTTGGTTGAATTCTCACCTGTGCACCATGCTGCCTTGGATCTCTGGTTTTCCCCATCATGAGCATCTACTAATTCCATTGATTCTAGCCTGGAGATTCTTCCATCCCCTGTTGCTTCCAAAGACTTCGAGATTGCTTCTTCAAAGGGTTCTTATAATCCTCCACAATAGGACATTAATCTCCTTGACTCAGACTTGGATGATATGCTCAAGGATACCGACATCACAGTGCAGCATCTTCTTCAACCTACTACCTCTTTTGAGATCAGAGTTGCCATCCCACCAGCTTCCACTGACTCTCCACCACAGCAGGTTCATTTTCCCCTTCAGGGCTCTCTTGATGATATATCTATATTTGTGGACTCTCACCTTATGGAGATTGACAAGATTGTCACCACTTCTCTTGATATATTATCTCCTTCTCATATTGGGCCACCTTCCGGCACTCTCCATGTTCCTCCTCCTTCTGATCACCGACCTTTGGTCCCTTCATATTCATTAGGAGTCCATCAGAAATCATCTTCCGGGGGAGCTGGATAGCGCTCCTTTTTTTTCTCTTCTCCTCTTCTTCTTTCCAGAAAGATGTTGTTTGTACATGGGCACCTTATCAGGCCTTTAGTTGCCAGGGCCCATTGACACATCCTTCTTAGTTGTCTAGGGGAGTCTTCTTTTCTGTTTTGGCTTACCTTGTCCTCTTCCGCAGCTTCAATGAAGGGGGGGTGTTGGTGTGTGTGACTGTCCAGTCATTGTCCACATCACCTAGGTGAGTCATCTCGCCTTGCGAGAGTCATAGGTCTTAGGAAGTCAAATGACAAGTGTCATATTCTAGCATAGAATCTGACATAAGAATCTGACACTTGTCATTTGTGTCAATGCGTCATAGGAGTTACATTGCTTATTTGGAATTGTAACTCCTCTTCTAGTGGCATCATATGCATCAGTCAACATCATATGCGTCAGTGGCGTCATTGAGTTCTTTCCATGTTTAGGCATGGGGGTTACACAACACCCCTATTTATACTTCCTATTTTTCGATCTATGAGTATGAGCAGACCCATTCTTCTTACTTGCAATCTTCTTTCCATTGTTTCGAATCTTACATATTACATTGGCTTAACATTACCATCGGAGTGCAACTTCGTTGTGGTGCATCACTTTTCGACATCGGTTCTCGCGAATCCCTCTTTCAATATGAAGTGAAATGTAAATGATAAAATAATTTTATTTAACATTTAAATGAAATGAAATAATTTAAATAAGAGGGATAAGATACTAACAAGTAAAGGAATTACCTCATTGTGGTTTCAGACTGAACATGATGGTTTGTGGATGAAGCAGAGTGTGATGACGTAACCCAAGAAATTGTAGTAATTAAAGTTTTACCCAGACTAGGGCACCTAGAGAGGGACTAGGGCACCTGTAGGTGCTCTAGTCTACAGTATGGGTGCTATGGTCTGCAGAAAAGTTGAGGACATGAATCTAGAAGTGTCACTAGATGTTTGCAATGTCTCAATCCTTGTCGCAACAGCCACACTTATGTCACCAAATACTGGATATGAAGATCTACCTGTAAAATCCCATACAAAGCATCAAATCCCTAAAAAAGAAAGATGTAAATGAAGGGGTCAGACTGACCTTAGCTTCCATAATGGCGGAATTACAACTAAGCAGTGCACTACATTCCAGACCCAATGTAGTTGTGTGCTTATGTGTGTAATTGTGTGCCTAGGGTTCCCTAGCATCAATGACGCAGAAGTAGGGGCAATAACTAGATGTAAAATGTAAATGGTGGATGGAATATAATGAATACAACCATTTCCCCTTGTTCTTGTGTGATGCAGATGTAAATGATGCCCAAATGTAGTCCTTTGCCTTAGTAGATAGCTAGCTCTTGGTAGTAGATAGTCCGCCCATATAATAGTCTATGTTATGTTTGTATAGGGATCTCTTGCTCAAATTTTGACACTAATGACCTGACATGCCGAATAGTACCTAAGGGAATGAGAGGGAAAATGACAAAGATCAACCTCCAATAAGTAAATTAGACCCAAGTGTTACAAGGACTAGGGCACCTAAAATTAAGGACTAGGGTGCCCATGGTTTCCCCAGTACTACCTTAGGCGCCCCAATCAAGGACTAGAGACGATAAATGAATAAATAACGATACCTGATACTCCTTGAGAGATGACTAGAACTGTTTAAACAATTGACGACTGTACAAGATAAATTACGATGACAACTGACTAACTGACGACAAGACTAGGGTATGGGTCATTAGTGAATACTTTTATTATGCAAGATCCATATATAAAATAACATGCTTGGCGTTATAATTATAAAAGCAAGTGTGTGATTTTGTGACTACATTTTCAAAAAAATTATAATAACATGTTAGACCCAAGAATCCTCTTAAAATTTTGATATTTTAAAGTGTTATCCACTCTTTGACATTTATAATATTCTTATGGTCCACTTCAATCCCTTCACATGAAAACATGTGTCATAAGTATTCCACTTCATTCACCTTAAAGGCACGTTTAGATTATATTCCACATAAATTTTATTATCTTCCAATACATCTAATATATTATCTGTGTTTCAAATGTGCTTCCCATATTTTATTATAGATTAATATGTCATCAAAGAATACTAGCCCACGTTTATGAAAAATGGGTGAAAAAATGAATTCACCAGACTTTAAAAAGTAGACAGAGCACAAGTGAAACCAAATGTCACATGACTAAGAATTCATAGTGACCCTCATATATATTTAATGCACTCTTATATACATCCTCCTCCTTTACTCGAATTTTATGATATACCAAATGTAAATCTAATTTAGTAATTGAAAATAGTACTACTCAATTCATCTAATAATTCATCAATGACAAGAATATGAAACTTATCTACAAGAGTGATCTTATTGGGTACTTTATAATCTACGCAGGTTCTCCATGACATCCTTTTTTAACTATAACCACCAAATATGAATAAGAATTTATAATAGGATGACTAGTGCCTAAATCCAAACTTTCCTTTATTAATTTTTCAATTTCTGATTTATGTTCGTAGGGATAGTGGTAAGGTCATAATGTTAGGAGGAATACTTCATGTAATTGATTTAACTATATGATAATGATTTTTTACTAGAGATAGGACCTTTGGTTCCCAAAATAATCTCTTGAAGAAGTTGATCTTGATTTTCTATGTCACATGTCTCTAAGAAATTTAGTTGTGCCACTATGTCGTAAGATCCTTCTTAAGCTTTTTTCTATCATATGACAGATGATAATTTGGCTTGGTGGTAATTTCATCTCACTAAGTTCATAATTTTTTCCATTTATACTGAAAACCATGAAAAAGTCCTAAAATTTGAAATACATTCTTCTCAATTGTTCAAGCCACAACACTCCCAAAACTATATCTACACCTCTAATCTAGAAAATGAACATTTTTGAATCCACTTGATAGTCCCCCATTGAAAGTTTGACATAGTTACATTTACCATCATAATAGATTTGCTTCCCATAAAAAATCTTGACTTGAAAAGTAGAGACAAGATACACAAAGCAACCGATCTCACTAGCTAAGTTTGTGTTAATGAATTTCTGGGTACTTTTGCATTGACAAAAAATGTCAACTTATTCTTCTTAATATAATAAAATTTAAGTATTTTTGGTGTACATATGTCATTTACTACATGTAACAAAATAATAGGGATTCCTTCCTCGTTAGAATTTGCACGCTCATGTTCTATTGTTGGTTCCTTAATAGATAGTTCTTCCTTGTTTAAAACATCATTCTCAATAACCAGTAGTATTTTCTTGTCACCAATACACTTATGGCCTCTAGAAATTTACTATCGCAATAAAAATATAGGCCCTTTTCTCTTTTTTTTACCCCATCTCGAGGAGAGAGCTTGGTAATTTGGATGGATTAAAATATTAGTCACATTTCTATCAATCCATTCTGTAGTTTAACCATGTGTAATTCTATCATTGTAAAATTTTCATTGCTCAATGTGTAGCTCCTATTTCTTAGCTTTCCTAACTATAAACGGTTCCAACAATTGAACATCACAATTAATTTTGTCATTTATTTCCTTGATGTAAAATTGTAGAGTTAAATAAATTGTCACTTCTGAAGTCTGCATTGCAAGTCTCATATGCTCATCACTATATTTGGCTATGAATATTGTTTTTTTCGAATGTGTTGATTGGGTGAAATAAATCCCCTTCCTCAATTTCTCATAGTGGTTTTATAATTCATTAGAAAATTCAATCCAACCAAGCACATATCTTTTCTTATCACTCATCATCCATTGATACCATTGATAAGGTTCAAATTCTAGATGTGACGAAGCTATGTCAACCATTGCATTCTCTGGTATATTCTAAAGATTAAAATAATGTTTCGTGAAATGTATCCATGAGGTTACATCCATACCATCAAAACTTGTCGATCCCCATCTTTGTTAGGTTCAATTTTGGACTTTGGAACATTTTCCGTATATTTGATTTGTTGTTTCCGCTAAGGTGGTTTGGTTGTGTACAAGTGTTGTATGAGTGTGATTATTTAGGGACTTCAGTTTAAATACTAGATCTTATTTCAACCTATCTAAACCATCATTTAAGGATGATATAAATGACCCAAACAAAAAATCATGAATATAATTTACCACCATTTCACATCCCATAGAAGTGATACCCTTGATTTAGGTGGTTGACAATAAAGGGAGTCGTTGGGATCAATGATTAAGGGAAATACATCTAGTCCAAAAGGTATGGCCTCTTAGGTTTTATTCTTAGCTCTATATTTGTGTTTGATACATGGACGAAAGTATCAACGAGTGGTAACCATACAAAAGTTAAAACATGTGTTATATCAAAATTATATTTTCCACTATTGACCAATTATGACTAGAAAATTTAGAATGTAGAATGCCTCAAATCTAAAAATGCAAAGTTTAGATCCCACCTGAAATTTTATGAGCTTTCTAAAAATTAAAAAAATGACGAACTCCTAAAATTGCAGTTTAGGGAGTGATTTTGTGAAAAACACAAAAAATGCAATAAACGAGTCAAAAAAATAATGGAGAGCTTACATTGGAACAATGTTTCCTTATTAAGGTTCCTAAATTCCCCAAAAACATCTCTCCAAAAATTATAGTGCTTTATGAGATACGACTGATTTTTTTTTCCAAGATTAATGCTCTAATACCACCTATTATGATATTTTTGTATGATAATGGAAGAAATGCTCAAATATAAACACTTTGAGGGGTAAACCTCTAAAAATAAGAATAAATAAGGAACTTAATTCAATAATATAACTTATGATGACTTTTTATAATCATTTTTTGTAAATATTTATGGACATAATAAGTAAGATTGCACCTTTCATCCTAAATAGGTTGGTTTAGATAATTATTTAGAACTAATATATGAAAGATTAATGTTATACACTCCATTCCATGACCTTAATACTCATAATAATATATAATGTTAGGGGTGTAACACTCACATGACACTCACCTCACCTTCTTGTGTAGGATTTCCTACAAAGTTTGTTTGTCCATCACCACACACAAACTTGCCTCTTCCTTGCACCTCTCCTTGTCATTTACACAATAATTTCTCCTTCACCTTTAGCGCACATAGATAGTTTACCTTGTTAGAATGCAACTTGATCATACTAAATTCATATCAAATTGTAAGATGTGATCCATTCACATACCTTAAGATCTTCTTGACATTATCTTTGACATGACCAACTCTAATGGTGAGCATATGGAATTCTTTTGTGTAAACGGATTTAATATAATTTTAATTAGATCTTATTTTAGAGTAACTTATCATAATAAATGATATTCTGATAACTAAGTACAATAACGTGCCAGAACTAAGCATTCAACAATGTAAAACCCTAAACAAACATGAGAGGTATGATGACTTAGCTGATTTTGTGTAACCTGGGAATGATCAGGATTGTGTATCTGTTGGAACATGATGTAAACAACGTCACCAAGGATTGATGAGGGTTTAAAACCCTAGGAATGTACATCACAGAAGCTCTCATAGGAGGACAAGAGTGCCCCAGGTGCTAATGAATTATTTGGGCACCTGTGTTTGCTTAGATGCTCAAAACTTGGTCTTTTCTAGGTTAGGTCTTCATTGTTACTCACTCTTTGTCACTCTGACTTCACTGTTAGATCATAAATCACACCTGTAACCTAAAATACAAATGACTACCTACACATTCCCACAAACCACATCAAATATAATAAAAATGATGCAAAATGTGAATTCAAATTGACCCCAACGGTCCCTCGAAGAGTTAACTTACGATCGAGCGCTACACTACATCTCAGACTCCATGTAGTGCTTTGTGTGTGTGTGTTTGTATCTCATGCCCTAGGTTTCCCTTGTGCAAGTTGCATGATGATAGCGAGCTAGATATAGATTGTCCCGAATATGCAAAAATGTGTGTGATGAAATAGAATAAACTCCCCTCTTATGCAGTGTATGCAGATCAATGCATCCCTCGACCCTTGTATGGATAGTCCTAGATATGTACTTTGTAATTCTCTTGTGCCTTTGTGCAAGCTTAGGTGGTGTTAGATAATTCTTATAGTGTTTGACACCTTATTTGAGAGAAGTAACTAATTATATATATGATTGGACCTTGTTTGAATTTCATAATTGACAATTGAAAGACCAACCCAAAGTGTTAAAAGGTGCCCAAGAAGCAAAAAGGACCCAAAAGAGTAAAAAGAAGAAAGAGAGGGGCATGAACACCTAGGAGGTACAAGAGCACTTGCACACTTCTGTCCTAACTGAGTGCTATTTTTTGAGGCCATTAAAAGGTAAATTAGTCAAGTGTTGACAAAACTGTAAGATGTGTAAAGCCAGTAAAGTATAAGAGATAAAGCAACCAAAAGACCAAAAGGAGTTTTCAACTACTAGTTTTCTTGCTTAGGAATCATGTATACATTAGCATGATTTAGGACCTAGAAATGTACCAAAGTGCATATATTTTGTGTCTATATAAACACTTACACTCATATACCTTTGTATCAAGTTTTGAAGATTCTTCAACAAAATCATGTGACGATCCATATGAATTAAATTCTCCTTCAAATTCATGATAAATCTATTCTAGGTATTGATCTTCTTTTTGTATTTGAATAATGTTTTGGCTTGTACATGCTCCCACCACAAGGATGTGCAACCTTTCAATTTTGTGTCAATGAACTTAACTTGTTTGGGATCTTCCATTTTCTCATATTCAAACAATTTCTTTGACTCAATGATCTAGTTAGTGAGTTCTCTAAAGTTCAAGCTTCTAGAATAGCTTGGGGGATCCAAAATTGATTTACTTTTCATTCTTACAAATTTTTATAATATGAATTCATGTTATTCATCTTCCTCTTATCCTTTAGTGACCTTGAGCGCTTCTTCTTCAACTTCAATATAAGTTGCATCATCCACTATTACAACACCACAGTGTTGTGTTATCTCCATAGCCTTTAAATGAGCTTGCATATCTCTCATCAATCCTTCCAGATTTGTAGGTCTGGGTACTTGTGATACTCTTGGCATTCTTGCATTGTTACCTCTTTTTTTTACCATTTTCTCATAATCAAAGAGCTCTTTTATATGAATATCTTTACACCTTCTATCTAAATCATCCAAAGAAAGATGTTTACAACTACCTTCTACTCGCACTCACAAACATAGAAAGTGGTACTCAATTTAACCAGTATCAAAACCTTTCATCTATACCAAATGATGTTATAAAACCATATAACACCAAACGATGCATGGTTATACAAGGACTAAAGACCTATGCTTTACTACCAAATGATGTATTCTTGGTTAGGGGTCTCAATTAAGAGATGTCTTATACCACACAACCATAAGATTATTGTTATCCAAATTCCCCCCAGAGGTAATTTTGATATCTTGCATTTTATCTTGGCTTGGACAAGGATAAATTGGAAAAAAGTAAACTTATTTAAAGGCTTTTATCTCTGCCTCAGTTCTCATACTTAGCTAAAAAGGGGGTAAAATGGATAAAGTTGAGAAAATTGGCTTTGGGGTATCTTGTTATATTTTTCCTAACTCCTAGGATCTAAAAAACCCAAAAAGTTGGAGAAGTTTGGAGTGAAAATGAGAAAAAAGGGTCTTTTAGTGTAATGTAGATAATTAGGGTTTGGGTGGAACTTCGGATGGAACTTAGGTTCTTAACACTCATCGAAGGCCCAAAATGTGAAGTAAGAGTATGAATGTAGTGTTGTGTGGGGTTTTCAGGTCATGACGAAACTTGTGGAATTGGTTCTGTCAGGCTTGGGGTTCCCCAAAACCTTGATGGATCTGCATTGTATTGGAGGGGGCCAACGAGTATATAGTGCCGGAGATTCGGCAATTTCGGGCCCAAATGGCCTAGGGGAACGAAGAGACTATAGGATGCAGGTTCTTCAGAATGTCGGGGGATCCACATTACAAATGATAGAGTAGTGTGAAGGTCCAAGGGTTGCAAGGAACCATGTTCCCCATGTAACATTGTTCCCTGCAGGGAGTTAGAGCCCACGGGCCTAGGTAAAGCCGAAAACAAAAGGACGAGGCAACATAGTTGTGGGAGGTGTGGATATCTCGAGCCCACTCGACACACAAAGCCCAGTTCCACGATGGACCACGTTCCCCACACCAAATATGAACCCACAATACAAAGAAAAACAAAGGGAAAAATTCCAAGTTATATATGGACTATGGGATTAAATTAGGAACAAGGCCGAATTTTTTGGAAATGGGTGAAATCGACCTCCTTGAAGTGCATGGAGATAAATTGACCCTCACTCAATTTTTTTTAACAAAATTGTACTTGTTGGCTTCATATTTCAGAGTACTTTAAGGAATAAAAAAATCAGAGGTTTGGTGAGGGTAGGTGGGAGAAAAACACAAAAAACTTCCCAAGTTCCAAATGAACACTTCCAAGTGGGAAAAAGAAGCATTAATGGAGGTATGTGATAAAATTTCTTCTTCTACAAGTTAGAGGACATGGAAGCATGGGCTTTGACAGGTTCACCATCATTTGTGCAAGTCATTTAATGACTTTTGTTGGTGGTTGGAGGCATATTTCAGGTACCCTCTTCTCTTTCTCATTTTTCTTCCATATATTGTAAAGAGGAGATCATTTTTAGGGGTTGAAAATTCCTTATCTGCTCTTCTATTCTCTATAGGTTGCTCTAGGTGTATTGTGAGATTCAAGCCTCCATTTTGGGCATTTTGCAAGTGATTCATGCCTCTATCTCTCATTGTAATGGACGGTGTGATCGTATGAAGCAATAAAATCAAGTTTTATGGCTATTATTCAACCCTTGCTTGTTTTTTCATTGCATTATCTTGCCTCTACATTATATTTGAAGTTATTTTATGCATTTTTAGTTTCTTGCAAGCTCCAAAAGGTTGTGTTTAATGGAAATGGTATTGTGAATGTGTGTTTTTAGACTATGGTGTTCTACATACCCTGCCTATCTCCAAATTTTCCATTTTCATTCATTAGAGAGTGTCCTAATCACCCTTCTCTTGGTGTTATCACCTCCTTAGTGTAGGATTTCCATTTTTCATACATTTTCCTCTCTCCCTGGTCCCTTAGAATCATATAATAGGATTAGATAGATGTGTTTCCAGCATTAGGAGTATTTTTAGCCATAGTTTAGGAAGAGGAACCAACCTTCTTTGGAGAGTTATCTCAGATTCATGGTCCCACACCTAGAGATAATTCCATGTTTCCCAAAAACACTAATTTCCCATTCAATTCACATGCAAGCAAATCAGAGGGTGTTGTTTTTTGGCGATAATAGTTTTGGCACGCTCAGCGGGATCTCAAAAGTCAATACTTTCAGTTTTTATCCTGGTAAAATTCTAGTTCGGATGTTCACTACGTAATCTTGGTAAATGTCTGGTCCTTACCTCAGATTATCTAACCAGTTTGGAGGGTAAAACTCTAGCCTTTGGAGGCTCTGCAGCAACACATCTGGTGATTTCCAGTATCAAAATCCATTGGTTTTAATAGTCCAAGTGTCTCAGATTCATAGGAAGGATCCAAACAAGGTCCAGGATAAGAGAAGGAGGAGTTTTTGAGTATCTACAACTATCACTAGGTAGAGGAAGAAGGGGAAGACAAGTTCAAAGATCACCATCTCCACCAAATAGAACTCTTTCAACACCTCTACCTAGTAGGCCCTTCTTGTAATCCACTAGAGTTCTTAGACCCATCATAATGGTTACACAACAACCAAATCCATAATTTGTCAATTTCAGTAGCAGCAGTCCACTTTCCATTAATGCACAAAATTTTATTCCAATAGCAGCCTTGAAAAACATTCCATTCTTTACGGGAGAGCACACCACTCCAAATGACCATATCTAGGACATTGCAAATGTGTGTGCAATCCATGAAATTGTTGACATGGATGTAGTTTTGAAACTTCTATTATCCTCATTCAAAGGGAAGGCTTTACAGTGGTTTAGGAGTCTGACAATAGGATCAATTCAAAATTGGAATGCACTATGCACAACCCTTTGCGATCAGTTTGGGGAAAGGGTAGATAACTTATCTTTGTTAGAGCAATTGACCACCATCTAGATGGCTCCAAATGAACTAATGGCATACTTCAACTTTAGGTTCCATAGAATGTGGGACAGAATTCCGGTTCTTATAAGACTAACTGCTGAAGGTGCATTTCTCTACTTCTTAAAAGCCCTTAATTTTGATATTGTTGTTATGGTGTAATCTATGGGAGGTATAACTTTGTCAGGATCCTATGCATTAGCTATTAGAGATGAGAACTGTCTAATTCAAGTTGGTAAACTTTCCCCTAGGCCACCTATGCCAACTTATCTAGAGATAGGAAATACTAATTCTAGCCAAACACCTGAGTTAGCTCCTATCCCTACTCCTAGAAATCAAAATTCTAGGCTTATACCTCTTCAAGTACCTCATTTGAGATCCAAGAGGTCATGAAATAATTACAAAATATAGGGAATGAGTTGGCGATAATCAAGAGGCAGCAGGCCCATAGTTTCAGACCTTATCAACCTCAATACCAAACAAACAAGCCCCCATATCAGTCAAATAAACATCTTGCTCAATATGTAAATCATAACCAAATTCATATTCCCATTGTTAGGCCATTCCAACGTTATAATCCTATTGTAACCTCTTCATCTAAATCTTTGCTTCCCATCTAAAAAAACCTTGTACATGATTATGAGTGGTGTTTTCCTTGTGGTCAACAACATAACCAAGTAACATGCTTCAATGGTGCCATGAATCAGGATTTAATGGTGCAAGGTGTTTATACTTCTCAAGAAACAACTGAAGAGGAAAATCAGCAGCAAGCCAACACTCAAGAGCACCTCAAAGTGACACTTCACTCATGAATTGGCAAGCAGAGGATTTCTATGGTATAAATCAATCTCTTCCTCAGGGTGTAACAGCAAACAAAAGATCTAAGAAAAGAGTTATAGAAGAGGGGAAATCATCAAATGAAATTCCTTCTCAACCTTCTCTCACACTTCAAGGAGTTGACAGCTCAAACACAGTCCCAAATTTACAAAATCAGCCTAAGTGACATGTTGTATCAGCTCATGCATAGGCGAAAGTGGTGGTGAATAAAGGGCAACAAAAAGACAGTCCAACTCCATTCAATATCATTGATCAAATAAAGAAAAAAAATCTAAGTATCTCTGTGTGGGAGTCATTGGTAATTCCAGGACAGAGGGATTTATCGCAGGTAGTCATGGCCAATCTATCCATCCCAAATAATTCATCCAAGGAACAAGAAAGAGTCATCACTAATGCAGAGCGACAGAAGGAGGGTCAACCAAATCGGAACATGAAACCTTCACCATTCTATGTGTCCTTGATCATTGGGAATAACCTAGTGCACAATTGCATGATTAACTTAGGTGCAAACAACTCGGTGATGCCAAAGCAAATTACAAATCAACTGGGTTGTCATCACCAATCTGGCACTATGATAATTCTTCACCGGGAACTCCTCGTGCTATGATTATTAACTAATGCACAACTTTTAGTTTGGTGGATGTAATCTTGAAACACAACAACAAACATAACAAAAGAATACCATAGACTATGATACAAAGGAATGATGAAAAATCTGAAAATATAGGTGTAAATTATAATATCAACATGAAATTGTTACAATCTCACCCATGAGGTACTTCAAGTGTTTATGAATTCACTTACCTTCCAATAATAACTATGAGAGAAACTTCACAATTACACCTCTTAATGGCTTCTTTAACACACCTTCAAAATGATGGCTTCCTTTACACACTTACTTATACAATATTTCTCACTACTTCCTTTTATGCTAAATGAGGGGGGGTGGCCTCTCTATTTATAGAACTTTCAGGCTTATCCATCTTATCTCTAAGATAGGATAAGAAATCCACTCTAACAAATCATATTCCATACCTTAACTCTTATCTGTACATGTAAGCTTATCTTTTAAGATAAGATAAACCTTATCATTTCACATGGGTTCCACATTTTTAGACTTTTTACAAATAAAATACACAAAATATTTATGACCTCACTCCTTGTCCTTATTACCAATATAATATTTCTAATTCCTAATCATGTAGACCCTACTTCTCTACTTACCCCAACTTTGACATTTTAACATTACCGGACCACTTACGACAAATATTTACTTTTTACCACAACATTCCTATTGTACTTTTGACTATTACCGTATTATACATTATTGGCGGCATCGTACTGACAATGCCGTTATCTTCTATTAGACACTACTACTAATTATACTTAACAACATCCTATTCCTAATACATACATTAATGAAACATAAATTACAGAGGAAAATTTTAGTGTCGACAACTTCCCCCTTCCTAGCTTCTACTCCGTCCTCGGAGTAGACTCTTATGGACATTCTGAAGCTGGTGCCTAGAAAATATTCAACTTGTCGTGGTTGACTCATTTCGTAATGGAAGTGCCATCCAATTCCTCCAGTCGGTATGTACCATTTTCATGCACAGCTGCTATTTTGTAGGGCCCCATCCATTTTGGAAGAAATTTTCTCTGCCTTCTTTTTTTGTATCTAGAATCATATACTAGAACCAAGTCATTCACATGAAATGGAGACCAACGGATCTTTTGATCAAAGTATTCATTCTGCTTCATTTTCTTCTTATAGCTTATATCCTTTGTTATTTCCCTCATTTCCTCTAGTAAATGAAGATGTACCAACCTTTCTTTTACTGAATCACTTTCATCCATCCTTTCATTTTTCATAACTCTCACAGTGGGAATATCAAACTCAATAGGAAGAACTGGATCAATGCCATAAGCCAACTGAAATGGGGAGTATCATGTTGCTGACTTTGATGTTGCCCTATATGCCCACAATGCTGCATGAATCCTTTTATCCCACTTATGTACTTGCAAGGCTGCATCTTTTGCTAGAATTTGACACAACACAAAATTTGTTCGTTCTACCTGTCCATTTGTGCTTGGCTTGTATGTTGTTTCCTTCATGTGCTTAATAGAAAATTTATTGACTAGGGATTCTACCACCTCATTAATGAAGTGGTTTCCTTGATCTGTTACAATTTCTAATAGATAACCAAATCTGGTGACAAAGCGTTCATATATGAACCTTGTCATTTCATCCATTGAAGTTGTTTTCAATGGCCTAGCTTCAACCCACTTGGTTAAATAATCTGTGGTAACTACAATATACTTATTTTGGTGTGGGGTAGTTGGAAGTGGACCTACAATGTCTATTCCCCACTTTTCAAAGGGACCAAGTGGAAGAATATGGCATAATGGAGCTGATGAAGTCTTACGGTTACCATGTGTTTGACAAATATCACATGTCTTACAATAATTATAACAATCTCTAAAAAGAGTGGGCCAGTGATAACCTATATCCAAGATCCTTCTTGTTGTAAGTTGTCCACAGAAGTGCCCTCCACATGTACCATTGTGGAATTCTTCTATCAACTCCTTCCCTTGATCACGTCCAACTACCCTCTTGTATTGTCCATCAGGTCCTATTCGAAATAATACTCCATGCAGAATAGAATATGGACGATTGGCTTGAGTAATATTCCTCTTAGTCTTTGCATTGGCACCATCAGGAAACTTGAATTCATTCAGATAATTCCAAATATCTATGTATTCACTAGGGATTATGTCAAGGGATAACAATGCTACATCTTGGAAATCATCATCATCACAAGATGAACCTAAACCATCATAGGCTTGAGAGAGTGCATCTGCATTGGCATGCTTCTTTCTTGGCCTATCTATGATATCAAATTCAAATTCTTATAGCAAAATCATCCATCTTGCTATCCTCCCTGATGGGTTAGGCTTATTGACAATATATTTTAGAGCCTGATGATTTGTTACAACTATAAATTTCTGCCATAGCAAGTAATTTCTAAACTTCTTTATAGCAAAAATGATAGCTAGAGTCTCTTTTTCAGTTACAGTATAATTTACCTTAGCACTGCTCATTTCTCTGTTCCCAAAATAAACTGGATGTTCAGTCCACATTTTCATCCTTTTGGCTCAGAGTACTTCCTAGAGCTGCATCTGAGGCATCAGTGTACATAATGAATGGCTTGCTCCAATCTGGATTCTTTAGAATAGGTGAAGACACCAGGGCTTCCTTCATTTGTTCAAAAGCTTCATGCGCCTTATTTCCTAGTTTCATAAGTAACATCCTTCTTCAAGAACTGGGTTAGTGGCTATGCAATATTTGAGAAATTCTTGATGAACCTTCTATAGTAACCCACATGGCCTAAAAATGATCTCAACTTACTTTTATTCATAGGAAATGGTAACTCTTTGATTTTTGAAACTTTATTAGGATCAGTACCAATACCATCTTTGGATAAAACATGCCCTAACAAAATGCCTTTAGAACATCTAAAGACACACTTTGTAGGGTTTATTGCGGCTTGTGCTTCATCTAACCTTTGAAATGTTGTCTCCATCTGGTACAGGTGGTCCATCTTGCTCCCATAAATGTAAAAATCATCCATAAATACTATGATGAAGTTCCCAATGTAGGGTTCAAACACCCTATTCATCAAGCGTTGGAACGTTGCCGGAGAATTACACAACCCAAAAGGCATAAATCTAGAAACAAAAATTCCCCAAGGAGTGGTGAACGTGGTCTTCAGCTGGTCTTTCTATGCTATAGGAACTTGGTTGTATCTGCTATATCTATCAGACAAAACAATTAGGACTCCTGGCCAGCTACTTCATCCAAGATCTGATCTGAGAATGGAAGAGGGTAATGATCCTTCTTTGTTGACTTATTGAGCTTCCTGTAATCAACACAAATGCGTAGCTTCCCATTCTTTTTTATTGAGATCACAATGGGAGAAACCCATTCTAAATTCTCCACAGCAAATATGAATCCTGCATCAAGAAACTTATCTATTTATTCTTTTATAGTCTTGGAAAAATTAGGATTCATTCTATATGGCATTTGCTTTATGGGCTTAGCACTATCTACTAGCTCAATAGAATGTTCTACCCAACTTACTTGATGAAGTTCCTTGTAATCAAAAGTGAATATTTGTATGTACCTTCGAAAGAGCTGGAGGTAGCATTCCTTCTCACTCTCCATCACAGCATCACCAATCTTTATTTGTTGGAGACGATCATCAATTTCTTCTTCAGATAATTTTATGGGTTCATGAGTCGGTGTGACTAGAAGGATATCCATGATTGAAACATCAACCTCACTTTCTTCATCTTCTATGTCCACTTCACTGGTACTAGAGTATTCAGAGGATGTCCAATCATCAGTTTCATCACTTGAATCCATGGGTTCCTGCCTTATGATGCCGATGGATCACATTTATCTTCACCCACTATCTACCACGTCCAAGTGTCATGAAGCCTTCATTTCAGTAATTTCTTGCATGAAATATCCTTAGCCATGGCATTTCCAACAACATCTGGGTACGCAATAGTACCATTTTTCATCACCTAAAAGTCTACCACACATACAACACCCATAACAGATATTGTCACATTTGAAACTACACCTTCTAGTTTAGTTTTTCCCTTATTTAATGACCTTAACATAAGTGTTGAGGGGTGATCAATTTTTAAACCCAACATATTTATTACAGACTCGGTCATTACATTAACTGCAGCACCTCCATCAACTAAGACATCATGAATTGAAATACCATTACATAATACCTCAACTTGTGGAGCATAGGGATTTTCCTCTGCCTCCAAAATAGGGACCTCAACCTCCTTCCTTCGTTGAGCATTGAGTCCACTTTGCAGCTCCCGCCTCTTCTCAGAAGACATAGCAAAGAGTTGACCATATGTAATATTTGCAGGCCTTTTGGATAGATCTTCTAAGATAGAGTATAGTCTTTGTCTCTGTGTAAATCAGAAAATCCTGCACACCCAACTTTATTCTCCTATGTTTCTTACTATTTTCTCCTTTCATCTTCTTTAGATCATTTCCATCTTGGTTATCTATTTCTTTCTTTCTTTTTGTTACAAACACATCTACTTCACTATTTATTCTCCTATCTACTACATGAAAAGAATTGACAGGTGCTTTTCCTTTATCATTATCTCCTTGTACCAGATGTAGAAGCTCTATCTAGACAATTATACTTATAATGACCCTTTTTATAACAACCATAACATACAACTTCAGAAATATTTCTTTTTGGACCTCTATCTCCTCCCTGAGAACTAAATTATTTTCCTTGAAGAAGATTAATAGTTAACTGGCCCATTTTCCTGAGCAGATCTTCATACTCAGTAGATGTATTAGGAGAAAGATTTGTGCTCACCGAGAGTGGTTATGGATTCTGGACCAAAGGTGCTGGTGTAAGCTCTACTTTAGCAACAATTTCTTTGGGCTCCTCTTCCATGCTTTCTTCTTGCCTTCTTGCAATCTCCTTTGCTTGTTCAATGGTAGCTAGGGTGGTCATACTTCACTCATTGTCTGATCTCTAGCTTCATCCCAAGAATGAAGGTGCTTACATAGGAGATTATCCATGCCATTCATCAACCCATCCGTTAATCCTTCCTTCCAGATCTGGGCATCGAGCTTCCTCCTTAGCTCTAGAACATGAGCATGATAATCCCTTATCTTCTCCTTCTCTCCTTGGGATAGCTTTTTGATATCGATCATGAGATCTACAGCTATTTATGTTGTTCACCAAATTCTTCAAGAAAACTTTCAGTTAATAAATCCCATGAGTTTTTCACATTATCACCTAGTGTTTCAAACCACCTAAGGGCTGAACCATCCAAAAAGGTAGGAAAAAATTCAGTCCATTGTTCCCTTCTTATAAGGCTATTACAAATACAAGATCGTTTAAACTCTTGAATGAAAAAGGAAGCATCTTCATTAGATTGGGCTGAAAAACAAGAATCTTCCCCATTTCCAAAAGTAACCACAGTGAAATACCAACCCACAAGTACAATCAACAAGACTTATGTGCACAAATAATTGGAATCACTATAATAGAAAAATAGAAATGACCACGGTAAACTATGGTAAAACTTGACTTACTGTGGTAAAAAATGACTTTACTGTGGTAAACACTATTCACAGTAAAAAGTGAAGTTACTGCGGTAAATACTATTCACGGTAAAAAGTGATTTTACTACGGTAAATACTATTCACGGTAAAAAGTGACTTTACCATGGTTACTACTATGCAGAATAAAAACAAGGTTACCCTCCAAATGATTTCTAACTAAGTGGGAATATCTCTCCAGAAAATCCACCAACGAGGATTGGTCTCGGTAACGGAACCAAAATGTCATCACCAATCTAGCACTATGATAATTCTTCACCGGGAACTCCTCATGCTATGATTATTAACTAATGCACAGCTTCTAGTTTGGTGGATGTAATATGGAAACACATCAGCAAACATAACACAAGAATACCATAGACTGTGATACGAAGGAATGATGAAAAATCTGAAAATATAGGTGTAAATTATAATATCAACATGAAATTGTTACAATCTCACCCATGAGGTACTTCAAGTGTTATTGACTTCACTTGCCTTCCAACAATAACTATGGGAGAAACTTCACAATTACACCTCTTAATGGCTTCTTTAACACACCTTCAAAATGATGGCTTCCTTTACACACTTACTCATACAATATTTATCACTACTTCTTTTTATGCTAAATGAGGGGGGTGACCTCTCTATTTATAGAACTTTCAGGCTTATCCATCTTATCTCTAAGATAGGATAAGAAATCCACTCTGACGAATCATATTCCATACCTTAACTCTTATCTGTAAATGTAAGCTTATTTTTTAAGATAAGATAAACCTTATCATTTCACATGCGTTCCACATTTTTAGACTTTTTACAAATAAAATACACAAAATATTTATGACCTCACTCCTTGTCCTTATTACCAATATAATATTTCTAATTCCTAATCATGTAGACCCTACTTCTCTACTTACCCCAAATTTGACATTTTAACATTACGGAACCACTTACGACAAATATTTACTTTTTACAACAACATTCCTATTGTACTTTTGACTATTACCGTAGTATACATTATTGGCAGCATCATACCGGCAACGCCGTTATCTTCTATCGGACGCTACTACTAATTATACTTAACAATATCCTATTCCTAATACATACATTAATGAAATAGAAATTACGGAGAAAATTTTTAGTGTCGATAGGGCCTCAAATATAAGCCTATTTCTAAAGGCGTGGTACAATTGGATGGGACAATAGTGAGAACTATTGGAGTGATCAAAGGCCTAAACCTTACACTGCATATCCCAATGTCATAGTTCCTCAGGATATATCTATGATTGACCTACCTCCACTCTTTTCCCTATGCTTATCTCGGGACTTCACTACTAAAATTAGGGGATACTTGATAGTTGATGGTAAGACATACTATTCAAATCTAGATATGGAGCCAAGGCTACTATCAAGTCAGAGATCATTTCCACATATCACATTGAACCTTATGTGCCAAGCTCAATCAATGTTGATTGTGCAATCTTCAATAAAGAGGATAGCCTAAACACTCAGGAGGAAGAGACTAAAATTGGAGGCATTCCAGACTTGACACTTGATGAATGGGCACATAAGAGGCATGGCTATGATACATATAAGGAAATGGAGGAGGTTAAATTGGGTATCTATTGTCTACATGAAGAAAATGCACCTCTTCCTAGTGTCACAAAACTAGATGATGAAGATGAGAATGAAGTTTGGAAAATGTTATTTGATGGTTCAAGGAGCAAACAAGGTGCAGGAGGAGGAGTAGTGCTCATGTCTCCCAAAGGTATCAAATACTACTCTGCTTTTAGGTTTCAATTTAGTTGTTCAAATAACATAGTAGAGTATGAATCCCTTTTCCATGGTTTACATAGGAAAGGAAGAAAAATATCAAGAACTTGTAGACATTAGGGGATAGTGAGTTGATTGGAAATCAGGTTAGAGGACAAAATTTTGCCAAGAATGATCTACTCAAGGATTACAAGAACATGGTATGGGATCTCATAGAATATTCTGAAGCATTTAACATTAAGTTCCATACCAAGAAGAAGAATGAGGTTATAGACAGGCTTGTAGACAATTGGGGCAGCATTTGACATTGATGAAGATATCAAGAAGGAAAAATCACAGCCTCATATCAAGGTGGTAGTGAGACTAGTTGTTCCAGATAATAACACAAGTTGGCAAGTGTTTGAAAGTGACCATAAAATCATCAACTTCCTTCAAGAAGAGGTTGAGTTCTCTTCAAGAAACCAAGACAAATTGGAGAAGCAATATGGGGATCAAGTAGTCCAGCTTAGGAAAAATAAGTTTCCAAAAGGTCTAGTGACTTTTGAATCAATCTTCAATCCCAATGATTAGTTCTAGAAAGAGAAAGCAAATATCATGGTCAAAGGAGAAGATTCAAAGTCCATTTTAGTTGGGGAAGGCAAAGTGCTCCAAATTGGCAAGGTGAGTACTCAACAAGAAAAGAATGATTTTGTAAAACTTTTTCAAGATTTTCCTGATATATTTGTACATGGAGCTATGAAGATTTAAGGGGATTTGATCCAAGTTTATCACAGCATACTATTGAGCTAGATCCAGAATCTAAACCCATCCAGGAAAAAGAAAAGGCCAGTAAATCCTCACATTAAGCCTCTTATGAAGAAAGGAATTAAACAAGTTGATTGAGGCAAGCATCATTTTCCTGATCAAGCACTCATCTTAGGTTGTAAACATGGTGCCAGTTCGGAAAAGGAATGGGGAAATCAGATTGTGTGTGGATTTCAAAGATCTAAATAGAATTCCCTTAAGGATCACTACCCACTTCCCTCAATGGAGAAGATTCTACAAGTAGTATTTGGTTCAGAGAGGTTTTCACTTCTAGATGGCTACTCAAGTTATAACCAAGATCATGGTGAAAGATAGGAGGATTAATTCAAGGAAGCTTTCACCACAAAGTGGGGCACATATGCTTATATGAAAATGTCATTTGGCTTATCCAGTGTTGGAGCTACATTTTAGAGAGCCATGGACATGACATTCAAGTGGTTGATTAATAAGATGGTTCTTGTGTACCTTGATGACATTACAATATTTTATAAGAATGTTTCTGACCATCTTTCCCATCTCAAGCAAGTTTTTGAGAGATGCAGGTAGTTTGGAGTTTCCCTAAATCCAAATAAATGTATATTCCTAGCTCATGAGGGTAAGCTCTTAGGTCACATTGTGTCTAAAAAAGGATTAACTATTGATCCAGAGAGAGTTGAATCCATCCTTGAATTTCCTTTTCCAAGTCATAAGAAATATCTCAAAAGCTTCTTAAGGAGGATAAACTTTGTTAGAAGGTTTGTGCCTGATTTTGCTAATCTTGTCAAACCACTAACAATGATGTTGAAAAATAGCATGGCATTTAAATGGAAAGATAGGGAAAATATAGTTTTGAGGCTATTAAGTAAGCAATATCACAAGCTCTTACTCTTATCAATCCATACTTCTCAAAGGACTTCATTCTCTACACTTTTGGTGGCTCAGACACAATATCTGCAATCTTGGTGTAACTATGAACAAAGAAGGATCTGAGTAACCTATTGCATTCTCCAGTCACATCCTACAGGAATATGAGGTGAGGTACTCGTTCATTGAGAAACATGTCCTTGTTTTCATAAGGAGCTTAAAGAAATTCAGACACATGTGTTTCAAACAACAAAATCCACTTGCTAGTGTCTCATGTCGGAGTGAAATATTTCCTCCTCAATAAAGACTTAAATGAGAAAAGGGCTGGTTAGATTACCCAAGTAATGAAACATGATATAGATATCAAGGTGACTAAATTAGTTAGGGTAAAGCCTTGTGTGAACAAATGGTTTTAAATCAACACACAAAGTCAAAAGATGAAGAAGGGGTTGTTCTAGTGCTCCAGGACAATCAAGAACAAATAGCTAATGTTATACCACTCCTTGATGGACTCAATATTTGGTACACACTTCCTCTAAAAAGGTCAATGCCCTCAAGGATTAAGAAAATCCAAAAGAAGGTATTTCAGGCTCCAATCCATTCCATATGTTCTTATTGATGGTATTTTGTTCAAGAAATATGTGAATGGTGTTTTACTAAGGTGCATTGAAACTAATCAAATTGAGAAAGTGTTGCATGAGTTTCATGATGGGAAAGTTGGAGGTCACTTTGCTCCAAGATTGATATCCCTCAAGATCATGAAGGTTGGTTACTATTGGCCTATCAGTGATTGATATGCATGGATCAAGAAGTGTAAGAAATGTGCATTTTTCATAGGAAAAGAAAAGTTGACAACACTTCCACTCCACCCAATCTTAGTTGATCAACCATTCATGCAGTGGGATTGGATTTCATTGGGGTCATCAATCCAAACTCAAGCCAAGGCCACAAGTGGATTCTCACAGCAACTGAATATTTCACCAAGTGGACTGAAGTAGTGGCACTCAAGGAAGCTAATGATTCTTGTATACTAGATTCCTACGAAGGGAATTGTAACCAAGTTTGGTGTCCCATCTCCAGTATCATATTCCAGACAATGCTCTAGCATTCTTTGGCGCCAAATTTTTTGATTAGGCTGTTAAAAATGGGATATATCTAAGCACTTACTCTAACTATTACACCCAAGGTAATGGTCAAGTTGAGTCCACAAATAAGAATCTCTTAAAGATTATAAGAAGGAAATTGGATGAGAACCATAGGACTTGGCACACGAAATTGAAAGCAACCTTGTCGGATGATAGAATCACACCCAAGATATCTATTGACATCTCTCCCTACAAGATAGTCTATGGAAAAGAAGCTAGGTTTCCCATATCTCTTGAATTTCCATCATTGGAGCTTCTCAAGTAGCTGGAGTTTTCTGAGTTTGGAACCATGAAGTCAGGTATGCAGAACTCATGGAGTTAGAGGAGCTGAGAGATCAGGAAATGCAAGCCATGGAAAAGATCAATCTCTAATCAAGAGGTCTTTTGACAAGAAATCCAAATCCAGGGAGCTTTCCAAGAGGAAACTTGGTACTAAAGTGGGATGTTGATAGGGCTAAGCCAGGTAAAAATTTGAAATTCAATGTTATATGGAGTGGTCCCTATATGATCTCAAGTTGTAAGAGTAATAATGTTTTCTAGTTGTCAAAATTGGATGGAGAAGAACTGCAGATTCCATTCAATGGAATCTATCTAAATCATTTTTATTGAAAGTAAAATATCATCTTTGTACATATTAGTTTAGCTTTCTAAATTCCTCTAAGTGCTTTCAGCACAATGTTTCGTTGGTAGAATAGGTTTCCTTTCCCTAAGTGCTTTACATAGGTTCTATTTGCTTCTGGATGGTCTTGTTACACAGTTTTCATCATGATTCTAGGATAGGGGTGTTGTGGGAAGAAGTTCAAAGTTGTCATGGAAACAGTTGTCCATCTTCAAGAAGTCTCAAATGCAGAGCAACTAAAAATCAAATTTAGAGACAAGTTTCAATTTTCTTGTTCTCTTGTCTCTTCAGATCAGTTGTATTTTGAGCTTCTATTGCCTCTCCTTGATCATAAAATCAGTTTTAGGGGAAACTTGATGTATTTCAAAAGCATGTTTCTCATGACACCTTGCATGTTCTCAGTCCTAGTATAGCCCTCCTCAGTTTTATTCAATGTTCTCTTTGGTTTCAAGTAGAAGATCAACCTCAACTCAGTTTTTCGCACTCATTGGATATTTTTGCAAAAGAAAATATTATGAATTTGTGAGCAACTCAGTGTTTTGGTCAGCTTCAGCTCTAAGCAGTGTTCCAGAAGGTTTTGAAAGATCCAGTTTCAGTTCAGATTATAGATTAAAAGAGGGTGAATTACAAGATCAAAACAATTTTCCACTCACATAAAACCTTGATCATGAGATTTTTGTGATTTGAGTGGTCAATTCAAGCAAGCAACAGATCAATTTCAAGTTCAAGCAGTGCTTTAAGTGGCTCAGGGGTTGAGTTTCAAGTTTCAGATCAGATTTCATGCTTACCAGGTTGACTCCATACCCAATGGATGTTGCAAGGCCACTGATCACTTCATCTGGTAGGAAGATTTCCCCTTGAGTTGTAAATTGTTATCCATTTTTAACCCTAGCAAAAAATGGGATAACTTGCATTTTATCTTGGACTTGGCAGTTGACAGAATTTAATGAAGAATCTAGAAAAAGGGTAAAAAATTGAATTTTTTGGGCCATTTGAAGGATTTTAAGCATTTCCTCTTTGTTTCAGGTTCATACTTAGTCAAAAATGGGTTAAAAATGGATAAAGATTGAGAAAAATTAGCTTTAAGGGTACTTTGTTCTATTTTTCCTAACTCCCTAGTGATTCAAAAAACCCAAAAAATTAAATTTTGGAGTTGAGAAAAAGCTTTTAGTGTAATTGGGTTTTTGGGTGGAAAGGTCAAAAACCTTAGGCCTAAACTTTTACTGAAATTGTTTTGGGGGAATGAAGTATGTTGTGTGGGGTGGAACAAAGGTTCATGTGAACAAGTTCCTTGGGGGTTGGAGCCTACAATACCCCAATGGAGCCGCATTGTATTGGAGGGGGCGGTGAGTATTTCAAGGGATCATGAGGAACAAGTGGACTTAGGGGCTGGAAGTTACCCAATGAAGGGATTGCAGGACGTTCGTCTACATGTGAAGGAGGGAGTGAAATTTTTATGGAATGCGGGCAAGAAGTCGGAGTGATGAGGTGCCTGAGGGTTGCAGGGAACATAGGTATGGCATGGGGACATAAGTTCCCCACAGATGTGAGAAAGCCCAAAACAAAAGGGCCAAAGATGCTTTGAGGGGAATACTGGGCCATGCTAGGCACCAAAGTTCCATGACAACTAGTTCCCTTAGTACCCCAAATAAACCAAGTAATACAAGAGAATCTAAAGTGAAAAGAGGGTGAATTAAATGACTGGGGATTAAATTAGGAGTCCACATAGGCCAATTTTTTTAAAGGAAATGGAAATCCCTCAAACTTGAACTAATGGATTCTGATAACTTTGACACTCATTAACCAAATTTGACAAAATTGTACTTGTTGGATTCATATTTCAGGGTACTTCATCATGGAATCAAGAAATCAGAGTTTTGGTAAGGGTAGGTGGGAAAAAAACACAAAAAACTTCCCCAATTCCAAATGAACACTTCTAGGTGGGAAAAAGAAGCATTAATGGAGGTATGGGATCAAATTTCTTCTTCCAACAAGCTAGAGGACATGGGAGGAATGGGTTTGACAGGGATTCACCATGATGCTTTGTAGGTCATTTAATGAATTTTGTTGGTGGTTGAAGGCCATATTTCGAGTTTCCCTCTTCTCTTTCTCTTTTTTCTTCCTTTTATATATTGTAAAAAGGAGCTCATTTTTTTTGGTTGACATTCTCTATTTGCTCCTCTATTCTCTACAGGTTATTGCAAGTGTATTGTGAGCTCAAACCTCCATTTTGGGCATTTTGCAAGAGATTCATGCCTCTTTTCTTCATTGTAATGGATTGTGATCATATGAAGCAATAAAATCAAGTTTTGTGGTTATTTTGCAACCCTTTCTTGTGTTTCATTGCATTTTGTGGCCGCTACATTACATTTAAAGGTAGCTTGTGCATTTTAATGGTTTTTTGTAAGCTCTAAATGATTGTGTATAATGGAAATGGTGTTGTGAATATGTGTTTTATAGACTGTGGTGTTTAAATACCCTCTCTATCTCTAATTTTTCCATTTTCATTCATTAGAGAGTGTCCCAATCACCCTTCTCTTGGTGCTATCACCTTCTTAGTGTAGGATTTCCAATTTTTCATGCATTTTCCTCTCTCCCTGGTCCCATGGAATCATAGAATAGCAGGAGATGATTGAATTTCCTTCATTAGGATTAGTTTAGTGCTTAGATTAGGAAGAGGAACCAACCTTCTCTAAAGAAATATCTCAAGTTCATGGTCCCACACCTAGAGATAATTCCATGTTTCCCAAATGATTCAATTAAAGGAAATATATAAAAAAAAATACTCACATAATAATCTCATAAACGAGATGGTTTACGACACTTAGATATACATATACCTTCTTACCAACTCTTAGTTTTTACAAGTATAAATATATTAACACAAACTATTTTAACTTATTAGTCTAGATTCTAACTCATGTGTCCAACCATGTAGTAATCATCCTTAACACAAGTACAATAACGTGCTTATATAGACAAAAGGTCACTTTCAAGTACAATATGCATATAAGCTACAAGTGACCCATATGCCATTCAATGTGTCGCAACCCTATATGCAAAATAAATACCAAATGATAACACAACTTGATGCATTCAATTTAGATCAATGGTTACAACTATGGGTTAGGTGTATCCATATTGGATCTTTATTTGGCAATTTTTTATTTGAAACCTCTAAAGCTCACACACTGATATATTGCTTCATCTATAAATACACACTATCCTTCCAAGTGATTCCTTACATGCTAGCTCAAATTAGCTTTAATGCCCTTGCAGTTAGAACACTAGATGCATACCATTTAGACAAACCTTTTATAGTAACACGAGCCTATATAATTAATTATCTGCAAATAGACCCGAAGTCACATAATATTTGCACCAAGTGATTAAATCTCTCGCAATCCATCCAAAACACCACACCATCCATTTGAAGATGTATACATTAACATAGAGATGCCACATTGCATTTTGGCCTTCCATTTCTTATGCATGACCTTTTCTATTGTCAAACACTCTTTATGCATTGTACTATTGAAATAACTGGTTGCACTATCTTTCAAAAATATTCCATCAATTCTAGAAGATACTACGGACCTTGATAAACTCCTTTGGATATGCCACAACACATAAATAACTATGAAATAAACAACACTTACACATAATTGACTACGTGGAACATTACAAGCATATATTCACACTACAAAAAGTAAGTGGAAAAGAACAATATGACATGTATACTTGTAGGCTACACAAAACTAAACTAAACATTGGAACAAATTAATACTTATACAAAACAATCATATAAACCAAGACTAAGTGCAATAAAAAAACTCATGCACAAACAAACTTAGTTTATTTTCCTAATATAATATATTTGTAGTTGATGTAACATTGTATGTGAACCTAGTTACCTCTACATAAAAATCTTTCTCACTTTTTGAAAATTATGTATGGATCTTTGGGAAAACAACCTCGTTCTTTGAAACCCTAATAATGTAGTAATACCTTACAAGAACACAAAAAATAGGGGAAGTTTTTAAGGGGGTTGTATTATCCCTCCATTATTATCAGATGCATATGATGTGCATTAATATTTAAAATCAACACACCAAGTATAATGCATTGTTCAAAAGGCAATTCAATATTACGTAGATACCAAACCCTTATCACTTTCAATGTTATAATGAATGCTTTATGTAACACACAATAAATTATAGATGGTCTTCAAATTTCCTTAGATGGTTGAATATTTAGTCCATATATTTTTTATTACTTTTATTAGGGGATGTTCTTCTATCATTCACTTGTATCTTAATGGACTAATGCAATTATGTTTTTATGGACTTTATGAATTCATATTAGGACTCTATTAGTGTTTAAACTTATATATACTAGGTGAAAAAGTATACAAGTGACATGAGAGAACCCATACAAACACATTTAACAAAAATCCCATAAATCATACAATTACAGTTATGGGGAACCATAACTTTATAAACATGGTTCTAGCAAACCCATAATTATAATGATATGATTTTGAGAGAGAAATTGGAAGAGTAGGAAAGTAAAGAGGAAAAAAGATGATGGTAAGAGGAGAGAGAAAATTTTAAAGGAATGATAAGAAGATTGTTCCAAGCCACAAATATCTCAAATGATAATAACAAATCATATTTAATAAGATGAAAGGAATTCACCATAATAACCTTACAAAAGGATTTACAAACAAAGAGTTGCAATATCATATATAGAAATTGTTGATGCAAAATCACAGCACCCCTGGATGCAGATCAGGTTTCTAGGTTGATCACTTTGGCATCCAGTGTGATTGCATAACATTGAATCCTTTCTCCAAGTGTGGGACTTAAAAATGAGAAAGGATTCTCTAGAGAAGGCTGGTTCCTATTCCTCTGTTCAGATGCACACGAAATATGCAGAGGGTTTTGCTCGAAACCTAATCTAATCTGCCAAGGAGACAGGGTAAGAAGATGCATAAAAATAAATCTAAGCTAATAGAGGTGATGCACCGAGGAATGAAGAACACCTATTTTGCCAGTGAACACAGACCATTCAAATGTGATATAAGATCATGCACAGATAACAAAACTTGTAGTGAAAGACCAGGAGGATGCAAGATGAACACATAGAGGGTTGAGAATCATCCACAGACATGTATTACTTGCTCCAAAGATTGATACAATACACTGCAGAATGCCAAGAGGCAGAGTCGTATTACAGTTTCAAATGAGAGGTTCGAACTCCACAAATTCGCCTGATAGGAGAAGAAGGGAGGAGCAAAACAGAAAAAGTTCGACCTTTTAAAAGAAGCTCCTCTTTACAATATATAGAAAGAATGAGAGAGGAAAGAGAGAGGGGGAAGCCAAATCTACTCCAACCACCTCCAGGTTGCATTCAGTTCATCTCATTATGACAGAAGCGGCGGATCCTGGCAAAACGGCGAGCTGTCCAACAAAAGCGGCGAACTGTCTGCTGCATTAAAGTTGTTTGTTGAAACATTACTTCTGCTTGTTATTTCGCGCCAGAGGCGTTTCTTGATTTTCTCTCTCCAAACTGAACCAAAATGCAAGATTGACCCCGGAATCATGTAGAGAATTTTACCAGCTTTCCATTGATATAAAGAACGTGCCAATCTGAGCTCTGGATCGAAAGTTATGGTGATCTGAAGATTTAGGGCACAGAACAGGTGAAAACAGATTTTTAAATTTCTTCCCGTGCTCTGCCACTTGGATGACACGTGGCAAGTTCTGATTCGCTGAGTAACTCTCTCTCCTCTACCTCTCGGCGGGCTCTCCTTCGAAATTTCCTTGTGGGCCCTAGCTGGGACACGTGGCACTATCCCATTGGTTCGGGCTGACCCTTCAAAACTCGCCCTTTGACTTTTTGACCATTTCCTTTGTGACACGTGTCGTGATTTGATTGGTTCTTGGGCCTGCCGGGTTTTCACGTCCACTTCGCGTCCATTATGTCCCGGATGTCCTAGTGCTGTCTGGGACAAAAACTTCCGATCCACCCGAAATGGGCTTCCTTGTCCCTCATTCGGCCGATGACACGTGGCGCATTGCTTGATTGGCTTTCGGATCCTTCGGCTATCTGCGTCCTTGCACGTCCCAGATGTCCCAACTGTCCTAGACTGTCTGGGACAAATGTCTTCCAGTTCACCCGATTCGGCCGGTTCGCGTACCATTTGTCCCACTTGTCCCAAACTGTTTCAGATGGGACAAGTTCTTCCTTTTTGGCTGATTCGGGCGGTTTGTGTCCTCGCTGGCCTAGATGTCCCAGATTAAACTTGGTGATATCTTCCGGACTATTTGGCTGGCTCGCCCGTTCGTGTCCCAATCCGCCCGGATTGTCCCAAACTTTACGAAGCAAGTACTTAGTGTCATTTTTTTCGATCGGTTCAAGACTTTTCGCACCCCGTGCAAATCCCTTTTGCCCGGATGTCTCAGTACGAAAGACCTCTGATTCGGCCGATTTCACGTCCGAGTTCGCGTACCTCGCGGCCTAGATGTCCCACTTGCTTCGCGGACTGCCTAGCAGGATTTTCAGCCGATTCGCGCCTAGATGTCCCAAATGTCCCGACTGTTGCAAGGACTAGGACTTAGCCATTTTTCATGATTTTTCCTGGCCCAAGATTTTTTTTTGCAGCCTTTTCACCTTTTCTCAAAACTCTGCTGCATGTTATCGAAATTTACCCTGGATAGGAGAGTTAGAAAAATTCTGACAACAGAAATCCCTAGAAACATGATTTTAAATTGGCTCTGAATCAATTTATTTACCTGGTGTACATATAGTAATTTGATGCAAGTGTAACTACTGCCTAAATTTACCCTGGGGGGTGAATTTTGGACTAACAGCTTCTAACAGTTAAACTTAGAGGACCATAAGACTTTTAAGTTAATTCAACAATGGATTTTCAAACAAATTGGTCTCAACTGGTACATCGTAAGCAAGCTGATTATGTCAACATAGTATAGGGATAACCTAAGTGCAACAATTATCCTAGTAAAGATTTGAATGGTGATTTTTAACCTACACTAACATGATCCCATTAAGCAGTAACTTAGGTTGTTGCGAAAAAGAAGGCGTGTCCCGACAACAGGGTTCTTTTTGAGGTGGCAACATATTCAATAATATGGCGAAATGAGTTACCATTTTTGATAATTTTGAAAAGGAAATTTTTTTGGCACGGGTACAGTGAAAACTAGTAAAAACTAAAGTAGATTACAATTTAATTTTTTGCAGGGCATCCTAAGAAGCTTCACCTACCCTTGAAAATCGTCCCCTATATGAATCCTAGATTGGTTCACCATTGTAGAACTGGATCTATTAGCTCGACTCATACCACTCTAGGGGCATACTGACACTGTGATCCAAGTAGAAGTAACTCCACACGATAGAAGGTTGTAAATGGCTATGAATGTGTGACACTAGAATTCAACATTTTGACTGCGCTTCATAAGGATGGCGGAGGCTCATAGATGCTAACTGATAGGAGATTTTTTGATGTGCGACATGTCGAAATTTTGTTGACATGAAACGACCAAAGAGTTTTTTGATGCGTAAAACTAGAGATTTTTTTTAGGCATGTGATAGGAGTGTGGAGTCTACAACCAATGCAAGGACCATGAGATTTTTTTTGACGCGCGATCAACACCAGATTTTGTTAATAGGCGTAGAATGGAGTGGAGTGAGGCTATAGAATCATGTATGAGTGGCCAGACCACTTCTTGAAAACTGACAGTGATGACACTAGAGATTTATTTTAATGCACGACTATGAGGGAAGAGGCTGTCAGACGTGTGATAGGATATTTGGTGTCAAAATGAGACAATACAAATCTCTAAAAAATAAGCACGACAGCATAGCCTACATGTCGCTGCATCAAGCAATTTTTTTACTCACAACGATAGCAAGTTTACAATGTCACGAAGATAATAACCTTGTTGATGCATGACAGGAGGTTAAATGTTGTCGCATGAAAAAGAGTCTGTAGATTCCTCTCAATGAATAGAAAATGCATCATTGTCATGAGTGATCATATAGTCCATTTCAAATGTCACACCACCTGGATGAAGATCAGGTGCTTACATATGATTTAGCACAAACCCCACAACTATAATTTCCTGTCCCACGAAACTGGTTTCTAGAATATGTCGTCAAGTTGATCATGTCTGACAGCTCCAAATATCTTAGAGGTCTCTTAAAATTAACCTTGAAGGTTGGAGGACTCATGTCAATGAGCTCATGGGAAATCATTCTTTCACTGTTCCAAGTTATAGAACACCTTGAGATCTAGTTTCAGCGAGTGATCCCAATGAACTACCAACTCAAAAACTCATTTATGCCATGACTTATAATTGGCACTGAACAGGCTGAATTTCTGCAATTACATCCCCTCTGAATCTCTGTCAATACCTCTGCCAGAAAATCCCATAGAACAAAGCATACAAGAAGTGAATGTAGTGATATGCTTCTCAAAAGAGCCATAGTTTGAGTAGCAAAAATATTTCATTTTCATTTTGTGATAGCACAGAATGTGTTACTGCAATAGACACTTTGTAGAAGAAGAATCTTTGCATGGTAATCTAGGCACTTTAGGCTTATGTAATAGTTTAGAATGTCAATATTAGCATGCTCAAATAATTGACGATTCAAAGTTTGTGGATGCATGAATCCCTATGCTTTAAGTTTGACTAGCATTAGGGGTATGAGAGTCTCTAATATTATATCAGGATGTTTGATGTCTACTCTATACTGCTCTCAAGAGTGTGTCGAGTTATTATCTGTGTATACATGGAAATGTGGTTGTGAAGAAGAGAGTTATTAGACTGTGGAGAAATGATCTATCACCCTCCACTAATTTTAATTTTTCTTCCTGAAGTCTCACACACTTCGGAGAACAACATCTAATTTCTCATGCCCTCCTTTTAGATGGTTTAATGCAACACCCAAAAATTTAGGACATTGGGTTAAGCCAAAAACGCAATCTACATGCGATTACATCATCTCTCCACTAGTTACTTGGAAATTTATATTAGGATTAACGAAAGTTTTTCCTGCATTAGGATTATATTATACCAATGGTATTTTAGAGATGTAAGAACCAACTAGTCTCTTGAAGGTCTATCAACAAGTAGCAAGTCCAAGTTACTGATGGAAAGATGTTACCCATATTACCCAGTCACACCGTGAGATCAATGCACACACACTTGTGAAAGATTCACTAGGGTGTTGTGATTTACAATGAATAACATAGTCTCTCATGTGACCTAGTCTCAGCCCCCAAAAATGCCTAAGGTGTAAGGAGAGGGAATTTGAAACAGGTACTAGTAGGATCTTCCATGGATGATTCTGAAATATTCATAAGGAGTTAGAGGTAAACAAATGACTCATTTGAAATATTTTATAGACCTTATCTACATGGTTACATTTTCATATTTTTCACAAGAAAGTCACAGGCTGCTTACTTTCCAGGAAAAACTCATTTTCTAGCAGGTACCACTGACTGTGGTTCGCAACAATCGAAGGCTATTTTTAGGGTCTTTCAGGTATATCCTTGGACACCATGTGACCCATCCTCCATGTCTGATCTCACACAACCTATTTTTTTATTCAAAATAACTACCCAGATAAGCATTCCAAAAAAATCTTCAGGAAGGGTCCTACAACTTCATTTTCAAGATCTCTCTCTCAAGAACTGCATAGCTTGCAATATAGAATCTACATGAGTTTTAGTGCCATGTTCCAGCATGAGGATGAGGCACACTTTGTTTGTCACATTAATACACGCTACAAAAACATGCTACAAAATTCCAAATAAATGAAAAGTATAAAACCCCTGCACGTATACAAATACTTACAGATGGATGTCTATATCTGATCTGAAAACCAAATTTAACTAGCAATTGTGCACACACATTTTTCTTGCTTTGTATTGATTTTCGATGTAAAATTTGAGCATTATATCCTTTTTGTATTTTTAATAAAAGAATAAAAATTGCAAGTACTGTGCAAATATTGAAAGAAATGAAGAGAATTCACCAGTAATTTGACGCAAGAATTGATAACGGAGTTCGGCACTTGAGGCCTACGTCTCCGGGTCCGGTTGAATGGGACTGATCTATTAAAATCTTGAAAATAATTCTTTACAAATAATTCTACAAAATTATGACCTTCTCACAGTCTTCCTCTGTCAAAAACAACAGGGGTTGCTTTTTACATCTCCTCCAAATTCCACTCCTAGCTCAAGTTATGAGCATTACAATATTTTCACATAGTCTCGAATGCTATACAAATAAAATATCACTCCTTTTATACTGTTTCCAAACAGCTGGCGCAATGGTTAGGTGCCTAAAATTTTACATGGGAGGTCAGTTGTTCCAATCCCCTCCACTCCTCTCTCCTTCTCTTTAGGCGGTTTTGTAGTGGTTTATCCCACATTGTGGGGGCGTGCATAAAAAGGTAGGCATTTAATAATGCCAAAGGAGGGTTGTTTTGAATTGGCTTAAGAGCCACCGTAATTGCTTATGGAGTGGGCGCATTTCTTGGGATGTGTAGCACATGGTTGTGTATTTTTAGGCACTAAAAATCAAGCCAAGGATAATGCGTGGACAGTTTAGCTAAGGATAATGCGTGGAAAGGATTACTATGCAATGCGTGGAATATGGTATAATGAATTAATATGCAATGCGTGGGAATATGGTAATTAATAAAAAATGCGTGGGAAATTTGCATAGTTTAAAAATGCATGTCTAATAGTCCCACATGCATAGCACAAATGCAATTATAGGAGTTTATATACACAAGTTGGTTTAATGATTAAATGAGAAGGAGGCCAAGACACCCCTCCATAATCGAGTGTGTCGAACCTAGCTGAGGGCCCCCAGCCAGTAAATAGCGGGGTCCATTTGTCTGAGAATGAGTGTCCAAGACCGGCGTTCCCAAAACCATTTTTTAGTACGTCACACAATTCGTCCACGTGTCACAATATAATCGAAACACTTGGCGAGCGTGCACACGTCCAACCTACACAAAACTCCAAATTTTTCCAGTTGCCCAAAAATTTCAGCGGGCTATAACTTTTGCAAACGAGCTTCGTTTCCTGCAAACAAGATATCGTCAGAATCGTATAATTTTTCTCCACGCTTTAAAAATGACTGCAACTTATTCTGAGAAGATCTTAGATCAGTGTTTCTCTGTGAGGATCCTCTGGATCATTCCTCCCCACTGAGAAACTTTTGGACCCCAAAAGTCAACTTAATTGGTGAATAGGTGAGGGTATTTCTCCCTCACCTTTCCGGTTTCCATCCATTTAGCCTTGTTTGGATGCATGCCTTTGAACCCAACACGAAGATACTCAATATCACCCCTTCGTGAAGTTCTTACTTTCCTGTCCAAAATGATGTCTTCCTACAACTCATCAAGATACTCAGGAGCAAAATCATCAATGGAAGGCATTATGTTAGAATCATCATGATCAACAATCATAGGCGGTTCATACAATCTTAAATTCTCAACATTTACAACTGAGTAGATTTGCATATATGGAGGTAAATCCAACCGGAAAGCGTTGTTACCAATTTTTTCCAATATTTGGAATGGACCATACCGTATAGGTTTCAATTTTTTACCTTCACCTGTCAGTCTTTCCTTGCTGATGTGAAGCCAAACTGAATCACCAACTTTGAACTTGTGATCAGTTCTATGTTTATCATGCCTAGCTTTGTACTTAGCCTAACTTTTCTCCAATTGTTCACGGACATACTGATGAACCTGTTGTATTCTCTGCACAAATATTTTAGCCTTGTCAGAATCACTTGCACCATTAACAACAGTTTCATGTCCATAATATATATCTAATGGAGAATTAGGAAGATATCCATAACAAGTCTCAAATGGAGACTTCAAAGTAGAAGAATGTAAGGCACGATTATAAGCATGTTGCACATAATAAAGATGTTCATCCCACAATTTAGGATGTTTGTTACTATAGCCCCTAAGTAATTGTACCACTGTGCGGTTTACAACCTCTGTTTGACCATCAGTCTGTGGATGAAAAGCAGTGCTCTTTTTCAGTTTTGTGTCCATTAACCCCCACAATGTTGACCAAAATTCCCCAAGAAATCTAGAATCCCGATCAAATATGATTGAAGTAGGTAAACCAAAATGAACCCAAACAAACTGAAAAAACAAATGTGCAGTTCCCTCACCAGTTATTTGTTTAGTACATGGAACCAACACACACATTTTGCTAAATTTGTCCACTACCACATATAAGTAATCATGTTTCTTCCGTGTCATGGGCAAGCCTCCTACAAAGTCCATGGAAACACTTTCCCAAGGCCGTGTTGGAACATGAAGAGTGTAAAGTCCTAATTTCCTGTTACTTGGCTTGCTTGTGGCACAAAGAACACATCCCTTAATATACCGGTTTACATGTTCATGCATTCTAGGCCAATAACAATATTTTTGTAAATGTGCAACTGTCTTACTAACACCAAAATGCCCTGAAATAAGAGAAGTATGTGCTTCCCTAATCATATGCACACGCTCATTTTCTGGAATACAAAGTTTTCCAGAATGATATAACAATCCTTCATGCAAATGATAATCTTTTTCTCCTACTTGTTTCCCACTTACTAGATCCTCATACACTTCTCTAAAATCAACATCATTTACATATTGTTCCTTGTAACTAACATGAGCCAAAGAACTATGCTACAAAAGAATAGATGCTACTACCACTGGTGGTCTGGATAACATGTCGGCAACCTTGTTTTGAATACCTTTTTTATACCTGATTACAAGATGAAATTGTTGCAAAAATCCCATCCACCTGAAATGTCTAGACTGCTGCAATTTGGTTTGTGTTTGTAAGTATTGAAGTGGTTGATGGTCAGTATGGATAATTGTTTCTTTTCCCATTAAATAATGCTTCCACTTTTTAACACTTTGAACCAAAGCATACAACTCTTTATCATAAGTTGGATAGTTTCTTACCGCACTTGTAAAGGTTTCTGAATGGTAACACACTGGTCGTTTGTTCTGCATCAAAACTGCCCCCATTGCGTAGTCACTAGCATCTGTCTCAATCTCAAATGAATGTTGTAAATCCAGAAGTGCCAAGATCGGAGCGGTACTTATCTTCTCTTTCAGTGTATCAAATGCTTTTTGTTGTTTTCCTCCCCACTGAAAGACCTGTTTAATACTTGTCAAAGCATGCAAAGGAGATGCAATATATGAGAAGTTAGCAATACATTTTCTCCAGTACTGAACTGCACCTAGAAAACTTCTAACTTCCGTCACATTTGTGGGTCTAGGCCATTTCACAATAACCTCTATTTTTGCAGGATCAATTCTCAATTCTCCATTTCCTACAATATAACCCAAGTAAATTAAAGATGTTTTTCCAAATTCACATTTTGACATCTTCAAATACAATTTCTCTTTCCTTAGTGCATCTAAGACTTTCTGGATGTGTTTAACATGTTCATCCCATGACTTACTGAAAATAAGAATATCATCTAAGTAGACAATAACGAAATTATCAATGAATGGTCTAAAAATTTCATTCATAACTCTCATGAATGTTGCCGGTGCATTGCACAAACCGAAAGGCATCACTAACCATTCAAACAATCCCTGTTTCATTTTAAAAGTAGTTTTCCAAACATCACCTTCTGCAATTCTTACTTGGTGATAACCACTTCTTAAGTCTAACTTAGTGAAATAAATTGCATTCTTTAATTGATCCAGTAAATCATCTATTCTAGGAAGAGGGTAACGATTCTTTATAGTAATCTTGTTTAAAGCACGGAAATCAACACACATTCACCAAGTGCCATCCTTCTTAGGAACCAATATAATTGGTGAACCACATGGGGATGTACTTGGATGAATTATACCTTGAGCCAAAAGTTCCATTACCTGTCTCTTGATTTCCTCGTTCTCTACTACTGACAACCTGTACATTCCGATATTGGGAAGAGGTGCATCCTGAAGCAACTGTATCTCATGTTGAACCCCTCTTTTGGGAGGTAGACCCTGTGGATCCTGAAAAACATCATCAAAATGAGAAACAATTTTTACCAATTCATCCTTATGTTTTAGATCGCAAGTCTCAAAAGCCATCTCATTTTCTTTTTCCTTGGCTTTGACCACCATGAGCACAAAACTTTTGCTTGAGTTTACAAGCCTTTTCATTTGACCTGCAGTTACCAAGGATAGATTATTCTTTTCACGGTGAGCTCTAATAATAAACTCAATTCCATCCTTTACAAGCAAATATTTATTTTCTTCCCTATAGAAGATTGCTTTACGATCATACAAATAAGGACTTCCCAAAACCACCCCACAAATATCCAAAGGAACTACATCCAATTCAACCTCATCAATAAACTTGTCTGTAATGGCAAATCTGAAAGTACAAGTTTTAGTTACCTGCAGTTTTGCATCATCACAAACCCAGCCCAAAGGATAAGGCTTAGGATGTGGTTTAGTTTTGAGTCCTAGTTTCTTAACAACCTCCTCAGAAATTAGATTAGCTTGAGATCCACTATAAAAAAGAGTATCAATTTTCGTATGCTTTGAAATTACTCTAATGTGGAAAAGCTCATTTCTTTTCTTATCGTCAGGTATAGTTTGTTTACTAGAAGAAGATGCAACATCTGTAGTGCTATTGTTGGAAATTGAAAGAGTTGATTTACCTTGAAAACTCATAGCTGTGATTTTGGTTTCATCACCTAAATCAGAACCAAGATCATGCACTACAGTGTTTGTTTTCTTTTCTTTTCCTTTCTTAACCATCCATTTAGGCTTCTTTTCAGGATGTAATTTCCAACATTTAGACTCATCATGGTTTTTTTTACAATGATTACAAAATGGTTTTTCATCTTCCTTCTTAACAGTAGAGTTTGTTTTATGCTTACCCTTTCCTTTTCCTTGTTCTTTCGAACCTTTTCCTTCAGATTTCTTGTTCTTCTGATTAAAAGAAGAGAAAGAGGACTCCTTTGTCATTTTCCCTTGTGCTTCCAAATGGGTTGCTTGAACACATACTGCATCAATATTAGTAGGACCTAAAACAAGTATCATATGTCTTAGATAACTATGCAATCCACCAATATATTTGAGCAGTGTTTCTTCTGTGTTTAGGGAAATTCCTTCTGAGAATTAGAGCCCTTTTCCTAAATTCTTGTGTGTATTCTTTGAACACTTTGTCCCTTTAGTTTGTCTTAATGTTTTCCAATCCATCATAGCTTGTTGCTTATAACCAAGAGGATAAAATTGTTGCCTAAGATTTGAAACAAATTCAGACCAAGAAGTGATTTCTATACCTTTGTTTTCTTCCACTTCCTGAAGCTTACTCTCCCACCAAATGAGTGTTGTGCCACCCATCCGAAGAGTTGCCAGATGAATCTTTGCTTCATCATCAACAATTCTCTGAACCCTGCAATATACTTCTATCTGCTTGACCCAGTTATCCAACTTCTCTACATTTAGCTCTCCAGTATACATAGGCAATTCAAACTTGATATCTAACTTTAATGAAGGAAAATCAGATTTTAAAGAGTCTCTTTTTGGAATATCAGAACTAGAGCTTTCTTCTTTCTTACCTCCTCTAGTTCCCTTTTCCCTTTGCCTATCTTGGTACATTTCTTCCACCATTTCCTTCATCTGTTGGAATGATTGACGAAAGTTTTCTTCCACTTCCTCTCGATCCGCCATTGTAGGACTTCAAGATCGTCTGGTACCAATTTTGGGATCTCCTTCAACTAACTCTCCTTCACCCTTCTTAGATCGAGACCTTGTTAACATCCAACACACAACTTGCAATCCAAAACACGTTAATCTGAACCAAAAATCAGTCAAAACCAGCTCTGATACCAATGATCTGAAAACCAAATTTAACTAGCAATTGTGCACACACATTTTTCTTGCTTTGTATTGATTTTCGATGTAAAATTTGAGCATTATATCCTTTTTGTATTTTTAATAAAAGAATAAAAACTACAAGTACTGTGTAAATATTGAAAGAAATGAAGAGAATTCACCAGCAATTTGACGCAAGAATTGATAACGGAGTTCGGCGCTTGAGGCCTACGTCTCCGGGTCCGGTTGAATGGGACCGATCTATTAAAATCTTGAAAATAATTCTTTACAAAGAATTCTACAAAATTATGACCTTCTCACAGTCTTCCTCTGTCAAAAACAACAGGGGTTTCTTTTTACTTCTCCTCAAAATTCCACTCCTAGCTCAAGTTATGAACATTACAATATTTTCAGCACAGTCCCGAATGCTATACAAATAAAATATCACTCCTTTTATATTGTTTCCAAACAACTGGCGCAATGGTTAGGCTGCCTATCCTTTTACATGGGAGGTCAGCGGGTTCCAATCCCCTCCACTCCTCTCTCCTTCTCCTTAGGCGGTTTTGTAGTGGTTTATCCCACATTGTGGGCGTGCAAAAAGGTAGGGTTTTAATAATGCCAAAGGAGGCGCATTGTTTGTATTGGCTTAAGAGCCACCGTAGCTATGGAGGTGGGCACATTTCTTGGATGATGTAGGGTGCATGGTTGTGTATTTTTAGGCACTAAAATAAGCCAAGGATAATGCGTGGGAAGTTTATAAAGGATTTGGGTTTGCAATGCGTGGAATATGGTATTAATGGATTAATATGCAATGTGTGGGAATATGGTAATTAATAAAAAATGCGTGGGAAATTGCATAGTTTAAAAATGCATGTCTAATAGTCCCACATGCATAGCGCAAATGCAATTATAGGAGTTTATATACACAAGTTGGTTTAATGATTAAATGAGAAGGAGGCCAAGACACCCCTCCATAATCGAGTGTGTCGAACCTGGCTGAGGGCCCCCAGCCAGTAAATAGCGGGGTCCATTTGTCCGAGAACGAGTGTCCAAGACCGGCGTTCCAAAAACCATTTTTTAGTACGTCACACAATTCATCCACATGTCGCAATATAATCGAAACACTTGGCGAGCGTGCACACGTCCAACCTGCACAAAACTCCAAATTTTGCCAGTTGCCCAAAAATTTCAGCGGGCTATAACTTTTGCAAACGAGCTCTATTTCCTGCAAACAAGATATCGTCGGAATCGTATAATTTTTCTCCACACTTTAAAAATGACTACAACTTATTCTGAGAAGATCTTAGATCGGTGTTTCTCTATGAGGATCCTCTGGATCAATATCATATACTACTCTAATACCATGAAAATAATTATATGAAGATTGATCCAAGCCACAAAGATCTAAGATGATAATAACAAATCACATTTAACAAGCTGAAATAAATTCATCTTAATAACCTTACAAAAGGATTTACAAACAAAAAGATACAATATCATATATGGAAATCCATCATAATACCATTAAATTAATTCAATAATCAGGATGTACATATAGGAGGAGGGAAGTACAACTACTACCTAAATCAGTGGTGAAGAACTCTCATTAACTGATACTGACAGTTAAGCTAACTCCACAAGACTAACAAACTAACTCAACAAGACTATCACACTAACTCCACACAACTAATACACCTTAACAAGATAACTCAACAAGTGTAGGGATAACCTAAGTGTAAGAATTATCCTAATAAACAAATAAAATGATAAATAATAACTTCCACTAACAAGAACACGGGGAATATGGGAATAAAATAAAGGAACACTTTAATAAGAACCTAATATAAACTAGTAATCAACAAATACGTAAGTAGCCTAGAATAATGCAATCTTACAACTAATAAAACACCCTTACCAAATTTAGGTTTCTACATTATTAAAGTATTATAGTGAACCAAAATTCTCAAAACATATAAGGGATATTTACCCATGCTACTTTGTAAACAACACCAATACATTACATTGCAAATACATTTTATTTTATTTATTTTCTTAATGTGTAGAATCTGTTGGTATCGGTGCACGAATAAATTAATCTTCTTCGACTTAGGGGGAATGTGACCAAAAATACAATTAAAAATAAAGTAATGCTCTAATTAGGACCCAGTTGGTGCACACCACGATATATAATAGGCAAAAAAATCGGACAAGGTGTGACCCACATAGACCCATAGTATAAAAAGCCTCGGAACCATATACTTCTAGATATGAGGAACCAAAACTTTATAAATACGGTTCTAGGGAATCCACAATCTTAACAATATGGTTTGCAGACATAATCTTAACTACATGGTTTTGAGAGAAAACTTGAACCACATGAAAACAAAGAGGGAAAGAGAAGACGAGATAATAATACAGAAAAGATAAGAAGAAATGACTATAAATAAAATAACACATTAATAAAAAAAAAGTATAAATCAATAATCGACAAATACCCAAATACCCTAAAATAAACAATCGATTAAAAAATACTACCAAGATTAAATATCGATACTATTAAAATATTATACTAAACAAAATCCTCAAAACATACAAAAGCCCAATCATACACATAACTAGCAATTGGAGGAGGTGCAAATTACACCAAGAGAATCTAAATATTATATATTTATTTTGGCATAGGAGAAAATAATATTACCCGTTAAAGTCTCTCGAAAAATATTACGGGGATTTTAACACTTTCCAGCAAAGGCAACTTCAAAGGGGTAGCCTAAGGGCAAAGAACCTCCCTCTTATCTTTTCAGCATTCTGAAGTATATATAAAAGTTGTTGTTCACCAGTAGAAGTATTTTGGGTATCGCATTCTTCCACTGAGCAGCACAGGAAAAATGACGCAGAAGGGAGATTTGTTCAAAGGTCGCCAGAAGAAATCTCAGGCTGTCGGTCGACACGGCAAAGGCATAAAAGTCCGAAAAGGTACGGTACCCATATCAAAACACAGCAATGCATTTTACTCTCCATCCAAACCCTCAATAACTTGTCTGGCTTTTCTTCTCAGGGAAGACGTTCAAGGAGCCTTCAAAGAAAACCACAGCTATGGAGCTTAATACCGTGAGTTGTTCCATCTTTTGCTTTAACTTGCTTCCTAGGTTTTTTGATCACTAATTGGAAAAATTGAAGCGCCTATATTTTTTCGATGAAATACACGAGGGTTGACCACCAAACCAGTAAAAACCAAAACAATGTAGCACCGAACCCTTCATGCACGGCGTCAAAATTCAGTAACTGTTACAGAAGCATACAAAAATCTAGATAATTAGTTCACCAGAAGCAGTCCAATTGGTCTGTATACACAGTGCAATTTTCATATACAACAGACCAAACATAAGCACTTTGAAATGACAAAAACGGAAGAGCTTATACAGTCTGTACATTGGCTTGGTGAACGGTTAAGAACATTGCATATTTAGTTCTTTTTGGTGTTAATTTATGTATACCGGTTCATCTGGAATGTGCTATTTTATTCTCCAACACGTGAAAGTGACAAAAACAGTCTTCTAGGAGAGAGATCTGCCAAAGACATCTTTAGATATCCAAAAAATGTCGCAACCATTGAAATGAAACAAGCCAAAGGAAGACTAAGCATTTCCCATGCTTGCTGGCCAGAATCCCTACTTACAAGTTATGTTACTAACTTGCTACTGACAGTAGAATTGCCGCCTCCTTGCATAGCCTCCTCAGTACCTTCATGAGAGAATGCGGAATGCCTTTCCTCAAGCTGCACTGCACACCCTGGGATGGAGCAGCCTTCTAAAATTTCCCCTCATGGCGAACATGAACTCTTTTCTTTCACTTTAATGGCTCTTAGGTTGTACAAAGTCCAGATTCTTTATCAAATTCTCCAAATGCTTCTCACGAGAAGGCAGAGACATATTCCTCAAAGTTATTTGACTCCAAATTCTCAAGCTTTTTATCTAGGTGTCCCAATTCCATTCAATGAGAGTGGGCTTTGCCTCCTGTAAAAGTCATGTCTCACAAGAAATTCTTTAGAATTTTCCTTTTTGGGTAAAATCTAATCCTCAAGATGGAATGTGATATCACAGAAATCTCATTAACTTAGCAAAACAGTAACCACATAATGTGTCCACGTCCGAATATAACGTTAAGGAAATTTTGGCATCATAAGCCATATATAAATAGTAACAATGTGTAATCAAATTCAGGGGAGAGGTCCATTAAAAAGGAATAGATAAAAAAATTGGGCCTTACAGGTAGGGCTCATTTAAACCCTCGAGGCTCCAGGTTGTAGTGTCCTTAGAATTATTGCTTGTCGAACTCAATTGGTTACTAGTTTGAGGTACCTTTGGGATCTCGGTTATTTTGGGCCTATTGTGGTATGGTAGAATCATTGTAATACTATGTCACTGTGTGTTATGAGCAGAGAAGGTTAGATGGCTTCACATGTATAAATAGATGTGGGTTGTCCTCATTTAGATCATCTTATTCTGTGTTGCGAAAGTAGTAATGTGATATTTAGTATATATTGTTTACTAAAATGATATTTTAGTACACACCGTGCAGTAAAGTGATATTTTGGTACACTATCTATGCTTTGTGGAGTTATTTGTCTTGAAGAAATACAGTAACATGTTCCTACATGGTACGGGAGCTGAGGGGGTAACTCTTTAGAGCTTGATGTAGGCTCTTGGAAGGCTTGTGGAGGTGTTGGGGCCGCTCAAGTTATGGAGGAACTTTAGTGTGCTTGTTTGAGCCTGGATCTAGGGTTGGAGGAAATTCGTTCCTCTCCATAATCCGTTATGCTTTTGCCCAAGTGTGTGAAGTGGTTGAAGGTGGAGGTGTGAACCTTGTGAACTTCAATATCAGATTGATTAACAAGCCGTTAAGATTACATATTTATATTGTGAACTTCAATATCAGATTGATTAACAAGCCGTTAAGATTACATATTTATAGATATATATTCATTGGCTGTAAAAATTACAACCAAAGTGGCAGATTGTATAGCCACAAAACAAACCATACACCCCTATCCATGGAACAAGCTCTCAACAGATATATATTCTATGCCAATAAAAGCATAAGTAGATAAAAACCTATATGCTAATTATAACACAAACTAAAACAAGTACGAGCCTTAACCAATCCTTTTTTTAGGTCATTATTAGCTTATTACATCAATCTAATATAACTCCCCTTAATGACTGATCCTGATTCAATCCCAAGTTTATCCCTAAACTTGAAAAACTCATCTTTACGTAGCAGTTTAGTCATTATGTCAGCTCTTTGCTCTGCTATAGGACACTATTAATGATAAATGTTTTCATTATAAACCAAATGATGATTGTATTGACAACAAACTTCAATATGCTTAGTTCTGCCATGATAGCTGGGTTCTTCACCATCTTGAGAACACTTTGGTGGGTGCAGAAAATTGTGGTTGGTGTTTGTTCAATTTGAAGATTGGCCAGTGTCCTTTGTAACCATGTTGTCTCACAACCTACACTGAGGTTACCTTCTATTATGCTTCAGTGGAAGATAAGGAAACTGCATGTTGGAGATTGCTCTGCTAAGAAATTACTCCTGAACTAAGAGTGAATACATAACCAGCTGTAGTCTTCCTCACATCAACTGATCCAGCTCAATTGGAATTTGTATATCCTGTTAAGATGAATTCAATAGATCTCTGATATGGAATGTCAAAAAAGAGGGGCCCTTTGACATATTAGAGGGCTCGCTTGGCAGCTTGCCAATGTTCTTCTTGAAGATTGAACATGAATTGAGAAAGACAATTTACTGCAAAACGTAAGTCCAGGCGGGTTTTAGTAAGATAAATCAAACTATCTAACAATTGCCGATATACTAACTCATTAATGGGTGGCAAATCAGTGTTAGTTGAGAGTTCTATCCCAACTTCCAAAGGTGTAGATGTTAGATTGCTTTCAGTCGTTCTGCGTTTTTATAAAAGAGATTTAGCATACTTAGCTTGTGATACAAAAATTGTATGATCAAATTGCCAACATTCTGCACCTAAACATTATTGAAGCATGCCTAGATCCACCATTTTAAAAAAAGAACAAAGATCAGATTTCATCTATTGTATGCGGTCAACCTTGCTTCCAGTGATTGAAAGATCATTGACATAGACGATTAGTATTACTATGTCATCGCTGCTGTGTTCCACATAGAGATTGAGTTCAGAATAGTTTTTCCTAAATCTGAAATCTCAAAGATACTGATCGATTTTGAAGCACCAAGCTCAAGGAGCCTGCTTAGAGGAGCCTGCTTAAGTCCATGTGAGGACTTAACTAACCAGAAAATCGAATGTTCTTTTAAAGGAACCTCTAACCCATGTGGCTCACTGCACCATGTACCTCTTCCTCCATGTCTCCATTCAAGAAGGTACTTTTGACATCCATTTGATATACCTTCCATTTGAATTGAGCAGCAATGGAGATAAATAGTCGAAAGGTTTCCATCCTTATAGCAGGGGCAAATGTCTCTCCATTGTCAATCCCTTTCTCCTCTGCATATCTTTGGCAATAAGACAATCTTTGTACTTGTCTAAAGAACCATTTGATTTACACTTGACTTTATCAATCATTTACTACCACTGAATTTCTTCTCTTGGGTTAATTCTAACAACGCCCAAGTCTTGTTTTTTGTTAGGGCATCAAATTCCACCTTTATGACAGCTTTCCATACAAGTTTTCCTTTGGCCTCTTCAAATTTGCTACACTCAAATATCTGCAAAACCACAAAAGTAAGAGTGGAATTTACTTGTGAACCACCTTGCACTGTTTTCTTTCTCAATATTGAATATCAACCTTCCATTGCCTATGGTAATTTACCATCCTGAACATCCTTCATGTATAATACCACTTTGGTCTCTTTTGTTGGCCCCCTTGACCTGGTAGTGAAGAATTAGAATCACTTTGTTCTTCACCAAATCCCTGTTGGAACTTGACTTCTGATATTTCCTACTTTGAGCCCTGTTTAATAGTACCAGAACTTTTTCCAAAACTATCAGTAGCAGTCACCCATTCATTAATATCTATAGTTTTACCATTATCTGGGGAGAAACATATCTTTTCATATGCAGCTCTGTTAACCACAATTTTGTTTACAGAGACATCTGGTAATCTGTACGCTTTTGTCTGCACTATAACCAACAAACATATATGCATTGCTCTTTGCATTTAAACTACTTCTCTTTTCACTAGGAATCGGTGCAAAAGCAACACAACTGAAAATATGGAAATCACTTAAGGTTTTCTTCCTGACCATACTTCCTCTGGAGTGAAATCCTGCAAAGATTTAGGACTTATGTTAAGGATACAGACTGATGTATTCATGGCTCCTGCCCAGTACTGATATGGTACATTTTGGCTCTATGCACCATGCACTTGCCATCTTCATACCTGTCCCATTCCTTTTTGCCACGACTCCATTTGGATATGGAGTGTATGGAGTAGTATATTGCATATTATACCTTCTTTCTTGTAGAATTCCTTAAATTGTTTTGAGACAAACTCGCCTTCTTTGCCAGATCTTAGAGTTTACCTATTTACTTGATTGTTTTTCTACTAAAGCTTTTCATGCTATAAAATTAGAAAAACAATCTGACTTTTTCTTCAGAAAGTAAACCAACATTTTCCTAGAAAAGTCATAACCTATCAGCAAGAAATGTTTTGCTTTGGATACTACAGGTGTCTTTATTGTACCTTGTAGATCAACATGTACTAGTTCCCAAGACTTCTGTGGCTTGCCATGCTTTATCATTATCGAATTGGTGTCAACCATGTTTTCCCATTTGACATTCTATACATACATTTTGACTTCGTGGGAATAGATGGAATTCCATCCACCATGTCAGTTTTTTTTGAAGTATAAACAAATACTGATAATTGAGGTGTCCATACCTCTCATGCCAAAGTACACTACTATACTCAAGCACTGCTAGTGCATGTTTTTTGCTCTTTTGGGATTAACCAGTTTAGACGATCCGCTCTCACTGATACCAACAAGAATCACGTTGCTATCATGAAGAGTTGTTACCATACATTCGTTTCCTTGAAATTTTACACACAAAGTAGGATTCTTAGCTATCTCGCTAATACGCAAAATATTTTTGTCCATGTCAGGTACTTAGCAAACATTTTGGAAAGTATGGCTTACAATATTGTTCACTAGCACACAAACATCTTTGCATCCTCTAACATATTGAGTACAACCATCACCCAAAGAAACAAATTCACCACAAATGTTATCTTCTGTGAAATTTACACTCCAGTCTGTATGACATGTATAGTGTTGGATGCACCTAAGGCAAAACACTAACTTTTAGACTCATTCGACTGTTTCTAAGATACCACAAATGCAAAATTACCCGTTGCTTCTTCTTTATCTCCTTCAACAACATTTGCATGCTGTGACCTCTTTTGACCACTTGCCAGGTTATGTTACCTCTTCCGACAATCTTTCTTGAAACGTCCAGATTTTTTACTCTAAAAAAACATCATTTTTGACCTCTTTGACGTGTTACTACCTTTGGAAGAATTATTTGACAAACTGCTAGCATTGTATTTTCTGCCTTTGCCTTTGATGTATGCACCATGTTTACCAAATCAAGTCAGATCTGCACAAAATCCGGCCGAATCCGAATTTTTCGGCCGATCCGGATGAATTTGGTTTGGGTCAGCCTTGTTTTTTCCAAAAAAATATCATTTTAATTTTTAATTTTTTTGGCCATTAAAAAGACACCCAACAACATTATATATTATTTAATATGTAATATATTAATAAAACATATTATGTCAATTTTGCATAATTATAATTTATTTTCATATATAGTATATATATTTTAGACCTGATTTTGCCGAACTTTTTCAAGAATTTTGGAATTTCAATATTTTTCCCTTCCTGAAAGGATATGGATTTCCAAACTTGGTAACTATGCCATGCACTGAATGCACTCTCTTTACTGATTGGAGTTGTTGCTTTATGTGAGATCTTGCCGCTGCTCCTTTTGCAAGAGAAGTGCTGATAACTTCTCAAAACAAAGCACTTGAGTCTCCGCTATTAGATGCAAGGACTTAACGAATGAAGCAAAAGACGACAGTAAGCTATGCAACACCAAAGCAACCATATCTTGATCATTTACTGGCCTCTCAATAGCAGACAATTGATTGCTAAGATCCTCCAGTTGCAATAAGTACTCAAAGATTGACCTTCCTCCCTGGAAATTACTAGAAAATCACAAATTTGTCAAATATAATGCTCGTCTGACTTCCAAACCTTGTTACTTAGTTATGAGATTTGTCTACAAAATTGAGGCTACAGTGGCATTCCTTACTTTTGGTGCTAAACTATCTGCAACTGACAATTTTAGAAGCATTAAAGCTTCTTTATGTCTTTAGTCTTAGTCTTCGTTGTCATATGCAGGTCTCTGTTCTTTGGTCAAACCAATTTGATCAAAATTCCTATACTTGCAGATAGTGAGTATTTTATGACACCATAGACTGATGTTGTATACTGTCATTTTTTACCTAACAAAAAGACTACCTTAACCAGTTAAACAATTAAACCCAGAAAATTACAATGTTTCAGATTAAACTATACCAGCACTCACTTTGGCTCACAAATGTGGACAACCAAGGAAATTTTAATGCACAAAGACCCACCCTTTCATAAGATATCAAATTAGTTCCCTTCCCAGGTTTATCCAAGAAAAATATATAATTTTAAATTTTATTTAAATAAATCTAATTAAAAAAAACAAACTAATTTTTACAACAAATGTTTTGTCCTACTTTTTTGTAAGTTGAAAAATATATTTTAAGAGTTTAAAGGAAGCTCAGATCTGTGCCCAGACTACGTCTGTACGCCTGCACCCTTGCCTCTACAGCTGCCTTTTATGATAAGGCCATGCCCTTGGTTCTACAGCTGTGCCATTTCTGATATGACTGCGCCCTTGCTTCTACAGCTGCGCCCTTGCTACTATGGCTGTGCCCTTGTTTCTGTATATTTTTGTTTGACGTCTGCCACATATAAGATTCTTCAGGCTGCGACCTTGCTTCTGTATATTTTTTGTTTGACTTCTTCTGCATATAGGATTCTTCTAAATCTTGCATACAGGCTGTGCCACTTCCACCAGTTATATATTATGCAGCACAAAGACTGACGCCTCAGGCTGATATACTTACAATATCCTCACGCTTCTATCCACAGCAAATTTCATCTGGTAGACATTTATGCACCAGTCCTTTGGCTGTGGAAAGAGTATATGAAATGCTTTATATGGTTATGGCTACTTTATTTGTATAGCTTTTTATATTTAGAATATATGGCTACAAGAGCCTTTCTTTTCTCTGCAACAAACACACCTTTCAAAACAAGATTTCAACAACCTCTCACTCCATGCTTCCCTTGCGCCTCTTGGCTCTTTGCCACTTCTTGAGAGACCTCACAGACACTCACAGGCTCACTGATTGACAGACTCTCATAACATATCAGATTGATTAACAAGCTGTAAAGCTTATAAGCAAAGTGGCTGATTATATAGCCACAAAACAAAATATTGTCCTATATCTGTGGAACAATCTCTCATCAGATAAACATTCTAAGCTGATAAAAGCATAAGTAGGTAACAACCTATGTGCTAATGACAACACAAACTAAAACAACTATGTGCCTGAACCAGTATTCTGTTTAGCTCATTATGAGCTTATTACATTAATCTAATATTCAAGTCCTACCCTTTGCGGTGTTCAATTTGGAGCTTGATAATGGGTTTTCCAAAAACCCCTTATATATGGACTTTGGTGCAAAATTTTCTAGATTTGTGTACGTATTGGATTCCTTGAAGTTTTTTTGGGCTCATTTTTACACTTCTTCAAGAAACATGGTTTAGCCCCTCAAATTGAAGTTTGATGGTTCCTGTTTATTGGAGCACTCCTCAATTTCATTTTCAGTCAAAGTGGAGCAGGTGATTGGTTCAGTAGGACAACAAATCTTGAACAAGTCCTTGCAATCTCAATTTTGCCACAACAAGGAGCAAATGACATCATTGGTCAAGGTGGCGGAAGAACAAATCTTGGGTGGTCTAGGAGTAGTTAATTGGTGGAAAAGTGAGAGGTGGAGGTTCCTCGTTTTTGGTGTGTTGGTCGTAGTGACGAGAGCAGTTCACAATGGCAATGGATTAGCCAAGGACTGTTGAAGCAGCAATGTCTGCAGGAGAGCGAAGTGGAAAAAATTGCTGTCATCACAAAAAGGCACCGGGTTATACCATAAAGCATGATACTACCTTTAGGGGTATAGCCGATGGGCTTGTGAGCCTAGATCTTGGGAAAATCTGCTTACCTTTTAATTGTTGATATGACTGTCAATTATAGGAGGACACATCCCACTATTTTTCATTCGTCCCTACATCGAGTTGGCTGACCATGTGGCACGGTCTAATTGGGCCAATTTTTTTTAACATATTTATAGATGCTCCACTAACAGCAACTAGCATATGGTCAGCAACAAGAACTGATAAATTTTAATAGGTTTGCACCCACAAATCACATTCACAACTTCACACTCTACTCTGCTCCGTCTGTAGACACCTAAAATTTGTCATGCTAATTTAAACGTTAATTGTACAAATTGCATTAATTCCCATCTTCAACTATTAATTAATGACTCTTCGTTAATTAACTAATTTTCTCCTCTATTCTATACTAATTAATGTCATTTTATTAATTAATTCCTGTTTGCTTATTAATTAATTAATTGCTCCTCTTCATCCTTTAATCAATGACCCTTCATTGATTAACTTCCACTCTCAATCAGCTCTAAATTTTACAAATTCCTCTAAATTCATTACCAAATAGCTTCTACAAGCCAATCTAGGCATATTAATTAATCCCCAATTGATTAATTAAGCTCCCTTTCTTCCCATCTAATTCCCGTGGAGCCTTAATCCTAATTAATTATTCGTAATCCTATATTTCCATTATCCCACTTTCACTACAAGTTGCACTTTTCTAAAAAAGGAAAGCTTAAAAGTAACCCCCTACCCCTTCCCAAAACACACCTAATTCTCGTGCTAAACATTTCTTTACTTGTGGAAAGCTCAAGGCAAAAGTGAGAAAAAAAACCCTCTTTGGTTGAAGAATAAAGAAGAGATCCAAACATGGCTCACGCCTTTTTGAATGGACCTTTTGCTTCACCAAAACCCCTCCCTTAAACAACCATTCTTGTCTAGCATTTGGTTCATCAAGGATATCCACAAAGTCCAAGACAAATCTAAACCTTCATGGGAGGTTTGAGCTTTCAAATGCTATGTTTTCTCTTCCTTGTAAATAGTCTCATCTTGATGTATTTAGCTTCTAAAAATGTTTAATCTATGATAAAATTTGTAGGTGTAAGTTTTATCTATGTTGTAGATTAAACTACTTTTTTAATTAGAGCCATGCATACGTATGACACGCCTGGTGGGAAATTTGAGGCAATTATGCTAAATAAATACAACATTTCAAAAACACAAACAAAATTTAATGCACCACCTACCGCTATGCCGTACTTTAGGGTTCGTTGATAGTCTTTGACAAGCTTTGCTCCCATGGTTTTCGTTGCGATCACTCAGAACTCTCTTTCTTCTCTTTGTGATGGTGAAAATGAATTATTTTTATCCCCTCCTATATGTAGCCCTTGCCGTGCCGGTTTTGACCGTCGCAATGGCTATTTTATTGCCGCGATGGCTTCTTCCTCGGTAGTGATCAATTTCTGACCCTTTCAAGTGCCTATCAACTGATTCTATCACCCCATAGTTGTTCAACAAAATTTTCTACTTTCTTTGCCATGACAATGCTCACGTGACACCATTCCAAAGAGGGGCAAATGTAGACACCTAAAATCCGTCGTGCTGATTTAAACGTAAATTGCACAAATTGCATTAATTCCCATCTTCAATGATTAATTAACGACCCTCCGTTAATTAACTAATTTTATCCTCTCTCAGATTCTAATTAACGTCGTTTTGTTAGTTAAAAACCTTTTCATTTATTAATTAATTAATTTCTCCTTTTTGTTATTTAATTAATGATCCTTCATTAATTAACTCCCGCTCTCAATCATCTCTAAATCTCACTAAATTCCTCTAAATTCGTCAACAAATAGCTTTTACAAGCTAATCTAGGCATATTAATTAATCCCTAATTGATTAATTAAGCCCCCTTTCTTCCCAATCTTATTCCCATGGAGTATGAATCCTAATTAATTACTCCTAATCCTACTTTCCTAATCCTACATCTCCATTACCCCACATTCACTACTAGTTGTACTTTTTCCAAAAAGGAAAGCTATAAAAGCAACCCTTTACCCCCTTCCCAAGACACACCTAATTATCATGCTAAACAGTTCTATTTGTGGAAAGCTTAAGGCAAATGTGAGAATAAACCCCTTTTGGCTGAAGAACAAAGAGGGGATCCCAACATGGCTCATGCCATTTTGAATAGACCTCTTGCTTCACCAAAACCCCTCCCTTAAACAACCGCCCTTGTCTTGCATTCGGTTCATCAAGGATATCCACAAAGTCCGAGACAATTCCAACCTTCACGGGAGAGGTTTGAGCTTTCATTTGTTTTCAAATGCTTTGTTTTCTCTTCCTTGTAAATAGTTTCTTCTTGATGTGTTTAGCTTCTCAAAATATTTAATCTATGATAAACTTTGTAGGTGTAAGGTTTATCCATGCTGTAGATTAAACTACATTTTTAATTAGAGCTATGTGTATACCGCCAAATCCATTTCCTGAATTTTAAATTGCATTTTGGGGGGAATTAGTTCTTTTGAGAGATAGTCTTATAGAAGCAACAAAGTATGGCTACAATTTCAGGAATAGCCAATCCTAAATGGACAAAATTTCACCATTTGTTAGCAAATTATGGAAGAGTACTTGAAGAGAAAAGGTTTATGGTGGATTTCAAATGGTACTGGAAAAGGTCCAAGTGATGTGGATATATTGGGCAAGTTCAACAATCGTTTGGACCAAGCATTTGAAGCAATCAAATTTCCTATTGCCAAGGAAGTACAATTTAATATTCAATGAAAGAACACTCCAAAGGAGGCATGGGACTCATTGGGGAATCTCGTCAGTCAAGTAAATAAAGCAAGAATTGTTTATTTAAGTAACAAACTTTTTTTCCCTCGATCCTTTCCAGTTTTGATAGATTAAAATATGATTTGTCACAGATCAAGACGATCTATCCACAATTGGATAATTGTGGAAATGAACATAAGAAGAAGGATCCACAACTAATTGAGATTATTCTATCAAACTTGAGAGCTCTCCTTGATGTTTTCGCTATTTTGTACTACAAGGCTGCTAACAAGTTTAACTTTGTTGCTACAAGCAAGATCTTACCTTTGATGAGTTTTGCATAATGCTTATTGATGAACAAAACAAACTTGTTGAAAATGGGACATTGGAGTCAAAGGAGCAAGCATACCCATCAAAGAAAAGGTAAAGAAGTTAAATGGATACGAAAACTATGAGAGACATGATGATGGGATCTACAAAAAGGAGAAAACTTTCTCATATTGTAGCAAAACAAGATATAGTGAAAAGTAACAAACAGGTCACGAGGTTTGATGAGATTGAAGAGTAACTCAATTTTTTTGGAAGGCTCATCAAAGGAGACCCAACAATCCAAGGAATATCAAGGTAATGCCTTTTCTGTTACTTGCCAAGCTCTTCATAGTCACTCTTCACCTCATGAATGGGATATGGATTGTGGATGCTCAGCTCACACGGCAAGAGAAGGCTACTTGTTTGATTCACTTGGTACAGCCATATATGATAAAACATTAGTTGCAAATATTTTTCCTTATTCTTTGCTCTGGAAAAATCAAATGATGTGTACCATGTTCAAGGTTTGGGTACCTAATTGCTATTCAATGTTTGGGTACCAATTTGCTAGTTGTTTACCAAATAGCTCAGATTGGGAAGAAAGTTGATTTTTGGCTTAATAAATTTGTTGTAAAAGATATCACAAATAACTTCAATGGTTGTATCTTCTGGCCCACTTGACACCAATGATAAGGTCTACAACTTGGATACATTTCATGATGCATCTCAAATCACTTGTATTGAAAAATTTGATGAGGAAAATTGGCTAAACTACTATATAGTATTTTGAAGGAAATCAAACTGAACAAGTAGAGCTTAAGAAACTTGAAGATGTGATACTTTAACAAATAGATTCCCTTGACGATACCTTTAGTACTTTGGAGAGTGGTTACTTAGAAAGAAGGTAATTCCTCACATCATGATGCCTCTACAGATGATGATCACTCATATGATGCTCTCATACATGATGAAACCTTGCATGATGATGCTTCCACAACGACGGTAAATCCTCATGTGATTTGGATGGTGATTCCTTCAAGATTTTTTCACATACCATTAATTTCTTGAATGACGCTTGTTCATATGATGGTTTTGATGCTGGGATCACGACTCTTATTCAAATGACAATCCTTGACATAAGGGACATGTTTCTTCACATAGAGAGTTAAGGCTCTTCACACGATTCTTACGCTATAGATGCCAATTGACCATGGATCCAACAAGTAGTAAATACGAGTTGGAAGGAGGAGACATTAGAAAATAGGATACACAGGACACATATTTGGCAGTTATGGGCAAGGCATTGTTTACCTTATTGAACTAGATTTTAGGACCACTAGAGTTGCCATGCAATATTTGATTTCCAAGGTGGAATTTTGGATTGATGAGCATGGGATGGCTATCTAGACAAACATGTAAAAGAATGAGAATGAGAATTAGAATGAGATGACTTAAAAACTTAATTCTCGCTAGAAGGACTTCTTTGAAGACATCACATGGGTAGGGTTCGATGATGATAGTGACCTCATAATTGAGGATGCAGACTTGGCAATTATGGGCAAGGCATTGTTCACCCTATTGAACTAGAACTTAGGACCACTAGAGTTGCCATGCAATAGTTGACTACCAAGGTGGAATTTTGGATTGATGAGCATGAGACAGTTATCCAGACAAACATGTAAAAGGATGAGAAGGAGACGACTTCACAACTTAACTCCCCTAAAAGGAATTTTTTGATGAAATTGCATGGGTAGAGTTTGATGACGATGGTGAGCTCTTAATTGAGGAGCCTTATTAAACGCTCTCTTGTTCAAGAGGGACTTGTTGCCTTAACTGTAACATTCACTTACATTTATTATTTTTATGGTCATGGTTTGACCCATAGTTACCAGGTTCGGCCGGATTTGTATGAAATCCGGTTCGAACCGTATTTTTTGAAGTAACCGAATAAATCCGGTTCGGTTCGGCCATTTTTTGGAACAATTTTTTTTTTCCTTTTTTGGCATATTTTTCCTTTTTGGTGAAAAAATCACGAGAGAAAAAAATTTGCCATTTTTGGAAAGGGTCCGGGAAGATGTAGCAGCAAAAACTTGCATGTGCCATAACTTTCATTTTGTGGCTCCGTTTCAGGTGTCGTCTTCTCTAAAAGTGTATATTTTCTCGAGCTCTACGCATTGATGGCAATATTTTTCTTATTTTCATAAAATCCATTTTTTCACCTTTTTGGACCAAGCAACTTCTTGCAATCTTTTGAAAGAATCATTATGATGATGATGATTATGGTAGATGGATGCTTTTTTGTATGATTTGTCTATATATAATGATATAAGTATACAATAATATAAATTTATAATAATGTAAGTATATATATTCCGATCCGGATTTTTCCGTATTTTTCGAATTTTTTTGAGAACTCCGAATTTTCGGATTTTTTTGCCCTTCCGTATTTAATCGGATTTTCGAACCTGGTAACTATGGTTTGACCCCGTGTTTGGCTTGGTGAAGTTATCTTTGATTACTTTCTGATAGTGTAGCCAAGATTGTAATAGTGAGCCAGGTGTTGATGTGAAGTGCCTCTTAGGATGTTTTGCCACAAAAAATGAAATTTGATGTTTTGTGCTTAGGATTTTTATCTGCCTTTGCACATATTGGGCTCACTTATTGAAGACGGTGTCCTTGGTTATTTTGTGGATGGCCTTGATCTTTTGATTTGAGGTGCCATCTTTTGATTAGCTTGATAGATGGTCTGGATACATTGGTGGTTTACAAGTTCTGTAGAATGTTTGGTTGGTTGCTTCTACATCATATCTACATTTGGACCTCATCATGTATACACTATGTTTTATAGTCCACTGGTATGCTCTTGTTGCCGTGTTTTGTAGGACTCTGTTGTTACATCGGATGTTCATGATGAGGCATTTTGTTGACAGTAATAGGGTCACATGTTGATGGATCCTTTATGCTTCCATATTGGTTCCTCTAGTTTGCAGTACTTCAGCCAGTGGGTGTGACTTGAGGGGGAATGTTGCCATGGCAAGCCACATCCCGGGCTTGTGGAAATTATTGCTATGACCTTTGATATTGGTTCTCTTAGGAGGATAGAGCTTGCTTATTTCGACTCAGCCATTGATGCAATTTGGTTCTTTTGGGCAGTTGGAGCTTTTTTATGTGTACTGGTACATTTATGCACTTTGGTTCTTGCTTCTCGAAGGATGGAGCTTGCTTATATGTATGTGGACATGTGCATTTTGGTTCTTGCTTCTCAAAGGATGGAGCTTGCTTATGTGTACCTGGACATTCATGTGCTTTGGTTCTTGCTTCTCAAAGGATGGAGCTTGCTTATGTGCATTTTCATTTTGCAATGGGTTTATTACTTGAACCCAAAGGTGATAGGCTTGGTGCTTTGATATATAACTATAGATGCCTCTTATGGGCTGGACTGCTCAGTCATGGAGTTATTTCTTGCTGCATCTGTGGACATGTTATGGAGTAACTTTTGGTACTGGAGAAGGTTTTGGTCATTCATAAGCTTAACATACCCTTGTTATGGAGTAACTTTTGGTGGTGGGAGTAGTATTCCCTTGACGATCTCTACAAATTTCTCCACCACCTAACTTTTCCCTTTGCAGCCACCAAGGATGAGTTTCAGGCAAATATATTTTAGGGGGTTCCATCTTATCCTAAGCTTCCCAATTGTATTGCTACCAAAAACTTTCGCTGGGATCTACCTTTATATATCTGCTGAAAAGTGTTTGTGATTTAATTTTTAATATCTTTTAGAAATGACAGTAAGAGAGAGAGAGAGGGATATTACAAGAGAACACAAGATATGGATGGTACTCAATTTATCACCTTAGCACACTAAATCAAGATGTTCTAAATCAGGCACAACCCTTAACTATTTATACATGTAAAGTCAGATAATCTTGGATTGTTATAAAATATTCCAGCCTCCAATCATACACAAAGGCAGGCCACGGTGGTTTTACAAGGTAGGTTAAAAGTAGCTAGGATCCCAATGTATCTTGGACTTGTATCTGCTTAGGTCCAAAAATCAGTAATCTGAAGGACACCACAATCCAGTGGGTTTTCATGTGGAGTGACCTTTTGGTTCCCATTTGGAATGCTCCATTTACTTTTTTTTAGTAAATTTTCAGTTTCTGCATTCTATAGCTATAAATTAGATAGTATGGATCTTGGCATGAAGAACACGGAATTTTAAGCATACATCTCTCATACAAAGATTGCCCTTTTTGTATACACTCATTTCCAATAAATTATTGTTTTTGCAAAATTTGTTCTGTCAATTTCAGTTCTATAACACATTAACCTCCATCGTTAGTGTTTTGTTCACTGAATTGCATACCTAATTCAGATGAAATAAGCACTATCCTTAAATCAAGGATTATCAAACTTGGAGCAGCTGGTGAATCCAACTAGGACACAATAGTCTCCTTGCTCCATAGCCACAAAAAACTCTCTCAAAACTGGTCCAACACCAAAGTCTCAGAATCAACCCCATCGTCTAGAAACAATTATCATCAATGCTCTGCATGAACAAAATCTGAAATTGACGGATCCAACTCAATCTCCTCGAGTCCAAATCACAACACTCCATGAAGAGCAAAGATGAAATCAATTTAATACGGTACATGAACCACATTGAATTCCACACAATCTTGAACCATGAAAGCTCATGCAAGAGCTAAAGAAATCTGCAACAAACCACGAGAGCTTGTGCAAGGGCTAGTAAAAGCTGACCTAAACCAAAAGGAACTCATCCAAGGCACAATAACTCTATAGAGAATTCAAAAGACTGAATCCAATCTTAAAAACTTCAGATCCACATTATATACTCTTTCAAGCCCTGACATTACAAAGCAATGTTGAAAGACAATTTTCATTTTTCTAAACTTCAGATCCACATCCTATACTCTGGCAAGCCCTCATCAGTTGTCTGCTTTCGATTTGACATTATCCTGTCAATGGAATGGATGGAGATATTATGTTTCACCTTCTTCACAACTAAACATATTTTTGCTTTGTAGACTGGATAACACCATAGGGTTTTTATTTTCTGTCTGTACCCGAAGATGCAATCCTCAATGAGAGAATCCAAGTCGAATTTTGGAAATTTCTTTGCATTTGCTTTGTAAACCATCCAACAGTAGTCAAAGTGGCAACAACCTTTTGGTCATTGGTGTCCATGATATCCACAGTAGATATCTAGCGGTTTACACTTGCAAGTGTTTTTTTGATTAATTAACCTGGGACACAAATGTGGGCCCAGTCTCCGTGCATGTGATTCCAAAGGGCATTTGAACTTGCATCAGCTTGCTTACTGTTTCACTTATTTACCATTACACCAAAACCCTTGGGTTTACATTTGAACATAGATAATAGCTATTACTCCTTTAGTTTTTACGATTGATACATACGGTTGGAAATAATTGCTTGGGTTACATTCTATTTGCTCTTTCCTTGATTTAAGTTTCTCATCTATTTTCACTATCCACACTTGACAACTGGTAATTTACACTGGGACATAAATAACAGCTACTGTCTTCTGTTGTTATGGCTGATGCTTATGTCTGAATATTATTTGATCTTCACCCAATATACGTTTTTTAGTAAAAACCATAGTTACCCAAGCATCAGGGACGTCGGGACAGGGAGATGGGCTTTCCGGGATGGCTATTAAAATAATAATTAAAAATAATATTTAAATATGTTAACTTTATTTAATGAAATTTAGGGATTTAAACTGTATTTAATGTGTTTCAGGTACTTTCGAGATTATAATTCAATGTTTTTGGACCTTGCTAAAATTACAGCTTTTTCAAAGTAAAAACAGCAGAATTTTTTTGAAAGATTTAAAAAAATTAGGGGACATCCCCTCCTGGTCCCAAAGTTTGTGAAACGTTCGGGACGTCCATGACGTCACCAAAATCTAGGGGATGCGTCCCCGCATAACAATGGCAAAAATGCTTAGTTATGGTCATAAAAGATGACCAATTCATGAATGCATCTGCCTACTTTATTGATATGGGGTTTCATATGATGTTTTTAATTGATTGACAATATCTGAGTCACAAGGAAGTAATTCAACCCGTTTTTTGTTTTTGTAAATTTTATTGTTAAAATATGCCCATTTAAGTAGGTTACGCTAAGCATAACTGAAATCTTATTTTCAGGCCTACTACTTGATATTTCTTTCTAGTTTAGTATTCTTTGATTGAAAGGCTTATGCCAGTAATATCATATGGCTTCTCTCGTTGGCTGGCATGAAAATAATCTTCCGTCTTGTGAAATTTGTTTTAGGAGATAACGAAGTTCATCAATCAAGCAAATGAAATAAAGGCTGCAACCGTTGCCTGCAAAGAAGGTGCGCAGTTGCACATTGTGAAGCCACCACCAGAGGTTGCAGGATCTTCAAAAAAGAAATGATTTTGGCTGGAAAACGCAGTAGAAAGATCAGGTTATCAAATATGATAATAATTGCGAGCATAAATTCCAAGCATATTTCCAAAATATATAACATTTTACAAGATTTATTTTACAGTCAGTGAAGCTCCTTTATTGCACATTATTTAATGAAGCGTCAGATAAACTATTTTTGTGCAAAGATAATCACTCGGCCATTTATTGCAGCTTTTTAAGGAAGAGAAAATGGCAATTATTGTTTCATCTGAGAAAAAATCATGTATTTTATTTCTTCTTCAGGAAGGGGGATAAAAACTTAAAGATAAAGGGAGGATTGAAAATTTAACAACCTCCTTGTGTAACTTATATGCATGGAAATGAAACTTTATTCAGTTGATTTGTATATCCAACTAGGCTGTTAATCATATGGTCAGTGACCTTCAAGATTTGGTATACCCTCTCTACAGGCAGTAAATTTTCTGATAAAGAATAAAGAAAAACTCAAATCTGTTATTTTTGATAATTATAAGACAATGTAGATTTTGGATGCGATTATTCTTTTTCTTTTGGTAGCTATAGTTTTCCATGCCTCAACAATGTCATATATCATGATGCACAATATTTATCCTCTTTCAATGTTATCCTCTCTACAAGCAATACATTCACTGATAAAGAATAAAGAATAACTCAAATCTGTTCTTTTTGATAATTATAAGACAATGTAGATTTTGGATGTGATTATTCATTTTCTTTTGGTAGCTATAGTTTGCTACGCCTTAACAAGTTAACAGTGTTGTATAGCATGATGCACAATGTGTATTTATCCTCTTTCAATGTTAGAATGTGCAATCAATCGTACATCTCAATGTGTGTTGATGGAAACAGTAAAAGAATGTAATGAACACAACAGGGACATTCACATAAAGCAACGCAATATCTACCATGGGGAAACCCAATGTGGGAAGAACTGAACACTGCAATGATATGCTTCATTCATCTTCAGTGGCTACAAAATGGATGGAGTAAAAGCTCTCCAAGGGCATGGAATCTTAAAAATCTCTCAACTCTGAAAGGTACTGCATCCTTCTGTTACTGCTCTACTTACTCTGCTCTTCTGCCTTAAAAGTTGAAGGTATGTACGGTCCTCTGATAGGATGATTAATAATACCAAATTGAGTCAATGGACTGTCTCTCACCATTGAAAGGAGGCATGTGATGTGGCTGAGATGATGTTTGAACTAGTCTTCATTTACCAAATGTTTTGCACTCTTATGGGCTTTTTTTTTAACTGCCTCATATTTTAGGTCATGGGTTTATGTTTGACTTGCCTGAAGTGCATGCAAACTCGTTGCTTGATTAGTTTCGTTTTCTGGCTGCAAGTTCATATCTGTTGGTTACATATGCATTTCCGATGGTTGGCAGTCAAATTTGGCAGCTGCATGACAAAACCTATAAGTCAATGCGTACACAATTTTTTTGGGGTCAAATAGTCAATTTTCTGGTGGAAAAACGGTGGTTTGTTAGACCTTGATATCTAGTTTTCACATTTCAAAATTTAGCTCGGTTGGAAATCATATGGTCAAGTTGTAACTGACATACACAAATGCTCTCTAGGCATCTGGGAGGAGAAAACGGATGAGTTATGACTTGAATTTTGGTTTGTATGTGGATCAGAGTTCTAGGAAGCACCATGTCAAATTTTAGCCTAATCGCTAATCCTATGAGCGAGCTATAACTTCCATGCTAGCTGCTTGCTTATTAGGTTGAAGTTTGTGTTGTACCTTGCTAGTACTCTCTAGAGAGTTCAAAACTCATTAGATGTTTTCAGTTTCCCTTTATCTTAATCTTAGGAGTGATTACCTAACACAGTGCATGTATCAATTTTCAAAGCCCCATGTTGTCCTTTGGGTAACTGCCAATGTACAATCACCTGCCGCCAACTGTCAAGTAGTTGTCCATACCTATTTCTTGCCATCCCTTCATTAAACATGAATACTAGTTTGGGTATTCATTATGCTGATTAATTTATCTTAATGTGAAAGTTTTGAATGAGGGATTAAGGAATTTATATAATTATGGGAATTGCATAGTTCTCTGCCTTAAGCACTATAGCTTTCAAATAAGGGCTTGCTTGGGGGTTTTTGTTCTCCAAGCTGGCAAGCCTTTCATTCAATTGTTTTATTTCCTTGGACACTATCCATCATGATCTTCATGCCATATTCCTTTATTTTCAACACCATGGCTTTCAAACAAGGGCTTGCTAGGGTGTTTTTGTTCTCCAGGGAAGTAAGCCTTTCTTTTGGCTGCCGAAGTTCACAAAACACTCTGCCCATTATCATCCTCATGTATGTATCAAGTTTTTTGTTGGCGCTTAAAACGTGTCCCAAGTTCTTTGAGTTGGTCTTCAATCCCTCTAGTGCTGTTGTAATGCCAAAAAATTTAAGGCGATAAACCAAGCCAAAATGGGGTGATTTTTTTTGTTTAAAAGTGACATGATCATGGATCACAACACAAGAGTCGCAACTAGCCATAATTAAATATTCTCAAAGTGTCAGTCTTTAGTTACATTGTCACGCATTTCCATTTTTTAATTTGAAAAAAAGGTTTTTCTTTTAAAGTCTATTTGTAAAAAGAGGATTACAATATCACCACTCTTTTTTGAAACAAAATCAAGAGGGATAGTCAAACAGTTGAGAAACAAAGAAACAAACTAACCATTAGCGAGAAGTACACAAGTTCAAAATATTGGATTCCCGCCATTATAAGATGGGAAACACTAGACGATCAAAGTAAAGAGAGAACAATTTAGAATCCATTGCACCAAAACATATGACAGCTAATCAGCAACCAGAACTTATAGTTTCCTTTTGCAGGGGCTAATGTTTTCTTTAGATGCCTTCCATGATGTGGGAAGGACTCTTTTTTTTTTATAGAACTGAATGACTTTGTATTTATGATTTTCATTATGTAGAACGACTACAAGGGTTATATAGTGTGCTTTCTATGAATTATGTGATGGAAGACGATTCATTTGCCACACATTGATTCTTGATTGTAAATCTTACCTTGACGTTGTAAACAAGAAACACATAAAACATGATGATACCACATGTGATGGATATCAATGAATTTCTGACATGATTCTTTTGAAGAAATTATGTTGAATAGTTAGTACTAGAGGGCACTTGCAAGAAAGTCCTTTATCTTGTCATTTTCTTCATTTTACGTAAAGCTTGTATGATTCCATAGATTTCCTCCATAGGAGTGGAATTGGTATTACAGACTTGTATGTTTTCTCCCATTTGGTGGCCTAATGTTAAATATCTTCCTTTAGTTGCGTAAGAACAACTATGGTTGTACATGTGGAGTCATGGACACTATTAATTTAGTTTTTCTAAACCTGGTTGTTGGTAGAAGTTTGAAAACTTGGCAAATATTATGACTAGGACATCTTGAAATCATGTTGCAACTTAGAATGGCCTTTTTGGGGATTGTTAACTAATTATTTACTCTTATTATGAACATTTCACTAGTAGAAAGTCTCACAAACATGTTTAATATCTTAAAGTGATGTCCACAATCTTTAAGGCGTATTATTTTATGTATATTATACTATAAGCTATTAAAATTATTCCATGAAAGAGTATGTTTTTTTTAAATTGTTAAACGGTTTTGACCGGAGCTATGAATCAAAGGGTTGATGGGGCCCCACACTTACAATGCAACTGTCCATAGACAAGATATTACAATTATCAATCACAAACTACAACCACGACAACGCAACCAACTAAGACCAAGCCATTGCCGACGATGTAATTTTTTCTACCACTGTCGACGAAGCAGAACCGCTAAGGCCGCCACCATAGATGATGCTAATACCGCCATCGCCGCAAGAGCCACCAATCGTCGCCAGAACAACCATCGGTGGTGCGTCAACCACCACCATTGGTAACCACCCCGAAGGGATGGCACCCAACTTGATTCGACCATGGGAGGAGCCGAACACAACCGTTTGACTTAAGTGCTACACTCGAATCCCACTGACAAACTTTTGTGTTAAACGCTTTTATTATCCCAGAGCTATGAACTGGAGTGGTTGGAGGAGCACTTTCTTTAAGTGATTTATGAGGGTTGACTTGGGTCCTTAATGTCTGTCGAGCGATCCGCATTTGGAGCGCCCCGCTATGTTTTATTTGGTCCATATGGAGAAGTTCGACCCCTACCTCAAGGTGTTCCCATTGCCACCTATTGAAAGCGCCCAATGAACTCAATTGGAATGGAACTTGGGTTGATGATTACAAACTACTTGTAACTCACCAATAGCCCAAGACCTTTAGTACCCATGAAAGAGTATGTTAAACATGAAGAGAGTATGACCTTTTATTCCATTGTCATATTATTTGAATCTACAATTTTTCCTTTCAAAGATTAATAGAGTTTTGAACAAGAGTTTTTGTAATGTATAATTTGAGGAAATTGTTTTGAATGCATCTAAGGGTATTGAGTAGATATCAAGAAGACTGACAAGTTCACTATTTATTGTCCAAGCCTCTCACATTCCTATATAAGGGTACGTTGAGACTCATTCACAACATCGGAGATTGGGAATTGTATATGTGAGTTAGTAGTAAGTAAACTAAAAAGCTTAGATATAAGTTGTGTTGTATTGCAAGCTGAGATATAAAGTACGAGCTTGGTTTAGAATGGTATCAGAGCTGGTTTTCTATATAACAGAGTTGGATCTATATGTAATCAAGTTGTCTCAAGATCAATAAAATTTGCAAGATTTTTGTGTCTCAACATTCTGTCTTAAAGATCTGTTGCTTGTTCTTTCTTTCTTCATCTTGCGAACTAAGTTCATACCTCGTAAGTCAGGGAAAGAGGCGAGCCTCCCGCTCTTGTAAATCATCTGTGGATGTGTGTAGTTTTACGTTGAAGGCCGATACCGTAAGTCCTGCTGAAGAGTTGCTTACCAGTACCAGTTATAAAGTTTGAAGATCATGTCAGTCTTTCTACAGAAGCAACCAGATCAAGATCTTATAAGTTTATCTGACGTATTCCCTGTTAATTCTGCTATTGATGTCCAGCAAGAAGTCAGATCCTTTACCGGCATGGAAATTGCCTAAGATCCCTTATAACCAAGTGTATGATAAGTTAACTGTTTTTCATCTCATTGACTGCTACTACATTAAAGACAAGGGAGTTTATTATTCAAGTTTCTTAGACTTCCTCCCATGAATATGATATTCCATTTGATAGATCCTGCTAATATTCAAGCCTTCAAGAAAGTAAAAGACTTTTAAGTTTGCCCATATAGGTTGTGTGCAAATAGGTATGACTCCTTTGTTTCGTCGTGGATCTCAATGCTTCTATTATTATGTTGTCTTATGGATTTAAGATTTGAAATCTTTAAAGATTCATTGTTAGCTACTATTCAAACTGGTTTGCATAAGGGCCCCATATCCTTTCGAGGTCTATCCAAATTATCCTGTTAGCCTACAAAAAGAAAATTTGCTCAAGCAAGACCTGCGTCTACATCTTGTCCACTACAGGTCTAAACATGAAGCCTAGTGCTTGCCCCCTTGCTATCCATTATAAGGTTATTTATCAGACTTGTAAATACAATGCATCTTGTGGGTTAAGCATGGTATTTCCTAAGGTAGCAGCGCGGTGAGTCATGCTAGCTTAGAAAGTCAAAAAATAGAACCTGAACTGATTTCATGGTCCCAAATTAAAGCCCCAAAAGAATGGACCCTGTCAAAGAAGTTTCCTTGACAAAAATTAGCCTAAGCTAGAAAGTGCTCACTACGGTTAATGAGTCCAAATCTAATGTTACTTTATCTTTTTAGATCTAAGAAGCTTGCGTCTGATTTGCCTAGATCTAGTTCATTCAGATCTGATACTTCTGTCTTCTCATTGGCTGAACCCTCAAGAAAATATATCAAGGAACAAACATATATTTGTAGTCATAACAGCCTAGTCCATGATCCCGAATACTGACTATTTATGGTGTAAAGATTGTGAACAACTTATAAAGCAAAAATATGTTCCCTCCAATGGTCCCCAACAATTAGTATGGCTTCTAGAACATCCCATATTTTCTTCATCATTTCCGTCCCTTGATATCAGTGAAGTCTTGTCCCCAGATGAATCCCAGAAGGCTATTTTTTGGTATCAAAGATCTGTTTGACAGGCAAATTTACCCCTCCAAGTACTCTAAAATGTTGAACTGGACTAACAAAGCCGTCAAGTATGTACATGATAAACTTCAATCTCAAGAGTCTATCCTTGTTGAAATGGAGAAAACATTAAAAGCCATTGAGCTTCATCAGAAGGGAGATATATCTTCTGCTCTTAGGTTGTTGAATACTAAATTTGATGATGTCAGTTCCTATGTAAAGAAAGTAGAGAAAAATCTTGAAAATACATCCAGATATGTGTCTACATGTCCTGACATTCCTAAAATCGTAACTACAAATATTCATTGATGTCATTCAACCCTCTTTTCATTCAGTTTGATGAAGTCAAAAAAGATATTTCCTCTAAGTTAGGAACAACCCACAAGCTTGTACAAAGCAGTCTACATCAGTTAAATGAGTCTACCTCAGAGTTAAGTCATAAGGGTGACCAAAGTCCAAGAAGTTGTTAATCCTATACCTATTATAGCTCCTCAAATAGAATAGATCTTGGATAATATAAAAAAGCCTGAAGAAATAGAGCTTGATTGGTCACAAAAAGTATTCTGGAAAGAAAGTTGCAGTGAATTTTCAGGAACTTCAACTAAGCATAAGAGCTGCTCTATTGATACAAATAGTCCATCTGTTCTATTACAGACAAAAAGAGCCAGGATAAAGGATCAGTGGGAATGATAAAGCTTCTTCTAGAAGAAGCTGAAAGCATGTTTTTAGGTGAGCCATCCGGAGCATCAACATCAGAGCCATTACATAACACTGCAAGAACTCAAACCTTGCAGCCAAATTGGTATAAGTTAGATTGCTCTACTCTAGAAAAAGTAGAAGAAATGATTACATTGAAATGATTGGATGGGCTAATTCACAGCTCCTGTTGTATAGAAAAGATCCGCATCAAATTGCTGAGATTATAGCTAATAGTTTTGTTGGTATCGTAAGAGAACGGTGGGATTCTAACCCATAGCAAGAAGATATATCTTCGTAGGAAGATATGCTTCCTTGACTAGCTGCTCTTATAAAAAAATTCCTTAGAACTCTTGATTCTGATAAACTTCAGAATACTTATTTATTCTTAAGAGCAAGATTATGTGATATGAGTAGAATTAAAGAGTACCAGTGTTATATGTAAAACCTTATATTACAATTATGGAAATATTAATGATCATAGAATGAGACTTCAGTACATAGAGTATTTTCCTGCTTTCTTTTCTATAGAATATAAAAAGGCTATGCATGGAAGAAGGACAAAAGAATTGAGTCTTGGTGCTATCAACCAGATCATTGATGAGACGAATGCTCGTCTCTGCCAGGAGAAGAAGGATCTCAAAGAAGCTGCTAAGGCTCAAAAAGCCATAAGAAGTAAATTTTTTTCAAATGATAGATCTCGACCCATTTGGTTGTCAACAGCTTGGATAACTCTCAGAAAAAGAAAATTTGTCATGAATGTTCATTTTTTTCAAAAAGGAAGGGTCATAAGTATGGTCATAAATATAATAAGAAACAATATAAGTTTTCCAGAGATAAACATTCAAGAGAAGTCCCATATAGAAAGTCTTACTTCAAAAAGAAGAAATATATGGGGAAAAATAGAAAAATTATACCTACTTGTTTTATTTGCAAAGGTAAGCATTATGCTAATGAATGTCCAAAAAAGGACAGAGAAAAAGGAAAAGCAAAGATTAATATGCTTACAGCCAGAGGAATCACAGATCAGGAATATTGTTTGGTATTTGATTCTGATTGCTTATTCTTCAGATATTTCATATAATACTTCTGAGGAAGATTTCCAAGTAAATATTATAAATCATTTTGATTCTGATTCAGACAGTCACTAAATCTGGATATGATACTTTATCTTCATTTGTAAATATGATTGCAAGCTTTCCTCATCCTATGATGCCAGTACCCTCTGAAGTTCTTCTCAAACAGCTAGAGTTAAGGTAGAGTGAATTTGAAGATTGTCCCCTATGGGATACTGCGAAGAAGTTGTTTCTCTCTCACAAAAGGTCAAAGAACTCAAAAGGAAATATTCTCAGCAATTCAGATCTGAGAATGAAACCAGAGAAAGAAGAGAAGAAGAAGAAGAAAGACAAGAGATGGTCTTTCCAGACAAAGACTCACCCTCTACATTTCAAGGCTTCCCATAGAAGGACGTGTCCAGTCAGAGACAGACTGCCTTACAGAGGAAGAGGTCGTGGCAAAGGAGGATATTATACATTCTCCACCAATGAGAATTTTTCCATTTCTATTCCCTGTAGAAAGATCCAGATAGATGAGTTTCCAGGTGCCTACTTCCTAACACTGACATGTAATTATTCCAAATCCTGAAACTATGCGATCATGGAGAAGGAATAGAATAAATTTTCTTCAAAAGGTTATTGCTAAAGCCACAAATGAGTATAAGCACCTTGTTGAAGAAGAAGATAGAGATAAAAAAGAAGCTGAAGGCGGAGAAGAATTTGAAGAAGCCTATTAGCAGGTACTGCATCAAGATGCAGAACCATCAGTCTCAGCTGAGGAATTCAATACAGAAGTATGTATCATAAAAGGAACCCAAAATCCTTTTATTACAATCACATTTTGCATTCCATTGATGCAATGATTGACACTGGAGCCGACATCAGTCTACTTAGGTCCATAGCTATACCTCCTGACTGTTAGACTGAGACTTATTTGAAAATAAATTTTGATAAGAAAGAATTGATTTCAAGATATACAACATATGTTCCTATTAGAATAGAAGGATAATACAGTTCTATCAGCATGACATGCTCTCATATGACTGCTTAATAGGAGTAGATGCATTACAAGAATGCGGTACTTTTAGTCTCAATAAAGATTTCATATCTTTATTTAATCATGATGTTTAGATACCTAGGAAGTACTCATTCAGAACAATAATTCCATTACCAGAGCCTAAAAAGGAATCTAATCATGAATGGATTCACAAATCTATAGCTTTGTGTAAAAGTAATATTGATGATATTATAACAAAGATTAAGAAAGATTTGTGTTTAGAGAATCCTCATGCTTTCATAACCAGAAGAAAACATATTTGTTCACTTGATCTACAACTTACAAAAGATGATAAAGAGAATGATTTCATTCCTAAATTCAAAGCTCATCATAAGGGTATGATCCCTTCAGAAAGGAAAGAATGCCATGAAGAAATCAAAAAGTTACTTCAATGAGGTTTTATTAAAGAATCTAACTCTTCTTGGGCATGTGTAACATTCTATGTAAAGAAGAGAAGTGAACAGGTCAGACAGAAGAAAAGACTTGTTGTAGACTATAAGCCTCTGAATAAGTTTGTCATAGGAGTTCAACATCCAATTCCGGCCAGAAATGATCTGCTTGCCAGAATCAAAGGATCCAAGATATATAGAAAGTTTGATCTGAAGAGTGGATTTTGGCAGGTATTTATGAAACCAAAAGACACATATAAAACAACATTTGTGGTCCCTGAAGGACAATATGAATGGCAAGTCCTTCCTTTTGGTCTGAAGACTGCACCATCCATCTTCTAAAAGAAAATGGATTCAATCTTTGGTGAGTTATCTGACTTTTTAATAGTCTACATTGATGATATCTTGATATTCTCCAAATCTCCCAAAGATCATATTGATTATCTTGAGAAATTCTATGAGACTGTGTATAAAAATGGTTTGTCTCTCTCCTACTAAAATGGAAACTTTTAAGGATGAGATGAATTTCTTAGGAATTAAAATCAAAGATAGATCAATAGAAATGCAAGGTCATATTGTGTCTAAAATTCAGGATTTCCCAGACTAGATTTCAGAAAAAGAACAGTTACAAAGATTTCTGGGATGTGTCAATTATGTTGCTGGTTTCTACAAGAATATTGCAGCAAACAGGATTCTGCTCAATAAAAGGTTGAAGAAGAATGCACCTGCCTGGTTAGAAGAGATGACTCAGTCCGTACAAAGAATAAAGTCACAAGTCCAGAATCTCCCTACTATGTCCCTACCTGGACAAGGTTTAAAGATTATTGAAACAGATGCCAGTGAGCAATATTGGGGAGCTGTCTTGAAAGAAAAGACAGAGAATGGTAAAGAAAAGATTTGCAGGTATACATCTGGTTCTTTTCAAGGTTCAGAACTTAAGTATCATTCTTCCCATAAAGAGATCTTAGCTACCAAAAAGGCTATAAAAGTCTTTCTGTTTTTCATTTAGAATGAACATTTTGTTTTAAGATCTGATCTCAAAGATTTCAAGGCCAGACTAAACAATGGTGATCTTGCAAATAAGATTGCATTTAATAGATTGCAGCACTGGGGCATGTGGTTTGACAACTTCAGCTTTAAAGTTGAATTCATCAAAGGAAAAGATAATTCTCTTGCTGATTTTGCTAGCAGCGAATTAAACCAGTCAAAGAAAGTGAATGTTACTGAAGTATGTCATGAGTTTGTTGAATCAATCTGGAATACTTCCACTTTCCAGAATTATATTGAATCTCTGAAAAGAAATGACAATGAAATGTCATAGGAGGCTCAGCACCTGCTACTTTCACGAGGAATTATATCTGTCTCTCCTTACAACATGACAGAAGTAGCATCTAAGTTTGTTGATCCAGAGATTCCAACTACAGAGTTTCACACAAAGCAAGAACCAATGGTGTTCTGCACTCTGCAATGGCAATGGAGACATTCAAGGTATGTGGAACCTCCTCTTGAAGACATTCCTGTCGAAGGTATTCGGTTATGACAATTGGTCCCAAGACCAAAGACGCTCTGGAGATTTGAATTCTCAAAGCTTTGGCCCGAAGGACATCCCATGGAAAATGATGCCTGGAACAGACCGAGCCTTCCTTGTGATAGGCAGTACATTGCAAATCATTTTTAGTATTTTCTTTCTAAATTCCTGCCTACTAAAATTTTGGATAGTCCTTTGTTCAATATAGATCCTGATACTATCAGAAACATTTTAATTAATTGTAAAATACCATGGTACGTAAAAGTTTCCTATCATGTTAGGACTAATAGAAGTAAATGATCCACATGCGTGGATAGTCCCATGAAAGCCAAATTTCAATTATACTATCTAAGTGGAGAAATAAACATGGTTGCAACGCTTGCTATATAATAGTTTATTTTAAATTCTGTCTCATGTTAGAACATAACATACTTCATACGAAACTCATGGCTTGAAAGTACATGGAAATATTCATGTTTTTCCCGTCGAACAAAATTGTATATGTTTGGAACATTATAGTAGATTTATGGGCTCTAGTCTTAGTTATTATCTGTGTGTTGGGTGAAGGGCATACAAGAAAAATCTTTCCCTATTTCATTAAAAAAAAAACGTAACCGAAACTTTTATATTAATATGTTATCTGTTCGGTGTGAGAAATGGTGGATAGCTAGGTCCTTGTGGTCAATATGTGCTTCTTGCCAACTGAGATCTTGTGTAAAATCATTAGGTGACACTCTATTGTTACGAAACTTTTATATTAATATGTTATCTGTTCGGTGTGAGAAATGGTGGATAGCTAGGTCCTTGTGGTCAATATGTGCTTCTTGCCAACTGAGATCTTGTGTAAAATCATTAGGTGACACTCTATTGTTACTTACAGATTCAAATGGGTATTGTATGGTATATGGAGTTTCTTACAAAGTGGCATAAATAACTTTATGTACTTATCTTTCACAATAAGGGAAAACATTTCTTTTCATTATTATAGATCCTCATAAATAGGTTTCTAAAAATTTATCGTGTTTGATTTAGCTTTAATACGTGGAAAGACGTTGCTAAGTTGGATTGAAGGTGCCTTGCTCTGACACGCAACAGAATGATCGACGACTCAGATGGTCATTGCAGTCTTCATAATTTACGTAATCTGAGTCGTCGATCATTCTGTTGATGTAATGAAAACCCTAACGCTAGATGATAAGCACTATTTTGTAATGGTGGCAATATTTTTTCGTGGTAGAGAGCAGGGAACCCCTGCTCACATTGTCGTTCCTGCAACCATGAATCCCACCAAGAATGTGTTCGACACTAAGCATTGCATCGGACGATGCATCTGTGATCCCTTCGTGCAGAGCAACATGATGTTTTGGCCTTTCAAGGTTGTTGTCGGTCCCAACGAGGAGAAGCTGTTTGCGGTGGAGGAGATTTCATCATGAATTGTAAGATTTGGATTGTTTTAGTCCTTGTTCGGATCGGTTTTGAAGGAATCTTCGGCTTTTATTTTTGATTTGGAAAGGATGCATCTGGTAGAGCAACCAGAGTCTTCCCCTGGGACAGAACTTTCTGCAGTCCTGCCCTCTATAAATTGCGCCTTGGCCCTGATAAGGATATTTTCATATATACGTAAGAAATCCACACGGCTGTAGGTATTTAAATCAATTATTGTAATTACGATTTCTCTTTTTCCTCGGGGTTTTGTTTTCATAACAGAATGGTGTAATGAGCAGATTGTTTTAGATAAGCACATAGAGAAATGTGCGGTGGTAATGAGGAAGAAGGAATCGCCATTAGCTAATCGCCACGGACACCATAGTGTCGCTGATGCCAATCCGAACATGCTTACAACAACCTAGTTTTCAATGGCATACTTGTGATTAACATTTGTATCAGGTGTTGTCATTTCGTTTCTGACATTTAGTTCAACATACTCATTTTCACTTGTTTTTGGCTAGACAATTTCTGTGTGATATGGTTATTATTTGTTGCAAAGGAATGGGGGTATTCATTATTGAATATCTGTTTGGGACATTATTCAACATCATCTTTTTTAATGTCTCGTGCAACACGTAGCACAATTCAAGAGTGAGGTGAAGTTGCAGCAGAGGAGATTTTGTCTATGGTGCTCATCAAAATGAAGGAAATTGTCAAGGCTTATTTGGGGCAATTGGTGAAGGATGTTGTCATAACTGTCCCAATATATTTTAATGACTCACAATGGTTATTCACCAAGGATGTCGACGTCAATTCAGGGCTCAGGAGGAGTATAAAAATATAAAAAAATATTGGTGGCAATGCTTTGGTTTTGTGATAGATGGGAATTCCCTGTGAGTGGGTGAAGTAGACTCTATCATTTGCAACAAAAACCACCATCGAAATTAATTGTTGTACAAAGGTATTAATTTTTATACTACCATTATCAGGGCACAATTTAAAGAATTGAACATGGATTTGTTAAAAAGTGCATGAAGCATGTGGAGAAATGTATGCACAAAAGAAAGATCAAGGGGAAAGTCCATGAGTTTGTCCTGCTAAGTGGTTCGATTCACATCTTGAAAGTGCAACAGATTCTATAGGATTTTCTTAACGGGAACAAGTCCTCAATATTGCTTGTTGTAAAAAACCTTCAATACCAAAAACAAGTTGTCCAAAGGATAAATCCCCTATATTCATAATAAGTTCTCTCAAAAATTCCTCCACTTCCCTCACATTCTCCTTTAGCTGAGCCCTTTCTTTAATGTGACCTCCTTTTTAAAACCCCTTAATCAAAATCTCCATCCCCCATTCCCTGCACTTTCGGAAGGACTTGATTAAGTTAGGACTTAGGGTTTTTCTCAACAGATATTTGCGCATTGTTTGTTAGTTGTGGTTGTAGGTGTTCAAATCGATGTTTATCTAGTTGCAAGAGTATTTCTATTGTAGGCAGGCTATTTACAAAAATTGAACCCTTTTCTATTAGGGTTTCGTAGGTAGGCCGTCGCTGCCTATCATAGTCATCAAATGGGAACCCAACCTTTTTGTGTAAATTGGCTTGTATATCTAGAGGAGCTTTTGCGCGTAGACCTAAAATGTTTCCGTGGAAAAGTGTGATTTGTAGAAGGTTTCTCACAATTGGCCATCTGGGAGGACCCTCCCTCCATAGTGGCAAGCGACATTTCATTTTCTCCCTAATGGCATGCGACATTTCATTTTCTCCCTAATGGCATGCGACATTTCATTTTCTTCCGACTGAGGAAGAACCAAAGAAGCCCTAAAATTTGGAGGGTGGATATCAATTTGCCAAATTTAAGGTCACCATAAAAATGAATATGCCACCATTTAGTTTACTTTTCTGCGTTTGAATTTACTCTTTATCTTATTTTCTTTGCATTTCTTATTTGAATTTGTCGTTATCTAATGAAATGTTTATGCTAATTTTTTCTCTAAATTTATCGAAATTATGTGATATCACATATGCATCTAATACACTATTTTTCTCTCACATAACCCAAGATTCCTAAGCAAAGCACATCCTTGATGTCACAATTCTAAGATGTTGGTATAAAACTGTCATGTGCTCTAACTACACACAACACAATTGTTGACATTACAAAAAGTAACCTACTTTGCGAGTATTTATCAATTGGGACTCGCTTTTTCAAATATATAAAAAGTACATTGCTTCAACAATTGTGCACCAAAACCCCTTTCCCCTTCAAACAATTGACAATAATCACACATGGTTTATATGTGCCTTCACAGAAGAATTTTTTTTTTCACATACGCCCGCCATAGCATTTTCTTCGTCCCTCGACAACTCTTCCCTCAATTCACTTCTCACTGCTCTTCTTCCTCCTACAACATTTTCATTTCAAGTTTAATTTTTTCAATGCATCCCTTTCAGTGTCTCCATTGCACTGCTAGCATGCGATTGCTAGTTTAATCAAATCGTAGCAAGCAATGAGACAAAGGCTTGAGAATTTGATGAGGAAAATGAACTAGCTCTCATTTTTTAATAAACCTCAAAAATCTAGTATCCTTATGACAAGATTCAAACATCAATGAGTCCAAGTAAATAAGAGACAATTAGTAGGTAGTTCTTGAATAAAATTTTGAACAAATCCATTTAGTCTTGAACCATGTCTAAGATGACGTTGGTGTACTTTGTTATGGAAAGAAGCTTTATTGTTTTGCATGGTGATCTTAAAATGGCACACACACGCACGCACGCGCACACACATGCGTACTCCCACACACGCACACACACCCACACACACAGACACGCACACACACACAACACACACACATGCAACAAATTATTAAAGAGTATAAGTCTATAGTATTTGAATGGTACCAAGTGTTGTAACCACTAAATGACAGAGTAATTATGTTTCTCCAAAAAAATGAATGCACGCTCGCTCGCTATATGGGATGAAGTACCACATCAATATATTATGATATGCTTTATCCATTGCTTGCAATTTCTTTCTCACCCTCCTCCTCCAATGGATCATACAATTATCCAATAAGAATGGGTTGTTTTGAAGCAAGGCATGATTTTGTGTTGTAAATTGATCAAGTTGAATTACAAGGTTTATTTTTATTATCTTGATACATTTTATCTTTAAACCATTTATCATGTGTAACTACACTATCCTTATTGATTCATTCTACAAGGAATTAGTAATAATGTTAGGCTTTCCGGGAGTCTATCTATTCTACCTAATCCCTTGCTCTGATATATATCATAACACTTACCTTATCAACAAGAGGCATCTTCTAGGAGGTTCTCGCAAGAATCTTAGAGAAGGTTGAAGAGATTATGGTTGTAGTTCATAACGAGATACCCATAAAATCTCCAAGGTCCTCGAGGAGATTGAGGATACCATGATAGCAACAAGTTATGATATCCCAGCAGATTCACAAATTCGTAGAGGATGTTTGCAACAATGTTGTGACTCGTCTATGAGCTCTTCACATATTCTTAACTATCATCTCACATATATTTCACCTATTATCAATTATTATTGTTCTTAAGAAATGTTATTGTTACATACAAACTTTCCCTCTTGGGTTTATCTGACCATCATGCCTACTCATGGTTCTTCAAGAGTTTTCCTTTATTTTACTTTCCCTTGGGTTTATCTGGTCATTGTGTCTCTTTGTGGTCCTTTGGTAGTTTTTATTTTGTAGACTTTCCCTCTGGGGTTTATCTAACCATTGTGCCCCTTCAAGGTCCTTTGAGAGTTTTTCTTTCTTTTACTTTGTCTTGGGTTTATCTATTCATTGTGCCCCTTTGTGGTCTTTTGTTAGGTTTTCCTTTGCAAGATTTCCCTCTTATGTTTATCCAAATAGGATGCCCCTTCATGGTCCTTTGGAATTTTTATTATTCCTCCCCTCTTTGGTTTATACAACCATTGTGGCCCTTCGCGGTCAATTGGTATTTTTACTTTATTTACACTTACCTCCTCTTAGGTTTATTCAACCATTATGCCTCTTTGTAGTCCTTTTGGTAGCTTACTTTTTACAACCATCTCGCTCTTGGTTTTTCTCTCACGCTTAGTTTCTCTTTCCTCTTGGGTTTTATCAATATCTTTGCTTGTGCTAGACCTATTGTGCGTTTACTCTTCTATCTCATGGCTCTACCGCCATCTCACTTTTTTCCCTACTTAGTTTACATCATACCATCCTATTCACACTCACTCCCTATGAAGAAAAATGTCCATCTTTTGGTCAATTACTAGTGTACAATCATTGCACCATCCTCTCTCTCTTATAGATTACTCATATTTTTTCACTTTCCCACTCTCTCACTTGAGGCACACTTATATCAAAGATAAGATCATTCATTTTCTAAGGGTAGGGCTAAGATTATCTAAGTGTTTTGGTTGTAGGTTCTTGTTTATAACGGTGAAGTGTGAGCTCTTTAGTGTTATCTTACATATCCATTGTAATCATTCTAAATTTATATAGAGGAGGAACAAGAAAAATAAAAAATTTACAAGCCAAAATATCAATATAAAAATAAGTCAAAAGGCAATGCCAAAAGCCAAAAAATAAAAACCAAAGATTCGAAAGTCAATCTCAATAAAAAACATGATAATGTCATTACCACACCCTTTATCATAGTTGAAAGCTAAAACTCCACAATTGGCCTCATAGTAGATTTGAAGGTCCTTGGAGTGTATTATGTCATTATACTAGGACAAAAGGTCATATATCTATCTTTTTTAGAAAGTACCTAATCCTTGCAATTGAATGATAGCTTCATTTGAGTCCTGAAGAATGGGAACATGTCATGGGAAGGTAAACACCTTTTACTTTTCTTGCATATCACAACTAGCATGGGATATTTATCATAATTCACTAACTTGCCCAAGCCGAGCCTTATAAAATAATGCTCCTCAACCTTTCGATGTCTAAAGTTTCTAGACATTCCCTTTTGATTAGAGTGTCTTATCTTCACTAAGGATCTTGCATCACCATTGTCGTGCCTCACTTCTCATTTTTTATAATCTGTACTTTGCCCCCTTGATGGATATTGTTGTTAGTTGACCACATCCCACATCTTTATCTTCCTTTTTTGTACCTCGCGTCAAGTTTTCTCATTAGACCTATCTACAACTAAATATTTGTGAGTTTAAGATTGTACATACTCGAGGAATCAACTAGGCCTTCCCTATTTACCTTCCATCCACATCACCTTTGCCACCTTATTTTTGACATTAGACGACCATGTCATTCATTTGAGACATTCTAGCAAAAGCATTTGATTTGGATTTACCCCATCTCTCTGCTTCCTTTGCAATCACATCTTTTTGTTTTCTTATATTTTATCATCTAGTTATATGGGATGTTATTTTGTTTTCACTAATCTCCATCTTATGTTGTACTAATATTTTTCTATCTTCTTATACATTAGATTTTCTTTTAACCTACTATCTCATTTTATTACATATTTTTTTACATTTACTATATTCGTATATTAGACATTTCATTTTACCTGCTTTGTATTCCACACTTTGTCCTTTCATTTTAGCCATGAGTGCTTTCACATTTTTGTCAAGCTAAGAATGAAAACATACTCATACATCCGACCACATGTAACGATAAAGCTTGTATAATAGATCAAAAGGTTGTCATATATACACATATAACGTTTCGGTATATCAAAATACATCATATAAACAAATCAAGTGCCTTTGTCCTTAGGTGGGTGGGGAGTGATGCTATGTGAGGATGCATCCTCTTTAGCAATCACAAGTTACTAAATTAATAATTTTGCACTAGGATGCAAACCCTGAGACTCTCCTTGCATACTCCTTTGGCCATGACTATTATAAAGCTCATGTTGCCTCTCTGACAAGCCTAACGCTCCAAATGTCAACCTACTAATGGTGCCACTAGATCTGACACAATTGCAATATCATGGTAGGTCAAAACACCATCCAATATCTTGTGGCGAGTAGCCTTGATAAATGAGTGCCACTCCTTTGTTGTTCCTACAAAACCAACACAAACAAAATAATATAGAAATCGTTTACAAATCAAATACTCAAATCTAACTATACTTCATAAACATATATATATCTAAATCTAAGAAATTATATAACAAAATTAAAAACATTTACTTGTAGGCTCGACTGGTCCTGAATAAAGTGCACCATGCTTCTTGCCACCAAAGACAACATTATGGTCGTGGTCGAGCCTTTGAGTTTCTAGGATAAGCTCCTACATCCCGTGCTGAATTACCAAAACTAGAGGTCTCAGCCAAGCCTATCGTGTTGCACACTTCAAATCCTAGGATAAAATATTTGCAATATAGAGTCCAATGGGTCCTAGATAGTCATTTCTTGACATCCTCAGTCTCCACTCCCACCCCTACAAATGGGGTCTCTGCCTTGCCTGTTGCCCTGAACTAAGGAAACCTCAACCTCCTTTATCATTGCTTCTGCACCTTGTATTCTTTTGCCTCCATATGAATATCTACCATCCCTCATAGTTAACGCCCCCGATGTAGTGAGTCTTTCCAAAAGCCTCAAAACTAGGGCCCATAGAGATGGTATTGACCATTCTCAACCTTATGGCTCCTTCGCATGTCTCACCCTATAATCAAGCATGGGAAGTGGTGTTTTTGGGAGAGGACATCTAAATTGGGTTGTGTAATGCCCATAAATCACATAGAAAAATCCTTAGCTAAAACCAATGCAATTTTTTTTCAACACTTAGGATCACTTCCTAAACACAACTGTGCCTAAAATGCTTACACAATCATGAACCCACTCATGTAACGATATAACTTCCACTTGGAACAAGAGGGAAGAGAATACCTGACACCAAATGAAAGAACAACACACACTGTTAAGGCTACCAATAAGGCTCATAAAGTGGAGAGATTTTCATATGTACTACCCCTTTTCCCTCCATGAAGGAATCATGGATAATCTTTGGTTCCTTCAAAATGAAACACAAAACAAACAACCTACCCCTTTCCCTCCACTTAAACCAACCCATTTTCACTTCATTAAGACTAGCCATGAATTCCTTTGGTTCATCCAAAGCAACAACACACAAATCCTTATTCCTTCCTTCAATTAACAACACCTTTTCCCTCCACTAAACAATGATGTAATCTCACCCCCACACATAGATACACACTTATATACAAGCTTGATAAAAATTATTTCAATTCAACATTTATTCTAAGGAGCGATTCAAAACACAATAGTTAGGTCAATAAGATAGAAATAAGTAACAATTTTATCTACAATTTACATAGATAATGATTTAGCTTACACATTTATTACAATTAAGTTTGTTATTTAATATTTTGTTTTGCAAAACATTCAAAGTGCATAAAAAGGCATATAACACTTGATTTAAAGTTACAAAAATTATATTTCTCATTTAACATGTTTTCCCCGAGTAAACACCTCACTCCTCTTCTATTTAAGCAACCCAAAGGTTTAACAATAATTTAAGAACGAAACATTTTCAATTACAAACACAAAGGCTTCTAAAACATTCATTATACAATGGATTATGTTTTTACCTAAGGTTTAAAAGAAGGTCATCCCACTTTGGCACAAATAGTTTATGAGAGGATGACACCCAAGGTTTAGGCATGATGGCCAAGACACTAATGGAGGGTTGCCTTGATATGAGCTCTTCCATATTGTCACATAAGATAAAAAAAAGGTGTCATCTCTTGTTATTCGAGCTAAGATAAGATGGAGGGTTCATTGCATGGATTTTGAGTCCCATCTTATAGTATAAAACAATACACAACAAGGGGAAACAACAAATAACCTTTCTCATGTGATACAAGATCTCACTATCCTACCACAATTTAATAATGATGAGTAGCATGGTGATAAATTGTGGAACTATTCTCGTTCTAAAAGTACAATATTCCATTCAATATGCTACATGCATGCTTTCCACATTAGAATCATAACACAACAAGGATTACCAAGTCTTAAGGTTTTCCATAAACATTGAGTTTGAGTGAGGTTTACAAGGAGTTTAAGAGGGTGATGCCCAAACAAGGGATTGCCGAGTTATTACTATAGGAGGATCATATACATGTAGACTCACTACGGAAGGTTACACGTAGTTGAGATGAGATCTACACCTTTACTACATAAGTTAAGTAGAGGATCACACTTATCAAGATATAAGTTTTTCACAAGTTACATCTCCTAAGCCCTTGGGTTTCACGAGAGGAGTTTTGCATTAGGTCATTATCAAGCGTGTTTAGGTCAACGTATATTTCAAGTCTAATACTAAGTGTCGAACACATTCACCTAAAGAGGTAAACCTAACATACTTTTGTTATTTACATAGTTTCCTAAGTTGTAGTCTCACTGAATGTTTTAGAATAGGTAAAGATAGAGTTCAAGCACACATTCAATCATGATCCAAATCAACATTTTCTACTTTGTTGTTTCACATGACCAAATTATTTCAATCATGATAAAATTTTCATAATGTTCATGGTTGTTATCATATGAGTTATCAATTAACCAATTATTTCTTAAAACAAGACCATCCGATTGCATTTTAATTACATCCTACATCAAACTTTACAAGTTCTCTTTTAGAATGAATTTAGACAATTCTAAGAAAACTAACTATAAATACAATATTTGAATAAGTCCAAGCATTTGTGCTTTTTCTGTAACACTGCCACCTGCAACAACATGTGTCAGCAAAATGTTGACATGGATCCCAGTTCCCTATCTAACAAGAATATAAAAAAATTCATTTACCATTTCGGGTAAGAGAGTTGAACTTTTTTACAAATTCCAACAATGAATTGTGTGAATAAATAATGAATTCTCTCTCTCTCTCTCTCTCTCTCTCTCTCTCTCTCTCTCTCTCTTTCTCTCTCTCCTCTCTCTAGAACTCAAAAATATAAAAGAAATAGCTTAGTGTTAACAATACTTTCCATCACAACAGATCCTCATACTAGGCAAGATTTATCAAGTAGAGTTAAACATTAGGTTAAAGGGATTCAAATTAGCTAAAATGGCCTCCAAAAGTGACCAAAAAAGTACATGAGATAGAAAATGGTCATTTTAACCTCTTGTCCTTCATGGTGAGAACACCGAGGAGATGACATATGTAAAAGAAGATAAGCAAAACTCATTTAAAGGCACCATTTTAGAATGAATTGACGAGGTTGATAGTTTACACTTGGACACCGCAAGCCAAGGTGGCTTCGAAATTGGCATGGAAAAAGAGTTTCCCAATGAGATAATATGAAATTGAATATAATTCACAATTTTCAATGCAAGAGAAAAAGGGTTTGAGGTGACAAGAAACAATTTCTCAGTCTGCAGACATTTTTCATAGTGTAATTCCAAATTTATTTCTTAACCCAGAAATTGGGTCAACAAGACTTACTCACACAATTGCTCAAAGTAGCTCAAATGGCCAGGAAAAGGCCTCATAAAAAGGGCCATGAAGTCAAACATGCATTTTCTCAGTTCCTTCCCTTTCTCGTATATAGTGAGAATGCATTGGAATTGATGAAGTTAGAATTTGATACGTGGTACTCATTTTAGAGGCGTCATTCTAGAGGAAATTATCAAAAATTGTAAGTTTACACTTGCACTTATAAGCCAAAATGCTTCTGAAACCCACAAAAAAAACCTCTCAAACAATTATGAAGAAACAAACTGCGAGAATCCAACCCCAATACAAAAATCAACAAGTTAGAGTTGGTATGTGGCAGTTTCTTGGCCCATGAGCAATTAATATTAGGTGATTTCAAACTAAATTTATAAATTTAGCAAGGGTGTTTTCAAGAAGCCAATGTTTTGTCTTATGATATTCATTGGAAATAATTTCCACACTAGAGGCCTACGTCATGTCATTCTGGTTAAGTGTGCTTAAAAAATAGTTTGCGTATCTGAAAGGACCCATTTTTGAAGTTGGTTTTCATTAATCAACATGTGTTTCCTACACTACTTTTATAAAGATGAAAATCTATCATTGATATTTATACAACTCACACATTAAAATAACGACACACTTTCAAATGAAAGGAGATGAAACTCAATGAAATTGCTAACAGGAAGGAGAGAGATCCATTCCTATTTACATGTAGTGGTGATTGCAGGAATGGAACATGTGGCCATGAAGCAGTCCTGAGCACCCATTTGCATGTCCTCGAGCACTTAGGCCCACACAAACACCAACGATGTATTCAATGTCGTTAAAAGAGTTTTGAGCTTCCTCAAGATATCTAGCTTAGCCAAGAAGGTCAACTATGTAGACATAATGCTCAAAATTGGAGTAGGCCATAATAGGCACTCATGCCATTGTCATATTTACATCCCTCATCCACTAAACTTGCATGGCAACATACTTATAAAATAAAATGAAGCTTACATGGTCACACGACATCCGTTGCTAAGCCCAAAGTCAATCTCACAACATTTTCTAGAGAAAACTGGTTAAATGAGGCATACACACTCTGCTCAAACACCTAACTAACCCATTTTGTACATATTCCACAATCATTGTAGTCCACGAGAGCACATTTATTTTAGGAATTTTGTCAAATAGTTCACATGCCCTGTATATACTTCCACCTTCACATGTAAGCCCACTAGAGCACTTGCAACTACACATCTGACAAAAGCCACCTTTCTACTTTGATGTGCACTCATGCCCTGCACCCCACTGACAACTCCACCATTTCTCCCCCATAAACTCCCAACCACCACTTGCTGCTACCTGTCATTTCTCTTCCACAACCACTAACTTTATGCCTCTAAAGTTTTTTTGACTCATAAGATTCACCAACCCCAACTGACTACCTCTCACAAAACATTCCCAAAGAACAACACATTGAGGCAAGACAAGGTGCCTTCCATTATCAAAACATACTCACACATTCCACTGACCTGCCCACTCATCTTTCCATCATTTATTTTGTTATTTTACATTTTATTTTATTAATATTATTTCACATTCATGAATTAAATGCGATCATGGGTTAGATAACTCGTACAGTGCCCAAAATATCAATCAATGCTTGGCAGGGCACTTACGAACATGCTCAACTAGCCTCTTGTAAACGGAAGCTAAACATGCCATTCATTGAGGGGTTTTCAAATTCAATTTAAACTAGCCAAATGATGAAGTTAAACACCAAACACTAACCTAGGTGTTTGAAAGGGAGGTGGACGAAATAATTAGCGGAAGGGCATTATAGGCAAGAACCTTGTCAGAAACATGCAACTTCACCCACCAAGAGAAATGAAATATAACCTTCACAACACCTCATGCTCGTGTTGCATAAGGCCATATCAACAATGTGTTTGCTTTGACTTTGTAGGTCCGATCAATACAATCCCCTCTAATAGTGTTCAAACATGAGTAACTAAGTTGAAATTGAACCAAAGTTCCCCACTCTCATCATCCGACTCAGGGAAAGTGTGTTGAAATTTGATGTGGAATGCATAACATATAGTACATCAGAAGATCAATCATATATCCATGTTAATAATATCACTAGCCTTATGGACATACTTTCTTCGTCCTCCAACCAGAATTTCTTGGCCTTACAGCCAAACTTTCTTGAACTTTGATGTTGCATAAGTCATGGCCTAGCTACAACCAGATGCAAGTACTCATGTTGTACAATGTGCCCCACTCCAAAGATGTTTGGCGCATAACTAACATGAAGAGTGGAAGCCCTTCATCTAACTTGTGGCACAAGACAAGTGTCACAATCATCTTTGTAATCACCTTCCATCTAATATGTGCTATAAATACATTCCTCAAAGAGATGATGTCGACACGAGGATGATACCTATTTGACATCGTCACCCATGGTGTTAGGGTCCATCTCTTTGCACGTGTTGGTGGCATATCACAAACCATGGGGACACATTGAATTGGCCATCCCAAAATTGTGTGTACATCCTCCGAGGTAAATGTGGTCTCCACCACCCATTTCAACGTGTCTATTTAGATCTTCCAAAACTCAAACACGGATAAGAGTTTCATGTCCTATGGTATCTGACACATGCATGATATCCTTGAAGCCTACACCGATCAAACAACTCGAGAAGCCATGAGTCATCCATTATCTGTTACAGTTGAAGCCATCTCTACACTTACCAAATACTAAACATCACTCAAACATTCTCAAGCCATCTCTACACTTACAAAATACTAAACATCACTCAAACATTCTCATTTGAAGAAAAATCAAGTAAAATAAGAAATCTAAGAGAGCATAAAAATCACATCATCAATATGACAAAATGTCACTGACCATTTGTATCACCATCTATTCCATTAGTCATGCATGACTTCATGTCATTAGACATTTTTCAAAATTAACTTCATTGTCCACTGTACAATCTTATTTCCAACAAATGTCATTGACATGGTCGATATTGTTTCACAAATGTGTGCTGTTAATTATTGCCGCATTCTTTTTTTCCTAGCTAAATCACTTCAAATGTTTTTAAAACACCTAAAATCCACCTAGAGCTTCTCACAAGTTTTGATTTTAATGTTTTTTGGGGGTGGTTTTGCCAGGCACATTTTCCCCGATGCTCAATTTTCACTACTACACTTATCTCCCCTCACATAATCAAATACAAATTATACTTGTGGGACCACATTTGCACACAAATGTCATGCTCCCCTACATACACCTCCTTGCACTCTCGTTGTATAGAAAACAAATAACCTAGAACTCAAAAAACTCAAATCCTATAACCACGATATAAGAAAGGAAAGGTATTAAACCCCTATTTAAATGCTTCAAACTTTCAAAAATTATTTTCTAGATTTCGTAAAACTACCATATCTTTGCTCACAATTGCTATGAAAAAACTAGAAGAAATGTCACATTCTTGGAATTGTAAGATTTTTATAGTTTGAGACAACCAATTCTAAGTTTTAAAATAACCACTTATTTTTTAGGTATACAAGACCATTCTAATGGTTCATTTTTTACTTTTTGTTTCACCCTTTCAGGCTTGCTAGACCGATTATTTACTAGTCTATACAACCGATACCATTTTGGGTCACTCAAATCTAATTTAGTGTTTATTGATAGGCACTTGACCTAGTCTTCTTTACCTCCTTTATTTTCTCTTTTGGACATGCTTGATCGGTTCTTTGCATGTCAATACACCTTATACCCTTGTTGGTCTCCCAAACCTAATTTAGTCTCTTTTATAGGCTACCCAATGTAGACATATGCCTCCACCTCTTTATACCTTTCGAGGCCACTGATACCTAATTTAGCTTGTGTATAGACAATCCAAACACATTCCTCCACCCCACCCCGCCACAACCCCCCCGCGCCCCACCGCTCGCCCCCCACCTGCCCTTGACAACTTTTGCATTGTTTATACTTACTTTTTAGAGTAATACACATGTGCAATGCAATTTTCTTTGTAGTTTTGTGTCATTTGGATTAACATGAGAAACTTATGCACCCACTTCAATTGAGATGAAAGACCACACATGCATTCAATTTCACGTAAAGATAAATCAAGCTAATTATATTTCATTATGTTCATATTCTCAAGCTATTACTTCATTTTAGTCATTTCCTTTGATTTTGATATACTATGTTCTTTTTTGAAGCACCATCCCACATCATGCTATTGTGACATGTGGTGACCTTTGGAAGGGGCACATGTATACATCCTAAGAGTACAATAAGATCGAGGTTAGGTTAGCTTGTAGCACATCTTGAGAAATTATTGTAGCAACACTCTCATCCTGCTACCACCTTACAACACTTTCATATCATTTTATTTTTTTATCAATTTCAAGTGTCCCTCACTAGCGTACTCTTCAACCCTCCATTTCCTTCTAGATTGCATTTAATTGATGTCCTTGGCTAAGGCCACAAACTTCTTTTGCAAACCCTATTTTATTTGACATCATCTATTGGGTCAATAACTCACATTGAAATTGAGTAATGGCTATAGTATGTAAGTTTATATACATATGGTTTCCACTTGTCGGTTTTCAAATATATCATACGCACAATCCACTCTACATTCACTTGCAAATCTACATGGAAAGGTTAAGAGGTATAAGAATTTAGTGGAGCTTACATTGAAGGATATCACTTGAAGCATTGGGTCTTTGGAGAACCAAGAATAAGAGTTGAAACAACAAGATATATGTTAGTGTTTGGAGTCCCCAACTTTGGTTTGCATACATTTTCTCCCTATCGTTCTTAGGCTTCATCGACAATGATCTTTTACAAGGTACTATGAGCCAAGAATGACATTAAGGAGCCAACAAGTCTTCCACAAGCATCACTACCTCTAATCCTTTTTCCTTCCTTGCGTAGATGATTGGTTGTGTATCATGTCCTATCTTTACATTATAGTTTATACATTACAACTCTTGCATTGGCCTTGAACCCCCCCTTCCATCCATTCAATTAGGTAGCTTTTGTTAAATGCCAAATGGCACTTTCTTATACCTTCGCCCTTGGTTTTGCCTAGAGGTGCCCCAGATCCAAGAAAGTCCTACATCTTGTATCCTTCGTGATTGAGTATAAAATCCCCTTCTAACTCCATTACAACCTCTTCTACACACAACCTTTTATTATAGCATTAGATCATTGTGTGGACCAACATTTTGTGTGTATAGGCTCTAGACCGGTTTTCTTCTTCATACTATTTTAGAGAATACCTTGTAGATCATTCTTAGCTTATATATAAGTGGTGCCTAGTAGAGGAAAAAAACTACATATAATTGTCTTAAAAGATAATAATTGTAATAATGAAATAACCCATAACCATGTAAGCATAAATTTAAATCAAAATCATTATTCACACCCGCATAATGAAGTTCATCATCATCCATGCACAATGTCTCATGACATAATCAAAATATTATAAGCTAATACAAAGACCATCAAAATTATAACAATGACAAAAATGTGTTAAAGGAGTGTGTAACTATGAGGAGTCTAAGAGGCACATCCTACAATATTGTCTACAACTACTCGTAAATTTATGAAGCTTGTTTCAAGATGGCTCAAACTCGCCTCCCAATTAGATACACAATAATCTCAAACCTCCCCCAAGTGCTTCCATGAATTTTATCCTTTTGGTTAGGAGTCTTCATTAATGTGACTTAATCCTTGCCCCTATGTTTAGTAGATTACCAACCATGATGTGGTTTGAGTTTACAAATAATTTCTAGTTACCATGCACATACATTAATGCGATCCCCTTATTGAGATGAATCCAAAGAAGGGTGGAAAACCCAAAAACCCAAAAATATGCCAAACATAGGATTGTCAAAAAGACCTATATTGATGTAATTGCTTCACAAATATGTTTCTAATGACTATTATCTTGCTCAAGGGTGTAAAAACCCAATTCAAACTACTTTTAACCCCATACTACCTGGTGTAGCTGAAAATCCTAAATTTTCCCTCATTATTTCTTTTGATTTTGACCACAAATGAAACCAAACAAGGTAAGCGTTGTACATTCTTCGAAAAACGAACAAGATCTAAAAAAGTAGAGAAACCAATGCAAGAAAACAACTTATTTACACATCACTAATTTTCTTTTAGGTCCAAATCCTTAATGCATCGCCAACAACTTTTCCTAAATGGAGGCTTTAATACCACTTGTAACCAACTTCGTATATCGCAAAAGAAAATTCACAAGAATAGATTACAATATAACATAACACATTAATAACAATTACTAACAAATAAAAGTAGATCCACACGTTGCAATTCAAATGATGAGTAAAATACTGAAATATGTGATTGAACCACTTCAAGTGGGGCAACCTCAACAATCATTACAACAAGAACATAAATTGGAATTTGATGATATCTACTACTCCAACACTACGTTGTGTGTCCTAATTAGGATATGGGGACTCCATAATACTGATATAAATACAAAAATAATCAAATTACAATGAATGGTTGTGCGTCTTAAGTCAGCCACACACATCCCAAGACACCCAACAAACTAAGAACGTAGCATCATGACTGAAATTGTTGGATTTTTCATATGAAGCAAGTCCTACATACAAAAAAAATTATGTCAATATCTAATTGACGAGAATAGTTTCTTTTGATGTTCTCCTTTTCATGTACACTAGATTTGGCCTTCCAACATAACAAGGTTTACAAATATTGCAAGTTACAAAGTCTCACTATTTAGCCTCAGATCTCATTAGCACCCCCTCCCATGTTCCCCTCATGAAACTAAATGTTGATGGGGTTAGTTTAAGAAAATCGAGTCTTGCTAGCATAGTACGTGTCATCCAAAATCATCTTGGTTAAATGCTAGTGACCTATTTATTATATTTGTATGCAAACCAATTATTTTGCAAACACAATTCTCACTTGGATATTAAAGGAGAGTCCTACCTTGCTTAAATTATCTTGTTGATAAAAAATCCTAGCAAATTTTATAAAGCATGTCACAAAAAAAAAGGAGACTTGAGAGATAGTCCCTCCCTTCAGGATTTCACAACCGTCACGAGATGTACCCTTACAAAACTTTTTGATAATAAAATTTAAATGCTCAAACCCAAACCTTTTATTTAATAAAGATTTATAAATACCTATAGAGTATCAAAGCTTATATGTAAAGAGAGATTTTTTTTATAACAGTCGCATGATTAAACTAAAGACTTTGATCCTTGAGTTGTCTCATGTATAACACACATCTAAGCATGAAAGCAGAATGCAAAAGAACTAACTACCTCAAAGACTTACAAACCAAATCTCAAAGATAAAGCAAGCTAAGACTAAATTTTTAGAATAGGTGTTCTTGCAAATAAATCTCCACAAGCTCAAAAAACCACAGTTTCAAACAACGAACTCCAAAAAATCATAGCTCATAAAAAGAGTTTCCTTTGATCACCAACATGAATGGCTCATCATGCAAGTCAACTCACAAGAACAAAGACAAAATGCCCAACACAATTTACAAACCAAATCTCAAAGATAATGCAAGCTATGACTAACAATTTTGAGTAAGTGTTCTTGCAAATAGATCTCCACAAGCTAAAAAAATCACGGCTTCAAACAACTTAAAAAAAACATAGCTCATAAAAAGAGTTTCCTTTGATCACCAAGATGAATTGCTCATCGTGTGCAAGTCAAATCACAAGAACAAACACAAAATGCACAATGCTTGTCTGCACATATGTAAGAATAGATCGACATTACTCTAGAAGAACGCAAAAAATATCATCTCGTCCAACACACTCAACAGTTCTTCAAGCTTCCCACAAGTTCATGGAAAATGATCTTGGGTTTCAACCAAAGTTCCTTGCGTTACAAGGATAGTGAGTGGAGTGCCAAAAAGATCTCCCCACTCCTGAGGCCCCCATCAAAGAAATCATAAGATATTTAAACACTATGCATTGGATGTTATTTTTTCATAGCCATGTGCAGACTTAGCACAACCCAGCACTTCATAGGGCCATCGACAGGCTAGGGAAAATTTGGAATCTCTTCTGTAAAGTGCTAGTTTGAAGTTACTCGCATTGATCCTACAAACTATGCTCCTTAGATTAAGGTGCCTATGTTTCTAAGTTACACCTCTGTGTCTTATAGTACAGTCACTAAGATTGGCATGACAGGCCGCTATTGCCACGAATCCCAAAGGTGGTGTGGAAACTTGGCCTCATTATGAAAAGAAACTTTTCATCCTTTGCTCTGGTTCTCAAGAATGGCAACCATCTAAACTTATGTCCCACGTTATTTCTGTGTTCTAATCTGACAAGACTGAAGATGTGACAATATTCCTTTTTGGCATGCTGCAAATGATTAACAGAGGAATTTTGAATTTGGCAAAGCCTTGTTGATTCTAGTTCTTAAATTTGGCTCAGTATAGTTTTTAGTAAAGCTTCATCCTCTCAATCATTTTTATGGGGCAGGATTGGACTTGCATACTTTAAAGGCTTTCTTTAGGCTGCTATTATGTTTTATTGAACGGGTATTCTAGTCCCAAACAATAAGGGAACCTGAAGGTAAATGTTTGTGATAAAAAAATCTTAATGAAATATATTATGTTCTACTGACCAATAACAAAATATTGAACTACACAATGCATATGGGTCAACCCCACGGGTCATTTACACAGCCCTGAGACTTTGCCACTTCCATAGCCACTGTTGAATCAGAATGCATACATTTCCAATTGACAATCTCCTCAGTAATAGAATTTTTAACACAAAAACCATTACTTCCACCATCAAAAACTTAACATCTCCTTCCTCCAACAATGTAGTTATGGTTGTCTTAGTCTATCAAATCATAAGTTGTATCTGATATAAAAACAAGACGAATAACAGAAATAAAAAACACGGCTGGGCAGGAAAGGAAGCTAAACATTGTATTGAACACTGGTGATTCCAGCGCAACCTCAAAACACTTTCTCAATATGCACACAGCACTACAAGTTTTCCAAGGCACTCATATAATTGCCATAGGTATTCCACGGATCAATTCATAAACATGGATATGTCAATTTCCCCAAAATTCTAAAAAGTGAAGCCAATCATATGGCCTACAGTGGATATTACAGATATGGGAAAAGAAAGGCTTTTAGCCCCCTGGATAATAATAATCGCTTGGCATTTAATAATAGCCAACTCCTTGCGATATACCCTCCTAGAGTTCTCGGAAAGTAGATTTCAATGCCTAAACCTTCAACCCCAATCAGGTTGCAACTGCTGAGGAACCAATTTACAATAGGAGAAATATAAAAGAATAAAAATACAGTTATGGGAATGACTTTTTTCCATTTAGGTCAAAAACTACTTCAGACATAGGAGTAGTTGTCTCCATAGATAGGCTTGCAACTTCATGGATATCGTGCTGCACCCTATCATTAAAATGCTGTCGTAAAAACTCAACAGCCATAAATGTGCATGCTGAAGCCGGGACATACCATATGACTCTAGCAACACTCCCCCTGAAGAATCCTTTAGCTCCTTCTGTTCTCCATATTTTCTGTAAAGCGTCCAGCCAGCCATTATACCTGAGAGAACATATTTGAACTTTAATCTTTGTTGGATAATCAACCAACTTATATCATACAAAGCTCAACCATTATACACATCAGGTTAATGTCATAATTTAAATACAACCAAAGGTAATGTGCACAATAGGCACGTGCATGGACCTTTTATTTGAGCCTTGCACTTGAAGTCGTGTTTTGATGACATCAAGTGGCGTTGTCATATAAGCACTAACACCTGCATTAATAAACATGAACAAATAATCAGGCAAAAACCAAGTGTATGTGCCCAGGATCAACATTATCATGGGTGAAACAAACCAAATAATTACACATAATGTTACCCGCAAAAGAAGGCTGAAAATATCACTCAACCTACCCCCTGAAACACCTCCCAAAATTAAACCCTCGAAGGAAATTTGGTCTTGCCACCTTGCATCAAGTGCCCATCTCCTTTTCCCATACTCAACTGTATCCTTCAGTGCTTCATAAAGCATAACCTACAAATAAAATGGTAAGACCACCAAAACAGTTTCCAACACACTGTCTACAAACCAACAAAAGTAAAAATATTATATCTAAAATTTTTTATTATGATAAAATATAATTACCATCAAGCCTGCAAATGGAACATCTCTTGCTAGGGTGGACCAGTAACTGCCAGCAAAAACAGAATTCAGAAGAAACAAAAAATGCATCTAGTGTCAGCAATGAAAAGTCATGTGTATAGGTCATTAAAATATCAATAAAATAGGGAATGACCAAATAGTTACATCAGATGTAGTACTGGATATGCAAATGGGTATAGATATGCCTAATATTCTGCCATATCAAAATATGACCCAAATATGAACCAAGTATGTCCATATCATGATACAACATGACTGTAGCTGTTGTGAGAACCAATTTTCATCTCTTTATACATATGTAGTTTTTTCATACCTGCTAAACTGGTTATTTTCACTACTGCTTACCGGACTAGGTGTCTGAACTCTCCTATATGTGTTTATTGCATTTGATGTTGCATCATTTCTTGTTACTTGGTTATGCTTTACACACATAAACGTTTTATTGTTGTTATCATTATGGATGATATACATGTCTTGGATTCATAGTTATGGTTATGGTTATACCCAATGTTTTAAAAATTGGAACCGGACTCGGAACCGAACCGGAACCGGACCGGTTCAAACTTTATGAACCGGTTTACTAAAAAATACATAAAATTTTATATTTTTAATGAAAACAATATATTTGAAAGGTTAAAAACCATGATTCCAACAATTACACACAAAATATGCAAAGTTTGCTCTTAAATATATGTAAGAAAGGTGTTTATAGCAAAATTAGGCTTTAGAACAAATAAAAAATAGAAAATGTATTAAAAAAACATTTTTTTAATTAAAGTTGTTGTACACAGCTGTGTAGAGTCAAACCGGCCGGTTTGGGTTGAAACCGGACTGGTTTCAGGCCAAAACGGTCAACTGATCCAGTTCTTTGACCGGTTCATGAAAAAACTATTAAACTGGTCGAACCGGCTGGTTCCGGTTCTAGTTCGGTCGGTTTTTAAAACACTGATTTAAACCATAAAATACAAACCTGGCTTCCTTTGCTCAAAAGACCTTTCGGTTTCTTGGTGTGTATTGTAAATTTGTAAGCAATCCCTCAGTCCATTACTGATGTGAGCAGTCCTAGACCATTACCCGCTACTTATTGGCCTCTCCTCACTCTGGTTTGGTCACCATATTACGAAATCCAAACACATGAGAAATACTTCTTGGATGTATTAATGATAGAGAAACCATTACTTTATAGGAAAGAAACAACATAAATCCTAATATTTGAGTGGCTCAAACCCTAAACCTAAAATGACTTGGGTGAACATTAGGTCATGTTTAAATTATTTGATACAATAAACGAAAGTCATAAAGTGACTTTGTTACTAAACCTATTACTAAGAATAGTATGACGACTATGACCACTATAACTTTATAGGTGAAAGTAATGTACTAATGATGTCTTACTTGGTGTAGGAATATATCGGTCAAGGTAGGGAGGTCTTATACATTGTCATACTCCTCCCTATACAAGCACTTTGTGTTAGCCATCTCTTAGAAAAACTGACAAGAACAAACTAAGCTTCTTGTTTAAAATGGTGTAGTGTGCTATTTACACAGTTTAAGAGAAGATTCATATTCAGCTTATATAGAATATTCATTTCATTGAACAAAAAGACCAAATCTTGTGAATACTTAAAACATAATGAGGGAAAAGAAAATGAAATGAAAGGGTAAGTAAATATTCAACAAACAAAACAATGAGAGACAATATCAGAGCTTCATTCATTGCCTAGATTGATTGGTGATTATGTTATAAAATTCACAATACATCTTCACACTTTGCTTTGTAGCAAACGTCTCTTCCTTTCCCATCTCAAAACTTTTCATCTTCCCATGCTGATAGCCTACTAAAAATTGTTACAAATCGATTCAACTCATATTCCTACAAAAAGACATTCTCTACTTATTTTTACGAGTCAGCTCAACTCGTAATCCTACTTTATGATTCTTATCTATTTCCTATTTTCTTTCCTTTGAGCCGAAATATTAAATTTATATATTGTTCAAATTGACCAAATATATTACAAATGATTACATCTTAGACCCCCAACACTATCGATGTACACTGCATTATATATATCAAGAAAGTTAGATTCCTTTCCAATTCTTCGTTATGTACAATATCCAGTATAATATTGTGTTCTAGTACTTTATGTTCTGTATTGGTATAACCTCTATCATCAATCCAAAATGACTGATCACAGTTTAGACTTTAAAAGGGGCTATCAACATCACTTAGCACTTAATTATAGTTGTTTAATTACAAATTTGTTGCTTGTATTATTTATAAGATATCTTTCTATGTTCATGAAGATGGATAAACTACTCGAGACATCCAGTGCGACCATACATACCATTTTATGCAACCTATCTGCCTCCATGGTTCAACAATCATGATCAGGAATTGGCTAATATAAAAATCTTAAAAACTTGAGTCTTCAGTCAGAAATGCAGTAATAAAGCCTTTAAGAGATCCTTGAGAAAATCTACTTAGATTATTCTAAATAAATAAGTGCACATTGAGATGTCTATTGAAGACCAGCCTTTTAAGAAATTATGCAGCGCAGTTCTGCTATCATAGGAGGGAGAATAGTATAATTGCGACATAAAGTAGTGATAATGGTCTCCTTTCTAAGCTTTGGTGAAAAGTACTGTATCTAAAGAATTTGAGGAATATGTGCCATCGACATTCCTAAAACAAGATCATGGTTGAGATTCCAGATCTCTGAAGTTTATTACAGACAATCAGCTAAAAGTAGCTAGTGATAAGTCTGGAAGGGAGTATGGAGGAGACAAAGCATGGGATCACCAAATACAAGTTGGTTAAGGCCCGAGCCATTGCCGACAAAAGGTCACCTGATAGGTATTCAATCAAGCAGTGACTAGCAAAGGATGGGTCCAACTGCTTCATGTGCAGATGTGTCCAAGTTAACACCCTTTTTTTCTACTTCTTGTAAGCAGAAGGAAAAGCAGTTTTTCCATCTTTTGTGTTTGTCTTTCCAGTACTACTTAGACATTTTAGATAAGGCTGTTTTGCAGATAAGAATTGGTTCAGATAATCCAGTTGAAACCATGTTTTTCCAGAAAATTTATGGGTATTGTTCAGGTTTTCTATGGCACATATTTTAGCATTACATATATGTATGTTAATATTGGGTGTTCTTTTGTTCTCACAAATGAGGTATGTAACATGGATCACTTAAAGCTTTAGAGAAAAACTTTCCGAGAGACAGATTCTAGTCTGAGACAGATTGAGATCCAAATCAAAGCATTAATTTCCAAAATATATTACTAGGTCAAAAAAGGGAAAGCATGAGTGATATCCTGAACTGTTGTAACATCAAGTTGGGAAAGAAAAATATGTACCACCTCTTAGAACATAGGTCTCAAGAAACTAGACCAGTAACATTTTATCATCCCAAATTGGAAAAATGAAGTTTACAATTATGCTTACAAACAGGGAAAACAAAAAAGTATACACATCCATAAATGAGTTGTGGAAATATTACTTTTACTAAAATTTTATAAATGCAAGAAACAAAGACAACCAAGAGAGGAGTATCCACATACCCTTCATATAAGCCTCTCAATCCTTCTTGTTTCCAGATAGAGGTTCCTGCCTGAAATATTCCAGAATAGTATTCATACATGTTAGCACCGGACTTCAATGAAGAGGCCTTATCTTTGGATATCGTTGAATACCATGATCCTCTAGTGCCTTGCACTTGCATACGCTGCTTCACTACTTCACATGGAACATATATAAAAGATCCTAGAGTGTCTCCTGAAGCATATCCAGCATATGATTAGGAAAATTACTAGTTATACCAAAGAAAATTTTAAAAAATTCTGATAAATAAACAATGAATTAAAATTGCTAGGTAATACATATTTAGCATGAGCAGAATTTGTGATAGATTTATATGTTAGAGAAGCCCTCAATTTGAATTATTGTAAACATAAACAAAAAGCATGAGGTAGACGGCATATAATGGAGCTATTTTTCTCATTTTGATCCAAGTGTTTTACACTTTCTAATTAACTGCAATCAGGAGGCTTCTGCAAGTTTAAAACTGACAGTATACAATTGTAAGCTGGTTATTACTTATGCCCAAACATTGTATAAGCATTTAAAACTTTAACAGCATCCAACAGGAGTGATACACCATCAAGCTCAAATTCAGCTGTGTGTGTGTGAGAGAGAGAGAGGGGGGGGGGGGGGGGGGGGGGGAGAGACGTAGGGAGAGGGAGGTTCTGCATATTAAAGCTTTAGTAGAATGTCAGCTCCAGCACTGAGTTGTTTTTTCCCATGTTTGAGTGGTGGATTCTGTCCTTGCTATCAGGTCTTTAATCACCTGTGTTTAAGCCTATGTTTAGGGATTCCATATTTCTGGCCAACTCCACCTTCCTGGTCATGCCAAGTTGACTTTCAAATTAACTAGTTTAAGAGGATCTTGCAAGTTTAAAACCAGCTCGCCTATGTTTAAGGATTCCATATCTCTGGCCAACTCCACGTTTCTGATCATGCCATGTTGACTTTCAAATTAACTCATTTAAGAGGCTCCTGCAAGTTTAAAACTGGCAGTACACAACCATAAGGTGGTTATTACAGATGCCCAAATATTGTATTTGCAATTAAACTTCAACTGTGTCCCACAGAAGTGATAAAGCATATCTTTTCTTGATGATGATTCTGAGATGTTATTAACAAAGAAGGCACTTTGGTTATCCAGGGCAAATTCAGCTGTGAGAGAACAACTCTGCATTTTACAGCTTTAGTAGGAATGTGGTCTCCAGCACTAGGATGATGTTTCCTAGAGTACCCCAGGGATATGCCCCCCGTGTTTTTGGGGCTGTCCCCTATGGGGGATGGTTTGGGGATGCAAAAACTGGTAGGAAACCTCTCCTAGACATTCCCTATCCGTACCAGAGACAACTAGCCACCCCCTATGTCCCAACAGTTTTCAAATACATTTAAAAAAAAATTAAAGGAAAGGGGGATGGGGGGGCCATACGGACCCCCCACACCCCTTTCCACTAACCCTAACCCTAAATCAACCATGCTAACAACTAAAATGAGAAAACAAGCTCATTTTTGCCATTGTGCATTTTGTGAAGAAGACAAAGAAGGAGAACAGCAGTGAGAAGATGGCACGACACTACACAGGTTGATGAGGAGGAGAAACAGGGAAGATTGGTTGGGGTTCCTTTGGATAAGGCAGTCCCTCATAGTTTTAGTGACTTGGACTTAGACCCAGACTTTGATTCTGACGCAATTTGGCAGATTTTCATTAAGGGCAGTAGTAGATTTTCTATGTTTTCGTCATTTTGTAGTTGAAACTTGCAGCCCTTGGGCATTTTGTTGTAATTATTATATATATCCAGGTTGAATCTTATGTGAAATATCGATTCAGCTTTAATGTTATGTATTAAACTTCTATAGTGTATATAATGAATGCCTTATCATTCATTATATAAAGGAGAACAGCAGTGAGAAGAAGGCACGATGCTACACAAGTTGATGAGGAGGAGGTACAGGGAGGATTGGTTGGGGTTCCTTTGGATAAGGCAGTCCCTCATAGTTTTAATGACTTGGACTTAGACCCAGAATTTGATTCTGACGCAATTTGGCAGATTTTCATTAAGGGTACTAGTAGATTTTTTATGTTTTGTCATTTTGTAGTTGAAACTTGCAGCCGTTGGGCACTTTGTTGTAATTATTATATATATCCATGTCGAATCTTATGTGAAACATCAATTCAACTATAATGTTATGTATTAAAATTTTGTAGTGTATATAATGAATGCCTTACCAATTCTATGTTATCATATGGATATTTGAAATTTCCTATAGTTTTAAATTTTCTCTTATTTTTCAATAACCGTTCCCTAAAAAATGGCCTCCAAAAAAATCCGTCCCAGAAACGCATCCCCTGCGGACCTCGTCCTGGAAACTTGGTGGACAATAGTTTTCCAGATTCTAATGGGTTCACTTCTATTTTACAGGGCGGGGACATGGATGTGGTTGATTTTGTCTTCATATCAGGTATTTCATCCCCTATATTTGCAAATTTCATATTATGCCATATTAACGTTTGCAATTGCTTGTATGTTGTCCCTGCCCCCGTTGAGGCTGCATACTACCCATACCACAATACGTTTCAATTCTTTGTATGGAGGAAAAAATGCTGCTCATCTCTCTCATCTGATGCCGGGGTATTATTCCTTCTAAAACTGCAGCCACAGTCAAATATGACTTTGTTTTACCATGTCTTGTGTGAGGCTCCCCTTGGCTACTTTCCGTGCGGTCCACCTTTCAAAATGACTCACCCAATTGTTCTTGCCCCATTAATTGTTGTTATGATGAAGATTTAAAAAACATGCATAGGAGACTCCGTTTTGTCCTAGCACATGACCCCACCTCCTATTGGGATTTGTATCACACCACGGTATGATAGTTATGCTTGGTAAAATAAAATAAAGTTGACTTAGTGGGTCATAGGAGAGAGCTTTAAATAATCATAATTATTTAAACATATTTTGGGATGGTTATTTATTATAAAACTCATGTCGATAGGAAAGTTGAGTCTTTTACGTAGATAGGTTTGGTTGACAGATTTGTGCACGTGGTAAGGATTTGTTGATAGAAATAGGGATCATAACAAACCTTTGTAAAGTGTAAATATTCCTTGTTAAATGAATAAAACATGATACACAAGTTAATTTCGTCCGACATTTGGTATTAGGGCAGAGCCAAATGCTCTGAGAGCCTATGCAATAAAGGAGAGCCATTCTTTTATTGTATGCTGCAAATTTAACTAGATCGTTAAATTTGTTATTCTTTTTTGTGCCGAAATATTAACAGAGCCGGATGCAGAAGATTTAAATAGCATTGCATTTGCTGCTGCAAGGTGTAATGTCCCCAAATGGACATATTCATACCCCAAATGGATTTCTTGAAATTCTCACTAGGGCCAAATTTGATTAATCCAAAACGCCAAAAATCTCAATTACTATCAAACTGAAATTCAGAATGAAATTAGGCCACAAACTGAATATTTTCTAGTAAACCCTAGTTTGCTTCCCTAGGCAAGCGATTTAGCAAAAATAGATTTTTCCACCTCAAAATACCTCCAAAAATTATAAAAAATTGTTTTCAAGGAGATAATGAATAATCAGAATAGGATCTGTGATCAGATTCGAAAAATATTAATTCTGAAATTTATTAGGGCAAAAATGCAGCAGAACTTGTAAATTCAATAGCTTGCAAAATACTCCAAATTTCAGGGCAAATGATAACTCAAACTGAAGCTTGAAAAATAAGCTTTCCAATTAACCCAAAATCATAATTTTCAATAGCATGAAGCCATCCAAAACGGATCTGCAATTCTGGAATAATATAGAATAAACCCCTGTAAGTGAAAGCTGGAAATACAATTTCGCCCCACTTAGGGAAGGCCCAAAAATACCTCAAAACTGATCAAACACTTCAGATCCAATCTCTCCTTGAATTAAGGTTAAAATTGATACCCTAGCAATGCAAAAAATTGGAATTGGAAGCTTCAACAACACTCCCAACAAACATGTAATATTCAGCCCTTGTAGGTCTTCAAACAACCCACGAACCGGTTACACTAACTCTTCAACAACTGCTGGAAAACTAATGGAAAACATAGCTAACTCCTTGAATTTTGAAGCTCAATGGAAACCCCTGAATGGAAAATCCTCACAACATAGAAGAAGAGTTTTTGTTCTCCTTCTAGATCTATAGAGGGTCTTCGTCCATAGAAATTATTTTGCAAAGCTCTCAAGCTTAGACAAAAATCATAATTTTATAAAATGAAAGAGATGCTTTACAAAGCCAAGTACACTTGCTTTTATAAGCAATCTTGGCTTAGTTGCCACCCACAACCACCAATCAAATATGCATTTTCCCACATTTAATTCTTTTTTGGCATTTATCTCATCCCAAACATGGGTGGCATTTTTCCCTAGGAGAAATAAAAATATAAAGTGATTTTTTGCTTTTCTAATTTCACTTTATCTTTTCTCTTTTATTTTAATTAAGTCGGAAATAACTAAATATAAGTGTTTTTTATAAAGTTCTTTTCATGCACTTTATAATAATTTATTAAGACTATAATTTCCTTGTTTATCACCCCTTAGCCATCGTGAAACAGAATTGGGCTAAGGATCTTCTACCAAGATGGGGATATTACAATCCTCCCTTCACCAAATTGCTTTCCCTCAAGCAATTGCAACTCTTATACCCAAGTGCCATATGCAACATATAGAACATGTTGTAGTACTCCACAAGTCTTGATTTTGTACTTGTTAAATGAGAGAGCTCTTGCCAAAATATATAACTCCCTTGATGCTCGTAGACATGAACTTGGATCAATGGTTCAACATACTCCATATTGTAATCTTCATCCTCTATCTTATCGTGCTTCTCGTGGGCAAAATAAATCTGAATATACAACAATAAATAAAACATATTATCATTCATTTTGTGCCTTGCAATGTTATCAAGATCTTCATTTCCTCTTGTCTTTATGATATCTTTCTTCTCATGTATCTCCTCATGAATGGTTGTTCTGGACAAGGCAACAAGCTGAAAGTAGTCCTCATCATTTGAAATTTGGGCCTTCACCACCAAACTCTTACCCTCAACTTGCGGATTGGAGTCTTCTTCCTTCTCGGGCTCAAGCTCTTTGATTTCCTCCTCTATCACTTGCTCACTTTTGTTCTTGGTACATCGTACCTCTCCATGAACCTTTGGCTGAAGTCATCAAAGAAGCAAACAAATTCTTCCCCTAGGGTCTTTATCAAATGATACCGCCAATCTTTTGCTATCCCTTCCAAATGATAAGGGATGAATTTGAGGGCATCCTCCACACACATAGGGTTTGATAGCAAGTATGCCTCCAATTCTAGCAACCATGATCTCACAGAAAGTTTATTAGTACTAATTGTCTCCCAGAAGTTGCACCCTGATAGAGAATGGTGTGTATGCTCTCTCTTTTGTTGACAAAATTGGAACACCTCAAGGTTGTGGGTAACCTATGTTTGAGGTGAATGTCCAGAGAGGGTGTGCTCCCTTGTGAATCAGCTAAAAAAAGAAAACTTTGACAAGGAAAAGGGAAAAGGAATGTGGGAAATGGGAAATAAGGGTGATACACCAATAATTTAACACATGCATGTAACTCTGCATACAAAGAAATCAAAGATCCACACATCTACACAACTTTAAGCTATTTTGCTTAATAAATTCAAGGGTTTAGGAGAAAAGGAGAGCGGTAGAGAGTAAATTCCACACTAAAGCAACACAATATTCCTATAAAACACAATGAATAATCAGAAAACAACGATATGAGAGGGAAAAAATGGAGTTTTTAATTTAGAGGTGCAAGTACAAGGCTAGAATTGCTAGAGAAAATCAGCCCAAGTGTGTCTGATTAATTTTTACAATAGAAATCAGCCTACATAAGCTGTTGGATTCCAAAAATAGTTTGTCTGCATGTTTTTCTTTTATTTACTTTATTTATTTCCAACCCCTACGGCGCATGGGCAGCAGCATGTCCTTTCTTGACTCTTTTTTCACTATCCTTGGCGCCAACAATAACTAGAACCAGCTGCATGCTTTTCTTTATTAATTTATCTTTATCGTCCTTGTCCTTTTGGCACCAACACCTAAATTGTCTATTGCATGCATTTAATTAATAAAAATGCCTCTCCTCTTTGGCGCCACAAATAAGACAGACTGCTGCATGCATTGCTTTTAATTAATTAATTTGCCTTTTATCCTCACCTTTACCCTTTTGTTTTATTTGTCTTTTGTCTCTTCCTCACTTCCTTTGGCGCAGACTTCTCTGATTTTAGACTGTTATTTTATTTATTTTTTATTTTGTCCTCTTCCAACCTTTGGCGCCAAACAATTCACTTTCTTTTATTTATTAATTTCATACATGTTGCTGCCAGATTTAGAATAAACAACAGTTGCTTTTATTTATCTAATCTCTTTTATGTTTGGCGACAAACTTAGTTGTTATCTTCATTTATTTCCTCCTATATTTATCCCTCCATGCATGCACCTTTTCTTCCTTTGGCACATGAGCCTCTATTTTAAGCAACTTGCTATCCTTAGCCAATTTCATTCTATCCTTAGCCAATTGCTATTTTTAGCCAATTGACGTGAAAATATGGTAACATTTTGGCAACATCACAGGATTGTTTGCCTGCTATACAAAGAGATCAGTAGCCTTCTGCATCCATTAGGCTATTGAGTCACATACTTTTGTCATCAACTTGTATCCTCTGAAACAAAACAACTGAAATACTCTCTCTACCAAAAAGAAAACATGTGCATGAAAGCACTTCTTGAAAAAAAAACTAACTAAGAAAACTGAAAAAACAATGTGCATGAAAGCTCTTATTGAAAATAAACTACTCTAATGATGTTGAATCCTCAATAGCAAACTTTGGGAAAAATCCCATTAACCGGGATTTGGTATTTCTTCGCCATGCAACCAAGATAACTAAAAAGCATTGTGAGGCTTGCATGCTGAAATAACATATGGCCCACTCCAAATAGCATAAAATTTGGTGTGGTTTCCCGGTTTTGCTATGTTTGCATCCCCCTTAAGAACAAGATCACCTTCCTGAAAGACTCTTGCAACCGCTTTCTTGTCAAAATTCTTCTTTGCGTGAGTTTGATGAGTTTCCATGGTAAGCATGGCGTCATGTCTTAACTCTTCTAACTGCATAAGTTCTGCATACCTTACCTCCATGGGACATACTTCCAATAACTCTAATTGATGAATAAGCTCTTGAGCGGGCAACTTAAGAGAAATTGGAAGTCTCACTTCCTTGCCATAAACCAACATGTATGGAGAGTTACCAATAGACCGCTTAGGGGTGATTTTGTCAGCCTATAAAGCTGATTTGAGTTTAGTGTGCCACGATCTTTGTTTTTCATCCAGAAGTCTTTTAATGATCCTCAACAAATTCTTGTTAGTAGATTCTGCAAGTCCATTACCTTGTGGGTAATAATTTGATGAAGTACTCAAGTAAATACCATTCCAGACAGTCCACTCTGTAATTTTAGCACCAACAAAAGCAAGAGCATTATCTAAAATAATAGTAGCATGAACTCCACATCTAGTAACAATACCTTCATAGAAATCAAGCACACTAGTTTCATTCGCTTCTTTTAGTACAATTGCTTTTGTCCATCTGGTAAACTAATCAGTGGTTGTAAGAATTCACTTGTGTCCCAAACTGGATGGCGGATTTATCATTCCAATGAAGTCCAATCCCCACTCCATAAAGGGTTGATCTGTTGAAATAGGATGAAGAGGAAGGGTTACAACTTTTTCTTTGCCCACGAAGAAGACACGCTTCTGACATTTTTCGACCCATGCATAACAATTTTTGAAAATACTTGGTCAATAATAACTTGCTTTCATGATTTTGAGAGCAGTAATCCTTGGAGCATAATGGACACCTGATAAATCTTCATGAAATTCTTGCAATAATTTGTCAACTTGTGAAGGTTCTACATATCTTAAAAGAACACCATTAATATCCCTCTTAAATAAAATACCATAAATGATTGCATAAGGAATAGCTTGTAACCGAAAATACTTCCTTCTTGTCTTATCCAAACCTTGGGGAAGAATACCCGCATGCAAGAACTGAATCATGTCTTGTGTCCATCTCATAGAAAATGGTATTTCAGCTGTTTGTGGCTGATTTATGAGTTCAAAACCAACATCTTACTTTGACTCCAAATCTGAAACTAAGTGCTCACATAACCCTTTTCCTCAGATCAACTTTGTTACCTTGAAGTCTACGTCATATTCCATGACTTTTGTGATCCAACCAACCCTCTTTTCATTTAGATCCTTGCTTAACAAAAATTCTTTCACACTTGGGTGAGTAACCATAACATGAATTCTATTATTAGAAAGCATATATCTAAAACTTTGTAGCATAGTTACCAGGTTTGGAAATCCGATTAAATTCGGAAGGGCAAAAAAATCTGAAAATTTGGAGTTCTTGAAAAAATACGGAAAAATCCGGTTCGGAATATATATACTTATATTATTATAAATTTATATTATTGTATACTTATATCATTATATATAGACAAATTATACAAAAAAGCATGCATCTACCATAATTATCATCATCATAATGATTCTTTCAAAAGATTGCAAGAAGTTGCTTGGTCCAAAAAGGTGCAAAAATGGATTTTATGAAAATAAGAAAAATATTGCCATCAATGTGTAGAGCTCGAGAAAATATACACTTTTAGAGAAAACGACACTTGAAACGGAGCCACAGAATGAAAGTTATGGCACATGCAAGTTTTTGCTGCTACATCTTCCCGGACCCTTTCCAAAAATGGCAATTTTTTTTCTGTGCGTGAACAAAAATCCAAAAAAAAAAAAATTGCCAAAAAAGGAAAAAAAAAATTCTGCAAAAAAATTGGCCGAACCGAACTGAACCGCATTTATTCAGTTGCTTCAGAAAATACGGTTCGAACCGGATTTCATACAAATCCGGCTGAACCTGGTAACTATGCTGTGTAGCCTCTAATAACATAAAATACTTGCTTTTCCACAAAAGTACACTTCACCTCCTAGTCATGTAGCCCTTTGCTAAAGAAAACAATGGGCTGCTTTAAATTATCATAATTCAACTGAGTTAAGATCGCTGAAATTATTTTAACCCCTGCAAATGCATACAATACAAAATCTTTCAAAAAATCTGGATTTGCAAGTGTTGGAGCTTGAGCAATAGCTTCTTTAATGGCCTCAAAACTGATTTTCCCTTCTTCTGTCCAACTAAAACTCATTCTTTTTCAACAACGCAGTTAGAGGTTTTGATAGATTAGCAAAATCAGCAATGAATCTTCTCACAAAATTGATTCTACCCAAAAAACTTTGAAGTGCTTTCTTGTACTGAGGTAAAGATAAAGCTAGAATTGAGCTTACTCTTTCTGGATCTAGGTTAAACCTTCTTTTGAGACCATGTGGCCCAAAAGTTTACTTTCATGCACTGAAAATATGCATTTCTTTGGGTTGAGAGAAAACCCATATTGTCTGCACCTTTCAAAAACTTGCCTCAGATGGCTCAGATGATTATTAGCACATTTAGAAAATACAGTAATGTCATCAAGATAAATCAAATCATTGACATTGATCAAACCTTGGAAAGCCATATCCATGGCTATCTGAAAAGTGGCTCCTACATTAGATAACCCAAAAGACAACTTTTTGTAAGCATGTCCCCCACTTAGTAGTGAAAGTTGTCTTCTATTGATCCTCTTGTTTTACCAATATCTGATTGTAACCACTCTAACCATCCAGGAGAAAGAACCTTTCTACACCTGATACAGTTCTTAGAATTTGATCCATTGATGGCAAAGGATAATGATCCTTTAGTGAAGCCTTGTTTAGATCCCTGAAATCAACACACAACCTTATTTCTCCATTCTTCTTCCTCACATGTACAAGATTTAGAACCCATGAGAAATGCTTGATAGGAAAGATAATACAAGATTCAATAAGCTTTGTCAGTTCATTCCTCATCAAAATTTTAATCTTTGGATTAATATGTCTTTGTTTTTGCCTTACCGGTTTGGAATTAGGCTCAAGCTCAATGGTATGTTGAGTTAATCCTAGATCAAACCCTTTTAAATCCTCATACTTCCAAACAAAAACATTAATGAATTCATTGCGTAACTGAACAAAAGTTTTTTTTTCTTCCAAATTACACAACTTATCATGCTTCAAAAACCTTCCATCACTGATTATTATGTCCTCATAGTTTTCTTGCTTTATAGACATTATAATCATGTCTAGTTTCAGCTGATCATCACTATAAAAATACTCTCAAGGGTTACCAATCCTTGGGGAAGCTTATTAGTCTTTAATTGCAAGATTTGTTCGCCATACTGCTACTGCAATTTAGACTGATTTTTTGAGCGAAATTCAGCTTCTTCCTAAATAAAACGTACAATTTGTTCATCATTCTCAAACACTTGCCAATTAGCATTGTTATCAGGAATTGATGCCTTACAACCACCTTAATATGAGGCTGATTATCCTTTCTTTTCACTTCACTAGGAATATCAAAATCAGCCCCAACAGTTGTCAATCTATCAACTTGTTTATTCTCAGATCTAGGTACTGATTGAACATTGATTGCATCAAAATTTTCTACAAGTTCCCAAACTCTGTCTATATGATTTCAAGGGATTCTTTGTAAGTTTCAAATTTCTCACCTGATTTATGATCAATTCATTGTCACCAAATACCTATAGGTGTACTTAATTCCCTTCTTTCTAGCCCACTGTAAACCATTGTTTTAAAAATCAGAACCGGACTCGAAACTGGCCGAGGGTCGGACCGGAATTGAACCGGAACCGGACCGGTTCAAACTTTTTGAACCGTTTTACTAAAAAATACATAAAAAATTATATTTTTTAAGAAAACAATATATTTGAAAGATTAAAAACCATGATTCCAACAATTACACAAAATATGCAAAGTTTGCTCTTGTATATATGTAAGAAAGGTGTTTATAGTAAAATGGCACGAACTCCAAGTCCAATACACAATACATATATCATATATGAGATTCCGAAACAAAATACATAAACAATGAGGCTCTTAATGGCCTCCATAGTCCGAGACTCCAAAAAAACATGTTATGATCATTGATACATTACAGATACTACAAGTTGCAAAACTCTAGAATAAACGTAGATTACATCAATGATGAATCATCAAACTCTGCACCGATGCTAAAAATGGGATCCTCACGGTCATCCTCATCAATATCATCACCGGCTTTTGGCTTTGACTCGGACCCATCCAAATCCTTGGGTACATCTGCAACACCTGTATTGGCACGGGGAGTAGCACGAGTGCAACTAGTGCCTGTTATGTCTTGTGATGGTGACTGCAGTGCTGCTAATAGCTCATCATCCTAATCCAAATCCATCCACCCCAAGTCATTGGGATCAAACTCTATTGGCTGACTCTCCTCTACCCAATCTAAGGTTGGATGTATATCATCCAAGACAATGGGATGTGTATCAGGTCTTCGATTCAGTAACTGGTTGCACCTTAGCCGATGGTTGTACTGCACAAAGACAAGATCATTCAACCGTTGTTGTTTCAAATGGTTTCTCTTCTTCGTGTGAATCCACTTAAAGACGGACCAGTTGCGCTCGCACCCAGAAGCACTGCAAGTTTGGCTCAAGATCTTAATTGCAAACTTTTGCAATTGAGGACACTGACTACCAAATGAATCCCACCAATGTGTTGCAATCAAAATGTAAATGTTTAGTTATTAAACAATGACGATAAAAACAAAAAGTTAAAAATTAAAAGTAAAACTTATAACTCAAAGCGTAATTCAACAAATTCGATTGTGTCTTATGCTAAAAATTCATGATTATTCATTAAAAAGTTTAATCAAATGAACTTCAAAAACTTCAGAATTGCTTTACCTGGTTGGAGCACATCTCTTGCAATCTTTGCAAGGTTTTTCCCAAAGGTACCCGTGGCTCTGCTGAAGAAACTGATCTGTCAATGAACCTCAAGTTGTTGCATCTCATCAGGGACCATGCGCTCTAGGCACTTGTACAAACCATCTTTTACTTCTCCTGTTTGATCTTCTCCAAGCTGAGCTCTGTAATGATATTTTGGGTTCAAGAAATATCTAGCTGCATGTATAGGGCAATGGAGTTGATTGTTCCATCTATTATCTATAATCTCCCATATAGGCCCATACTTAGTTACCATGTCTTTGTATGTTGCCCTTATCTGCTCCTTTGCCTGATCCATAGCCTCATAAATATAGCCCATGGCTAATGTTTCCCCATCCACTAACTGTAACACCTTAACAAGAGGCTTGGAAATTTTCACAATCTTTTTCGTTTTTTTCCAAAATAAATTGTCAAAAAATTTCTTTTTGTGTCTTTCCCATTTTGTTTGTGGGCTCCATTTTGATACATTCCATTCATCACTTGAAAACATCTTTTTCAAGTTTTGTGCTTGGGAAAGAAGAGATTGCAACGTGAGGAAGTTTGTTGCAAATCTCGTGATGGCTGGCCTAACAAGTTCTCTGCCCTCAGTGTTTTTCCTCATTAGGTTCAATACCCATGAGTGATTGTAGATGTATTTTGTGATGCTTTTGGCATGCTCTACAGTGTTCTTGATCCAATCTTTTTTTCTTATATCCTCAAGCATGAGGTCTATGCAATGTGCAGCACATGGAGTCCAAAATATTGTTTTGTGTTTAGCCTCTAACATCTTACCAGTAAGAACATAGTTAGAGGCATTATCTGTTATGATTTGTACAACATTTTTCACCCCCACCTCTACAACAATCTCATCCAAAAGCTCAAACAAATTTGCATCTTTCACCCTATCAGGTGCATCAATTGATTTCAAAAACATGGTACCTTGAGGACAAGAGGTATGAAAATTTATTATGGTGTGATTCTTGCCATCACTCCACACATCTGACATAATAGTACATCCTATTTTGGCCCATGATGTTTTATAACTCTTCAAATATTCATCTATGGATGCAACTTCTTTCTTCAAAAGTGATCCTCTCAAGTCATGCATACTAGGGCCTTTGAAGCCCTTACCAGCAACAACAATGGAATCAAACATAGGTTGGTAATAAGGTGAGCGGGCAGCATTGAAAGGGATATCTACATCATACCACCATCTAGCAATGTATTCAAAAGTTGCTTCTTTGTATTGCTTCTTCCAATGGTTATCCAAGGTGGGCTGATTTTTTGTTGGCATGGAGGCACTAGCAAGTGTGGAAGATGGAAAAAAGCTTTGAATGTTCTTTCTTTTTTGAGGCCGGTTTTCTTACTATGAGTGCCGATGGGGAGGCATATACCGAAAGGGGTCTCTAACATGGACAGAAGAGTCAGAGCAAGATCCTTCAACACTCAAGGCATGTTCCCTCCCTATTTCAGCTTCCATCTCTTTTTTCCTAGCCTTCTCTTCTTTATGTTTCTCAAGTAAGTTTTTCATTTCCAACCTAATGGCATCAATATTAGGTGCATCACATGGGGAAACTTGGCCTCTTTGACCAGCCAAGTGTTGTTTCAACCTATGAATCCCCCCTTGATGTGTTTCTTACAATATTTACAAAAAACTTGATTATCAACTATGTTTGCATGGTTCCATCTAGGTCTTTTGTTTTGGGGGCCATTGCAAATGCAAAAAAAATCTGAAAATGCAAATAAAAACAAAATAAATTTTAGATTTCCTATTTAATAAAATTTACAAATAGGGGCAAGTTTAAAATTTAACATACCTTTCAATGTGCACACAAATGAGGTGAAGAAACACTCCAAGCTTGTATATGGGTTGCACCCTCCAAATGTAGATGTGAAGAGACCGCCACAAAGAGCCCAAGCACTTGATGCCAAACAACCCCCAAACTCACTCCAAATCAACACTCTTCAATGTTGCCCCAAGCCTCCAAATCCTTCCAAATAAGAGAGGTGCTCACAAATAGAGGTGAGGAAGTCTCTATATGGATGCCAATATCACCACAAAGAGCCCACAAGCAATGGCAAACAAGCTCCTAACCTCCAACTTCCAAGCTCACTCCAAAACTAAACTCTTCAATCTTATGCTCACAAATGCTCACAAATGCTCAATGAGAGAGGTGTGAAGTGAATAGAGGGGAGTGTATATATAACACCAAATTAGGGTTTAGGAGTTTTAAAAATATAAAATGTAATTAAAAATGTGAATTTTTTATTGAAAATCCGTATAAGGTTGTGCATGCCACAACTCAACCGGTTTGGGTCAAAACCAAACGGTTTGACCGATTTAGGGCCAAACCGGTTGGTTCCATACAGAACCGGCTAGTTTAGCCCCAAACCGGTTAACCGATCCGATTTTTTGTCTGGTTCGGTGCTCCAAAAGGTCAAACCAGTCGAACCGGTCGGTTTTCGACCGGTTTTTAAAACACGGTTCTGAAAACATTGATTAGTGGACTGATTCAGATTAACATATGAATATCGTACAATACTCAACTGAAATCCAACAAGAATGAATACCTTTGGATGCAAATATGGTGATTTTGTAAACATTATTTCAACTGCAAATACAATCTTGAAACTTCTAGAGCCATCAAAGTCATAAACTCCATTAATACTCTATGGAGTTTCAACAACAAACACATGCTCAAAATGCATCCTCTTGAAGCATGCAATAAATTCTCAAACTAACATCTCTAATGAAAGTGAAATCACATATTATAAGGATCCAAGCCATGATGGAAAGTTCCCCACTCATCCAGTAATTAATCCCAAATGCTTCCCAGAGTTGGTTTCTGAATCATGAAGAACTTGAAGATCTGCTTGGTAACACCCTAGTAGAAGTGCCCTAGCATGAAGTAGGAGTGCCTTAAGGCTCAGATATGAACACTTTGTAAGTTCCTGAAATATGCCAATTAAGTTACACTTCGTGACATACTTGTTCTGGGAAAACAGATAACACCAATGCAATAAATGAGGGTTTCCATCCCAAAGTGTTAGTGGTTAAATCTCTAGGGTTTCATCCCCAATAGCGATCTAATGGAGGTAGTTTTACGTACCTTAAAGTCGAGTCACTCTGGAAGGTCTTCGTCTTGCAGTGGAAGCAGTAGGGCACATTGTGCGCAATTATGCCAATTGATATCAATCTTTGTCATATAAACATGCATAACCCCTTTGTCATGTAGGCTCATATTTGATCCCTACCTTTATATGCAATGCTTTTTGGCGCCATAGGATGAATTGCTAGAAGCCAATGTCAACTTTTTTAATCTATGGACCTTAAGAAGACCGACCTCATAAGTTAAAGAAATACTTTTTATTTTATAAGGAGGAGGCTTACCATACCCTGAATTTGCCTGCCAAATCAGTAAGAGAGGGCTGGTCTGGGCATGCAACTTAAAATAGCTCTATCTGAATTATCCTTTGTAATTTAGAAAACTTGGCCAACTCATCTTGTTAACAAGCTAGTTTGAGCATAGCAGTAGTCAACATATCCCACATAGATAAGCCTCACATGTGTTTCTAAATCTAATCTATGATACTTGATGGAGAAGATGCTGATCTAGTTTTGCTTGACTCTTCTTGGCTAAAGAATCGAACTTTAAGCCTATAATGAAAACCACCTGATACTTTTGGGTCTTTGAATTCAGATCCGTATGTAAAAACGGATCATTTCGTCTGCAGACGAATATAGGGGACCCAACAATGTGATTAGTGTCATAGGAATCTAAAGAAGATTCACCATGAAACTTAGAAAATAGAAGTGTGTTCACCCATTGATGTAATCTTTTGTATGCCCTTGTATGAGCTGCATGTCTGATCCATCTTGTTGCACAAATTACTAGAATATGCTGAATGGTGAGCTATGGTGCCTCAAGATGGATGAAATCCATTCCTTGCTGAGGAGCCTCAACTGGACCCTCAAAATTGTGGAATCATCCCTTGTGCATATCCAAATGTTTGATGCAATATGTCTCATCAAGCATGATATAAAATGTTCATGCAAATGCTTGCATGGATCACATGTCTCTTAAAATGTTCTTAATTAGACTCAATCTTACCCATCTGCAATCAAGTATTTATAGATGTAGAAATGTCCTCTCTGATCATCCCCGAATCTTTGAAACAAGCGCATTGATATGCAGCCCCCTTTTGATATGAGGGATTAAGTACGCAAGGTCTAGCTTAGCTGAAAAGAAAGACTAACACGGTACTGTGTGTTATAGGTTGAAAAAACATAATGATGTAATACACATATACAAACATGATACGATATGTCCATCATTGTATGCAAAATACCTGAAAAATCACTCAACTCCAAGGGCTGATAAACATTTGTAATTGCTTAGGCTAGCTACTACAAGAGAGAGTCAAGAAAATCATCTAAAGTTGGCGGCTAGCAATAGATATAGCAATTAGATAGGCATGCAAGGTAATAAGTGCAATTGTAGAAGATTGCATGATATTATATTGAAAACATCAGTAGAAATAGATAACAAGGCACTAAGGAGTGTGTTACCCCCCGTGGATAGAGATTAGGACACCGAGCATGTAATAACATATGGTAAGGATCTCAAATAATTCCCCAACATGAAAAAACATTGTTGTAGGCTTGCACAAGCATGGGGAATATCATAGTGAACAAATAATGAGCAAACATCAGATCGAGAAGCACCCAAGCAACTATTGAGTGACTCTTATGATTGTGCACGAAAAACTGAATCAGGGATAGGTGATCGGATTCGACATCATATTGGTACACCACGAGGATAAGCAATCATAATTGAACCCAAGCCATGTGATCACACATAAAAGCATAAAATCATGTAGTGTTCACATATATCAAGGCTTGATAAGTAAATGTAACCATGCAATGTAATAGTCATCATAGCAAAAAGTAAGCACAAGGCAAGCGATGTTAGTACATATAAGCAATCAATGTCATCATCATTTATAGTAAAATACAATATCCATGGAAAGTAGCACTCTAAAGTTATGACTAGGAACAAGTGATGTAGAAACAATCTAAGTGGCCCAAGATGATGAATGGACTAACATGTAAAAATAAAACCTTAAAAGTGTGTTGAGATGCCTCCAATGTGGGTATGCCCCCAATTTGGAAAGGTTGCTTGTGGGTATGAGCAATGTTAAACATCTATATGCCCATGTCCTTATTTAACTTGTATGTCTTGCATCTAAGCTCATATGTATTGTGGAAAATATGTGCCTAAAGTGGATATGTAAATGACCATGTATATGACAAAGGACATCAAATAACTATATGTACCTTAAAAGTAAGTAGTGCACATGTCTTGGTTTTGTATTTTTGAATATTTTATGCTCTGCAAACTGCTCAACCAACATCAATTCTTTGAATACTCATCCCACCAGGAGTGCCAGAAACTGTTGTCACCCAGAAGTTGCACCCTGATAGAAAATGGTGTGTACTCTCTCTCATGTTAACAAAATTGGAACACCTCAAGATTGTGAGTAACGTATGTCTAAGGTGAACCTCCAGAGAGGGTTGGCTCCCTTGTGAATCACCTAAAAAATGAAAACTTTGACAAGGAAAAGGGAGAAAGAATGCGAGAAATGGGAAATGAGGGTGATACACCAATAATTTAACACATGCATGTAACTTTGCACATAGAAAAATCAAAGATCAACACACCTGCACAACTTTAAGCTATTTTGCATAATAAATTCAAGGGTTTAGGAGAAAAAGACACAAGTAGAGGGAGTAAATTCCACACTTAAGCAACACAATATTGCTATCAAGCACAACGAATAATCAGAAAACAATGATATGATAGGGCAAAAATGGAGGTTTTTATTCAGAGGTGCAAGTACAAGGCTAGAATAGCCAGAGCAAATCAGCCCAAGTGTGTCTGATTAATTTTTACAATAGAAATCAGCCTACATAGGCTGCTGCGTTCCAAAAATAGCTTGTCTGAATGCTTTTCTTTTATTTATTTTATTTATTCCCAACCCCTATGGCGCATGGGCAGTATCATGTCCTTTCTTAATTCTTTTTTCTCTATCCTTGCCGCCAACAATAACTAGAACCAGTTACATGTTTTTCTTTATTAATTTACCTTTATCATGCTTGTCGTTTTGGCGCCATAGCCTAAACTGTTTGTTGCATGCATTTAATTAGTAAAAATACCTCTCCTCTTTGACGCCACAAATAAGACAGACTACTACATGCATTGCGTTTAATTAATTAATTTGTCTTTTATCCTCACATTTATCCTTTTGTTTTATTTCTCTTTGTCTCTGTTGTATCCAGAACAACACCCTCCGATCTGCTTGCGCGCGTGGATGAAGCAATCAGTGTTTCTGAGCAACATGGGACCGTCTCCAGGTTGTGGGACCCTGCGCACAGAAATGGACGTCCGAAGAAGGCCGGTTCCTCTACCTATCTCTAATGCTAACACTACTCCTAATGCAGAAAGCAAATCTTAAACTAAACAAACCAAGGGACCAGGGATAGAAGGATGTGCAGAAAGGGGAAATCCTAAGCTAAGGAAGGCAATAGCACTAGGGAAAGGGTCGATCTCTCTCCACAAGGGCGAAGGAAATAGAGCAAGTGCGGGAGAAGAGGGCGGCTGGCGCGTGCCACAAATTAGTACGCAGGTTTGACCTCCCAGCGCATGCAACACATGAATGGGACCTGCAAGCAAAGGAGACGCACATCATGCCAACGGATGCGAGCAGAGAGGCGAGGTGCAAACAAAATGAGAAAGGGTAGACAAGAGTTCCACAAAGCACGATTTTATTGCTCAAAGGACGCACAGTCATATACATTCATGGCAGGAGGCAAGAACACATTGCAGAGACCAAGTCAAGGTTTGAAACCCTTGGGAAGTCGGCCACCATTTTGGCACAGTGTCGTTACAACAAAGAGGATTTGTTTTTATGAGCAGAGCTCTAGAATTTATAGAAGGAGAGAAGAGAAGGAGAAAAGAAAGGGAAACTCGGATTCAAATCTTCAACTACCAACAACAAGTGACAAATGCCTGCAGAGCTGTCAGATACACCTCCCCATGTCTGTTTGGCATGTAGAAGAATAAAGAAGGCCAAATCTGAAAGAAATCTGGTGGTTGAATCGATTGGATACGTGCATTAATGATCAGAATGATGTTTCCATGTTTTCCACCTACCAAATCTTACCTAAATCTGATTTTGAAAAGTCCAACATGTAGTCCACGTCAGTAGCTTTCCAACAAGACTGGGTGCGCGGGAATCTGAGCACTGCAATAGAAGTTATGGTTGTCAGAGATCTACAGTGCAAATTGGACACACAATGACACGTGGCGTGCACTGATTGATTGAATGATCGGCCAACTGTTCATCTGGTTTGTCGTTTCTACCACGTGTCGCACATTGGTTCGTTGCAAGGATTCGGTGCCCAACTGGCGCGCTTTGATAGGTTACGTGTTGCACACTCGAATCTGACAGATGATGACGTGGCACAGTGACTGACACAAAGAGCGAGAATGCAGAGGGAAGGCGGGCGAAGGTGACACATGCGGGAGAAATGGATGCATGCCTACAAGAAACAAGTATGCGAGTGGGGCGCGAGCGTTCAACTGAGGAAGGGTGCGCGGCGGCAGAATGAAAAGGGGCGCGCAAAGGAGCTAAGTCTATGCAAGCGCGTGGGAGGAATGTCAGGGACTTAGCCATTTTGGAAGGCAAGTTTGTAGAGGTACGTGCAAGGAGTGCACGACAAGATAGGAATGAAAACAGGTGTGGAGAGGGAAAGCACAAAGGGAAAATGAAAGGAGAGGAAGAAAAGGGAGAAGCAGAAAGGGCGCGCAAGAACTGTAGCCAAGCAAATTGTGCCAAGGGAGCAAACTTGAGTGTGCGCAACCTGAAATGTGAAACATTGGAGTCAAAATAAAAGATAAGTTGTCCAAATAACTTGGGGAGTTATTTGGGACAACAGTCTCTTCTTCACTTCCTTTGGCGCAGAGTTCTCTAAATTTCGATTGTTATTTTATTTATTTATTTTTTAATTTGGCCTCTTCCAATCTTTGGCGCCAAACAATTCACTTTCTATTTATTAATTTCATGCATGTTGTTGCCAGCTTTAGAACAAACAGCAGTTGCTTTTATTTATCTAATCTCTTTTATGTTTGGTGCCAAGTTTAGCTATTATCTTCATTTATTTCCTCCTATATTTGTCTTCTTTTGTTTCAGAGACCTTTTTGGGTTTCCCTGCTGGTTCGGCTTGCTTTGTATGGTGCAGTCCCATTGACTTGCTTTTGTGGTCACTCGTTGGACATTTAATATAATTATCTTATCTTATCTTATCTTATCCTCCATGCATGCACCTTTTCTTCCTTTGGCACATAAGCCTCTATTTTTAGCTAATTGCTATTTTTAGCAACTTGTTATCCTTAGCCAATTTCATTTTATCCTTAGCCAATTGCTATTTTTAGCCAATTGGCGTGGAAAATATGGTAACAGTACCATCAAAAATAGAAATCTTACCCCACCATGGTTATAACTCTATATGGGGCTGTATGCTTGATGTTTTTTGTAATTAATATCTCCCATAGCTGGCAAGGATCACCACTCTGATACCACCGTAATGTCCCCAATGGAAATATTTCTAGTCCCACAGATAATCCGCAAATCCAACCAAAAACAAGTTGGAAATTATTGTTTTTATGACAGCAATGCAAACAACCCAAATTTCCTTTGCCGAAACCCTGGGAGATTTGCCTAAGGGTATTAAATAGCCTCAAAACACCTTCAAAAATTATGAAATTAAATTTATAGCTAGCTCTTGAATTATCAAATCTAAAACTACTTATATTTTTGCACAGTACTGAAAATCTAATTTTTAATTGTAGAAAAACAACCGAAACTTCATAAATTCATAACTCGGAAAATAACCAACAAATTTTGACAAATGCTAGCTCAAATTGAAGATAAAATTATAAGCTTTCCAATGATACCAAAATCAGAATTTTCCGATGGGTGGAAGGCACCCAAAACAGGTTTAAAATCTGGAAATGTGTAGATGAAACCCTAACTGTACCCGAAATTAACAACCATTCGCTCCTCTTGAAAAGCTCTCAAACAAGCCTTAGAACTGATCACAACACCTTAGATTTGATTCTCCTTCAATTTGACCTTCAACAAAGACCTCACATGCAGAAAAACCCTTCAAACAACTAATATTCTCCTTCAAACCCTTGCTCAGATCTGCAAAATACAACTTTCAAACACTACTGGAAAACACCAATAGAACCTTGAAATGCAATGGAAACCTTTGAATGAAGCTCCCCCTCAAAAGAAAGAAGAATTTTCATTCTTCTCTCTAAGCTTATAGAGCGTTTTCGTCCTCTAAAGCGAACTACAAAGGGTTTCTGTCCTTTGGAGTTTTTATGAAAAGCATGCAAGCTTACACCACAAATCTGAAATATTATCATAAACAAAGAGATATGCTTTCCCCTTGCAAGTCGACTTGCTTTTATAGCAATTCTTGGCCTTTTTGCCACCCAAGACCACTAATCACATTTCTTTACTTGCATTTAATTTTTTCTTTGGCCCTTTTTCCTTCTTCACATGGGTCATCATTTTCCTTAACGTAAATAATAAAATAAAGTGACTTTATCATTTTATTTTATTTTACTTTATCACTTTATCTTTTCTTTTGTTTTCTTTTTTTAATTTTAACTTTATCATTAATAAATTAATATAAAGTGCTTATAATAATATTTTATATTACACTTTATAATTAATTCATTATGACTAAGTTTCCCTTTTATTCCTCCCTTAACCGTTGAGAAACAATGAATGGGCTAAGGGTCTTCGACCGAGAAGGGGATATTACACAGGGTTTTTAGGAGGCCACAACCAGCAATTGTGTCGATGTTCCTGGAGGAGTGTTTTTTAATGCAGCTAGCCAAGAGTAGACAGGTGTAGAGAAAGTATATTGGATTGACATTTTTAGACTTTGAGAAGTTGTTTTGCGTTGGGTTTGCCAAAATCATCAATCATGAGGATGAATACACACCTTTTTTTGGAGAGTTAGGTGTTTATCATAGCTCCACAAGCATTCATATTTATGTTGAGTTTCCGCCAGCATGACATTAGGACTTCAATATTTCATTTAAGAATATGATGTTACATAAGTCTATCGAGGAGTAAGAAAAAAATCATCAACATTCATATACTGTGGTTCAGGTGGTTGACCAGTCTGGTAATTTTGGGATCCTACTTATCTATGTGGTATTGATAGGACCCTTGACTCGAGGCTGGTTGAAATGATGTCTAATGATGCATGGTCAAAGGACGTAGTGAGAAAAAGGAATCTCCATGTGTGGTGTGCTGAAGGAGCTGTTCCTTTTTTTGTTGTGCATTGCCTTTGTGTGAGTAATCAAAGCCCGATTTTGGGACAGTTTATAAAGCACCAATATGGTATATGTTTTTAAAAACTTAGGGCGGAAAAAATACAGCCTCGGGCATTTCTAGGAGGAGACAAGGACCGTTCAGCATAAGCAAAGATGCAGCATATAGTTTTTAGTATCAAGATTACTTTAATAAAAATTTAGGACAGCATTGTATATAGTTTTTATTTTCAGATACCTTTCCTTTATAAAAAAATTAAGTACAAAGTTTATAAAAAAATTAAAACTTTAGATTTTATTTAAATATTTCCCTAATTTGTTTTTCCTCAAATCAAATCAACCCGATGTCTCAAGCTCCAAGATGAATTGTTCAATGAAGTTATGACAGCATGTGGGAAGTTGCATTGTAAAGCATCTAAGATTTGGGTTTCATTTCAGCTCTCGCAGAAATAGGGATTTAATATTTTATCCCCATTAAGTTGTCTTTTTAAGTAAGTTTTGCAGAAGGGTGCATTATTGTTGATCCTGACACCCTTGCAAACATTTTTTTATTGAGGGGGGAGTCCCTTTTCCATGGAGAAGACAATTTTAAGAAAAATAATTATAGAGCTTTTCACATCTAGCAAGCTACAAGTGTGGAAAAAATTATAAAGTTAAAGATGGTGTTCCCCAGTGAAGGTGATGAAGAAGATTGTGTTGTTGCTACACTTTTGATCAATGAGGCCCAATTCCAACTAAGGAAGCATAGTGAGGCCCACTCCCACTATGTTTTTGAATTTGTATGTTCAGAGTGGCCAATTCTCATCGAGGAAGTGTTCTGAGGTTAATTCTAACAACTATTATTGGCAAATAATTGTGTCCCTATTTGCACAATATTTTTTTGTTGTGGACAGTTGAGTGCATCCCTATTCACATAAGTTTGTGTAGTGAGGCCCAATCTCACTATTGTGTTTGGCAAATAGTCAAGCATTTTCCTATCACATATAGTGTTTTGTCATGAACAATTTATTGTCTCTATACCGGTCCCACACATAGAGCTTTGTTGTGGATAGTTGAGTGCATACCTGCTTCCACAGGTGCATGGGCCATAATTACCAAATCCAGCTGAATCCAGATTTTTCGGTCTTCGCAAATAAGTTCTATTTGAGTCAGCCTTATTTTTTCTTAATTCTTTTTTTTTAAATTGTTATAAAAAATACACAACACTTGTATATATTATTTTATATAAAATATATTAACATTTGATACGACGTTATTAATGTTTGTTCGTTGTATTTGTCATTTTTTGCATATTTATAAATTATGCTCATATATAATATGTATATATTTTGCACCGGTTTTTTCCAATCTTTTTCAAGAATTTCGGATATTTTTGCCCTTTCAAATGGATTTGGATATTTGGACTTTGGTAACTATGGTACGGACTATAGAGTATAAATATCCCTTTTAAACAAAACTTCGTTATGATTTTTTCCTTTTGCTTAGATGTTTATTGATAAACCAATGAGCATATGATATGTAATCAACATGGACATTCCATAGAATGACTCATTAACATGGATTACTTTCCTTATGTGTTGCTTCCCAGTTTTATGCTATTGAAACAACACCAATAAATGTTGTAACCGATGCTTCCCAACTCTTGTGATTGTGATTGAGACCAAAAAAATACATTATGTAAACATCACATGTTAACATACATCCTACATACATCACATATCATGCTTCTGTTTTTATGACCAAGTGTTATGCTTGTGTTTATGCATTCATTGATTACTTATTCTATCAAGTGTTGGAGATGGATTAGTTGAAGGAAATATGTAACACCCACAAAACACATACAAAAATCACAAGCTAAAACTGGGGATTTTTTTTCCCTTAAAAACACTTGCATATGCGACACTTAGGGATCACTTATTGCAACACAACAATGACTGAACACTTACACAACATGCATCACATCTTTGGACAACCAAGAGCAGTTCAAGTTTATGAGGGTAAATGAGAAGGTATTTCCTTTGTCCAATAAATGAAATCAAAACACACATACCCAAGCTAAACAAAGCTTACAAAAGGGGAAGAGAATATCGCCACTACCTCTTATATCTCCACTAAGCGAGACCAGCCTTTGATTCTTCCAATGAACACAAACACATATACGAAGCTCCCTTATTCCTCCACCAAGATTTCAATACTTCCATTAAGGCTAGTCTAACATTCCTTTGTTTCCTCCATTTAGATACATACAAACTCACTTTTCATTTCCACCCTTATACCTCCACCAATGACATAACTAATCCCCAACAAAAATGCACAACATACTCTTGCATGGAAGCTACAATTACCATCAATCAAATGAATACATGCTCCAATGACAAACCAAAATGCAACATATGATCAATATGAAAATTAGAGAGTGAGAAAGACATTACACCAAAATAAGGACGACTCACACAACCAAGCCTACCTATATGGCTTGTAAGGGGAGATACCATCATATGTGCTACCCCTTATTGCTCCACAAAGAAATCTTGGCTAGCCTTTGGTTCCTGCAAGACAAAACACACAACAACATATCCCATATACCTCCACTAAGAGTAGCCACGAATTCCCTTGTTTCCTCTAATGCAATAACACACAAATCCTTATTCCTCCCTTCAACTAACAACCCCTTATACCTCCACTTAACAATGAGGTAGTGTCACCCCCACACATACACACTTACATACAAGCGTGATAACAATAATTCACTTTGACAGTTGCTCAAAGGAGCAATTCAAACACAACAATTAAACCAAAAGAGAGAGTAAAAGAAGGGCTTTATCCACAAGTACGTAGATTGCATTTAGCTTATACACTTCTCACAATTTAATTTTCATACTTAATCTTTTGTTTTGCAGAACTTTTAAAGTACATACGAGTCATAAGAGCTTCATTTCAAGTTATAAATTTCCATTTCCAGCTAACCGTGTTTTCCTCAAGGAAACGCCCCACTTTACTTTTAGTAAGAATCCAATGGTTTAACAAGTTTAAGAGGGAGCAACTAAAATTTCAAATTACACATTCAATGAAATCTCATTAAACACAATTGGGTTATAAATTACAAGGTTCCACCCACAAGCACCCTCCCAAAGAGGTCCTAGGGTTAAGTTCATTCCAACTTCACAATAATTGAGGCCTACAATGGGATCATCACCGAGACTATCACAATATCTTTATTTCATATAGCTTGCACAATTTACATAATCATTCATTTGTTACTTGGAAGCGCAAGGAATACACAAGGATCCCTATTTTAGCTCAACTAGAGAGAAAACATGAGGGAAGGAGCATCTAGGTAGCAAGATCGCATTTCCCTCGAGGATAGTAACTCACTAGGTCTAATATGATTCTAGGGACCACAAACCAGGTTTGAAGGACTACAACCCATTCTTGCAATGATGGGGGCATACATGCTATAGGGTAAGGATCACATGAGACCCTATCTTTTCAAATTTTCATACAACAAGACAAGCGTTTTAGAGCGACACATAGAAAAGAGTGCCATGACACAAGGTGTCCACCAAAGGACAAAACCAATGTTTCTTTATCAGATTGCACGGCTTGGTCCTATATCAAGTCCCATCTTTACACATTTAAGCAAATATTTATTTCGTAAAATTACATAAGTTCTTTCCTATGGGTTTAAGGGTTTCGCTTGCTAGCTTTGGTTCCACCAAGGTAGCAATTAGTGCAAGGCTAAGTTTAAAGGACAATTCAGTCTTAAATTATTTGTTTGTTTCATTTTATTTCTACATTATTTGTTTTCCATACAAGGCTACAACCACATGATAAGAACTAGCTTCTGAAATTTGGTAGATTCATCTAAATACATTATACAACATTTCATAAACACATGATGATTTACAATTTCCATAAATGATACTATCAGTTTCAGTTATTTTTAATTTGATGCAATAACTATCCAAAATAAAACAATTTCTATGGCAGCACCCTAGTTACCCTTTTTTTTCAAATGAATTATACAATTTAAAGAGAACTATTTGCAAGTCAATCTTCAAATACTTTAATCATTTGTTTTTTTGTCATAACTCCTACCACCTGCAACAAAGGGCCAGCACAAAGTTGGCATTGATTCCACTTCTCTTATCTAAGAATGCTATCATATAATCGTATTCACAAATTAGAGAGATCAATATTTTCCACGACATTCTATTTGAAATGAAATGAAAGATTTTAATGACGTCCACGTGACTGAAGAGTCAAAGGGACCAAAAAAAAAGCAGAAACATTAAGCTGAAACCAAGTTCTTTTCCAAATCCTCTTGCCTACTGTGAATCTTGAGCACAAAACCGGCAATCCTTTGAAGCTTTGCTTCCTCAAATAACTCATCTAGGTTGTCCACTTGTAAGTCATTTTCGTACTGGAAGCGGATGTCATCATACGCTGAGCATTCCATGATGAAGTGCCATTCTGTTTCAACAACCCCTGTACTGCAGAAAAGACAAGTTCTCCTTTCCCACTCTTCTTTGGGAATAGTCCATCTGCCTGTTTCACAGCGAAGATGATGTGACCCGGTCCTCAACTGAGCCAAAATAATCCTAGCCTTACCTTTGATATCCGCCCTTAAGTAAGCTTTGTTATCGTGAGCCCAAGCGGGGTTGAAATATTTGATATAGTGCGCTTTCTTACAACCACTATTTTCTGTCCACATGATTTTCCTAAACTTCTCCGCCACATAATTTTTTATTTCCCTATTGCTGTTAGGGCACTCTTGGAAGTGGATGCCCCACTTCTCCATCCATTTGGTGTTCTGCTTCATCCAAGTTTTCTTTCTGCGCTCTAGGTTATCCTCTATAACCATTTTGGGCCAACGATGATTGTCCATGCTTTCCACTTTTTTCAAATAGCTTATTAGCCAAGTGATTGCCAAAGCTTCCATTGGTAAGATACCCGCTTCAGCCAATAAAATCTCATAAGGAATCGTTGATTTAACCTTGACAGTGCTTGTGATTAAGTGTTTTTGGATTCTTTCTACCTATCTCCATCCATGCTTTGACATATTACTTCCCCAGACTTCACACCCATAAAGGGCCACCGGAGTGACCAACAGACCAAAGAGGGTTTTCTTAGTATTCCAGTCCCAAAGCTCAGCTTTCCTACATCTATTTTGGAGCAAGTATGATGCTTTCCAACCTCCTTGTATTCTTTTTGCTCTGCATGTTTCCCAGCTCATTTTGTGGTGAAAATCAATCCCCAGATATTTATATTCTGTAACAATTTCCAATGGCCTCCCTTCAAAAAGAAAGTTAGTGTGCATCCCTTTCCTTTTTAGAGAAAAAATCATGATTTTTGTTTTGTCGATGTTCACTTACATCCTGACTTCCTGGCAAAAGAGTTCTAAAGCTTTTAGACACTCTCTCAAACCTTGAGTTGTTGATATTAAGATAAGGTCATCATCATATAAGAGCAACTTCACCACATATTCTACCAACTAAACACCCCCTCCCTCGGTATTGTGTAACCATTGTTCAAGCTTGTCAATGTATAAACAAAACAAAGTCGGAGAAAGAGGGAAACCTTGTTTAACACCAATGTCACTACCAAAACATTTCGACATGCCTTCTCTAGTTCTGATTTTAGCTCTGACCTGCTCATAAAGTCTGTGCACTGCAGCTCTAAACTCGTCTGGAATCCCAAGTTCTTCCATCTTGTTCCAAAGTTTGTCACGAGGGACCGTGTCAAATGCTTTCTTAAAGTCAACAAAACAGCAAAAAGCTTCCTCACCTTGTGAATCCCAAACCTTTTCAATCAAATGCCTAAGAGTTATGCAATGATCAATGGTTGAATGTTTAGGTTGGAAGCCTGCCTGTCCTTTTGCTCTTTTACCCTCTCTTTCTGCTCAACTGCTGATTCGGCGATCTATCATGCCCCCAAACAACTTACCAAACAAAGGATTGATCATAATGGTGCCGTAGTTAGAAGGGTTATTGACATCCCCACTTTTAAATAGAGGAATAACCACACTGGTCGTCCATTCTATTGGGAACCCTACTTGATTTACATTATTGAAGATTGTTCTAATATGTGGAGCAAGCACCTCGATCCCCCACTTTAAAAATTCAGCTTGTAACCCATCAAAATCTTGTGCTTTTCCATTTGCTAGATTTTGAATGCCGTATTTGATGTCGTCTTCTAAGAATAGCTCGACTGAAGTCTGGAGGATGGGAGGGCTTTCCTGTTGAAGAGACTGCTCGTATAAAAGCTTCGCATATTCTAACCAATGTGCTTCTGTGATATTGTTTTCTATGTGTGTTTTCTTTTGTTGCAACTCCCTCCAAAATCCTTTGGGATTGTGTTTTCCGAGAGCAATTAATTCCGACCTCCTTCTATTCACATAGGTTTCTTTTTTGTATTGAACCAGTCTCTTATAATTATTTTTATTTATTTTATTCCCTCCACTTTCCCTCATAGCTCTCTTAGCAATCTTACAATCCTCATCATACCATGGATTAGTGGGAAAAGTATTTGCAGCTCCCTTTCTAGGCTTAGATCTTTTGCAAGCACCTAAAGCCTTGTGAATTAAAGGTATCATTAGTTTAAACTCACATTTCTAGGTTTGGAAGAGAGAGAAAAAGAGAGCAACATTCATTTTCCTCACATTAGCAACCAACTCATTTGTATAACCAACCATGAGTTAGGAGAGAGCAACAAAACTTTTTCTCACAATATTTTCATAATCTTTTTACATTTCAAACTTTGAGAGAGAGAAAAGAGATTTCAATTTCTTCACACAAGCTTTCATTTTCATTGCCGCTAAAGAAGGTTTAAAAGGGGAGCACGACATTTTTCACATAATTGTAATTTTTATTTACCATTTGGTTAGAGGTATTCATAGAGGTTATTTATAGCTACTAAACATATTCCCAAACATGAATTTAATCATATTCCCAAACAATATGCAAAATATAATAAAGATAGACATAACGCGAGATATTTGTGGGCCAAGATGCCCTAATATTCAATATGTTTAGAATAATACCCTTAAGATAGTGCAACACCATAAATACTCATTAAGGAATAACTCCACGATCTCCCAATATGGGAATTCAACTTCGAGGGGGACACCTCTAATATCCTTCTACCAAGTAGAAGACTCAACACATACATGACATTCTCATAATGATACTCATCTCCTTTATATAGGCATACATCGCTCTTATTGTATGAGTAACACCTAGTATTAATGTAGGCCGACTCATTACCCAATATAACTAATCCCTATGTGACCTCAGATAATATAAACAAATAACTAAGGGGGATGTGTGCCACATGTCGGCATCTCCATCAACCCATATACACTAGAATATCATATCCCAAGGTACATGACATGCCCTCCCTCCTTTACATGTTTCGTCCCTGAAACATGAGAAGAAACCATGTAAAGAGTGTGTTTGAAATCATTGCACTCTTGTCTCCATGCCCAATCATTCAACCACCCATATGTGATTCTTTGTGGGTGATACATCTCTAAACCTAGTTCCATAATCCGTTGTGTTACTCTGATTCCATCCATATCCATAGTTGATCCTCCTGAGCTTCAATGCATAACCATATTAATTATTCCTATAATTCCATGTCGCATACTTATTACTCAAATGATTCCATGTATAGCCATAGTGATTATTCCTCCAATGACCTTTATATCCATATCGGTCACTACTCTCTTATGCCTTAACATGCCTCCAATGATTCCATGTATGGCCACAGTGATTATTCCTCCAATGACTTGTATATTTGTATCGATCAATGTTCTCATATGCCCTAACATGCCTCCATGATTGTTGCCTCTCAAGATGACATGGGTGTTTATATGCTACAACCTTAGTAACAACCTTTTCATGTTCCCCTTCTCGCATACTATTTCATGTTTCTCTTGAGTAGATAAAATATTATTATCTTCATATTCTACATGTGCTACTTTTGCATCATCCTTATTCCCTTCTTCACCATCTTCAAAACCATCCTCATGCTCCATCTTGACCTTTTTTGTTCCTTGCTAAGCAAGGTAACCTTCTTTCTCTTGTACCATATCTTCATGAACTTCTTTTGCAAATAAATGTTGATTGTTCCCAAGGTCTCTAACAAAGGACATCCACAAACAATATCTAAATTATACATATCCAAAGCATAAAAATATGAATGAAAAACATATTTATCCATAGCATACTTAAAATCCTCAAAAACTTGAATCTTCTTACCCTCCACTTGAGCTTCCTTTATATTCTTTGCCTGAACATGTAGATGTTGAGCTACATCCATGTCGATGAAGTTATACTTCTTGGTAGGGTTTATGGAAACAATAACCTTTTCCTTTGAATGCACCCTTCAAACTGAAATATTGAAGCTTGTCATGATCGGTTGCCTCTCCTTCTAAATCATTTGTTGCCTCTTCATCAACATTGTCTTCTTCTTGAAATTGAAGATTGAGGAAATGGCCGAGGCTCAAAACCCTAAAGGTGGCGTAGACCAGCGAAATGGAAGAAATAGGCAAGACAAAGAGCTCGTGTTGGTGAGTAAGGGGGTGTGAATCTCGAGGATGAAAGGATTGATGTGGCCGCAATCTGCAACTTCCTTTCTTTGGATGATGAGGACAAGCTTGAATACATTAAACTTTTGGTTGCAAAGGGGTTGGTTTCTCACAATTCGGAATCCCAACACAATAAAGCCAGTCGCCCTCCTGTGAATACAAACAAGGTTGTTCCTCAGGCTTTGAATGGGGGGCTGCGAACAGTTGGGGGGATAACGAGAGGAATGGTTGCCCAAGGTTCCATTAGCAGTAGAGCAGATCCCACCAAAAAAGTTGGATCTAATCACGCTTCTTTTAAGGAAGTCATTCAACAGAAAAATCAACATTCATCCGTTGCACCAACTTATATTGTTGACCTGGTAGATGAAGCGCCTCTACTATGCCTGGATAATCCGGAGATATTGGCTCATCTTGAATCCTTATCAAATCTTGCAGTCATAGGGAGATTCAACGGAATATGATTGTCTTCTTCCGCTCTTTCGCTATGGATATCCGAAAACTAGTGCAAAAATTATGAAGTCTCCTTTTGCTCCAAGGGTTTCTTCGTAGTGCAGTTCAAGGAGGCAAAGGAATATCAAATATGTTTAACGGGTGGTCCTTGGTTCTGGGGCAACGCAGGGTTATTCCTCACACCTTGGTTCCCTAAGTTCGATCCAAATACCTTCTCAATCACGAAAATTTCAGTGTGGGTTCGCCTTCTGAACCTCCCATTACATTTCTGGTATGCTCTTGAGGATATCGGCAATGCCCTGGGGAAATTCATAAAGGCAGATTTAGATAGGGAAACAACAGGCCTTCGAACCTACACCAGAATCTGTGTTGAGATTGATCTGAGTAAGGGCCTACCTGATAAGATTTTTCTAAAATTGGGAAATCTTCAGCATGTCCAAACCTAAGATTATGAGAATACAACATTTAGATGCCGAATATGTCGAGAACTAGATCATTTGATGGTTGATTGTCCGCAAGACAAGAAATATCAACAAAGAAAGAGCCTGACGAATAAAGGAGGATGGAACATATCCTCTACAAATCAAGCTCATAACACGGACCATAAGGGGGAGATTAGGAAGAATCATCCTTCCAAACCAAGAAAGGATACTAAGAGTCAGGCTAATATGGCTTCTCTGTCCAAGACTGAAGAAAACAGGTCAGCAATAGGCGGTGTGAAAAGAAGTCATGTTTCAGATAATTCAGACAAATTAGATTTAGATCAGGACCATAATCTTGACCCAATCAATAATCTCAAGTTGGTGGTCTCTTCTGACCAAAACAATTGGCAAGAGGTAAGGAAAAAAAAGGGCAAAAAGGGGCGGTATGCCAATCTGCTAGAATATTAATCTCATGGTCTCTCTCATCCAACCCACTGTCCTCTATGGGTCTGTTGTTTGGGGGCCCTCCCTTTTAGCTACGGATTGGGCGTCAGCTGAGAGAGTGCAGACTCTCCTCCTTCGTCGTTTCATTAGATGCAAGCAGACGGTTCCTCAGTTGATTATTTTAGCCGAATTTGGTGCCAGACCTTTCCATCTGGAGACCGTTTTTGACATTTCGGCCTTCATCCACCGCGTCAGGACGTTTGGGGATTTCTTCGATGAGCGGAATAGGTACCCGTATCTCACTTATTGTTCCTCTATGAGTATTGCTCAGGATATGGGATGTTGTTGGTTCTCCGATACTTCAGCCTTATTGGATTTTGTTGGTATTCAGATGGATCATCTTCCCCCTTTCATTATTCCCTGAATGCTCTCAGTCACCTTCTACCCACCAAGCAGGTGTTGAATAGGTCCATCAGAGAGGATATTTACAAGTGCTTTATTCAAACTACTTGGGTGAACCCCCATGGCGGCTTGCGTCCTAAGATGGCCTTTTATGCAGAGCGTTTTCTTGAGATCAGCGACGGACTCATCATCTGCCCCCAGTACACCTTTCGCCATTAGATGCATGCCCTCCGCATACCCTAGGTCAGTTTCGAGTGGGCTCCCATAGATTGTGTTGTGAGACGGATCATCATATTGACCATGATGACAAACTTTGCAGGCTCTGTAGCCTCCAGGAGGTTGAGACTGAGGACCATTTCATCTTCCGCTGCCCCATATACTATGAGATCAGAGGACAATTTCATTATCTCTTCAGAGGAGTTCAGACCCTCCCGGTTTTGTTCAGATATATTGACCAATGGTGTCTTGCCCTCTACATCCGTCAGTCTCTATTGCTTTGGGACTAGATTCTTCATCCCCCTCCGAGAGTCATTCCCACAAGACGGATTACAACCTTGTTTCGGTTCTACCCGCAGTTGGAGGAACTAAATGACAGAGCCATTCTGACCCAGTTATAGTGCATAGATCAGTTTGTCCCCAGTTGGACCTTCACATCTCCCTCGGTCACCACCAGCAGGCTCGGCTACACACTCGTACTAGAGGGTATCCCAGCTCCACCCACCTCCCTTGCCATCGTTTTAGTCTCAGATCTCAGCAGGGGAGGGGGCCCTCGCCCCCCTCTTTGGATTGCTATTTCATCAGGAACTCCTTTTTTGTCGGCCTCGAACGTTAGGAGGGATGTGGCTACCATTTCTGAGTAGACTACTGGTCCTTGTTTGCCCCCTTCTTCATTCCCTTCTTTCCTCCCTCGTTTGTTTCATTTCCCCTGCCTATGGGGGTTTGGCTTCGAAGTTCATGTTTGTTTTGGTTCTTTTCCTTTCTTCTGTTTTTGGAAACTCGTTTTAAGTTTTCCACGCTCGCACTTTGTATATTGTTTGGCTGTAGTCCCATTGACCTACTTTTGTGGTCATTCGTTAGACATTAATATATTTATCTTATCTTATGTTATCTGATCTTTGGTAGATTCTTGAGGTTTAGATTTTGACCCTTCCTTCTTTATTTCTATCTCCATCTGTGCCTTTAGATCCTTATGATATTCTTGCAAAGCTTGCAACATTTCTGACATGGATTCTTGCACTATCCTCATGATTCACAGGTTGGCAAGGATACAACTCTGATACCATTGTAATGTCCCTAAATGGACTTTTTAAAATAATTTTGGATTCATCGGAAACCGCCAGTTTAAGATTAATAAAAACTGATTTTTATTGCAAAACCCTTACGACAAAATTTACAAACGTTGGAAAATGATGAAAATAATATCAAAACCCTACGATAAATCCAAGATCTGTTGCATATAAAAACAACTGTATTTATTAAATTCATTTTTCAACACTGAAAAGCAGAAAATACAGCTGATCGTATAAATGAGATTTTTGCCGGATCTGATAGCAATCTTCAGCCACATTGAAACTGGATTTTAATCCTCTACATGCTGAATTCTTCCATGATTTACTGCAGTGACATTGTATCAAGTTGAAAATAACTTCAGTCTTCCCCAATTTACTATAGCAACAATGTAGCAAGCTGAAAATGATTTCTGAAGCTGATTATTTGATGAAGCTGATTTCTGATATAGACAGATTTGAAGTGCATATGTAGCCCCTAAATGTAACCACCACACAAAACCTGAGAGTTTTCGCCCCCAAGTGTTATCCATATGAGGGTTTCATCCTCTAAGGCTGAAAGCTGAAGCAAAATGCTCAAACTTGCAAAATAAGAATAGTTGATTGAAAAAGTCATGCGAAAAGACCCCAAGTGCCCCACTTTTATAATTTTACTGTCACACTTTCGAGGAAAAGCAACCAAAAACATCATTTTATTTTAATTTTACTTTTCCTTTTTCTCACCCTTTTATTTTATTTCTAATAATAATAAAGTAATAATAAGTTATCATTTTTTTTAATAAAATAAAAAGTAAGTCACTTAGACAACTTAATATATTAACTTTATTATTTTTTTCCTTATTTAAAAAAAGGGACATCACATACTCTAACTGTTCACATATTGATTGGTAACTGTACTTGGCAATGAGGCATTTACATGCTTTGAATCTGGCTAGAAATCTAGCCTTACGACCCACACAAAGCCAAACCCCTCTGTACTCTCAATGTACTTGTGTCGAAGATTCTTATGACAAGCAAGTTTCTTATGTGAATACATTTCTTGAGTAGATTGCTCTGTTTCTCTGTTTTGCTCCACCATTCAGACATGTTCTTTTCACAATGTGATCCAAACTAGGTCTACTAAGCAACAATAGACGACTACTTGGTTGGTCACTAGAGTTCTCTTTTGACTCAAGCCAAGTGGGTGTCCAATGCAGCTTGTGAGCAACAGTTTCCACATCTACAACAATTGTTGGGGACAAGTTACTTTTATTTAGGGACGAAATGATGAAAATTGACTAACAACATAGACTTTAAGTGGAGTCTCACGTGTAGATAAATAAATTTTTATCATATTATTATCTTCCCAACTCAGTTGGTACTGCATATATGTAATTATAGAGTTAATGCTTACTTTGGAGTTACAACTTAATGTTGTAAACCTATTGTAACTTAAGTGTCCAACATGCACCATCTTATATCTATGTGTGACAAATTATCAACATATATGCTTGTTTGTAAACTACTTATTGACATCTAATCAGAAAGTGTGTAGTTGTGGGAATCTTTCTTTTCTTGTTCATTTGTGTTTGGTTTCTCTTGGTATTTCTATCTTCATTCATGGAAATTGTTGCCTTACTCTAACTATGCACATATATAAGTGATATGAGTATTTACTAAAGAGTTAAAAACCATTGGATGCATTAATGATATAGCGATAAGAGTTATTTTTAGGTGCTAAAGCTATTATCACGGCATTCAAAGAACATGATTTTTATGGCATTTTCGGAAGTATTTGGTGTTATACCATCAAGAAGTTAAGAAACCTTGCAGATAGATTTTCTTTCAATCCACCTGCGACATGGCTGTCTATAATCATGTTCAGTACTGCTAGATGTAGAAAGCATGTCTGTTCAGTCCATCCATCGCGTCCTATAATCCCCTCTTTAGGAGAAAAAACATTTAGCTGTACAAATTGAATTTAGATCAACTTACTTCATTTACGATCTCTTCTAGATTAGCTACCTTTCCAATTTTCAATTCTACTACTTCTGGATCAGCCACCTGTCCAGTTTTCTCCAATAGCCATTATCTAATTGTACAGAACTGAAATGGATTGAGCCTTTCAGATGCTATATGTCATAAAAGGTTTGAGAAAAATTTTGGGGTTTGATTTCTTTGGATCATTTGGAAACCCATAGATCTTACCAGGTTTTGTCTTTGCCATATGTGTTTCAGACACCAAGTATTTTATTGTTTGACATTTTGTAGATCTAATCAATTTCTAAATTGTAGTTCAGTTTAAATCCTTTTAAATGTAAGAGGTAAAGATTTGCAATTTTTCCACAAGCATTTGGAATCTTGAAGAGTTATATTTAGCTTGAATTATCCTTTTTAAGTCTGATGGTTTTTTATTGTTGATTATAGGCTTAATCTATAATGATTTTTTACTTAAATAATGTTGTTAGAGGTGCAATTTTCTTATGGATTATGAATTGTGTGCTCAGATTCGTTTGACACAGAGCATCTACTTGATTGCATGATGATGTTAAAGCAAGGAAAGTCTATTGATATTCCTAGCTACAATATCAAGCTACATCAGAAATGTGAACCTATCCGCAAGGTATATATCTGCCAACCAGCATTTTATTTGGTTTTATTATAATAAAAAGAAAACACAATTAAGTTCTAACCAATCATTTATAAAATATTTGCCTAAAATTTTTAGGCTTGAACCTTGCTAATGAGTAAAGCACATGAATTTTGGTACTTGGATTTGAAGAATACAGGTACAAAACAAGAATGCAATTACAAGGGCGATTCTCCAATGCATGAACTTACGTTATTCATTGTCCCAACAATTCATAGGGCAAGAAGGAATGCCGATGAAATGGTTTAGAGTGATAAATTATATGAGGAAATGAATCAAGAGCAGCCTTGGAAATGAATCAAGAGCAGCCTTCCAAAGGACACAAGATGAAGAGTCATTCTTGGTGGTGATGGTGGAGAGGCATATTGGCTAGCCATAGATTGGGGAACTTGGGTGGACATGGTCATTGAAATGCCAAGCATCAAATGGTTGTAGTATGATTTATATTGCATGACCATAAGGGGAGGCAGGGGTGGGTGAAAGAGAGCACAATGGCAGTAGGGAGAGTGAAAGTTCAAACATGATGAACAAGGGGGAGTTGATGGGAGATATGAACATTCTGAATGTAGGGGATTATGTTGGAAGACGTGCACAAGGAAGAAATAAAGAGAAGGCAGATTGCACACTTTGGAAATAGTGTGTCCATCATTTTATGAATGATATAGTTACAAAGCGGTTGATATGGTTTCAACCATAGTAGGAAAACTCGCCAAAAACTCGCCAAAAAACAAGCAAAACGAGTAAACCGCTGAAAGACTCGCCAAAATAGGCAAAAAAAAACTCGCCGAGCATAGTTGGAATACTCGCTAAAACTCGTCGAGTTATAGTTGGAAAACTCGCCGAGCATAGTCGGAATACTCGCTAAAACTCGTCGAGTTATAGTTGGAAAAACTCGCCGAGTTATAGTTGGAAAACTCGCCGAGCATAGTTGGAAAACTCGCCGAGCATAGTTGGAAAATTCGCCAAAGACAACATTTCTTTCCTTTTTTGGATTTTTGGTGAAGAAAACATAAGCATAGACCAAAATTTTCCATTTTTGGAAAGGGTCCGGGAAGATTAGTAGCAAAAACTTGCATGTGCCATAACTTTCATTCTGTGGCTCCGTTTTAGGTGCCGTTTTCTCTAGAAGTGCATATTTTCTTGAGCTCTACGCATTGATGGCAATATTTTCTTATTTTCATAAATTCCATTTTTGCACCTTTTTGGATCAAGCAACTTCTTGCAATCTTTTGAAAGAATCATGAGCTTTGATCGCCTATAGACAGATTAATAATTAGGCATACTGAATAGCTTTCCAAAACTCGGTGAGTACTCGCCAAAACTCGACGAGTATTCTCTTGTGCTCGGACTAATCGCCCCACCTGCCAGCTTGGTCACAACCTGCTTATGCAAATGTTGACTTCACATATCAACAGATGCGTAGGTTTTTTTTTTTTGCTATTTTAAGAGTTTTTTTTGTTCAATGATAATCACATGAAGAAGCGCAACAAATTGACTCAAAAAAGGCTCAACGACTTGGATTTTGTGCAATACAATCTCCGGCTTAGCACAAAAAAAGTTGAGGCCACATCAGAGGAGCTCATTGATTTGGATGAGATAGATCCATACAGTTAGTGGACTGGGCAAGAAGAGGAAAACCCTGCGTTCACAATGGACGAGATTGCTTCTTTTAAGAGGGAGGCTATGGAGGGAGAAGCACTAGCAGGGACTCCGAGGAAATATTGGATTGGATGAAATCTTTGAATGTGATCTCCAACATGCAGCAGAGGAGCCACCAACACCACCATCTAGTTCCAAGATTGAGCCAGATTCACAGCCTTCTAGGAGGAGCATGGAGACGCAGCCGAGTGTGGGGACTAGTAGAGGCACTAGACCCTCTCCCCAATATTTCTCTAGATTGGGGAAGAGGAAAATATAATTTATTGTATATTGTAACTTGCATAGATATGAAATTTATGATGATATTTTTCAATGTCAATCATCATAAATTCATATTACTTATCAGCCGATTGTTGTATTCGCATGATGATGCGATTTTGTATTGTATTTGTATTCAAATCTAATAGAAAACACTTCTCCAACATTTTATGGGCTCATTTGATACATTTTGTAGCTATGTGTTGCTTAAAATTTATGTTTTAAAAGAAATTTGAGTATTTTTAAAGTTGTCGAATATTCACCGAGTCTTCCCAAGTTTTTGTCGAGTCAAAATTTTTTGGTTTGCCGAATATTCACCGAATACAAATAGGCGAACTATGATATAAACAAATAACTAAGGGCGATGTGCCCCACATGTCGGCATCTCCATCAACCCATATATGCTATAATATCATATCCCAAGGTACATAACATCATGTGCCATGAGAGTTTGGACCTTCTCAATACAAGCCTAGTCAATGGTTCCCAAACCTCAAAACCATATAAAATTGTAGGTTTGATGATTATATAGAAAAGGTGTAGCTTGGAAGAGATGTCATGGAAGTGGGTTTGGAAACATCGGTGCTCCAAGACCAAAAGAGAGGCATACCCTTTGCAAAGGTGTAATGAGTATGCTAAATATTCACCGAATACGAATATAAAAATGAATTCCTAGAAATCACATCAGCCTTCACCGAATACGAAAGGTGCAATGGGGCTTCATGTTAAAAGATGGACTAGAAAATAGAACTCCCAAGTTGTTGTAGGCTGATGTGATTTCTAGGAATTCACTTTTGTATGGAATTTGAAAGAGATCAACAGGAAATATTGAAAATCATGACCTTAGTTTTACTTGGGTTGACCACAAGTTGTTGAAGATCACCAAAGCAAGCAGGGGCATCGAGTTGTTGCTATAAGCCCTAGGCAAAGTGTGAGAGGAGGACAACACCTTTGGCAAATGAACGGATAGCTATAACCACCTCATGCAAAACACAATCGTCGACTGAACGTGCATGTTGCCAAAGAAACTCCAACTTATCAATGTAAATGTTGAACTGGATTATAGAGAGGGGACACCATTACTTGACCAATGGTGCTCTTCACAAAGGTAGAGAAACTATGAGAAGTACAAATTTGCCTAGTAATTGTCTCATAAAGCCTCCATGTGGCAGTAATAAGAGAATTTGGGATGTCGATATCTCTCAGTTTTAAAGGGGAACCCAAATATGTAATAAAAATTTACTTTTGGTGAAACCATAAGTTGTATATGCCTATGTACTAGAACCTAGATTTTAGGACTTTGGCATGTCACGAACCATGTTAACAATCAATTATCTTGGTCATAGTATGCATACTCGGAGAGTACTCGCCATTTTTTCCCCTGGTTGAGTATTCACATAGTCACAAAGTGACAATGTGCTATCTCCTTCATAGAGTTGCAGTCCTCTTGGAAACTTTTATTCAGCCCCTTGAGGTTAAACAATGTTACCTCCCTCTTCATCAGAGATCTTCCCAGACCTTTAAGAAACAAATTTCTCATTAGATTTGACAAAACAAATGATTCCATTTCTTTGCATGGGGTGTTTTTGTTAAGCTAACGGCTTGGGCTATTTATCTTCGCAAGCCTGTCTTGCTTCAGCTCTTCTAGAGAATTCTCTAGCTTATTCTTTGCCTCTAATATATCCCAACCTGCATATCAAGGCCTTTCCTTAACCTTTATGGGATTAGTCATTCCTAGCCCTTTTCATTCATAGCCCATCTTGATTAACAACTTAGAGCCAATTCCCTTAGTATGTTTATTAAATTTACCAGAGGACTTATCTAGATCTTGCTGCAAAGAATGGGAATATGGTGGAATGCTTACTTTGCGTACTCAGTCATGTTTTATGCGTCTATGGTAGAGGATGGCTTTCTTTGCACAGTAGACTCCTCTCCTTCACTTGTTCACCATCTTGGCGCTTTGCCAACATATTTTCTTTGGTTTACAACTATAGTGGCATCTCTCTAATGATACCCATGAGGAAACCTCCATGGCTCATCAATCTTGCTTGCAACTCTTGATTCTCATCTTCCAAGTGCTGTTAACAATTCCCTACTGCCAAGTCACTCCAAGGAACACTTGTGACAAGTCTTTGATCCATCATCCTTGTAAATTGCATTGCATGTAAAAAAGGTACTCTTCTTCCCTTTATATAATCACTATGTGATCTTATGATGTAGTCTCCTATCCACCATATTTTCTACTAACCCCACCAACAACACTTTTTTCTTTGACTTGATGTCCTTCATTTGATACCCTTTGATGATTCTCCAACTATGATGCCCACTCCTTGTGTAGACCTCTGTGATGGCACGTCCTCCACACCACCACTGTGCTATCAACCCAAACTTGACACCTAAAGAATCTTTCATGGGGAACTCCTCGTGCTATGATTAAATTAACAATGCACAAATTTTCGTTTCGTGGTATGAATTTGGAAACACAACAACACAAGCAACACAGAATGTACTATAACTGCTTAGTAACAAAAATGGAATACATCCAACAATTATATTACTATCAAACAATGTTACAATCTCGACCAAAAGGTAAATTGAGTGTTACCAACTCCACATTGACTCCACTCACTTTCCTTTCCAATAGTCTTTCTGGGGGAAACCTCTCAAACCCACTTCTTGATAACTTTGATGATACTCTTACACAATGGTATAGACTCTTACTACTTGCATACCCTAAGATTTACGACCTTCTTTCCCAAATGAGGGTATGACATATTTATTTATAGGCCTTTAAGGCTTATCCACCTTATCTCTGAGATGGGATAAGAAATCCCTTCTAGCTAATCAAAATACATATCATAAATCTCACCTTTACATATAGGCTTACCCTTTAGGATAGGATAGACCTTATAATTTATACATAGGATAATGATTAGGATAGGATTGACTTCCCATCTAATCCACCTTTTATAGACTTTATTCCAAATATAAATAAAATATTCAAAATATAAGACTTCACTCCTTTGTAATTATTACAAATATTTTATGACCACTTGGACAGCCATCCATGCGGAATTTTATCTACACAAGATTCCTTCTTGTCATCAAAATACTAACTTCTTAGAGTATGCATTCTTCTTCTTCCTCATCAATAAAATCTTCAGTGTTTGGTAGGTTGATGCAGAGACAATTCAAGTTAGAACTTTTAGATGTTTTCCTTCTAAATTGATAAGACTCCTCTTAAAGGCTAGTAGCCCTTCCAAACATCAAATGAGATTGAATAAGAAGATTCACCAGGAGTTAGGAAAAACTGGGTTGCATTTAGGATACCTTTTATTGAGTCCTTGCTCTGTTCAAAATTTCAAGGCCTACCTCAAACCCTAAGTCCTCTGTTTTTGACCTTGTCACTGTCTCCTAGGCCTAATTAGCCCTTCTTAAACCCCAATCGATACATTCCATTAGCTCATGACAAATGCTAGAGATAGTGTACAAGTACAATCAATTTATGAAGGAGATGTTACTGGGCTACCTCTTTTCGGTCCGTCGAGCTTCATATACTAGGACTAAGTCATTCACATGGCTTGAAGATCTCCTTGGATCTTGTTTTCCAAATATGCATTCTACCTCATCAATTTCTTAGGACTCATCTCCTTAGATCAACTTCTAGTATTTCCTGCTAACTAATGACTATGTACCAAGATTTCCCTGTCTTACCAGAGGAATCTCAGGCATCCTTACGATTACCCCCAAAATTCTTAAGCCTGGAATATCGACCCTCCTTACGATGAACTTTGATACAAAGTTACAGGCTTAAATGACAAGGGAGAGTATAATGTCACTGACTTCAAATATCATTCTTTCTGCCCACAACCCTAGGTACATGAATTCTAAGTATACCCGGTTATAGAGGAAGAAAGCTTATAAAACAAAACTTCGCTCAATTTCAAGCTTTGAAACTTAGTCTATAGGCTTGTTCGCTCGACCTGTCCATAGGTGTTTGGCTTGTAGCAATCAGTTGTCTTCCTGTGCTTAATGAAAGGAAACTATCCACCAAATTCATGCTATCACATCATTTACCTAAGCTCCGGACTGTAGATGACAGGTCTATGACAATTTCTAATGGCCAAATCTTCAAAACTAGTAGAGCAATTGCTCACCTCATGCATAGTAAGCTCTTGTTTTCAAAGGTTTGGCCTTCAACCCATTTAGTCAAAGTGAGCAATCAGTAGAAAACTATCAATATACTTATGCTTTTCAGAGACAATGCACAAGGTCTTCTTGTAGAAACCACAATGTCTAGAACCCAGTCTTCCAAATGTACCAAGTGGATGAATATGACACAATGGTGTTGATGAAAAACTATGATTCCCATTTCACTAATCATAGCATCGCACCCAAGCAATACTCAAAACAATATTTACAAAGACATCCATCAATTGACATCTACATCCCATAGTACATCCTTCACCTTAAGGAAAAATGAGCATCTTTTTAGAATTCATGGGTTGATACACTCTTAATGCACAGTCATTAGTCCAAAAACCAGAGCATTTCCGTCTTTTTTTCCTTCTTGATTTACTGGTTCCCAAACTCTTTCTCAGAGTTACTCCGTTTATTAGTGAATACCTTAACTAATGAATAACTGACTCCCTCGAGTTTTCCATACCTCTCCTTTCATAATTCTTTGAGAACCCTAACAGTTTTTAGCATATGTCACAATTTCAAAAGCTTTTGTCTTGAACAGCAGTTCTAGAACCAGGTGGAACTCAATCAAGCTGCCTCCCTGACCCTCGTAAAGGTGTAGTTCCTGAGCTAAATTCCCAAGTTCCCAGATTCCACCTCCCTGAACTCCCGAATTGTTGGATAATCCTCCATGTTGAGCTACTCCCACATTGTTCCATCATATTGTCTTGAGACCCTCGTAAAGGTAAATTCCTGAGATCTACAAACTCCCGAATTATCTAGACAACCATCCATGCCAAGTTTTACCTACACCAGATCCCTTACTGTATTAAAAAAACTAACCTTTTTAGAGTACATATTCATATTTTTCTTCATCAATAACATCTTCAGCATCTAGTGGATTGTCAACAAAGGCCACATTTGCTTCTTTTGGATGATCTTTGAGTTTTCCTTTGAGAACATCATTAGCTCAAACCCGACAATTCCAGGTTGTATGACCGCTTTTCTTACAATAATAACAATCAACTTGCCTGATTTTATGTTATTATTTCTCATACGGGAGTATAGTGCACTTTCATGTGAAGAATTACCTTTTATTTCTTCATATAACTATTGATAGGTTGTCACTAGTGTGTAACTCAATGAAGTTTGTATAACCTATGTTTGGTACAGACAATCATAAGCACTCTTGGGTGGCTAAATAATTTGCATGACACAAATTCTCAAGTGTCTAGCTAAGCCCCTTCTACTTCTAATCAGACATGTTTGTTAATTGGTAAAGAATAATGTATTTTCCATTATCAATGCATCTTGTATCCATGACACATAATGAGTATGAACCCTTGAGGTGATGTGAATTGAGGCATTCTTTCGTAAAAAGAAAAGTTTTTGAAAGTTCAATTTTTTGGGTCATTACAAAAAATATTTAAATGAGATCGAGGACGTCTCAACAGACCTGATACGTCCCCTAAAAAAGAGGGATCTTTTGGGGACATCCTTGTAACACCTCTGACGATGTCCCCATTTGTTTTTGTTTTTAGTTACAAGGGGCAAGGGGCAGGCATAGTTCCCTCACGTAACACTCGTCTTTACCTCATCTCTCCAGTATAGATGCCCTATACAACTTTATGTTTGGCAAGGCACAATCCCGTTGCAATTGGATTTCATGCCCCACTTCATTCTTTGGAAGCAAACTCTTAAGAGGATGAAATACTTTTTGGAAGCTTTGCAAAATGTCTTCCAATTACTGTCTTTTCTTTCTTGTGCAACTATCTTAAGAAGTTTCCACCACAAGTGGTCCCCCTTCTTCCTTTATTTCAACATGAGCAACACAAACTTCTTAATTGCATTATTAACTTATTCATTCGATTAGCTTAAACAAAAGAAATATTTATGTACAAATGAGTGAGGTATGACCTTCCATCCATGATAAACTTTCATTAGTTCTTTCTTCTCGCGTAGATGGCATCCCTGTCACACAAATGAGGACTACCCAACAACAATTTATTTATGCCATTCACCTAATCATGAAAATTCTTGCCAATAGAAAGCTTCAAATTACATTGCTTATCAACTTGCAAGGAAGTATCGATTTTGAATCCAGCCAACGGATAGGATTGGGAGTGCTCTATTGTCTCCAAACTGGGTTTTTGCACATTATTTTCAGAAACAAATTCTTAACTGGCATCGATGAGAGATTTTAGCTTGGAGTCTTTGATTAGCTTCTTATTGAGGAAGGGCCTCCCCTTTCATACACAAGATTGTCTTCTTCTTATTTCTTGTGTTTGCTCCTTGGCAAATTTGTATACCAGTTTTTATCCTCCCCAATGGGAATCACTATCACCTCTTATTCTTCAACATTGGCTATCATAGTCCTCTTGGAATGATTTTGCATCATCTTATTTGTAGGACAAGGATTAGGATGAAACTTCCATCAAGTTTCTTTCATTTGATAATAACCCACTGTTCCCAAAGCTTATCGGATCCTTGCATACATGGGCAGAATAAGAATGCCTCTTATCCTTGCTTTTGGAATTTTGCTTACCTTGATGGGGCTTAATAAATGGTCGGTCTTCCTTGGATTGGGAGCTTGATGACTCATTCTTGATGTCCATGTCTCTGTAGGTTGCCTTCAAATATGCATCAACAACCTTGTCTCTAGAAGATAAGACTCGTCTCCATGTGTGGATACACAGCCCTCTCAAGTACTTTGCCAATAATTCAGGGTTTCGTGTGGAGATGCCCATCGCGATGGTGCGCTCATTTTACTTTCCAACTAAGTTGTAAGAATGTGCTAGACTAGAATGTGTATCCATCATTTGTGGTTGGGATTGAAGCACTCTAACCATGTTTTGCTCCAATCTCTCAAGTCTTTCTACATAGGGATCTCCAAATTCTTCTACCGCTACTCTTTTGCTGGTCTCCAACCTCTTCAATAAATTTCTCCTTGTAACTCTTCAAATTCTCCCTAACGTTGGCTTTGCCTTTATTTTTGAGTGGCATATACTCGCTGTCTTTCTCCCACAAGCAGGAACAACCTCTGATACAAAATATAATCTGTGAAACGAAATCAAGATTGCTAGAAACTACTACAAGAATTATGTTTAGAAGTGTGAAAAACATCAACTTCCTTCCGAATCACATGAATTGTACAAAACATAAAAAATAATACATTACCAAAACACCATTCACACATGAACACCCAGCTTTACCCTAGAAAAACTTTGTCAGAGAACTTCAGAACAGAAACAGGGCCCAATGGCTTTGATTGAGCTTAAATATGCAAGATACAATAGGGATGTGGCTCTTGAATGAGCAAGAACAGGCAAAATCCACTTGGAACTCATACTGCTCTGCACTTGTTTCTCTAAAATTCTCCTCCATGATCTGCTGTTGAGTACAACGAATTGCCTCTAATTGAAGATTTGGACGAGAAAGAGGACAATCACAAGGTCTTTCCTATTCACCTTCTTGGTAAATGCTAGTTAAGCTGAACCATCGCATCATACAAGACAAAACAGCTGTTCATATGCTCTTGTATGCACATGCCTGTAGAATTATATACAAGATATTTACAATATATATGTTTTTTGCAATATTCACATGGATCCTACTAGATCATATCTTCTCTCCTCAAATTACCTACATTATTGTAATTATTGGTATGTAAACATATCTCAGCTCCCTGAAGCATGACTGACAACATATAGGTTAGATTAATTGACGTGGATCTGGCATGCCTAGTTCACTGTCAGTTTGTATGTGCCTTAGCCTTATGCAGCTAGGACACATCTATCTATTTGACCTATGCCACCAAAATTGATGTGCACATCATCAATTATTCAATTTTGCTGGCCATCTTCCTTTATGTTTTTGTGGGTTTAAGCATATTCTGTTTGGTTTGCTGCTGTGTGTAGTCATGTTCATATCACTCGGCTGTCAGGTTCATGTTCTTAGCAGAAGCAACAAAGCTCTCAAGGCACTAAACAAGCATCTCATTGTTTCAGCATTTCTATCTTTATGGATTACAGATGGCCATTGGAGAACTAGAACTGAATGATCTGTAAGCAGATAAACCAATATATTTGCTTTCAATAGCCTCTTGGAGGCACCTTCACTCTTCTAGCACTTTATTCCTGGAAAGTGTGATTCGCATATATTTACTTTCCCAAAAATAGTTTAATAAAAGTTGTGTTACATAGAAAACAGACATAAAAAAATAATGATTTATCTCCGCTCAATATTCAACTTTTCTATCCATATGAGTTTCGATGTCTGCCATATATAACTACACTCTAGCCAAGAGTAACCAGCAAAAGTCCTCTTGTTTGATTTGGGGCCATCCTTTAGATAAACTAACAATGTCAGTCCAAAAGGAGATAAGGAAGTTCAATAGATTAAGACCTCAATTTGCCACAGGTATTTACCAGTAAATAATCTTATAAGTTAGCTAACTTGTTTCCTGTCTCAAATTACGAACAACTGAATAGACATGTGCAGACAAAATATAACCAAAAGCAAGAAATTATTTGAAGAGAAGGTTTTCAGAGTCCATTCAATTAAGAATCAAGCTTTTGGAAAAAAAACTGTGTACCAATTCTTTTGATCCAAATAGAGTAGTAATAGTAAGACATTTCGAACCACACTCCGTGTTCTATCATCAAGCTGTGGAAAATTGTGCATGGGTTGCAGAGTTCAGCACATCAAAAAGATTGTTACACGGTTTTTCCAAAAACTTGTTCTTAAACAAGAAATTATATTATTCCCTACAATTAAATAAACGATTAACAAGATGGGTAAGAAACAAGACATGGTAGACGATCAATCCAATGTACCTACAACATCTCCGATGTATCTATCCGAATTCCAATTAGATCAAGCCAAAATTGTAGTTTATACCACAAAGGTTCTACATCACATCTATTTGTGGATAAGTTTAAACATAACAATGACATGTAGAATAAGTTCCCTCTGAGACATTGCAATAGGAACATTTAAACACCACTCAAATCTCTTTCAATTTCAAATTTCATGGCTTGAAGATCAAGGGTTTGAACATTTCACCTTAAGAAACATGATAAAATGTGACCAATGCTTGTAATTTATCATGCAAGCTAAGTCAAAATATAAAATATATAACACGAGATTCATTTAAATGTTATCCTAGGAGACTTGTGAGATAGCATATAGCAAATTAAATGACTGCAAATCAATTATTATGTGTTCATCTTTTGGTTCAGTATAAACATAAAAAAGCATCTGAAGCAAGAAAACAAAATCTGTTGTGCTCATTACACAACATTATATTTTCTAGTTTTATTGGGTTTTGGGCAAATCCTAATTTTGTTAATTTTGTGGCATGAGAAAGGCCATGTCCCTCTCCCTCTCCCCTTGCCCTCTTTCCCCCTTTCACAAGCATGCAAATAGCCCCTCTTGGGCTTTTGCAACCTTTTGTAGAACTTCCTAAGGATTTTCACGGTTAGGATTAGGGTTTCTTAGATGGAGGACTAGGATTAGAAGGATCCAATATTTGAGATTGGATCCTGCCCTTTTTGGAGGGAAATAACTCTTTGAATTTATGTCATATTGAGTCTTTTCTTAAAATTGCGTTATTTCAATGTTCTGATTTAATTTTGGGGAATCATGGGAGTTGAAAGCCCCTTAAGTGACATCCCTATTGAAGTGTTATGCTATAACTTAAAAGTTCCCTTCCATTTTTTGGACCTTCTCACTTAAGTGAATGTTAAAACATAAAGCATTCAGGAGGATTTTGCTAGACCTTGTAAATGGTAACCTTGTGACATTGTGCTATGTGTGAACCCCTTGCCACCTAGATTAGGCGTAAATCTGAGCAACTTGAGAGTTGTACAAATGCACTTGTCAGTCGTTTAGTACCTTAGACTCAAGTGTTGTTATTTCTGAAACGAGTATGTGTTTAAATTATGGGCATTACAATGGACAAGTGACTGCATCTTCTTTATATCTAGGACCAACAATTGTGCACAAACATAGAATCAATGTAATTCTTACCAACACCTCCAGCAATGAAGTGAGTCCAATGACCTTCAAGAGCGGGATTGTTTTTCTCTAACCATTTCTTAGTGGACTCTATTACACCAAAATAGGTTGCCCCGGTCGCCAATGATCCAGTTAATGCTGGAGTTATTCCTCTATAAAAACCTGCGCAAAATTGAAATTAGCATTTGTTTAAAATGAGCATAGAAAATATAGACAAGTAACATGTGTGCCTAAACACAAAAAAAAATTATAGAGTGAATGAACTGTTTTTCTATGAAGCTTGTATTTTGTCATATCATCATTATTTAAGAGATTGTAGGTAGTCTTGTTTGGTAGATAATTAATTAGAGTAGTGACTACCACTCTCAATGTGGCCTGCATGTGACTTGTGTGAGAAACTGCTAGTACATGCACTGTACCTAGTCAACCCAGTTGTGTAGCTCACTCGAGTGAGAACATACACTTTGTTATAAATAAGGGTTTACCTATATGTAAGCATCCATTTTAACATTTATACAGGTTTTTTGTTTATCGTATCTAGTAAAGGAATAATGTTTTCTCCCGCTTAGGGCTTGCAGGTGTGAGAGCAGTCTAGCCTTGGGTGTGTGCGTGCGCATGCATAGTTTTATTGTTGGCCCTTTTGGGGTTGTCGGAGATGGTGTAGGAGAAGATTTCTCATTTACATGGAAGAAGTGGGATTGTGCATTGCAGAAAGAATATCTTTTTACCGGAGCATCAGATTGAAGAAAAACATTTTCTGTGGAAAGTAAACTCAGATGCTTCTAGTGAGTGCTTCGCAATAATGTTTGGAGTAATATGAAGGGAGCCATGGGCACCACAAGAAGTTGTTCTAGATCAGTCTGAAAACACTGCAAACTCTGGTACTCAATCTTTTGTCAAACATTGATTCACAATCAAGTAACCCATCGAGGTGCTGCTTTCTTATTTGAAAGTGAACTCCATACATGTTGAAATGAATTGTGTCTCATAATTTTGTATGAAATATTGAAACAGAACATCATTCTCAAATTGGTATGTTTTAATCCTCAAAAACCCTTTTTGGTAGAAAGACAAAAGGCTAATAACTTCAGTTTAAAGCCAAGCAAATCAAGTATCACTTTTTGCATTTTGAGGAAGAAGTCTGGATCTGATTTCCTCAAACAAATAGCTTCATATTTACATTAGACAATAAAAATTTATTCAATCATCAAACCCTAGCTTAGAAAAAATGTTAACATAAAAGAGTAAGTCACAACAAGATATAAAAGAAATGTTGGGGCTAATGTTGAACACATTTCATCGCGCATTTGATAAAGTGTTACAAATTGGAATATAGAGAAGAAATAGATGCATGTGTATAGATCTAGTAGGATGTTTGCATAGAACAGTACGAAGACTTCCTCCACATAAATGAGGATAACTTGTTCGAATTTCTATTTACTCCATTCATTGACACAAATAATAAATTTGTACCCATCACTGACGATTACCTTCTCTTTATAGATGAATCTCATAAGGAGGAGGATGCTCAAGAAGTGAATAAGATCCTCCAACGTTTCTCTATAATGAATATCCTCTTCTCCACAAATGAATTTTCCAATGAGAAGAATGGATTGGTGGAAAAGGTTCAGAAGGAAGAGATTATTGAAGATAACCAAAAACCTGCAGTATAAATATTAGTCTTCATCTCAAATATTATCTTTTACAAGGTTTTGTTTTAGCAAAATCTGATGGTATCTTCTAGTACTTGGACCCACTTCACAAATTGTTGGAAAAATGTTCTCTCCATCACCACAACTCACCTTGCATATCTATGTGAAGTTCTTGATAAAATGTTCACTCCATCACCACAACTCGCCTTGCATATCCATGTGGATGACATCTTTAGTCAAGTTTGAAGGTAGTTAATAATGTCTTGGAGCCATAAGCAGATGCATATGATATCTTTGAGCATCTAAAATGAAAGTACAATTGATGATTTAATATATAGTTAAAAAAAATCATTATCAAATCCCCTATACATTTCAAGTAGGTGCATGTTGTCATCTCCAACCAACAAACAAAGAAGCGGAAGAAAAATATGATTCATGGTAGAGCTTTCATTTGGTTCTCAGAATTTGGGGACAAAGTTTCCCAAATAGCAAAAGCATGGTGTGTGCTTAAACACAACAATATTGTTATATCACATGTTCCTAGATCTTTTTCTTCGAAAGGCTATTCTCAACTGTAGATTCTTAAAGGGGATCTACAGAGCTATGAAGTTGATCACTTCATTCTTTCAGCCCCCTGCAAGAAATGGAAGAATTAAGCGCCCCTTACATACAACCGGTTCACACATGGAGGGAGACAAATCAATGAGACAACATTCCTCTTTGCATATCACTACTAGAGTACCCCAACCCACGCACATCATTACAGGCATAGTAGATCTGCTTTGGTTCAGTGTTAAGGGCCTTCACCTTATTTACAACCTTAATCATGAAGACAAATGCACATTACTAGTTTTTCTTTGTAACTTTTGGTTCTCATCCTAAAAGTGTCAATTTCCTGCCATGAGCAACTGGTGTTAGTTATGGGTCACTGAAAGCATTTCTTCACCTTGGCATTGATCAAAGATATTTTGTTAGAAGGAGACATATCTGGTATTCTGAGACGAATCCACTCCTTCAATCTATCGATGTCTCTATTGATCGGCTTCCTCCATTCAAGTATTCCTTAGATGCCCCTTGACTTTTTCCATCGAAGGAGGTCATCAATAAAGTTGTCAAAGATTATATTTACCAGCAAAGTATTCATGTTGCTTGAACATCTCCTCCACCACTGTGCCACCCAAAGGTGGATTTCTATGTTGAACATTTCTTAAAGATTGTCGATAGCATCATCATTCAACTTGATTGTTTCAAGCATCATTAGTCACATGGCTTGACGCTACATACTGGTCATCTAAGGTGTGCTCCCACTAGTTACACATTGAGATTAACCATCATAGTTCACGAGTTGAAAGGATCTGCCATCTTTTCCCTTTCCAGAAGGTTGAGAATGAGGAACACTTTTTGGTATCTATATGCTACGAATTCGGGAGAGGTACACCAATTTCTATACCCTAAGTCTCAAGGAGTTGTTTATCCACATTCTTTAAATAGCCTAATCACATGTTCCTAGATATTTTTTCTTCAGAGGTTATTCTCAAACGTAAATCCTTATAAGGGACCACTAGATTTATCAAGTTGATTACTTCCTTCTTTCATCCCACTGCAAGCATTAGAAGAATTAAGCACCAGCTAGATACAATTGATTCATGCATAGAGGGAGGTAGATCGGTGAGAGGACATTCCTCTTTACGTATCACTATTAGTATGCCCCAACTTGATCAACATCATTCCAGATAGAGTGGACCTGCTTTGTTTCGATGTTGAAGGCCTTCCCCTTATCTGCAACCTTAGTCATGAATATGTTCATCAACCTTGGATGTTAAGAGGGGCTCTAGAATACTTGGCTTCCTACTGTGATTGTCCAACCTTGCCGCCTTAGTCAAGGCATTCCCCTATGAGCATTATGAGATCTTGCTTGGGCTCTTTCACAATGATAGATGGCAATGTTGTTGGTGCTTTTGGTATGAGCCTTAGTGCAAACATGTAATCAAGTTATTTGGATAGATAAGTAGAATAACAGCAATAAAACACTAAATGATGGAAATAAGGGTAGAACATTCAAGTATATATGACGTATCCCTTTAAGGGGGCAACCTCAACAACCTTACAATAAGAACCAACAACCTTACAATATGACGATTAACTGCTAATTACTACCTCCTATAGATACCCTACTTATGTTATGGAAACCACCGAGGCCGACCCTACAACTAATATGAAGCACTAGAAATGATTATATAACTTGACTAGAGATTATGCTAGCCACAAGTCGGTCACACATATCCTAATACACACTAAGGGCGTAGCATTCCCCATCTTCAAAATAGTGTTGTCATCAATGTTGATCATCTATGGATGCTTTTGGATGAATTCTTCATCCTCCCATGTCGCATTTTGTCTTGACATCTTCTTCCGCTTGGTGATCACCCTTGTCTACCTCCTCTTGAATTGAGTCTAGATAGTCTCTTTTGGTTCCAAGATGATTCTTCCTTCTTCATTAAGCTATGGTAACTGTGTCTGGATGAGAATCTTTTGGATAAAACTAGAAACATGAAATATTGGGCATATTTTTGTTGATTGAGGCAACTCCCATTAGTGTTGAGTGTGTTCCTCAATTGCTTGAATTTATGGTTGTACCTTCAAGAAGGAGAATGTGTTTGGCAACTGGTAACTAGAAAATACCCTGGATGGAACCTTTTGGAAGAAGTGTCTCTTATAAGTCACATATCCTCAACCACTACTGAATACTTTTTCACCCCTTTGAAATGGTGTGGTGATAATTGCATTGTTGACAACTTTCTTCCTATGAAAAGAATTGATCCCTATTTCAGAATCATTTGCATTCAATAAATGAACAATTCCTGGAGCTTCATCTCGATCATACCCAAGATTGTGAGTTATAGAACTCCCAATAAAATATTAACTCCTCCCAATGGCAAACACAGGGTTGTTCAACAAGTAGGCCCCCTTCGTGAGTTTAAGATTATGGCATTTTCTTGAACACAACATAACTCCCATTTGCAACCATGACCTGAAATTTTGGTGCCTGATAAACACAGTTGTTCAAGCGTGAGGCCAACTTACAATTGACAAAATTGTGAGCACATCTCGAGCCAATCAATATGGTCAACAAATTTTTCAAGAAACCCCTACGTTGGGAAGAAAGAAAGAAACTATATTAATGTCCACAAATGACCAAAAGTAGGTCAGTGGGATTGAAGGAGAGTTTGTGGGGTGTTAACACCTAAAAGCACATGGCAAGCGATGGTAAGGTTTCTCTTGACTCAAGCTCCTCAACAACCACAAGTAAGCCCCTGTAGTGAGTTTAAGATTATGGCATTTTCGTGAACACAACATAACTCCCATCTGCAACCATGACCTCAAAAATTGGTGCTGGAAATATACATTTGTTCAAGTGTGAGGCCAACTTATCATTAACAAAATTGTGAGTACACCCCGATCCAATCAATACGGTCAACATTTTTTTCAAGAAACCCACTACGTTGAGAAGAATGAAAGAAAGAAGAAAATTATATTAACGTCCACAAATGACCAAAAGTAGGTCAATGGGACTGAAGGAGATTTTGTGGGGTGTTAACACCTAAAAGCGCATCAAAAGAGATGGTTGGCTTTCTCTTGAATCAAGCTCCTCAACAACCACTACTGTTTTTTCTTCATTCTTCTCCTTCATTAATGCCCTCAATGTAGAACAACTCTTTAGGACATCTATGTCCTCAACTGTATTTGTTGTCACAATTAAAACATAACCGTTTTGCCACCTCTTCAATTTCTTGATGTGTTAACCTAGTAGGTTGCAGGAATGACAGTGCAAGGGAGCTATTATCTTTTATGCTAGTAAATGTGTGTGCATTGGTGTTGATCATTTCTCTTTCCTCTATCCTTCGTGCAAAGACAATGGACTGAGATACTGAACTTGGATTAACCATCGAGTCGGTTGTAATCCTTGAGCCACATAGAAACAAGTCATTCAAGATTTCTTTTGTGATGTTCTCTACACGCAGCAACAACTATTGCTTAATATTATCCTCGACAGGACTTGTTGGTCATAGTTCGACTAATTGGGTAAAGAAATTCTTTGTCAAATTGTAGTGATTGTCCATCTGCAATTCATATACAAATATTGACCAAGTAAAAAAATGGCCCTTCTTTTGAGCACACAACCATCTATACCAAATGAATTGCTCATGTTCCAAGTATAAGGATGCCATGACCACCTTTTATGTACATGGTGTTTGATGTAGCTCAAATAAACTCTCAATTTGGTTGATCCATGCGATAAGATCCTTCCCATTCAACTTGTGCATTTCTACTTTTGGTAGCATTTTTTGAGCAATTGAATTGGAGCAAGGTGTGGCCTGAGGCTACACCACATTTAGACTTGAATTGTTCTGGTTGGGAGATCTAATATGGCTAGGTTGAGAATTGGCCACAAGTGGCAAATTTTTAGGATTAATTTGTAATATAAATGTTTCTAATTGTGCCTTGATGTTGCTTCGATCTCCTTTCATTACACTCATATCTCCTCGGAATGTGCTCGATTCTCCTTTCACTATGCTCACATCTCCTTATGATGTGCTCAATAATCCATTGATGTTGTTCACATGTACCTTAATGGCCATATTAGACTATATGTTTTTCACATTATACTCAAGTTGGCAATTTTTTTCTAATTAAGTTTTATAAGGTGATGCAAGATCACATGTTGTATAATGGATAGGTGATATCCACTTGGTTTTGAACAATGCAACTAAATTCATAGTAAAGGATGTTAGCTATGTCCCTCAAAGAATAAATCTATCTTATCTATTAGTATATTAAGTGAAAATCCTAACAATTCAATGAAATTTTGAAGAAGTGTATTGAGTCGGATGTAAAATAGGACAAGGTAGTAGCCATGGTCAATTGGCAAGGTGGCTCCTAAAGACTTGTAGACCTTGATGTAGTCAATTTACATGCATTAGTAGTGGAGGGTAATACCACCGTTTTTTGGCATGATAGATTTACATACACCTGGATGTGACTGAGACAGTTGTGGGACATCATCGTGACTTGACAGACTCAAGGTTTCACAATACGCACTTTTAGTTGATAACAGGAGTAATTCTTCTATCTAGAAAAGAAGACCTTTTCTAATGAGCAAGAAGGTGTTTGAGCATCTTGAGGTTGATTCCATTCAAAAAGGAGACATCTTTGTCACGGAGGTGAATCTTGAAGTCAAGAGTAAGGTGATGATCTTCATAACCTAACTGCGACCTTGTGTTCAAAGAGGATCATCATGTTTGCAAGAACAGGCAATCATCTCAATTCACATGGTGCAAGTCACATAATAGTGTTTTTGAGCACTTATTCAATGCTTTGGAGTGTTTCAACATCTCACAGAAGAAGGAGATTGTAACCACCGTGTTTCAATCCAACAAAAGTCAAAGGCAAAGAATTTCATTCAGGGCGCGTTTCCTCAAAGTCCATCGGAAGCAAATTCTTCATTAACAAAGGCTTCCCTGTCTCCGGATTTTCACTTCTCTCTCCCATTCCCTCTCTCTCTAACGTTCTCTTTCTTTATTGGGAATGTACTTTTTCACTCTTTTGTGTTATTCACTTAAGCGACTTAATGTTGTATTGTAAAAGTCCCTTTTCAAAAGCAAGTAAAGGACTTAATTTCATTCCTAAGGAATTTGAAAGGTCACAAATGGTGGTGAGATGAAAATTCGCATGGGGGGAGAGGAAGAGACATTTTGTAAGGTATAAATTGGAATGGCCTCTCGATTCGAAAGGGGTTGGCATTTGTTGATTGTTGTTAGTTGTTGTCCTTTGTATCACCACTACTACAAGCAATAAGCTATTTTCTTCTATCTCCTTGCTTATGTTCTTCTACTCTCTACTTTCCAACTTTGCAAGCATTGTAATCTTGAACAACCAAGAAGGAACTTTGTGCCTTTAATTAATGACTCCCTAGAACTTTGTGTCTCTAATTTATTAGTCTTGTTATTGCTTACATGGTTGATTTCTTCGTATTGAATGTGGACCTACAACATTTAATATTGGTGAGAATCTACAAGTGCCTACTCTCAATCTTAACCCCCTCTCTCTATTTTCCACTTCCCTTACCTCTTTCTAAGCAAATTCCTCCCTTGTACACTGTACAAGTAGTTTGCCACCGGTTTAATGGAGTATTCCTGTGTGATCCTCGACCTAACGACCACCCACAGTTTCATTTAGTCCTTGCATTCAATAAATGGGAGTCTCCCCATACCCAAGAATGAGGGACCTAACCCCGTGACCGTTGGTGAAAACCACTAATATGTCCTGCAACAAATTATTTCACCAACACGTGCATAGCATTAGAATTGATCCACTCGTTATAGGCCTTACTCTTGAGCAATAAGGTATCACTTGGTTTTGTAAAATACCTATTGCATGCATCAAGTCAATGACCTCATGCGCAGGTAAGATATATGTATGAATAGGTTCATTAAGAGGTAGAAACTCATTGTTTATTGCAGCCATGGGAACACTATTCCACCTAGGGGAAAGTGGTATAGGGATGTCGTCACTAGTAGCCTTAGGAGGTATTGATAATCATAGGGGGATGAACATTAGAGTCATGACATAAAGATTGATTATCACAAAAAGAATTGAAAGAAGCATCATCACAAGAATCATATACATCACTTGTATTTGTAATCACATCCAGAGAAGGAAGGAAACATGCTTCTTATTTTCTATTTCTTTTTTTCCCTTCTTTCTTTTGTTTATTTTCTATTTCAAGAGGAGATAGAGGAGCATCACAATTATTAGTGTTGTTTGCTATTGTAATAGGAGGAGGAGAATTACAAACAATTATTGCATTTTCAATTTCAAGAGAAGAGGGAGAGACAACACCGTCATTTCTTTTCTTTTGCATTTTAAGAGGAGAGATAAGACAATCATTGGTTTCTTTTGCATTTCAAGAGGAGAGATAACACAATCATCCGCTTCCTTTTGCATTTCAAGATAAGAAAGTCAAATAACACAACCATTTGCTTCATTTTGCATTTCAAGAGACGAATAGATAACACAATCATTTGCTTCCTTTTGTATTTCAAGAGAAAGACAGATAGCACAATCATTTTCTGCCTTTTGCATTTCAAGAGGAGGGATAACACAATTATTAGCTTCCTTTTGCATTTCAAGAGAAGGAGAAATAACACAATCATTTGCTTTAAGTTGTGTGTGAAGAGAAGAAAAGAGGGTTGCATCAAGAGGCTGTGAGGTTTGCTTTAAGATAAGCCTAAAAGTGAGAGAGGGAATAATTAGAGTTAAAGAGGCTCCATTGTCACTATAGTGATCAATCTCATAAGCATTAGCATCATGGTGGTTATATTCCTCATCTCTATCATCATCACTAGGTGTGTACTAATGGTAATCAATACTAAAGGGAATTGTATGGGTTGAGTATGGATGATAATGATTAGATAAATAGCTATTACGTGGGCATTGTTGGTCCTTATCCACTTGGTAATTGTAGCTATAAGGTATTGTACAAGTAGGGGGAGGCTTGACTACCTCTTTCTCATTCTAAATTTCATCGTAATAATCAACGCTACAATCATTACCATCACATTGTTTGTCATAAATATAGATAATATTGTAATTATCCACACTTGTTTGCTCATTAATGTTGTTACACGAGAAAGGCAACGCATGAGTTGAAAAGGGTGCTTTGGAATATGGATCTGAACATGAGGGCCTAAGAAGAAAGTTAATTGGATGTTTGGGAGTAGAAGTATCTAGGGAAACCATATTACTAGGTCCTTGGAGACCTAAATCCATATTAATCCTAGAAATGGCAAAAAATGTGATAGATAAGAACAAACTAAGGGTGGGAAACATGTAGGGCCAAATCCTAAGTGTAGAAAGCGGGCAAGATCAATAAGTGGGTTCATCAAATGTTAAAACCCAAATCAAAGTGGAATTACTCTATTTAGGATTGAAACATAGAATATACAACTATACAAGCAGATTTACAGTAATATACAAAAACCGGAAACTAGTGTTGTGGTTTACAAGCACTCAAGACATTCAAAGAGATAGACAATTAGGGCTAGAGTGTTCACTTAAGTTGAAAAGGGTGCTGGAAGATGGATCCCAACATGATGGCCTAAGAAGAAAGCCAATTGGATGTTCAGGGGTAGAAGTATCTACGGAAACCATATTTTACTAGGTCCTTGGAGACCTAAATCCATATTAATCCTAGAAATGGCAAAAAATGTGATAGATAAGAACAAACTAAGGGTGGGAAACATGTAGGGCCAAATCCTAAGTGTAGAAAGTGGGTAAGATCAATAAGTGGGTTCACCAAATGTTAAAACCCAAATCAAAGTGGAATTACTCTATTTAGGATTGAAACATAGAATATACAACTATACAAGCAGATTTACAGTAATATACAAAAACCGGAAACTAGTGTTGTGGTTTACAAGCACTCAAGACATTCAAAGAGATAGACAATTAGGGCTAGAGTGTTCACTTAAGTTGAAAAGGGTGCTGGAAGATGGATCCCAACTGAGCCTAAGAAGAAAGCCAATTGGATGTTCAGGGGTAGAAGTATCTACGGAAACCATATTTTACTAGGTCCTTGGAGACCTAAATCCATATTAATCCTAGAAATGGCAAAAAATGTGATAGATAAGAACAAACTAAGGGTGGGAAACATGTAGGGCCAAATCCTAAGTGTAGAAAGCGGGCAAGATCAATAAGTGGGTTCATCAAATGTTAAAACCCAAATCAAAGTGGAATTACTCTATTTAGGATTGAAACATAGAATATACAACTATACAAGCAGATTTACAGTAATATACAAAAACCGGAAACTAGTGTTGTGGTTTACAAGCACTCAAGACATTCAAAGAGATAGACAATTAGGGCTAGAGTGTTCACTTAAGTTGAAAAGGGTGCTTGGAAGATGGATCCCAACATGAGGGCCTAAGAAGAAAGCCAATTGGATGTTCAGGGGTAGAAGTATCTACGGAAACCATATTGTTAGGTCCTTGGAGATCTAGATCCATATTAATCCCAGAAATGGTAAAAAATGTGATAGATAAGAACAAACTAAGGGTGGGAAACATGTAGGGCCAAATCCTAAGTGTAGAAAGTGGGTAAGATCAATAAGTGGGTTCACCAAATGTTAAAACCCAAATCAAAGTGGAATTACTCTATTTAGGATTGAAACATAGAATATACAATTATACGAGCAGATTTATAGTAATATACAAAAACCGGAAACTAGTGTTATGGTTTGCAAGCACTCTAGACATTCAAGGAGATAGACAATCCAGGCTAGGGTGTTCACTTAGCTTTTCTACTGCTCTGTGAGCTGATCTGAATCTGGAATTGGATCAAACAAACTGTGATAGGGCTGAATGTTCTTTGTCTCTTAAACGGATCTTTGGATCCTCACCAAACACTAGCATCGCATCTAGACATTAGCGTGTGACACTTTTGTCTTGTTTCATGCTAGTGTCTAGCACTACTCTGCACTTCTACTTTGTTTTGGGTGGTGTCATTTGTCCTTAGACGCTTCCTACACTTTCACATCTTTCAAAACCCTCACACATGCGCCTGTAGTGATCAAAATCCTAATTTCCTGCACCAATACTAAGATATACATTAGAATACAAAAAAGGGTTAACATGATTGATTTGGACTGCACTTGGTGGCCAACACCCTTTTTTATTCTGACTAAGCACTCTAGTACATTGCCCCAATGAGGGGCTCAAACTCCATGTAGTTCTCCTAATGCTCGTGCAAGAGTGAATCCAAGTCTAGATTGCCCTCCCCTATGTTTGCCCTTGTGTTTGACACAATAGCGAACTAGCTAGATATACTTCAAATGAAAAACCCTCTTGAATGCAGAATAGAATGATTGTAGATTGTTATTTGCTAAAGGATCGCCCTTGTAGTGCCTTTTGGGGTAGTGATTATGATGAATACTTTATGGTGCTTGATCCATTAGACCTCCTAAGAATCTTGTATATATAGGAGCCTCTTACTTTGAAATTAGGACTAAATGGTGTGTAAAGCCAAAACATGGCCCAATAAACACATGATGACAGTAACAAATGAACCAAATAGTCAAAACAACTGACATTAAGCCTTGGACACTACCACGCACTTTTGGACAGTATCATATGACAGTCGTGTCCAAGTTGACACTACTATCCCTAGGCCCACAATGAACAATGTCTTTGAGCATAGGCAGAGATCTCTGTGACCTAATGAGACCAAGTGTCATGAAGTACAACAAGACATCAAACATTGACAAACAAGCCATACAATGGAGACAAGACCACAAGCCACTAAATCACTAATTTCGTTGTCTACAGCTTTCATACATATCAAATTGCTAAAAGAATATTATGTAATAATGCTTGTGCCAATTTTAGATGCCTACGAAGACCAAAATTCAAACATACTTGCCTAGTCACATAGAACTTTGGTTATGGGGCCCTTTTTAATACACATTAGAGGGTGAAACATTTGATGAGTCACTCATCTTTTTACACGTCAAGTGGTACTTCATGTGGTCGTAGATTCCCATCCGTTACTCCTTTCACACTTCACTTGACCTCACACCCCTTACACATGAAATTAACTTGTCCTGCCTTGTCCATTTGGATGGTTATCATACAACTTGTTTACTTATACAACCACCACTTGTGTTGCATGTTTCATACCTTCCTAGCATTTAAATCCAATTTTACCTTCGATTCCTACAGATGTTTTCCTTAAATATATCACACGGAGTGCTAGATTAATTGTGTTCCATATGGATAAGGCAACCTATTTTCATCCTAGGTGATGGTGCATAATGGTTTGAGTTTCTTGGTGGCTTAATGAGCTTGTTAGTTGAATGGAGAACATGTTTGGAAAGTTTTTAGGCACTCACATGAGTTTTAGAGTGCAGATATAGGGGTAAGACTCAGTTACAAGTGCTCATCTAGACCTAGTCTAGGTACTTAGAGGCATGATGATGAGTTGCAGAGCCATGAGATCTCATAGAGACATGAAGTTATATCATAATTTTTTCCCCAGTTATGTTAGGGCATTTTAGAGATGTTTCATGATGAGTTATAGTGTTGATTCAGTTGACCCTATCCTAAACCATGTAAAACCCCAAGGGATAGTCATGTAAATGAGATGAGTTGAGAAGGTGGAGACATATTTGAGATATGATGATTATTGGAGATGGTGCATAGGGGTTTCATTGAGGTTTAAGAAAAATTTAGACTCATTCTGAAGTATATTTTGCAAGTTATGTTGTTTTTGGTGAAATGGGGTCAAGAAGAAGGTCATTTCTAGCTTGAATTGCACCTTCTGATACTCACTATGAATTTTGTGATTTTCATGTGAAATTTTGTATTTCAGGGATTATTTTTCATTTAGTTATGAAGTTTTAACAATAATAATGGATTAGATTCATCATCAGGTTTTTTATGAATGCATGTTAAGAAGGTAAACAAATTTTTATATGCTTGAAACCCTAGCTCAAAAGTGGTAGGAGAGATATTGATCATAATTCTCATAATTGATTGGTTGTGATAGAATGATTATTTTATGATGTAGAGTACTCTTCCAGGTTTCTCAAAAGGTATGGTAGAGCATGTGGTGATGAGTGGACCCCACCTAAAAACATAATTTTCTGAAGAATTCCAATTTGAGGCATGGTTGTCCAAAGGAGTTGAAAAATAAATTGACATTGTTTTTATTATGGAATTAGTTCTCGATACTCATGATGATTTAAGATAATGGTGGTTCTTCTAAATGGAATAGTGTGCCCTATTTATGAAGACTAGTCATAAGGTAGTTTTGGGGCAGTTTTAAGCAATTTTAGAGATGGACTTGGTTGAAGGCCTTCCATATGGAATATGAAGGAAATGTAAGATGTTATGGAAATTAAAATTAGAGGGATTTCCAATGGTATATGGTTTTTCCTTGATGATGAGGGTTGGTGGGTCATCTAGCTTGACTTTTGAAGAAGAAGGTTTCTTTTTTCTCAAGAAAGGATTACTTTTGTTTGAAGATGGAGCTAGAAGATTCATGAGATGAATGATTTTGATGCTTGATATAGGTGGTTAAGAGTTAAGAGGGAAAATTTATGTTCTTATTTAATTCCTTTAGAGGTATTGGAAGTAATTGAAAGGGTACAAACCAGTTGAGTTTGTAAAATTGATTTCTGGGAAGCTCAAATTGGTGAATAGGAAAATTTGTGTGGTTTTCACAAAAGGATGTTTCATGAGCTATATCATGCATGGATGTGATTTACATGTCCACTAGATTCTAATGAGTGTTTACATTCCATAGTTGATGGTGCATATCCTTACTCTTATCAAGTAATTCAATAAGTTACAATTGGTTCAAAAGTCAAACTGTGACCATTAGGCCTTCAAAATTAGCTTCCTTCTCTAGTTCATAAGCTCCTCTCAACATGAAAATTATTTATTTCAACCTTATTTCACTACACCAACCTATTAAACATGTTATTAAACCCTCAACAATTTCAATTCCACCTTTGAAATGGTTTAAAATCATTAAAATGTCTCCTTTTCCACTTTTGTGCAAAACTGTCCCCCTAGGCTTCTTAAGCAATCATTCTAGTGGTTTCATAGTTAGAGACTCCTAAAAAATTTCACAACAAAGTAATAATATATTATAATACCATTTTTTCCTTTGTGGAGTGTAAAACATTTTGGGTCTGAATACTTTGTTTAAGTCCTCATTCCCTTCACTACCTCTCTTCTAGCTTCTTAAGAACTTGCCAGACATGCCAATAGTGTTTTTCCATTATAAATTTATCCTTGACGAATATTTTAAAAATTTAAGGACCTTTGGAACACCTTTTACACTATATTATTTTTTTACAAAGTTCAATATGTGTTCTTTTGGAAAAATTCTTCCAAATATTCCTTTCAAGCTATTACATTAGGCCTCCCTTAACAATGATTAGAATGTGCTCTAAATTGTTAAGGATCTTGGAAAATAGGTAATTACTTGGGTGTAATAATTTTAAAAATATTAAGAAGGAATATTTCTATATAAACACTTCAAACTTTCACTCCTTAGCTCAATTTGTTTGTCTTTAACTTGTTATTTTGACCCCTACTGCAATCTGCATGCTATAGTCCTCTCTCAACCATGACTGATAGAAGTAATTTAAGATAATGAATTCATTACCATATAATTCCTTCAATTATTTTATTAAAGTGGAAAATATATTATCTTAGTAATTTGAAACCTTCTTCATTCAGCATAAATACTTATGTGCTTCGTGGCAATACTGTTCTTTTAACTTAAATAACATCTACAGGTTAGAATGGATATTGTCATGTTTATCTTGCGACTATAAGCCTTTCAAGGATCAATATTTTATATTTACCCTTAGGATACCCATCCAATACTATCTTACTAGTTTTAGTTATAGTCTCCCTACAAAAATCAAGAAACCACAAATGTCTTCTACACCCTAATGAGGATTTTGTCATAGACTTGAGTAAGTGGTATTGTTCCCTCTAATGAAAATGGTTTGATTTTCAACATCAAATATTTTCCCAATGATTTATCTAATATTTATCCATTTTTATAAGCTACCAATGTTTATCAACTACCCCTAATCTTCGAAGATAACATCAAATTTCAAAATCCTTCCTCCATGAACAGCATTGTCCCAGTTGTGGATCAATTTTCATAAACAATGGTTCTGAAACCTACTTGGAAAGATCCTAGTAGTCATAAATGAGTTCTAGGAACAATCTAAATCCTTTTCTTGTCATCATAACAACTCTCAAATTAATATACTTTCACACTATGATCTAACTTGTCCAAATAAACCTTCAATAGATAGTGACAATCTCCATTACAATCTAGCCAATCTCTTATCCTTACATGAAAATAATAAAAAATTTACTCTAGACAATGTGATCAAAAAAATTAAGATATTACCTTTAAGATATCCTTCAAACAACATGCAAATATTTCTTGAATATCACCATGCACAAAACATACACAAAACCATGAAAATATTACCACAAGTTGGGTATACATAGATTTTTACCTCTAAACTTTATTGAAGCTCTTCTTCCCTTGAATGAACATTCAAATTGAAGGAATTTAAAAAGTTAAAAGATGAGGTTTATATATTATTTTCAAGTCCTCCAACTGAATATTAGTTCAATAAAATTCTTAAGATACATGATTTGCATTTGTTCTAATTAGTAAATGGCTTAATTTTAGAATATAAACCTATGACCTAGGTACTAGGTCACAACTATGACTCAAGGTAGATTCTTAGACATTAATAGGACTTGTTACAAGCTTACACATTCTTTTAAATTTTCTAATATGAAAACAATAACTCAATACATGCCAAAATTTCCTTCAATTATTCAAAATGCATTTTGAAGGGAAATGGCATAATTTGAATTCATTAAGGGCTTATTTAAACTCAACATACTGAGACGACTCTAAAAGATCACTAAAACCTATCAACACACTTAGGAATCCAAAATTGATGTTATCACCCATATGTATAGGATATGAGTGATTCTCATGCATCATTTGAGGTGTTTTTTACTGTGCTTGAGGTCCAAATGTGAAGACATGGTCCTAGAAACAACTATTTTTAGAAGGATATGAGCCTTCTTGATTTAGTTACAATAAATTTGACTGGTGAAAGATAATTAGAGACCATGGATGGTGTTTTTATGTCATATTTGACATGTTTGATGAATTTAGGAGATTAAATAATCATGGTTATTATTTTTTTGGTTTTAGTTCATCTGAGTGATGTGGTTTTGAGCTTGTTTTGTGCTAGTTTGGTGCATTTAGGAATGACCGACCTACATGGGCATAATATGAATGTTTTTATGAATGTTTTGGAGTGTTTTTAATATTTATTGTTGAAACTAAAGGTTAAGGATCGACCTCATTTTTTTTGAGTGATGAGAAGGGTATAAAGTTCTTGTTTGAATTCAAATTTTCATAGTTGAGAGAGAGAAAAAAGTGTGACCAAAGTGTGTGTGTGTCTAATAGGCATGAAGGATTTTTTTTAGAACTAAGGAAGCATGTGAAAGGCTCATGAATGTTATAGATTATGTGTGGAATGTTTTGAGGCCAAGTTTGTCTATGAAAGAAGAAGAAAGAGTTAGCTAGGTGAATGAGGATTTGAAGTTGTGATCTCCATCAATTGTTGCAGCAACAAAACATCAGAGATCTTCATTCAAAGGTGGTTTGAGTGGGTGCTTGATCATCTTAAGAGGTTGTAGCCTCCTTATGGAGTTGGTGTTTCACTAAACTAGGGGTTGGTGCTCCTTATAGGGTTGGTGCTCTACTAAACTAGGGGTTGGTGCTTCTTGTGAAGTTGGTGTTTCACTAAATACTTTTGATTTGAGTAATATAATCAGAAGTTTCAGTGGGTTTTCTTCCCCTTAAAGTTTCCCACTTATATCTTGTGTTCTTGTGTATCTTTCATGGTTGTGTTGATTTGATTGAATGTTGTGCACACATTAATGAATGATTAATTGGTTTATGGTTTAAGTAAGCAAATCTGAAATTGGTTAAAGCTTTGTAAGGACTGATTCACCCCACCCCTCAATCCATTGTGCTTCCAACAAAAGCTAACGAGGCAATTTCCACAAATCTCTCCTTTTACAAAGAAAGAAAATCCCTAAACCAAGCCTTGTTTTATCTTAAAGGGGGGTCTCTATGCTTCATTCACTAAGTCCAATAAACTATACTCAATACTCAACTCACCTACCTTTATCCTCAGGGATGAGCCCTCATCCTACTAGTTATATGGAGCCGGGATTTGAGATCAGGTGTACTAATAAAAGCAACAGTATATCCACCTACCTTAGTCTTTGGCAATGATCCCTTGCATTTTACTAATTGTGTGGGGCCACAGTTTGGGAACAAGAAGTGAACTTTACTCCAACCCACTCCTCTATGATGCGCCTTCACATCTTACTTGGTATCATTTACTCACAATAAAAAAAATCTTTTGGTGGTTTTACACTACTTGAAAGCATTACCTTTCCCAGAATGGTCGTCTCACAACCTAATCCCGTAAAGCATTATATTTAAGACTCGATTTCTACTATGTTTATATATATAAACAATCCACATGGACCAAAGTCTTTCATCTCTCGTTTCACATGTTGTCCACCTATTGCCTATAGAAGACAAGTGTTAGCAAGCACATTCCTCATTTTACGCATATCTCTATTATCCATACACATTACTTATTCAAACATACACACGTTGATATGACCACTCATATTATCTTATCATCAATGTACATAAAATATAGGAAAAATTATCCATGTTCAACCACAATTTCTGTAATACGAGAAATTGGGGGCTAGTGTGGATTAAAAATATGTTATCCCTTGGGTCCAATAATTTATCAGTCACCTAACCTATCCTCGCCTATTTATGGACTCTTCATTACCATGACAACCTCAAGCTCCTCATGTTTTCCTGCTAGTCTCTACCTCGATTGTGATATCCAACCAATGCATGTGCACTCCTGCCCAACAATAGCTCTCTATAATCCTCAAACTACTTCTAATGGCTAGCTTATGTATTTTGTTGGACTATCCTAGTGAACACTAGCTAAAAACCCCAAGTTGTGCACCATACAGGGAAAAATATGTTTGTGGGTCCCCTCACATGCTCAAGTACCCCTTGATCCACCACTAGCTCCTCCATACTCTCGCCCATGGGGGCATGCATCACATTTGTACTATTCTTCCTATTGAAATAGCTCCACACCCTAAATTCTACACAAAAACAGACCATGCACATGTTACATCATCTATTTCAAAGTCATATATCTATTGAGAGTGTGTTTTAGGGTTCGAGGACTACTCAAGTGGGTCCACATCCTACAACTTTATGTCCATCTCCAACTTCTTTGCGCCCTCCTTGATGGTCTCCTCTCCCTCCTATTGATCCCCCTCAACTTAGGCTACACTCTACTAAGGTGGGGCAATCCCCCTACTCCATGCCCCACCCACAGTACTTATGGGAACCTAAGGCACCAACGCCCTCAATAGAAGTGTACTCATACTAGCATCTCTTGCCTATACACCGTCACTGCTGTAGGGAGGTCACCTCTATATGAATCCTCAGACTGTTAAAGAACCTTATCAGTAAGGTGCCTCTCTCTCACCCCATGTCTAACAATCTACTCTTATGTAGACCTACAAATGCTTGGTGATGCTCCCTAATCTCCCCACACGTGGACCATATCCTAGCTACATCTCATTATCAACTATCATCGAGTTTCCCTCATTGCATCCTCAACCATAGGTATCATTCCCCTCTAGTAAAGAAGGAACCTCTAATAGATCCAACTCATCACTAGTGTGGGGTGAGTAAGCAATGTGGTGCCCTTTCACACCACCATGTAGAAATCATAATAGGTCTAAAAGAGAATATCCCCCTAGCTGAAACATCTCCCACCCTCCTCTATAGCCCTCACCGCGGGGGACTAGTAATACAACACTATGTTCTAGCCCGTGCTATGCTCTATATACCTATACTCTATATAGCACTCCCATCTCTGCTGCATTCATTAGAGCCATCACACTAGGGAGCCAATCTTGCTCATCTGCTCCCCCCCAGCTCACAGTGTCACATTGCAACTAGTGGAACCATTCTGGTATCAGTTTCCATCTTGATTTAAGTTTTACCTAGTTTACTTACGAAATTGCCACATATGGTGGTAATGTTTGTGACGTGGTGGTTGTACAAGCACCATAACACCAACAACACTACGATGCACTTATGCAACCAATATAGTGGTTGTGCTTGTGCCAACTAGGTGTTTCACCTGCTATCTGGCGGTTTTGCAGCCAGAATAATAAAAAATAATTTGCAGAAATCAAACAACCCAGCTACAAAAAGAGGGTAGACCTATTCTACTCTGCTTACTAAATATTTTGTTTCATCACATTTCACTAACCTATGGTGGATATTTTACTAAATTTTTCCTATGGTTTTTGGCATATTTTAGCGAAATGGGTCAAATATTACATGGTCACGGGCCCCACCCAATGCTTGTTGCACAACAGCCATCACCACTCTAACCGCTTTCCTCTTTCTTTTTTTGTTCATCATTTGGTCAGCAATGGGCTCAGAGTTCTCATTTTCAGGCAGAGAAAGTGAAATGATTTGTAATTTTGTGATGGCTTGACTTTTTATATCACCTTTTCCCCTTATTTTTACCTACCTTTTATTTCTTGTCATTAGACTCACACTTACATTTTTCCAAACTCAGTTTTATACTGGCATTTCATTTGTGTTATTGTCTATTGCAGGATGGTTCAATCGGTATCATCCTCCTACACACCATAGGTATGCCAAGGTACATTCTTTAATCATTCCAGTAGATAGGTTCACACCTTGCCACTCCATGACGAGGCATATATGCCAGGGGGGAAGTCTGTATGCACCACTTTTTTGAGGTGTCAAATCTGCATTCATTGATGGCTTATCGACCTCCCAATTTTAAAATGAGTGTCATCACCAAGTCCAACCCCATGCAACTGCTTATCCTCTTCAATTCAAGGTCATTTCACCTTGAGTTTTTTAACCCGTCAGTGCCCCCAGCTTTCTGTGCCTTTTTCATGTTTTCTCAGCTTTCAGCTCCTTTTCCTCTTAGAAGACACCAAATAAACCATGGCCGTTACATTTGCATCATGGCAGTTTTTCCCTTTGATATTTAGCATTTTTCAATTTTTCATTTTTTCGCGGAAAACCAAAGATCAGAGTTTGATCATGAAGGATCACAAGTGGGTCATGAAAGGTGTCCTAAATATGGCAAAGATTTCAATTATGCACAAGTGAGCCATGCACACAAGAGGTTCATTGCAGCTTCACCAGATAAAAAGTGCATAAATGGCCAGATAGAGCTTTAGTATTGCCCACTCAAGAGCAACTTGAGGACAGCCTCACTAAAGCGAAGTTCAGATACGGGCTTCTTTGTAACAGACAAAGTTCGCGAATTGGATATCCTTGGAGGGTGTTATAATTAAATTTAACAAATATCCAATTAAACATCTGCATATTTTTAGTAGGTAGTTTTTAGTTAAGTTTTCATGGTAATACTAATCATATGTGTCTACCAACCCCATCTTCTTTTGCATTGTATGTACATCTTTCAGAATTAAGCAATAGATATCACATTCTGGGCTTATATAATTTGAGTGTTGCCGTGAGGAACGGTTAAACCCAAAGTATTATCAAAGCTAGTTTTGTTGTATTTGACTTATTACATGACTGTATATTCACACTTATAATTGTTTATTATTATTTTTTGTGGGATTTTACATGCTTTTATAGTGACACTTATCATTTTACAGATATGTTTGCAGAACAAACATTATAAAATAATAGATACCTGGAACAAAAGTGAAAGATAATAGCCCAAAAAATAAAAAATAAAGGTGTCCTGTGCAAGTTATCTTGATACTAGGGCAAGTTAGTGGGGATTAAATGAATCCTTCTGCAATTCTCTATGCCCTAGACAATGTTCTGTCCTATTATAACCCCTTTGCATTTGTTAGTTCTAGGCCTAGCTCCTCCCATATAAAGTCTTTTTTCATTTTAAGCAAACTCCCTACCTCCACAGACAAATTTCCTCTTTTCAATCTTTGGCTTCCTTTTATGGATCACAGGCCACCATCCGCTACTTGGAAAACCAAATTGGTTGTTTTTCGACTTGCCAAGTATTTTGATTGCAAATGACATGCTAAGACAACTTCAGAAATAAAGTCATGCACCTAAGGAAGTTAAATAGAAGTGTAAAGGTCAAAAACGAGAAATAACACCTGCAAAGACCTCCAATAAAGCAAAATGTGCAAAATCCACAAAATATAACAATATATTCTTTTTAGTATTTTTGTTTCTAATTTCCTCTTTGAATGGATGGTAAATAGCAGGGTGCAAGTTCTTTTCATTGCTCTTCTCCTCTATTCTGTTTTCCCTTCTACTTCCAAATGGCTTTTACTTCTCAAATTTGTACTCTTCAACAAATTAAGAAGACACGTACCTCTGAAGCCATTAGTAGCCCATACTGTTTTCACCATCTGGCGAATACTAATTGATGACTGAAATAGAAAACAAAAACAAAGGATAAACAAATAATCTGATGCCATACAAGTGTGTACGTGAGCACTCAATGTTAAACATCCTTAACAACTCTGTATGTATTGATTTGAATCATCAGTTCACAATCTATAAGCAAGGACCTTCACAAGCACAATCAATCATGTTACATTGTAACATTATGATTACAGACTAGAAAAATCCATTCATATTTTTAATACAACGAGATACTAATAAAAAAAACATATGGACATGAAACGCAACATATACAAGGATTTTATCAAAACCAAATCCTATAACTATTGATTATTGACAGAAGCACATGGGTCAAAAATCCGTTTTGTATTTATCTGTCATGTACACAAGCAAGATTGAGCTTAGAGTGCATTGACAGATTTTTATCATAAAATTTATTAAAATACATCATATTCTTATAAGGGCGCGCTGAAGGGGATCAAGAATAAAAGTATTAAACAATCTACTGCTATGCCCAACAAAATTTTGGTTACTCACAGGCATGGCAAACAAATTACAATCTCTCCATTGTTTTCAAGCAAGATTCCCCTCTTCTGGTAGATCCAGAGACTTTCCCATCAATTAAAGATATGTCTAACAAAGTATGGGATGTAGAAAAACACATAAATTCATTCAAACAAAGTTGGCACTCCCTTGCGCCTTTGAAACCTTTGGCAGGATGCTCATCTGCTTCTAAATCAATTGAAGTCTGGCTGGGATCTTGGGGCTGCTAATTCGGGGCAGCAGGATGTACCTGGGGTTTGAATATGAGATAATCCCAATCGGCACCTCTGATTGTTGCATTCTCGGAACATTCAGGCTTAGTTGCCCTACCATTTTGGCATGGATTGCTGTGCACACTGTTGCTGAAAGTGTTCGACAACCAAAAAACTTGGACTTGACGTTCAGAAACTAAATACAAACTTTGCTTAAAAAAGCATCACTAAACATAACAAAATACTTTGCACCACCTAATGCTTGGATTTCCAGTGGACCACAAACGTCTGTGTGATAAAGTTCAAGCACCTGTGAAGTGTTTGTGTGTCAATCTTCAAACTTGGTTCAGTGTTGCTTCCCAACCAAGCATGCTCTAATCTGTTATCTTCTTAAATTTCTGGAAGCATGTGAATGTTCATGCAAACTGATAGGCTAAATTGGTACAAGAAATGAAAGCACGTTTGTTTTGAGCAACTGCTTCAAATTTAAAAAGACCATCTCTTTTTATACCACAAACAATTGAAATCAAATTATGTTTGAGACCAAGCACAAATTATACATTCTTTATTTATTTTGTTTGATTACCTGCCATTTTCATAGGTGCCTCATCTTACCCATACATCCTATATGTTGTGTTATCTAGCAACCTTTTCATTTACACTTGTGACTTTTGTAAAGAAATCTCTTTTACCTGCCATTTGTTTGCTTGCACCTGAATCAAGGTAGCACACTTACTCTAAACTTTCTGATATATAATTACTGTGTGGCTACAAAACGATATGTGGTTGATTGTTCTTCACTGCTTTCTGCAAAATCATGTTTATGATCAGTCGCACCTTTGCCTAATTTTTTTTCTGTCCCTAGCCTGGAATACTTCATGCTTTTGTTCCAAGAAACATCAATCGGTACAATTATTTTTTCCACGGTAATTACAATGTTTATTTTCAAGATTATCTCTGCAAACTAAAATAAAGGCATGACTGACTTATCTTCTATGATTTCATCAGCAAGAAGATGAATCACACCAAATTATAAATTCTTTATTTATTTTGTTTGATTACCTGCCATTTTCATAGGTGCCTCATCTTACCCATACATCCTATATGTTGTGTTATCTAGCAACCTTTTCATTTACACTTGTGACTTTTGTAAAGAAATCTCTTTTACCTGCCATTTGTTTGCTTGCACCTGAATCAAGGTAGCACACTTACTCTAAACTTTCTGTTATATAATTACTGTGTGGCTACAAAACGATATGCAGTTGATTGTTCTTCACTGCTTTCTGCAAAATCATGTTTATGATCAGTCGCACCTTTGCCTAATTTTTTTTCTGTCCCTAGCCTGGAATACTTCATGCTTTTGTTCCAAGAAACATCAATCGGTACAATTATTTTTTCCACGGTAATTACAATGTTTATTTTCAAGATTATCTCTGCAAACTAAAATAAAGGCATGACTGACTTATCTTCTATGATTTCATCAGCAAGAAGATGAATCACACCAAATTATACATTCTTTATTTATTTTGTTTGATTACCTGCCATTTTCATAGGCGCCTCATCTTACCCATACATCCTATATGTTGTGTTATCTAGCAACCTTTTCATTTACACTTGTGACTTTTTTAAAGAAATCTCTTTTACCTGCCATCTGTTTGCTTGCACCTGAATCGAGGTAGCACACTTACTCTAAACTTTCTGTTATATAATTACTGTGTGGCTACAAAACGATATGTGGTTGATTGTTCTTCACTGCTTTCTGCAAAATCATGTTTATGATCAGTCGCACCTTTGCCTAATTTTTTTTCTGTCCCTAGCCTGGAATACTTCATGCTTTTGTTCCAAGAAACATCAATCGGTACAATTATTTTTTCCATGGTAATTACAATGTTTATTTTCAAGATTATCTCTGCAAACTAAAATAAAGGCATAACTGACTTATCTTCTATGATTTCATCAGCAAGAAGATGAATCACACCAAATTATACGTTCTTTATTTATTTTGTTTGATTACCTGCCATTTTCACAGGTGCCTCATCTTACCCATACATCCTATATGTTGTGTTATCTAGCAACCTTTTCATTTACACTTGTGACTTTTGTACAGAAATCTCTTTTACCTGCCATTTGTTTGCTTGCACCTGAATCAAGGTAGCACACTTACTCTAAACTTTCTGATATATAATTACTGTGTGGCTACAAAACGATATGTGGTTGATTGTTCTTCACTGCTTTCTGCAAAATCATGTTTATGATCAGTCGCACCTTTGCCTAATTTTTTTTCTGTCCCCTTAGCCTGGAATACTTCATGCTTTTGTTCCAAGAAACATCAATCGGTACAATTATTTTTTCCCACGGTAATTACAATGTTTATTTTCAAGATTATCTCTGCAAACTAAAATAAAGGCATGACTGACTTATCTTCTATGATTTCATCAGCAAGAAGATGAATCACACCAAAATATCAATGTTCTCGAATTGTTGTCTTCCAAACTTGCTCCAATAAAAAAACCAACAGATATATGTGTGTTGAGCTCAGCAGATTTGAATCAAAATATTTCCATTTGCAGTGACTGGTAGATTGTGTCTAGGGGCAGTGGCACAACATTTAAAAACAAATTGAGAAAAAATATCAAATTCTACAGGGATGGTAGTTCAAATCTATCATCAAAATTTGGGAATGATGCCCTTTCTAAACTTTTTCTCAAGACACTGCCTTACAATTTTCTTTTTGTTGTGTGTGACCTCTGTCTTTCACACTTGTGCATGTGACCTTTCTTTATCTTTCACAACACTTGCAACATACTTGCTTTCCAGTATTATAAGGCCCTATCAGAGTCCGCAGATACCAGACGTTGGCGTTGAGGAACATTATATAATTTCTTTATTATTCAGTTTGCCAATAAGAAAAGTACGTGATATTTTATCTTGAAGAGGACATTTTTTTCCCATTTCCTAACACTTATTATTACATACTTTAATTCCTAGACAATAAACATGGTCCAAGTATCAAAAGAAAATGTCCTAGGGTCGAGGTATTGATGTACCTAGATCCCTAGCTAAAATAAACATTAAAATTCTAACATCGTTAACAAAAACTGTGAACAGTAGGAAGGCATAGAGAATAGTAATTATGTGAAAATAGAACAAAAATCAATAACATATAAATATCAAATTTATACGCAATATTCCATGCATGGCAAAACTAAGAATCAAATTCATGCTTCTTTAGGCCACTATAATATGCTCCTTGAAATGAAATCTAGAGCATGATCTGCATTGATCCGTTACAAAAGTAACAGAGAAGGATTTGATTTCAACATAGACACTGAATCACATTTCCAAGAATAGTGCTAGAAAGGTGTAAAAAACAACAGGAGGCTTATAGTGAACAGGCACAAACTGCTAACATAATTAAAGCAGAGCACATAATGTACTAAAAATATGAGAGACGCGCTTTTGGAGTTTGTAGTAGCACATATGTAACTATTTGAAAGAAATAAAGAACCAAATTATATTAATCCGTGGATAACCAAAACAGCTCAACGGAACTCGAACCTACAACCAGTAGAAATTTGAAACTTGAAATGCACGGGAAGCAAAAAGAATCTCCAAAAAGGGCTACAAGCTAAAACTAAAACAAAAAATACATGAGTAAAGAACCTAAACTAGCAACTGGAAGTGAACCCAAAGGGGAGGTGAACCCAAAGCAGTTAAGCCCTAATCATGTCAAAGAAAGAATACATGTATTAAAAACAACCATGAGAAAGTAAGACCTTCCAGCAAATAAGATAAAGCTGATGAAGGCAAAGACAAGAGGCAAAGACTGCTCCTAATTTGAATCGCGGGTAGCAATAGAGGGGTGTTAACAACATAAGGGTTGTAATGAACAGGACCCAAGCTGTAAATATAATAAGAACGCAGAACAAAATATTGAAAATATGACAGATATGCTTTTGGAATTAGAAGCAGTACATATATTATTTCATGTTTGAAAGAAACAAAGAAAGAAAGAAATTATATCAATGTCATAAGTCGAGGGAACTCAAACATACAACCAGTAGAAAAGCATATGGAAGCAAAAGCAACCTCCAAAACAGGCTACAAGCTAAAACTAAACTAATAGCACAACAATACAAGCATAGTTAACAAGGGGAGGTGAACCCAAAGCGGCTAAACAAGAATGCCATGTATTACAAACATTATAAATCACTGTGAGAAAGAAAGATCCTTTGCCAAAAAGGATACAGCTGAAGAAGGCAAAACATACAGGTGCAGGCTGCTCCTAAGCAAAACTACAGGATGAAGGACCAACTCACTAATCGTCAACTACTATAAAAGATCCACTACGAGATTTAATGATATCCGTGATGAAAATACATCCAACCAAAAGACAATAGTTACATTTTTGTGGGATTCAACCCATGTATTTTTAAGTCATTAACCCAATGATATTACTCCTCATGTATGTTGGATATAATTTCAAAGCAGGGGGATGACTTAGCGTGCAAGCACCTTTCAGAATTTTTTGTCAGGGCTTTTTTTCCATTGACAAAGTTTTGGAGCATGTGGTGCATTATAGATCACCCTTTGTTTTACAATTCCTACCAATATAGGATTAACCCAATTACAACTCAATCATGCATTTGTGTTAAAGTAATTAAAGGCTTGCAGAAAAATATTATTTTGAGTATTTTAGTTTTGTGGGATTTGACCCATGTGTTTTAGACTCATCTCAAGATGATCTCCATGGGAAATCATTAACCTAATGACATTATTCGTCATGTATGTTGGTGATAATTACAAGGCAATGGGATGTCTTCGCACACAAGCACCTTTAAACATTTGTTAGTAGGGGGAGGAAAGGTAAATGTAATACGTTTCTTTGGGATTTTCACCCTCTAGCCTCTTTCCCCGTTAGAAAAGCTTTTGGAGCACGTAATGCCTTATAGATCACCCACTGTCTCGCCATTCTTACCAACATGGAATTAACCCAATTACAACCCGGTCATGTATTTGTGTTAAGTAATTGAAGGCTTCCAAACTAATTTTACTTCAAGATGACCCGTGTGTTTTTAAGTCATCTTGAGATGACCTCCATAAGTAGTCATTTATCTAAATGACATTATACCTTGTGTGTATTGGTGATAATTGCACTAGTGATATTTTTCCTTAATTTCAAGGAAAGGGAACCACTTAACACCCAAGCACATTGAAGCATTTGTTAGTAGAGGAGGAACGGTAAATGTAAACCATCATTTTGGGTTTTTCACCATAGTTACCAGGTCCGGAAACCCAGATCCGTTTGGGAGGGCAAAAACATCTGAAAATCCAGAATTCTTGAAAAAGTTCGGAAAAAATCCAGTCCAAAATATATATGAGTTGAATTTTACAAATATGAAAATTTGACAAATACAATGAAAAACTTAAATGATGTAATGTAAAATGTTATATTTTTAATATATAAGGTTGATAGTTGATTGTTTTCTCCAGAAAACTACAGAATTTTTTTAAAAATAAATAATAATTTTTTCCCCTAAATTAGGGCCAAACCGGACTGAATTTATCCGGATCGGCTAAAAAATCCGGATCCAGCCGGATTTTGTGCATATTCAGCTGGAATTAGTAACTATGCTTTTCACCCTCTAGCATCTTTCCCCGCTGGCAAAACATTGGAGTGTGTAGTGCCTTATAAATCACCCATTTTTTAATAGCATTAACATCTTTTGGTTGAATAGATTTATCTCCCTTATGGTTGTAATTACACTACTTGTATAATATTTACACTATTGGTTGTAGGTTTACACTATTTGTATAAATAAAAAGACTTATACAGCTCAAAGGTGGGAGGTAAACAAGAACATTGGTGCCCATTAAGGGATGTCATTCTCCATGTCTAGGTGAAATTTTTTTTCTAATAATATTACCTGTTTTCTCTACATTATCTTATGTTTTATGGATGATAGTTATGCTTAACTGATTGGGTTTCTTCCATACAATAGAATAGTCTGGACAGACTTCCAATAGGATTTCGCAAAGGAATTGCCCGGCAAAGGCCGGAGGCCATACTGGCAGTGATTCGTCCTTCCTTGAACAGACAGTGGACCCTACTCGAGCCTCTACTTATGCTTAATTGATTAGGTTTCTTCCATACAATAGAATAGTCTGGACAGACTTCCAATAGGATTTCGCAAAGGAATTGCCCGGAAAAGGCCGAAGCCCATACTGGCAGTGATTCGTCCTTCCTTGGACAGACGGTGGACCCCACTCGAGCCTCAAGTTTCATTCCTGTTTATCCTCTGGAAACTGAGATGCAAGTAGGTTTTTCAAACAAGATATGTTCTTTGTTGATTTTTGCTAGACTTGGAAAGAAGAGGTCCGTGTGCAGCTGCTGGCCAAAGGTTTCCTATTGATCAAGGAGGCCAAGAAAATTGAGCCTCAAGTACTCTGACTTCATGTCGGTTCTTCTTGCTTTAAGGAAAAGATTGTAATCTTCATTGTATATACAGCTGTACAGTTCTCTTCCTTTTGTACAGATCTTTGGTTGTAAATATTATTTTGTTAATACATGAAGCACCATTTCAAAATAAAATTAAAAATGTGGTAGAATAGTTGCCTTGTTGCATATAGTTTTTTGAGTTAATTGCTATCGCTGTAAATTATGTTCAAGCTGCAGCCCAACAAAAGCACCGAATTTTAACAGCCACGGGAGAATGTACATGACTAAACGGGGTTGTCGGAATGATCTTGGAGGATGCGAAGAATGTCACCCAAAGCACTCCTAACATTAATTGTTCAACTTCCTCTAGTAATTTAAAGGAAATTGGAAATACATGTCAATGTGGATCTCTTGCAACATTGTCAAGGTGGGGTAGTTGCCCCACTAAACCTAGTAACAGTACTGAGTAGCTCCACCAATGTTGGCACGTGACTGAGAGGGATAGGATGCTCTAGTAGAACTAAGCAAACAAGACCTTGTTTCACTAGAATGTCTCCATCTATGTGTGAAGCTATAGCATCCAAGGAGCTCTTAATGGCTCCAACGTCTCTAACGGGCTGAAAGAAGAATGGTAAGCAGACTAGTAGCTCTGTTGGATTACGGTACTTTAGAATGCGTCATCCAGCAGGGCACACGTGTGAAAACTGGGGGCACTTTTGTAGAGTGTACGGTCATAGAGAACAGGAGTCCTAATCTTGGCTGTCCTATTCTTGGCAGTCCAAATTTAGCAATTGCTTTTATGTAGTTTGTTTTCCAGTTTTAGAAAAGCAGTTCTCTATTTAGCGTTATGTTTTGTAAAGTTTGACTTTGTCTATTTAAGGGCATAGATATCTAGGATAAAATTAGCTCAAGGGTTGATTTTATTTTGGGATGGATCGAGTTTTAGGAACGAAGCTATTTTTAGGGTCTCTTTTTCAGCTATAAAAGAATGCCTGGGGTAGGTGTTTTATTCGTTTAGTTTTTCATTCATTGTGAGTGTTTGACTAGAGTGTGTTCCAGAACATTTTAGCTTCTGTTTTCTTATTAATAAAACAGTGATGTGATTTGGAGCAGATCCGAGTATTTTTCAATTAGTATTTTGGGACCCACTTAGAGATCGTTAATTGGGAGTCTTTGACTAGAGTGTGTTCCAAAGTATTTTAGCTTTTGTTTTTTGATCAATAAAACAGTAATGTGATTTGGAGCAAATCTGAGTATTTTTTGGTTAGTGTTTTGAGACCTACTTTGGGATTTGTTAATTGGGCCCATATTGAGAGGGTCCTAACCCTCATGCTACAATGCATGATCCGCTGCAAGTGAATAGTTCCTCAGTGCATCATCCAAGCTGAATTTGTCACCCAAACGCTACTCCTTGAGACTATCTTCAGGCTTACTTTCTACATCCACAAACTGAGAGCCTTAGGGACCTTAACTTCAGGTCATACAAGATATCCATACTTAGCACTTTTCTCTTTAGATAAGATTGCTTCACTAGTCCCCACTGGACGCCGGCACTGTTATCACGTTGGGGCTAGGTTGCTTCACTATTTCCCACAAAGCATGTCGTCACCGGAGCTGTTAGAGAGGACATCAATCTGGATCTTAACCTTAAGCCACTCAGCCCTAAGCTTACTTTTTATGCCGAGCATTTCTTACAAGCGGTGGACGATATTATTCGTCACCCTCACTATCTATAGCGCCACTGGTCCCACAACTTGAGATTTCATCTTGGCCAGATAAGAGTGCTCTCTCTACTTAGGAATTGAAATTGATCACCATATTCTCCAGCAGGATTGGGTTTGTTATCTTTGTGTCCTCTACAAGGTGGACATCAAGGAGCACTTCATTTTATGATGTCCTATTTACTATGAGATCCAAGGAAGATACTACTGCCTCTATAGGAACTCAGGCAATAGTCTGTCTACTTTCTTGAGATATACAGATCAGCAGTGCCTAGATTTTTATGCAAGGCCATCTCCCTCTGGTGCAGATCCTTACAGGAGTGGTCTAGAGGCTCTAGAGCCCCCTTGCCGATCACCTCTTCTTACCAGCCCTCCCAAGTGATAGGCAACACTAAGCACCCTTTGGACACCGATACTTCACATATCAGAGATGATAGATCAGTCAAGCGATGCTTCTCTCAATGCACCATCAGTACTCAGAGTACTCAAACCCCCCAAACCTACTCCCTCTCGGCCTTATCGACATGGATCTACTACTTACCAATTGTCCCCCAAACCAAAAAGATAAACTCATATGATGAACTTCTTTTCTACTACAGGAGCTACACCAGCCATGGATGTTAGCAGAGATTCTAGGGGTAGTGTTTTGCTTCCTCCTAGAATCTCCTAGCCTAGCCCATCTGACCTTGGTTAATCCTTCGAGGGATAAAAGTGAATAAGTGGATAATAATCCAAATATTTTCTTGGTCTTGGGATAGTGATTCTTTAAGGACAAGAAGAAGGAGAAAGCCAGTTATTATTTCATTCCCAAGTCCATGCAAGACAGGAAAATAGAGCAAGAAGAAGCACTTCTACGTGAAGTGGAGTAGTTGTTGGGTGAGTATCCTGATACCATTTCAAAGGATATTCTAGATGTATTACCACCGATGCAAAGTACAAGTCATTGAATGGACCTGATTCTAGGATTCAACTTGCATACAAAAAGACACCTAAAGAGAATGAAGAGGCCAAGAGGCAAGTTTAAGAACTGTTTGAGAAGGGGTTGATAGAGGATAGTCTAGGCACATGCTCAGTGAATGCAATGTTAGCGCCATAGAAAGGAGGGTGGTGCATGTACACAGATTCTAGAGAAATCGACAAAATAACCATTAAATACAAATGTCCATTGTTGTGCATGGATGATTTCATGGACTGTTTAAGTGGCACAGAGTACTTTACAAAGATTAACTTGAAGAGTGGCTATCATCAAACCAGAATTAGGGAAGGTGATAAGTAAAAGATAGCATTCAAAACATAAGATGATTTGTATGAATGGTTGGTTATGCCATTTGGTTTGACTAATGCACAAAGTACATTCATGAGAATCATGAATGAATTGTTGAAACCTATCCTTGGTAAGTTTGTCATTGCTATTTGGACAACATTCTGATTTTAAGCAAAATAAAGGAAGAACACTCAGAACACTTGAGACAAGTGTTGCAGCAATTGCTGCAAGGAAAAGTTGCTAGTGAGTTTTTAGAAATGCAGCTTCATAAAGGAGGATTTAGTATACTTAAGTTTTGTGATTTACTAAGGATTGAAGATGGATCCAAAGCAGGTGAGAGCTATTACCGAATGACCATCACTTAAAAGCACATTAGAAGCACAAAGTCTTCATGTATTGGCAAGCTTCTAAAGGAAGCTCATTAGAAATTTCAGTGGTATTTTTGCATCTATCATAGAGGCGATGAGAGGAGATAGAAAGCAGTTTGTCAGGACTGCAATAGCAGAATATAGTTTCCAAAAGTTGAAGAAGGTGACAGAGCAACCAGTGTTGGAGCTTGCTGAATTCAACAAAGTTTTCGGGTTGATCGTGATGCTAGTGGTGCAGCAATGGGAGTTGTGCTAAGTCAAGAAGGCAAGCCTATTGCTTACTACGGCAAGAAACTAAATGATGCAAGCTGGAAATATTCAGCTGATGAATAGGAGTTATATGCCATACTACAAGCTCTGAAGAAGTGGAGGCACTATTTGTTGCCCAAAGAGTTTGTGTTGTACGCAGACCATCAGGCACTGCAATTAATAAATAATCAAGGTGAGTTAAATCAAACACATGAAATATGTTGAATTTTCATGAAGTTACTCCTTTGTCTTGTTACTCATTTGTCTTGAAACAGAGGAGTGGAAATTCTAATAGAAATCAATATGCACTCAGTAGATGTATCTTATTGACTGAGATGCACGTGGAGATCATGAAATTTGATTCCATAAAGGAGCTATAAGTGGAAGATGAAGATTTTAACGATGCATGGAAAGCATGCATAGAACGAGTGAGCACAGATAGAACACTATGTTTGGAAAGTTTCCTGCAAGAAGAGGTGTTGTTCAAGGGAATGCAATTGTGCATACACAAAGGACCTATGTGAGAGTCTAAGCACTTGCTTAGTGCATGCTGTGTTGGCGCTAAAGAAAGGAGGGTGTTGCATGTGCACAGATTCTAGAGCAATCAACAAAATAACCATTCAATACAAATGTCCATCTTTGCGCATGGATGATTTCATGGACTGTTTAAGTGGCACAACGTACTTTACAAAAATTGACTTGAAGAGTGGCTATCGTCAAACCAGAATCAGATAAGGTGATAAGTAAAAGATAGCGTTCAAAACACAATATGATTTGTATGAATGGTTGGTTATGCCATTTGGTTTGACTAAAGCACCAAGTACATTCATGAGAATCATGAATGAAGTGCTGAAACCTTTCCATGGTAAGTTTGTCATTGTTATTTGGACAACATTCTGATTTCAAGCAAAATAAAGGAAGAACACTCAGAACACTTGAGACAAGTGTTGCAGCAATTGCTGCAAGGAAAAGTTGCTGATGAATTTTTAGAAATGCAACTTCATAAAGGAGGATTTAGTATACTTCAGTTTTGTAATTTACTAAGGATCGAAGATGGATTCAAAGCAGCTGAGAGCTATTACTGAATGACCGTCACTTAAAAGCACATTAGAAGCACGAAGTCTTCACGTATTGGCAAGCTTTGAAAGGAAGCTCATTAGAAACTTCGGTAATATTTTTGCATTTATCACAGAGGCGATGAGAGGTGATAGAAAGGAGTTTGTCAGACTGCAAAAGCAGAATATAGTTTCCAAAAGTTGAAGAAGGTGACAGAGCAACCAGTGTTGGAGCTGGCTGATTTCAACAAAGTTTTCAGGTTGATCGTGATGCTAGTGGTGCAGCCATTGGAGTTGTGCTACATCAAGAAGGTAAGCCTATTGCTTACTTCAGCAAGAAATTAAAAGATGCCAGCTGGAAATATTCAGTTGATGAATAAGAGTTATATGACATACTGCAAGCTCTGACGAAGTGGAGGTACTATCTGTTTCCCAAAGAGTTTGTGCTGTACAAAGACCATTAGGAACTGCAATTACTAAATAATCAAAGTAAGTTAAATGAAACACATGAAATAGTTGAATTTTCACAAGTTACTGCTTTGTCTTGAAACATAAAAGTGGAAATTCTAATAGAGTCGCATATGCTCTCAGTAGATGTAGCTTATTCATTGAGATGCATGTGGAGGTCATGGGATTTAATTCCATGAAGGAGCTATACGCGAAAAATGAAGATTTTAATGATGCATGGAAAGCATGCGTAGAACGTGAGAGCATAAATAGAACACTATGGTTGGAAAGTTTCCTACAAGAAGAGGTGTTGTTACAAGAAGAGGTGTTGTTCGAGGGAACGCAATTGTGCATACACAGAGGACCTGTGTGAGACAATTTGGTTAAGAAGAATCATAGTGGAGTACTAGCTAGTCATTTTTGTATAGACAAAACCTTGACATAGCTGAGTGAAAGGTACTTTTGGCCTAGGATGGCCACAGATGTGAGACGGAATGTGCAGGGATGCAGGATTTGCCAATTGGCACAACGGAGAAATCAAAATGCAGGGTTGTATCAACCACTGACAATTCTACACAAACTGTTTTGAGTGTATATTATGTTTTGGGTTTACCTAGAATGCGGAAGAGCCCTGACTCTATTTTTGTTGTGGTAGAGAGATTTTTAAAAAGCCTCGTTTTATTGCATGTAAAAAGACTAATGCCACTATGCACAACTAATTTGTTTTTGAAGGAAGTGGGCAAGCTGCATCAATTCCTGTGCATGATTGTGCCTAATAGAGATGCAAAATTTGTTGGACATTTTTGGAGAACATTGTGGAGGAAGTTGCACACCAGGTTCCAATTCAGTTCAACATATCATCCTCAAACAAAGGTAGCAAACATGAGTCGTTGTAATCTATTATAGTGTTTAGTTGGAGAAAAGTCGAGATTGTGGGACTCGGTGTTGTCACGGGCCAAATTCATCTATAACCTCTCATGATAAAATTCATTATTCCTAAAGGATTGACACCAAACCCAAATTTTAGTCCTACACGCCAACAATTATTGGATAGGGTCATAGTGGAGACACAAGGCCAAGGGAGACTCCATAGGCTAAGGTTCTTTTCCCTAAGCTTAAAGGCACTACATTAATTGATGATGGTTCGCCCAAACACAAGGAATATCATACTAGATCAAAGAAACAAGAAGACGCAAAGGCGAATTACTAGAGAGATAGCAAGGATGATGGAGATAGTTCAAGCTTAGAGGATGAGGCACCTTGAATGATAGTAACCCAACAAGAGCAGTTATATCAACCAAACCATTTTTGTCCTCCTCGTAAGAGTTTTCTAGGGTTTTCTAGGTGCCAGTTGAAGAGAGTTCTACTTCAAGGGACATTTCTTATTCTTGTTTCTTCTTCTTTAGAAACAATGTGACTTTGCATAGTATTCCTCCTACCTAAGCCTATACCAAGTAGTCACCTCCAAACATCTCTTCCAAATTCTCGAGTGCATATTTCTAGTGTTTTTACCATACTTACACCCATTATGCATTTTTCCCCGGTGGCCTTTCCCTCAGTCTATTAGAATCACTACAGCTTGAGTACATGGTGATTACTTAAGAGTCAAGACTCTATAGCCACATGAGAGAAACAGATTGGGGATGCAAATATTATGGATGAGCTTATACCTAATGCACTAGATGATTATGAACCATCTGTCAAGTCTCCCCAAGTGCATCCCCTTGAGTCTCCCCGAGTATAGAAGTTAAAGCACCACACTCCCAAGCACAATAATTTGAACACCATTCCCACGCGGAGCAGTCTGAGCACCACTCCCAAGTGGAGGGGCCCAAGTATCATTCCCAAGAGAGTCAGCATCACTTGCGTGATATTTAGAGGAGAGAGAGAGAGAGAGAGAGAGAGAGAGAGAGAGATGGGAAAGTCCATGATATCTACTCATAATCAAACCTAACAATCAACAAGATGACCGAGGTAATACAAAGCAGGATCATGTAGACCACATGAAGGAACATGTAGAGTGGGATGGTAGTGGTGAGGAGGATTAGGACGAGTCTAAAAAATTAAAGTATGACATAGAGCATGCTTTCGGAGACAATTATGAGATGAAGAGACTTTGATTGGGATATGAATCAAACTCTTAACACAAGCAATCAAGAGTAGTGGGTTGTAGTGCCCAAGCTGTCCACTGGTGACCAAGCTTTATATGCCAAAGTTGTAACGAACATCAGACAGGCCTAGATTTTCTACAGGAAGAAAAGGGAAGAAAAATTGATTTGGGACAGTGAGAAGGATACAATTTTTGCCTTGGATGGTCGACAGCAGAACTTCCAAGAAACCGATGATGAGGAACAGTTGAAGTAGGAGGTTGTTCCATAGTTTTATGCAAGATGGGTATCTCACGCGCAGCCCATCCAAAGAACTTTGTACCATTTGACCTTCCTACATACAACGAGAAAGTACCATTATATATTGTCCTGACAAAGAGGTCAGAAGTTGGAGGCCTTGATGAAGCCAGATTTGGAAGATGAAAATTGGCAAATAAAAGAAGAGAATGAGGAACTTGAGAGTAATAATGGGGAGTTGGATTCAAGGTATGTCATTCAGCAAGTTAAACTGAAGAGATGGCAAGAGTGCAACATAAAGTTAGTGGATAATTGCGATGACCGAGACAATGCTGTAAACAAACTATATGCAGACAACAAAGATTTAATGAAGGAATCAAAAAGTAAAGCAAAAGCCTTCCGAGGGCTCCAGTAACAGTTCCAGCAGAAGGGCAAGCATATCAGCAGCTTCAGGCTTTTGACTGCAGATTCTGCAGCTTCAGGTTACATCGGATGCGGACATAGCTACATATCAACACTTGCAAGCCTTTCCAGATACAGTGAGGGCAGCACACGAAGGAACCCAATCAGCCTTGGGAAGGGATCAAGCTAAAGAAACAAACTACCTTTGGAATAGCTAAGAAGCTCTACGACAAAATTGTGATAGCCCAGTCAGAGGTCCGAAAGCTTGTTCATTCAGATGATTGTCTGAGGACAACTACTTAAAGAGTCACAGTAAGGGAGTTGGGGAAACAACATAGCAGATTCCCTAGATTGTCCTCCCTGCTCTTTTCCAGGATGCTACTAAACCCCCAACAAGTTCGTATTATTAGTATCAGTAGAGATGCTGTCAAGTCTTATGGGGAGGGTACAAATATATACAAATTTTGATATAACATAGAATACCAAAAATCGCTATGTTATGTATACTTAGAGGAATAAATGACAATTAACATATGTGGTTCCGGCTATGTGTTTGAATGGGCATATTTGATTTTCGATTAGTAAGTCGAAAATATTAGTATGTTTAATACAAGAGGTAGGATTTGTCCATTATCCAACCAACATAACTTGTCAAGATTCATCCTAATTGGCATATGTTCAACTGCATATTGAGGGGAGCTATCTGCATCGTATTCTCCCTGTTAGTATTGTTGTATATTCTGTAGAAGCCTTCCTTGTATATGCTATGTTATAGGAATGAAGCACCAATTATGTTAATTCTTTTCGATGTATCTTGTGTATATTTGTTTTTTATTTGGTTAAAATATTTCATATACTACATTTTGAACTTAGAAGATGACAGTCAATTTGTTCCAAGTGCCTTGTAACCATCTCAAATTTTCATTAAACCCACCTAGTCTGTGAAACTGTATCTTGTGTTTTACAAAGACCTATATTGCTTCCAGTTGTGACTCTAAGAAACACGGGATGTTTGAGCACATAACACTCAAAAAAGCACAATTTATTAGATCTAATGCACTTGAATTATTTAATGTGTTTGAATCAATATTTGACCTTGCAAAAAACTACTGGATGAAAGCATAAATACTCATGCCATACATGTAGATGATATCAACACAAAATATGATTGGTAACATGACATAAGAGCCAGCAGTTAAACCCTCCATCAAACTCAACAATTGCATTAAAGGTTTTTGTTATGGGCTCCCAATCTACACATACTTAAAAAGGCTTCAAAATCGAGGTTTCAAGCTATTGGCCATGATGTTAGATTATGGAATTAAATGCTTTCAATTTGTATCTAGGTGAGAAAGTGTGCTCTTCCTAAAGAGTTATGACAAAACACATTAAACATTCATATTTAAATAGATTGACCACAGAGAGAGGGCATAACCCTAATTTTTAACCAAACGAGTAAATTCTCACACAAGCCACTTAATAACCACATTGACTATATACAATAAACCTACTAGTATCTTCTCACACAAGCCAGCTACTCTGGGAAGATTTCCTGACATAACATAAACTACATAGCACAACCTTATTCACTCAACGTTATGACAAAATATAAGTTTCATACAAAATGAGCTAATAAACACTATCTAACAAAATTGTTGTGTTTCAGCATACAACGTGCTCTACCCTTTTGGAAAAAATTGTCCCTAAACCTTGAGGACCAAACGGAAGTTCTCTCAATCTTACTACATTATTATGGAAGTGTGCCACTTGTGGATACAAATACGCTACAGATGAAATTAGAGCAGGTTTTCGATCTTAGGGGATAGGGCATGTTGTTTGATTGGAGGAAATGTGTCTAGTGGGAAATATCTGAAGCGCCTAATGGCTCCTCCAATAGTCATTGAGGGAAATATCTGAGGCATCCAATGGCCCCTCAAATTGTTGTTGAAGCAATTCAGGCACAACCTACCAAGCAGCCCACACACTTTTAAGTATTACCAATTATATTACACAAGCACAGTGGGCATCTGATCTTGTGAATATGGTGTGCCATTGGGAATGGGTGACAGATCAAGATTTGCCACAGAGCTTTACCCTTCACAATTCCCAGCCTAGGGATGAACTACAAAGCTCCAGTGAAGACTCAGCTCGATACAAAGCCTCTACAACTAATAAAGTGTCAAATGTTCCTAGTTCAAAATTCTACAACTTTAAGATACATTTCTCTAGACTGTGCTATGGTCTAGTTTTGTAAAGGTTCTTCCACATCAATGCCTTCTACAAATAGAATCTGAATAGGATTCAATTTTAAGATTGCATGAAGGCATGTTTATTTTGGTGAAGTTGCTGCCAAATGTTTGAGCAGACTGGGCCGTGAGAAACATATAAGATAGCTAGAAAGGGGATTTGCAAAAGAATGATAAACAAGCAGTTCACAAAACTATTCACAGGATGCACTTAATTTCTGAAAACCAGAAAATCCTCTCTTCCAGTCAAAATAGTACAAACACAAAATACACCTTAAAAATGAAACAAAAATAAGTAGCTGACTAACACTTTATGTCATTCTTACTCAAGTTAATTCAGCATTCAAGATGTTCATACTAAAACAGAATTCACATTTGCAAACACAAATTATAAAATCACCTCAACTCCTCCAACCAGAACTGCACTTTGCATCCTTGTCTTTGTTGTGTCAACCGGGTGCATAATACTTTCACCAAAAGCCCCAGCCAAACCACCCCACAAAAATTCTCGCAAAACTACAAAATCCATATGAGAGAAAAAATAAGCATTGTGTTGCTGTTTCACATTCATGTTAAAAAAGAAGATGAATGAATGAAAGAAAGAATGGAGCAATACGACAATAAATATCCAAATTTGACTAGTGGTGTGGTCAATGCATCTGAAACATCACAGAAATTGCATACACCCAGAAATAATCTGACATCCTAAGACTGTCCATGGAGCAGCAAACAAGTGAACAATAAACAAGAACATAAGCTCCAACGTAATACATTACCATAGAAATATATTATTTTTTGGAACCTCTAAATACTAAGTAATAGAAAATTTAATGTCACCTTACAAATGGCATCATCTAGATAAGTCACTTATGTCGTCAAAAAAACCTTCACAATCCTACATGTTAGGCTCACAAGATTTCTCAAAGTGTTCGCGGCTATATTATATAGTGCCAGAACATCCCATAAGCAAGTGAAAAAAATTGAGATGAGGCATCAATTAAGAACCCAAGGTCCTACATGTAGCCAAAGCAGTCATTAATATGAATTTGTTGGAGAGTTGTCTACGATGTAGTAGATCTCTACAGTATGCTAACGATCCCAAAGGCCGTCATCGAAGGAAATCTGAGACAAGACATCAATTAAGAATCCAAGATCCTACATGTAGCCGAAGCTGTCATCAAAGAGAATTTGTTGGATCTAGCTGTCTACGATGTAGGGTCGATCTCTACAGTATGCTAAAGATCCCAACCTACTATAGCTGTAAATGACAGATCAAGGGAATTAATATGCTTTTAGCCCTTCACCTTTGGAAGGCTAACATTTTCAAGTATCGAGTTTTATGGGGGAATCCAGGGACTACCAAGCTCATTAACCCATTTCTAACCATTCCATCTATTGGAAGTGCCATCTACCGAATGAAATAGGTCGATGAACTGGCATCCTTATTTGTGGGCTTTCACCAAGGCACCGAATTTCTCTTATTCTCAATCCAAACATGGCAGGTATGTTACTGTTTGGTGTAGAAGGCTTGCTAGCTCCCTTCACTCGGTCATGGGTAAGGAGAGCTTCTTGAGGGAGTACCCTTTTTCCTCCTAGGATTGTCCAACCAAGCCCGTTTACCCGAGTCACTTTCCTATAAACACTAGTAGATCTTGTAATGGCCCTTCAATGGTGATCAATGATCGCATCGTTGGTTCTTATTATGCTCCTTATTTTGATACAAATTAGAACCAGCTTTGATCTCTTTGATCTCCATCAACTCCCTTCATGGTGTTTCACTAAGCGGCCCTCCTTTTTCATGATTTTGTGCTTGTATCATTCAGCTTTAGTATAACTGACCTGTCTAGTAGTCACCTACTTTTGGTTTTCCCCCTCCAATTAGAATCCTCCATTGTTTTAGTGGTAGACACTTCTTCTTGCTATTCTTGTAATTTCTCATTCGTGAATGATCGTGAGCATAAGTTTTGTTTTTCTTTCTTTCATAACTCCATACTCAAGTGGTAGTATCTATGCAAGACTAGGTGGTCAATATGGGTACCAAGACCCAATATGCCGATACGACCATTTTTTTGGGGCTCGGTACGGCTTTGGGTACTGCTGTACAAAAAATATATAAAATATTTGGTAAATAGAGAAATAAGTTAAATTAACCATATAATATGCATAGGGAAATAAGTAAAATTAACATATAATAATATGCATAGAGTAAACAAAATGAGCTAAATAACAACAAAACTTTCTGATAATTCAATGTTTAATGTCATGATATTCATTGATCGAACTTAGAACAAGTATATTGTGCAAATGCTACAATGTATGAACAAAAATAAAAACAAATCAGCATATTCATAGTCATAGTGCTCTCCAATGTATTCGTCTAGAGCGTCAACATTGTCATGTGGTTCATTAAAGCCATCACGTGGTTCATTTTAACCACAAGACATAGCAGTACCCCTCCCGCTAGCTCGATCATGCCAATACCCTTTACTTTCGGTCCTACCAATGAAAGGTGGGCAATGGATGATTCCAAGTTCGGAGTGTCTGGGTCTACATCCCAACAATTTGTTTCCCCCTGTTTGTACCCATCTTGCTTATGTGTTGGAAAGCACAGTTTGGAAAGCACGGAGACTAAATCCTTCCCCTTTTTCATTCCCAACTTGTTGCAGTTAAATGAGATACAAGTAAAAAGTTAAAATGAATTGTGAAAAAAGAAAGAGAGTTAAAAAGTTAAAATTAAACATCTACTAGGCACAAAAATGTTATTGCAAATGTCTCGAGGTGGGGGTATGCTTGCCAATGGAGGTACCACCACGAATAACCATCCATCTTGTACTTGTTAAGAAGAGCAATAATGTACTGATCCCTAGAAGATATAAAATCCACAAACTCCTTCCTAACTGTGTCATGTACTTCTGGATCAAAGAAGGGTCTAGTCAAGGCTACCTTGTACCCCTTACTAACCTCGGTATCCCAATATGGTGTAACCGTCCTAGGCCATGAAAGGATCTTCGTGTTATAGAACTTTGGGGTCAAGGAAAAAGAAAGAAGATGCAATGGAATAATCATTTTTTTCCACTTATCAATGGCATGCAACTACACTTCCTTGAAGTTCTCTATAGGATCTTTCTCTTTGTCATTTATAATGGACTCAATTGTTTGTGTTGATTCCATCATAAATCTCAATCAAACATGAATAATCCGTATCAACAAATCTGAGCATACTCACAATGGGCTCGATAAAACTGAGCAAGCACTCCACACAATCCCACCACCTATCATCGAATATCAACCCTTACACCTTTATGGCCCTCTCAATGGTTTGCATGTCTCCATAAACCCCATTTGACGTTGATAACCATGTTGCTCAATGCATCTTTCACCTTCACAAGTTGTCTCAAGACAAGCATGTGTAAGATAAATTGTGTATCAGCAACCTGAAAAATTAAAAAAAATAAAACTAAAAACAGCTAAAACATTCAAAAATCAAAAGTCTATAAATTACAAACTTACAAAATTTAAAATTTAAAAAGATAGCTACCTCTCACAACTGCAACTTCAAGAAGCTCCTGAAAATGGCTTGAGACAAGTGGCAGTTACTAATGAACATTTGGATCTCACTAGCCCCCTCATAGGCACGTTTGATCCAAGTAGTTTTAGTGCCCAATTTTTGCAGCATTAAATTGAGGGAATGAACACAAGCTCCCCTAAATATGTGTTTGTGCCTTTCCTCAACCAGCCTCCCTATAACTGTGCAATTATTTGTGTTGTCCATTATAACTTGGACAACCTTTTGAGGGCCCCTACCTCAATGGACTCTGAGGATGTTAGTAATTAATCGGATGTCCTTCACCTACCCTCGCAATCAACAACTCTAAAAAACATTACCTCTTTAGGGCATACTGCAACCACATTGATCAACAATCTACTTGTCGTATATTTTCATCCATGAGAGACAATGGGCATGCATGTTTCGACCCATGAATTCTTGATGGGTTTCAATGAATCTTCAACATGTGTTCTTTCTTTGGCCAATAAGGTGGTGCACACCGTTTCATAACCTGAACTGGTGTATCCTTTAGGGGCATCATTAATTGCTTTCATCGCATCCCACCAGTATGGTGATCTAACAACATTAAAAGACATGTCACATGAATAAATAAAATGACCAGTTTTTTGGCCATCTATGTCCCTATTTTCATTCTTAAATGTCATTCCAATGGACCTACATCTTTTGTTTTTTATTTTACTAAGTGGTGAAACATCTACCTTTGCCATCACGGGGGATGACAAAAATAGGTGTAATGGGGTCACGCATTGGCAGATGGAGAAGCAGGTGGCATGCTACCTTCAAATCCTTTATTTGCCAAAGGCTGCTTCGATTTTTGGGCAATTGCCACAACTACATTTTCTTGCTCTTTGAAGTATGCGAGGGTGTTTGCACATGGCAACCCGCTTCCATCCACTCCTCCACAAACTATGATGCCTTGGCTAGCAACTCCACAATAATGAAATTTCATGTAATGTCCCTTTCCAAATGCTCGGAGGCCTAGTTGGTCTATTCCGCACTTTTTCCTTGTTTATTCCCTTGGGAACTGGGGTGTGGGGGATGTAAAGGGAATATTTGGACCCTTATATGCATTAACGTTATAATTTTACGTTGAGATGTTTTTTAATGTAGTTTATATTATAATTTCACTTTGAGGTGCTTTAAGTCATAGCTTATGACTAAAGTGAAATATTAATTATTATTTTATAAAATGGCGTTGTTAAAAGTGGAGGATTAGGGTTTCAAAGGAGTTATAAGGATGACTTGAGGATTAAAATAAAGGTTTTGTTGATTTGTTATTTTCTCTAAAAAAAAGTTTAGTGAGCTTGCGTGTTCATTTCTCTTGCTCAAGGAGTGAAATCCCTTGGGATCCCCGGTTTCAGTGTAGAGGAGACTTTAGACCCTAGCTGGAAAGGCTATTTCGGTGAGAGGATTCATCCTCAATCCCTAGTAGTTGTTTTACAGGTGTTGAAGACCATTTCCCGCATATTGGAGTTTATTTGTGAAGGCAACGTGGGCATTTCAAGCAAAATTGTGGTTGTCTAATATCCATCTATTGCTGGGCATTAAAACTTCGGAAGTAATAATGCACTTTTAAACAGAAAATTAGAGTGTTATTACTGTTGTACAAACAGTCATTCTCAGTTGTTACAAGTATAATTTTTTCTGAATTTTATTATGTCGTATGGAGCTATTTGAAGTATTCATATTCAGCTTTATATTCAATAATTCATTGCAAAGTACTGATTTTTCTGTTGCACAACTCAGCCATACTCAGTTGTTCAAAGGAATAATAATTTTTGAGTTTAATATTGAAGGCATGCCAGCATCATGGATCACTACACTCAAAAATATATTACCAGCAGCAGTTGTATCATTTAAGAGGTCTAAAATTATTAATCTAAACACTATATATTAGAATGTTTGCTTCAGTTAGATGTATGGTAAATGTTTGTTAAAATGTCTTTGCCTTATTCCTTGTTTTTCTAACTGCTTATGAGAGTGTCAATGACATTTCCAGTTCAATAGAATGATTGCCAACTATTTGACAGAATGACATTATGCAATCTTTGAATATTTTCATGATTATGTGATGGATTTATGACCATTGTCATAGTTGTTCTAAACATTATATGCAAATTGTTTGACAAAATGCCTACAAGTTAAAAGTTAGGAATTTTTGCAAGTTTAGAACAATATCTCTTGGTTGGGGATATTTCATTTCACATGAGCCTTTGAGATCCTAAATTGTATTTTATGCTCAAGAAAACCCAAGCATAGCTCCTTCCACCTGGCAAATGTTGTATTTGTGTGACATACTTTCAAAGGCACGAGCATGGATCGTATTTGATAGTTATCCATTGGCCCACACAACTAGAACTTGCAGCCATTCTAGAAAATCCCTAGAGATACATGTTAACAAAACATATTACAATTTAAGGCCTAAAGGAAAAAGAGTTTAAGTGTTGACAGTTAAATAATAAAGGTTAAAAGAATGTTTAAAACTTTAAAACAATAACCAAAAAAATGAAAATATGTTACCAAATACAAACTAAAAAATTATTTTAAAAAACACAAAAAAACTTACCTTGAATAACCTAGCCTCTTTGTTGTGAGCTCCTTAAACTACTTGGAATTTATAGTGGCATAACATCAACCTTGAGCAAATGAAAATCTGAAGGTGAGAGACCAAATGTGCAGTGAGAGATAACTATAGAACATGAGGTAGATGTGTTATGTTGTTTAAAAAGAGTTTGGGGATGTCTTTTAGGGTTAGGGGTTTTTTCTATATTTTTTGAAGTCGTTCAAACCTTTTTTGGACCATAAAACAATGGGAAAAAAATGTTTTTAACTATTTTTTATTGCAGGTACATGAGGGATATGCCCGAGGTTCGCCAAATTGTACCAGGTACATTCAAGTCTATCTGAACATGTTTCTGGCATGTTTCATAACCATTTCAATTCCCTGTACAGGTTTACCATGTGTTCTAGATGCAATAATACCTCCTTAATATGTAAAATTACGCATGATTATGTCATTGTACATAAAGCAAACACTTTGTGACCCACCGCTTTAAAAGGTATTATGTTATGCATCTAAAGCCTAGTAGAAAATTCAAAATTTGAGTATACAATAATCCAATTTCAGCTCCAACGAAACAAAGTTGAAACTCTATTCTAGTTTATTACCAAGACTTCCAACCCCTCACATTGTCAATGCAAAGCTTTAATGGTTCTTTGGGAGGTGGGTCATTTGGAGAGAATGGTGCTTAGCTTAGGCTCTAAGCATTGAAAGAATAATAAGAATATAGTTGAACCTTATGTTTGTCCCTAAACATTCTCCAAAGCTACTAGGGATAGAGTATGGAAAGTTGTAAAACATTTCCACAATCATTGTGCAAGCCAACAATCACTCTATAACCACAAACCATGTGAACCATCTCCAATATGATCCACCAAAAGAACATCAAACAAATCTGGAATTGTTTGTTTCCTTTCTCAATATTTGAGCACCCTAAAACGATTTGTCCCAATCGGAATTTCAATAAATGAAACGAAACAAGTATCTAAAGAATGAATTATGCTATTAGAGTTGTGTGTTCACACTAGGTTTAGATTAACTAGTTATTATCTATCTAGCCTAGTTTTGTGTTAGTTCACACAACAAGAAGATTTAAGCTTAAATAAGGGGATAATGTATTGTTAGAGTGACAACTTTTATGTGCACATAAAAATTGCATGAGAGCACATTAATAGTTTATTCTCCTATTTTATAGGTTGCTTATAGCCTAGCGGTTGTGAAACAACCTTTCTACATTATTTAACTTGGACGCACCCTTTTTAAAACATCACTACCGGATTGTAAATATGAATGAGACTTTGAGATCCAATTTAGTGTGTGTATATTATGGCTTGATCTTATAGCATGTTGACAAGAAATTTTGCAGAAACACTAATAATTTCCACATGAGTGAGACATGCAAAGGCATCTAGAAAATCGCAAAGATACTTCATCCCCAGAAAAATATTCGAAGGTGGTTCTATCAACACATGACAGCGCAGAAGATGCAAATCCACAGATGATCAAGGATCGCAAATCTAAGAGCCAACCAAGTAGGGAAAATATCTAAAAGGGAATCACAAAAGTGTCATTTCAAAATATTTGGGATTTTGCGGAAGCTATGTAAAGGAGAGGAATGCGACAACAAAAGGGAATTACAGAAGTATCATTTCAAAATATTTGGGATTCTGTGGAAGCTATGTAAAAGAGAGGAATGCGACAACATAAGGGATTTTTTGGCAGATATAGGACATATGGGAACATTGATTCAGAAAGAGCCTATGGGGAGAAGGAGAATTGTTGTGAGAGGGTCAAGATCATGTATAGGAATGGCAACATGTTAGGGTTTCAAGGCCTTAAAAGAATGATGTAATATTATTGTATTGTAAGGACAGTTTCGTATGGATTTTGTGCATCGTTGAAACATTGTTCATTTCTTGTGAAATATAATGAGAATCAAGGGTTTTGTGCATGTTTTGTGTATGATTTGCTAATGTCTTTACAAAGAATGTGTTAGATTAATGTTATGGTTTTGTGGTGTTCCCTCATGTCACTCTACAACCTCAAGGTCACCATGTTGTCCTTACAACACTTTTGGTGAGACTTTCAAGTGCATGCTTGATAGAAAGGCCAAAGCATGAAAGGGTAAGATTTTCCACACAAAACCCTAGAGTGATGAGAACTAGGCCAACATTTTGGTTCCATTGTCGGGACCTCAATTAATTGTGCCATGAGGAATGGCCAAGCGTATGGTGGATAGATCAACAAGTCTAGTCACGTAGGAACGAATTAGGGCATGGTCTCGTAACAAAGCATTGGAATTTGTAGCAAAGGCAAAGGGTCATGATGATCGAAGACGTAAGGTGTGGCTACAAGACAAAATCTACAGCAAACTATAGAAGGTATTCTTTGCGGAGTTTCCCCCAACACGTATATGCATGGTTGATTTTCTGATATTTCCACAGTTTAACATTATACAAAAATATATTTGGAGCCCTATGTATTTGTTTAATGAAATCCAACTTTTCGAGTCACATAATTGGATCCATTTTCAGGGACATAAGATGGAGAATAATGTAGATTGTTGAATAGTTTATTAGTATGAATATAACATAATAGGAAATTAAGTATGTCGGCTATATAGCATATCATTGTAAAAAAGATTGGAGTTTTTTTTATTAAGTAAAACAACTAAATTAGATTATCAATTAGTAATTATTAAATTGTTTTTAGCTCTAATCCATCAGTGGCCCTATCTAGATATATGGCACCACATGGGGGAGGATGATGGGGTGATATATGGGGAAGGATGATGCCCCTCTCTATAAAGGTTGACGGCCATGCTCTGCTCCCATATCTAATCTATATAGACTCGCGACTCGGCAAGCATGCTCTTTACTAGCTAGGCAAGCTAGGGAGGGGAGGCCCTCTCTATATATCTAGGAAGGCGAGAAGAAGGCTCTCCCCGATGTGGAAGATTATTAGGCTATCCAATCAGGGCACCGCGTCATATAGAGAATAGAATAGAGGGGCCCCCCGTCTTCAACTACATCTAGGGAGGGGCCACTAGCCCACCCCACTCATCTGGGGCGGTTCGCTCACCCCGTCGCCCATGCATCATGCATATTATCTCCCCGCCCCATCCATTCACTCTGGTTTAGATAGGGGAGAGTGAAGGAATGGGAGGGGGCGTCTCTCTATACTAGCCATCTATTTCTATAGAGGGCCATCTCTATATAGAGCATAGCCGGGGGTCATTTAGAAATTAGGGGAGGGCGGCCTTTGGCATTGGCCCTTTATCAACCTCTATATAGATGAGAAGGGCCCTTTCCTCTATATAGAAAGAAGACGCTACAAGATGAAAGATCTCTATAAGAGAAGACAAAAGAAGGAAGCGTCTTGCCTTATCGCTATCTCCCCTATATTCTATGGAGGGGGTCCGAAGCCATAGCCATTCATTCTGATACCAACCAACCAACCGGAGCTTCGCTCTCATTCATTCACTCGTAATCTAATTAGTAATTATTAAATTGTTTTTAGCTCTAATTTTAATAAAGTGTCAATTCTAAAATTAGTTGTAACTTAAGTTAGATTATAATTAGATGAGAAAACTAAATTAAATTAATTATGATTATAAAAATATTTTGTATTAACAATAAACTTATTTAATGTAGTAAAAAGATTAATTTATAAACCTAAGCATGTAAAGCACAAAGGGGGGAAAGAATTTATTCGGATTTAAAATATAGGGAGATTTTATTATATTAAATTATTATTAGTTTTACTGATAGTTTATCCGCTCCTTAATCATAGTTGATTAGTTGAAAAGGGGAAAATAGGAAATTATTTGGGGAGGTTAAGGACAACAGGTTTCCAAGTATTACTAATAAACCACCCATTATGTCTACAAATATTATCATTATAGAGCATAATTTTGATTGCTTCACGGAGGTGTCGTTTTACATAATGGTCATCAGAGGTAAGGACCCTTGCAAAATCAATACAAAGGGAGTGCATAGTATTGAGGGAGTGCTCGACAATTGCAGATCTCTTTGTTCTATCATACTTTATGTCTTTATTGTGTTCTTTAACCCACGCTAGAATTGATCTCCCAGTTTCACCTATGTATGGCTTTCTACACAAGCATTTAATCATATATACACCACTATTAAGTTTGGGGTCAATTTTGTCTTTTAGGGACCTAAGGTTGCTTTTTAATATATTAATAGGCCAGAAGAAAGTTTCAATACCTTTTTTACTCAAAATTTTAGCCATTTTATCTATGGTATTTTTTATATAGGGTAAGAAAACCTTACGGTTAGAATCAGGTTGAGTTGTTTTAGGCTGAGAGGGATTATTGAAGCTAAAAATTAGCTTATCATTGTAGCCATATATGCATGTATCGCAACTTTAACCATTGGGAATAGACAAAATCTTGTGAAGATTAAGGGTAGTACAGATGTTAGGCTTGCAAGACTAAGGGAAACTAACAAAGAGTGGAGCACAGTTGTGGATGTTTGGTGTCATGGAATTTTGCGAAGTTGTGTTGGAATTTGTAGAAACAAAGTATTCTTGTCTTGAGCAAGCAAAATTTGAGTTTTCGAAGGAACCAAGAGGGACATTCCTTGCACAAATCCTTTTTGGATCAAAATGCTCCTTGTTGACCTAGTGTTTCAATAGATAAACATGGAGGGGTGAATTTGTGTTGTGCACAACTAAAGTAATTCAAGGTAAAGTTTAAGGTTTGGTGTAAAATTTTGAGGAGATGCAGAATCTGACAAAGAGAGAACCGAGGTTGAGAAAGTACGCATAAAGCCGATGTCAGGAAGTTGAGCTAAGGGACTAGAAGTGCAAGAAATTTAATCCTAAAACATATCAATAAGACCTACAAAAGAGGAGGGTATGGGGTTGACTTGACTCTTGGTGACCGCCATGGAAATAACGATGTAACGCAAAATCGAGGGTTTATTGGATCACAAGATGGACAAGTTTGGGATGATGGTGACGAATATGCAGACTCAAAAGAAGACCCTGAATGGAGCCATCAACCAAATGACGCCGATGCACCGAATGTTACTTCTAGGAGGAAATTGTTGCAAGACTTAGAAGCTATTGGTGTATTTGGCAGAGTTAGGTTTTTGGATGGTAGTGAATTGTTTCTTTGGAGTCCCCAACTTTGGTCTACTTAGGTATTCTACCTATCCCTCTTGTAATCCACCACAACTACTCACACGAGGTGCTATCAATCTTGGGGGTTAACGCACCAACAATGTCTTCACAAAGGTGCATATCCGTAACTCTTTTCTTTCCCTTATGTTGGTGTGATTGATTATGTTTGATGTATCAAGTACTAAACAAGGATGAGTAACATATCCTTGTCTATTGAATTATCTCTTACAGCCCATGCTTAATTGTCAAATGGCATTACAACCCTTAGCCTAGATATCTCAGCTCTTGCTTATCATCATTACTCTTGCAACCTTGCGTTGGTGTGATTAATTAAGTTTGATGTATCAAGTATTAGACTAGGATAGAGCGACATATCCTTGTCTATTGCATTATCTCTTACAGCCCACGCTTAGTCGTCAAATGGCATTACAACCCTTAGCCTATATATCTCAACTCTTGCAACCTTAGCATTCTAGTAAGACCCACCACCTATCTTAGACATAGGCTTTAGAACCCTGCACCTTTGCTAAGAGTGTGGATTACAATCTTATAAATCCACAACTATTATGCCCCTTGGTACTATCCTTGGCTTGTGTGTTGGCCCTAGAGCAGTCTTCTAATTATATCCTAGTCTTTATTATTGAGAATAGAGAGAGGATAATCATATTTGATCATCTCAGCTAACGTACAGATCTCCTTGGAATAAACATCATGTAAGAAGACTCATAAATATTGCAACATTGTGTGATGTAATTTAAGCAATGAGGATAATCAAGATATCAAAAAATAATGCAGATCAGGGAGTAGGGGTTCGTAGGAAATGTATTAGTCTTGTACCATTTTGTTAACAGAGTTTTATGTTAATTAGTGTGCTTTATTAGTATATGACCAGTCTGGTTAGTTAACAACAACTAGGAGTTGGCATCTCACCAAGAATTTTTTTGTGAATACGATCCCTTAACCCTAGGTACCATTGTATTACTTTGTAAGGGTCAACTGTGTTACTCTATATGAGTAAAATGTATTACGCTGTAAGTGATTTTACCACATGCATGACAATAATAAGTCGCAAGGGGAAAACATATGAATAGGCATTACAAGTGTCGTGTTTTTTTTATATAAATGTGGTTGTACACAAGGAGCCCAAGATGTATCCTCGCTAATCTTGGAAACCTTTGTGGTGTGAGATAGAACCCATGCCCTCTAAGGAAAGTTCTCTTGTTCTATGAACTTTCAAATCTAATTTGCAGAAAATATGGAAGGTTGCTTGCTTTCAGATTTTGAAATTTCTGTGCTGTCAGCCTAAGTTAAATATTTCATTATACTTTCCTTTGTGAACCTTATGTTATTTGCGATTTCAGATGTTAAGCTTAGAAATAAAACTTTCAGACATCAGGGATTTGCACTAGGGCTTTACAACAGACCAGATTACAGTTTTTTTTCAGTGTTTTCGTGCTTTAAATTGTACAGTTTCAAGTTTTCCAGCAATTTGATTGTCAGATTGTTTTAGTATCTTCAGTTTTCCGATTCCAATAAGGTTTTGTTTTGCCACTTTCGCAGCATTTAACCTGGTAATTAGGATTATAACTGACCTAGGGGTTTGTTTTTTTATGACCAAGCTAGAGACTTGTTCGGATTGTGGAAGGTGAGAAAAGCATGGGGTGTGTGTGAGAGGATAAAGCAAAGGAAGCATTCATCTGTGAAGTTTCTGCCTCCGCTCTCGCCTCCTCCTCCAGCAGAAACAAACGCTCTGATCCCATTGCTATTACCATTGGCATTCCCCTTTGACGACTAAAATCTATATGAATGTTGTAGGAAAACAGAGATTAAACTCCAAATGTTCCATAACCTTAAATGCGAATAGTTGTAGACAAATATTTTGATACAAACATGCAAAATGCCAAACGGTTGTAGCACGCATATCGCCTACAGTAAAGTACAAATGATAGAAATTAAAATTGGCTCTACTTAAACCTCGTTCTTCCCAGCAGTGATCCACCAGGTAAAATAGGAGGGATAACAACAAACACAAACTGAAAATATACAATAGTTTAAGATGATCAGACCCCGACGACGTCGCAATTTTATTTCAGAATTATTACATAACGAATACAGGCTTAATACAGAGAGCTGCGATACCTGTGCCTGGGGTAATTGGAGGCTCCGTCGCCGGCTGGGCATTTTTCGCCATCGCCACCGTATGGAGTTTCCTTCGAGCACAATTCACCCGCCTTTATAAAAGAATTTCTTCTTGCTGGTTTGTAATGCGGCCAATTTACTGTGGGAAAATATGGAGGAAATTGCTGGGCAGAGAGTGTTAAATATGGGGACTAAACCCTATTTTATACCGTTAAACCCTTTTCTATTGATAGCTTTCTTAATGGGGACGAGACTAAAGAGTTTATGGCAAAAGAGTTACTTTAGGGCAGAGGGGCCAATAGGTGAACAAGGTCCAATAGCTAATATGATTATTGATCACACAATACCCAATAGTTGTCATAGTACTATGTAGTAGTAATTTATTTTTGACATAATAATTATGTAGAGTAGCCAATCACATCATGACATGTAAGACCTTTCACCCATGTACAAGTACAAAAAAGTCAATGTTCAAACAATTTCACCTATATTCAAGTATTGGTGTCCACCATGGTTGTAGCATTTTCACATATATTATTTTAAATTAATTCAAAATATGGTTTTCCCCTCCAATTGAACATTCCAAACAAAAAATATAAGTTAACACAAATCTAAACTACATATTAATGAAAAAATCACAATCCCATATCATAAACAATTGATTTTATGGACCCCTTAACTTAGGGTGTACCACTACTAGCCCCTCTCCCCTATGTCGATTTGTGTAATACCAAATAGTTTGCCACTAGTGTCACTTTAAGAATCATGTAAAATTTACCAATTCTTTTTTAAGGTTAGATATTCTACTATGGATCTTAATCAAAAAACGTGTTTTGTCTACCTTTATTTTCTTAAATAAGTTGGTCAGCTTGTCTGCATTGAGGTTGTGATTGATACGGATGTCCCTGTATGTTGCACACTTTATGATGTAGTACCAATCTATCTCCACAACCCATTTGTCGCCAAAAAGGCAAGTTCTCGTGTCCCACTCCTCCTTAGGCGTTGTCCACTTATCAGTTTCACATCTAAGATGATGTGAGTTGGTTCTTAATTATGCTAATAACATTTTCACCTTCCATTTAATTTATACTCTTATGTATGTCTTTTCGTCATGGTCCCACTTGAGATTAAACTCTTTGATATAGTAAGCTTTCTTCTGCCCCAACTATGTAATGTAATTACTTGTATAAATCTGATTATCAGCAGCAATATAACACCAATGAACACAATATTTCAGATAAATGATCTCAATGTGCAAGAAGAGTAGCTTAGCCACTTCGAGGGGGCAACCTCCAAACCAGACAATAAGACTCAAATGTTGAATATGATGACCAATTACTACCTACTAACCCCTATATATACTATTCCTATGCTATGGCCAACACCAAGGCTGACCCACTAATGAAAATATAACATATATAAAAGAGATACATAATGATAAGAAGTTATGATAGCCACAAGTCGACTATATACATCCAATATAAGATATATGATTAAGGGCGTAACATGCCCCTCCCCTTTAAAGCAACATTGTCCCCAATGTTGAGAAGATCTGGATGCTACTACAAGAAATTTGCATCCTCCCAAGTTGCGTCTTCATTGTCTAGATTTTTTCACTTGATCAAATACTCAGTGATGACCCTTGTCCCCAATCGCTTAGTGAGTGTCTAAAGGAGGCATTCTGGTTCCAGGATGATTATACCCTCCTCATCAAGCTCCGGGTAACACGGTATGGGTTGATACTGCCTGTCTAACTACCTTCTTTAGGCAAGATACATGGAAGACTGGATGAATTCGAGTAGCCGGAGGAAGTTCCAATTTGTATGCTACATTTCCAATCTTCTGTAACACTTGATAAGGACCATAATACTTAGGTGAAAACTCATTATCCTTTTTCTGTTGTTTTAAGGACATTTGCTTATATGGTTGTAAACGCACAAAAACCCAATCACCGACTTCAAAATGTCTTTCACTGCAATGTTGGTCTGCCTGCTGCTTCATGTGGTTTTGTGACATGGCCAAATTCTCCCTGAGACTAGAAAGCACCTCTTGTTGGTGTTGAATATGTTCTTTAATTGCTCGAACCTTTGGCTGGACTCTCAAAGATGAAGTGATAGATGGTGGATGGTACCCATAGAATGCTAAGAAATGAGACATTTTAGATGAAGTATGAAAGGAGGTGTTATACCACCATTCTGCCAGCGGTAACCATTGGACCCATCTCGCTTGCTTATCTGATGTAAAACAACAAAGATATCCCTCCAGGCACTTATTTACCACCTCTGTTTTCCCATTAGATTGGGGATGATAAGAGGAACTACAAGCTAGTTATGTTCCCAAGCATGAGAACAAGTCAGTCCAAAAATTACTAGTAAAGATAGGGTCTCGATCACTTACTATAATCTTTGGTGTCCCGTGTAGCTTTTGAATTGTATCCCTGAAGATCATTGCTACTATACTCGCAACAAATGGATGTGATAAAGCACAAAAATGGGCATATTTGGTGAGTATGTCCACCACCACCATGATTATATTTTTACCTTCTGATTTAGGCAATCTTGTGATGAAGTCCATGGACACCTCTTCCCACCTCTGGGTAAGAATAGATAGAGGTTGTAAAAGACCTGGGGACTTAATTGTTTCAACCTTATTTTGCTGACAAACCATGCATTCTACCACAAACTTTTGGACATCTCCTTTTAGCCCTTCCCAGAAAAAATCATGCTTGATTTGATGATAAGTCTTTGAGAAGCCAAAATGACCCCCTACTGGAGAAGCATGGAGCTCAGATAAAACCCTATTTTTAAGGATTGAATTCTTACTTAGATATAATCTATCTTTATTCCATACAATTTTTTCTGACATGCTTAGATCTTGTTGGAGATTTTGAATGATATTTTGTGTACCTGGGTCATTTTTCCATTCAGACCTTGCATCCTCTATCCAATCCTCCTGTAATACAAATATGGCACACAATAATGCCTGGGTAGATTCGTCCTTCCGAGATAAAGCATCGACAACTACATTCTCTTTCCCTTTCTTGTGTATTATCTCAAAATCATACCCCAACATTTTTAAGACCCATTTCTATTGTTCTTCTGATGATAAACGTTACTCTAAGAAGTATTTCAAACTATCATGATCTGTCTTTACTTTGAAATGTTGTCCCATTAGATATGGTCTCCATTGCTTCACTGCATGAAGTATTGCTAACATTTCTTTCTCATACACTGGTTTAGAGATATTCTTACCTTTGAATTGGTGGCTCTCGAAGGCAATGGGTCGCCCTTCTTGTATGAGTACTTCCCCCATACCATACCCTGAAGCATCACATTCAACAATGAATGTTTTTGAAAAATCTGGGGTGGCTAGAACTGGAGTGGTGCACATGGCCTCCTTCAACTTCTCAAATGCCATAGTAGCTTGCTCGTTCCAATGGAAAGAGTCCTTCTTCAATAAAGTTGTGAGTGGTGTTGCAATGCTGCCATAATTCCTCATAAATCTACAATAATAACCTGTAAGCCCCAAAAATCTTCAGAGATTTTTTAGGGTTTTGGGAACCTTCCATTTAAGCATGGATTTTATCTTGATAGGATCCACTTTAACACCTTCACAAGAGACAATATGACCCAGATATTCAATCTCCTTTACACCAAAAGAACACTTAGAAGGCTTTGCATAAAGTTGACGTTGTTCAAGAGTTTCCAACACCTTATTTACATGATGCAGGTGTTCCTCCCTTGTTTTTCTATAGATTAATATATCATCAAAGAACACTGAAGCAAACTTTCAAAGAAATGGCTTAAATATGGAATTCATCAAGCTTTGAAATGTAGAGGGTGCATTTGTTAGTCCAAAACGCATTACCAAGAACTCATAGTGTCCTTCATGTGTCCTAAAGGTTATTTTATGAATATCTTCATCCCTGATTCTAATCCGATGATATTCAGAACGAATATCAAGTTTTGTAAAGTAAACAACACCATGTAACTCATCTAGCAAATTATCAATCACAGGAATAGGAAACTTATCTTTAACTGTGTACTTATTGAGTTCCCTGTAATCTGGACACATGCGCCAATTGTCATCTTTTTTCCATACCATTACTACAGGAGAAGAGTAAAAACTTTGACTATGACAAATAAGTCTTGCTTCTAACATCTCTTGAACTATCTTCTCAATCTCACTCTTTTACATATAGGGGTACCTATAAGGTCTAATGTTGGGTGGTTGACTCCCTGGTACTAGCTGGATGGCATGGTCGTGGTCTCTTTTCGGAGGCAGGGCCTTGGGCATTTCTCCAAACACCACTGAGTGCTCATCTATAACTGCTTGTATATCTTGTGGGTATAACTGTATTGGAATGATGTGCTTCCAATGAAAATAGTTGTGCCACAAACCCTTCTACACCCCTTTCTAAGCAATTTTTGCATCTGATGAGAACTTATCATCTGTGGGGACTTTGCTCTTAGTCCTTTTAGTTTAAAAGTCCTCCCTTCTGACTGAAATTGCATGAACAACTCTTGGAAATTCATTTCAATGGTTCCCAAGGTGGTAAGCCACTAAACTCCTAACGCAATGTCTGCTTCTCCCATGGCAATGGCATACATATTGCTAGTTAGCAAGTAATCTCCCATGGCGAGATTAATGTTATGGCATTTTCCTGAACAACTAATAATTTTCCCATCAGCGATCATGACTTGACATTCTGGAGCTGGATAAACAAAGTAGTTCAAGCATACCACCAACTTATGATTGATGAAATTGTGAGTACTTCCTGAATCAATCAACATTGTTACCCTCTATTTTTTTAAGAATCCAACTACTTTGAGAGTTTGGGGAGTGCTAATGCCAGAAATTGCATGGCATGATATTGTTGGCTGGGGATCTCCTAATTCCTCCTCTGGCTCTACCTCTTCATCTTCTTCATTTTCTTCTTCTTCAGTAGGTCCCTCAATGTAGAACAACTTCTTTTTAGTACACTTATGTCCTCTTCCAAATTTGTTATCACAAGTAAAACATAACCCTTTGGCTCTCTTTTCTTCAATTTGTTGAGGTGTCAGCCTCACTGGCCGAGGGAATGATGGTAGAAGGGTGCTACAATCTTTGATATTAGTGATGGTTTGTTTCCTACTGGAAATAAAATTTTCCTCTACCCTATGTGCCATGATCATAGCGTCTGAAACCGTATGAGGATTAAACATATGTACCTCAGTCTCAATTTTTTCTTTAAGACCCCCAAGAAATAAGTCATTCAAATTATCTTTAGGAATATTTTCCACCCGTAAGGAAAGGTTTTGGAATTTATGGATGTAATCTTTGAATGTTCTTGTTTGTCTTAGCTTTGCAAATTGACTAAAATAATTCTCTGACACACTATACCTATAGTGAAATTGCAACTCTTCAGTGAATATTTTCCATGTAACATTGAGGCCACTCTTTTGCCTTTGAGCACATAACCATCAATACCGAATGAATTGGTCAGGTTCAAGATACAATGATGCCACGGTAACCTTTTTTCCCAATGGAATATAATGAAGATCAAAAAAAATCTCCATCTAGTTAATTCAATTGAATGGATCCTTTCCATCAAACTTATGCATTTCCACTTTTGGAATCATGTTACATGCTTGCAGAGTGTTTGTATTTGGATTGGTCATGTTTGCAGATCCACCCTGGCTAGTTTTTCTATTACTTTGACCTAAAGATCCACCCTGGTTAATATGAGTATGATTGAGTTGTGGATGATTAGGGAGGATATGATGACCCATGATATTGTAACTAAATTGGTGAATGAAATCCTCCAATCATTGTTTAATCTTTTCTACGTCTTCTTTGTTGTCCATTCTACCCTCGAGGTTTCGCAACTCTAACTCAAGATAGCTGACCTTATGGTCAGTTGAAGTAAACCCTAACCCTAAGGACTCTGTAGATACCCCTTCTGACTCTAACTCCTCAACTATTATCTCATCCTTATCAGGTGTTTTACCCAAAGTGATGGGATTTTTTTTGCCTCTTGTTGAAAGCCCAACCATGATGCCCCAAAATGATAAGATTTAAGGATCAAGGTTGAAATTTAGGGTTTGTGATTTCAATAGGAATTCAGCCAAATTTTATAAAACTCAAAGAACAAACTCAAACTAATTTTTAATCTTCTTTCTGGAAATGTAAATAACTTTTAAAAATTCCACAAATTGCACCCTAGGTAACCGAATTATGAAAAAACATAAAACCGCTATAACTTTTACAAAACAAGTAAAAAATTCTTAAAATTTAGAGGGAAGTTTACCTGACTGATTTCACCACACCACAAAAAAAATTGCATAAAAATTCGCTACCTATTTTGAGATATGGATGAACCTTCACAATTAGGGTTTGATACATTGTTGGCCGAGTTCAAGCTCTGATACCACTTGTAATGTAATTACTTGTATAAATCTGATTATCAGCAGAAATAAAACACCGATGAACACAATATTTCAGATAAATGATCTCAATGTACAAGAAGAGTAGCTTATCCACTTCGAGGGGGCAACCTCCAAACCAGACAATAAGACTCAAATGTTGAATATGATGATCAACTACTACCTACTAACCCCTATATATACTATTCCTATGCTATGGCCAACACCAAGGCCGACCCACTAATGAAAATATAACATATATGAAAGAGATACATAATGATAAGAAGTTATGATAGCCACAAGTCGGCTATATAAATCTAATATAAGATATATGATTAAGGGCGTAGCAAACTACCTTGTCCACGTAGTTGTCTTGAATTTATTTCTCATGTATTTTTTCATTCTCCCCATTAGTGTTTGGACACTCTTGCATGTTGATTCCCCATATATTCATCCATTTATTGTCATGTTTCATCCACATGTTTTTCATTATGCTTAACTCCTCCTCTAACACCATTTTGTGTCATTGATGAGTCTCCATATTTTGAGCCTTTTTTTAATCACTTAATGTCTGAGTCATTATCAATGCCTCCAACAAAAAAGTGTGTGTTTCAGCCAACAGAATCTCATATGGAATTTATGTTTTAAGGACTGTTTAAGGTTGACAACATTATGACCATCTCATATTTGTATTATAAGAGACACCTAACTTTGTTTAGAATATGAGGCATATATACATCTTATCCCTTATGAGGCATATATACATGGACTATCCCTTACATGATTTTAATTGCGACCTTTCTTTCAAGGGTAAAGGTTATTTACCATTAAGAAAATTTAGTTAATGATGTTACTAAAAACTTGGGGGTCTTTGATAAAGAGGTGAGTCTTCCCCAACCTTCCTTACCATCGAATAACATTTGGAAAATCTCATTCTCCTTGCATTGGGATCGGACTCGCAACACTCTCCCTATAATTAAATTAATTAGATAGATTTGAATATCAATAGCAATATAACACCAAATAACACTAAAATAAAGATAAATGTCTACAATATGTAAGTAGAATGACTTAGCCACTTCGAGGGGGCAACCTCTAAACCATATAATAAGACTCAGGTGTTCAATATGATGATAATATCCTACTCTCTAACTCCTATTTATGTCATGATATATTATCCAAATCCCTAAGGCCGGCCCATTAAGCATATGAAAGCATAAATAGTTATGATATGACATGATAAGAGATTATGTTAGCCCCATGTCAATTATCCATATCCCGATATATGAATTAGGGTTAAAGGTGTAGCATGCCCCTTCCCTTCAAATAAACATTGTCCCCAATGTTGGTAATATTTGGATGCTTCACTCAGAATGCTTCATCCTCCCATGTTGCATCTTCAATGTCCAAATTCTTCCATTTGATTAGATACTCGGTGATGACCCTCATCCTTAACTTCTTAGTGTTTTTCTAAAGGATTCCTTCAGGTTCCAAGATGATGTGTCCCTCTTCATGAAGATTTGGTAATACTTCTTGAGAAGACACCTTCTGCCCAATGACATTCTTCATGCAAGAAACATGGAAAACTAGATGTATTTTATTTGACCGAGAAAGCTCCAGATTATATGCCACATTGCCAATTTTTTTCAACACTTGATAAGGCCCATAATATTTGGGTGAAATATTGTTATCTTTTTTTGTTGTTTGAAAGATAATTGCTTGTATGGATGCAATCATACAAAAACCAAGTCTCTAACTTCAAAACTTTATTCACTACGGTGTTGATTAGCTTGTTTCATGCAGTTTTGTGTCATGACCAAGTTCTCTTATAGGCTAGAGAGAACCTCTTGTTGGTGTTGAATGTGATCTTCAACTAATCTTACTTTAGGTTGGACCTTTAAATTGGAAGTGAGGGATGGTGGATGGTAACTGTATAATTCAAGGAATGGGGACATTTTGGATGAAGTGTGAAATGAATTGTTATACCACCATTCTGCAAGTGGTATCCACTTAACCCATCTCTCTTATTTATTTGAAGTAAAGCATCATAGATACCCCTCCAAACATGTAGTTACTACCTCAGTTTGTCCATCATTTTCGGGATGATATGATGAACTATAATTCAATTGAGTACCTAAGCATAAAATAAATTAGACCAAAAATTGCTAGTAAATATAGAATCATAGTCAATGTTTATAATCTTGGGTGTGCCATGTAGCTTTTGAACTATATCCATAAAAGATATGGCAATTGTACTCATTGTAAATGGATGTGGAAAAGCACAAAAAATGAGCATACTTGGTGAGTCTATCCAACACCACCATAATTACACTTTTCCCTTTAGATTTATGAAATCATGTGATGAAATCCATAGAAACCTCTTCCCACCACTCACTAGGAATAGATAGAGGCTACAAAAGTCCTAAAGACTTAATAGTTTCATCCTTGTTCAATTGACACACCAAACATTCGGCCACAAATTTTTGGACATCTACTTTCAACCCTTCCCAAAATAAATATTTCTTAACTTTGTGATAAGTTTTTAGGAATCCAAAATGGCCACCCACTAGAGAAGCATGGAGCTCTGAGAGAACCTAATTTTTAAGGATAGAGTTTTTGCATAAGTACAATCGGTCCTTATACCACAATGCATCCCCCTTCCACACAACTTTTTCTGAATTGTCTTAATTGTTTGGATCTTCTTGGAGATTTTGAATGAGAGTTTGGGTTTCTGTGTCGTTATGTCATTCGGGTCTTTCTTGATCTACCCAAGCTTCCTGTAGTATGGACATGAAATTTAAAAATGCCTATGTGGAATCATCTCTCCTAAATAGTGCATCAACTACCACATTTTATGTTCATTTTTTTAAATGATCTATAATTCATATCCCAACATCTTAGTGACCCATTTTTATTGTTCTTCAAATGAGATTATTTTATCTAAGAAGTATTTCAAGCTATCATGATCTTCCTTTACCTTGAAGTGATAACCCATGAGATATGATCTCCACTATTTGACCACAAGAAGAATAGCCATCATTTCTTTCTCATAAGTTGGTTTTGAAAGGTTCTTACCTTTGAGTTAGCAAAGCTCAAATGCAATGGGGTGTCCCTCTTGCATAATTATTGTGCCTATGCCACACCTCAAAGCATCACATTTAATAATGAAGGTTTTGGAGAGGTTTGGGGTAGCTAGAATGGGAGTGGTCCACATGGCCTTATTTAGTGATTCAAATGTCTTGGTTGCTGCCTCGTTTCAATGAAAAGAGTATTTTTTCAATAAGAATGTGAGTGATGCTGTAATTCTACCATAATTCTTCACAAACCTACGATAATAACCCATAAGACCTAAGAATCCCTTAAGGTTTTGAGGGGTTTAGGAACTGGCCAATCCACTATAGCTTGAATCTTATGAGGATCCACTTTTACACCTTCATTAGACATGACATGACCCAAGTATTCTACCTCTCTTACCCCAAAATCACATTTGGGGGGTTTGACATAAATGTGGTGTTATTCAAGAGTGTCCAATACTTTATTGACATGTTGTAAATGTTCCTCCCAAGTCTTACTGTAGATTAATATATCATCAAATAATACCAAGACAAACTTCCACAAAAATGGCTAGAAGATTGAATTCATCAAACTCTGGAAAGTAGATGGCACATTTATAAAGCCAAATGACATTATAAAAAATTCGTAGTGGCCCTCATGTGTCCTAAATGTTTTTGTATTAATATATTTATTACAAGTTATTATGTGATGATATCCTGATTGAATATATAACTTTGTAAATAAACAACACCATGTAATTCATCTAACAAATCTTCAATGACAGGAATATGATACTTATCTTTCATTGTGTATTTATTGAGCTCTATTTAGTCTGGAGACATGCGTCAATCCTTCATCCTTCTTTTTGATCATCACCACTAGGAGAAGAGTAATCACTTTGACTATGGTGAATAATACCTACTTCTAGTATCTCTTGTACCATCTTTTCAATCTCACTCTTTTGGAGATAAGGGTACCTATAACATTGAATGTTGGGTGGTTGGTTGCTTGGCACTAGCTGAATAGCATGATCATGATCCCTTTTAGGTAGTAACCCTTTCGACATATCCCCAAACACAACTAAGTGCTCAATAATAACGGCATATAGATCTAATGGTATAGGTCCTTTTTATGGTTGAGCTTCAATTGAGAATAATTGTCCACGAACCCATCTGTACCCTTCCTAAAAATTTTCTACATTTGATGAGAACTTACCAATTATGGATCTTTAGCCTTCATCTCACGCAACTCAAAATTCCTTCCTTCAGATGGAACTACATGAAAAAATATTGGAAGTTCATTTTCACTATTCCCAAAGTAGTAAGCCATTCGACCCCCAATATAATATCTTCTCCTCCCATTGAAATGGCATACATGGGGTCCTTTAGTAGGTAATCTCCCATAGATAACTTAATCTTATGGAATTTTCTTGAACAACTAACTTCACCTCCATTTACAATCATGAATTGAAATTCTAGTGTTGGATAAAGGAAACAATTTAAGCATATGGTCGATTTATAATTGATGAAATTATGAGTACTTTTTGAGTCAATTAATATTGTCACCCTTTGCTTCTTCATGAACCCAACAATCTTGAGTGTTTGTGGGGTGTTGATTCCTGAAACGACATGGCAAGAAATATTTGGTTGAGACTCTTCAACCTCGATCTCAGGAGCCTCTCCCTCTGCATCAGTTGCTTCCTCTTCATCTTGTTCCTCATTAGGAACCTCAATGTAGAATAACTTATTCTCAAGACATTTATGTTCTTTCTCCACTTGCTATCACAATTGTAACATATACCTTTTACTTGTTTCTTTGCAATTTTATTGAGGAGTCAATCGTGTCAGTTGGGGGAAAAGATGGTGCTAGATTCATGTGTTCCTTGTTATTAGTGAAGATCCTTCATTTTACCATATCTCTTTCCTCCACATGCTGAGAAATGATCATGGATTCTGATATCAAACTTGGATTAAGAAGGAAAAAATTATGTTGGATGTTATCCTCAAGTCTACCCAAGAAGAGATCATTTAGATAATCCTCTGAGATGCCATTCACTCATAAGGATAGATTTTGGAACTGTTGGATATAATCCTTCACTGAACTTTTCTGTCGTAGCTTGGTGATCTGGCTAAAATAGTTATCTGTAACAATGTTACTATAGTGTGTTTGGAGCTCATCAATGAACATAGACCATATAATAGAGAGACCCTTTTTCTTTTATTCACACATCCATCTATATCAAATGAATTGTTCTGGTTCTAGGTATAAGGATGCCATTACCACCTTTTGTCCATTTGGGACTAGATATAGATCAAATAAATTTTCCATTTGGTTGATCAAAGTGATCGGATCATTCCCATTGAAATCGCACATCTCCACTTTAGGAATAATGCTAGGCCATTGCTTAGAAGATCTAGTGGTGTGTGCAAAGGATCCACCCTAGTTGGTGTGGTTTGAATCAAAGTGTGCATTACTTGAGGAACCCATGTAACTTGAATGGAAATTATTGCCAGACTTCAGGCATGATCTTAGATGTATAAACTCCTTTAATGAATCAAATTCAATTTTCATGTCACCCTTCACTATTTTCAATCCATTATCCAATTCTGACATCACTTCACCCTTCATTGTCTATGACCAAACTCTTCTTGCACATTGTTCATCTAGTTGTTTACCACGTTCTCAAGTAGGGAGACTATATTTGATGCCCCCGTAGCTGAAGATTAAAAATCCACATCTTCCTTATTATGAGTTTGACCCTTCCCTTGGCCTCTAGTTGATATCTGCCTGGTCATGATGTAGGTTTGTGTCTTGGGATACTAGGGCTAGGTTAATAATTTAGGGCTTGGGGTTTTCTAAGGTTATTGGTTGAATAGAGAGAAATATAGAGAACAAACCCTAGATACTTTTTTGCAAGCTTTCTGAAAATATAAGAAACTTAGAAAAATTCCCAAAATTGCAGCCTAGGTAGTGAATTTATGAAAACCCTAAAACTGATATAAATTTTGCAAAACAATTCAAAAAACCTTGAAATTTGGAGAGGATCTTACTTGACTGATTTTACAACACCACAAAAAAAATTGCAGAAAAATTTGCTATCAATTTTTAGATATATGAACCTTCACAATTAGGGTTTTGACTGCACATTATTGAAAAGATCAAGCTTTGATACCACTTGTAATGAAATTACTTAGATATCTAAATATCAACATACAATAGAACACCAAAGAACACCAATATATAGAGAAATGATCACAATATGCAAGTATAATGACTTAGCCACTTCGAGGGGGCAACCTCCAAACCATACAATAAGACTCAAGTGCTCAATATAATGATAATATCCTACTCTCTAACTCCTATATATACCCTACTATATTATCCAAATCCCTAAGGTCGACCCACTAAGCATATGAAAACATAAATAATTATGATATGACATGATAAGAGATTATGTTAGCCATGGGTCAAATATCCATATCCTGATATATGAATTAGGGTTAAAGGCGTAGCACTCCCATGGTGTTACAAATGATTAAGAAGCCAATCCGATTGTCTAACTTATTTAGTTTTCCCCTTGACGACCCTTCCCTTAGCTTTTTTAAAAATGAATTATGCTTTTTTGTCACCTCTAATTACATTTCGAGAGAATTTTTTTTGTTGAGATTCAATATGCACTTAAAAGTTACCCATTGAGATGGATGCAAAGTTGAGTTAATTTTGTGTCATTGCTTTAAGGAAACCCAAACCTTGCAACTGTGATAGTTTTGCGTTGAATGAAAGACATTGAAAGAGTTTATTGTGAATGATAACATTGTTATTTCTAAAGAAGACAAAGGAAATACAACTATTTTGTTAAATAAGGTTGATTAGGATTATAAAATGTTAGACCATTTGCAAAACAATGAGAGCTTTAGAAGGTTGTCATTTTACCTAGTACCCGAACTCGTTAGAATTTTTGAAAGTGTGATAAATCAATTGTCCCTTGAGGATCATTTAAATAAGTGTCTCATTCTGAAAAAAGCAAATCACCTCTAGGATTTATGGATCCCCAAAGATACATAAGGAGTTCCATTCAGGCCAGTTGTGGACACCGCTAATTAACTTACTTAAGCCTTAACCTCTTTTTTGGCTAGGAAAATCACACCTTTTAATAGGTACAACTTTGTCTTTCATCAAAGAATCTTTGAATTTTTTTGATTTTATTGAGTACAAGAAGGTTTCCAATGAGGAGTTGTTGGTTAGCTTTGATGTGTATCTATTCATGAAAGTGCCTATTAAGGAAGCAATTAAGGTGATGGGAAGACACTCTAATGATGATACTACTTCATTTGTTGAGTTTTTCACGAAGTCAACCTATTTCACTTTCAAACATATTATTCATGAACGAATAGAGGGGGTTGTGATAGGTTCACCACTTTCTTTGGTTGTTTCCAATAAGTTCATGAATGAAATATTTTGAAGACAAAGCTCTTTATTCCTTCTCTTTAAAACCTAAATGGTGGTAAATATGTATTGATCAGATACATGTAAATTGGCAACGTGGTTTGGAAAAAATAAGTTTTCATTAACACATCAATAATGTTATGGCCAACATCAAGTTCACAAATGAGTTAGAACAATATGGTAAACCCCCCTTCCTTGATGTCCCCCTTTCTAGGAAACCATGTGGGTTTTTTCTCACCAAGTCTTTATAAAATTAGTCCACAATGATCTATAGTCACATGTTAATTCACATCATCACCCTTCGCAAAAATTCAAAGTACTAAAAACTAGAGCTATGAGAGTTTTGAGAATTTTTTATGAAGTTCACCTTGAAGATGAAATCAAACATTTGGCCGAAGTTTTTAAGAATGGTTACAAAATAAACAAATTGCTAGGGCTTTCAAATTAACAAGGAAAAAATAAATTAAACCTCCTTTTAGGGAGGTCAAAAATGAAAATATTGTAACTTTTCTTCCTTACATTAAGGTGGTTTCAAACAAGATCTAAAAAAATGTTGGTGTACATCCAAACAACTTCTTACCTTATCGGAAGATCAATATATTGATCATGTCATCAAAGGAAAAATTATATCCAACACATAGAAGTAAAGGGTAAAATATTTATATTCTTGTGGGATGTAGTACATTGGGGAGGCCAAACATTTTATTTGCACAAGGATTAAGGAACATACAAGTAATTTAAAAAATGAATGTGTTGTTAAGTCATCATTGACAAATCATTCTTCTAAGAAAGATCAATCACCACATATACATTAAGAACATTGAAGTTTTAGCCATGGAGGACCATTTCTTTAAATGTCATATGATATAGGTGATGGAAATTTGCAAACATGACAAAAAATTGAATAAAGGTGTCGGTCTTGGTTTAGGCCATTCTTTGAAACCAATAATAGATCTATCTAAAACATTATAATGATCTCTTCCCTATAATCTATCATTTATCTTGTTCTTTAAATTCACTATTATTATTACACTTATAGGATTTATAAAATAGAACGAAGTCACCTGGGGAAGTAGATCGATGACATGTAGGTTTGTGTACATAGGTATGGCCATGTAATCAATCTCTCCCCTTTATATCATTACATAGAAACATTTGTTTGACAGGTTACATTGTGCATTTAAATTACCATGAAATGTTGTGACTTGTCGATCAGGCCTCATATTGTTCCAATTGTGGTGATTTTTACTTGTCATTATTGCTTACCCATATCTCATTAATGCTTTTTAATATCAAACCATGCCACCTATAACAAGTCATTTCTATGCGCCAAAAGTGGATACATCAAGCACTCCATGTTGTGATCATAGATGTTGTCCACTAAACTTTCACATGTGTTGATTCAAAAGGCTCTCCCACTTTTTAAAATATTATGTGAAAATCTGAAAAAAAATCTCTTTGACTTTAATATATCTCTAAGTGTTAATTTAACTGTAATGTATCTACAAGATTTTGTTGTCATGTCTTCACTTATAATAATGTCAACTATGTTTTCATCTTATTCATATTGGAGTTTCTTATAATTGCTTGTATGACATTGAAATCATCACTAAATGCATTTATATTTTATATTTTTTTAATGCCCTGAATTATTTATAACCTAACATGATCTTCACAAAATTATCATCAGGATTGAAGGGGTTTCTATTGGGTTTTTATGATTTGCAGGTTTAATTGATTCAACAAACTAGTAATTCTTAAACTTACATTTTTTGGGCCTTTATTAATTAATTGATGCTTTCCAGAGAGGTTATTCATAACTTGACATGCCCATTTCATATCTACAAAAAATTGGTCTTTAATTGTCCCCATATATTCACCCACCCAACTGCATCCCCCAACATATCAAGTTTATGCCGGGTGTAAATTGTACCTCTTGGTGCCAAAAACTAATGTCATATCATCGCTCTATCAAGTGAAGTCTTACAAGCCATTGTCATTTTTCCCAAGGTGTTAAACAAAGAAAAAATATTCCCAGACATTGTTTTGACAAAATGCATGTGTACATATACTTGGGGAAAATAAAGTAGCCCTAAAAACATGAAGTTTTTTGTTGAAAAATTACTGGTGAATTTTGGATCTTTATAATTGACTCTAGTCTTGGGAGTGTCTTAGGAGTCCATGAATCTTTGACATGATCCCTAAAATCAAATTCCAACGCATTTCCTGAAAATGTAAAAGTCATACAAAAGTGGGTATATATGGTAAGAATGTGTATTATACCAAAATAACAATATTCACTTTTGATCTGGTAAACCCATCAAATTTTATAAAGAACATTGCATCGTGTGATTTTCCAATCATCAATAACATGAATAGACAAACTTATTTGAATGGGTTACGTTCATCCAACTCTCTAGAATTGAGACAAATTCACCACGATGAATCTTTTTTGTGGATTGTGACCATTAACGTAAAGAAAACACTTTACTTACATTGAATAATTATAATGTCAAACATTTTTTCTCCTAGTGGCTTCATTAGCATTTTATCCATATGATAAGAGGTAATCACTTGTAAGGACATTTTGATAACTCTATTAAGTTGATACTATTTTTCCTCTGCTCCAAAAACTTTCTAAAACTCTTAGAGATTTGTTGAAAATGTACACAATGTCTTCAGTCATTGCTTCTGTGACACTTCCCAAAGGAATTTTTAGCATGAGGTTAGATATCCAATGATACCCTTTCACGAGTTTATTATCACGGGTTCTTAGTTGCAAGTTAAACTAGCCCGAACAATTATCACCACTTCTAAGTTGGTAGCAGGATATATAAAGTAGTTTTCAACTATTTTTATATGTGAAATAATTTGTGTTTCTTGAGTCAAGTAACACATCTAGCCTTTGTTTTTAAATTAACCCGTATGCCTTGACAGTCTAAAGGGTTTTGACACCTGCCACAATGTGTCAAGGACTCATAGATATTGTAGATGTGGTTACCTTGATGGATGATGCATTTATATTTGATATTGTACTACCTATGGCCATTTCTATTTTTACTACCACAATTAAGGCATATCCCTTCACAATTATTTCTTCAAAGGAGTCAAACTTATGGGTAGCGATTTCCCTTATGACATAGTATGATGATAATTGTGTGTCTTAAATGTTCTTATGGTAAGGAAAGGCATAGGCATGGGTTTTCCTTAATCCCTTTATCCATATTTGTTGCATCCTTTAAATCACAAGGTTTCTAAAGTCTAACTTTGTGTTGGATAACCACCCTTAGTCTATGAATGAACGTCGATGATAATATCTACCATTGCACTGAGCATTTGGAACTGTAAGGTATACTTTTTCATGGATTTTGTTTAGGAGAATCCAGTCAGGTGGCTAAAAATTTATTGTATTGTCTGTTGAATGTAGAGGTAAAACAATCTTATTTGATATCTTCATATATTGGTTCCATTGATATTGATCCCCCTCAATGTACAAGGAATCTAACAATTCACGTAGATACAGATAAATAGAAATTCCTAAAAAAGTTGTAGGATTGATGTAATGACCAATTTAGAATATGATTTAGAGAGTAACCTCGCTGCTAGGGATTTATCCGTATTTAAAATATACCAGTATATATAAGTGATAATACTTATACATTCATTCTTATGATATCATAATCGTTAACAATCCAACCAATCCAGGTTCTATTCCTATTGTAAAATCTCACCATCAAATTGGTCGAATTGATTCAATTTGATGTCCTCATACACACTTTATATTTATACTTGTTCATGTTAATAAATAGATTATAAATATTTAGTGTTTAAGCTTAGGAAATTTCCAAGAGCTCAATTGTTTATCTCAGACATGTGGTTCAGTTGTATTTTTCTAATTTAATTTCACAAAACTTTATTGTTTGTCCCACACATAGAGCTCTGCTGTAATTTTTCCTTTTTTGAAATAAAAATTTTCTCATGTAAGTTTTCAAAAAAAAGTCGCTTTCCCTCTACTAGTATTTAAATTATTAATATAATAAACTACAATTTTAATTTTGTGTAGATTCATTTTCCACTTTTTTATTGAAATTTCTTGTACTCCAAATGTTTTTTTTTGTACAACTTGAATACATCGAACTTAATTCAATTCTTATTTTTGCATGTCATCTCGATTTTAGTTCTTTCTTCCCTCAATATTGTGTTGTGCGTGCAAAGGTAAGCCATCTCTTAAAGTGTTTTCATGTCCATAAATTTCTCTTATGTGTCCATGTAAAATTATATTTGATAAAGCTATCTAACAATGCCCTTACATGTTGATGCATGATAACTTTGTTGTCGTATCTCTTACAATGGCCAATTTTGATATATCTTACTAAGGGAATCTTTGATTTTATTTGAAGTTTCTATTGAAGGAATTTCTAGAGACTTTGCAGAGGACATGCATTTCCATTTTCTTCACTTCTTCATCATTCTTTGTACTATCCTCTTAAATGCCAGATGGTTTCCCCATTGAATGTTCCTTCTTGAAAATGATTTATTTTCATAGATGTCTTATAGTTCTCTTGTTTCCCTGTTAGCGTGACCATCGTGCCTCTTAGTATAATTGTTATTTTTAAGTTCCTCTTTTTTTTTGGAATCATCATAATCATATTACTATAAAAGAGGTTACAAAGAAAGGGGTGGCTGGAAAGAGTCATGACCCCAAAAACACACCAAAAGGTGAAACAACCAACAATCAAAACATTACATCAAATGTATAGAGGCACACATAGCTACAACACTAGGCGGATGAGGAGGATCATCACAAGTGAAAGGACTCCAATCGCAGATGACTCACCTTCCGGAGGATTTTGAACAAACCAACCACCTAGAGGATATTGGATAGTTAGAGGAATCATAATTCCTCACTTGGGAGGTGGGGATCTCACGACAAGCATGCCTTGTATAGGAGAAGGCCAATAAGATGGCATAGTAGTGGAGGGACTAGCGATATATTTCCCTTGCGGCGGTGGTAGAGTCCATCCCCCTTGTTGCTAGGGTGGAGGGTTTGAAAAAAACCATAGTTCGGGGAGGAATGATGGATTTGTGAGTGGCTTTACTAATGCCAAGCAACTGACGATGGAGAACCCAACTAAGGAAAATATGAAGGCACCTGACTCATAGTGTAAGGGGCACTCCCCTAGTGTGTGAGAAATTCTTAAAGGCATTAGAACTCGAGAGCCACATTCTTGACCTTCACTTGAATACGAATTTAAACAACAAGAAGAACATTAATACTATAATTACATTTGAAATGAGAAAAAATACTATCATTATTAAAGATAGATTCATTTCTAGCTTTCTATGATTGAAAAAGAATGATAGCTCTAAAGAATTACAACAAAAAAGTAATGTAAGTAGGCCATTGAAAAGATAAGGGTTGGGACACTTGCACATAGAGGATAGACTAGTGAATGACATCAGGTTTTGATTGATTTTTTGTCAAATCACGAGGGGCCTCATAATAATGTATGAATAGTATAGGCCTTGGTTTTGCAAGGAGCTAAGTGTGGATTAGGGTTTTGCATAAAAAGAGAAAATTCCTAATTATTTGTGACAAAATAAAAAAAATTAAGATAAGATTTTATAGATTAGGGCACAAATAATTAATTTGCATCATCATATCCACCTGAACAAAAACATAACCATTTTTATCTCTACCAAATTGGTTAGATTTCCACAAAAATGTCCAACTCATTTTTTATGGACTGGTTTTTATGGGAGTTGTTTGTATTTCCTTTTATATTTATTTTTCACATACTACCATTGATGAGTGCATATATATTCAATTTTTCAATGTATTTATGTCTATAATTCTAATTTTCTAGTCTTTCCAAGCATTTTATTACTTCCACACATTTTGAGTTAGCTTACACTCATTTCTAACTTTTGTTATGATGTAGAATAAACCCTTATTTTTTTAGCTAGGTATGTATAATTGATTTATAGATAATTAGGCCTAATTAGATTTAGGTGCACAATTAGCTAGTGCATTTGTGTATCTAAAAGCACTTTCTATGCATACATTTTGGTGAGCTCACACTTATATTGAGCACCAACATTTAAACTTTTGGTGAACCCACATTATGTGATCATCCAAACCTAGGGTTTCTCTTTGGATAAACTCCGCCCAACTAATACTCAGTCGAAGGGTTTCATTTTTTTATAAATCCACATTTTCTTGTTACATTTTAGGGATTGTCTTGACCTCTTGTTGTTTTTCGTAGGGTTCATATTATTTGTTCCTATATTTTAGCCTAGATCTCATGTATAATATTGGTTATGCTTTATACATTGACATGTTTTATGTTTTATGTCTCCAAGTTTATTACATATAAGACCACAACCCCATAAAGTGTTGAGTTGAATTCCAATCATGTTGATCTTGTTGAATTTTCTTTGATTCCTCTCAATGTTTGTGTGAAAAATAAAATAGTGACTCTTGATGAGGCCCAAGATCACCTTTAATCCATTCTTACATCTCTCGAGATCCCCATGGATGACAATTCCTTGAATGGTCCTCATCTCTTTATTGAAATTCAAAGTTATAAAGGGAAATATGTTATTGTAGAAGACCATGTTTCACCCAAGGACTTTTCTTTTGAATAATGTCTTTTAAAACATCATAGAGAAAAGGTTGATATGTTGAGTGTAATAAGGGAAATCCAATCTCAAACTTAAGGTCGCGATCATTATAAAGATCTTATAATTCATGATCAAACCTATATTTTGAAGCATGTATAGCTCAACACTAGTAAGGCTTCAAACACCTATTAGAACACCTCCCATGTCATCTCATGTGGTCATTTCTCATATTTAGTTCAATGTTATTCCACTTCATGTATTTCTTGATGTGCATTTTTCCCTTACTTCTGCAGCTCCTCTTATTGACTCTCATATTGTTAATCCTCCACTTGCTTCTCATATTCTGACCATTGATCACAATTCTTCACATTTTATTTCATTCCCCCCCATACATGTGTTCCTACATATTCCAATATTGTTTCCCTACCTTCTAAGATGAACATTATAACGAACAATGTGTAAATTTTTCAAGATAAGATTAAAGGATTGTATCAAGAGTCTTAAAATTCATGCAAAAGGCTCACTTCAAGTCAAATGTTACTTAACCCTATCAATTACGAAGTTTTTTCTTACCCCTTCCCAATAAGATTCATAACTCCAAAAATTTAATTATAAAATGGGAAGGGAGATTCATCTTATCACCTTAGGTCATTTTATGCCTCGTGTTTGGAATTTTCCCATGAGGATCGAGTTATTTTCTAGAATACTAAAATATTGTGCTCTTGATTGCTTCTATGTGTTACCTCAAGGATCTACACATACTTCTACATCACTAGTAGATGATTTTTAACACATTTTTCGATAAATATTAGCATGAAGGTGTTTACATCCTAATAAATATGTTATATGTAAAACACACAACTATATAACAAGATGTGTGTAAGGGTTCATTACAGAAGGCTATTCAGATCTAATTAATTTATAATTAATCATGCATAATCATAACAACACATTAATACTTACAAGTATGATAAATAAATAGATTGATAACTCAAATACATAAGTGGAGATGAAGACTTAGAAGTATAGAATGGAACAAAAGAGATTTGGATGTGCATACAAGTGAAATATGGTAGTAACATTATGGAAATGATTTATTGTTGATACTGGAACTGAAATCTAGGAATGGTTCTATCATTTTGATTCTTCTATATAGTCTTGGACCTTTCAAAGTGAGCTTATGTAACTTTTTGTGCTGCCCTTCACTTGTCTAGAAATGTTCCCCATTATATGTCAATCCCATTTGCACAACCTATAATGAATTGTAATAAAGTGGAAACCCCAGATAATTGCAACACCCTTTATCAAAGTATTATAAAAAAAGGAAAAATCTCATGCGCAACAAAGCTATAGGAGTTAGATAACACCATGCTGAGGTTATGACCTACCCTCCTACTTTAGGCTCTGCCTTTAGCCAGCGTGAGAGGACCCATTTTTCATTATATATTTTGTAAGGGAATTGAATATATCAGCAGTACTTGACATTCCTTTATAAGGAAAATTAGAAATAACCTTGGGAAGACATGGTCAATTCAAAAAAGTCTAACTCTCATGATTTTTCACTCTAGACAATGCAAATGTCTCCTAAAACAAGGCTTAGACTACTAAAGACAACAATGGAACCAGCTTGCTTATGCATATTTTGGCTTTAACAAGGCAAACATGGATAGTTCTAGTGGGATCTATCAGTTTTAGATGTATTGGTTAGGGAATTAAGCAAGATAAAGTTAATTATACCAAATCTTTGGGAAATCTTAACAAATGTTGGAAGATCTACCAAATGAGATGATGAAAACACTTCAAATAATCAATAATGAACCTTCAACCAGAAGATGTGCATCCATGGAAGCCCAAAGATACACGGTTTCACACATTCTTTGAGAATTTAAACATAAAATCTCATGATAAAGACTCAATTAAACATCAAGAATCCATAATCTATCACGCCTAAGATACACTCATAGGCTAACAAACAATATGTATCAACAAAATGGAAGAAGAATGAATTTAAAAATTTTTATTGCAAAATGAGATGAAATCTCTTCTCACAGCACAATTGCAATTACCACAATGCTACCAAAAGGATAAGATCTTGTGTGATTAAGAGGAATTCTTAACATAAGATTGCAACAAGAACATGAATAGCTACTTGAAACACCTCAACTTAAAACAGACGGAACAATGCTCATGATTAACACAATTAACTCAAGGCTCATCAAATTTATCAGTAAGGGAAAGTTTCATTTATAGTCTCAATGTTTTTCAATGGTTGTACACTTGCAACCATCTTGACATGATTCGATTTGAAGGCTCAAGAAATTAACAGGCTTCTCAGACAAGTTCTTAGAAAAATGGTTTCTCTCAGTTTTCTCCTCTCTCTTCTAAAATTTCAAAAAAATTTAACCCCCCTCAATGCAAGAGTATTCTCATTGCCTTTATACAATTTTAGTCACTTACACATCCTCCATTTTTCCCCAAAAAATGAATCTTTAAAGAGAATATTCTTTTCTATTTTTTCCAGGTGGAAAATTTGTGAGCCATTCACATTTCTTACTTTCATCGGATATGATTTAGGCACCATGTTGCTTCCTTTTGATAGTTGTCTCAATCATTTATTTCCTCTTGGCATGTAGGAAACCCCTTTTTAATAATTCCTTGGCAGTTCCATATGGCTTGATGTGACAAGCAATCTTTTTCATCTTTGAAAATCTACCTCAAGCAATGCATACGTGCATTTGTGCTCTCAGAAATTGAGTGTCCTCACATGGATTATATCACATCAATCAAATGTCCTTCTGTCACATAGTGCCAATTTATCTCAATTTTATTCTTCTCGTGTGAGATGAGAAAACTCTTCTTTCATCTGATGGCAATGATTTCACTTGACTCAACCTATCTGCACCATCCTCATTATAAACTCAATTATACTTTCTCACCAATAAGCATTCCTTTTCCTATCTTGACAGTGAAGAATTTTTACATAGATTTTATCAATATAATGGCAAATGTGGTTGTAGAGAATAGTCTGAAAGAGATTTCTACAAAATATTTAAACCAAATATTCGACCTGCATGGTCCAGATGAAGCCTTTTTTAGATATTTTTTTGATATCGCAGTCCCAGGGGATACTAGAGGGCCCCTGACCTATCATAAAGTTCAGCTCACACTCCTTGTGAGATTGATCAAGATCAATCCTATCTTCTCATCCTTCCAATCCATGTACTTCCATCTTTTTTAGTGGGAACATCAGAAAGTTCCTAGAAGACTTGAAGAAATATTGGATTGAAAGGAGACCTTACGTGTTAGGGAGACTAATTACTAGTGTCCCTTTTTATAAAATGAATAATTTGTGTTGAATGAGATTCCCAAGGAGTCTTACACATTATATGAAAAGTCTTCCATTGATACAGTGCCTGCCATTTCTCACAAAATGGATGAACTGGAGTGTAGAATCATTTCTCTGGAGAAAGGTTAGGTAGGACCTGTGCCATCAAAAGCATCCACCACACCAACACCATCTTCAGGAAAGAAGAAGGGGGAATCAAGCTCCCAACCCCCAATTATCATTTCATATGGAGAAGAAGAAATATCTCTATCTTCTCGTCACTCTAAGGTGGAAATTTTGTTTGCTAGGGACAACAGGGGTAGGTTCGTTGTCTGATCTTCCACTCATTCAATGCATCAGTGCTCCTCCAACGGAGTAGGAAATTTCAGGGCCCCAACCAATTCCTTCTCCAAGAGAGCACCCACCCTTCACAAGGAGATGGAAGGGTGAGTCTATCTCAAGATCTCTTGTTCCACCCAGTCCCCAGGGTGTAGTTCTTGCTCTTCTGGCCACTCCAGATGTTCCCCCTTAGTCCATTCTTGATAAGTCTACTCCTCACAAGGGGAAAGGGAAGATGACATTCTTCATGGGTGGTTTGGATCTTCTAGACTAGGTGTCTTCTTATCAGAAGAAGATCGAGATGGAGAAAATCATGGACAGTCCCAGAATGACCCTTGATTCATTGATGGATATGGGAATGTCTCGGGATCTAGCGGGGTCCATTGTGTTTGTTCAGATGACACAGGGCTCAGATGAATTCATGTTGAGGAAGAACAAGTTGTTAAACAAGCTCCCTCCGCTCGGAGGAAATTTCAAAGGAGTAAAGAACAACTGAGCGTTGTTTCTCTTCTTGTTTCCTTACTTCCAAATATGTATACAACCTTCTTCATCATGGGATGGGGCCCCTATTGAACTCCATTTTTTATTTATATCTAAAACTGTTACTTTATCTTCATTATATGAGTCTAGCATGATGTTTGAAAACTTGAAGTTTGCATGTTCAGATCACCCCACACTGGCCCATCTTTTATTTGCATTCCTAGGGCTTTGATTGTAATTTTGCAATTCCTATGGTTTCATCAATGGTGCCTATGATTTTTTTGTTAACCTTCCACCTGTCTGTCTCTATTTAAAGAGCCTTGACTCTAATTTTAGCCACACCTTCAATATGCATGCCTTGGGACCCAAAACCGCATTCAATTTTTCTAAACAAGTCCTCTACCTATTTGTTTGGTTCTCTCATCAGTGGTGGCCACTTCACATGACACGTGGAGACCCCACACATCCTTGGGTCTTCTCTCCTTCTCTCCTTTTCTGAATCTGCACCTGGGTGACATGTGGAATCCTGCAAGCCCTCCCTCTTTTCTTTTACTTTTCAGCCTGCCTGGGTTTGTTTTGTACACCATTAGCCACGTGGCGGATCCTCTCCCTTGAGAATTTTTAATTCTTTTTACCTTTCCAAAGATGCGATAGAGGGACACGTGGACACCTTCCATGTTTGGTTCTGCTCCTTAAGTAAATTTGAGTCCCATGAAGCACAAAAGAATATTAGGAGGATAAAAGGGGCCATTTTTCACAGGATTTACAGGGGCAACATAACTATTACATTCCTCGACCAAAAAAGAGGATTCACACCCTGAACACATGACTCACTTCTGTTTCCAACATGGTCCTATCTTTGAGCGTACATTTTAAAACACGGGTAAACCAGTCAGAGTAAAATTTGCAAGGCATACACTAGATTCAAGGGTGAGACCAATTCGAACACTAACACAGGCTTTGACTCAGGGATGGGCACCCCTCGTGGATGCCACAAAAACCTTAGAAACCCAAATCAAACAGACCTAGTGCCTAAAATCTATTGGGCTATGGAGTCATATTTAAAACATGCACAAGGTCAAATAAAAACAACCTTCCACAAGAACCAACCGAGAAACCAAGGCAACTGGTCACTGTAGACCAGGAAAATGAAAAGGGAAACAAAAACACACAAAAATGAAAAAGCAAAGAAAAAGACTATACACTGTACAAGAATGTGTACCTTGTCTGGATCAATCAAGGAAATGTTTTAGGTGCCTGCCATTAACAGGTAATTCAAGAAGATCCCCATCTAGATCCTTCAGGAAGAATGTATGCTCACCAATTCTTATGTCAATGGAGTAAGGGCCCATCCATAACACATCAAAATTTCCATGCTTTCCTTTTTCTTCATGCCTATTATCCCAAAGTACCATATCTCCAATGTTGAAAGCTCTAGGGGTCACCTTTTTATCAAAAAGTTTCTTGAGTCTCTCTCTAAACTTTAGGTGCCTCTGATGAGACTCCCTTCTCTCTTCATCTAATGCCAATATCTGATTCATTCTTGTCTCATATGGGTCTATCATCCCTTCTTCCCCAAGTTGTTGCAAAAATTGATATGATGATAGTTGCAGATGCAAGGGCAATACAACTTGAATTCCATATACCAGCTCAAAAGGACTCTTTCCAGTGACTCTTTTAATTGTAACTCTATCTTCCCATAAGGAAAACTTGAGTTTCTCACCCCACTTCTTCTTGTTGACCTCCAAAGTTCTTCTGATTATCTTGAGTAGGTTTTTGTTACTGGATTCAGCTTGACCATTCCCTTGTGGATTATAATTAGAAGCATAAGTCAAGTTGATGCCATACTGCTGACACATACTTATTAAAGGTTTAGCTCTAAAGCTCATAGCATTGTCAGCCACAATTTTTCCTATGGTACTCCAAATCTATAGATGATGTTATTTAGGATGAAATCCATCACTACTTGATGAGTTGATTTTTTTAGTAGGTATGGCTTCCACCCATTTAGTAAAATAGTCTGTAGCTACTAGAATCCACTTGTGCCCTGCACTTGAGGAATCTTCCATTTCTCCTATGAAATCCATACCCCATTGTTTGAATGGAGCCTCAACAGATACTGGTTGCAAAGGCAAAGCACCAGATGCTTTCATTCTTCCAAAAAACCTTTGACATTTTTCACATTTTCTAACCAATAATGTTGTATCTTTAAAAATTGTAGGCCACCAATAACCTGCTCTTAGAATCTTATGAGTAGTTACTCTTCCTGCAAAGTGACCTCCACATACACCCCCATGAAATTCATCAATAATCTTGGGGGCCTCTTCCTCTGTTATACACCTCAAAAAAACTCCCTCTAGGGTTTTCCAAGCCAACCCATACTCTGTCATAACATATTTTTGGGAATTTAATTTGAGTGTCCTCCTTTGATTTTTATCCAAGTGACCTGGACACTCCAAATTTCTGAGGTAGAATATAACATCTTTGTACCATATGGAATCTATTAGTTTATCCTAAACACTCTCATTTTCTCCTTCAACTTCATTGATTTCCATGACATGTAGATTGGTTTCTGCCATTAATCTTGCAAGACCCAAACCCCTTACCAATTTTTTGGTCTGAATGTCCATATCATATTCTTGTAACTTGTTCACCCAGTGGCATATTTTACTAGAAACCTCCATTTCTGATAAAATGTCCTTGACCATAGTGTGGGGAACATAGGTGACAATCTTAGAGCTCAAGATATAAGGCCTAAAAATCTTAGTTGCTCTTACCAAAGTGAAGGCCTACTTTTCCATGATGGTATACTTCAACTCACCCCTACAAGGCTTTACTAAAAAATGCAATGGGCCTTTCATTTCCTTCTTCATCCTTTTACAAAAGTACAGATGCAATAGTGTTCTCAGATGCAAAGGAAAATATCTGAAAATCCTTCTTGTAATCAAGGGTTGCCAGTACTGGAGCATTTTTCAATGATTCTTTAATTCCAGTGAAAGCTTGGAGAGATCCCTCCTCCCATTTGATAATCTAATCCTTCTTTAACATGCTTGTAATAGGGATAGTCATTTCAACAAAATTGGAAATGAATCTCCTAATAAAATTTATCTGGCCAAAGAAAGACTGAATCCCTTTCCTAGTTTTTGGGACAGGAACTTTACCAATTGCTTCCACTCTTTCAGGGTCAATCATGACCCCCTCTTTTGACACAATATGCCCAAGAAATTTTTCCTTCTGAACCCCAAAATGGAACTTTTTCGGATTCAATGAGATGTCATATTCCTTGCATCTAATCAACATTTTCTCTACATGACTCAAGTGATCACTTCTATTTTTGGAGAATACTATCACATCGTCCTGATAAACTGCAATGAAATCATTGATGTAACCTGAGAATGCAACATCCATTGCTCTCTTAAAAGTAGCCCCAATGTTCATTAAACCAAAAGGCATTCTCACATAAACATAAGTACCCCATGGAGTGGTAAAGGTAGTCTTGATTCTCTCTGATTGCTTCACAACCACCTGGTTGTATCCTGAAAACCCATCTAGTGTGGAAAGTAATTCAGATCCAGTGACTAACTGTAGAATGTTATCCATATTAGGCAATGGATAATTATCTTTAATTGAGGCCTTGTTCAAGTTCCTGAAATCAACACACATCCTTATGTCTCCATTTTTAAAACTGGCACCAAGTTTTACACCCATGAATAATATCTTGTTGGCTGTATGATCCCTCCATCCCTTAACTTTTTCAACTCTTCTTGCATTTTGAGGGAAAGGAGTGGATTAATCAGCCTTTATTTCTGCCTAAATGGTTTTGCATTAGGTTCCAGTGGTATCTCATGTTGAAAAAGATCCTCCCTATATGCTTTCAATTCTGAGTAAGACCATGCCAAGCAATCTTGGTACTTTTTCAACAACTCAATGTAGGATTGTTTTTCCTCCTTACTCAAATTACTACCTAGCCATACTTTCCTAGGTTTTTCTTCAGTTCCCAGATTATGGTCTTCCACATCTCTTGAAGTAGAGATATGTCTATGAACTACCCTATCAGCATTATCAAAGTTGGATTCTAAAGCCACTAATCCTTCAGGGATCGTGTTTGTCTTCAATTAGATTATGTCCTTACCAAACAGGGTCTCTTTCCCATCACACACTGTGACCATTGGTTCCCAGTCTATGCATTGATTGGTAAATTATCCTTCATTCTACAAGAACCACTGAACCTGGGCATCATTATCAAATACTTTCCAATGTTTTACATTATCAGGGACAGATGGTCTTGATAACAATTCAATATTGTAATCAAAGTAAGGAGAGACAATGTAATTTTAAAATCTAGAGCCAATCACTACCTACCTATTTGTTGTAGCATTTTTGAGTTTTGTCATGGTATAGTATATTAAAGGAGTCAAACATCTCAACAAAATCCCACACCACATGCTTATATTGTTTCATTCTTTAATTTCTTCATAGCATATAGTTTTCTCACTTGCTTTACCACAAGTTTTGAGTCTCCTTTAACAATTATATCCTTGATACCATGTTTCCAAGAAATCCTCAGGCCTAAGAGCAATGCCTCATACTCAACAATATTATTTGTACATTCAAACCTTAATTCTAAAGAAAAATTAAATGTCTCTTGGTTTGGGGATATCAATACAATCCCAACTCCATTTCTGAAACTAGAGCAAGTGCCATCGAACAACAAAGTCCAAGGGGTGCCAATTTTATCCAAGAACCTACTCTGATTAATGACATGATCCTCAAAATCTACAAACCCCACAAAATTATTAACATCTACATCAGCATACAACACTTCATAAGAAGCATTTTTAGGATCTTCAATCAGGTGTAGCATCTTCTTCTCCCCATACAACTTGACAAGGTTCCCCTCTACTGGTATGGTGGCATATGACATATCCATCTGCACACTTCCACCCACACTAGCAGCCCACTTTCTTGACAGTAACATACCCCATTTAGCAGGGAAATCCACAATGACTAGGTTCATCGTTAAAAACTTACCAGGATAAGCCGCTAATTGCACCACTAATCCATTTACATATCCTATCACTAGTACTTCCCTTGAATCCATAGCGATGCATTTTCCAAAGGCTATGTTACCTTGATATCAAATTCATTCATTACTTCAAGAGGCATCACATTACATTAAACCCATGAATCTAACATACAATTGTGCACGAGTTTTTCTTTAATGATTAAAGTGGTATAAAAAGGATCAACATCAAGCTGAGATTCAACAAGGGACATACCCAAATATACTTCAAGAGATTCACCCAAGTCTTCTAATGCTTCTGGCACCTCCAACTCTGCAATCATAGGGGGAAGATCCACACTATTTACATCCTTTCCTGGGGGCACTCCCTCCTCTTTGAACCCTAAATACTCAAATGCCCTTTTCCTATGCTCAGGAATCCTAAGAAATTCAAAAATAGGTACAATGATTTTTATTTGACTCAAAATCTAGGCAATATCACAGGGGATATATTTGGGTAATACTGTGTTGGGAGGGATGGTAACTACCCCTTCTTGCAGTATGAGACTCTTCATGACTTGGGCATGGACAGGGGTACATGATTTATTAGGGATAGCTGGACCTTTGTTAGGTGCATCCTTCTTGGGAGGATCTTTTGGGATATTAGTGAGAAGGGGATTTTTTGGTTTGGGTTGTGGACCTCCTCCTTTGACAATTCTACTTCTGAGATTGTATTCCTTTTCTTGAGCTACTACCACATTCATCAGAAGTTGTTGGTCCTCCTCAGAAGGAATTCCTCCATCATACTTCTTAATCATCAGAGCCCTTAAGTACTCAAAGTCATGATTAGGAAATTCAAACCCTAAACCATATCAATCTCAACATCATCAATAGAAGGAAGAGGAGATACCCGGTGGATGTAGTCCCAAAAATCTTCAACAGTCCAAGAACTTATTAATTCAGTGGAGGAAACCCCATGATGTGAATCATCAGGACACTCCATCATACAGACATCTCCAAAAGTGGGGTCATCCTCAGGCTCTTCACCCCCTTCACTTGGATCACACGGAGGGTGGGGTAAGAAACATTTGTCACACCAGTCAATGACATGTGCTTCTTCAACCATAAATACTCTTGCAGTCAATGGATCAGGGACAAGTTTATTTTCTCTCTGAGGTTGTTGTTTACTTCCTGACCCCATATGTCCCTTTCCTCTATCTTCATTTCTAAGCTCACCTCTTGGATGACCACCAAATCTATTCATCCCTTGAGGTTGATTATGACCCTGAGAAATTTTTTCCTATTCCCTTCTCCACCCTGGAAAGTTTGTATGAAATTTCTTTTACTACCCCTGCCAAGGTTTTAACAACTTCTTCTAGATCCATTGCCTTTCTTGTTTGAGGCTTCTCAAGATTGATCAATTTAACACCCTCCCTCTTGGGAGGCTTTCCTGCAGCCTTGATATTATTCTCAATTTGCACCGCCATTGTGAATGCTTGCCTCATATTTGTAGGGTCCTTGTCCCTTAGATAATATGTTTCCTTCTTATCAAAGGCATCACAATATTTAATCAAGCAAGACTCATCACTTGGTCTCAATATTACAGGTAGTCTATTTAAAGTTTTGTTGAATCTGGTGTTAAAATCCTGAACCAGCTCATTAGGGTTTTTCTTAATATTCTTGAATTCAGATAAAAGAAACCTTGGATAAATTTTATCACCATATTGTGCCTTAAAAACATTTCAATGCGAGCCAAGAATTAATAGAATTATCCAACAAAGATTTATACCAATCCCGGGCATCTTCTTCTAAAGTATGGATAAACATTTTCACATAGATATCCTCATGTTTCGATCTCAAAATCTTCCATGATGTTAACAAAAATCCTGAGATGCTGGTCACCACTAATAGCATTATTTCCTTGAAACTTTGGTAACCTATTTCTTAGATTGTTTGGTACTGCATTTGGATATCCCACCATCCCCTAAAAATTTATGGGTCGATATATATTTACAACAAAGGGGGGTCTAGGTGGAGGTTGAGCCATGTTATTGATGGGGATACAGAAAAAATGGGGTTGACAATGTTGGTAGTAGTTGTTGGCTTTTGGGATAATGGAATAGGATCCCCCAAGGATAAATCCCCTAATAACTCCCTCTCACAATGAACCTTACTATCTTGAAACAACAAAAAGGGGGATTGAAAAATACCTTGATGATTTGCAGAGGAAGTGCCCTCACCAATAGGAGTATGTAAGTTACCTCTAGGGCTATGTTTTAGAATGATCAAACGTGTAGAGTAATCTTCAACTAATGGCTGATCTAAATCAGGAGTAGGGATTTATTTTCTTTCTGTCTCCTGAATGTGTAATGGTTTCCAGATCTGTCTTCTTACTTGACTTGTTTTCCCTAATTCTGGAAACAATTTTCTAGTCAGATCTGACTTGAAGAAAGACCTTCTTCCTTCCAGTTCTACAAAATTTTCAACAAATTCTCAGAAATAGAGACTTAAGGTACTGGTATTTACCAAATTTCTCTAGATTGAATGGAGTCACCACTAAGATCTTGTATCTTAGATGTATAAACCACTTGAAACAACTATCTAATTGAATCTGAACACTTATTTCAACAAAATCTTAGAAAATTTCATCATCCTTTATCGACATTTACTCCTAACAAAGTGAGATTTAATAGAAAACCCCCTCAAACTAGGAAAATATCAAGCAATTGAATTCTAATTTAGCTCATTTTTTTTGTAAATCTAGATAAAGGATTGAAGATAGATAATATATTTGCATTCATATATACCTTACACGTTACCCTAGGTCAATATTTATCTATATTTACATAGATATCCCTGGAAATGGTACTAGAGCAGTGTTGGTACCCAAATCGATCCTCCCTTTGTAGTCGAGCAACATCAACATGTTGAGTGGGATGCCTAGAGAATGATGGATCAAGATTTAAGTCATTTTGTAGCTGGGGAAGGATCTCATCATCTCTTGGTCACTCGAGCTTGGAGGAGTTGGATAACACCATGCTGAGGGTATGACCTACCCTCCTACTTTAGGCTCTTCCTTTAGCCAGGGTGAGAGGACCCATTTTGTAGTCTGTATTTGTAAGGGAAATGAATATATCAATAATATTTGACACTCCTTTATAAGGAAAATGAGAAATAACCTTGGGAAGACATGGTCAATTCAACAAAGTCTAACTCTCACAAGTTGTCACTTCTAGACAATGCAAGATGTCTCCTAAAACAAGGCTCAGACTACTAAAGACAACAATGGAACCAACTTTCTTATGCATATTTTGAGTTAAAGGATTAACAAGAAATTTCATGGGTAGTTCTAGGCAAGCGGTGGGATTTGTTGGTTTTAGATGTATTTGGTTGGGGAATTAAGCAGGATAAAGTTGATTATACCAAATCTTTGGGAACTCTTAACAAATGTTGGAAGATCTACCAGATGAGATGATGAAAACACTTCAAATAATCAATAATGAACCTTCAACCAGAAGATGTGCATCCATGGAAGCCCAAAGATACACGGTTTCACACATTCTTTGAGAATTTAAACATAAAATCTCATGATAAAGACTCAATTAAACATCAATAATCCTTGATCTATCATGCCTAAGATACACTCATAGGCTAACAAACAATTTGTATCAACAAAATGGAAGCATAATGAATTTAAAACTATTTATTACAAAATGAGATGAAAGCTCTTCTCACAACACAATTGCAATTACCACAATTCTACCAAAAGGATAAGATCTTGTGTGATTTAGAGGAATTCTTAACATAAGATTGCAACAGGAACATGAATAGCTACTTAAAACACCTCAACTTAAAGTCAGACACAACAATGCTCATGATTAACACAATTAACTCAGGGCTCATCAAATTTATTAGCAAGGGAAAGTTTCATTTACAGTCTCAATGCTTGTCAATGGTTGTACACTTGCAACCATCTTGACATGATTCAATTTGAAGGCTCAAGAAATTAACAGGATTCTCAGACAAGTTCTTGGAAAAATGGTTTCTCTCAGTTTTCACCTTTCTCTTCTAAAAATTTCAGAAAATTTTAACCCCCCTATGCAAGAGTATTCTCATTGCATTTATACAATTTCACTTGCTCACTCATCCTCTGTTTTCCCCCAAAAAACATGAATCTTTAAAGAGAATATTCTTTTCTATTTTTTCTAGGTGGAAAATTTGTGAGCCATTCACATTTCTTACTTTCATCAGATATGATTGGGGCACCATGTTGTTGCCTTTTGACAGTTGTCTTAATCATTTCTTTCCTCTTGGCATGCAGAGAAACCCTTTTTAATAAGTCCGAGGTGGTTCTATATGGCTTGATGTGACAAGAAATACTTTTCACCTTTGAAAATCTACCTCGAGTAATACATACATGAATTCGTGCATCTCCAAACTGAGTGTCCTCGCGTGGATTATATCACATCAATCAAACGCATTCTGTCGCACTGTGCCAATTTCTCTCAATATTATTCTTCTTCGTGTGAGATGAGAAAAATATTCTTTCATCTGATGGCAGCAATTTCACTTGACTGCAATCATGTATGCACCATCCTCATTATAAACTCAATCTACTTTCTTCACCAATATGCATTCCTTTTCCTATCTTGAAAGTGAATAATTTTTACATAGCTCTTATCAGTACATAATGGTGAATGTGGTTGTGGAAAACAGTCTGAAAGATATTTCTTCAAAATATTTAAACCAAATCTTTTACCTGCATGGTCGAGATGAAGCCTTTGTTAGAGCCTTGTTTGATATCACAGTCCCAAGGGATACTAGAGGGCCCTTGACCTATCGAAAGTTCGGCTCGCACTCTTCGTGAGATTAATCAAGATCAATCTTTTCATCTCAACCTTCCAATCCATGTACTTCCATATATTTTGGTGGGAACATTGGAAATTTTTAGAAGACAATAAATTCTAGATCGAAAGGATGCCTTCCATGTCAGGGAAGACTGATTACTAGTGTCCCTTTTTATGCAATGACAGAATTTGTAGTGAAGGTGATTCCTAAGGAGTCCTACATGTTTTATGAAAAGTCTTCCATTGATAAAATTCCTGTCATTTCTCACAGAGTCAGGTGAAAAACATGCACTAGTTCAAGAAAAAAACAACTTTCTCCTAAAAACACACCACAATACCAGGGAAATCTGGTCATTGAAGACCAGGAATCAAAAAGGGAAACAAAAAACACAAACAAAAAATAGAAAACAAAACAAAAATACTATTCACTGTACAGGGATAATTACCCTGTTTGAGATCAATCAAGGAAATGTTTCAGGTTCCTGCCATTAATAGGTAATTCAAGCAAATCCCCATCTAGATATTTTAGGAAGAAATTATGCTCACCAATTCTTATATCAATAGGAGAGTAAGGTCCCATCCATAATGCATCAAACTTTCTACGATTTCCTTTGTCCAGTCATGCATGTTATCCCAAATGTAACACCAAATCTCTAAATCTCTATAGGGTCACCTTTTTATTTTCTTGAGTCTCTCTTTGAAGCTCTAAGGGCCTCTGATAGGACTCCCTTTTTCATCAAGTATTTCTTGAGTCTTCTCTGAACTTAAGGTGCCTTCCTGATCAGAAGAAGATCGAGTTGGATCTCTTCATGGACAATGCCAATATTTGATTCATTCGTGTCTCATATGGGTCTATCATCCCTTCTTCCCTGTAATTTGTTGCAAAAATTGATATGATGATAGTTACAGATGTAAGGGAAATATAACTTGGATTCCATATACCAGCTCAAAAGGACTCTTTCCAGTGGGAAAACTCTTTTAGTTACAATTGTCTGCCCACAAGGAAAACTTGAGTTGTTCACCCCACTTTTTTTGTTAACATCCAAAGTTCTTCTGATTATCTTGAGTCAGTTTTTGTTACTAGATTCAGCCTTGACCATTCCCTTGTGGATTATAAACTAGAAGCATAAGTCAAGTTGATGCCACATTGCTGACACATACTTATCAAAGGTTTATCTCTAAATCTCATAGCATTATCAACCACAATTTTTGTTGGCATTCCAAATATATAGATAATGTTATTTATGATGAATTATATCAAGAACGATGTTACACATGCCCCAATGATGATACAGGTCTCCTCGCAAGGTGTTCAGGATCCGAAAAGCTCTCCAAGTGTACGTTAACATCCCGCATGCCCCGCTTAGCCTCCACGTGCTTTGTTTTGCTCTTTTCCCCTCTTTTCCTTTGCATTTTTGTCTTCAGTGATGAAACCGCCTCCCTACCTGGGCGGCGGTCTCGTGACCGCCACCCAGGTAGGGTGGCGGTCCTGTAACCACCCCCTGCTCAGGGCGGCGGTCCTTCACGCATTTTCCAGCACGTTTCTTTGAACGTGACTCACGTAAATTTTCAACTTTTACCAGCTTTCTCATCCGTTTTTGCTTGTATTTATGATTTTGGTTCCCTGGAATAGTGTTTCTCCATTGTTTATAGTAAAAGAGTCCTAGTTGGAGTTACCTTTGGGTGAATGGGAATTCTATAAATAGCTGGTTTGATTACAAGCAAATGGCCCCTCAAAAATTGCCCCTCATCCTCTCATTTCAATAGTTTAGTCTTTCAGTTCTTGCTTAGGAATTCAATAGTTTTCATTTGTTGCATGCATAGTTAGTCTTATTTTGTTGTTTAGAAGCCACATGATCTTCTTGTTCTAGTGTTATTACTGTTTCATACAATCAATTGAGGTAGGATAGTTTCATTTTCAGTCTGAAGCCATTAGAGTTGCAGGTTTTGTTCGTCAAGAAGGATAGTTTCAGGTTCTGGATGTTTTGTGTTGTATGACTCGCAATAAATCCCACTAGGAATTGCATAAGCCAAGCTCTATTCTCTTGCGCTATCCCTCTCCTACTCGCATTGTATTCAGTCTACATCCAAAGCTGCCATTGTTCCAATACCTACTTCCTGTTGATGCTAGCATTACACGCTTTTCTGGATTCACGTGAGCACGAAGGAATGAGGAGACCACACTGAGGGGACAAAGCCACACACTACTGGATTCGCCACTGTTCTGCAAAATCCAGGTTCAAGCTTTCAAAGTTCTAGTTAAAATATACCAAATAGAGTAGTGAATTACTTCATTTCAGTTACGTTCATTTTCGATATTGCCGGGGAAGCCATGGGGATTGATAGTTTCTGAGAAACTATGATTCATTCCTCACTTCTGAGGTAGGATCGAAAATATTTCAATTAAATTAGATCAGTTATTTAGTTATTTAGAATAGACTCACAACTACACAGACAAGTAGCTATACTCGGCTACCTTGTTTGTTTTTAATTCTGTTATTAGGTTAGTTGTCATTTTCTAGATATATTAAATAGTTGTTATCTTAATTCTGTTAAATATTCTGTCAAAAATACAAAAATAGAGAATTTATATATGTTGTGGATATACTTTGCATAATTAGTTTACTTTGCTTTAGTTAGATTTATATTGTTTCTTTTGTATGACAATCACGGGACCTAGGGAGCCCAGAGAATACGTATTCAAGCCAATCGTGCCTCAACCCAATCTTGTTGCAGCAATAACTGACATAGACCAAAATCTCAGAATTCAGGTCTTCCGAACAACAACAGACCTACAAGAAATTAGCTCACAGTTAAGAGGATTAAACATAGAAGATGACAAAGCGCATACGTTTTGGTCAAACCAGCCAAACTACAGATTGCCCTAATAAATATCCGCATGACTGTAGAAGGGCTTGAAAGAGAGAAAACGTTCGGTTGTGATCCTTTGGTCCCACAGCCAGATGCGGGAGACATCCTCATTGACATAGACACTAGCTTAAGAATTCAAGTTGCCAGAATGCCTGTAAGGTACTCTGAGAAGATTGCACAACTTTTAGTTCTAAACATAGAGGCCGAAAAGGCATACGACTACTGGATATTAGGGATTAGGGATTGATTCTGCACATGACCATAGGAGGCCCGCAATGACCACGAACCTACGGTTGTGATCCACAGGTCCCACAACCCAACGGGCCCACAGGTCAATCAGACGTTGATGCTTGATTTACGCACATTAGTATTCAGATCCTCTCCACTTCCACCAATCATTATCGCACAACTATCCTCACTAGACATAGCAGCTAATCAAGCTAAGGATTTCTGGACTAGACCAGAGAATCACCCATAGAATCCACCATACATCCATCATCCATTTTTCATGACCCTGTCGGGGGATATCTACGAAGCACCCACAGGTTACCTTCCACGTATCCCACAACCTATAGATCGGATCATGCCAGAGCTCGATATTGATTGGAGCCTTCGAGCAGTCATCCTCACCGAATGATCTATCATGCCAGTTCAGGTTAGGAGGGCCTTCTTTGCCTTAGATTCGTAGATTCCATTAGTGCATGTCGAAGACATAAGATTGCCTAACTAGTTTGTCTGCACCCCACGTATATTCCATCCCCACCGGCTGTCTCGGCATGACCTCGGGAGGTCGGGTGCGAGGAAGAGTTACTTGTAGATTCCCATGCTCGCTTGTCACTTTTCCATCGTACAAAATTGGTGAACCCTACTTTCGTGAAAATTGGTTAGTATACTTTTCATCTTTTCCACCTCATTAGCCTTCACATCAGCTTCACCAACAAAATTGGTGAACCTGACGTGAAAGGAACAGTTGCTTCACTTTCACCTTTTCCCTTTTAGTGTTTCATTTTCTTTCATCCATCTTCACTTCTTCCCATTATTCTACGGGTATTCATATACCCCCCGAATATGTTGGGATTCGATGCATATGGCAGACCTCTCCTAGGTCTTGAAGCATACTACGATCAACTGAATAGACAGCCATCACCCTCACTCTCAGCATGGGGTGACAACTATTCAATTAACCAGCTTTCAACACAAACTCCACCTCAAAGGACTAGATATAGTTCTTCTTTCCAAATAGAGGAGTTGGATCAGCTCACTCAAACGCAACAACCAGAGCCTTCAGGCTCGAATAACATGACGCTCACTAGAGAATCTGGTTCATCTCCTCAGGTGTTGCTTAGACCACAAATCAGTAGACAATCAGATCCATATCTATTTTTAGATGATGAACATTTAGCGCGTTATGCCAGGAGTGAACAATGCTCTCAAAGTATGTACCCACCTATAGGAGGTTTGCAAACACAACCCGAGGTCTCTTTTCAAGAAAACACCTCCATTCCTCCACCTATAGGAAATACCCTCGGTGAAACTTGGCAGGGCACCGATCAATTCATAGCTGGGTACCATATGCCTATACAACCTCAACAAACACCACTAAGGCAAAATACCGTATCTTCACCAAACGAGGTCATCTCAACCTTAGTTGAGAAAGTTAGAGGGTTGGAACTTGCTCAAGCAAGTCAAAATTTACAATTCATGCAGGCAGGAAATTCCAATCCTCCACATCATCCTAGCCAAGTAGACCTCCTCACAGGAACAGGCACGTTGGGCATGCCTCCTCAGTATTCACAACAAACGCCAACTAGAACTACGTTCTTTAACACCGCTCCAGTGGAAAATATGATACCTCCCAGTTTAGTACAAAACAATCCATTTCTGAACAATGTTCCTCCATATTTAAACATGTATTCCAAGTCACCACAGGGAGATATGTTCTCTTCTCCTGGCATGTTCGCTCAACCACAGGGATTTCCTTATGTCCCTGCAAATGCATACGCTACGCCATATCAACAACCCATTCCACCTCCACCCCCTCAGCAGGCATCATCGATGGTCGAAACCTATGCGATAGGGACTTATTCAGAATATTTGAAAGAGCCCTTAGACTTCACTATACGAAGCGTCATGCTTCCAAGACCTCTTCCCGATTTTCCCAAGTACAAAGGGGAGGGAGATCCGAATGCACATATTAAGGCCTATGCCACAGCCATTCGAGAACTGCTCCCTTGGGATGGAGTTGTTGCTAAAATATTCCCCAAAACTTTAGAGGGCATCACCCTCGATTGGTATTATAGAATACCTGAAGCCTCAATACATTCATTTAAACAACTCATTTCAGAGTTCATCAAGGCATTCGACATGAACAAATTGTTGAGAACAGGAATCAGGGAATTCTTGCATATTAAACAAGAACACAATGAATCTGTTGCTCATTTCATCCAAAGATGGCGTACAGTCCTCTATTCTTCAGCAAGCGCTCCAAACATGGATCAGATGGAACTATGTGATTTATTCCTTCATTCTCTCAGTAGAGAGATAAAGGAAGAAGTCCAGAAGTTCCCACTAAGAACTTACGATGAAGTGCTTGAGAGCGCCCTCCGAATAGATCAAGCTGCAATAGATAGCGGTCGCAAGGCATATGGAACAAATGGGAGGTTAATCATCCCCAACCAAAATACTACGACTTATCCTACTACCACAAATGCCAATCAAGGACCTAAAATCCTTAACAAGAACCGCGGGGTCACAACAGATGGAGTAACTGACCAAGCAAAAAAGGCAAATGTTGTAAATGCTCCACCACCGGTTAACAATCAACGAAACAACAATTTTACCCCAACAATCAACACAATGGTGGATTTTAATTGTCCACAACAACAACAACAACGGCAGATCCAGACACAGGGTCCAAGTCAAAACTCAACTGGATATCAAAACCAAAGGCAACAAACGCAAAACTTTAATCCTAATAGTCAACGGTTTAATCAGAGTTTTGGACCACAACACGTGCCAAACCAACAACCTAGGAATTACAATCCCAACTCGTATTGTGGTTTCCACAAAATTCGAGGCCATGACACTAGGACTTGCCATGACTACAATAAATTCATGCAACGTTTGCCAGAGGAACAAAGACAACTTTTCATAGATATGTTCTTAGCAGATCCTGCATCACCTGCGCCAAATACTTTCACAGGGGCGGTCTCCCCTCAAAACGCACCCCTCAAGATCTTCAATGATCCACTCCCAAATCACAATAACAACAAATTAAATCCAAATGGGACGAACAAGGGTGTAATGACAGGAAACAATGATCATGAAGCCTCGACTTCACTAAATCCACCTGTCGCACCACAATTAGGAAATCAGCCACGAACCAAGATAGTCAGTTTAGTGGAATTAGACACTGAGCTACACGTGGAAGCCATAACAAGGACATGAGAGTATTCCTCTCAGCCAAATCCAAGTTACCCACTAGAGCCAGATAACATTCAACAAACATTAGTAAAACCCATAGGTGCCTATGATTTAATTAATGACCTAACAAAGACCTTCTCTCACATCTCCTTTTTGGACTTGCTGAAGAACTCTCCTACCCATAGGGCTGCTCTTTTAGAAGCATTAGGTTTAGGTCATTTAATTAACATCACTCCTCCCGAAACATAGGTAAACCATATAGACTTTGATATCCACCCTCCGGGGCAGCCGGATAGGGATACCGAGTTTATATTCGACATAAGCAAAATGCCAACAGACGCTGAGATTGCACGTAGAGGTGATCCAGCCTTACATTTACAAGTGTGGGTTTATAACAATTACGTTAAACACAATGGTTGACGATGGGGCAGCAGTTAACATAGTCCCCTTCTCTTTCCTTCAAAAGCTAGGGTATGGAGAGACAAATTGTTCCACGACTCGGAATACACTAAGAGGCTATGATAGCCTTAAAGCCACTTCGATTGGAACTATAATACTACCAGTCACCTTAGGACCCAAAACAATCCTCACTGAGTTTTATATTATAGATCAGGAAACCAACTATAATATGATCCTCGGCCGACCATGGATACACCGTATGAAGGCAATCCCTTCTACGTTATTTCAGGAAATAAGATTCTTGCACTTAGGAAAGATATTCATAGCAAAAGGTGATCCGAAACCATTCGATATACACCTAGCAGACCTGAAGAAAAGGCCAGGCATTCACTCTGAGTTTGAACTCCCAACAAACCAACTTAACAAACCAACCAACTCAAAACCAGAAGAAAAATTAATACCTACAACAGAACTAGAGATTACGAACCTAGTCAAGAGCATCCCAGCCCTCAAGGATGAAGCTAACATTGTAGAAACAGTGTCATTAGGAACTACTGCAAAAATTGTTGAGTTGCTAGAACAAGATCTACCAATTTTCCTACCGTTTGATTCCACAGGTATGGGATGTACCCTAGGAGTTGGTTCTCTTCCAGCAGAGGAACTCTGCATGGTAGAAGTAACCGAAGCAGAAGAAATAGACGTAACGAATGTCCCAACATCCATCTTCCCAAATAAACATTGGACTCTCCACTTTGATGGAGCTAGATGTCGTTATGGGGCTGGGGCAGGTGTGATCTTTACTTCTCCCGAGGGAAAGATCCTACCGTTCACCTTTAAATTAAATTTTGAATGTACAAACAATGGCGCTGAGTACGAAGCCCTCCTCCTTGGCCTCATCATAGCTAAAAGGCTCGGTGTTAATGACATCAGAGTGTTAGGAGACTCTCAATTAGTAGCAAACCAAGTCTCTGAGGTGTATGAGACTAGAGCTGAACATTTACAGCTCTACAAAACAACAGTATTAGATTTGAGCAAAGGATTTAACTTCATATCAATTGAAGCAATCCCGCGAGAACAAAACCTTCTCGCAGATTCGATAGCAACCTCAGCTTCACGTTTCACTCCAAACAGTGAGTTGGAAGACACCCGTTTCATGGTATCCCTTCGTACTGAACCGTTAGTAAAGAAAATGTCAACAAACCCTCTTCTAACACACATAGCTGAGAATAAATCTACTATCTTAGGTCACGTTGACAGTGATAGAGCCACTCTTGATTACCTAAATGCCTATGCAGAGTTACATCTCACCCATCACATGGTAGATTTGTCCTTAATCCCACATTCATCTTCTTACTTTGGAAATCCCATGGTAGAGCTTCCCCCACAAAAGGAACTCGACATATACGTGGTAGAGAATGGAGAAGATCTGGAACTACCTCCAGCCCCGCCTGAGTTTGAAGAAGGTAACGCTTCTTTGATAGAAGAAACCATTGATATAAACATCGGAACGGAGGAAGAACCAAAGATATTGAAACTAGGATCTTCGTTAACTCCAGAAGAAATAGAAATACACACTCGAATCCTCAAAGAACATCAAAAGGATTTTGCATTTAATTATAAAGAAATGACGGGAATTGCACCACACATCGCGGTACATAACCTCGTCACCAAATCAGATGCAAAGCCAATTAAACAAAAATCGAGACCAATGAAACCCAAGGTAGCTCTCATGGTGAAGGAAGAAGTAATGAAGCTTCTCCAGGTAGGGTTCATCAAACCGGTCGATTACTCTCAGTGGGTATCTAATATCATCCCCGTTCTCAAAAAGAATGGGAAGATACGCATCTGCATAGATTTCTGAGACATTAACAAGGCATGCCCCAAGGACGACTTCCCGTTACCATCCATTGACGTCATCATTGATGCAACAACTGGATTTGAGCTTTTGTCCCTCATGGATGGGTTCTCGGGATACAATCAAATCAGAATATCTGAACAAGACCAAGCCAAAACCACGTTTATAACTCCTTGGGGAACTTATTGCTACGTTGTTATGCCATTCGGTCTCAAGAACACTGGCGCTACATACCAGCGGGCAATGACATACATATTTCACGATCTTATTCATAAAATCATGGAATCCTATGTAGACGACTTGTTGGCCAAGGCCAGGAAGCACCGTGATCACCTGGAAGTGCTCCGCATCATTCTTTCACGTTTGATCGAATACGGAGTCACACTAAACCCAGAAAAATGCGTATTTGGTGTGACAGGAGGGAAACTCCTAGGTTACATTATATCATCACGAGGGATCGATGTAGACCCAGCCAAAATCTGGGTTGTTCTTGAGATGATCCCACCATCAGATGACTCTGGCATTAGATCATTTCTTGGAAAGCTCGGTGCAATCTAGAGATTCATTCCGGACTTAAGTTTTGTTGTACATCCGATCAACAATTTGTTGAAAAAGGATTGCTGCATTATTTGGACAAAGGAATGCCATGAGGCCTTCAAAGCAGTTAAACGCTTCTTACTGTCTCCTCCCACGTTAATGCCACCTAGACCAGATCATCCTTTGATCTTATATTCACGAGCTACGGATGTCTCGCTAGCCTGCATGTTGGCTCAAGAAGACGACGATAAACGAGAACGTGCGGTCTATTTTATTAGCCGAACGTTGCTCGATTATGAAACACGTTATACACAGGAAGAACGAGAATGCCTTGCCATAGTCTTTGCAACCAAACGCTTAAGACATTACATGCTAAATCAAGAAACAAGGGTCATTGTAAAAACAGACCATTTACGAACTTTCCTCACGCAAGGGTCTTTGTCTAAAAAGGTTGGACACTTTATAACCTTAATGGGTGAATTCAAATTAACTTTTGTAAACCAGAAGTCCGTTAAGGGACAAATCATTGCAGATTGGTTAGCCGACAACCCGTTAGACGGAGGTGATCTAGTAGATCTGGATTTTCCCAATGAATGCATATATTACATCGAAACCAGACCTCCCATCTCTGAATGTCCTTGGTATACTGATATTATCAATTTTATCATGGACCATACGTATCCAGAGGGTGCTACACCACAACAAAGAAGGTGGTTACGCATTATCGTAGCTAAATATGTTATTATAGAACAAGTGCTCTATTGTAAAGCTTTCGATGGAATGCTTCTAAGGTGTGTTGACACAGAAGAATCCAAGAAGATTCTCTACGAATCTCACAGTGGAATATGTGGAGGCCACTTCGGTGGTCACGCCACCACTCGCAAAATACATCGAATGGGCTATTTTTGGCCCACTCTCGAACACGACGTAGTAGATTTTGTACGCAGATGCCATAAATGCCAAGAATTTTCCCACGAGATTCACATGCCGGCACAAGCTCTACAACCAATCACGACTCCATGGCCCTTTTCTACATGGGGCCTAGATTTGATAGGGAAATTCTCTCCCTCATCAATGGATGGCCATAACTTCATAATCACGGCCACCGAATATTTTACCAAATGGGTAGAGGCTATGCCTCTTACCACTGTACCAGGAGCCATGATCACCAAGTTCATTTTGAACTAGATCATTTGTAGGTACGGTGTCCCACAAGTCATTATCTCAGATAATGGCACGTCCTTTAAAAATGATGAGGTCCGTGAGCTATGCAGTAAATTTAAAATAAACCATCATACGGCCTCCCTGTATTACCCTCAAGCCAACAGACAGGCTGAGGCTACGAATAAAACTCTAAAGTCCATTCTCTTAAAAACCGTAAAAGAAAACAAACGAGATTGGCATTTAAAGTTATATCCAGCCTTGTGGGCCCACCGAACCTCAATAAGAACACCAACAGGAGCAACTCCTTTCTCATTGGTATTCGGAGCAGAAGCAGTTCTCCCACTTGAGGTTGAAATACCCAGTCTCCGCATCTCACTACAAGGGATTCTGGGTGAGGAAGCTTATAGAGAGGCACGCCTCTCCCAACTAGAAAGCCTAGATGAGGCCAGGTTAAATGCTGAACAACGGCATAGAGTCTATGCTGACCGGATGTGCCGGCAGTATAACAAAAAGGTCTATGAGTGAGAAATATATGAAGGAGATCTAGTTCTAAGACTAGACAGCCGGATCGATAAGAAAATCGGTGAAGGAAGAAAGTTCCGGCCCAAGTGGTTGGGCCCATATCGAGTTATGAAGGACTACGGAAATGGTGCGTATCTCTTGTGCACACTAGAAGGTGAGGAATTTGGTGAAACTGTCAATTCCTTGCACCTTAAACGGTTTTACGCATGAAGCATCAACACTATTTGTATAATTATATCTACATTGCATCTTCATTTAGATAGGTTCATTTTGTTCACTCGTTTCGTAAAATTTGGTGATCAAGGGACTTATTCTTAAGCAATTCATTACAAACTTCTGATGGTATTGGCAGAAGCATTCAAATCATACTTCTTCATTTTCATAACATCATCAACTGTTTCAGAATCATGTCATCAATTAAAGCTAGATATGACAAAGTCTTAACGGTAGCCATACCAAGGCCTGCATGCTTGTTCTCACTTTTGTTTCTTCCTAGGATAGGTGTCTTGCCTATGGTCTGTTCTAGAAGCTTCATGGTGTCACATCTATCCCGTATATAGATCTCTTTGGAAATAAGAACATACTGACATTTTGCTCAAATAAATAAGTCGAATATAGATCAAACAGAAAATTTTACTTTTACACATTTCCTTGCCCTACCAACCTTCGGTGATGAACTTGCATCTCTTACTAGTGACGTAGGGTTGGGAAAGGATGGGAATGCCCTTACTCACCTGTACCTTGTCCATGGTGATAAGCCCATGCTTCCTACTAGTAGCATGGGGCAAGGTGTAGGGGGTCCTCTTGACAGTAAACGTTGAAGGTCATAAGCAAATAGTTCAAATAAACCTTTGAAATCTTGAGTCAAAAATAAATTAATCAGATGTCCAAAATTCCAAGAGAGTTCAAAACCCTGAAAACCAGATTTTGTCAACCAAGTGGCCATCTACGGATCTAAGTCTAGATAAACTGCAAAGCAAGTCACATTCTAAACTATGGAGTCACTTGAGTAGGGTAGGTTTGTAGCGTCCTAATTTGGTTCCACCAACTCTTTGTCTATCTCCCATCATTACCATTTCAACACACCTCATAGCTTGTGCCCTTTCTAGCTCTCGGTGGTGAGCCCTCGCATCTTACTAGTTGCGTGGAGTTAGGAGTGGGGCAAGTGCATTTGCCCATCGTACCGGTTCGTCATCACATTTTGTCAAAACAAATATGAAGTACCAGGAAATTACTTATAGAAGCTAAAGTTCAAGGTCACAAGTTCATTTGCATCATCATACGTCAGCATCACAAAATACAAAAAGAAAGAAAGCATTTGTGTCATTTGTTCTTCATTGCATACATTCTGAAAAGCATATAAAAACAAGAATTCTAATAAGCATCTAATATACATGTGGAAATAAATCACAAAATCCTAGACACCAAGAGTTTGATCCAAAAAGAAGTATATATATATATATATAATCAAGTTTTATGTACAATGCCATCATGCGCTAGGCATGGTCAAAACGCTCAATGAGCCCAGAAAATACAAAATGATCGTATAAACAATCTAACAAGAGTCACTACAAAAAGAGCCAAGTGGCCTCTCAACCCCTATGAGATCCCTCCGAAGGTGCATGACCACGTCTAGGACTCTGGCTACGCCGGCGCTCTGAGTGCACTGAGGGCTCACGGTCCCGAACAGTAGTTGTAGCCTCGCTATGAGAGCGGCTCCTCATCAGGCGCTCTGCAGTCCTATACCTAGCTAACTCGGTATAGAGGGAAGTCACCATCTTGGCCACATGCCAGATAGGGGCAAAGACATCACTATGCCTACCAGCTGCTGAAGGCTCCCCCACATCCACCGACAGCTCGGCGCGAGTCTTCTCCATGGGAAGCATCAAGGTATCAATACATACCCAGCGAATCAAGTCTCGCCAGTCATCAGCAGTCTCTGCAAGCAAAGGAGAAGACAAATTAGAAATAATCAAAAGATAAAAACAAAAATGAACAAAAGGAGAGATAGCAACTAAGGCAATCCTAGCTAAAAACAAATATTAAAAGAAGAGTGACAACTCACTCAGATCTCTGGGCCTCCAAGAGGGATCCCTAGGATCAGCGCCTGCCACAGATGCCACCACTGACTGATGTCCTCCTCCTGTGTCTGGGGCAACATAGCATCCTACTATGGACTCATCCTCTCCACCTAAGTCCTGAGAGGGTAACTCCTCTGAGACTAGAGTCACCCTCTCCGCACTCTGCTCTGCCCTCTCGGCCTGTAGGATCTCCTGAGTGTCATGCCACTCAGGATCGCTATCCTCCTCTCCACCCGACTCACTGACCTCCATGTCCTCGGTCTCCTCCTCCATCTCTCCCCCTGTGAACTCCTCAGACTCGGAGTCTATATCAATAGGGTCATCACTGCTATGGGCAGGACCGGCGGCAATCCAAAGTAAAGGTGCCTGAGGAGCACCGACTCTCTCTCGGGCACGTACCACCCGCCTAGCTGCAATAGGGATGCCAGGAGTAACAACAGTCCAACCCCGGCCTCTAGGACCTCCCCTAGCCTCCCGAACTGATCTGAACACTGGCACCACTGGGGGAAGCATATCAACGTAGGCAAGGCCGAACTGCTGAGGCACTCGATCAAAGGGGTGTGTCTCTACCTTCCCCGTCCTGTCCACAAGCTGCCCTGTAGTAGAGCAGGAAATCAAAGTGAAGGTCTCCTCACCCCACAACCCTGCCATGGCCTGATAAGGTGTGGCCTCCATGTCATCAGTAGTCAGGGAAGCAACTGGCTGGTGGGGTGCTCTAAGCATCGACATCTCTGTCCATCTGGCTGCCCTCACGGCTCCGGGATCCGCCACCTCTATGCCTCTCCCATAAGGGATGATACGCTCATAGACCCAGCTCATAACCAAGGTCGGATGGCTCAAAGACTGTCCCTGTAAGCGAACCACCCTGTACAAGTCGTGATAGGTGGTCCCAAGTATATCGGCTCCCCAGGCATAAATCCGACCATGTGCCTCAATCTGTGCAATAATAGGGGACCAGCAGTAGAGTAAGGTGTCCCCTCCCTTGTCCCCGATCAATCTCAAGGCAAGGATCCCCATAATGGCCTGACGAATCAAAGGGATAGGCAAGCTAGGAATGGAACGGACCCTCACCCCCTTCTTCGAACTAGTGGAGACAACTGTGTCTCCCATATATGTAGCCCACTGAGCTATCTGAGCCCGCGACCCCACTGTCTCAAGTGTAAGCCATCTCCCGATGATCGGGACTCCCAAGATGTGGTAGACATCCTCCAGGGTAATAGTCCACTCACCCCTGACTCCTAGAAATTGGAAAGTGTTCCGATCAGCATCCCAATACAAAAACAGGTCACATAGTATGTGACTAGAAGGTGCGACATGAGGAACCCGTGATATACGTAATATGCCGGCCCTCTGAAGAGTATCCTGCTCAGCCTGAGAAAGTGCATCCAACACTGCTGGAAGCCAATCACACTCTCTCTCATGGCTCCATCTGATGTACTCTTCCTTCTTCTGCAAAACACACAAAAACATGCAAAAAGGAGTAAGTTAGTACCAAAATTGCATTGAAAAAATCATTAAAGCAAGTAAAAATACTAAAATTGCAAAAATGAACTCAAATTAATGTAGTTTTAACATTCTAACACCATCACCCTGAGCAGGGCAGTGGTTCCGTAACCACCACTTTGAAGGGCGGCAGTCCTGTAACCGCCACCCTGCTTAGGGCGGTGGTCGTGTCCCGCGTTTCTAAACGGGTCACGTGCCCTAAAAAATGCTCAAAAACACAAAAAATGACCATTTTGACTAAAATGAGAGCCTACCCATTAGGCGTCCCTCCCTAAGGACACATTTAAAACTAGAAATTTCAAAAATTACCCCCCCATGGTGAAGATTTCATCATTTTTACATTTTAGGTATAAAAACGGTAAATCGAGAAGAACTAACCTGAGATCTCGCGGGTCGATGTTCCGCTCGCAGAGGCATGATCACTATCTCGTCACGAACGTTTCAACTATACTCTCATCAAAAACCATCACCGTGGGTCCCAGAGCTCAAAATCAATCAAATCAACACGCGTAAATGAATAGGAAAATGGGCCCGTTTTTATATATATAGCATTTTGACTCATTTTGGATGCCCCTTTTCACAGGTTTGGAGCGCCGACGGAGGTAAGTTCTTATCCCCATGCAAATGGTAAGTCCTCACTTCATATTATTTTAGTATTTATTTTTTGATTTATTTTATCTATCTACACTTGAGTCTTCTTTTCATTTTGCAGGTAGCGGGAATTTTGGATGGCGTCATTTCGACACACGGACGTGTCAGGTATAATTTCTAGCTTCCCATTTCGGGACCGCCATACTTGGACCCACCATTTTACGCCTCTTCATGGCTAAAACGCTTCTCCGAGGGGGCAATATGTACGTACCCAAAATTGTAAGGGTACTGCACTGCCAGAACGATGTTACACATGCCCCAATGATGATACAGGTCTCCTTGCAAGGTGTTTGGGATCTGAAAAAGCTCTCCAAGTGTACGTTAACATCCCGCATGCCCCGCTTAGCCTCCATGTGCTTTGTTTTTCTCTTTTCCCCTCTTTTCCTTTGCATTTTGTCTTCAGTGATGAAACTGCCTGTCTGGGCCCAGGGCAGGGCAACGGTCCTGTAACCACCCCCCTGCTCAGGGCGGTGGTCCTTCACGCATTTTCTAGCACATGTTTCTTTGAACGCGACTCACGTAATTTTTCAACTTTTACCAACTTTCTCATCCATTTTTGCTTGTATTTATGATTTTGGTTCCCTGTAATAGTGTTTCTCCATTGTTTATGGTAAAAGAGTCCTAGTTGGAGTTACCTTTGGGTGAATGGGAATTCTATAAATAGCTGGTTTGATTACAAGCAAATGGCCCCTCAAAACTGCCCCTCATCCTCTCATTTCAATAGTTTAGTCTTTCAGTTCTTGCTTAGGAATTCAATAGTTTTCATTTGTTGCATGCATAGTTAGTCTTATTTTGCTGTTTAGAAGCCACATGATCTTCTTGTTCTAGTGTTACCATTGTTTCATACAATCAAATAAGGTAGGATAGTTTCATTTTCAGTCTGAAGCCATTAGAGTTGCAGGTTTTGTTCGTCAAGAAGGATAGTTTCAGGTTCTGGATGTTTTGTGTTGTATGACTCACAATAAATCCCGCTAGGAATTGCATAAGCCAAGCTCTGTTCTCTTGCGCTATCCCTCTCCTACTCGCATTGTATTCAGTCTACATCCAAAGCTGCCATTGTTCCAATACCTACTCCTGTTGATGCTAGCATTACACGCTTTTCTGGATTCACGTGAGCACGAAGGAACGAGGAGACCACACTGAGGGGACAAAGCCACACACTATTGGATTCGCCACTGTTCTGCAAAATCCAGGTTCAAGCTTTCAAAGTTCTAGTTAAAATATACCAAATAGAGTAGTGAATTACTTCATTTCGGTTACGTTCATTTTCGATATTGCCGGGGAAGCCGTGGGGATCGATAGTTTCTGAGAAACTATGATTCGTTCCTCACTTCTGAGGTAGGATCGAAAATCTTTCAATTAAATTAGATCAGTTATTTAGTTATTTAGAATAGATTCACAACTGCACAGACAAGTAGCTATACTCGGCTACCTTGTTTGTTTTTAATTCTGTTATTAGGTTAGTTGTCATTTTCTAGATATATTAAATAGTTGTTATCTTAATTCTGTTAAATATTCTGTCAAAAATACAAAATAGAGAATTTAGATATATGTTGTGGATATACTTTGCATAATTAGTTTACTTTGCTTTAGTTAGATTTATATTGTTTCTTTTGTATGACAATCACGGGACCTAGGGAGCCCAGAGAATACGTATTCGAGCCAATCATGCCTCAACCCAATCTTGTTGCAGCAATAACTGACATAGACCAAAATCTCAGAATTCAGGTCTTCCGAACAACAACAAACCTACAAGAAATTAGCTCACAGTTAAGAGGATTAAACATAGAAGACGACAAAGCACATACGTTTTGGTCAAACCAGCCAAACTACAGATTGCCCTAATAAATATCCGCATGACTGTAGAAGGGCTTGAAAGAGAGAAAACATTCGGTTGTGATCCTTTGGTCCCACAGCCAGACGCGGGAGACATCCTCATTGACATAGACACTAGCTTAAGAATTCAAGTTGCCAGAACACCTGTAAGGTACTCTGAGAAGATTGCGTAACTTTTAGTTCTAAACATAGAGGCCGAAAAGGCATATGACTACTGGATATTAGGGATTAGGGATTGATTCTACACATGACCATAGGAGGCCCGCAATGACCACGAACCTACAGTTGTGATCCACAGGTCCCACAACCCAACGGGCCCACGGGTCAATCAGACGTTGATGCTGATTTACGCACATTAGTATTCAGATCCTCTCCACTTCCACCAATCATTATCACACAACTATCCTCACTAGACATAGCAGCTAATCAAGCTAAGGATTTCTGGACTAGACCAGAGAATCACCCATAGAATCCACCATACATCCATCATCCATTTTTCATGACCCTGTCAGGGGATATCTACGAAGCACCCATAGGTTATCTTCCACGTATCCCACAACCTATAGATCGGATCACGCCAGAGCTCGATATTGATTGGAGCCTTCGAGCAGTCATCCTTGCCGAACGATCTATCACGCCAGTTTAGGTTAGGAGGGCCTTCTTTGCCTTAGATTCATAGATTCCATTAGTGCGCATCGAAGACATAAGATTTCCTAACTAATTTGTCTGCACCCCACGTATATTCCATCCCCACCGGCTGTCTCGGCACGACCTCGGGAGGTCGGGTGCGAGGAAGAAAGAGGATTCACGCCCTAAACCCATGACTCACATTTGTATCCAAAACAATCCTACCTTTAAGCATACATTTTAAAACACGGGCAAACTAGTCAGGGTAAAATTTTCAAAGGCATACACCTGATTCAAGGGTGAGATCAATTCGAACACTAACACACTACATACCCTCGTGTAGGATCAAACCTCATATACTTATCCTATGTGCATGTGCAAGTGTGATCTAAACCAAACCCCTATGAGTGCCCTTGTTTCTCTTGGCACAAATATAATAGGTTAAATATAGAGTAGAAAATAAACCCAATGCGGTAGTAATGTGATGTAGTGTGCTTCAACTACATAACTAAACCATTTTGTCCCTTGAAAACCTTTAACAATGTTTGGAGTGACTTTTCTCTTGCTAAGAAATGGCTCTATGACCTTTGCATGATTGAAAATGGAGGAAGCTAGAATCTTTGACCTAGTTGTGTGCTTAAAACATGTAATAGTGGTTGCTCTTAATTATGTACAACTAATTTAGGAATATATAAGAGACCTTTGTGTGTTTTTGGAGTGATATTTACAATAATATCTTATAAGAGTGTTAAGTGAGCTATAAAGTGACATTAAATTACTTTTATAGCCTTCTATAGGTGAAATAACAATTGAGCTTGCTAGCTAAAGGCATGTAAATGTCGTAATGTAATTTATTGGAATAAATACATGCATATCATTAGACGATGTTATCTATCTCATTGTATCTTTAATATGCATGAATGTGTTAGAAAAATCCCATTATATGTCCCCCTTTTGAGATGGGGGTTGCTGAAAAGGATCATTTGGCTCAAATGAGAAAGTGTTAGTCATGTAAAATTGGATAAACATCAATGATATATTCCATATTTAGTGTATCAACTAACATGATTCATTTTGTATAATTCATTTAAGATATAAGCAATTTAATCATGAGTATTATGTATCTTTAAAAGAGTGAAAATGTCATGAGATTCTTTGTGAGATAAATTCATCTAAGCACATGTAACGTGTAGAAATCATAATAAACAAGTACTATAATCATAAGTGTCTATGTACCATCAAAAGAGAAACATGGCACGAGATTGTCTAGCAATATTCAACAAGATAACATATAAATAATAGGATGAGTAGAATGATCACAACACACAACTCAATTCATAATAAATCCATAATGACCTAAGACACAAAATGACATGACAAGCCCATCATAAAGAGACATTAATGAAAAACATGATAGATTTGACTAGTGTTACTAGTTATCTTGTGTGTGTAAAAACACTTATATGAAAAAACACTGATATAAATCCAAGTGTGTAAGAAACAATGACATAATCATGAAATCATAATAGAAAATATGATTGGAGCAATGTGTAAGCAATAATGAGATAATCAACATGTAGTAATTAGTGAAAGAAGCATCATATAACAAATAATGTCATAATTGTGAAGCATAACAATTATTGGGCCTAGGGCCATAATGCAAAAATCAAGGTGCTATGATCAATGTGAAATAATTAATCACGCTATTTTGAGTATAACAATCATTATACATAGAGAAATGTGTAAGAAACAATGATATATCAATCAAGATACTAAAATCCAATGTGTAAGAAGTGACTTCAACAAGCAATAATTGTAGTGTAAATCAACCATGGGGTTTAGAGCTAAAAATGCAATCAAGTAATGTGTGTTAAGATAGTATATTAATAATCCATGTGTGCTAATCAATGTGTAAAATATGCAATGTGTACCAAATAAATATATGTCATAAGAATGTGTATCTAACAACAATAATGTAATCAAGTTAAGCAATATGTCATATGATGTTCATTCATGTCAAAAGATAAAACAAGTAATTTGTCATATGATGTTTATTACATTCTAAGGATATTAAAAGTAATGTATCATAGGAAGTAAGAAGGGTGATAGACCCCCATTATGAATGAGGATAAAGAAAATAAATAATGGAAATCATGCATAAACATGCATTGTATACAAGAAAATAGAAAACATAACATACACGTGTACAAAACAAATACAACATAGAGAAAACGAGTGTACATAGAAAACATGAATAATTGCATAAAACATGGAGAATATAAATAATATAACATACAAGTGCATGGGGAAATAAAAGTAGATAGCATCACAACTTAAACAAGTGTCTAAAGAAATAAAAGTAAATAACTTCACATAGTATTCACACAAGTGTACAAAGCTGTCAATAGAGTCGATGCCATATAACAATTTGGGAATTAAAAACACAAGAAAAAATCAATAAATATCATACATGAATCAAATCATGTAGCATGTAAGTGCATAAAGCAGTCAAAGGATTCAATGTTATATACTAATTAAATCATGTAGTCACACAAGTGCACGAAGCAGTCAAAACAATCAATGCTAGAGTAATAAAATTATGTGGTCACACAAGTGCATATAGCAGTCAAAGCAATTTGTGTCAACCATTAATCACTATATATAGTGATTGAAGTGCATGAAACAATCAAAGTCATCAATTTTAATCAATAAACAAGCCATGATAGCCAAAGTAGGAGCCCATGGCCTATATTAACGAAATAGTAAGAATATTTAATGCAAGTAAGCATGGATCATAGTCAAGTCAGTATCCAAAAATAAATAATGTGATCATGGAATAAATCGTATTATAACATGTGTTATCAGTAGTAAACTAACGTAAGATATGGAATAATAATGTAGTACTCACAATGAACTAGTGTATAAAGATATGATCGTGAGGAAAACAAGGCTATGTAGATGGCCCTTAGTGTAGCAATACACCATTTATAGTTGACACCCATAAGATAGAAGGATATAAGAAGCTATAAAGCTCTAAAGATGTAATTAAAGTAAGATCAATATGTAAGACGCCCCATGGTGTAGACATGCCCCCAGGGTGCTAGGACGTACGAGTCGTAACATGTATAATGCCCATGGGTTTTAACTGTTTAATTCATTTTATACAATATAAGTGTCAAGGTATTGTAGAGTGCTAAATTTGAATGCTCACAAGGCTTGAAGCTAAGAAAAGACAAAGCATGCCACATTTAGGTCCTAATTTTGTATTTTTTATAATATTATATTATTTTTCTATTTTCATGATAATATATATGAAAGGTAAGTGTGATACTAATGGCCTTGGGGTAATGGATAGAAATAGTGAAAAATGAATGGTGGGGTCCTGGGTAAGCATTGTTCCCTTAACAATCACATTGGACCCATGAAATTGAAGAGAAAATGACTTGATAAACTAATATGAGAGAAACAATACTTAATAGAATCTTAAGCTAATAAAAAAAACAACATACACAAGATTACATAGTGCACAAAATTTATCCTATAAACAACCCTTTGTGGGAAAAACCCAACACAATAACTCTTCCTTTATTGCATTAACTCAACTACTTATAATATAATAATGTACTTCCAAGTTTTGTTTTACCCTACTGCTTGTTCAACTATATGTAAGCACATCAATAAGAAACCATCATAGTAGTATTACAATACAATGGGTACCAAAACCATGGTACAAGAATATAACCCATAATGATTACCCATTAATCATGAGTTATCTAACCACCTATATAATAACATAGGTTAAACTACCTACTCAAGCCTAAAAATACAAAAAATCTTGAAGTTTAGGTCCCAAAACCCACTAAAATGTGTCATAATGTGTATTATTATTGCCTATAAAGTCTATAAAGCGGGTAAATTATGGAAAATGTACAACACCTTTCTAACATAAATTTGTTACATTGTCAAGTTCACAAAAAGTAATGTCAAAACTAGCACTTTCCTATTTTATATTAATTAATAATGTGTATAAGTATGAATTAGAACTATAAATACAATTATAACAATAAATAACAAATCTTAATAGCATGTATTGCAATTATACCATCTCATATAAACTCTAGAAAGTTAGATAAAGGAAGTGTAGGTTAGGGTTAGAAGAGATTGCACCAATTTGCTGCATGAGATAAAGTGACAATGATATGAAATTGTGCAAAGGGGTCATGTAGAGTGTTGTCAAGTTGTCCTAAAATTTTGGAGAATTGATATTGAAGGAAGGATGGAGTTACATCTATGGGGAAACATTTCTCGAATGAATTTTCTTTTTGTTGAAAAATTTGTCACGTGCAGGGTTTTGTTGGATTTTGGTTATAGCATTGGGATCTTCTATCTTTAAATTCGTTTCTTGAATTCTAACTGTCATGATTACAATTTTTTAGAAAATTAGGGATCCCCCTTTTTCAAACCCTAACTCTCTCCTTACAACCTTGAAAAGGTCTAAGATGGTTAATATAATTGGGTTGGACTAGCCTCACCCCACCCTTGTGGTGTGATGAGCATTTCTCCATATATCAATACTCCAAAGAAGTATCAAGTCTCACATAGTTCTCCCTTCTGGTGATTGTGTGCGAATGTGAAATATTTTGTATTGGTGAGACCCTAAAGTGGACCTCCAATACTTGGAAATGATATTTGATATAGGATATAACTTTATAAAATGGACTTTTTAAGTTGTATAACATGTATGTATACTAAGTGTTGGTTAATGTGCATGAGAGAGCGATTTAGAAATTGGGAGATTTATTGTGATCTCTGAGGTAGTCCCATAGATATGATATTATAGGCCCTTTGAATGGGTGTGGTAAGTGCAATTTTATAAGTTACCATTGTGAAAGGTTTTCCTACTCAATTGACATTAGATTGACCAAGCTAACTTGTAAATTTGAAAAATTGACCATTAAGATAGTGGAGCACAAATCCATCGACATTTGGAAAAACTATCAACTGGTTTTTTCCATCATAGGCGAACTCATTTTGTGATGGTACAAATTAGATTTTATTAATTAGATAAGGTGGCTAGATGTTCAAAGTCATATTCTATATTATAACTTGTGGGTTTTTTACTGATGAAGGATGAGTAACATAAATGATCAAGTGGACAAGAAGTGCTAAATTGAGCAAGATACACATAGGAATACGTCATTTAAGTGCATAATGATAATAAAACTAAGATAAATTCAAAGGATAAATTCTAAAAAAATTGGTCTATGTTTAGGGTATTGTGGCATCCACCTATTCGGGGCATGAATTTTATATGGTCCATACATTGCTCATACTCAAGCACATATAGGTGAAATTTACATTTAAATACACGATTTTCATGATAACATATTTATATGTTTTGCCTAAACTTTATTTTCCTATCATATACATGGTGTGTATTATTTGTATTTTGAGATATGTGATTCATAGGTTCGTCCTATAACACCCACAATTTTCTACTCTCAAAACATAATAGATCTAACAATTTAATAGTCAAATTTATAGTAATATTTTTTTTGTTTAAAAGTGTTTGTAAGGTTAGACATTTCCACAATTAATAAATTTCTCGATTAAAGACTTTCTACACAAGCTTGTGAAAAATGGAATTAAATTAATAATTAAATATTATTAATTTACTTCCTAGGCTATATTTACAGTTTAAAGCATCTACTAAGCTCCATTAGTTAGATTAGTTATCAAGCACCAAGGTTAAATTATTTTCTAACTCAAAGGTTTAATTGTTTTGCCTAGCCACTAAGTGGCCCCATTCACCCCATTACCCATGTTCTTTTTTTATATTTAAAATTACATTGCCACAAAATGCCTTCCCACTTAAGTGAGGTAGGGTTTAATTTGGGCCATTGGATTGAATCTATCATATCCCTTATATTTAGGTTTGCCATAAATATCCTTATGGTTCCCTTTTTAATTCTATTTGCCCAAAAAAAACCTCATTTGCTCATTTTGATTTGTAGGTTTTGGAAGAGGAGAAGGAGGAGGAGCCATGAGAGCAAGAAGAGCAACCATGGAAAAAATTTCATGGTTTTAGTTGTAAAGATTTTACTATTGTAGATATCTCATTTGTTTAATGTAGAGATCCTACAATGGATCTGTTTTGTTATTTAATGAAAACATTTCCCTATTTTTGAGTTCAACAATTGGAGAAAACCCCATTTCATTTAAATCTATGAGTTTTACACATTTGGGTGCCATAAAAGAGATTGGGAGGCTTGAACAATTAATTTTAATTGATTCCTAGTTGATGGAAGTTTCCTTTATAATGGATTTAATTTTAGATTTTAATTAATTTTAAAACTGGGTTTTTCATGGATGAAATTTTATTTTTCTGTCAAAAGTGACGAAACCATCGCCCTACGCAGGTCGGTGATCCTGTGACCGCCGCCCTACCTCAGGGGTGGTTCATCGACCGTCGTTCTATGCTGGGCGGCAGTTCTGAAACTGCCACTCTGCACAGGGTGGCGGTTCCGTTCTTTGAAAAAAAAACCCTCGATAATGCATTTTTTCAACAGTTTTTCTTCTTAAGTTGATTTTTAATGAGGGTGTCTTCCATTCATTGGTTGCTAGATTGATAGTATATCTAGTTTCATAACTCCAATTACATAACATCAACTCATTCTCTATTCTTTCCTTTGTAGTAAAATGTAGAATTGGGTATAACATTACTATAATTCATTCTCTTTCACGTGTTCAATTTTGCCAACAAAAAACAACAAGAATTCAACACACTTCCTTTCAATACATCTTTGTTTTCCAAATATATATGTATATATATTGTAACTTTAAATACATACAACTTTATGAGAGTTTCATTTCAAGAAAACTAAACAACTTAAGCTTTCCTTTCACTATAACAGTACAAAACAAATATGAAAACTACAAGTTACCATATCATTCTTTTACAATACAAGGACTTCAAATCCATTTCTTTCACCAAGACTAATCCTTTCCAACAAGGTAAACAACCAAGAGTTTTTTCTACATTCACTAATTCACTTCAACCTGGAATAAATGAAATATTACAACTTTCTTTCAAGCATTCAAGTTACAATCTTCCACTCAAGGTGGGAATAATAGAATGATCAAATTACAACATAGAGACTTCCAACAAGGCCAAAACACAAGTCTTCATTGCATGTTTTCTCCCAACTTGTAGCTTCAATCTTGCATTCTTCAATCTTCAAGAACTTGGATCATAATACAAAGAAAGGTGGAATAGGTGACGCTCTTCGCCCAACATTTGATCCAATAGGAGGAGAAGCCATCCCCTTATTGGCCCCTGAGCCCTAACCAAAGAACAATGAGGGATCTTGAGAAACATTTGACAACTTTTTAAAAGAATGGCTTCCATAAAAACATACAATCCAAAAACATTCAACACATCTAAATGGACATACTCAAAAAAATTTGCAACTTCCTCAAACAACACATAGGTTTGATATCAAACCAAAAGGAGTAAGGAATATGGGAACCACATCTGTTTGCCTCTTAAGTGAAGTAGGAGTTTCACCCAAAACCTCCATGTGCACAATACAAACAACAAAACATCCTTATCTCTCCCCTTACAAGTATGCAAAAATATGTCCATGTTTTCATTTTCACTCCCCATAGGTGAAACTCCCAATCACACTCCCTCCAAAATGCATGCCTCACAACTCCCTTTTCCCTCCCCAATGGTCCCATACTTCCATCTTCCACTCCCTTCTTAAGGAAAACTACCCAACCACACAAAAAAACATTCATAACACTCATACAATATCCAACAAACACAAATTTCTACATCCAAATGCATACATAAAAGAATGACAAGTAGAGAGCCTACTGAAATATCCCTTTTCCGGATTTATTTTATATTCAAGATTTCCAACCAAAATTTCACAAATATTAATATGATTTTAATGATAGTAGTATATAGAAAAATATGACAGTAAAGTATAATTATGGCAGCAAGGTATAAAATCAGAAAATAACCAACATGCATCACTTTTATGCAGAGTAACATGCATCAACATGCAACATGACATGCAAGTAACATGCATCAACATGTAATGGCATCCAAGTAACATGCATCAAGCATGCAATGACATGCATGTCAACATGCATCAACATGGCATGCATGTAACATGCATCAACATGCAATGAAATGTAATAAAAATAAGTTCCACTGATAAAATAAATGATCTCTCTTACTGAATATGGTTGTCTTCTCTTTCTAGACTTGAAACTGGATCAAAAATCCTCTAAAACTCTAAATCTGACAACTGGACTTGAATAAACTCCATAATAGCAAACTAGGGCTAGATATTTCACAACTGAAGAGTGCTCTTCTAGATATGGGATAGATCTTTCACTACTGAAGCTGAGGGTTCCTACAAAATTTCACCTCCACAAGCAAGGAAAGCGAGCTAAAATCTCCAACATAAGATGGAAAAAATGAACCAAGATCATTTTTCCTCCGCAAACATCACCTTTTATAACTTCTTCCCATAATAAAAGTGCCCATAAAACCCTAATTCGACCCCCCCTTGGAGATATGTCATGTTTTAATCGTCACTTAAAGTGACTTTATTTCTCCTAAGGCCAAAAATTCCACTTAAGTGACCCCAACAAAGAAATAGAACATTACCCCACCTTTTTCACTTAAGTCATCATAAAGTATATGTATAACCCCAAAACATAACATATAAGTGAAATGTAGGTGAAAACCATACCTAAAAACTATCTACGCCACTAGCCCCTTGGATATGATGAAGGCCAAGATGGAAAACCAGTCACTAGACTGTAGAGGTAGGAATGGAGACATTACATCCTGCCCTTCCCGAAATTTTCTTGTCCTCAAGCAAAGCTAAACTAGCATGCTATAAAATCTACTCTCCCTCCCAAGTGGAATCTTCTAATGGTAAGTCTTTCCATCACACTAGATATTTTTTGATTACCCTGTTCTAAATCTTCCTTTGTCTTACCTCAATAATAGATTTTGGTTCTAAGACCATCTTCCCCTCTTCATCCAATGGTGATAAATCTATGGAAGGCACAATATGTTGTCTAAGTGCCTTTTTGAGGAATGAAACATGGACAAAATTATGAATCTTACTGTGCTCTGGAAGCTCCAACTCATATGATACTACCCTAACTCTATGCACTATCCTGTATGGCCCATAGAATCGTAGTTTTAGCTTCTTTGCACCGCTCTTTTTGAGTGAGGATTATTTGTATGGCTGCAACTGTTAGAAGACCGAATCTCCAACCTCGAATGATCTCTCAACTTTGTGTTTGTCTGCATATACCTTATACTGATTATGCACTTTCTGTATGTTCTCCTTGAGAGCCTTTAGAATGTCTTGGTTCTCCTATACCGAATCACAAGCTTTGGGAGCTTAGCTATCTGATAATACTAGGTCTACGAATGAGGATGCCTCATAACCATATAATGCTAAAAAAGGAGTCATACCAATACTCATTTGGTAGGTGGTATTGTAACAATATTCACCCATATGTAGCCATTTGACCCATGCATGCTGATGTCCTACAACATAGCTACGCAAGTAGCCCTCTATCCACTTGTTCACTATCTCAGTTTTCCCATCAGTATGTGGATGATAGTTGGTACTAGGTGTCAACTCCATACTTGCAAGCCTGAAGATCTCCTGCCAAAATGTACTCATGAAAATCTTATCCCTATCACTAACAATACTCTTAGGCAACTCATGATGTCTAAAAATACCTGTGAAGAAAGTCTAAGCCACCTACGGTGCCTTGTGCCCTGAAGGCATAGAAAGGAATTGGGCATATTTGGTCAACCGATCAACCACCACATATATGTAATCATGACCATACACTGAGGGAAGACCTGTGATAAAATCCATGGATATACTCTCCCACTTCTATTCTAGAATAGGCAGAGGTTGTAGAAGCCCCGCTGGGAAAGAGTGTTCTGCCTTGGTTTGCTGACAAACCAAACACTCCCTGACATGGTTAAGGACATTGTACTTTAACCCCTTCCATGTGAATATTTCTCTGATGTACCTGTATGTCTTAAAATATCCTGGATTTCCAACCAAGGGTATATCATGCATTTCTTGAAGGATCTTCTCCTTCATTTTAGACTCTGGTACAAGGAAAATTCTATCCTTGTAGTAGGTGAGGTCGTCCACAACTCTGGATCGATCATCCTAAATAATGCCATCCATAATCTCACATGCAAACTAATTTTTGGAGTATTCAACAAGTATATGAGCCTTCCAATCAGCTGAAATCTCTGACATAAAGCAAATCATAGAATCAAAGCAAGGTCTCCTAGACAGTGCATCAACCACCACATTATTCTTACCTTTCTTGTATTCTATGTCGAAATCAAAAGCCTGTATCTTATTTACCCATCTTTATTGATGGTCATTGAGATCCTTTTGCTCCAAAAATAACCTCAAGCTATTGTGATCCGTATGAACCACAAATTTTCTGCCCACTAAATACTGTCCAAATTTGACCAATGCATGCATAATGGCCAACATCTCCTTACCGTAAATTGATAATCCTTTCTCTATTGGACTCAATTTCTGAATCTCATAGGCAATGGGATGCCTGTCCTGCGTGAGCACTGCTCCAACACCCACTCCTGATGCATCGTACTCGAGTACAAATGGTCTAGTGAAATCTGACAATGTAAGAATTGGATAAAAACTCATCACCCCCTTAAGGTGAACAAAAACCTATTGTGCTGAATTTGAACAAGCAAAATCCCCCTTCTTGGTCAAGTCTGTCAAGGGTACAATCAAGCGAGAGAAGTTCTGCACAAACCTCCTATAATATGTGCATAGTCCCAAGAATCCTCTCAAGTGTGTCAAATTCTTAGGTGGTCGCCAATCCAAAATCACCTAAATCTTCTCCCTATCACCTTGAATCCACCTCCTCTGATCACATAGCCCAAATATAACAGCTCTGTCATACCAAACTCACACTTAGAAGCTTTTGCATAAAGTGAATTAGCTTCTGAAATTCCCAACACCTCATTGAGATGTTGATTGTGACCCTCCCATGTCCTACTATAGACCAAAATGTCATCAAAGAAGACCAATAAAAACTTCCACAAATGGCGGTTGAACACATGGTTCATGTAGGACTGAAATGTGGCCAGTGCATTAGACAACTCGAATGGCATCACCAAAAATTTGAAGTGGCCATAGTGGCACCTGAAAGTTGTCTTATGCACATCCTCCTCTCTGACCTTGATCTGGTGATATCCAAATCACAAGTCTATTTTGGAAAAATAGATTGCTCCATGTAGCTCATCTAGTAGTTCATCAATGTGTGGCACATGATAGTTGTTTTTTATTGTCTTCTTATTCAGTGCACGGTAATCTATGCACATTCACATGGTTCCATCCTTCTTCTTCACAAACACCACTGAAGAAGCAAAAGGACTAGAGCTAGGTCTAATATACCCCATGTCCAGAAGCTTGTGTATAGTCCTCTCAATCTCATCCTTAAACTGTTTGGGGTGATGGTAAGGAGTAGTAACCACTGGATTGTTGTTCCCAAGCTCAATCATGTGCTCAAACCCCTTGTCTGGTGATACACATGGAGGTATGTCCTAAAAAACTACATTGTGCTTGTCCAATAGGCCTTGGACATCACATTATACTCTGGATGATCACTCCCTGTATTCTTGGTCGAAACCAAGCAATGAATGGCCCAATCCACCTTTCATTCCAAAAGATCGTCTCCATCCTCTTAGTTGTGACTACCCTAGGTGCTCCTGTAGATAGATCCCTCAAGGTCACATTCCTGCCCTTGGACTTGAATTTCAGCTCCATCATCTAAAAGTTAGTACGAAATTCACCAAGGGAGTGAAGCCACTGAACTCCTAACACTACATTGGTCTCTCCAATGCCGACAATATAGAAGTCATCAGTAGCAATGTAGTTCCCCATGGTGATGCTCAACTGTGGAACTTTACTAGTGCATCTCATAGACTCACCATTGGCTATACCAATGTTGAAGCCCTCAAATTCATCTATTTGTAGGCCGCATCTCTCAACCAAGGATGCATCAATAAAGTTGTGGGTAGCCCCACTATCAATAAGTACCACAACACGCTGTCCCTGCATAACTCCCCTAACTCTGAATGCCTTGTACCTCAGGGTACCAGACAAAGTGACTATAGTCTCCTGAGGGAAAACTTCCTCCTCCTGTTCATCACTACCATCCAAAACATCTTCATGTCCGTCATCCATCTCTTGGGTCTCTAGCTACTCATCTCCATCTCTCTCTCTCTCTCCTCCTCAAAGACCTCAATGAATTGGGCCTTGCCCTTTCCTGTGCAATCATGTCTCGGGGCCCGCGATGAACGAAAATTGAAAAAAAATTTCTTTCGCCTTATCTCATCCCTAAGCTCTCATGAAATAAAAAAATTTCTAGCCATCTCCTGTATTTGTGGTGGCCCCTTCGTCTCGAAACCATCAAGTCTAGATGGGGGTCCTCTCCCCTGAACTCAAGGTGGATACCTCGGCTTCAAAGTGGATAACTCAAAATATCGAGCTCTCTTGATGGCATCGTGTAGTGAAGAAGGCTTGAATGCCTTCACAAACCCTGCTAGTGAATCTGTCAGCCCTTCTTTAAAAAGTGAAGTCAACCTCACCTCAGAAACATCAGTAAACATCATTGACAACCGCTGAAAATATGCAATGTACCCATCCAAGGATTCTATCTATCTCAAATGAGTCAACTCTTTGAAGAATCTGTCGGGATCCCACCTATCAAACCTACCCACTAGTCTCTCTGTAAAATCCACATAAGTGGTAATATGCGTGTGTCCCTGTGTGACAAGGCCATGATGCCACCAATCACATGCATCTCCCTCAAGATGTAGGATTGCAAATTTTATTGCATCCTCTTTGTGCATGGGATTCAAGTCAAAGTAAGTTTTTTAAATTCTGAATCTATGATGTCGTGGTACACTTCTTGGATCCGTCAAAGTGTGGAACTGAAATCTACCCCAATCACCTATGTAGCTCGGGAGCATGAGGATAGTGATCCCTCTTGGGCCGACTACCGATATTCATCCTAAAATACTCCGAGAAAGACATATTAGCTTTGAACCCATCACTCAAGGATTCATACTTTTCCCAACAAGTCTCCTCATCAACAATATCCCCTTGTTTCCCTACCAGTGTCATGTCTGGATCTTTCAGGAAGACCGGTTCATGCATGCTCAACCGTGTGTTTTGGGATGAAGGAGTGTGCTTCCCTAATCCTCTGGTTTCATCTCTATGAGTCTGTAGCCCAGAATTACTATTTTCAGCTCTTTCCATATGGTTTCCAAGGCCACCCTGTGATAATCTCTCTGTGAGTTGGCTCAAGTAGAGGTTTGTAGTCTCTTATTGTTTCACCATATTTATAAACATTTTCTTCATAAATTCCTCATTCAGCAGTTCCTCTGATTTTCCATATTTTTCCACCATGTCTGGACCTTCTTTCTTGGGTGTATTCCTCCTAGAATAAACCTTCATACACTACCCAATAGACTGTAGAAAAGACCTCTCTCATACCACTGAAATATCCCTTTTCTGGATTTATTTTATATTCAAGATTTCCAACCAAATTTTCACAAATAACAATCTGATTTTTATGACAACAGTATATAGAAAAATATGACAACAAAGTACAGTTATGGCAAAAAGGTATAAAATCATAAAATCACCAATATCTTTACTTTTATTACAATTAAACCAACATGCAGCAACATGCAAGTAACATGCATCAACATGTAATGACATGCAAGTAACATGCATGTAACATGCATCAACATGCAATGACATGCAATAACAAGAAGTTCCAATAATAAAATAAATGATATTTCTTATTTAATATGGTTGTATTATCTTTATGGACTTGAAACTAGATCAGTAAGCCTCTGAAAAACTGAATCTGACAACCCAATTTGAATAAACTCCACAATATCAAAATAGGGCTAGATATTTCACCACCAAAGAGTTCTCTACTAGCTAGGGATATATATTTCACTACCAAAGCTAGGGTTCCTATGCATAATTTCACCTCCATAAGAAAGGAAAGCAAGCTCAAAGCTCCAACATAAGATGGAAAAAATGAACCAAGATCATTTTTCCTCCCCAAACATCACCTCTTATAACTTTTGTTCCATCATAAAAGTGCCCATAAAAACCATAATTCGACACCCCCCCCTTGGAGATATTTCATGTTTTAATCATCACTTAAAGTGACTTTATTTCTCCTTGGCCAAAAAGTCCCCTTAAGTGACCCCAATGAAGAAATAGAACATTACCCCAACTTTTTCACTTAAGTCATCATAAATTATATGCATAATGCCAAAACATAACATATAAGTGAAATGTAGGTGAAAACCATACCCAACAAACTATCTATGTCACTAGCCCATTAGGTATGACCAAGGTTAAAACAGAAACTCAGTCGCTAGAACATGGAGGTAGGAATGGGAACATTACACCTAACTCTCCATCAAGCTTCCAAGAGTCTTCACTCCAACAAGATTTTTGACACCTTTAAGCTAAGCACACTCTAAAAGCAACTCCAACAAGCTCCCAAATCTAAAAGTGCAAAAGAAAGAAAATGAACAAGTAACCCCAATTCCATCAAATTCCATCAATAAATAGAAATGGAATGTGAGGATGATGAGGTGGCTCCATGTAGGATGCCACTTCATCATTCTTCCATTCCCACACACAAGTCAAAACACCATGCCCAAGACAATAAATGAACATGTAAGACTATGAAAAACCCAAAAGACAATCAAACTTGCACACCATGCCTACCAAGGAAAAATTAATTATGGTAAGTAGGAAAGTGCAATTATTTTCAACCTTTTACACTCGAAAATGGATAAATAAGTCTAAAATTAACTCCCCATACCATATGTATGGTTGTTGGGGGAATTTAAGAGGCATGAGACAAGCTTAGCTTGTCCCTCAAGTCTCCAAAAAAGCCTCCCAAGTCAAAATCCGGAGTTTTGAAGTTGGGGAAGAGTACACAACACAAAATATATCACTAGATATATCCTACAAGATTTCAAGGACCATCTACCCTCATCTACTATCCTATTGTCACATCCTTATTTTAGTTAACAAATTAAGTTGGATTAGCTAATTAAGACATAATAATAATTGTTAATAAAGTGACAACAATTTCCAATAATTAAATACATATACACAAAATAAAACACGCACAAAATTAAAAGAAAGGGAAAAAATTTCACCCATGGCCACACATGTGATAGTCACCCCCATGGGAAACCTCCTAACTAGGCATGTAATAACAACACATAAACATTACAAAAGTTGTCAAATTTGGCCACATTGCTCAACACCCAACATCCTTCCGTGGCAGTTGGTCCCCTATCCCCTTTCGATGTATGTGATAAAATGTCCTACAACACAAAAAAAAAACCTCTCTAGCCTTATGGTTGTATTAACAACATCCAGAAATTATATAATATACATATAGAAAATCAATACTCATCATCCAAAATTAAGTAATTCTATCATCTATCAACATATAAAATAATTGATTCTAACATCGATGATATTATAATGATACTCATAACATCCAAAGTATAACGTGTCAATATAAAATACAAATAATGCAAATAAACATATATCGAAACTGTCTACCAATGTCATCTAGTGTAATATAATCAAAATATGAATCACAACATGTCAATAGTCCAAATATCTGCATAGTCTATCATCTACTAACCAATGTATCATAATCAAAATTTCTAAGTATCAATCCAAAAGTAATATCAACATAATGAAAATAGTGTCGAAGAGGAGTGGGCACTACACCCCCTCCCCTTAGACTTGACTTTCTTCTGGAAGTCACTGAAATAGGTGTGGAAACTAGGTCTATAACAAAGTAACATCCTCCCATGTGGTTATAGTCTCATCATACCTATCCCACTGGACTCACACCTGGTCAATATTGTGGCCTCAAAGGCCCAGGGTCCTACGCTCTATGATGTGCACAGGCTCCACAATCACCTACCCCTACTCTTGCACCTGCAATGTGGTCTAATCCAATACATGAGAGGGATCTGGAATGTATCTCCTAAGAATAGAAACATGAAATACATCGTGAATGCGAGACAAGATGGGTAGACAAGGCTAGATGATAAGATAAGGGACCATCCGCTCCAAGATCTTGAATGGACCCACGAATCTAGGAGCTAACTTAGATCCTTTTCCATAATGGATAGGGCTCTTGTGAGGTTTGACACGAAGAAATACCTTCATGCCCACCTCATAGCTATGGTCAACTCTCATTTGATCTGCATATTTCTTTTATCTATCCTATGCCTCCTGAAATCCTCTATCTGATCAAAACAACCTGTTGCTCCATATCCTGGTACAAAGCTGGCCCAAGAGATACTCTATCCTCCAATTTGTCCCAACTAAAAGGTGTCTTGCACTCCCTACCATAAAGTGCCTAAAATGGATCTATCCCAATAGAACTTTTAAAGTTGTTATTATAAGCAAAATCTACTAGGTACAAATACTCCTTCCACCTCGATTGATGGTCCATATGTACATCCAAAGCATGTCCTCTAAAATATGATTCACCCACCCCGTAAGTCTATCTATTCTCTAGATGATATATTATAGTGAAGTTGATACTCGTCCCAAGGGTATATTGCATGTAGTCCAGAAATGAGAGGTGTATAAGGGATTGCGGTCACAAATAATCTTCCACGAATCCTGTGCAGTCTAAAATATCATCTAAGTATACTCGTGCCACTGCAATACCTTGTATAGGTGGTCTTCACTGGAGAAAAATGAGCCACTTTTGTTCAATCTATCCACTGTGACCATGATGGTATCGTGGTGGTATCTCGACGTCGGTAGCCTTACTATGAAATCCATGGAAATGGTGTTCCCTTTCCACTCTAGTATATCATGCGGGTAGAGAAGGCCAGATGGATGTTGATGCTTGAGAATTCACCCTCTAAAACTCTAAATAACGAGACACAAACTTGAGCTACATATCTCTGAAGACCTCTCCAATGGTAAAGCTATCTCAAGGTGGCATGTGCATCTTCTTCACCCCTGGATGGGCTGAATAAGGTGCACGATGAGCCTCTGCCAAGATATCTTGTCTCAAACCTCCATCCATAGGTACATAGATTTGACCTCTGTGTCTGAGAAGTCCATCTGAATCTAATGCAAAACCATCAAACTTCCCCTCAAGGGGTTTCTCAGACTCAATCTATGATCTAGATGCAAGGTAGAAGTTGTCATGTGGAAGATGTCACAAAATCCTTCTCTGCAAATCTGTACCCACTGAAGTATCCATAACAAAATGTCTCCATCGTTACTCAGAGCATTTCCTATAGTCTAACCACATATCTCCTTCCCCTTCAGATGTTGTATCTCCATGTGGTACTCACAAAGCAAATCCATCTAATGTCATTGACGAGCCTTGATCATTGGGCCCTCCTATGAATACACTTGACGTTACATAGCTCAAGATGTGGTCATCCTATATGGTGCACGTGAGATAGGCTCCACTGCTTAGAACCAAATCGAATACGCCAAATTCAATCTCACATGGGGGAGGTAACCCTGCAAGTCACTAGGAAAGACATCAAGATAACTCCTATAAAATTGGGTTGTCATAAGTACCTTGATAGTCCATGAGTCTCATCCTCTGAGGTCACTAATAGTGATGGAAAATAATTGATGAAAATTAACTTACAAATCATCACACACACCGCTTCAACTACATATCGGATATGGTGAAAACAGAGATGGGTATCTTGACTACAAAGAAATCACTCTAGGGACTGACACTCTCAAATCGATCTTGTCATAAGATATAACCTTTACTGTGACTAATCAACTCTAGCATCTATGGGCATAGATAACCAATCAATGCCCAGGATAACTCCATATGAACCCAAGGAAGGATACGAAGATTAAAAGTCATGGATGAAGGGTCCTATGTCCACTACACACTCCTTAACTAATTATTCCATTGATATTTTGGCTCTAGAAGCCATCTAAACATCCCTCCTAAGTCCCCTACCTAATGGTCACCATTGCATTGCTCTACTAAAGATGGAGAAATAAAAGAATATGATGAGCCTGAATCAAATAAGATACGTGTAGAAATATAACCAACGTTACTTGTAGTCTCTATCACCTTCCCCAATTGCTCTACCTGGTGGTTATTGACCACAATGTAAATCTATTGGCTCCTAGCCATGTCACCAACCAAAGGCTCAGAAATTCAGTCCCTTACCCTTATTATAGGGTTCTGAGGGAACTCTCTTCAGTGATGACGATATACACCACACCCATAATAAGTACCTGGTCCTCTCCAGTGTGAAGATAGTCATCCAGGTGGCCTAGATAGTTTGTAGTGTAGAGCCTATGATCTATGTCATAGATATCTGTGGGTGTTGTAGTGGATGAATACTTGCTAAGTACTATGCTTGAATGGAGCCTGTGTGTCCTGTTGGCCACCCCATATGAGATCCCATGTTACACCCTCTTTAAGCATTATGACACTGTGGAGGCTGAAAAGGTTGGATCAAATCTAGTTGTATTGCTGAGGAGGAGGCCTAAAGGCCAATATTCTGTTAAAGTGTGTCTCACCATGAGGAGGAGGAGATGATCCCCTTTGACCTACTATCCTGCATACCTGTTGTATGTGGCTCCAAACTCTTTCACGAGCATACAGTGAGTCTTACCCCTAGGTTTCTTCTACAATATAGATCATTTCTATGGAATGGGGTAACTCATTGATCATTACGTTGTTTGTGGGTCCAACATAGAGATCGTGCACTACCCAAAGATCCAGTGCACTAAGTTCAGGCGTATTAGGCCTTTCTTAAGAACCTGTGAACTCTAACATAGCTCATCCCTACATGTAATCCACATAATACAAAAGTCTATCTCAGTAGGTAGCCCTAGAAAATCACTACCAAAATCAAAAAAATCCCTGGTCATACAGTCCATGAGTCTCACTTTGATCATGGAAAAATAATTGATAACCTTGTCGTGCAGATTCATGAAACAGATCATCGATCCAACAATCATCGACTCCACTCCCAAATCGTCTACATAAGATATGTATCTACTCTATGAAGCGCTCCTCGAAGATACGAAGATCCAAAGTCAAGTGACTACACACTCTTAACTAATCCAATGATTGGAGAAGCCATCTCAACATCTATGGCCCTCCCTAACTGCCACTAGCCTGCATCACTCTAAAAAGATGGAGAAATGAAAGAATCCATCTCTAAGAAGGGGTATGATACCACCAATGCAATGTGGTTTCACAAGTGCTTTCGACCACAACATGTGTTGGCCATGCTAGTACAAGGACATAGCTTGAAAGCATCCATACTCAATAATCCTACCATAAAACTTTGTGGGTGCTAACCAACCATGCCTTGGAGGTCCCATACTACGCCCTCTCTGAAATCCTGTGGAGGTCGAAAGGGTGGTTGAGTCTGTGTCTCTGAGAAAAATGTGGTGTGGTGTAACTTTATCTTGTGATTGCTATCTCTCTTGTCATATGATCTTCTGAAAGAGTCTACAGGAAATGAATGCGATTGTTGGCCCCTAGGTCTCTCTCATCCTGAAGAACATCACTCCAAAAACCGACCTAGGGGAGGTCTCCAAATAGATCTGTCTCTATGTCTACTCAAAGCTCTATCTCTGTGCTCTCTAGGTGGTGACTCATGTCTTGAAACCGATCAAGCTATCCATGCCTGGAAATCCTCCTGTGTCTCTACCAGTATCCTTGACATTGTGACTATGACGGTGCACAAACCTCGGCCTAGGGACTAGATGGCCCAAGCTCTATCTCAGTGCTCCTATTTGCTAGGTCACCCTCACTAAATATCCTCTCTTTGTCGTAAAAGATCCTCCGCGAAATCGATTAACATCTTGTAGTGTCTAAAGTATCTGAGGCAATATGGCTACTACTACCTGATCTAGGGGTGGTAGATCTAGGCTCACGTGAAAGGACCCCTCATCTAGTCCATGCCTCCTACACAGACCAAGATGAGAGTTAGTTTATCATCATCTAGGCTTTGTTTTAGTTTTCTAAGTTTTCTATGTTTTAAAACATCATGCAATGTTGTGTGTTCTAGGTTTAGAGTTGCGCTAGGTTTTCTTGTTGTGTTTCGTGTTTCCAAGTGTGCCCGAGGTCCAAGTGTTGAACCCACGACTCTGATACCAAGTGTAACACCCACAAATTTCTACTCTCAAAACAAAAGAGAACTAATAAATTAATAGTCAAGTTTACGGTAATAATTTTTTTTTGTTTAAAAGTGTTTAGCAAGGTTAGACATTTCCACAATTAATAAATTTCTCGGTTAAAGACTTTCTACACAAGCTTGTGAACAATGGAATTAAATTAATAATTAAATATTATTAATTTACTTCCTAAGCTATATTTACAGTTTAAAGTATCTACTAAGCTCCATTAGTTAAATTAGTTATCAAGCACCAAGGTTACATTATTTTCTAACTCAAAGGTTTAATTGTTTTACCTAGCCACTAAGTGGCCCCATTCACCCCATTACCCATGTTCTTTATTTTTTATTTAAAATTACATTCCCACAAAATGTCTTCCCACTTAAGTGAGGTAGGGTTTAATTTGGGCCATTGGATTGAATCTATCCTAGCCCTTAGATTTAGGTTTGCCCTAAATATCCTTATGGTTCCCTTTTTAATTCTATTTTCCCCAAAACAACCTCATTTGCTCATTTTGATTTACAAGTTTTGGAAGAGGAGAAGGAGGAGGAGCCATGAGAGCAAGAAGAGCAACTGTGGAAAAATTTCTCTTGGTTTTAGTTGTAAATGATTTTACTATTGTAGATATTTCTCATTGTTTAATGTAGAGATCCTACTATGGATCTATTTTTTTTGTCATTTTTATGTAAACATTTCCTTTCTTTTAAGTTTAACAATTTGGGAAAAAACCCATTTCATATTAAATATATGAATTTTACACATTTGGGTGCCATAAAAGAGATTGGAGGGCTTGAACATATTTAAATTCAATTAATTACCAATTTGCTGGAAGTTTCATTTTTAATAGTTTTAATCTTAGATTTCACTTAAATTTAAATTTGGGTTTTTGGACATGGATGGAATTTTATTTTTCCATCAAAAGTGACAAAACCATTGCCCTACATAGGGAGACGGTCTTATGACCACTTCCCTTTCCTAGGGGGTGGTTCATCAACTGCCGCTCTGTGCTGGACGGCGGTTCTGAAACCACCGCTCTACAAAAGGTGCGGAGGTTCTGTTCTCCTAATAACAAAATCTTCAAATAATGCATTTTTTTAACAATTTTTCAACTTAAGTTGGTTTTTTAAATGCAATAATAATTTTATCTAAGGGTGTCTTCCATTCATTGGTTGCTAGATTGATAATATATTTAGTTTCATAACTCAAATTTTACTTAAACATCAACTTATTTCTCTATTCTTTCTTTTGTACTAAAATGTAAAATTAGTGTATACCATCAACCACAATTCATTCTCTTTCACATTTTCAATTTTGCCAACAACGCAACAAATAACTCAACAACACTTACTTTCAATAACATATTTCTTTTCCAAATATACATATTTATATATATATATATATATATATATATATATATATATATATATATATATATATATATTGTAAATTTGAATAACATACAACTTTAGGAGAGTTTCATTTCATGACAACTAAACAACTTAAACTTTCCTTTCACTATAGCATTACAAAACAAACATGAAAACTACAAGTTACCATATCATTCTTTTACAGTACAAGGACTTCAAATCCATTTCTTTCATTAAGACTAATCCTTTCCAATAAGGTAAACAACCAAGATTTCTTTCTACATTCACTAAGTCACTTCAACTTGGAATAAATGAAATATTACAATTTTTTTTCAAGCAAACAAGTTACAATCTTCCACTAAAGGTGGGAATAATAGAATGATCAAGTTACAACATAGAGACTTCCAACAAGGCCAAAACACTAGTCTTCATTGCATGTTTTCTCCCAACACGTAGCTTCAATCTTGCATTCTTCAATCTTCAAGAACTTGGATCACAATACAAAGAAAGGGGGAATATGTGTAGTAATTTATTTACCCTTAATAATTTTACCAACCCCAAGCGCGCCAGCCTATCACCCAATGGGTGCTGGGCACTGACCTGAGGAACATGCGGGCATTGAGCCCCTCCTTTATGTGAGCTTTGTGAGAAGGTTCCACCATTAATGGAGGAGGATTTGTAAAAGTAGGAGTACATCCACTTATTTAAAGAGGTAGAAAATACAACTTAACATATCTAACATGAATAAATAATAAAAGCTAATATCATTGTAAAATGCATAATAAACTAGATTTGAGCCATGATAGGTCATATTGCATGAGAGTTTACACCCATAAAAAATATATAAAGAATGAACCCACACACACACACACACACACATATATATATTCATTTAAAATTTTCCTGGTATCCACATTACAGTCAAAAGGGTCACCTATGACCATACATATTAAAATGATAGAGACTCAACTCCTATCTACATCTCTGATATGAGAATCTAATTATACCTTTCCCATTTTAACCCTTGTTATAGATCCTAGTGCCATACAAAGGCTTATGACATCCCTTACAACCCTTAGCACAGAGTGCTCTAAACCCTAGCATTACTGCAGCACTTTGTTACTCTGCTTCTTATTCTATATGTGGTCCCTCTACCTCTCATTATCTCTTGCATTCTATACTTTTATATCTCTTCGTCCCTCTTGTATATTATCCTCTCTATGTCTCCTCTATGTTTTTAGCTCAAACATCTCTCTTTATAGGATCAACACCCACTGCCATGCCTTCTCTCCTGAATAGATCGCGTGCCAAGTGTCGACGTGGTCCTCCAATGGTGAATGTTTATCCCTTTGCAAACCCTCCACTCTATGCAATGATTTCTTCTAGGAATATTCCTTGCGTGGAATATCATTTTCTTGACCTCCAAGGTTCCAGGCTGACACCTTATCCACTTACACTCCTAGTCGGGTCTTCACATTTTTTCTCAAGTGCATATAGAATGCCAATTATGGCTAAGTCCTTTAAGCCCGTGTTTTTCTTCCCACACGTGCCCTAGTTTCACTTAAACCCTTCTTAAACCCCTTTGTCCTGCACACTTTCCCCTGAGCACCCTTATTCTTACCGGTCTTACGTGAGCACCCTTTGGTACTTAGTCAATATTTCAGGGCCCAACATCACCCCACACTATACATGTTCACCATCCTCGAAGACATTCTGCTTCTTTATAGAATAAAGAATAGTGGGACATGGACAATCTGAATATAGAATGAAAGAATGGAAGAATCTGCTATTGCTATAGGAGGAGGGAAAATTATTTCTTTACTGTCACTTCAATCTTTTCCTAGGCATCCACCTCACCCTGCGCTTGCTGAAGTAGGTCACCCACTAAAGTGCTCACCTCATCAAAATTCAATTTGTCACTCTTAGCATTCAACGTGTCTACAATTCCTTCTAGCTGCTTGCTAAGATCATCCAATACGTTTATTTTGCGGGTGACCTGGGGATATAGTTCCTTAAGCTTATTCTTAATCGAACCCCTCAAGGTTTCGATTTCTTTAAAAAATTTATCAACCTCAGCTAGGTTCTTATCCCTCTCTTCCCTATTTCCTTTGTTCTTATCTTTAAACTCCTTTAGATCCATCTCATGCTGTAGCAACCAGTATGATTGCTACCCTATCTATTGTCATCCACAATTTTCATAAATAGCCTCAACCATTTGCACGGAGGTCTTTATATTGCAGTAAGGAGCTCGGTATACCGAGTAACCATCTCCCCAATCTTTAGGTTTCTCTTCCTTCTTCTGGCATGTCAATTCCTCTTCTATTGATTCCAACACGAGTGGCCTCCTTTCCATGGTGAGGATGTAGGTCAAGTATTCCACAGCATTACATGGTTGAATTATATTTTTACTCAGGTGGATCCAGGTCTGGGTGTCTTCAAGATTATGACATCTAAAATAGTCTCTATCTTCTTATGGATCTCGTTAAACCTTTTCCTTCTCCTCCCTTAATTTTTGCCTTAATTGTGTGTTGATCAAGCTCCTTCTGCTTTAACTCCTTGTATTTTTCAATAATATCTTCATTTTTTCTTTTCAATATCTTATTCTAGGAATCCTTACTCTGTCATTCCTCCCAAAGATCCTCACTTTAACTTTCACTGGACACTTTATTGAGTGCATTACAAACTTGTTCATCTGATAGTTTTTGAGAATTCAAAAATGGGTTTACTTCCTTGGTATCTGGTATCTTCATCAATTCCTAACATGTTTGACCTTGAATTTGGGATCATCAACATGGGACTCAAAATTCCAATACAATATCTTCCTTTTACGTGATTACGCACCCTCTTCATCAAAAGAATACCATGCAAGGATTTGGTTTGAAGGTACGGTACATTGGAAATGTGTGCGTAGTAAATTATTTGAATCATTGATGTAATCCATTCCTTATTCTTTTTTCGTTTCCATACCCTTGCCACTCATATGTGTAGATGCATTTGAGAAGTTTACTTCACCAAGATGGGATCTCCACCCATGCTTCCATACTCCTTTTCTATACTTTCACTTCGCTCAATCTCCTTGATTAACTTCTTTGGTGCTGCATTCCACCTATTAATCCACCAAGGTCTTTTATGATGTCATGCTACCTCCCTTTCTACGGCAACCTCTATCTACTCCTTGGTTAGGCTCGGGGGTCCTTTGATCCTTCATATTGACCTCCTCACGTTTCCCCCCTTTCTGTGAGTGCATCCTTCATCCTCAACCTTTTCTTTATTTCTCCTCCCCCTATAAATTGTGTACATCGTACATAGGATGGTTTTGACCCTCAACTATGTTTTCCATCATCCTCATCACCCTTGTCAACCTCTACGCTTTATGTTTCTTTTCACTCTACATTTTTTGTTACTCTTTACTTCTTCGTAACTTGATACACACCCTCTTCATCAATATAGAATACTCTGCAAGGATCTTGGTCTCTGAAGGTACGACTACTCTGGAAATGTGTGCAAAGTACCTTAATTGGATCATTGATGTAATTCATTCCTTATCTCCTGCACCGCTACCATACCCTTTCCACCTATGTGTGATGCCTTCTGAGAAGTTTACTCTTATATGGATGGGAATTCTCCGCTCTATGCTTCCAGGTACTCTGGACTTCTATACTTTCGAATTCCCTCCATCTTCCTACGAGTATTTTGTTGTACTACGCTCCACCTCTTGATCCACCAAGTCTTTCTATGATGTATTCTCTCTCTCGCTTTTCCTCAGTGTGCATCCTCTATCTACTCATTGGTCAAAATTGAGGTCCTCTGGGATAGAGACATCATTTACATAAATAAGCACCATTCTCATCACTTCTCCCCTTATGCATAGCTATACCACTTCCTTCAGTCCTCCTAGCAACTTTTCTTTATGTTCCCTAGCTCCTCTACCTTATGTATGTCGTGGGAGAGGATGGTTTTGACAACATAGGTGCATTGTTCTCTCCATCATCCTCATCACCCTTGTGCAGCCTCTATGCTTTATGTTTCTTCCGAATCTACCTTTTTGAGTTCAAACTCTTTAGTTTCTTTGCCTAACTGGTGATTCCAATATAGGTAACTCCTTTCTTATCGAAGTGACTCTGTCTTGTCACAGGGAGATTTTCTTACTCTGGTGCCTCTTGCACTTAGGTGTCTTCTCTCTCTCTCTGCCTCTCTACTTCTATGGGGAACTTCCCGCCTAAGTTCATAAATATTCTTGGTTTTGCACCTGACTCGTGCACGTCTATAGATTGCGCTATGCTGTGTAACTTGGTTACATTTTTCTTAAGTATCCTCCTCTCTGCTCCGAATGCATCCTTAGCATGGCCGTTTTATACCATTCTTCTGGTGGGGTCCTCTATGGATAGTTGACATCATGTCTCAAGTGTAAGAGACAATATCTTCCTTGGTGCATCGATACGCACCCTCTTCATCAAAATAATACCATGCAAGGATTTGGTTTGAAGCCCATTGGATACTTTGGAAATCTGTGCAAAGATACCTGATAATTAGGATCATTGATGCCAATTCATGATCCTTATCTCCATGCACGTGGGGTAATGATGACCCTTTCTTCTGCATATGTGTGATGCCTTTGAGAAGTTTACTTCAAGGATGTGATCTCCGCTCCAAGCTTCCATACTCCTTTTCTATGGACTTTCACTTCCCTCCATCAACCAAGGAGTACTTCTTTGGTGCTACGCTCCACCTCTTGATCCACCAAGTCTTTTATGATGCATTGCTGACCTCCCTTGTCTGCAACATCCTCTATCTACTCATTGGTCAGAAATTATAGAGATCCTTTGATCCTATCGCATACCCCTTGACTGTCCTCATAACCTTCAATCCCCTTTCCGAATGGCCTCATTATCCTCCAAGTCATCCTCAACATGATTCTTTATTTCCCTCCTCCTCGAACTTGTGTACATCAGACATAGGATGGTTCTGACCCTCACTGTGCTCTCCATCATCCTCATCACCCTTGTCAGCCTCTATGCTTTATGTTTCTTTCAACTCTACCTTTTTTGTTACTCTTTACTTCTTCCTAACTGGTGATCCCTAGGTGACTCCTTTCTTACCGGTGACTATTCTTTCGCAGGGGGATTTTCTTACTCTGGTGCCCCTATCCTTCTCCATCTTGACTCTTTCTCTCTCATCATCGTCTCTCTAGGCATCTCTAGCTCTCTTGTCTCTTTCTATCTATGGGGAACTTCTTCCTAAGTTCCATAGGTTCATGGTTGTTGCACCTGACTCCTGCATGTCTTTTCTGATTGCGCTGTCTATAGTCACTTACGTGCCATCTTTCTCTTAGGGGCCTCCTCATCTCTCCCTTTTCCTTGGCGTGGCCTTCTTTCTAGATATGGTGGGGTCTCTCTGGGATACCATTCATCATTCTCAAAATGTAAGTGACCTTCTCATACTTCAGCCTTATGCGTAGGTATACCCTTGTTGCGGTCCTCCGAGAACAGAGGTAATGCTTATTGGCCTTCATTCCATATGTATGTCATGGTCACTAACATGCTTCTCCACATAGGTCCTTCTGATCCTGGATATACTCAATTCTTTGGCTTTATCATTTCAGCTCATATCACTTATGATCAGTCTATCCCTCGATGAGGAACCCTAAACATTAGTGAAAACTTTGCCTCTTTTACATCTAGATAGTGTACTCTGGCTTGTGAGAGTATTGAAAACTTGTGAAGGACCCTCTCCCCCACATTTGCACCATGGTATTCTCTTGCGCACTATGGTTCCAAGCTAAACCTGCCAATACATAAGTGTTGGTGCACTCATGGAAAATTCAAAACCTCTCCTTATAGTAACACTAGGCAATTTTCTTCTTAGGCATGCCCTAGTTCTACAAGAGATGCTTTGATATGTGTCACGCATAATACAAGCTAAATGCCATAATTGTACCCAGGCACTTCTACTTATAGGGTGGCTTGTCATTTTTCAATAATCACATGCCAGTGTCAACTTCTCACCAACGTACCTTTGGTAATGGGAAGGGTTAGTCATCTTGGTAAATCCAACTTTCAATGCTTATCTAGCCCATCGGGAACTCCAATCCTAAGTGAGAACTGTTGATGACAATGGTAAGGCAGGACATTACCCTAAATGCTCTTTTCTCCATCATGATGATATTGATGATTTCTTCAGTACTATGAATAACATGAGAGGTTATAGATGGTTACCCTCGGAAATCTTCTGGATAAATGTTCAATCAAGCCTTATTGATTTGCGTCACGTATCTCTCATGCCCATTTAGTCTTCATGACCAAGCCCGTAGACTGTCCTCATTAGACAGGGTTCAGAAATTGTAGAATATTTCAAAGTACAAAGGTGACCACTTCTTGTAGTCATAGGATTCGACCTGTCTTCTTGATGGCCTCCATTATTGTCCAAGTCATCATCAAAAGATTATCCCTTGCATAGTAAGATCAAGGGGATGCAATTTAGAATATGAGTTAGGGAGTTATCTACATCATACATCCTACGAAGTAGAAATGGTCTTCATGTACAACACACTGCATTAACCACTGGTACAATTGCATTATGTTTTCTAAAATAGGGAAACTCATAGAGTTCACCTGCAAAGAACCCAGCCTTCAAAACATCTCCACCTTTACCTCATCATCATAGATAGGCATTCCATCTGGTGTCCTTTTGTTTATAGGGAAAACTAGTTCCAATACCACAACTCATTCTCTGTTGCACTTAACTTCGTCATCGATGGTTGTAGGTCACTTACGGCCCATATTTCTAACATGAGACACCCATTTTGCATTTTCCAAGCAATATGCCATCTGGACCTATTACATCTCCATGTACCATTCCTTAGTTGAAACTAGTGGAAACAATTATTTCCCCTTTCCCCTTGCCCTTCTTTGGTGAAATAGTTATGGCTTTTCTTGGTGCCATTTCTCTATGTCAGGTTACTAAAAGCTATTTCTTCCTCCTGATCATGGATGCTGCTCAACTCTATGGCTCTACCCTTTTGTGAAAATCCTCTTCAATCATGTGCCAAGTTGCGGAACCTTAACCCTGATAAACACCTTCTTTCCACAAGATGACACTATTGTACTTGCGGCGATTTGAAATCTTCTACAACCTTCTCCCTTCTATGCGTCCATGTACTCTTTTTCCACTCTGTTCGACTAATCAAACTGTGCTATGCACTCAAATCTTCATAACCATTTTTTCACTGTCAAATTTTCTTTAAGGATGCCCTAGTTCAAAAGATGCTTTTCGATATCACAATTGCCAGGTAAACAATAATGTACCACGGCCTTCTACTTATAGATTTTTCTTCGACTTTTGTTTCCGTAATAAGTGCCATGCCACCTACCAATGTACCTTTAGGCAATAAAGGTGATTTTTCTTCTAAAGCCAACCTTCATCTGCTTTTACGCCTATGGGGGGGGAATCTATACGCAAAAACTTCTACAACCTTTTGGCGCGCAAAAACCCTTATTGACTAAATGATCCATTACACACGCACTTGCAACATTGAAGGCACTTCTTTTGTCCTTACCTTGATTTCTGACATTTCCTACCTCATGTTTTTCATGCACTTCTCACCCTTGTACGTGGTTTTTGTAAATCCTTCCTGACACCAAAAACTCCTCATGTTCACCTTTTCCACATGCGCTCTTCTAGACTATGCACTTTTGATCCTTCAAACCAGGCCATCGAAACACAACTTCCACTACCAACTTCCAGTACTTGTCGTATTACTTTACCCCTCATAAAAATAGATGCACGATCCTTTGCACATAGTAAACTTTTGAAACTAATAAGTGGCTACCAGTGCACAACGTGCCCACAAACAAATAAAGGGAACAAGCAATGAGAAAGGGAAACAAAATAAAGGAAAAAATACATTAAAGGAAATCCTAGGCTAAATGGAAATATTGCCTTATTTACAAACACAAGGAATACTTATTTATAGTAGGGCTTCAACCTACTCCCATTAAAATGGCCTGGTAACTTTCCATCCAACGCTTGTAAATGGAAAATGCCTGAATCAAGTATATAGGATACAATGTACGGGCCCATCTAATGGATTTTGAATTTCTCAAGGTGGCACAGAAACTTGGAATCATATAACATAACCATATGCCCAACCTCAAACTTTTTTTTCTTGATGTGTCTATCATGCCATGCCTTCTGCCTGGATTTTTCTATCTTCTGACTCTAGAAAGCAATGGATCGCCTCTCATCTAACTACATTAACTTATCAATCCTTTCCTCAAGCACTTTTTCATCAACTAATCCTCATGCACATGCTATATACGTAGTGATGGTAACATGAATTCAATGGGTAACACTACTTCCACACCAAACACCAGTTGAAAAGGTGTGGCCTTATTTAGTCTTTTAAAAGTAGTTTGGTATGACCATAACACATAAAAAACTTTATCATCCCAATCCTTTCTTCCAACTTCAAAAATTTTAGTCAGTATGTGACTCGGTATCTTGTTAAATGCCTTAGAGGTTCCATTAACTTGGGGGTGATAAGGGTTAGTCTTGTGGTGGGCTACCATGAATTTTTCCAACAAGATTCTAACTGTCTCATTCAAGAAATGAGTACCCCTATCACTTTTTAAACTCAGTGGACATCCATATCTGCTGATTATATTTTCCCACAAGAACCTAGATGGTGTTTCAACTATGCAATCCCTCATAGGTATCACTTCTACCCACCTCGTAAGATAATTTTTGCATATAATGATATAACATCAACCAGTCCTTTGCACGGTGGGTGAAAATGGTCCTATAAAACCAATCACCCATTTCTGAAATGGTTTTGCGCTATCTATTAGTCTCAAGGGCGTCCCATCTCTTCTTCTTCATTTTCCAAGGCACTTGAAATGGTCACAGGCCATGCAAAACTCAATATAGGCTTAGTATATGTTTTCCCATCAAATCCGTACCAAAAGGATCTTGCGTGTGGTTACATTCCCTACATACTATCCTTCTACAATCCCACCATGTGTTTCCACCTAGATTGAAATGCATTCATGCTCTAACACACACTAGCACAACACCTCATCATGGCCTAGCTTGTATAAGTCTCCACCAATTAACATGTAGGGTGCAGTACATATCACTAACTTCTTTCTTTCTAAACTCCTCATTCCTTCTAGTGCCACACCCATCTTGAGAAATAGAGCTATATCTTCCAAGTCATAGGGTGTGCACCGCAATATAAATAGTTGTGCATATGGCATTGTATCCTCAATGCTCTGTGTATCCTCCCTTGATTCAATCCTTGATAAATGGTCAAGTCTTAAATCACTCTTACCTAGTTTTACTACAATTGTAAACTCAAACTCTGGAAATAACGGGACACACTGGCATATGCACCCTTGTAAAATGGTTTTTTTACCAAGTACTTTAATTCCATCTGGTCTGTGTAAAAGATAATTGGCATTGCAAGATGATACTACCTGACTTTGTACAGTGTGTAGATCATGTACAATGCTTCATGCTTAGTATTAGTATAGTTATGCTCTATTGGTGTTAACTTCCTATTAGCAAAATGCAAAGGATTGTCAACAATTCCTTCTCCAGGTTATGCTAAGGTTCCCTCAATCGTCATCCTCGAAGCATCAACATTTACATGGAATGGATTTTCCCAAGAAGGGAAGCATAGTATCAGCATAGTGATAAGCTTATTATTCAATGTATCAAACGCCATTTGTTTTGCCTCTCCCCAATGGAATGTACATTCATGCTTTAACAATTCCTCCAATGGTGCGGTGATTTTGGCATACCCCTTGAAAAAAATCTAGTAATACCCCATATGCCCAAGGAATCTATGCACTGCACTCTAGCTAGTAGGCTCCCCCAATCCCATAATAATAACTTTCACAAGATCCACCAGAAAACCTTCCTTACATATGATATGCCCCAACAAGGTTCCAAATGGAGTAGTGAAGAGACATTTCTTTATGTTGAGGGATATGTGCAACTACCATCATCTCTCAAACATCAACCACAAATTGTCACAATTATCCCTCACTAATCCATATACCATCCAATCATCAAGGTAGACCTGAAGGAATTTATGGATAAAATCCTAATATACCTGCACCACAATGCGCGAAAACACAGCAGGCACGTTCTTCAGTCCAAAAGGCATGACCGTGTAGGAAAAACTTCCCCATTCAGTGGCGAAAGTTGTCTTTTCTTGCTCCTATTTTTCAATTCTAACTTGATGATACCCTAATAATCCATCTATTAAGGAATAGATCTCACGCCTAGCTACTCCCTTAAAGATTTCTTCATTGAAAGGGGTAGGAAAGGGATCAATGAAACATACTGAATTAAAATCTTTGTAATCAACAAATATCCTTATCCTCTCATCCTTTTTAATACTAATAACCATTGGGCTTATCCATTCTGATTCCTCAACATCCTTAATGATGTCTGATGTGATCATCTTGTCAATATCCTCCTTGACTTTGACCCAGACACATATTTGGGTTCATTCGGTAAGGTCTCTTTTGAATTGGGTGTGCTCCTTCCTTTAGCTTGATTTTCATTTCCCACAAGGAGTGGTGAACTCCCTTTAGCTCATGGTACCCACTCAGAAATAAATCCTAAAGCTTGGGAAATAGATCAATGATCTTCGAAACATCATTTTTTTACCAATAGTCCCCAATGGTGGCCTCCTTAGGTTATGTTTCTGAGCCAATGTTAACCTTCTTTGTCTTGAATGGTTCATGGTAGGCGCATGCTTTCTCATTAGCACTATCCATTACCTCACATGTACCTATAGTATGAATAACATCCAAATTCTCCACTTCTTCACCATCGATCACGTAGAACAATCTTCCTTTCTCTTTCTCCATGCATGAGTGCTCAAGTTATATCTCCTCTTATTCTTCTTCATCAAAGTGTGCTTCTAAACCAATTTCACCCAATAATTCTAGTATTCTATCCTCTGCTATGGCACTATCTCCCATCATTATGAACTTAACAACCTAAAACTCCTCATCCACCAATGACTTGGTGCTCCAATATTCAAACGCTTGAAGGAGGTTAGCCGTCAACTCCTACCAATTTCCTTTTTGACGGCGCATCTCTAAGTGAATGTTTGTGCATGCGCAGCCTTGTAAAGTGGAGTACAACTTATCCACCTATAAAGAAGGTTTCAATGCTTCCGCACCTTCCATCTAAGCCTCTTCACATGCTTGTACATGAAACTAGGTGAGCTCCTTCCCATGATAATATTGTATGATAGTAGGCACATTCATTCGGACGAACCTAACAGAGAACACAATTCTTACTTCACGCCACTAAGGGAAAATTTTAGTGGCACATTTTTGTAAACTCATGAAAATCGAGGATTATGGAAATTTGAATTGGCGAATATTATATTGTTCAAAGCCAACTTATTCACCGAAAAATTCGGCCGACATGTCCCTTATACTATTCATTTCACCTAGATTTTACACATATATAAGAGCTTATGAATGTAATTCGCCACCATTTCGAATCATATAATGTGCATATTCACTAAAGTAAACATAAGAAAATCCTCACCCACTAACATTGAAGTCTGAAATCTAGAGCCATCCAACCATAAGGCATCCAACTCTGAGCCGTCCAACTCTAAGCTGTCCAGACCCTGACCCGACTAACTCTAAAATCTGAACCGTCCAACTCTATTCCGTCCAACCTTGAGCCATCCAACCCTTAGCCATCCAACCCCTAGCCATCCAACCCCTAGCCGTCCAACCCCTAGCTGTCCAACCCCTAGCTGTCCAACCCCTAGTCGTCTAACCCCTCACCGTCTAACCCCTGAACCGTCCAACCTATAGCCATCTAACCCTTAGCGGTCCAACCCTTTACTGTCCATTCTCATAGCCTTGGAACATAAGAGCCTCCCCTAAGGGCCTAAGCAGTAAGAAGTCATAGATACTAGAAATCAGGGCAAGAAGATTACAAATTCAGCAAGTTCAAAAAAAGGGGTGCCAATACTTTTCTTGGCTATTTTTGGAAAATCACAAAAAATGAAGTCAGTTTCTGCTTCAGATGAAAATATCGGTATGTGGCAAGTGTTATTTACTGGTTATTTTATCTTACATAATTTAATAATTATGTTTATGATACTATTCTTTGAACTCTGTAAAAATTTAACTATAGATAAGATTAATACTATATAAGTAACAATTTTATAATATTATTTGCAGACGTTTCAAAAATTCCTTCACAAAATAATCAATTTATAGATATTGATGATCCATTATATGTTGAGGCAAACATTCCTTCCCTTGATGAAATAGAAGTACAAGAAAATTCATTGAACTCTCAGGATACACCAGCAGAGGAAGCTTCTACTCCAAGGTCTATTTCCAAAAAAAGGAGACATGAGAATCAAAATATTTCTGCTGATAGCCCAGATGTAGAAGTTGAATCCCAAGGAAAAAAAAACAAAATATGTTAGAAGAAAGATGGCAAACTGGACAATTGGAAGGAAATTCCAGTTCGAATGGGCTACAAAATATCCTTTTATTGAACCTGTGTACACTGAAAATTGTAATGATGTTCCAAACACAATGTCGATGCAAAGTATGTGGTTGGAAATAGGGGAAGGATCACACGATGTAGCTCAAACTAGACACAATTGAAAAACACTGCGAAAATATACATTTTCCAAAAGCTTAAGGATGGCAGTATAGTTAGAACACATAAATGGAAAGATGTAAAATGATTGTCTACATGTCAAATACATAGAAGAGTATGAAAAGGAACAAAAACGTATCAAATATGTAAATGAAAAAGGTGGGACCATAGTAACAAAATTGAGGAAAGCTATGGAGGTAGAAATGCAAGCAAAGGGTATTCAATTTGCAACCGTATTTCATATAATGAAAAGGGGAAGACTGATGTCAGATTTTGGAGAAAATAAAATGTTGTATCTTGAGTTATTGGTTTAAAGAATGTTCCTCAATCTCATTGGTCAGATACTAGCAGTTGAGAGATTGCAAAATGTCTATCTCTGGTATAGAAGGAGGATCTAAAACTGTGTGTTCAAAAGGAAAAGTATATTTCCCTTTCTTTAGATGAGGTTATTGTAGTCAATAATAATTCATGGATATGTATTCATGTTTACACATTTGCTAATGAAAATAAGGACTCCAAACCTCTTGGAAATTCATAAAATGATAGAGAAGTGCAATTCTGAAAATAATTATAAATTGGTGGTGTCAAATCTAAAGGATATCACCAAAATGAATGAATTTTCCATTGCAAAAAATTAATTTGTGTCAAAACCGATGGTGCAGTTGTAATGCAGGGAGCCAAAAATGGTCTGTGTGTTAGAATTCAGAAAACTATTGCTCTGTATATGGTTGTTGTCCACTGCATGGCTCACAGAATGAATCTCACCTACAAAATTGTGAGCACATTTGAAAATGTAGCTAAAGTGAAGGAATTGATACGTGATCTCCATGCCTATTATTCTTGCAGTCCTAAGAGATTTTTAGAATTTCAAAAAATTTCTATTGGACTGACAGAGGGAAAAAAAACTTCTCAAAGATGTAGATACCAGATGGATATCTATGTACGAACCTACCTGTAGAATATATGATGAATATCCTTCACTGACATGATTTTTGTTTAAATACCGTAGGGTTGTAGATAAAGCTAAAGATCTATTGTGCCGTCTAACTAACATAGAAAATTTACTCACACTCTGCGGTATTTTTCCCATGTTGAGGGAGCTTAATATTTTAATGAAGCATGCTCAAGATCGGTCTTTCTACATTACAGACTTTATAAGACTCAGAAGACGTGTTTGTTGGAGTCTAGAAAGTTTATATATTTCTGATGGGAGTTTTCAGGGTGCTGTTTTTGAAAACTAGAATGCATTGACAGATTTGAAAAATTCTTAGGTGCTTCTTAAAGTACAATATAAATGATCATCTGTGTATAACATCACATGGAAGAGAGATTCAACTTCATACGTACCAAAAAATAATTGATATGGCTAACTCAGAAATAGAAGAAAGTAAGAGTGACACAAAATTTATATGATGTAGTATTAATGGAAACTAGGAATAAGTTGAGAAAGATCTCTGAATCGTTAGCTAAAGAGATTTGGGAAAGATTCAAAAATGATAAAATACTTGAAGCAATGGGAGTTGTAAATCCGCAGTTTTGGAATTTTTCTAGCAAAAAACCTTATACATATATCAGTCCTTTATTTGTCAAAAACATGGGTGATCTAACTGATCATTTCTATAAGACTGAAGAGATAAATGGAGTTTTCTTTAGAAGGAATTTTGGAAAGAAAACTACTTAGTTCACAGTCAATGGATTTTGCTAATACAATGATACGACAAGTTCAGCTTCTACAAAACCCACAGGATTACAGTGCCATGAAAAAGGATTTGGAAGGATATCTGTTCTAGTAGTATTCTAAGTGAAGATTTGAGTGAGTATATTAAGTTGTATGAGCTCTGTCAAACAATGATTCTTGGTTCTGTGGAAGATGAGAGAGTTTTCAGTGCACTATCCTTTTTAAAGTCAAAAGTTCAAGACAGATTGGATAGGAATCTATAAAGTTGTCTCATATTTTATGTATCAAGTTACTCATTGGAGTATTTTCCTTATGATAGAGCAATGGCATCGTGGAATTCACTAGTAGAAAGAAGAGGAGTTAGTAATATTCTACCTGACCCAGGGGATCGAGACACATCCACAAATCATGCTACAGTTGATTTCCAAGACACAAATGAAAGTGTTGCTCCAAGGACTGTTCGAATTCACATAGATTTCATTTCTTCTATACATTATTGAGACTACTTATGTATTTCATTCAGTGATTACAACTTTCAATAAATGCAATATTATATTTTTCATTATTTGATCCTTTGCCATTCGAACACAATTTCATTATATGTTTCAATTATGCCATTTGTTTTTTTTATGTTTGGTTTTTTAAATTTAGACTGAAATAAGGACACATTCATCTTTTATATTTGTTAATTTATTTATTTTACATCTGCAACAATTCAGAAACGTAAAGAAACAAAATAGTGTAAATTTAAGCAACATTTACATAAACAATAGAAAAGAAACATAGTTTGTATTAACATATAGTAACATTGTACAATTCTAACTTCCAAAGTTCTTTTGAAATTTATCTCTCATGTGGCAGATTAATTTATGAAAAAAGTACAAATTCATAAAGCATTATCAACCAATACAATTAAAAAAATGGGTTGTAATAACATATCAAAGCTTCCAGACAAGTTTTGTCATATAAGGAAACATTACGAGGTGATCCTCTTTTTCGTACTATGATTCAAAATCATAGTTTTTCCTTACGTCTGCCACACAGAATAAAAACTAAAAAAGGGTTGGCCACTATCTTTTAATTCCTACGTCAGTGTTGGAATTGTGACAACACACCTGTCACATGGTGAACTTTACTAACTTATCAAATTTTATGATGTAGGTGAAGCTTTTTCTTTTTCCTGCTTAAGAGATGGAGGAATCTACTGCATTTGTATAGAGCTAGCTGCTATAACTCCTGATGCTTGAAGATATTCTACTGTAGTATTGATATTTTCAATTATATTCAGCTCCTCCCTCGCTACATCTCTTGCAAAAAAAAGTGTTGCATCTGCATCTGTCTTTTCCTTTAGTAAGACTTCTGATCCATCTTATGCTCCTTTATTATCCTTCTCAATGTATTATTTTGTTTATTAATAACAATGAGTTTTTCCTTCAACTGTATAAAAGAATTCAGGATTTTTATGGGCATTCTTTAAATGTGCTTCAAAAACAGCTGCTTCTTTCTTTAAATTTTCATATTTTTCCTGCAAAATAGAAATATTAAATTTTTAGTCTATCAGATAATATGAAAAAATATATTGCAGTGCTTATAATATCAGATAATTTTTAGTTTTTCATGTAAAACTAAATGCCCACTCACAACAACTTTCTCTTTTTCTGCATTTGCTATTAAAACATTAGTCTTGTCTTTAGACCATTTGTTGTAGTAAGCTTGTGCTTCAGCATTGAGATTCTCCAACTTGTTTAGCATTATGTCTATAATTTCATCATTGTAATCATTACTCTATGAAATTGTCCTTGATTGAGCTTTATTTAGCAAAACATCCTACCATGCTGGTTGGCTCTCTACGGTAGTGAACAATGAATGCCTTTGAGCATGATTATGGTATCTTATATTTATTTCTTTTATCAAATTTTTTGCTCTCCTCTCCCAAGATCGCACCAAATCCACATCAGACATTATAACCTCTTGAATTGTTGCCCCCATACTTCTGATATCATATTTTCTAATATAAAATGTGTCTTTTCATCATCTATTTGTGGAGAAACACTTGGGGGAGGAGGAGAGTCACCGCCCTATATTACATTCACATTTTGTTGTTGAGGCGGAGTAGATTGAATCATATCGTGGGTGTCAAAATAGTTACCCTTGTCTGCATCGCCACTATCGAAGCCTAAATACTCCTCATCAAGGGAGATGTTGTTGAAAAGCTGTGTGGTTGTTACACTTAAAACACCACCTAGTGACAGTCTAGGAAATTCAGTTGTAGTAGGATGAATTGTTCTTGCTGACTCCACAGGAATCCTAATATTCTTTCTTGAAGTCCTCCTTTGTGTTTGTACTTGACGTGTTGGAGGAATTGGTGGCCTCCTTACAAGAAAAATATGCCCTGAAGCCATATTACCTACATGAAGCAAACAACAAATTGTTAGAATATAACGGTTGGGCTTTGTAAATTCTAAAAAATTGTAAGGAAACAAAACATGCAAATCAAACTACTGTACAATATACCTTGCATAGACAGAGACACAATCGTGACATTTCAATCTCCACACCCAAAATGAGTTTGATCTTCATCATCAAACTCAGTAGTTTCTGAATACAATACATGTAGAAAAGATTAGTAGAAATATTAGAATACATAATCTATATTAATTGTTTGAATTTGTAATTTATATAAAAATATAACTTCATTATTCATACCTGTAGTTAAATGTGATGGTAAATGTGATGTGCATATCAACCCCCTAGGTTGCTTTTGACAAGGTCTTACTGGTGTTGATTCTGCTGAATCCATGTTAGAATTAGCACAGACCTCTGGAGGGGCTTTACCTTTAGCAATTGCCTCCTTATGCGATGTTGCAGCTATAATTTTTCTCTACAAAATAAAATTATTATTTTATTCAAAATATTGAAATTGAAATTGTTATAACAAGTAAACAATAAAAGTAACTGTTACATGTTGTTCTTCGAGACTAAGACCAATCATCTTATCATTTATTACAGTAGGAATCTTATGCTATGTCAATTTGTAGTACGCTTCATAATAGAAAGCAAGATTAAAATTTTAACAAGAGAATACAGTCCTGGATTTATCAGTTTGATTGGCTTTGTGAGCATGGGAGATATCTGATTTTATTCTGTTGGACAAATAACTGCACCAATCGAATTGTTGACCTGCTAGTGTCCGTAATAAATACTAAACTGCCCAATATGGAATGTCTACAGATCTGCCCTGTAATACAATCCTGGCCTGAAAAAGTGAAGCAACTGCAATAAAAAATTTGTTTGTAATACCTTGTAGAATAAGGCCTCTTGATGAACGATTAAGAGGAGCTGCAATTACATAAAAGAAACGTTAGAGCCTTTGTGTGCTTGAGTAATGTTAAGAAAAAAATTATTTGAAAATAATAAACTTACCATCAACCTGTACATTGTAATGAGACTCCAAAATTTTTTTGTCTTCATCTGTAAGGAAAACCTTTGTAGTAACAGGCGTCTTATTTTCGAAAGGTAAACTTGTTAACCGATGCATGTCCTCGGGTTCAATAGAAAAAGAAATTTGAAGACATTTCAGATGCATGAGAAGAACGGAAAATTTTCCATCATTGTTGTTGTAAGAGATGAGAAGGTAATCAAGGACTGATGTATCATTGTCGAATTGGGGCATGTTCACAAGCCTGAAAAAATCTGATTTTTCGAGCCAATCCTTTGGAGCATCTTTTGCTTTTAGTAGAGCTAAAATCTGTGGGCACATGAGATTTTTGTATTGAAATTTGGGTGTAGGAATAGATGTGGTACTGGCCATTGCTGAAATTTGGGAGAAGTGAAATTTGGGTGTAAAATTGGAGAGCTCAAAGCATTGGAAATTTACGTATAAAAGTGAAAAAATGAACCTTGAAAGGGTATTTATAGGGCCCAGGGGTATCATTAATGAACATTAAATTCATTGGTATCAATGCCCAAACCATGCCGTTCAACCCCTCATTCGTCCAACCCACCCATCCAACCCTTAGCCGACCAACCCTTAGCCGACCAACCCTCATCGGTCCAACCCACCACGTCCAACCCTTGGCCATCCAACTCCTCACCTGTCCAACCCACCCATCCAACCATTTCCCATCCACCCCCTTCCCGTCCAACCCCTACCCGTCCAACTCCTATCTGTCCAACCCACTCATCCAACCATTTCCTGTCGAACCCCTTCCCATCCAACCCCACCCGTCCAACCATTGACCATCTAACCCACCCATCCAATCATTGACAGTCCAACCGTTGAGCATCCAACCTCTAATCAACCCACCTGTCTAACTCTCCCGTCTAACCTGTCTATCCAACCTACCCGACCAAAATTGTGAAATGAGGGAACAATGCTCTATGAAATTACCTCTGCCATGAAACTTTTTTTTTTAGAAACTCACCAACGATTTGAAAATTGATTTATGAGATTCGCCAACGATTCAAAAGTAATTTTTTAGAGGGGTCTTCTTAAAATGAACCCTGGCGCCACTCTAAAAGGTTATCGTGATGGGTTTCCCACCAACTTGTTGCGGTCCCAAGAAAGGTATAGCTGAATATCCCTCTCCTCTCAACCTAACATCTCCACTGGGTCTCCATTTCTCGTAGGAAAACATTAGGGTTGGCTCCTCTAGAATAACTTGGTAACTTCTTTTCTCCTAGGTGCTTGATTGAGCACACCTTTGTTACCCTTGTCATAGAGCCCCTTAACTACCTTCCCACCAACTCATATGTCCCGTGCATCCAATTGTCATATGCCATGCTAGTTGTATCAATTATAGATTGAGAATCTTCCCAATGAATAACACCCTCCTTTGTTGGTTGTATAACTTAAGGGTCTCATATAGTGCGCACGTAAATTCTATCTAGGTCCTCTTCTCCTAAAGGCTCAATATAGGGTGCTAACTTCCCATCTATCATAGGAATGATAATCCATTCCTATTTGTTTTCAAAGCTTATATAACCCTTATTAAAATGTAAGTCAACGTTGTTCTTGTAACACCAGGGGCACCCAAGTAACGTCGAGAAGTTGTCCAAATCAGCAAGCACTAAGACTTCGAAGTCCCCGGTGAATTTCACCCTTGGATAGTGATAACAACATCCTTTAAAACACCAATGGGCATTGCCTTTGTCTTATTGGCCATGTACAACACATTTGAAGATGGCTGTAATGGGGGCCTTCCCATTTGATTCCAGGCATCTAAGGTAAGAAAATTAACTTCCACACCTATATCTATCAAAATATTGCTTAGGAGCCATCCATTAACAACTGAATTCAAGGTAATTTCCTTATCGTAGTCGAGGCTGTGGGGACGAAGGTTAGCATGTGAAACCCGCCACGCGCGCTCTGCTCCAGCACTTGGTATCTTATTCCTTAACCATTATCCTAACATAGGAATGATATTCTCTTGCCTCAACATTTTGCATACCTCCTTGACATTGTTTAGATCCTTTTGTGGAGCCTCAGTGCTCTTCTTCTGCCCCAAATTTCATGATTGCTCCTTTAGACATTGAATTTCCCCTTTAAGGCTCCTGATTATGTCTATAGTCTCTAGATAGAATTCCTCCTGATGAGTAGGGTATGAATACTTCCCATACACCACATATTCTCTTGTAATCAGTGGTCTTTGCTTTGGTATCTCCCTAGCACATGCAACCTCAGCTTGCATTGTCACCAGTACAGGTTCTAACTCTACCTCATGTGCCACTCTTCGCATCCACTATGAGTCTGCTTTATTAACACTTACCATCCCGACATCTTTTCCTTTCCATTGTTGCTATCTCATATGTTCAAATAGCTCTAGGAACTCCTCATACTTAAGCTTCTTTCCACACCAAGAGAATTGTAGTAGGCCAGGACAATCACGCTTATAGTGCTCCGCAGACCCATAGTTGTAAAAAGTTCCACACGGGAAATCATTTCGCTTGCCTCCACGGTTTCTACGACCTCTAAATCCTCCGTGAAAGCCTCTTCCATGAGCTCCTCCATCTGCATGCCCTTCATAGTGATGACCATCATACTTGGAATTGTGTGCAATGCTGGTATGGTGCACACCAATATCAATGACATCATATATCTGGTCAATCAATCTACAATCCTTGGTATCATGAATAGTAGAGGTGTAAATCTTGCAGTAGCAAGACACATTCTTGCAGATTACACGTTGCAGTAATGGACACCTACTTGCATCATGATCTCTGTGGAAAATCTCACAGTCTACCATCATAGCGTGTGCCAATCTCCGAGGGCAACTATCCTTTGTGTGACCCTCTACCTCACAATTTGTGCACCATAGGCCATAGTGAGTCTCATGCATCAAGTTTACAAATAGCTTATCCAATTGTTTTACCATTGCAGTAATCTAAGCTTCAAGAAAAGGGATAACACTAATATCTACGCTTCCTATAGCCTCAATGCGCAAGGTAGCCTCAAAGGCCCCGCGAGGATATATAACAGTCTTATGCAAAAGTGATCTCCTGAAAGGTGTTATTAGTACTCCAAAAAACCACTGAGCATGCTGAGAAGGATGAATATCATAAGACAATTTTGATAAGAGAGTCTTAAAACATGCATCATACTCCTGCACACTCTCTGCCATACCTTGTGGAATTTCCTTTAGTACGCTAATGCTCTTCTGTTCAAACTCAAGAATATGAAATTTAGCTAAGAAGGCATTACACAAGGCAGTGTAATCTACCACTTTCTGGTGGGGGTCATACTTCCGGTACCAACTATGTGGCCATCCCTATAACGTTGTTGTAAACTGAATTGCCTTCCATTCTAGGGTAGTGATCCCCTTCACACACCATAGTAGCTCACACTTGTGTACATGCTCTGCAACATCCTCAACACCTTTGTAATCTAGTAGATGCAAAGACATTTCAAAAAATACTTGCTAAGGTGGTTGAGGCCCTTGTCCACATGATCTAGAACCTTGATTTCCTCTAGTGATGCCTCTACCACTAGATCCACTAGATCCACCAGCTCCTGTCCCTGCTGATCCACCAGATCCTTCAGATCTGCCAATTCCACCAAGTCCGCTAGTTCGTATTCCACCATATCCACTAGATCCTCCTCCTATGGCTGACAAGGGTCCTGAAGTGGTCGTGCCTTGTGTCCCCACTATGACGCTAAACTGTGCACCAACAATATGTGATATTGCACCGCTACTAGATGTGTGTCCCACGCCGCTTCCAGATGTGATACCCAAGCTTTGTGTACCCAAATTTTTCTGAAATGCTACTCCAGACAATATACCTCCAAACATAGGAAATTATTGTGTAACCATAGATGTGCCAAATGAAAAGTTATACCTCTTAGGAGCTGATCGGTCACTTCCACCAATACCAATTGGGTTAGCAATACTTACCTCTAGATTTGGAAAACTAAGCGCCAGGGGTTGGTCACCAGGTAGATTCACATGCATGCCAATGAATATCCTTTCTCCAAGTGACGATCTCTCATTAGAAGTTGAAGGGGTCTCTCTCCTGCACTTGCAAATATGGGGTAACACAGACTGCTCAGGCTCCACGTCCTTTACGTGAACCTCAATTCCTTCCCGCAACGTCTACCTCCATAAATCCATCACTCCTGGAACTTCTCGTTGTCTATCTAATTCCCTCTCACAAGCTTCATTATACTTGAGTCATCTCTCTTCCCTCTCCTTTTCAGCCACAAAGTCTGCCATCTTCCTCCACCCTAGCTTCCTCGCCCAACACACAGAATAAGCTTAGCCAACCATAGGAACTACTTCCAAACTCAGTGTAATGATTAGGATATTTATAGCTAAAGGGATAACACACAAGAACGATCCCCTTAGTTCCTTCAGGAACTCAAACTCAACAATCTCTAGAAAAGAATATGTAGAAATTGCGTATTCTAAGGTGTAACTTTTAAAGACTCTACTCCACCAATGATCGACAACACGTGTCCAAGTCAGATCAACATCATGCAGCCTCAGATAATCCTCTTGTGTCCATATGTGAGGTCTATAGTACCAACTCGATCTAGATGCACATGCCGAAAGCCATTCATACAAATCCACTGGAAAACAATAAAAGAAGGTCTCATATAACTCATGATACATATGTTCTTCTACCCATTTACGTGCATCAAAATTAGGTCCAGTACTAAATCTTTAAGCAAAATCATCCTACGTAATTTTAAGCCATGCTTCAACACTGTCCAAGGTCAAGTGCTTTGTCATCATGCACCATTCTCACAATAGCTTCAAAAAGAGGTCCCGACAATGGAACCAAGATGTAGTCATTTATTTACCCTTACTAATTTTATCAAGCCCAAGCCAACTAGCTTATCACCTAGTGGGCACTGTGTGCTCACTCGAGGTAGGTATGGGTGCCCAGCCCCTCCTTTATTTGAGCTTTGTGATAAGGTTCCACCATTAATGGAGGATGATTTATAAAAGTAGGAGTACATTCACTTATTTAAAGAGGTATAAAATGTAACTAGCAGATCTAACATTAGTGCATCACAAAAGCTAAAGAACATTGCAAGAAGCATAATAAATTGGATCTGAGCCATAATAAGTCAAATGACATGAGGGTTTACACCCTTAAGAAAAATATACAAAATGCACCCAAAGATATATTGTTTTAACATAGTTTAGGTAGCCACATTACAGTCAAAAGGTTCATCTCAGACCATATACAATAAATGAAAGGGACTTAACTCCCGTAAATCCTCCCTGGTATGAGACCTTAACTATACATTTCCCATTCTAACCCTTGTTACAAATCCTAGTGTCATACAGAGGCTTATGTCATCCCTTACAACCATTAGCATTAAGTGCTCTAAACCCTAGCATTACTGCAACACTTTGTTAATCCGCTTCTTATTCTATATGCATTCCCTCTACCTCTCATCATCTCTTGCATTCTATATTTTTCTATCTCTTCATCCCTCTTGTTTATTATCCTCTCTGTGTCTCCTCTATGTCTTTAGCCCGAGCATCTCTCTTTATAGGATCAACACCCACCACCATGCCTTCTCTCCTGAACAGATCACGTGCCAAGTGTTGATGTGGTCCTCCAATGGTGAATGTTTATACCTTTGCAAACCCTCCACTCTTTGCAATGATGTCTTCTAGGAATATTACCTACATGGAATATCCTTTTCTTGACCTCTAAGGTTTTAGGATGGCCCCTTATCCACTCATCATGCCTAATTAGGTCTTACATTTTTCCTCAAGTGCATCTAGAATGCCAAATATGGCTAAGTATTTTAAACCTATGTTCTACTTTCTGCGTGTGCCCTGGTTTCACTTAAACCCTTATTAAACCCCTTTTTCCTGCGTGCTTTCCCTTGAGCACCCTTCTTCTTACTGGTTTTATGCGCATGCCCTTTGGTACTTAGCCAATATTTCAGGGTCCAACAATAGGTGACGCTCTCCGCCCAACCTTTAATCTAATAGGAGGAGAAGCCATCCTCTTATTGGCCCCCGAGCCCCAACCAAAGAACAATGAGGGATCTTGAGCAACATTTGACAATGTTTTACAAGAATGGCTTCCACAAAAACATACAATCCAAAAACATTCAACACATCTAAACGGACATACTCAACAAAATTTACAACTTCCTCAAACAACACATAAGTTTTATATCAAACCAAAAGGATCAAGGAATATGGGAACCACCTCCTTTTGCCTCCCAAGTGAAGTAGGAGTTTCACCTAAAGCCTCCATGTGCACAATAAAAACAACAAAACATCCTTATCTCTCCCCTTGCAAGTATGCAAAAATATGTCCATGTTTTCATTTTCACTCCCATAGGTGAAACTCCCAATCGTACTCCTTCCAAAATGCATGCCTCAAAACTCCATTTTCCCTCCCCAGTGGTCCCATACTTCCATATCCCACTCCCTTCTTAAGGAAAACTACCCAACCACACAAAAACACATTCACAACACTCATACAATATCCAGCAAGCACACATTTCTACATCCAAATGCATAAATAAAAGAATGATAAGTAAAGAGCCTACCTCTCCATCAAGCTTCCAAGAGTCTTCACTCCAACAAGATTTTTGACACCTTCAAGCCAAGCACACTCCAAAAGCAACTCCAACAAGCTCCCAAATCCAAAAGTGCAAAAGAAGGAAAATGAACAAGTAACCCAAAATCCTTCAAATTCAATCAATAAATAGAAAATAGAATGTGAGGATGATGAGGTGGCTCCATGTAGGATGCCACTTCATCATTCCTCCATTCTAACACACAAGTCAAACACCATGCCCACGACAATAAATGAACATGTAAGACTTATGACAAGCCCACATGACAAACCAACTTGCACACCATGCCTACTAAGGACAAATTAATTTTGGTAAGTAGGAAAGTGCAATTATTTTCAATTTTTACACTCCAAAATACATAAATAAGCCTAAAATTAACTCCCCATACCATAGGTATGGTTGTTGGGTGAATTTAAGAGGCACATGACAAGCTTAGCTTGTCCCACAAGCCTCCCAAGTCAAAATCCAAATTTAAAGTTGGGAAAGAGTACACAACACAAAATCCAACACAAATCTAACTTACATCCACGATATTTCAAGGAACATCTACCCTCATAACTATCTTATTGTCACATCCTTATTTTAGTTAACAATTTAAGTTAGATTAGCTAATTAAGACACATTAATAACTGTTAATAAAGTGACTACAATTTCCAAAAATTAAATACATATAACACAAAATAAAGCACACAAAAAATTAAAAGAAAGGGAAAACATTACACCCCATGGCTATACATGTGAGGTCACCCCCATGGGAAACCTCCTAACTAGGCATGTAATAACACCACATAAACATTAGACACAAGTTGTCAAATTTTGCCATCTCGCAAAACAACCAAACATCCTTTCGTGGTTGGTCCCCTATCCCTTTCAATGCATGTGAAAAATATCCCTGCAATACAAACATAATACCTCTCTGGCCTCATGGCCACATCAACAACATCGAGAAATATATATGCATGAAATCAGTAAACGTCATCCAAAATTAAGTAATTCTATCATCTATCAACATATCAAATAATTTGATTCTAACATCCATTAGATTATAGTTATACTTAGAACATCCAGAGTCTAACGTGTCAGTATAAAATCCAAATAGTGCAAATCAACATATATCGAACTGCCTACCAATGTCATCTAGTGTATCATAGTCAAAATGTGTATCACAACATGTCAATAGTCCAAATATCTTCATAGTCTATCATCTAATACTCAAAATGTCTAAGTATCAATCCATCAATAATGTCAACATAATGAAAATAGTGTCGAAGAAGAGTGGGGACTACACGTCCCACTACTCAAAATGGGGGAAAACATTCATATTATTTATATCACATCAATATTCTCTAGTTTCACTCTCTAGGGCATGAGATTTTATTCCTCATCAATATTATGCACGACATACCAAGACTATATATAAATGCCTTAGTTATATTCAAAATTAGCACAAACTTAAGACGGATTTCTACCACTATCAACACAACCACATGTCTTCATTCTTATCTCGTTTTTCTATATCTCAACAATTCTTGATTTGGATTTTATATATAGAGACACATTTTTTACTTGCATTTATTTCTATATGATTATAGGAACATCAATTACCACACACATGAGTATGGATTATTTGTATGAAATTTTAAGGAACATGAGGTTTATTTTGTTTTGCGGTCATAGGGGTTATAGTATGTGATAAGGTAACCTTACATTAATTTTAATTTTTAGAACTTTATCATAAAGACATTGATTTCAAGATATCTAAAAAACTGGTGAGGTGGCTGCAACAAAAAGCATTCATGATTAAATGTTGTTTTTAATACTTTGATATGTATGCATACACAAATATATACCAAAGTGGGACATTGTGTAAACACCTAAGTTTGGTGTGGGGATAATTAATAACTTTGGTGTTATTGTATTTTAGTGTTTTTTGATCATTGGTCCAAGTTAGGCTCTCATTGGTGTAAGGTCCTTTTTGTCATTTCTTGTCGACTCATCTTTCTCATGTCGTCAAATAATTTGGTATCCCTTGTTGTTTTCTCCCATCATCAACCCCATTTCTCCCATGTTTGTCATCTTTTATCTTTGATGAAATTGGTTTAACCGCTATCTCCTAGGTTTCCCCCCCTTTGTTCTTATATGTTTCAAAATCGACCATTTTCATAGGTTTGTGACCAGTTTCCATCCCACGATTTTGGTCACATTTATACAAAAATGGTCTCCTTCCATTTTTGATCCTCTCAACCCCAAACTTAGTTTCATTGAGTTATTTCCACATTTGGTTGGATTCTCACCCATTGTGTGCTAGATTACAGACCAATAAGTCCTTATTTGAATTGAAGAAGTCTATAAATGCAAAGGTGCATTACTATATTTACAAAGGAAAGAAGATATCATAAATTGAGTTATTATTTTACAAAATAATGACATTGAAATTATAATATCATGATCTATTATATTCCTAAAGCATCCCCATACCAAAAGTTTGATTCAAAAATTTAGAAATTCATTATAGCCTCAACTATTTGTTATATGTGCTAAAAGATAAGAGTTGATACACTTGCATACATAGGAATAACTATTGAGTTGCATTGAGTGTTGTTTTTTATTTTTTTAAACCACAAGGGGCATGATAATAATGGAGGGATAACACATTCCCTGTTATCTCCCCCATTTTCTATGGGTTTTACAAGGACTTGAATATAGATTAACGTTAACGAGAAGGAGATCGAGTTCCCAGAGATTTACCTCATAGCAAGGAAAACTGGAGCAACCTTTTTGGATTAGGGCATGAATAATTCCATCATGCTTGACGAATCCAATTTCATATATTTGGGATCTCTACTGAACCAATCAAATTTCCACAAAATGGTTAGATCAAATTTTTGATCTATTTTTGGGAGTTATCCCTCTTTCCTTTTATGATTGCATCCACATTCACTATTTCAACTATTCATATATCTAACCTCTATTATCTAGTATTTCCATGCATTTCCTTGTTATCATATACTCATTTCTAGTTGTTCCTGTGATCTAGATTGGACCCTCATTCATGTAATTAGGCATGTATTATCAATCTACATCTGATTATGTGTAATTACATTTATATGCGGTTATTAAATGAATTTATGTTTCTAAAACCACTTTTTGCACCTATATCTAGATTGGAAAATGATTTTACATTAATAATGCACTATACTTAACTATATACATTACAATTCATATTTAAATACCATAGGCCGATTTTAGGCATGTACACTCTACTATAAAAAGAGCCTCTTTCATTTGTATTATTTTTTTCATTAGCTAGATGCATATCTAATTATATCTATAATTTTTTTGATGAGTTATTCATTCCATACACTTAATTTTAGTACAAACATGTTAGTTTTTTTAAATTTGCATTGTTCTAGTGTACTTGTGTGTTTATGGATTATGAGGCTATATCATTCTCTTATTTGTGCATGCTCCATGTTATTACTTGTCCAATGAAATGTTCATATTTATTCTTATTTTTCTTCTCATATTTTTATTCCATCTTATTTTCCCATTTTTTTGGGTCTTTCCCTAGAAATGTATTATTACAGTTCTTGCCCCCTTTTGTGTGCATCCTTTAACACTTATTTGGGTCCCTTAACCTTTTTCCCCTTTTCATCTTTTCCCAGACATTGTATGTTGTAATTCATACTAATAAGATTTTAATTTGATTTCAGGAAGGTGGACATTAGTGCAGTTAGAATATACAAGTTGTGAAAGGAATGGATTATCAATTTGAGTGATAAAAAAGCATCCACATGCCAAAAATAGTTACAAGAATTTAAAGTAGCATTCATACATCTAAATAAATATTAATAACATTTAACACTTATTATTGCATTAATTAGGTGATTGAAGGTGATAAGGTACTTGCATTACTATAGTGTTGGAGTTGTGTTCATACTAGGCCTAATTGATCTAGATATTATCTATCTATAGCCTAATTTAGTATTAGTGCACAATACAACTCATGAGTTAAGCTTATTTTTGGGAGTTTGTTTATTATTGTTTGAGATAATTCCCACATGTAGGTGGAACTTGTTTGATCCACATTCTTGGAGGATTCTCCTGTTTATTAGGGGCTCACCTCAATCACTTAGTTTTTGTACAACCACCTATTAGGCTTATTTAAATGGTTCTCCCACTTGTATTTTTAGATCAGCTGGTCTATACATTTGAGCTAAAATAATATTGAGATATTTTTGATCCATTTTATGCATGTTTGTGCATAATTTTTGCGCATGTGCAATGTCTCCTTATTGTGGTTCTGGTTTGTTGGAATGATCTTATTTGAATAAGAGTACTCTCTACTCGGATATGGTATCATAGCAGGATCTGACAACCATAACTCGGTGTGTAGATTTTGAATGGAAAATTTGAAAAAAAAAATACATGCATTCATATTGTAGAAATTTGTGCAAATAATTATCTTTAAAAGAGTGCAGACTGTGTTGATATTGAGCACAGTTACATTTTTGCATCTCTAAATTACATTTTTGTAGAAAAATTTACATTTCTAAAAAATCTTTATATTATGTCAAGTTGACCTTGAATATTCTAGCCTTATGAGATACCACCTACACTAAATCAGTGAGCTTCATGTTAAAGCAAGAACCTTGGCTCGTCCTTGTTTCTACTCAGCCCTTGACAAGCTCTGTTGGTCGTCTCAACTTGTCAATGTCTCTTCTAGCTCGACAAGCTTGTTGCATTCTCTACAAGAGAGGCTCGGCCTCCTTTTTCCTTACCTTGCCTAGACTCTTCTGATCAACTGGCTCTATTTTCTTGACTTGTGTTTTTCTCTACTTGAGTTTCCCAACCCATCTCAGATTCATAATGTCTCCTCTATTTCGCTTGGATCATTTTTCTGGCTAAGACTTTCAGCTCATGCCCTGCTCGGCTCAGCTTGGCATGACTTTACACGCCCATCTTAGTCCTAGATTTTTGCATCTTGGTTTGATATAATCCTTGCCCAATCCTGCTTAGCTTAGACCTAGATCATATCTACTCAGACCTTTTTGGCTCGGCTCGGCTCGACTCGTTCCCAGACTTGCATATTCGTCAAATTCCTTGGCTCACTTGTGGCTCAACTTCCTCGATGAGATCCTAGCTTGTGATCTAGCTCGGATATCTCTAATCACCCCTTCCCTAATCAAACTTGGCACGACCCAAATCAGTCTGAGATCTATTTTACATACGACTCGGCTTCAACAACTTGAGTGTGGTGAATTTTTCAACTTAGTTTGCTCTCCTGTTTGGATTATCTGAATGAAGAAAACCTTGTTTGGGTATGCTCAGGAATTCCATGATAGTGACGGATTAGGGCATAAGGAAATTTAGCCATCTCAAAGGTTCTTAGTGTTTAAACCCCATCTTCCCTCAATGAACTTGTCGAGATCTTCCAGCTCGATGATCATCTTTTAATTTTTTATCCTGCCGAAGGCTAGGATATTGTTTTCACCTTAGCAATTAGTTATTTGCATTGCTTCCAATAAGATTGTGCCATTTGTTTTTAAATGCTGCTACACTAAAGTTTGAAGCTTTGATTTTTCAATTTTGACAAGTTTCTATTGGTAGCTCCCTTTATTTGCCACTGTTGAGGGGAAAACTGGAGCTCTTCTTACGCATTGAATTCATTTCTTGTCATGCATTTAATGCATTTGCTTTGTGCTTTGCAGGGAGAAAAGGGGAGGTCCTCTCACAGAGTTAATGCATTTATTGTGCCACATTCAATGCATTCACTGTAGTAGTTGCTTTTGTGTGGCTCGAGGGTGGAAATATGTCATGGTTTGACAGTGTCTTCTTCCCATCACATTTTCCTGATTCCCCAAAGATGAACCAGCGTGAACAACAGGAAGGTGAGACTCTATGCCACCAATTCTGTAGGAAATCAGTGACTGTATTTTTTAAGTTTTATTTGTAGGCCTATACTGATAACAAAATATCGCTTGTGCACATACTCTATAGTTTTTAAAAACTTCCATTGTGCGTGTTTCTGGCACAGTTTTTTTGATCTGTTTCACAAAAATATATGAAACCACAATATATAGTTGTTTGTTGTGTGGCTATTTACAACTATTGTGCTTCATTACATTGTTTACATTTTCTGTTATTGTGTTGGGATATGAACATGTACAAATACCTATTTTTGTAATCCTTTCTTGTCTTAATTTCTTTTGGTTATCTTCCCTTGCTTTTTCCTATTAACTGTTGTAGTTTTCTCGCTTCAAAAAACACCTATACACACAGATACGTATGCCAAGACTATACGAATAAAAGACAGATCAGTATAAAATTTTGCTCTCTATCAAACTATTGAAATTCGTAGAAGAATGCTGTTGAATATAACATCTAATAACAATGTATTAAAGAAACAAATGCTTTTCAGTGCTTCTTGTCCAAACCTAAATGGTCTATTTCCCAGATTTCTATCAAAGGTTATTCACTTAAAAGTCATTCTAAAATAGAATTATGTATTTGCTTTCTGGTTGTATGAAATAACTGAATTTAGCTGAAACAATTTCTAACAGTTGCCGTGCTTTTAGAAGAAATATGTTCTTCTCAAGACTAGTCGTTCCATGAGGTGTATCAAGATATTCATTGCTTTACATCACCGATGTGAAATATATCAGTTTCTATTCCTTTTGCACATCTTCCTATGATTTTGGGATATCAGGCTAACATGTTTTAATATTCTAGTTTGAAAGATTGTCCAGTTCAACTCATAAAGGGAATCTCAAGACAGGGGATTTCATCAACAACTTTTCTGAGCTTAGCAAGAGAAGGTCTTTGGCACTGAGGAAAGCTGTTTCTGAGGGTTCAATAACAATCGAAAGTATTAATGGCCTTTTTCTCAATAACCTACCTAATTTTTGTTGTAGTACCTTGAGAATGAGGTCATGAAAGCTTGCAATATTTTATGTGACAATGTAAACAAGTCAGGGATAAGCTTATTTTTGCCTGTTAGAGGCCTAAAGAAATAAATCTCATTTCAAAAATAGGACACTGCAAACAATCAAATCATAGGACTGAAAATACATTGACTATACAATACTCAAGTAACCAAAACATTTGTGCACAAATTTTCTGTTAGCAATTTTCCAATGGCATTTCTGGAATCAGTAACTATTGTAAATCTTAATTGTACTTTTTCACAGGTAAAATGATTAAAACTACACTAATCAGATTTTTGGCATAAGTACTTGCTAAGATAATTCAAAATGCTTGCCCAAAACAATACACCTTCTACTCTGTGCCGGATATGTAATTGTTATGAATCATCACCTACATAATGATGGTTTAATACAAAGATAGAACTTTTGGCCAGCAACACAAAACTGAACTTCCTTAAACAGAATTGACATCCAAACTGCGGAAGGGCTATTGCTGTAGCCAATCAAATATTTTAATAAGCTTCAGTTTTCTCGTTTACAAAACTGCAGGACTGAAAACCATCTTTGGGAGGGAAGAATGATATCAACTGATATGTCACTAGAATTCATCAATCTGCATGGACATGCACACCATCTCCATCTCGAGGCTGATGCAACATCCCATTACTGGTTGTAAAAATATGTAGAGGATTCCTCCATCATTGGTCGGGGACAACAGTCTTCAAGCCTAATAGCAGAAGTGTATGATTATGTTGGTTGGCCTGTTGAGAGCCACTGGCAATAAACTGCAGCTCAATGATAATCCTTTCAAGAATATTTTCTCTCTCCCAAGTTCGTAATGGAAGTAATGGTTTTGCTCCTAAGTAGTAAAGTAGTGAATCTCGTGCCTAGTTACTACTCATGTATTTATTTCAATTTTCAACATTGCTTGTATAAATTAACGACGATTGTATCCAAATTACAAATAGATGTAAAAAAAGATCAGAGGAAATGGAAAAATATAATATATTACATAAATAAACACTCCCTACATGCAGGTATCACGGAGGAAATGAGAAGATAAAATATACTCCATAACAAACACTATCCACGTAGAATAATAAATGCGTGGCACGGGAGGACCACCACAATATCTGACCAACACCTCAGCTCCAACAATCCATCATTCCTTTCTTTATGCATCTTAGGAATGATTACATCCATGTAACCATGCATAATAAGCTTACATACAATAGAGCTTATTTTAATGTGTATTGAAATAACAATGACAACTGAAAATCTCTACACTCCCCTACCTACAATTAAACTATAAAGTTGATTATAGGTTATACAAGTGTGAGCTGCCAACACAACCACTTCAATTCCGTTACTCCCATGTCGGATCATACAGAACACTTAATATGTGCTCCCTCAGCAGGCAATAACAAGTTGTTTGCTAAAGCATACCCCCTCTTAAGCTATTCCCCAAAACCTGATAGAATCTCCATTCAAGACACCTTTTCACGGTGCAACTATATTGTCAGTTCCATTTATTCAGGCATCGCTATTAATAAATCATCATCATAATTAAACACTAAATGTTTTCATTATTATATGTCCTCTCCTTAAGCAAGTCAGCATCTCTAATTGTACAAACCAAAACTTTACAACCCTGTTATCCACAACATAGCTACAAGACTTGGCCTGATCTAGCTCAGACTCCAAAGTCCAAGCCAAGTTTATAGTCACTCAATCCAGTGGCTTGTAGAGCCAAGCATAGGCAAGATATAGTGAGTCTATCAAAGTTGGGAAGTTTGGTACTGAGGCTTAGCCACCATCTAAAAAGTGGAAAAAATGCAAAAACAAACATTGAAAAGTTGTCATTTATTCCTGATCCAAAAGACGAGTTGCATGAAGACTCCCCTACCTCTAGAGGTTGAGGGGACATCCTGAGACATTGGGATGGTGATGAAAATGCCCTCTTGATTTTTTATTTTTTTTGTAGTCATAGGTGCACACTGTTCAAAATCGAGCCGAGCCTTAATTAACCCTTAATTGATCTCTTATCATTTAAGTTTAGCAATCGACGCATGCATTTGCATTATCCGTTGATGTTCACAAAGATCAACCCCCTTTATACTAGCAATCACAGGTGAAAGGGATAGAGTGGAAGAGTGGAGGTTTTGAGTGTACTCTGGTATTAGAGTTATGACATGGACTGTGCATGGGGGTTTTGGTCATCTACCACTCCCAACAAACTTTTAACACCTACCCAATTTAATAATAATAAATAGTAAAGCCTACACTTCACTTCATTGTTATTTACATAGATTCCTACTCAAAAATAGGCGTTTATGTTTGTCAGGATTCTAAATGAATGTCACGTTTACTGTGCTGAATCATAAGATTTTACCAAGAAATTTTAACTCCATAACATTCTGTCACAATTTGTAATGTTCCTTCTACTTGTCGTACGTTACTTGAACCATTATTTAATGATTAGTCAATCATTGTAATAGGAAACAAAGGAAATCACCATTTAATACTTGTTACAGACTACACAGAACAAAAATGACAATTGCCTCTTCCAGGTGAATAACAAAGTTTCGATCAATTCATGAAACATCCACACCGACTAACCAAAGACACCAATGAATTGATCTTTGTTTCCTGCATTTTTGCAGTTGTTAAACTTTTCCACTGGTTTATGCTGTACAATGTTTTTTTAAAGTTTGCTCTTTCTTTCATATTTCATTGCGTTGTTTGCTTTATCCTATACAGAAAGTTTCTTTTCCTGACTACTTCCATTTGCAATATTCAGTAAATGCATAATGCCTTTTATGTACATTGCAAATTTGTGACAAAAGCAAAATCAAAGAACGAGAGATAGTTCATTGCTACTTTTTTGGATTGCTCGTGCTCCATTGGACAAGGTATAAACATTAGTCTTTTCTTCTATGTTCTGCTCAAGAAACTTTTTTTTGTAAGACAAAAAAAACAAATCAAACCCAAAAAAACAACCATGTCAACAACACATGTGGACGTAGAACAATATACATTATCAAACCGCGTTGTAGAATGCATAGACAGTGTGTTGCATAGGTTCGACCTTTTCCGGGACTATGCTTTCAAATATGGGGTTGGCGATTGTTTGTTTGATTCCTTCATTGTGCTGCTGCACTTCCGATACACATCTCTTGAACTTAGAACTGGTATCGTTGAGCACTTTGAAACTTTGTTGTCTCTATCCGACCCTGTAGCGTTGTCATCTTTAGAGTTAGAGCTAGATCCTGAAACTCTTTCTCTTTTACACGGTGTTCATAGCTGTGCAACATATTTACATCGAATGAAACTATCTGCAGTGCTCTCACACGATGCAACTGAACAAGGCCTATGGGGGGACATCTTTTGCATAAAATGGCTTTCAAAGTGGCTCAATTTGCCAATATGGGTTTGGTCCGCAACAAGAGGCACTAATTATCTTCATTTCAATCCAAATAGTCAGAAACTGCCATATTGTCTTCTTTTCCATGATTCCAACCCTCTTAGTGGTCATTACGAACCCTTATTCTGGAAAAAATATATGGGGTGCCCCAAGCCAAGAAACAATGCTCATCTATTATCGCTCCAATGTTCTGTTGAAACTCTTTGGAGTGCCTTATGCGACCAACTACAACAATTACAGCTTGTTAGATTGCCAACAAGCAACAACATTTGCACTGATAGCCTTTTCAATTCTATTTTCCACCTTCGCAACCACGAATTCGATCCTTGCTGCCTGCGCAGGTATGCTGCTCAAGATTTTTGTGGTTCTATCCTTTGAAAAGACCATGCAACTCTTCGCTTTCTCGATGCCTGGCTTGCTAAGAACCCAATAAAAAACATACCTTGTATTGCCACATGGCAAGGCCTTGTAGTGAACATAGCCATGTTCCATGACAAAAACAATATAGAGGAAGAAGACTTCAGCATCCATTGGTTATGCCTGATTTTCCAAATAAATATTCGATTGTGGCATTCGAATCCTTTGCAAGTTTGTAAGGTTTTTTCTAGTGATGCACCACTTGAAAAAACATATAATCTTATACGGTTTTCACTTCCCGAAGGCCATTTTCATTATGAATTGTTGGCTATGAATAATGACTGCGCACCAGGAGTGCCCACTACGTATGCATTCCAAAATTCTTGTAGTCAAATGGATACAGAAATTGAAAACATATCTTTGCAAACATCCGCAAAAAACAGTGTACAAAACCAGAACGAAAAAACCTTGACATTTTCTCTTTGCTCAATAAAAAAACATATACAAAAACAGACGCAACAGACAGCTAAAACAACTTATAGTGTTGTACATTCTGTGCTGCTAAAAGGCCATCCCCATACCAATTTCTTTGCTAAGAAAACAGATTTCATGTCTGCAGCAGTTACAGCTGAAACACATGGAGTTCTCTCCAATAAAACACTTAAGCAAGAACGAATCAAGCTTTTGCAAACACAAACGTCAACTACCATAAACCACTGCAAACCAACGATGTCCAAATTGTCTCTTCGAAAGCTAAAGACAACTATATGCAAAAACACACAGCAGAATGCCAGCTCTGCACACTGTATTGCCCATTTTCATGCCCGGACAAGTGACACACCGATCCATACATGCCAAATTTGTAAGCAGCTCCATTTCAAGTTCAACTTGACATCTTTTACACATGCAACAAAAAAAACATATCTTCAGCTCACATCAGAGAAAACAATGCCCGAACTCAATAAAATTTGTCGTCCATGCTTGACAAGCTTATTAAATGAAAAATTGCCAAGATTAGCATGTCCTCAACAAATCCAATTAATTCCAATGCTTCCGACAGTTGCAATGCTTTCTGACCTTGAAGAAAGACTTGTGTCTCTTCGACTTGCATTTGGTCAAATAAGGCACCAGAGCCATAAACGCCCTCAATACACGTTAAAGGGAGCAATTATAAATGTCCCAACAAATATTGATATAATCCAACAAGCATTGCCAAGGCACCCAGAGGAAACAAAAACAATTGCCGTGGCACTTAAACGTCGTCTTGAATACAAAAAACCATACCATTCAGGAAATGTTCACCCTATAATCACCATGGCCACTCTCAAAGAATTATGTGCAACAACATTATATCTCATGCACGAAATCAAAGTAAACCATGACTGGGATCAAACCCTTTCTATCGCCACAAACTTTGAAACAAACAACAATGAAGAACACGAACATATCCCCTCTGAGAACAGTTCTTCTGATGACGACATCGATAATGACGATGCACACGACACACTAATTCATGGTTTCACTGACTCCTCAGCTATCCACTATCTTAAAGACAAGATGATAAATATCGCTCCTTCGGAGGGCTTTACACCATTGGGAATTTTCCAAGACAAATTTTCAGAAGAGATGAATTTCCCAACTTTGTTTTTCGGCCAACCTTGCAATGAAACAACTACAAAAACAATATCGTATCAAAAAATAGCACAATGGGAGTTGATGCATTCAGATCGTAGATTTTCTTATCACATAACCAATATATTTTTCAAAGCAATAAAATTACTAATTGACCAAGTGGGTCATTCAATATGGCTCAAATCATAAAGGGACAATTAAAAGGTCGAACACTCACTGCAAAAGATGTCAAATTCAAACCAAATCTTGAGAAAATCTTGAAATTTGATATCGGGTACATTGATTTCAAAAGAATACGCATTTCACCGGATTATATGCAACAAACAAGGAAAAACTCATTTGCCATGATCCGTCAGCTAGGACCGCCTACCTTTTTTGCCACATTCTCAAGCGCTGAACATTGTTGGTTGCCACTAACCAACACCCTTAGTAATTTATACACCTGTTACTGTAACACTATTCCTTTAGACAAGCCAACACCCTCAGATTATAACGACTCTAACTTTTTTGTTAAAAATGATCCCGTTACGTGCACTCGTTACTACAAGCACAAACTCTATGCATTGAAACAATTGCTTTGCCAAGACAAGTCCTTTTTTGGACAAATAGAGGATTACTTTTGGGTCATAGAATTCCAAAACAGAGGAAATGCTCATAGCCATTGGCTAATTTGGACAAAAAATGCACCTGTCTTTGGAAATGATGCCAATGACATTGTAGAGTCCTACGTTGATGAGTACATTACATGTGATACTAGTTTATTCCCTCAGCATATTGCTAAACTACAATGCCATCACCACACGCAGAGTTGCAAAAAAAAACATTCCAAGTGTAGGTACAATTTCCCCCAGGCTCCAATGAAGTATACAAAAATACTTGAACATGTAGAAGAGCCAGCACAATCTACTATTGCACATGCACATTCCATTTTCTCTGTTCTAGAAAGCAAATGATATGATACTTGCATTACACATGATATGTTCCTTCAAGAAATAGGCATTGATGAAAACACTTACATAGAAGCAATACAATCAACGCTTAAACAACTGACATTGTTGTTGAAAAGAAAACCAAATCACGCATGGAATAATAGCTTTTCCAAACAAATGCCCATGATCTGGAAAGCGAATACCGATGCTCAGTATGTGCTTAATGCTTATGCAGCAGCAACCTATTGCTGCTCATACATGACCAAAATTGACCGAACAATGACGAAAGCATTCACTAGAATTCGAAATGAGCATCAAAAAATGCATCTTGATGTCGTTCAAATGATTCGGAGCCTAGGCAATGCAATGTTGAATACCCATCAAATGTTTGCACAACAGGCAGTCCACATAGTCCTTTCAATCCCCTTAAACAATACATCACGAAAATGTGTTTTCATAAACACTTCAAATCCCGAAGACCGAACATTCATTCTAAAACGTTCAAGTTTACTTCAACAGGAACCCAATGAATCGACAAACATCATGTGCTGCTCTGTCATAGATCACTACATAGCATGACCTCATTCTTTGCACTCGATTTGCTTGGCTGACTTTGTTTCTATTCACAACATTGGTAAAAAAAAACCCCTTGGAACAAGCCAATCATTGTGCGGTTTGTCAACTACAACAAACACCTTGACATAGACAATTATTACCGCGAAAGGGTTTTGCTTTATGTCCCATTTACAGACAATTAACATGCCCTCAAAACAGGATTTGCAACTTGGACAGATGCATATGCATTTCATGAACAAACCATACGTGCTAATGAATCCAAATTCCACTACACTACCAACAACAAATGGGGTGACATGGACACAACAATTCAGAATGTGCAATTGTTTCTTCAAACCTCTGACAAAACAACAATAATGAGTAGGTAAGAACACCACCCTTTGAAGACTATGACATAGAGCATGATTTGCCTTTCCATAATCCACAACAACATTCTGGCATTGCAAAGAAAAAAATTCAACTAGGAAAACACCCAAGCATTGAAGACAACACAACATATTTCAAACAAATGCAACTTCTCAACAAGAAACAACAAGCCATTGTCAAAGACATCTCCTTTAAGAAAAATAAAGATCCATCAACTCCTATCTACCTTTTCCTAACAGGAGGCACCAGCACGGGAAAAATGTTTGTTGCAAAATTGATATTTGAAACATTGGCCCGTATTTATGACATATCCATGCACGGCGACCCCTTAAAAATCAAAGGCTTGATCTTGGCATTCACGGGCAAAGCTGCTTACAATGCTGGTGGAATAACACTCCATTCCGCTTTCCTCTTGCCTTTCAATTGATCTGAACTACGCCCATTGAACAATGAACGATTGGATTCCTTGGCAAAGCACTACGAACAATTACAACTTGCTCTAATAGACGAGATTTCCTTGGTTGGAGGTCAACTTCTATACTTCACAGACCAACGACTTCGTCAAATAAAACACATGCCAACAACTTGCTTTGGAGGAATTGACATGATCTTCTGCGGAGACTTCTACCAAGCACAACCAGTCAATGACTGTCTTGTATTCAACAACCCCAAAATTTCTAGAGAATTGATTGGCTATGACTTCTGGAATACACATGTGAAAATATTCGAGTTGACTGAAACAATGCGTCAAAAAGATGTTGCCTTTGTCTCCATCCTAAATAGAATTCGCATTGGACAACATTCAGAATCTGATCTTGCATACCTCAACGATACATGTATTCGGCCAGTACCAGTTGATCCAACGTTCCCATTCCTATTCTACAAAAACACAGATGTTCTTCGACACAATAACAAAATGCTTGCTCTTGCTCCTGGCGACAAAATTGTTATAGCCTCTATCGATGAACAAGACAATCAATTGAACAAATGGAAGCCTACTCTAAAACTATAGAATTGCCACAACATATAGAGCTCAAACTTAACATGCTAATAGAAGTTTTCACCGGGAACTATGACATACAAGACAGACTAGTTAATGGTTCTGATGGCGTTTTCAAAGCATACACAACGACAAATGACCTCGATGCCATATGGATAAAATTCAATGACCCCTGTATTGGAAAACAACAAAGATCTAAACACCCACAGTTGTTAATAGCCAAAATAGAACTTGATTGGGTTCCTATTCTTCGTATAGCTAGACCCTTGCGTAGAACATCGTACAAGAGACCAAATACAATACGAAAACAATTCCCTATGTATCTTTGTTGTGCACACATAATACACAGAGCACAAGGCCTCACCCTTGAACGTCTTGCCTTCATCCCTCTTGGCGTATCATCACATGGCTTAGCATATACAGCTCTGTCACGAGTCAAAACCATTTCCAATCTTTACTTGCTATCCCCACTTACGAAAAAAAAATTCAACGTCAAACAAACTATTAGTACAAAAATGGCACGTCTCCGAAACGAAGCTAAATGGAACATTCAACAAGCCTTGTCCACAGCTGATATTTCTTCCCATATTATAGTTGCTTCACTTAATACCCGAAGTCTCCAAGCTCACTAAGAAGCCATTCTCCACGACCATGAATTAATGCAATCTCACATTCTCTGTTTACAAGAAACTCACATGCCTAGCCCCATTGCAATTGACTATCTTGACGGATACCAATGCTTTTATGCACACCATGTACATGGTCTTGCAATTTTCATTGCAAACAATACAACTTTCCTGCAAAAAAATCACTTTCAAAGCACAAACGTAGAGTCCCTAGTCGCAAACATATTACTGCAAGGACAATGCATAACGATTGTGAATGTCTACGCTACACCAAATGCAAATATTGAAAACATATTCATTGTTCTTGACAATGTCTTCTGATCCATTGATTTGATAATCCCCAGCTACATTTTTGGAGATTTTAACGTCGACATGCACAAGAAAAACATAAAACAAATATTTCTTTAAGCATTTATGCAAAAAAACAATTTCACTTTCCACATTGAACAACCAAGTGTCTTCACCAAAAACATCATCGACCATATATGGTCAAACGCTACACAAGCAAGCTGCAATACATTTGAAAGATTTGCATATTGGACTGATCATCCAACATGTTTTCCCTTCTCAAAAACACCCACAACAACACTGCGTAATTGTAAGTGCACATATCTCATTATATTGATTCACCAAAACTAACACCTAATTTGTTGACTCTTTTCTTTCCTTTTCATTTCACACTCTATAACAAGCATCTGCATATTTCAATGCTTTACAGATAGTTGCAGCAAGGAAAACATGGACCAACCACCCAAGAACAAGGGCGTTGGCAGCAATGACCATTTCCAAGAACCCTCTAAACGGTAATCTCTTTCTAACATTTCTACAATTTCTTGTCATCATTCATTTAATATTCTGCTCAACCTTTCAATGAAAGCATCCTAATATCCTTCAAATTGCAGCCCAAAACCAGGAACACAACAGCCATCGTCGATACTCGACATTTGTGCAGGAAAACTTGCAACAGTCTTTGAAGGTGATATCCTGGTCGTCTACGGACCAGCGCATGCAAACAACATTTCCCCTTCAAAAGATGAAATCCTACATGCTGATTTAGTTGACAAGAAAGGTCAAATGACCATTACTTTGAACATGAGCAACACCTTTGTCAACAAATTTGCATCTATTGTGGTTGTTGGCAACGGTTTACGTGTTACTGGTTTCGCTGTCAAAGAAAAAACAAAGTATGAACGAGGGGATGCAAGCTGCTCTCTGTCCGCAATTGCAACAACCACTATGGAAAACATACCAACAGTTTGCGAATATCAAAAATTGACACCGGACATGACTATACAAGAGCTTGTTGAATCAAATGCAACATTCTCCATCGGGTCATTTGCAGCAATTGTAACAGGAATCCATCACACCAACGACCTGTTCACCCTCTATGTTAAAGACTCCAACACTGACAATGCAAAAGCAACAGTATCAACACTTTCCCTTATTTCATTTAGATACACATTGCAGCATATTCTTGCCTTTACTTTTAACCAAACATGTTGCTTTCACCTTTCAGGTACATTTGGGAAACTTCCATGTTTCACTATGTCACACAATAAGAGACAATATTGCAGCGGGGAACATGCCACTATTGCTTTTCAAAAACTTCATCAGACAAGGAACAAAGGGTTCACGTGTTGTGCGTGTAGGCCATTCATCCTTCATCGACCCTATAAATGATGAACCTACAATTTTTTTTTTACAATCCCTCATAAACACAAACATAGAGGCAAGTGTCTCGCAAATTTGTATTTTTCAGCTATCTCACTTCAACATTTTCTCACCCATCAAATGTGGGCTATTAAGAATATATCCCTCTAACAACTTCATCTCCCTTGTGTAGATCACTGGCGTACTTTACACAAAGAACACTTACCTTTCTCCTTTCCAAGCCTTTTGTGTAGACTGTGACCATCTCATGGAACCAGATCCAGCTGAACTGAAACAAATTTCACTTTGCCCAACTTGCAATACATCAAAACCATACAAGTACAAGCATTTGCTCCACTGCACTTTGCAAACAAGAGATGACTCCCTTCACTGCACACTGCGAGAGCCATTACTGGGAAAAGTCTTCCCTCAGCTTTCTCAAACAGAATATGAAGAATATCAAGAGGACATCTCTAAGCCTGTATTTCTTCTCCGTCAATTCCAAATCAAGGGTACATTCACTTTGACGGTTGACAACTCAATTTCCACAATCAAAGAAACCTAGCTTTCTCCCTTCTCTGGTGAGCATCTCCATTTCCCAGTCCTATTCATTACATTTGAGTTTAACTCCTTGTTTTCTGTCTAACATTCCGTGATGCTCTTTCAGATTCCTGGAACGATTTTGCACCCCATGCACCTAGACAAAGAAATTTCATTGTTGCCTCCCCGTATGACCAGGAACAGTCCATCATTATACTCCTATGTTTTTGACAAGATTACACAGTATTCGCTATGGCTACATACATCACTGCTTCACAACATGCCAGCTGCTACAAAGTTTTTGCCTTGCTTTCCTTCTAGCACTTTTGTAATTATGTTATTCTTAGACTACTAATATAATGAAAACATAATCTAAAATACTCATGATTATTATTCTCTACTTTTCTCTACCTGAATTGCAACAGTCTTTTTCACTACATGTATTTAGCTTTACAATATGACACACTACAAAAATGCCATGTCTGCTTTTTAATAATGCAGTAATGTCAATCACAAGTTCTCTATGCACAAAAATGCAATGCTTGCTAGTAAGTCTTCCTATCTAGTTTTTTTCCTCTGTATCTATTATGCAATATTATATTTTGATTTTTGAAAGAAAAGGGGTTTTATCCTTTCCATGTATTTAGTCTAGGCACATACCCAATGAAATAATAAGTGAAAAATTGGAAAACGCATGGGCTCATATAGCTCACTTCTATACTTTCAGCAAAGTCAAAATCCTGCCAACTACTACATACCAAATGACATTGATAATCCAATATTTATAATACTGATTTTATACTCCCTTCATTGTGCTATTCTTATGCTCTGACATTCCCCTATGTTGTGTCCTAATCAAATAAAGTCTTCCACATTCTGTAAACCTGCTTCATCAAAAACCTATTTCTTGCAATTCCATAATTTTTGTCTAGTGCATGCTGAGTAACTTTTATTTTCACTCACAGCATTAGTTTAAATGTTTATCCTAGATAATTGTTGGTAATTGTCTCAATTTAACTGGTAATTTTCTTGTTGATGAAAAAACTTGTTTTGTTTCTAATATATTGAACATCCATTAAAGCATAATTGAAATTTGGTTGTAATTGAAAATGAATTCGTAGATATATATGCAAAATGTTGAAGCAAATAGACAGTACATGAACTGTTTGACAAAATGCATCACAAAAATTTGTTCTTCTGGATAGCAAGGTTCTACCACTACATTTTGCAATATAAAATTTAAAAAAAAAATTCTGTTCCAATTCCCTGGTCTTTGCTTTGATATTTTTATTATTCTGGCTATCAATATACAAGACATGAATATTTGTTCCATGATTACAATTTGACTGTAATGGGCAACTTCCAGCTTTGTGATTTCATGCATTACTTTTCTTAAAGATATATTTTCATGCAAATAGCGGAATGGATGATATTAATATCAAATTTCTTAAATTGACATGGTATACGTGACCTATCATTGTACACGCATCATAACATAGAATGTACACATTTCAAGTGTTGTCTACTTTTTCTGGATTTAAGGTTTTATGTCCAATCTTATAATTGAAAATCTTGGCCTGGTTACAGCTGTGTTTGTGCTACGAAAATAGAGAGAGGAAGTTTTTTTCCGCCTATTATATTGCAAATAGATCTTATAGCAAATTCACTGCACTGAGTATATACATACAACTCCTTACATTGCATATATTTGCCAGTTTAAAATTGCATGTAATTTCAAAACTATTTTCAACTTAATGCTTACAACATCCTAAAATTTGTAGACATTATTATTCTTTGTTGCTAGTAAATCCAACATCATGGAAAAAGCTAACAAGTGCATACACACCATAGACGCCTGCAACATAATCCACAATGCTTCCAAAATGTTCTACCTGTTTTGCATTTCACAACAGTCACAGTGCACCAACACCATTTGTTTTACGACTTCAACAATGTCTTCCACAACAAATGCATTTTCAATGCAGGTCGTTGCATGCCACATGTCACTTTAAAGAATTGACATTCTCCACAGACTATGACACGTTGCCTTTCATTAGCCCCATATCAATATTCACCTCGACGCAATCAAAAAAATTTCATTGGCATTTTCAAAATTATTTATGTAACCTCTTCCCATTTTTATAATTGTTTATCGATTTATGGAAATCTGTCAACATATTCGCAATTTATAAGCAAGAAAAATAAAATTCCATGCTAAATTTACTTTGTTGCTATGTTACCATGTAACATTAGCAAGAAAAACAATCTTACTTTGTTCCACACGTCATACCCTGTATCCACTAAATTTAACAAAAATTAACAAAAAATCTAGACATCAAATTTAAAAATTTAATTGGCCACTAAATTTTCCTTCATAATTGGTTTTGCCTCGGCTGCCTTTATGCAACTATAGTCTGACAAATTTTGGTGCCTTCGGTTAAATTAATAATTTTATGATAGTTCCAATCCATGTAAACTGATTAAACTGTTACTTCAATATATTGGATCATGGTAGATTTGTTGTGGTGATTACATATCTATGCACTTTTCAAACAACCAAACAGCTAATGCGCGTGTCATCTGCGTTAATTGATTAGTTCTTCGACAAAATTTAAATATGGTTTTTTTTCGATTTATACTTATTTTCAAATAGCTAATGAACTTCTATACCTCTATTTCAATTGACTACAAACAGGTGCCCAGCATGCCCTGCACTCATCCACTTTCTAACTACATGTCAAAAACATGTTTCGCTTATCATTTTAGTACGACAATGACCATTGCAACGTCGAATCTCAAGCAACAAATATACAAAACTAAGTGCGCTTTCACACCACAAATAAATGAACACCATGCCTAGTCCACCGCATCCAGCAGAACGCAACCAAAAAAACATTACCTTCGGTAGGATTTGCCATATCATGGCCTTGTTTTTTTTATGCCAAGGAAATAATAAAACAAACTTCCTCCATTTTATAACTTGAAGCAATGTGCAATGCATTTAGTGAAGGCACTCGGTTAGGTCCACCAGGTCACGCGCTTAAGACACATGACATTTATGCCCTTTCTTAGATCACCAAGTCGCTTCCATCCAGTGATCAAATTTGAAGGGCTAAGTAGTGTCCCAATTTCATTATGAAGGGAAAACATTGGACCAACCCTTCAACAATGAAAAGTAGTATAATCATTTTATATTTTATACGAAAAGAGTAAATCAATCACACACGTCACAAAAATTGAACTCTTTTTACAAAGAGAGATTAAATTTTTAAATGAGTGATTATACAAATTAAAATTGTCAATCAATCATGTCTAATAAGCATATCTCCACTTAAAATGTAATATATTCTATTTCATACAATAATGTAATGAATAAGATATATTGTGAGCTCGAATAAAAAAATTAAAATTTAATTCTCTAATCGACATTGGAATTACAAAGTTACAAAATAAAATTTTAACACACTTAATGAACCTAAAAATTAATGACAACACAACAACGTTCTTTTACTCAGAATTAATTTGCTAAATATAAAAGGAAAAATAATTAGTTGTATACAAAACGGTCACGTTTCATCTAATAAATAGTATTAAGAAAAATATCAAAGTACCAAAAAGTTTATGTGCTCTAAATAGAAATGTTTCTCGTGCTCACCTCAATGTGAGCAAAACACAAAATGAGATAGAAGTCATTACAAGACAAATTGATGAACATTTAGACCTTAATTTAGACTGAGTCAAATGTTCTTGACAAGTATTAATTAATTATTTTGAAAAAAGTTCTTATTAAAATTGTAATAAAATATTGAAAACACTTTTCTAAACTTCCAATTTTTTTTAATAAATTAAAAACAATAAAGAAATTCTAAAAACTCACCATCTATTTGTCTATTGGAAGAGGCTTTCGAGTTTTCATATGCTTCCATGCATCATAAATATCATTCCAATCTACATCATTTAGAGCATGAGGTGTACAAAGAGATAGAAACATTAACATATCCAATGTGCTCAAAGAAAACTTAGATCTATCATCATTCTTTATCCTATTTGACTTTGAAAATTCTCTTTCACATACGACTATGCTTGCTGGAATGACAAGAATAGTTTGTCATAGTCACAACAAACATGGAAACCCTTAAAACCATTCAAGTTCACCCCCACATAGATCCCATGCTCTAAACATATGTTTTTTTGGATACGATCTATAAATAGTACAAATAAATTCATCCATCTCACCCAAACATTTAATACTGTCCACAATAGGTGAGTTCCCAACACTAAATTTGTCACATAAACATGTTAACCATATTTTTGTTTGATGACCTCTATCTTCTGTCTGCTCGCAGTAATTACAAGGACTGAAAAAATTAGCAACATTAAATATAGGTAAATATGTGAATCTTGTATCAAGAGAATCAATTACCTTAATTATAAAGTTTTTTCCGAATTCAATGTAATCATCTAGTGTCCCTGATCTTTGTGACTTAGGCAAGCTCTCAAATGTAAATGCATGTACATGTAATGTACCTATTCCATCTACAAACTCAAGAGATCCTCCTTGTGCCTTGCTTAGAAAAATGATGTATGCACAATACCTGCCCCAATTATGCCTATTTGAAATCTCCTATGAAGCATGTCAACTGTGATATCTAATATAGTCCCAATGGAAGTAATGTCAACATGATCCTCTTGATTTTTTATTCAACTTATTTAACTCAATAAACACATATGCAATTAAATGGATGTAAAATTGTACCTGAAATATTGTTGCCAAATCATACATTTTTTCTCCTCGAATTCCCATTCTTTCAACAAAGCATGCATGAGCTTGATAAGTCTTTCCACGACCTTTCCTTTAGAAAGCCACTTAATTTGATGAATTTGTAACACCTCCAACCTACTGATTTGAAATGACTCCATCAAATCTCTTAATCCTCCATGTCTTTTTGTTGATTTTCCAAGCCATGAATATATTTTATTTACAAATTTATCAATAAATTGCAACTCTGGAAAATAAGATGAAACATCATTTGTTGCTAATGCTTCTCAATGAGCTATGCAATGAATATCTAATAAATGAGGAAAATATTGACAAAGCTTCGTGGATAAACCTTCATGAATTCCCCTCATGGCAGATGCTCCATCAAATCCAAATCCAACTAACTTCATTGAGGATAAATTCATCTGTGTTAAAAGAGTGATCACGATTTCATACATAGCTTGAGTTATTCCATCCTTTATTTCAAGTAGCCGTATGAATTTTGTTACACATTGACCTCTACCTCCATTTTTCAAGTATGTAATATAAACAATCAAATGTTTTTCCATAGTATGATAAATACTTTGATCAACTAAAATAGAGTAAAATGGACTATGAAAAATCTCATCTTTCAATTTTTTTCAATATGGCTCTTTAGCATCCTGTAAAAACTCTTTTCTAGATGTTGTATTTGTATATGCATAATATTCATCTGTTAGAGGCATGTGTGAAGTTATTTTATACCCGTTCAAGTCACAAATTAGTTGATAGAGCGCTAAAGATAAATCATGTATGGTGACAAAATACATATTTTCTATCACTGATATGATTCTCTCCTTCTCAACATCTACCATGAGTTCTATGTGTTTAGTGTTTGGAATGCTACTTTGTTTATTTTCTCCCTCCAAACATTGTGATGTAAATTTATGAGGCTCTGATTCTACATGGGTAAGAAGGCCACTAACTTGAAGGGTGCTTCTTCCATCTTTAGCAAATGGAGTATCTCTCTTATATTTGACACACTGAGAACATTTTATCCTTTCTACACCATTATAGTATTTTATAGCACATTCCCATGGAAATCTTGTTTTCCAATTGGCCTTGAATGTCCTTTTAGGTTTCTTTGATGTGTGTTCCTCTTCCATAAATTCTGCTCCATCTAACTCGTGTTCTTCTTTTGTAAGAATATCAATTTCATCATTTTGAGAATCACATGGTTGACTAGAATGCTAAGAGATATCTAATGCATCAACAAGTGATAATTGTTTTTTATCCTTCTTCGAACGACTAATAGAAGCCATTTTCTCACAACTTACATGACACTTATCACCTATTCCAATGAAATAATTATAAATATATATCAAAATAGTGCTTTCACATGAATTTACATATATGTGTATTCATAAGCAATAAAAAAAACATATTTCATTATTTGAACCTGTATGTTCACATGAAATTAAAAGCGATTCAATAATTTAATAACATTTTTTTGAAATAATTCTAATAAATTCTTATCATAACAGGATTTTCATAATATTTATTACTAAGTGATCTATTTATCAACATATAACATAGTGATTCAAACATGTAACTCTTATATTTAAACAAATATTTAACCATTAGTGATTTTCTAAGCACCAATATATAAAATATAACTCAATAAAAATTCACCACAATGACTCCGATACAGAGGAGTTATTATTTTGACAATTTAGAATTAGAGATTAGAGATTATTTAAGAAAATAATTTAGAATAAATTGTATAATCATGCAATGATAAAATCTCACATATAAGGTTGCACTAATAGAGGGTCATGGTCCCATGGATTCATATTCCTGACCTCTCCACGCTTGGCAAACTACTCCTCTCTGCAATGTAACCTTAATGAAAACACCATGAAATATCTCTGGTTAGGGATGCAAAGACTTATTTCATGAAAATCAATATAGGTGAAGTGTCGGTTCTTCCAAAAACTGGGCTTAACTATTACTTAAATAGAAAGTCCTCCTCAAGCTCTTCCCAATGACAGGTGTGAACAAATTTATGTATTAGACTTTATAGTGTAAAGCTATCCATTCCCTCAATGTTTAATGTTCAACACCATATAAGTTTTCTATCCATTTTCACACAATATATTATGAAAGCACAACTGCGTAGGGCTTACAACAAAAAACCTTCTTTCACAAAAATAAAAACAAAAAATTAAGAATTTACTGTGGGAACAATGAGTTGTAACAATGGGACTGCAAATTATTCCCAACCGTTTCTTTTTATATATTAATTCATTCAATGCAAAAAGAATTCGGCTTACCATTTCTGTGGATTTTTTTCCCTTGTAGGAGAAATGAAGAGGATAAATTCAAACTTAACAATATGGTAATGTATGCAGGTTGGTAATGCTTCGAGAGAAATCTTAATATTAATAGTAGGATGAACAAATGTGTAACTCTAGTTGTACTGAAATTCAAAGCAATGCCGCTGCTTCTTTCTGTAAATTATAATATCTGATTCTGTAGCTTAATTTGCGTGAAGCCGTATGCCGTTCAATCTTAATTAGGAATTGGAAACTGATGAAATAGTTGTTTTCATTTCAAATATTAACTCATATAACTCCCTCTCCAATTTCATTGTCCTAGTATCCACTTGATAATTATTGCGATTTTTACTGTGTAGGTATTCATGTTTCAAACTCAAATCAAATGTTTGTTAGCAATATTTAGCAATATTGTTGGATGATGGATCCATTAAGCCGCAGGTGTCAAATTACCGATCATCTATTTATTTTTATTCCCTATGTGTGCACGGTGCAACAACATGACTAAATTTTGTATTAAATCTGAATACAAAATTTACATTGCCCAATGCCCAATGCCAAGTCTTCAATATGGATGATGAATCACATTCACGATTCATATTTATGAACACGATCTATCATTATGCCGTATTTGGGAGTGGGAAATGTATTTTAATAACTTTGGTCACTAAAAAATCAAGCAAATAAATAAAAAATATGTCTAATAGATTGTCTTATACAATCACATTGTATTGGCATTTAATTATGAATTGATGTTTGGAGAACAACAAACTGGCACCTTTAAATGATGCCCTTCACATGACATTTAAAAAAATATATCAACCTTCAATTTTGTCAAACAATTTTTACATTCTGTTTTTTTTACGGAAAAAATTAACATTTCACTTTTTTGACGTGTTCAAAGCCCTTTGACGGGCTGTGGCGTGTAAAATTTTGAACACTACTTCCATATACTCTCAAGCTATTTAAACTTGTGACCTAAGATTTTTTTGGTTGAGGTGATTTTTTTTTGTAAAGTCTTTTTTGGGGGCATTATTTTTACATGGGAGAGCATATTATTTGTGAAGGGGCATTACAAAAAGATATTGTAAGGGAACTATTTTTGTGGGAGTCTTTGTAAAGTGAGATTATTATCACTGGGGGCATTTCAATTGCAAAGAGTTTTTTTTTCCTAAAAAGAGGGAAAACATTATTAAAAATGGGGGATTTTTTTTTTGTTACAAAAATAGGGACACTTTCTTCTTAAAAGTGTTTTTGGCCATTTCAAAGGCCACTTCAAATGGTAAATTATGTTTTTCATTGAGGGTGCTACCCCTCAACCATGTACTTTATCACTACAAGGAGCGTAAGTGAGGCACTGCCCCCAAGCCTTGTGAAGGGTGCTGCCCCTCAACCCACTTGGGGCTACCACCCCCTGACCCCCATTTCTTGGTCCATTGTTGAGTACTTCTGGGTGGCCCTACCTATTTTGGAAACACTTAATCTCCCATGCATCGAAGACTAGAGAGTGAGGTTTGGTCTGGCAAGAGGTCAAGCCCCCTAACAGGTAAATAATTATTTACTTCCCTCTATTTTCCCTTCTATCATGGCTTCTTTCCCTAACATATATTCTTTGCAATATGAGAATGAAATGTTGTTCTGTGAATTTTGTGCCATTTAGTAGGACATGGTCAAATTAATGGAAGAGAACAAAAATCTTAACAGGTAAAAATATCTTCTTCACTCCCTCTTGCACAATAAGGATGATCTCATACACTCCCTATAGAAAAAAATTGTTAGTTTACAACATCACCCTCATATTGTGGACCTTCATACCATTGCTCCTAGTCCACTTATAGCTATTAATCACGCACCCACTAACCTTGATTTGTCATTCTTTGAGCCTACTCCTACTCTTGATACTCTGATTGCATCTTTTAGTACTACAACTATTACATTTGTTACTACATATTCTACTTCTACATGTGCCTATTGCAATTAAACACTCTATGTATCCCACTTGAACTCCTACCTAAACTTCATCTAATAATTTGGCATGCATATGCTCAAAATTTGACAAAGTGATAATAATAAATAACGCAAAGCTTCAAAATCTAGTTTTTGAACTTCTAATTTTTTTCAAAAATGGTGGAGATTAAGAGGGTAAAATGTGGTGTGCACACAAAGTATGTCTATTTTTTTGTCAAAAATATAAGAACCTATTGTGTGTGCGCCCCCCCCCCCTATTTTTTTAAGTTTTATAAATTATTTTTCAAATCCTTTTGTAGAAATTTAGTTAATTCCATGTACGAGGTGCCACTAACTGTTATATATATATTATTAATTTTCAAAGTGCACACATCCTGAAAAATGAAATATTTGTGCATACACCCCCGTAAATTTGAGAAAATTAGTCATTTTTTTAGTGTGTGTAGAGTGGAATTTAGAAGAGGAGTTTTTTTCGGAATTTGGATGAAAAATCATAAGTTGTGTACAAAAATGTATGCATACATTTTGACAAGAAAAGAGGGCACTACTAAAATAAATTAAGGATGAAAGCCTTATAATAATCAAATTTTAGAAAGAAGTATATCATCACCAAGGTAAAACTGAGATTGATGTCGTAGTATACTATTTTTTGAAATATTATGTTATAAAAAATAACATATCAGGGTGTACACGTGAGAGTTTGATGTTTTTTTGCTAAACACATATTTATTAAGGGATTACACAGTCCAAGCCTTAGGGTGGGATATCCAAGGAAAATCCAGGCCTGTGGATTGGGATCCCCAAACCAATTGAAGATGAAATGCGAGTGCGTTATAACGCGCTCACGTTCTTGTTTGCTATGTGGCATACGATCTTATGGGAGGTATATATTTACTAAATAAATGGTTTAAGTTTAAGTTTTTCTTTTGTTAATTATATTTTATTATTTCTTATAGTATAAAGATTAATAAAAGAAAAACTTATACTTTAAATTAATTTTAGTAAATATAAGAAGTTAGGGTCACTCTGAAACTTGTGGAACTAGTCTCATAACTCCATCTATCACGATTTAGAAGATATTTTTTCATATTATAATGTGGTTAGTACAAAGGTTATTTTCAAGATTTCACCATTTATCCTTCAAGCTTTTAGGGTTTAAATTATACAATCGATATCTATTTTGTGAAACAATATAGTCATTGTTTAGGTTTTGAGGCATTTGGGATTGGTTATTGCCATTTGTAGGAGTGTTAAATGTGTCAAAATTAGAATCTACAAACCTCACAACTCCCAAAGCTAGCAACAAATGATCGAAAATATGGAATCATGACATATTGTACATTTTAGGGTTGAGGGTTGAGGGTTTAGGGTTTAGGGTTTACAGTTTAGGGCTCAAAGTTAAGGGTTTAGGGCTCATGGTTTAGGGTTTAGTGTTTAGGATTTATCATTTAGGGTTTAGGATTTAGGGTTTAGGGATCATGTTTAGGGTTTACGATTTAGGGCTCAGGGTTTAGGGCTCATGGTTTTAGGTTTAGGGTTTAGGATTTACAGTTTAGGGTTTAGGATTTAGGGTTTAGGGATCAAGGTTTAGGGTTTAGAGTTTAGGGCTCAGGGTTTAAGGTTTAGGGTTTAGTGTTTAGGGTTTAGGGATTAAGGTTTAAGGATTAAGGGTCAAGGTTTAGGGTTTAGGGCACAACGTTTAAATTTTAGGGTTTAGGCTTTAGGCTTTAGGGTTTAGGGTTCAGGTTTTAAGGCTCAAGGTTTAGGGCTCATAGTTTAGGGTTGATGGCTTAGGGTTTAAGTTTTAATTTTTAGGGTTTAGGGTTTAGATTTTAAGGCTTGGGGTTTAGGATTTAGGGTATAGGGCTCAGGGTTTAGGGTTTAGGATTTAGGGCTTGGGATATAGGGTTTAGGGTTCAGGTTTGAGGGTTTATGGTTTAGGGATCATGTTTTAGGGATTAGGCTTTTGGGTATTGGGTTTATGGTTTAAAATTTATGGTTTATGACATAGGGATCATGGTTTAGTATTTACAGTTTGGTGTTTAGGGCTCAAGGTTTAGAGTTTAGGGTTTAGGGTTTATGAATCAGGTTTAAGGATATAGGGTTTATGGGTTATAGTTTAGGGTTTAGGGTTTATGGCTCAAGGTTTAGCATTTAGGTTTTAGAGTTTAAGATTTAGGGTTTAGGGTTTAGTGTTCAAGGTGGTAAAAATAGGGTTTAGGATTTAGGGTTTAAGTTTTAGGGTTTAGGGTTTAGGGCTTAGGGCTTAGGTTTTAGGGTTTAGGGTTTAGGGCTTAGGTTTTTGGGTTTAGGGTTTATGGTTTCGGGTTTAGGATTTAAGGTTTGTGGTTTAGTGCTCAGGTTTTAGGGTTTAGGGTTTATGGTTTATAGCTCAGGGTTTAGGATTGAGGATTTAGAGTTTAGGGCTCATGGTTTATGGTTTAGGATTTCTACTTTAGGGGTTAGGGTTTAGGGTTCAAGGTAGTAAAAATAGGGTTTAGGATTTAGGGTTTAGTTTTTTGGGTTCATATATTAGGGTTTGGGGATTAGGGATTAGGGTTTATGGTAGAGGGTTCATGTTTGAGGGTTATAGGTTTAGGGTTTAGGGTTTATGGCTCAAGGTTTAGGATTTATGGTTTAGGGTTTATGGCTCATGATTTAGGGTTAATGGTTTAGGGCGTAAGGTTTAGGGCTCAGGGTTTAGGGTTTAAGGTTTACGGTTTAGGGTTTAAGGTTTAAGGTTGAAGGTGGTAAAAATAGCATTTATGATTTAAGGTTTAGGTTTTGGGGTTTAGGGTTTAGAATATAGGGTTTAGGGTTAAGGATTTAGGTTTCAGGGATTAGGGCTTGGTGTTTAGGGTTTAGGGTTTAGGTTTTAGGATTTACGATTTAGGGTTTAGTTGTTAGAGTTTAGGGTTCAAGGTCATAAAAATATGGTTTAAGATTTACGGTTTAGGTTTTAGGGTTTAGGTTTTAGGGTTTAGGGATTAATGTTTAGGGTTTAGGGTTCAGGTTTGAGGGTTCTTGGTTTAGGGATCAAGGTTTTGGGCCTAGGGTTTAGGGCTTAGGGCTTAAGGATCATGGTTTAGGATTTACTATTTGGGGTTTAGGGCTTAGGGTTTAGAGTTTAGGGTTTAGGGCTCAAGGTTTAGGGTTTAGTGTTTCAGGATCAAGGTTTAGGGTTTAGGGTTTAGGGTTTAGGATTTAGGGTTTAGGGGTTAGGGTTTAGGGTTTAGGGTTTAGGTTTTGGGGTTAAGGGATTAGGGCTTAAAGCTCAGGGTTTATGGTTTAGGGTAGAGGATTCATGTTTGAGGGTTTAGGGTTTAAGGTTTAGGGCTCGTGGTTTAGGGTTTAGGGTTTAGGGTTTAGGTTTCAAAATGGTAAAAATAGGGTTTAGGTTTTGGGGTTCAGGGTTTAGAATTTAGGGTTTAGAGCTTAGGTTTCAGGGTTGTGGCTTTAGGTTTTAGATTTTGGGGTTTAGGGCTCAGGGTTTAGGGCTTAGATTTTTAGGTTTAGGGTTTATGGTTTAGGGTTTAGGGTTTAGGTTTTAGGGTTTAGTTGTTAGGGTTTAGGGTTCAACATGGTAAAAATAGAGTTTAGGATTTGGGTTTTAGGTTTTTGGGTTTAGGGTTTAGGTTTTAGGGTTTAGGTTTGAGGGTTCATGGTTTAGGGCTTAGGGTTTTGGGTTTTGGGTTTATGGTTTATGGTTTAGGGTTTAGGGCTTATGTATCATGCTTTAGGTTTTAGGGTTTGGGGTTTAAGGATTGGGGTTTAGGGTTTAGGGTTCAAGATGGTAAAAATAAGTTTTAAGATTTACGGTTTAGGTTTTGGGGTTCAGGGTTTAGGATTTAGGGTTTAGGGTTTAGGTTTTAGGGCTTAGGGCTTACAGTTTAGGGTTTAGGGCTCATTGTTCATTGTTTAGGGTTTAGGATTTAGTGCTCAGGGTTTAGGGTTTAGTGTTTAGGGTTTAGGTTTAGGGCTTAGAGTTCAGGGTGGTAAAAATAGGGTTTATGGTTTAGGGTCTTGTGTGTAAGGCTTAGGTCTCAAGGTTTCGAGCTTCGTGCTCAAGAATTAGGGCTTATGGTTTTGGGTTTTGGGTTTAGGGTTCAAGGTTAAGAGTTAAAATAAGGGTTTATAGTTTAGGTCTTAGGGTTTAGGGTTTAGGGTTTTTTTATGGTTTATGGTTTATGGTTTATGGTTTAGGTTTTAGGGTTTAGGGTTTCAGGTTAATGACACTTAAAGATATTGAGAGGAATAAAGTGGAAGTATGAAGAAATGAGGTATTATAAGAAAATGACTCATTTTAACAGTTTATTGGGCTTGTGTACAAAATGTGAGAGCATTATATTGGGGTTGGAAGGGTAAGCTTTAGGTTGATTGTGCCATTTTTTACATATTTGAGCCTATAGAGCTTGTTGGAAAGAATTCTAAAAATAAGATACTAATGAGAATGATTGAAATTGGTTTTTATGAGTTTATGAATACATGAAAATGTGTTGGAGATCTATATCATCTCATGATGTTTCAGATCCTTCACAAACCTCATGATGACCATTCCCTTAATTATTTTAATCTATAAAAACTTACATATGTGTTTTTTATTTATTATGTGTTATCAAGAATTGCATGATTCCATATATTTGAGCAATTGTTAGTACTTTTGGGAGTTGTGAGGTTTAAAATATATAGTTTTGACACATCTAAAAATCCTACAAATGTCAATGACCAATCAAGAAAACCCCAAAACCTAAACAATGACTATATTCTTTCACAAAACAAATATCGATTGTAGAATTTAAACCCTAAAAGCTTTAGGCTGAATGCTGAAATCCTAAAAAATACCTATGTACTAACAATATTAGAATCTAAAAAATTATCTTCTAAACCGTGACAGTTGGAGCTGTGAGACTAGTTCCATAAGGTGCAGAGTGACCCTAACTTCTTATATTTACTAAAATAAATTTAAAGTATAAGAAATAATAAAGTATAAATATTAATACAAGAAAAACTTATACTTAATCCAATTATTTTATCAAAATATCCCTCCCACAAGCTTGGTAATACTTTTTGCCCCCCATTTCTGTTCACTTGCCCTTCTCACATGCTCCATTGTAAGGGATTTTATAGCAAAGGTATTGGCAGATATCCACAGGGTATTAGTTTTCCTATTCAACCCATTAAGTGGTATTCTTACTACAACATTTGTTACAAAGTAGGTAATAATTCTTTGGGATCACTTGTTAACAAAGATCTTTTTTTCACTTGAATCTTCATGAGGATCATGAGATACACATGAGTTTTATCACACTTCACTTATGCATGAGAAACCTGAGATTTCAATTATTATGCACAATATGACTATCACACATTTTGATGTTCCCTTGCATGCTCTTGTTGTGCACTTTACACCGAATCAGATGTAAGCATCTTCCTTGACCATCTTTGTTCATTTGGTATGGATCTCTGATCACTTGTGGTAGCAATGTAAGCATACATTGAGAGGGAACTATAGGTGTGGCTCCTCAACCCTTTAACTTCTTGATCTCCTCATAGCTCCTCGTACATTATAATTCTCCTCATTATTTGATCTATTTTATTTGGAACTTATAGAGAAATAATCCTCTTCTAGATGGCGTCCTTTAGAGATTGACAACATTCTGAAGTTTCCATGTGTCACTTAGTGATGCTATTTTGTATGGGACCATTTTTTGGTCACACTGAGTCTATAGTGCCATGGAGTTTTTTTCATGTGGTTGTGCTCCATTCTAATCACTTTTCTCTCCTTTGGTTACACGAATTTCCCATTTTCATTATGACTATCTTCTTTAGAGGTACATTTCATCTGTATTTTTGACACTTTTTAGAGCATGTGGACAATCTCTTTTGAAGTGGATCTATGTTGGTGAAGCCCAGTGTTAGCTTGTCATGGTTGATTTTGATAACTTGTATAGATTCCACTCCCCCCATTCAGTGTCATGGAGGGGTGTGGTGCAAATTCTACTTTTGGGTCTTATGTCCTTGTCTTAGCAGTTATTCTTGGTTTTTGGCACACCATATTTTGGTAGTAGATCAAATTGAGTTTGGTAATTATTTACACTATTGCCGCCACTTTTGATAGTCTCCTTTAGTTATCATTTGAGATTTTTCACCTTCACAAGTGAAGTTATTATGCTGTATCATAACATTATTTTTTTGAGTTTTCTGATTGAGTAGTGGATCCAAACCAGAGTGTAGACCAAATATATTCTTCAACAAAGTGTATGAGTTTTGAGCCATGCTTATTGTGACACCTTATAGTAGGATGTTTCTTTCTCTACTTTGTTATTTCTTATTGACTTTTGGGTACCTTGCAATTATCTTTTTCATCCATGGTAACAATTTTTTCGCATTTGTTTGTAAATGAGTACCTTATCAGGCCTAGTTGTTGGGACCCATGTCTGGATCGGTCTCCTAGCTTTTCTCATCTCTCACTCCCAATTTCACACTTAAGGGAGGGTGTTGGAGTTTGTTCATACTAAGCCTAATTTATATGGATACTATCTATCTAGCCTAGTTTAGTATTGGTGTACACTACAATTCATGAGTTAAGCTTATTTTTTAAAGTTTGTTTATTATAGTTTGAGATAATCCCCACATGTACGTGGAAAGTTTTTGATCCACATTCGTTAGGGGATTATCCTTTTTTGAGGGGTTCAAAAATAAAACTTGGTTGTTTTACAACCACATCTTAGGCCTATTTAAGAGGCACTCCCTCTTGTATTTTAACATCATCCAAATTGTACATTTGAGCTACATTAATATGGAGACATATTTGATCCATTTTCTACATGTTTGTGCTTAATTGATGTGTATGTGCAATGTATAATTATTGTAGTTTTGGTTTTCCGGAATGATCTTGTTTGAATAAGAGTACTCTATAATATGATATATAGAGTACTTATTGACTTGTATTATACTTTGTGTGACGATTTCAAAGAACTATTCCCATCAAGGGGCCTAACCATAATGTAGGTTTAATGCAAAATTTCATTACATTTTTGCAAGGTGTTATTGCCATTTTAGGGTTCCAAGGAAGGACACAAATTTCCCATAGATTTGGGATAAATTTGCACATAATTATAGAAAAGTGAGTGAGGATTTTTGAGCCTTGAACAATATGAATAGGGTGGTGTGAATAAATGCACCATATTTGAAAGTTGTTAAAATTATTGTGTTATGCTACAAACTACAAATCAAAATGTTCATGGCCAAGGTTCTCTCTTCATGCCATTTTTTGGTATTATTAGTTTTGAAGCCTACAATTTTGCTCCATTATTTGTTTCTAATCATTATCTTCCTAATTTTGACAAATTAAAAGTTATTATAAAACCCCCTCCTTTTCGGTCTTTAATACTTTATAAATATTATTTTATGCAACTAGATTTGATTTTACTACAATGTATCTATTTATATTTTAAATGCAATGTATGTGGTTAAATGAAGTGCATTGTAAAATTAATACCACTTTCCATGTAGATATTTGGGTGAACTAAAATCATCTTATACCCAACCTCAGGTTTTAAATTTTTAGTAAACCCTTATTTTTCACTACTAAATAAAGTGAAATTAATGCCTCTAATTATGTAAATTTCACTTCTCTTAATATTTTTAATGGAAATAGTTATGTAAATGTCATTCAAAGTACACACAAAATGATGATGAAAAAGTGGTGTAAAATTGTGCCACTTTTGTGCCACATTTACCTCAATTTCATATACAATGTGGGTTACACTTATATAATGTCATTATCATTTACAAAAATGTTATTTTCATTGTTGGAGAGGAGAAAGAGAAAAAGAGTAGAAAAAAGACTCGAAGCATATCTTATTGCGTGAAAAATAATGTAAGTTTATTTTTTGCTTTTTTAGTTAAACATTAAAAAATGAGTGATTTATTATACATTGATGTTAATAATATATGTTATGAAGTGCATTGTTTTTGGGTCCATAAAGAAGGGTTGGTCGATCCCTTTCTCATTCCCTTGGGACATAAGAGGGGATCCCAATCCCAAACCAGTTATTACTGTTAAGCCATAACTGCCCTCGATTCAAGATCATCCCGCCCAACAAGGCATGCACCTAACGAGAGTTGGACTTGGGTAGAATGGGAAACAACCAACCTACTTTACCAATCCATCAATACCTCACTAATGTTATGAAGTAAAAATTAACTATTCCAACATTTTTATTTTTAATCATTTTTTATAAATAAAAGTGTTTCACAAATAGGACACTAATATTTCTTACCTAAACCTAACAAAAAAACCATATTATTATAATTTTTTAATTTAGCTATAAACCTTGTTGGTGGGCTTTTAAAAAATCCACATATGTACTATCATTATTGGGATAAACATGTTTGGTATGTTTGTGAAGGAAGTTCGTATTTTATCCATGAAGTTAGGTTATTGGAAAATCATTGTACACATAATTGAGCTTCAACCTATCTTTGGGAACATCGAAATACCCCATAGCTATTTTCAAATCTTATCCATAGGAATAATTTTTCAATCTATTAATTGTGGTGCATCAGTAAGCGGTTAGACCCCAGTAGTTACTTTCAAACGATCTTAGAGATGGGATATCGAGCTATTAATATGGCGTAACTGTGTTATTAGTGTAATGAAATATTGGGATGAAATTATTTATGAGTGGGATGAGTCTTAATGAAATCCCAAAAACCAAACACACATTATATAATTTCTATCTATTTTCACCAAGTGATGTTAAACCCTAATTATTTAGAGATTGGTAGAGACTACCATTAGTTGGTTATCCCTAGAAACATAATAGATATTATGTGTTACAAATACATAGATTATGTCATCATCAAATAGGTATAAATCTTTCCTAATACATATATCTACTTTGATATAAAAAAATCTTTGTTTGCACTAATATTTGCTTCACATGAACAAGGTTTTTTATCAATGAGTATGTATGGAACATATGTGTTTGCATGTAATCTCAATATTGCATAGAAAAATTCATTTTTATGTTAATATATATTATAATTTATTTCATGGTGGGCATCAAATATTATTATTATTATTTCATTTTTATGTACATAGTGAGATCTATCACAACCTCCTGGTCAATGTAGTGGTTAAAATAAAATAATTGGAAGAGGAGGGGTGTGTTAGTATAGTACGTTTGAAATTAGATGGTTATTCCTTTTAGGTAGTTGATTTTTTTTGTATGTTTTCTTTGAATAAAGCCATAATAATATTTACATGTGTATATGGGTATTGTGCTAATATGAAGTTAATATGCAAATATCTTATATTGAAAATTCAAATAGTGACTCTGATGTTCAACATAATTGATTAAAGAGAAAAGAAACATATAAATTCCTATATTTACATTCTAACAATGAAATGGATTCTAACAACATCACAAAGAGTAATAAAAATCTTATAAAAATAACCTATGTTGGAGTGCAAGAAGAAAAATGCTTCTTCCTTAAACTTATATCAAAGATGTTCCAAAGGAAGAGGGCATTGGACTTGAAAATATGGCTGATCATTTAGTTAATCATCATCATTATGATAATTATGCAATGGAGGATTAAGTTGGTGATGATTATAATGGAGAATTTAATATGAATGATAATCCAAATGAAATTGAGCAAGATAGGAAAAATTTAAAATTCACTAAAACTCCTTTGTTTATGTTAGGATGGGGTAGAGCATCAATGTTAGGTGTTATTTTGGCATTGATGGACTTTAAAGAAAATTTTGGTTGGTTAATAATTCATGTGAGTTATTTATTGAGGCTAGATAATAGTGTTCCCTAGCTATATATTACACTTGATATATAATTTTGTTTATTTTTTATTATCTTTGATGTGTCTTTTTGTGTTTTTATTATAACATGCTAAAAAATAGTTTGTGTTTATACCCTAATTAATTTCTAGATGGATTTTTTGTTATGAATGTTATAACAAATATAAGAAGGATGTAATGGTTTACAAAAAGTATACTAGTATGATATAATTAACTTACAACATTAATCATTCATAATAATAATAATAATAATACATTCATACATGTAACAATTGATAAACGATAAATACTTGTTCAAATACACAAGAGGAGAGAGAAACTTAGTTGTACAAGGTAGAACATGCATGATCTAGATGTGCAAGATAATATAATAGGTTGATAAAAAATTGTAAGTGCTTTGATGAAAGTTTTTGAGATACAAACTACGAGGAGAGGACTATAAAAATATTATACGATCCAGTTTGGATATATATGATCCTTACCTGGAAATGTATGGTTTTGGACTCTTTGATCTGAATCTTACACTTCTTTTGTGATTCACTTTTCTAGAAATGACCTTTGTTATATTTATCTCTTTCTCACACAACTTTAGGATGACCTGTAATCACCTACAACTAAATGGAAACTTGTAGAACTCTTCATCATAGTATTAGCAAACCAAAAGGACAAAACATGTATGTGTGGTTGAGGTTCAACTACCCTTAATGGTCAAACTACCAGTTGTTAAACTAATCCAAATTTTACACTACATTACCTAATTTGGGGATTAATACTCATGTAGTTATCTTAGGTTTTTATGTAAGTGTGAATAACTAACAAATGCCCTAGGGTGTCCTCATGTCTCTTAATACCAAGATAGAAAGCTAAATATGTAGTATAGAATGTACCCAATGTGGTATGCCTTAGTTATGTTACCTAACCATTTGTTGATTAAAACAATTTAATAATTCTTGTAATGATCTCACTCTTGCTAATACATTACTCTATCACATTTGCATGCTTGGAAATGGAAGAATATAGACTCTTTGACATGGTTGAATGCTTTAGAACTATATTAGGGGATGTCATAAATGATGTGTAGTTAGTTTAGGTATATTTAGGAACCCTTTGAGTGCTTTTTGGAATGATATTTATAATAGGAGCTTGTAAGAGTGCTAAGTGAGTTATAAATTGACTGCGAGTTGCTTATATATCCTTATATAGGTGAAATGTTTTAATAAGGTTGACCATAGGAAGATGAAACAACCCAAAGAATATTTTTTAATTTGAAATTAGATTCAATGAATGTGAAGGGTAAGGACCATATTGATCAACCAAGACCAGACCTCACATTGTCACCATTCCCTACATTTTCAAACTGGAGAGATGAAAAGCTAAACAAAAAGTTGTGTTGTGAAGAAAAAAAGTTTTATACTGCTTTGATTAGATAATAGTCTTATAATTGATGACAAAGCAAAGTGTAAAGATAATTAGGTTATAAAAGAGATGGAGAGATGAGGTGATTAGATTTTGAATGTGAGATTTGTTGAGCATGTTGTCATGGTGTCATTGATGTCAAAGGGTGTTTTAGTGTGAGCATGAGTTGTTATTAATAAATTTGCATTTATGAAGGTTGATTGGTTTAAGATGAGCGAGAGAATTTGATTAAAACTATGTGTGTGGTTTCTCCTTTAGGTGTCATGGTGTATGGTCAAGTAAACATGGTCTCCATGTATGGTCTAGTGTGTGTGCTCCAGTGTTAGAATGAGTTTGGTGTGATGGATAATAGGTACTGAAGAACATGGAAATGGTATGAGAATATTCCTTAGATGTTGTCAAAGGCATACAAAATTGCGATATGTCATGAAACAATTTAGTCAAGGCCTAGTCTTAACATATTGCTAGACCTAGTGCAAGCATGGGTATAATGAAATGAAGTAATGAGTAGAACAGGTCAAGAGGGGTGAGTATGATCATGAGAGAATTTATGTGACACAACATAGGCATGTGAGGAAGGTATAAGTGTGCTTGGTACAAGTGTTAAGGAAAGATTCAAGGTCCATTGAAGCAAGATATAGAAGTATGGAAAACCTGGTAGGAGAATCAGATTCCAAGGTGGTTGAGCTCATATGAGCATGGGAATAGGTGGAGAAGGTTATTGCAAAGGTATGAACAAATTTTCAGGTCAAGGATCAAAGGAGAGAGTTATATTTTGTATTTTAATCTCTACTAAGATCTTAAAACTATGCTTTCCATCTCGATATACAACTTCAAGTGCTCACCCACACGTGTGTGTTTTACATGGGAACCAAATATTTTGGGGAAAGTTGAAGGGGTTTACTAAGAAGGATATCCAAGTGGAATGAGGTCTTTTGATCGTTAGAACTTTATGAACAATCCTTCAGGAGCCAAGGTGGTCTAAAACCCTTCTAAAACCATAGGTTGATAGCGATAGCCAATATATTGAAGGATTTTCCTCTAAATGGTGTGAAAAATTTTATGCGATGGTTTTGACTTGTAGAGAATCATCTATAGCTTCTTCAGACAGTGGTGCTGTGTTCCAGACATTAGGGTATGCTATAGGAAAACCCTAGTTTGTGAAGAATTTGTAAGAACATTCATGAGTTACAGGGGTCATGGTAAGAAATTGGTGAAGGGAGCACGTATGGGAGTCATCTTACATGTGTGTGAAAATTTCTTGATAGGATTGATATAATAAATCAACAAACTCTATCTTCCAAGATAGCCTACTATTAAAAGGCTAAAGAAGCAAAAACCAATCATATTGTTCAAAAAGAGTATTGTTGTGTTTATGTGTTGTGATGGTTTAAATGACATATGGACATGAGGTAGAGGTCATGTATGATCTTTGAGAGCTCACAATAGGTATGTAATTGGATTATTCATGTTGAAACCATAGTGGTCTAAAAGGCCTATCTAGACAAGTTAAGAAGGTTTGAGGTAGGAGCATGCAAATGCCATATAAATTAAGTGGCATATGAATATTTGTGTTTGAACATGTGTGTCAAGTCCATGTAAAGGTTTTCCAAGCATTAGAAGAGGTTGGAGGTGATTTTACAAGTATTGAAGACTTGAGGGCTCAAGACCGATTCATGAGGTCTAAGGGTAGTTTTTAACTATCTTGGACAAGTGAAGTGTTTCATTCATAAAACCATAAAAAGAGTATGCCATGGATTTTATGAGGACCCTAAGGTCAAGATTTTTATGTACATGTGCCATATATGCTTTGGTGAGGTGTTTTATGTGCTAACTTGCTCATTTTTGAAGACTGGTTAATTAGGTGCGTTGACCTAATTGGAGGAACAAGTCTAATGGAGTAGTCCACATTGAGATTGGACATTATATAGGTATACTTGAGCATGGATATGGTGTTGTGAAGATGTGATGGATGTCTCTGGATTATATTGTGTCTTGATAAAGATGTTGTGTGCCCATGGAGCTCAAGTTGTTACCGTTAGGTGTAAACCTAATGTTTAGGCCTAGTCAAGAAGTTTAGCATTGTAATGACTTATGCCAACCTATATGGTCATTTATTGTAATTTGAAAGTATATGTAACATATTCTAATATGTATTAAATGAAAAAAATTGATGTTCAATTGGTCATGGCTGACTTAGAAGGGATGCGAGCATGTAACTCGTACACATATAGAGCATGATAAGGAAAAATTTAGAGTTGAGACATAAAAGAATGAAAGGAGCTAAGAGAGAATAAGGAAGAGGTGTTTAAGGGATTAAAAGGAATCAAGACAGAGAAAAATAAGTTCAATGAGAAGATAGAAAGGGAAGATAAGTTGTAAGGTCATATGACCTAATCAACACACATTAACACATGTATGAGCAAAGAAGGAGAAGGCATGGTTTGAGAAGTGTATGAGTGGAAAGAGCTGAAGGAGTGGTCATCATCAGTTGTTGAGAAACAATTTTCTAGAGGTGATCTTCATATTCAGGTGTCTAAGTGGGTGCTTGGTCATCTTCGGTTTGTATCGTCCTTGTAGAGTGGGTGCTCTACTAAATAGGGGTTGGTGCTCCTTGTGAGATTGGTTCCTCACTAAAGTATTAGGGGTGGGTGTTCCTTGTGAAGTGGGTGCTTCACTAAAGAGATACATGTATTGTGTAATATATGTAGAGGTTTCAGTGGTTTTTCTTCCCCTTGAGGGTTTCCCACAAAAATTTTGTGTTCTTGTGTTGATTGCTCATGTGTATGGTTGTATGTGCATTGTTTATTATTCTTAATGCTTAATGGTGTGTGGATGTACATGTGTAATTGAAAGTTAAAACATTGATTCACCCCCTCTCAGTGATTGTGCTTCCAACAATTGGTATCAGAGCAGGCCTTTGAAGCAAAGCTTAACAACTTGAGGTGATCCTTAAAGCACAATGGGCATGCTAGTGAAATTTGTGGTCCTAATCCTTCCACTTAGTCCTAGGACACATGGAGAACTAGACTGCAGTCTCTAGAAGCCAATTTCAGCCCCTTACATCTCCTTCACACTTCATTAAAATCTAACACTTGGCAGCATCTGATGCAAAGAAACATTATTTTCCCCCATTTTCCCCTTGCACCTTTACACCTTACTTTTTAGGGTGCAACCACACTCAAACTCCCCTCTAACCATGGTTTAGATGTTGAGTTAAGTGGTGAGTTAAAAATTGCAATTGAATATGACTAACTCCTCTTCAAAAACACTTATTTATTTTCAAACATTCAAGGCATTGTGTTTTTCCCTCCAAAATTCCATTGTTGCACAATGATGCTGCTGGAATTCTTTAGAACCATCAAGCTCAGAAAAGGAATTTTATCAATGCACTCCTTCCAAAAATGCCTTTAAGATGACTATAAAATCATTTCCATTGATGATCTACACAATTTACACCAGCCATTTGAAATTTACATTCATAGGAGTTTCATTTTCAGTTCTACGGATTTTTGGTAAATAAAAATCTTTGAAAATTGAAGTAGAAGGTCCTGAGACAACCAAATCTTTTGAGACTAGCTTCATCCCAATCCGACACCCAGAAGACCTCTGTCTAAAAATAGTAAGTTTTGAAAGATATCATATGTCTAAATATAGTAAGTTTCCAGAACAGTGAAACTCTTAGCATCTGTGTACTCTAAACAAACAAAAATCATCAAAAGTGAAAATTGTGAAAACTTACTAAAAATAGCAATCATAGTTAGGACCTGCTAAAAATAGAAAGTATTGCAATCGAGCTCAGATCACTTGTATCAACTCACATTCTAGATATATCATTACTTTTTTCCACAATTGCAAGGCTAAGAAATTGTCTCAGGGTTCAAACAGGAAATAAATCCCTCACATGCACCCAAAACATTAGTCTCAAGGTGAATGTTGTATCGCACATGTATATGCAAGAAATTGAAGGATTAAATTCATCCTAATAGTAATTGAAGGGGGTATTCATGGTTGAATCACCCAGGTAGTTTTCATGGAAATAAATTGTGAAGTTCAAGAGATTCACGAGGAAAAAGGAAATGATTTCCACATTGCAACTCCAATGTTGTGTTCAATTCTATTTCCAAGAGGAGATACATTATGTGAATCATATCATGGCAAGGAATAAGTCAAGATGAACTATTGTGTGTAAAATATTATCACTTGAACCGTAGGATACTGAGGTACCCAAGACCATCATGTTTTCAAGATCAAGAAGTCATCACATGTCCACTTAGTGCAAGTCTCATAACAACATTTTTGAACACTTATTCAATGCTTTGGATTATGTCTACATTTCATAGGAGGAGGAAATTGTAACCACAATGTTTCGGTCCAACAAGAGGTCAGAAGGAAACAATTTCATTCAGGGAGAAATATTTTTATCTATAGGAGAAGAATTTTTTTTAACGAGGATCAGATGAGCAAGAAGGTGTACGGGAATCCTGAAGTTGATTCTATTCCAAAAAGGAGACATCTTTATCACGAAGGTGAATTTTGAAGCCAAGAGGAATAAGGAGATGATCTCCATATTTTGACTCCAACCATTGTGTTAAAAAAGGATCATCATGTTTCCATTATTTGGAAACCATCTCAAGTTCACACGGTGCAATTCACTTAGTAGTGTTTTTGAACACTCATTCAATACCTTGGAATGTGTCCACATCTCACAGGAGGAAGCATTTGCAATCACATTTTTTTGGTTCAACCGGTGGTTAGAGGCCAAGAATCTCATTCATGAAGCATGTCCTCAAAAATCCATCATACGTAAGCTCTTCATCAACAAAAGGTTTTCCTCATTTGGATTTTCACTTCCCTCTCTTCTTCTCTCTCCTCCCTTCCTCTCTCTCTAACATTCGATTTCTTCGTTATGAGTGTCCTTTTTCACTCTTTCGTCTTATTCACTTAAGTGACTTAATGTTGCATTGTAAAAGTCATTTTTCAAAAATAAGAAAAGGACTTAATTTCATTCCTAAGGAATTTGAAAGGTCCCAAATGGTGGTGAGATGAAAAGTCACATGGAGGGGAGAGGAAAAGACATTTTGTAAGCTATACATTGGAATGGCCTCTCGATTCCAAAGGGGTTGGCATTTTTTGATTGTTGTAAATTGATGGATTTCATAACTACTTCAAGAAATAAAGCTACATTCTTCTATCACCTTGTCTATGTTATTCTATATTCTCTACTTTCTAACCTTGTAAGCCTTATAAGCTTGTACAACCAAGAAGGAAATTTGTGTCTTTGATTAATGGATCTGTAGAAATTTGTGTCTCTGATTTATTAGTCTTGTTATTGCTTACATTGTTGTGTTCTTCTATTGAATGTGGACCTACTCTAGTTACTGTTAGTGAGAATCTGTAAGTGCATACTCATAACATTAACCCCCTTCTCTCCCCATTTCTCCTATTCAGATTCACCTCTCTCTAAACTAATTCCTCCCTTGTCTACCGTAAAAGCATTTTACCATAGTTTTAGTGGAGTATTTCTATGTGATCCTTGGCCCAATGGCCACCCCATGGTTTTAGCTAGTTTGCATTCAATAATGGGAACCTCCCCATACCCAAGAAGCAGGGGCTTAGCCACGTGACCGTTGGTGAAAACCAATAATTTGTATTGCAACTAATTATTTCACCAACACAAGCATAAATTCTTCTGCATAAGTTGATGCTAATGAATTTACACTAGTAGTCTTCAAAAAAATGGCTAAGAGTGTATCTAAAGCATTAATGTAAATGTCTACAAGTTTTTCCTCCTGAGGTAAATGGATAGTTGGAATGCTTCTAATATTCTCCTAACAATTTTCATTAAATATTTGCCAGGCTGTTAAAATATTTTTTAAGTGCAACCTGTAAGCCACATCATGGACAGGTTGTAAGAACATCCGTTGATTGTAAATTCTAGTTGACTAACATGCATCAGGATGATTACGTGATTCATGGATCTATGGCCGAGCTATTCTGCAAGTAGTTTGGGCCATGTAAGTGCAATAAAGCATTTGAATCCCGGTCTAAATTCTTTCTATCTAGTCCCAAATTGGGATGTCCGGGACGACATATGTGTCATCAAGTTAGAAGCTCCCGAGCCATATAGACCACGTGTCCATATTCAAGCCAAAAGGGGTAAAAGTGAAGTGAAGACCCGACAGGTTCGTGAATTTAATGCCAGTGAATTGCATAAACAACATGCCACGTGGCTGTGTTTTAAGCCATATGTTCATCCGTTCATATTGTCCTAAATCTTCAGATTGACGTATCTTTCGATCCATTTACGTTCTTGGTATCAACTTGGCAAAGCTGCTGAAATTATCTACACGTTTCCATATTTGGTGTATTCTGGAGGGAGAAAATACAAGAGGTCATTTTCAACAACCACTTTAGAAAGCAAGTTAAAACATGCCCATCTCAACATGGTGGTCATTCCTCTCTCTTTTCACTACCTTCCTATCAAATGTAAGAAGAAAACTGAAATCATTCTTGGGAAATTCATGATCAATGGAAAAATTAAGCACACTTTCTCCCAACCAAGGTATTATTTAGTTGTGTGATTTTCCAATAGTTAGAAAATGAACTAAATAAAGCACAATTTAGACAAAACATTAGTTGATTCCAAGAAACAAATCTGAAAATAACACCAATATAAAGAAAAAATTGAAGAGCTCAAAACCATATTAAATAGAGTTGGAAGACATTTCCACTAACTAGATTTAAAATGACCCTCATTATGTCATAAAGTGTTGGCTTGTGTGGAATACACATAAGACAAAGATGATGAGCAAAAAAGAGGGTAGTAGATCAAAATGATAGTTTGGATTTTCATGCACAAAGTTGAAGGGACATGTATCTTTATAGTGGGATCATGTTAAAAAAAACCTAGAAATAAAGGGAAAAGACAAGGTTAAGGCTTGGTGGATCGTTTTGGTCAAAAGTGCAATCACTATCCTCGTCCCATTTTTTTTTCTTTTTGATAATATCTGTTTAGAGGCTAATATGGTCCTAATTTTAATTCAATTTCTATAAATGCACAAAAATTATAGTTCATTTAGTCAGAAGCACACTAATTATTTTATATATAATATATCGAGTACTCATGTGCATTCTATAAAGATCAAGCAATCATTTGATTCCTTGTCATTGTTGATGTTAATATTTTCCACGGAGTAATTGCACAACCAAAGAGTTTATTTTTCATTGAAATTATTTTCAATTATATAATTTTATATTTTATATATTTGTACGAACCAAAGGCCATATAAGTAAATGGTGCTTTAAACCCGAACAAACACACAACACACTAGTATAAGGTATTCAAGAAGAATCAAATGAAAGGACTAAAATTCATTTATGGTTCACATAAATTTCATGAGTTTTCCCAAGCATTTTGGAGGACTCAAGCAATCACTAAGTCATTCATCAAAGCACCAAATTTCATGTTAAATACACATTGCACAACATTCATTTGTTTAGATGATGAATTACTACATTTATTATTGTGTTGCTTTCAATATTTTAAATCATCGAGGGGATTGAAAAATATCAAGATAGTTCAACTATTCACTTATATAACACAAACCCCAACACATATGCTTTGTTGTGTTTGAAAATGACAAGATTGTACACATGGTACTTTTAAGGGCCAAAAAAAGGGGCATGAGTTTGCCCTGTCAAAGGGATAGGTAAGTGATGGGTTGATGTGACATGGTACCTTTAGTGGTACGAGATTCAAAACAACATGTCACTCCAATACAATGATGAGTGTGTTCACTGGAGGGGTTCAACAAGGTCAAGTATCCTCATGGGTTGTAAGTTCGTAGAAGGCCAATAAAGACGAGCTCCCCCACATTTTATTTAGGGTTGTCACAGGAAGAACCACACTCATTTTTCTTCAAAACAAATAAAAAAGAAACAATCACAAGGGGGAGTTAGAGGGAAGGGGAAGAATTCAAACCCTCTTTATATTCATCTTTTTTATTTACTAAAAAAAATTAAATCTATACATTAGTCAAATATTATATCAAGTATAATTCTCTTTTCATGTTTCCTTCATTACCCATCAAAAATTAAATATGATCAATATCAAACATATATTTATTCTTCTCATTATCAAATTTATGTTATAAGTATAAAATATATGAAGATAAAATTTATGTAAAATATTATAAGTGGCTATTTATAATAAATAATACATGTTCCTTGGGTCATATGGGACCCATAAACATGTAGTAATAAGGGAAAGACTATGTTTAAAAGTGTGTGAGAGTATATTTTTTGGATAAGTTTTCCTGTGCACCTTGAAAAAAATTACAAACAAGAGACTCAACCCCACTCGTTTTAGAACCCTGTTGGAAATATGGTTCAAGCTACATAATAATAAGAACATATAGCTTCAATTGAGAGGCTAGATGACTTAGTGTTAACTTGTGAATGGACCGGTGTGTCTGGGTAGACCACTTATTAGATTTTGGGTTGAATGGATATGAAAATATGATATGAATGAAGCTCAACATACTAGTTATTTACAATGTATTTAATGTGAGTTAGATCTCATCAAAAAAATTCAAAACTAGGATAAGGGTAGGGTATAAAAGGATAATAGAATCTCTATCTCTCTCTCTCTCTATCACAGATATGAAAAACACTCTTATCTCAGCCAAATCATACACAAGAAACCAAAAAATAAATAAATAACATTGTCTCGTTTCTAAATAGATTCTAGGAAATCAGTCAAAGGATATAGACACAAAGAATCACAAACATGCATAAACCTAAGCAAATACCTATTGTGCATTCCCCTAAAGCATGATAGGGTTTAGTTAGCATAAAATTGTCACAAGCTAACCAGATTCAACACAAAAAACAAAACAATTATCCATGAATTAACATCTCTGAACTGTTCAATAACTAAAATTGTATGACACATCTAAGAAACTAAGTGTAAGAAATATTACTTCATGAAAACAAGACTAAGTGTAAGACATTGATGGATGCCACATGGCCTTCATCTACTCACTTATTTTCCATAATTTTCTTGAGCTTTAACCTCTAGCTAACTCAACTTTAATAAAGCTAATTCCAAGCGTTGACCTCTCTTAATCTTGAGATCTGCTTATTTGAAGTTTTATGAATTTATCCCTTTGGAAACTGAGGGTGCATGGATTGGTCCACATGGATTTTTGTCACAATTTATTATTTTTAGGACCTTTAAGCTCCTCCTCATCCCTTTGATTTTACTTTTGTGAAACTTCTGAGACCACAAGGCTCTGAGGTGAAAATACATACATCGACCTTTAAATCTTGTATCTCGGGACTCTCAGAGCTTTTGGGCTATTTTCATCATAACTTTGAAATTCATAGTGTCTATGCTACATGCATTCATCTCAGGATCTCAGGTTCTTTGTTCATCATAACTTTCAAAGGTCATTATTAGTTTTCACCATAACTAAAATCCTTAGTGTCTGTGCTAAATATGCTCATCTAGGGCTCTCGGGTTCTCAAGTTCTTGGAAATGCTTTGGAGACTTTGGATTTGGATTTTTTTTCCCATAAGTCGATCTAAGATACGTGTTCATTGTGGACAACTATCTCAAATCGTTGCAAGTTTCACCCTGCCATAAAAAGTTAAACAATGAAGTTAATTTTGACGGTTTAGAAACAATTAAAAACTTAAAACAAACTGCTAAATGCACATATCAAGCTCGTTTTGACTTCAAAAAATGGACAAGTCTTGGATTAGCTTGGTTTTCACTTTGCACATTTGTTTAGCACCACAAAAAATAATGAAATCACTAGTGTAAGACATAAAATGATCGTTAAACCATAACATGAAGCAAGAGTTAAAATTTGAGTGTGTAGACAAGTTACAAACCAAATTTAACTCTGTTATTTTAATGAGTTTAATCAGACTATCAAAACCAAAGAATTTTAATCATGCCAAAGAGGTACAAAACCCAATTTTAACTGATAAAAATAAGGGGGGAATCCATTTTCTTGTAAAAAGGTAATGGGTGGGTGTTGGGTAGCAAAAAATGGAGTCAATTTTGGGGAAAACACTCTAAAAGTGTTTCAAATCCAGAATCTTAAGTACCTTAGTCTCAAGGAGAATGTTATAACTAGAAATGTTTTTTAAATATTATGACCAAGATTCAAAGATCATTTTATGTTCTTACTTTTGATCTACTAAGTAAAATAATTTCAAGAGTCTAGTGTGTGATTTGTTGGGTTAATCCATCCTTCTTTAAAACTTAGATTGAATGACCAAAACTTGTTAAATTTGTGACTCCAAGCCTTGCTCCATTGCCAATCAAGTGTTTGTAGCGTTAATGGTTGTTTCTCAAATAACCCCTTTAAGGAAACTATTCAGGTTTTCCTTACTTTTTTCTTTTCAAGAGAAGCTTCACTTTGGTTTTTATCATTTAGTTTATTTTTTGGTTTCCTCTATTTTTTTACAATAATTGGAGGGTTTAGGAACTAGTTTTAGACCTTCATCATAATGTTTCTTAAAAACTAAGAAGCTACGATTATTTTCACGTGTTTTGCAAAATTTGTTAAATAAAAGTGTTTGTAACTCTCTTGGGTATGATTACCTTAGTAAAATCATCAGTAATTGCAAAAAAATAGTTTGAACTTCAAAAATAAGCAACACTTACTAAAGTTATTTCAAAAACTAGAAATCATTAAAAAATTTAAAATCTTAACTCTATTCACTCTTTTGGGGGATATCCTTTAATTTGCTTCTATTTATTAGTACTTTGCACATGGAAACCAAAACTCAATGATCTTTTCCATTTTATTAAAAGCATCAAACTAGTCCAAGAAAGTAAATAACTAGCCTAAGAAAGTAAGAAACTAACTATAAAAGCAAGGAAAGATAAACTATGAAAACATGGAAGCTAACTACATCTAAGCTAACAACTATAAAACAAAGATGGTGGATGCACTTGAGAAATCAAAATGAGATGTTTCTTATTGCAATGTAGTAACATATTTACACCCTTAAAAATTCCTTAAAAAGCATCTACATCCTTGTACTTAATCTAAAAATCCATAAATATAAACATTCTAGCTAAAATTTTTGTTGATTTCTTTATAAAAAAAAAAAATAGATTGGGTTGATAAATAGTTACCTCAAAACCAAGCCATGGAAATACTTGAAACTCTTTTACCTCAACCATGGTGGTTTATGGGCATAAGGTCTCTATTTCAATGAACTCTATTGGAAGCTCTATCTTAACAACTTCTACAACTCATATTTCATCCATCTTGTCATGGCCATGAAGTATATTCATCCACTCCTTTTCTATTACTGAAAAATTATGACAACACCTGTATGATTCATCTTCTTCTATTAAGGGTTCTGAATCAGTTGGTTTCTCATCTATTTTATATTCAATCTTATCTTAGTCACGTTAACCACATTGAAAGGGTACACTGATTATATAGAAGTAAACTCCAACATGTCCTATTTTTGTCCACAAAAGACCCATCCAAATATGCAAAAATAGAGGTGTTAGAAATAATTTCATCCAAAGAATCAACATGCAATAATAATGAACCAATTTCTGAAATAAATATAGACTTATTCAAATATGGATAGTGTTTCTTGCCCACTTTCTTGCTCCTTATCCTCATGTAACTCGTGGATATTTTTATTATTCTTATAATCAGAGTAAACAAAACTTCATACACCTTCACTCTCATCCACAATGTAAACATTGACTTGCTTAACTAAATGACTATATTAAAAGTTCTAATTTAAAAGAGGGATCAAATATGATTTAACTATATAAACACTTGGGAGATCATTTGAAAAGGGAGAAAAATTGGTTTCAAGAGAAGATAACTGTCTATCAAGCATAAGTGCTTTTACATAAGCTAACACTAATGAATTTACATTATCCGTCTTAACAAATGGGCTAAGAGTGGATCTAAATCATTAATTAAAATATCTACATGTTCTGCCTCTTGAGGCGAATGGCTGGTTGGGAATGATTATACGAATCTCCTGAAATTTGTCATTAAATCTTTTCAGTTCCTCATGAGGTTGTCTCTTGATTGTACAACTAGCTGATTTATGATTATGAATGGATCTATGAGATGTGTGAAGTTTGTAATAAAGGCGTCCTTTAATTCCTTCCAGTTAGAAATTGAACCAAGGGTTAGACTCATAAACCATCTATATTCAAGATAATTTAAAGTGAATATAAATAACCTGCAAGCCACATCTTTATGTTGGACATTTAAAACACTTAAAGCATTCTTAAAAGCAAGAATATGCCTCTCAATCATCCTACTACCATCAAATTTATGAAGAAATCTGAAAGCATTCTTGGGAAATTCATGTTCAATGGAAAACTTAAGTGCACTTTCTCCTAGCCAAGATATTATTTAGTTGTGTGATTTTATAATAGCCAGAAGAAGAACTAAATAAAACACAATTTATATAAAACATTAGCTAATTCCAAGAAACAAATCTCAAAATAACACCAGTTTAAAGAGATATATGAAAATTTCAAAACCAAATTAAATAGAGTTGGAAGACGTTTCCACTAACCAAATTTAAAACGGTCCTTCTTATTGTGCTAGAAAGTGTTGGCTTGTGTGGAATACACACTAGACAAAGATGACGAGTAGAAATAACAATAACAAATCAAAATGAAGCACACATAATCATTCTCCAAATAAAACAAACATCCACTAAATACCAATTTTAAGGGCCACTCAAAGGAGAAAAGAGCATCAATTTTAAAATTCCCTCCTTCAATACCAAAACCAAAGGTTCAAGTGATCCAAAGCAAGATTTCTAAAAATCTATTTTTGTAAAGTCCTGAAAATCTATTTTTAGCAATTTTTAGTAGCTTTTACTATTTTACATTTTTGGGGGTCTTCATAGCATTCCTGGGATTTAGACTATATGAGATAGTAAAAAATATATCGTCGTAGCGATATTTTTCAAGTTCATTCCATCATCTTTCTAATGGATCATGCAATTCACAAAATGGGCCAACGGGCTAGGAGATATGAACCCAACAAGTAGTAGTAAATAAAATAATAGTAACAATAGGATAGCTTTTGAATTTTCAACTTCCATCTTTTTGAATCCATCCCTAAGTTGGATACAAAATGCCTCTATGTAGGATGAGTTTTTGGTTCCCCTCCGAAACCCTTCATATTTTATTTTTAGTTGTTTTTCATATTCTCCATTGTATAGCTATACAAATTCTTATTTTTAATAAAGAGATAAATCTTCGGGTGTACATATCTCTTATGGAGTTTTCTAGTTTGTATACATTTAGAATTGCAATAAAATTAGTTTGTGTTTTCAACTATTTCGTTGTGAATTGATTGTTATAACACACTAAGCACCATTGTTAATGTGTTGTCCACCGGGTTGCACCTCAGTCTAGATCATCAATCCCTCGTAGCGCTATAAAGTTTTGGTTTGGTTTCATTGCACACCTGAAAACACTTACAAAAAGGAGATTTAACCCCACTCGTTTTAGAACCCTGTTGGAAATATGGTTCAAGGTACATAATACTTAGCGCATATGACTTCAATCAAGAGGCCATATTTGGATTAGTGTAAACCTGAGGAGGAATTGGTCTATCTAGACATATCACCTATTAGATTTTGGGTTAAATGGATATGAAAATCCCGATATGAATGAAGTTCAACCTACTAGTTATTTACAATGGCTCTATGCTGAGTTAGATCTCATAAAAAAACAAAAGGGGATAAGGGTAGGGAAAAAAAGAATATTAGACTCTCTCTCTCTCTCTCTCTCTCTCTCTCTCTCTCTCTCTCTCTCTCTCTCAAGCATGACAAACACTCTAATATTGAATCCAAATCATACATAAGAATCCATATAAAACAGAAATAGCATTGGATCATTTCTAAATAGACTCCAAGAAATCAATCAAAGGAGATAGGCATAAAGAATCACAACCTTGCATAAACCCAAACAAATAATTGTTGAACATTCACCTAAATCACAACAGGGTTTAGTCAGCATAACATTGGCACAAACTTACCATATTCAACACAAAAAACAAAGTAATTATCCATGAATTAACATCTTTGAACCATCCAATAGCTAAGATTGCATGGCATGTCCAAGAAACTAAGTGTAAGAAACATTACTTCATGAAAATGAGACTATCTAGGCTCAATATCTTACCCCGCAAACATAACTAAAACTAGAAGTGCTAACTCTAGCCAATAGATAGAAAAATATTTAATGTTTAACACTCTCAAACATAAATTCTTAGTTGGAAGTAGCTTGACACCCACAAGACAATTTGAATTTCTTAAGTTTTTCCTTTGTATTGAACTCAGTCCAAAAAATTGTTTACAATGTAATCTAGGTTATTTATAGGCAAACGGGGTTTAGCCATTTCTTTTACATGGTCTAGAAGCCTCCTTACAAAAGAGGGAAATTTTAAAATTGAAACCTAAACTAACAACTACAAGCAGACATTCAAATGAATTATAATGAATTCCCCCGAAAATAGGAAAATATTTGCTTGAGAGTCAATATATGTGAGAGACTCAAGCTCATCCCAAGAAATCAAGAGGTTTAAAGAAGTTTGGGTTATCACTTGTCTAATCAGCCCATGATTGCAACTATAAAAACCAAATTTTATATTTATCTTGTTTATTTCCTTCTCTTTCGCATTTTGACTCTGTCATGAAAAATAACCAGAATCTCTTCACCATCTCTTCACCATTCAAGTCTCATGTCGGATGTTGCCTTCAATCAAAATATATGATAAAAAACAAGCTTATATTTGTGCCATTATTTATTTTAGCCATTCGATTTAAAACTTGATTTAACTGGCAATGAAACTTATCCATGTGTTCCTTTGAGTCTGACTTGTCCCCGTGGCTTAGTCCATTAAAACTCTTGGTGACTTAGCTTTAATCAAAGCTAAATCCAAGTGTTTTTGTTTTATCTAACCCGGGCCTTTAAAATTACTAACTTGGCTTATACAATGAGTCCACGTATCCTGATCTGCTTAATTGTAATTCCATGAGTAAACCTCTTTGAATCTCCAGATCTCGGGGTCTGCTTGTTTGAAGTACCTTTCCTGAATTGCCTTTGAAAACCAAAGGTGCATGGATTGATCCACACGACTTTTCATCGTGGTTTTGTGCTTTTGAAATCTTTAAGTTCCTCCTCGTCCCTTTGATTTTAATTTTGTGAAACTTCCAAAACCAGGAGGCTCTGAGGTGAAAATACGTGCTTCGATCATTCAATCTTGGGATCTTGGGAATCTTGAAGCTTCTGGGTTATTTTGATCGTAACTCTGAAATCCTTAGCGTCAGTGCCACATGCGCTCATCTCGAGCTCTCGAGTTTACAATTTTTTGCAAGTTCACTGTTAATTTTCACCGTAAGTCTAAAATCCTCAGCGTTCATGCTAAATGTGTTCATCTCGGGCTTTGAGGCTCTCAGGGATCTTGATAATGGAGACTTAGGCTTTGGAAAAATATTTTCCCGTAAGCGAATCTAAGATACCTTCATGTTTGGGACAATCGTCTCAAATTAGTGCGATATTTACCGTGCCATAAAAGTTAAATAGTTAAATTAATTTTGACGGTTTAGAAACAATAGAAAACTTAAGATAACTTGTCAAATGCACATCTCAAACCTGTTTTGATTTCAAAAATGGAGAAGTCTTGGATTAGCTTGATTTTCACTCTACACATTTGTTTAACACCAAAACAAACCATGAAAACACCTGTTTAAGAAACAAAATGACGATTAAACTAAAAGGTGAAGCAAGAGTTAAAATTTGAGTATTAACGAGTTTAATTAGATTGTCAAAACTAAAGACTTTTAATCATGTTCAAGAGGTACAAAGCACAATTTAATAACCGATAAAAAGAAGGGAGGCTCTATTTTCTTGTAGAAAAAGGAATGGGGATGTGTTGGGTACCAATAATATTCTTCAAGGTGATTAGAAACATTAATGAAGGAAATTGAATAAAATTTGGGCTAATAAACTAATATAAAGTCACTTTTAGCCACATAAAATATTAGCCATTACAATTACCCCTAGACAGAGATGGAGCCTAGTTCTATCTCTTTCTAAAATTATTGAGAGAGAATCATGTTCTCTTTGAAACTAGAGAGAGATTGCATTCTATCAAGAGAGAATACAACTTCCCTCAAGAGAGAGAACATGAGAGAATACATGTTCTATCTCAAGAGATTGAGAGTGATACCTTTTATCTTAAAAATTCAAAATATTAAGAAACTTACCATCCTTTAACTTCTAGCGGCGACCAATATTTCTTGATATCATATAATCAACCACTTAATGCAACCATCCCTTTGAATTTTTCATTTGATAGGTTTATGCTCTAGCCTAGATGTAAGTGAAGGGTAGTTTGTTCCATCCATCATTCCAGAAGTTTCTGTTTTTGACCATTATGTATCTTTAAAAAAATGGTTTAAATGCTCCATACCTCTCAAGATATTAAAACACCCTTAAGGATTTCATGCCTTATACAATGCATTGGAGAATTCTCTAGGAAAAATTGTTGTTGGAGAATTCTCTAGTGCAAAGAACTAATTTATAGCTCTCCAAGGGAATTTCCAAATGAACAACATAAACAAAACCTGTGCAACTTATAGTTATTTTTTTCCATGACTGGATTTCTCAAGGTTGATTAAATTAGGACTGTGGTGATTCCATAAGCCGTATTTACCATGGTTTCATTTTCCACACAAGCCACATCATTTCTTAGAGTCAAGAAAACTTCTACTATCTTACAACTTTTGTAGATTTGGTCGTCACAACAGAGTTGTAAATGGTTTGTTTATACCGACCATAAATTAGTGATTAATGAAATAATACTTAATGGATGACACATAATTTGGCATGTCTATGCATCTCAGAAATGAATAAAAAATATATAGTACACCCAGATTCTATAGATTACTATTATAAGTCAGCAGGCTACTCAACACTATAAAAGTCATCTTTTAAGGCTTTTTTCTAAAACAAGATTTTGCGAGGTCTTTACTACTACTACCATCATTCTAATGTCTGTGAATTAGGACTGATTTAATGTGTACCACATCCTTAACAAATCAGTATCATGCAAGTGTGACTCCATAATTAGATTGTGATTTGTATGTATCTTGTCATTGGGAAGATCTCAAGCTGAGGCATGGAATACCGAGGTGGATGAAAGGTTTGAGGATTTCAAGTGTGGAATGTCATTTTGGAGCATGGTGCAATAAGGAATAAGCAAATTATATAATTTATACAACAACATATACCATTAGAATTAACTTTCTTATGTAGATTGTAGAAATATTAGAGTAAACAACATTATATACTCATTATGAGACAAGTATTTGTATTTTATATATAATGATATCTTGACATACTCATTATCATTATCTTAAGATAATGATATACTCATTATTTTATTGAGTGAATGCACAATTGTGTAGGGAAAATCCTTCTTGTTAGGTGTGCTGTTAGCAGAGTTTCTCCTCTACTTGGCCTTTATTTTCAGCAACATGGGAGTTCACTGTAAGGCCTTAGTACGGATGAGTGGAGATCAATGGTTTCCACCAGGAGTGTTACCTAGAGAGTCTAACCTTAAGTGGCAAGATCAATATCGTTGGAGCTATCACTAGCTAGTTTATGTCGATCGGTCCCTTGAGTGGGGGGAGCTACAAAGACTAAGTCCCACTAGTGGTTGTTCTACCAGGCTTGAACTTGGAATTTAGGGGTGATTCCCAAATACAATGCTTTCCCATGAGCCAACCTGTATTATAAGACTCTTCTAGTTCAATAAAATCAGGATATCATAATCCTACAATGATAATAAGAAGTCACACGAGGCCAAAGAAGCTAGGTTAGGGGTTGTAATGGGAAAATATTTGGGATACAATATAATAAGAAGCTGCAGATGGATGGGAATGTTGCTAAAAGTGGCCAAGAGAATACATTACTTTATATGGATCCATTTGTATAGCTCCTTGCCGTCTCAAATTTGTTATTAACAATTAGTTAGAATTAGTTGTCACGATGTCTATTTTGTCTTTTGTTGCATCTTCAAGTTGGTGTGGGGCACAATTGCCTTAGTTACTGTGGCTTGGTAGAGTGAACTGGTGTGGACCAAGGTGTTGCATGGCACTAAAGACAACTTCTATGTAATTTGAATTTTTCCTCCATACAATTACTATTTTTGTAACCTTCTTCTACATTTTGTGTTTTTTGTTTCTTAAGTTGATCATTCAGATTTGTTTAGTTTTCATACATGTTTGGTTTTCAATTTTAACAATTTTTCATTGTTAAAATTCAATAGCACCTTATGCCAAGTAAAATTAACTATTAGATAAAATTCGTGTAATAATTTTGTTATTTGGTTTTACGATCTAGGATGCATGTTTCATATTGACTTAGTCATATGTGAAAATGTCATTGTATGAATGTTTAAAATTCGTATACCTTTCCATTCTATAACATTTATCCATAATGGAAAAATGGTAAGAATTTTTGCATTTAATTGAGGATTACCTTCATCCTACGATTCATGTCCCATAAGATTGACTTGTTCATACAAGTGAAAATGCTATCATATAAATTTGTTAACTTCGTACACCTTGTCATTTTATACCATTTTTCCATAGTAGTGAATTGATAAGAATTCCCACATTTAAGTTACAATTACCCTTTCTTATCTCAACTTTTTTGATTAGAATAGTTTTGATATTACTCTCCTACATTTACCATAATAATCATTAATAAAACAGATTTATAAAAAAAATCCATTCTAATCCGTCCCATCAAATCAAATCCTTATTTTCGAAGTAGAGTCCATTATATCAATACAAAATAATAGCTTCAAGATCGAAACAAAAAATTCTCAAATGCTTAAAAATCAAGACACATAATGCAATCATGATGATGATTGCATTGCATTTCTCACATGCTCAAATATTAGGACATCAAAATAGAGAACCTTATAAAATTTAAGATTTTTGCACTTCATTAATGTTACCATTCTATTAGAAAAATCCTAATAATTCAACACAAAACTGCCCTTTGTATATTAATCATGCACCCCCAATTCCCTAGGCATCTAATGTAAAGGTTCCAATCCAAATGACCACAAACAGAATCCAATATGAAATCATGCTCAAAATAGACAACAATCCCATTGATACTAAGCATGACATTTTCAACCAATAATTGTTCTAGATTTCTCAAACTCGCTCTCGTAAAAATGAATGAATGAATGAAATATTTTAATGACATCCACGTGACTGAAGAGTCAAAGGGACCAAAAAGAAAATACACTAAGCTGAAACCAAGTTCTTTGCCAAATCCACTCGCCTACTGTGAATCTTGAGCACAAAACCAGCAATCCTTTGAAGCTTAGCTTCCTCAAATAACTCATTTAGGTTGTCCACGTGTAACTCATTTTCATATTGGGAGCGGATGTCATCATAGGCTGAGCATTCCATGATGAAGTGCCATTCAATTTCAACAACCCCCGTGCTGTAGAAAAGACAAGTTCTCCTTTCCCACTCTTCTTTGGGAATAGTCCATCTACCAGTTTCACAACGAAGATGATGCGACCCGATCCTCAACTGAGCCAAAATAATCCTAGCCTTACCTTTGATATATGCCCTTAAGTAAGCTTTGTCATCGTGATCCCAAGTGGGGTTAAAATATTTGATATAGTGCATTTTCTTACGACCAATATTCTTCGTCCACATGGTGTTCCTAAACTTCTCTGTCACATAATTTTTTATTTCCCTATTGCTGTTAGGACACTCCTGGAAGTGGATGCCCCACTTCTCCATCCATTTGGTGTTCTGCTTCATCCAAGTTTTCTTTCTGCGCTCTAGATTATCCTCTATAACCATTTTGGGCCAACGATGATTGTCCATGCTTTCTACTTTTTTCAAATAGCTTATTAGCCAAGTGATTGCCAAAGATTCCATTGGTAAGATACCCGCTTCAGCCAGTAAAATCTCATAAGGGACCGTTGATTTAACTTTGAGAGTGCTTGTGATTAAATGTTTCTGGATTCTTTCTAATTGTCTCCATCCATGCTTTGACATATTACTTCCCCAGACTTCACACCCATAAAGGGCCACCGGGATGACCAACAAACCAAAGAGGGTTTTCTTAGTATTCCAGTCCCAAAGCTCAGCTTTCCTACATCTATTTTGGAGTAGGAATGATGCTTTCCAACCTCCTTGTATTCTTTTTGCTCTGCATGTTTCCTAGCTCATTTTGTGGTGAAAATCAATCCCCAGATATTTATATTTTGTAACAATTTCCAATGGCCTCCCTTCAAAAAGAAAGTTAGTGTGCATCCCTTTTCTTTTTAGAGAAAAAATCATGACTTTTGTTTTGTCGATGTTCACTTGCATCCCAACTTCCTGGCAAAAGAGTTCTAAGGCTTTTAGATGCTCTCTCAAACCTTGAGTTGTTGATATTAAGATAAGGTCATCAGCATATAAGAGCAACTTCACCACATACTCCACCAACTGAACACCCCCTCCCTCTGCATTATGTAATCATTCTTCAAGCTTGTCAATGTATAAACCAAACAAAGTGGGAGAAAGAGGGCAGCCTTGTTTGACACCAATGTCGCTACCAAAACATTCTGACATGCCTTCTCTAGTTCTGATTTTAGCTTTGACCTGCTCATAAAGTCTGTGCACTGCAGCTCTAAACTTGTCTGGAATCCCAAGTTCTTCCATCTTGTTCCAAAGTTTGTCATGAGGGACTGTGTCAAACGCTTTCTTAAAGTCAACAAAACAGTAAAAAGCTTCCTCACCTTGTGAATCCCAAACCTTTTCAATCAAATGCCTACGAGTTATGCAATGATCAATGGTTGAATGTTTAGGTCGGACGCATGCTTTTCCTTTTGCTCTTTTACCCTCTCTTTCTGCCCAATTCCTAATTCTACACTCTATCATGCCCCCAAACAACTTACCAAACAGAGGATTGATCATAATGGTGCGGTAGTTAGAAGGGTTATTGATATCCCCACTTTTAAATAGAGGAATAACCACACTATTCGTCCATACTAGTGGGAACCCTACTTGATTTACATTATTGAAGATTGTTCTGATATGCGGAGCAAGCACCTGGACCCCCCACTTTAAAAATTCAGCTTGTAACCCATCAACATCTTGTACTTTTCCATTTGCTAGATTTTGAATGCCGAACTTGATCACATTGTAAACACACTTACTAGGAAATGCTTAATCACATTGTTGCTCATTGACACATTCTTCTATTGATAAAACCCATAATCATGCAATTCTAATATGTTTTCCACTATTTCTAGAATCCCAAATCCATCACTATTTTCCATAGATTTTTTTTCAATTGCTTACCAATCCATATTTTTAGATGAATCCATCACCATATTTTTTCTAGATCCCTTCCTAGATTCTTTCTTAGCATGTGTCGATTGACACCTATTCAATTCAGTAACTATATTTCTTTCCTTCATTGTGAAGAAGATCTAGTGCTCCCAAATCCTCATGTTTGACAAAACATAAATCTGCATATAGGGCTTTTCCTCCTCCCCCAATTTCCTTTTGAATTTTCTTCCCATTTCTATTTCTTAGGTTTTCTAGCTTATTAAATAAAATGGGTAATAATCATAATTTTAATCTTGATAATGGATCGTAGAGTTTGATAAAAAATTTGATATCAAAATCTTCTACACAGTAGTTTCATCAATAATAAAGATGTTTGAAAAATTAAGCATGAATAAGGTTAGGCTCGGTTGTGTGATGGTGTTAGTTGAAACTTATTCGCCTCTTATCCATTTTGTATCATAGTCTTACTAGTGCTTCACAACATGTCTACTTAGGATATGATATGAATAGTGCATCTATTTTATGATTGTTGTAGAACCTTATGTTTCAAAGAATATAATTAAGGTATGATATGAAATTCTTTTGTTTTTGCCTAAATTAATTAAGGTATGATGTTTCATGTTGTGTGTAGATCCTTGTTTGCGACAATCCTTTTTTCTGAGTAAGTGATTATAGAGTTTTTCTTTCCATCGTTGTGAGTGTGGGTACGAACTAGTGTAGGCACCTTCCACAATATCCTTAAGCAATAATTTTGACCATTAACTTAATGACAAATATTGACTTGTTAACACATAGACAACATGACTATAGACATCTTTGATGAAAAACTATGACAATGATATACACAAACTACTCTCAACTTTAATTTTTTAATTTTTGAAACAAAAAACGAGACTATTTAATCTTTAAATTTGTCTAACAAATGAGATTTTATATTGAGACGGAAATTGACATTTGACAAAGACTTGTAAGAACAAACTAACAAACTAAACATTAAACAATACTATAAACAATATTATAAGACAATACAAAAGATTAAACTGATTAAAAAGTAATATTTAATTATTTTTTAACATAACACTTCTGATGACTCACTCTACCCACAAAATAGACTTCACGACAATATTGACAACAAACAAAACTTACTTTTGATACAAACAATTACAACTTTACACTAGATTAATACTCTAAACAAGAAAAGATGCCACCACAATTTGGACAATAAAAACTTTGTACTAATAGACTAATATTGATACCGAGTTTTCTTTGACCAAATAAAATAAAAGATAACAAGAAGATGAAGGGAATTTTGATTGCCACTTGGCAGTGAAGAAGCTACTTGTATCCACCGTGTGTCAATGCAATATAGTTGTCAAACCGTGATCTAGGGTATGGGCCAATACTTCAACATGGTCCAATAGTTGACACAAGTCTTGATCACACAATACTTGACAATAGTTGTCATAGCACCACCTGATAGTTTGCATAGTACTATCTAGTAGTTTTTAATTTTTGACATAATAATTATGTAGAGTAGCCAATCACATTATGACATGTAAGACTTATCATCCATGTGCAAATATTAAATATTCAATGTTCAATCATTATTGATCATTATCACCCATTTACAAGTATTGGTTTCTACGATGGTTGTAGTGTAACTCAAATTTATTATTTTAAATCAATTCAAAATATGGCTTTCCCTCCAATTAAACATTCCCAAACTAAGAAAAATTTGAAAGAGAAAAATTCACGATCCCATCCCATATGAAATACAATTGATTTTGTAGACCCCTTAACTTAAGATGCACCACCAGTGGTCCCTCTCCCCTATGACTCCGAAGAGAGACTAAATGCACACAAGTGCATACAATGTTTCCATGGATTTGTATCCTTTTAATGAAATGCACAATCTGTAGGCTGCGGATTCCAATTTGAGCCCAGGATTCATTAGGGAATGTATACAAAGGAAGGAACCAAGCCCGCAGTCAATGTTGAATAAATACTTCGATGTAGAGTATGAGTAGTGCCGCGGATGTCTTCCACAAATTGTGGTATGCCCAAAAGATAGATTAGTCTCAAGTGCACTAGAATAAATTTCCACAACACTATAAAACCAACACCGACTCAGATCAAAGACCAACTTCTGGGAATTACTCTTTGATGACCTACATGTGGAGAGATAGACGTTTGGATATGTGAGTGGCAAAATTTGTTGGCTGCTTTACAAAAAGAGACAACGATATCACTGCAGGGTTTCCAAGTTGCATTTTGGAAAGTGCCTTTTGAAATTAGATGAGACTGAGTATCCTTCTCTAACTTTTAGTTTGAAAACTTTCCTGAAAAAAAAAATTATGTGCTTTAATCATGTCAGAGAATCAACGTTGCTATAACGCATTCCCTCATGAATCTGGTAGAGATTACATAGTGATTAGGAGATGCACGACTCAGTTAAAGACCTACAAATTGCACACAACGACACTTTCATTATTAGAATGTGTCATGAAAAGCAAAACATGGGTCCTCTTGGCGGGATGGATACAAATCCTTTAAAATCCCTACTCAAAAAAACCCTACAAAACACTATCAAATCGTGGCAATCAACCATTGAACAAATTTCTAAAAAGAAAATCTTGTAATAACTCTAATTCACATAATATGTTGATATTACACTTTCATACCTGAGGCAATAACATTATATGTCCCTAATAAAGACATAGAAAGACAATTCTTTCATTTCAAAAATAAACGTCACTCTAATATTAAATGTAAAATTTGGTCAGAGTTTATTCAAATAAAATTTCACTATCATTAAAATTCTAACACATAATTAATTCTCCTTAAATTTCATTCATATGGGGATACAAATATGTAGGTGTTAGACTCCTAAATATTAGGAGATTGAATCTCCACAAAATGCTCATAACTACTAATATCTCTAGAGATACTAGTGTGATTGTTATTCACATAACAACACACTCCCTAAAAAAAAATCAATAGTGAGTTATACACATAATACTCACTCACATAATAACAACAATACAATAACATAATTATTTACTAACCCACTCATATAATGTTCATGTAGAGCACTAATATAAAATATTTCTAACCAAAAAACAAACAATAAACAAATCCAAATAATAACTATAAAAAAAAAACTTCTAATTATTGTTGTTAAATAATTATTGATAGGTTGATAACTCAATGCTATCAATTTTCAACTTTCTTTGACAAAACCATGAATTCTCTTCTTCACAATTCATAAAATCATGAAACAAACACATGCACTTAACATGTTGCTTTAATTTCCATTTTTTTCATGCCTTAACTTTTCGTAATTCACTAATTTTAAGGAACGCTTTTCCATAAATATTAAAAACCATGCATTTCATGTTCGACCTCTTTTTCCTTTTAGGGCTGATTTACATAACCATGAGGGGCCCACACGCTTTACTTGCTTTAACTTCAACAAAATTAGTAATTACCTCAATATTTTGTATAATAATTTTCAACCTCCCCTCTTTGCAATTTGGAAATATGAAAACATACAAAACATTAAAGAACAAGCAAAACCTTAGAGAACTTAGCACATATATTATCAATGAGTCAATAAATGAAGCACAAGTATATTGGAATGTTAGAAGGACCAAAAATTCTAATGTCCAAAAGGAAATAAACAACGAATCCATAATATTTGTAAGTTTATGTTTTGGGGATCATTTGAATATATTGCTAGATTATTATGTCGTATTTAATACCAAATATATCCATTAAGAGCTCATAGTATAGGAAGTAATATCACTTTGAGAGACATAAAAAACATAAAGAAATAAATTCACGAGTTGTAATGATTCAAATTGTTATTAGATGTGTGAGTAATGCTTTTGTTTTAATAACATTTGATGCTTATAAACATTAACATTGTATTATGGAGTAGAAATTTCATCCAAATGAATGAAAAATCCTTTACATAAGGCAAATGTGGGTGGGTGTCTATAATATCAATGCGTCGACCTAATGAAGTTTTCACCTTAGGATGCCATAATACTTAAAGTGTGGTTGTGTGGTGCTTACGAGGGGATATGCATATTGTTGCCAAATGTGAAGTATGGTGCAATAACTTAAAAATTAAAGGACAAAAAATGATAAAACTTTGTGGGCATAGATAATATATATATAATTAAGGCAGGCTTTGAAGTCTTTGTGTTTGCACATATAAACACACAATTTCAAGATCATCAGAATGCTTATATAAGAAAGTAATTATGGCTCAAAAACAATATTTAAGCCAAGTAAATAAAACTTTGAATAAGCTTCCTATTATTCACATTCTAACTAATGGTAACTGCTAAATACAAATTAGTTCTCTTCTAAGCAAGCATTATCATAATCAGTTCAACAAATTATATAATTTGATTTCACCACCTCTCTACTTACATTATGTCCAATACAAAATAAATGTTCGACTTATATTAAGTCCCAACATTTTCTTGCATTTTGAGGATGTTTAGAGCATGACTTCAAAAGAAAAAACATGATTCAAGTCATTGTGAAAACCTAAAACACTCCAGGTTTGACAATATGCCATTGATTTAGTCGACATGCTTGAAAAACTTTGCTCAAAATAGATGATGGATGCGTGTTGATGCAAAAATATGGACCATTAAAATACATTGTCCTTGGATTCAAAATTTGGGGGATTGACTCCCTCCATACTGGTATTTCAAATAAGTAATTGTAACATGAAGTTGCCCAATGCTACAATTAATGAATTGCCTACAACTATGAATGAATATCTAGAAACAAATCAATAATATAGGGAGTTTTTTAGTCACATATCCAACAATCTCTGGGCTTCTTAACAATTAAAAAAAATCCATCTTCACATTGATTACATCAATCCTTTGCTTCAAAATTTGGAGGATTTGCTCCCTCCATACCGCAATTTCAAAAAGTAATTGCAACATAAAGTTGCCCGATGCTAGAATTAATGAATTGGCTACAACTATAAATGAATATCTAGAAACAAATTAATAATACAAGCAGTTTTTTAGTCGGTATCCAACTGTCTTTGGGCCCCTTAACAATTAAAAGAAATCCATCTTCACATCGGTTACATCAAGTTGTAGGATCTCTGCAACACAACCCAACAAAGACCCAATGCTGCACATAGGATGAGAATCATATTAAGAACAATGCACTTCTAGGAAATTTGTAACCAACATCATAAGAATTTAATAAACAATTGTTGACAAAATTGCACTGATTAAAAACAAATTCCACGAATAATATCTATGTTACACGAAGTTTCCAGGACAAGGACAGCAGGGGACAGAAGGGTGCCTTCCTTGTAGGGACTTTTTGGGAGGCCATTTTTATGGGACAACTGTTAAAAATAGAGGAAAATTTTAAAATATAAGAAATTTCAAATATTTATGATAATATTGATAAGGCATTCCTCATATAAATTATAAAACCTTAATACATAACATTAGAGTTGAATTAAGATTTCACATGAGAGTCAACATACAAATTAACAAAATTACAAAATTTATTCTTTTCATTGTCAATATGCATATATACTATATATAAACTACAACAACAAGGCTGCAAGTTTTAACTGCAAATGACAAAAGCATAGAAAATTTTCTCCTGCCCCTAAACAACATTTGCTAACATTGCATCAAAATCAGAGTCCAAGTTCGAGTAACTACCACTATGAGGGACTACCTCATCCAATGGAACCCCAACCAATCCCTCATGTGCCTCCTTCCCATCAGTTTGCTTTTTGTTTTTAGTTGAGAGTGTGGTTGTTGTAGATTTAAGTTGGTGTTAAGGGGTGCAGGGGTTCTTTTGGGCCTGCTGTCCCTTTTTTTCAATTATTTTGTTTTTAAAAAATGTTTCTTTTAATGGGTCGTAGAGAATGGTTAGCCGTTCCCTCTGAAAATACATCCATCCAAGGGACATTTTGTGTAATGTCCCTTTTTGGGGACTCACAGGAAACTATGCAAAGCTAAAGATAAACAAAACTTTTCAGATTTTTAGTTGGCTGTTGGTGACTAAAATACATATATAAAAACCCTTTACTGCTGCCAACAAATACCCTTCTACGACAGTGACCCTTTTTGGGGTTTCGAACCCACTTTTGTGCCCTCAAAACCCTTGAAATCAGCTACCCTTAAGTCTCTAAAATTATTATATATTACCGGCAATCATATCATGCAAGACAACTTATTTTTATAAGCTTGGAAGTGAGAGATCTGATTTTTATGATAAAACCCTCAACTGCAAAAATTAAATAAATATTCCAGAACTGTAACTAACTTGAGAGAGCTTGGAAAATAGCAAAACGCTTCCAAAAATAATAAAATTTCAGATCTTGGTCTCTAAAAATATAAAGAACATGATTCTAATCTCAAATCCACGAAATTGTTGCAAGAACACACCAAAGTCAAACTATTCCTCCAAGCTGGCCGCCCTACTTGGAACAACTAATATATATGCCAAATTACACCATAAAGCTGGTCGCTCCACTCTAGGAAGGCCAAATATGCGTTAATAGTCATAAATAGTGCAAAGATCTTCGATTAATGACCAATTGAGCTCCTTAGGGCAATTCACCTAGGGCTGGAAATGAAGGTTACAGCAGCAAAGAGATCCATCAAGGGGGTGGTGACTCCCGTGTTGAAGTCTTTCCTGGTCTTGGTGAAGGGTTTTGTGCTCACAAAAGCCTCTCCAAGGGTTTTTGTCATTAGGAGAGGGAGAAAGATGCTTCACAAGCAATCTTTCTGAAATAATAGAATTCACATATTCCTATCAACTGGCCAAACTACCTCCTTTTATAACCATAAGGGGTGCTGCATTCCAAATGATGGCCGACCCAATTAAAAATTACTTTTTAATTTTCTAAATTGTATTTGGAGCCTACATGTTCAAACTACTTTATTTTCTAATTAAATAAGTTCTTCTATTGGAGTGTTAGGCTTCCCAATAGGAATACATGATAGATAATGAAAATATCTACTTGGATAATGAGGAAAATGTCATCCAAGTCTTCCCCTGCTTCCTTCCTTAAACTCACGGGGAAGAAAATGGGTTAAGGTTTTCAAATTCGCTAGTTTCCAAAAAGGGACATGACAGTCCCCCCTTCCCAAGATTGCTTGTCCCCAAGTAATTACAAGTACTCGGATCCCAACTAAAACTCAATTGCTCCTTTCATGTACTTGCACATGAAGCGAACTTATTAAAGAAAAAATGTGTCCTCCTTCTTCATCCACTCTTGCCTTGTGGATATGATGACCAACTCCTCTTCTTTGCTTGCCAAGTACTCATAATTACCAGCCAAACATTGGTTGTTCCCAATTTCTCTCATGCTGTCCCAAACACCAATGTAAACTTGCTTTTCTCCTCCAAAAATCAAAATGAAGGTGGCTGGAATTCCACTTTTACTTGCATAAAATAGTACAAGTATATTAGTGTCTAGGGAATACAACTCCCAACTATTAAGATGTCTTTTTATGCTCCAAAACCTTGAGAAGAACAAACTGAAAATGCACCAAACAGCAGGCCTCCTCTGGTGGACAGTCCTATTGACCCTTGGGTCAAGATATTTGTCACCCCTCATTCCATTTGGTTCTTTCGTGGAACCATAGATCGGAAATTCAGAATTACAATCCTTATCTTGATGACCCAAACACATCAATTGCATGGCATAAAAATGATGCAAACAATCTCCCATATGAAGATGATCATATTGCTTGTGTTCCCCATAAGATTCATTTGATCTTTCCTTCATCCCGACACCCATAATGATAAAATCATCAATAATGCTGATCTTGAAATCAAAAGTTTCTCCTTTTACAAGCCTCACAAAAACACCCATATCCCATATACGGAAACTAACTTGATATTGAATCAAATATGTGCTTCTTACCTCATCATTCTTTGTAGTATGAGATGCATGATGATACCCATACAAAAGTGATATAGGAGCTGGAAATGATCCTATATTGATTGCCAACAATGCTATGAACTGAAAACCAACACTTCCCATGGCCGAATCTACCTGTATGCTTACAAATATGTCACTGTGCAAGCTGGAAGTGCGTATGACAGCAGAGTTATGATCAACAATGAAATATTTTTTCCATGCTTACCATATTTCCATGTCAAACACCTTGTTGCCCTTGCAATGATGAATGAGGTGAGAAGGGACCAATGCCTAATGACTGTCCTCTTATTGATGGCAACAAATATATTGTAGGGAAAACTGAAATAGTTGATAACAAGAAGTTCAAAATCCCAAAAATAATTTTTTGCAACCTTCAAAGTCATACATTCTACGAGGATAAGCAGCTGGAATATCTTCTTTGTGCATAGTGCATTCTTCAAGAAACATGGACCATCAATTTCCCCTATGTCTGAAATATGTACAACTGCAATCCAATCATGATTGCTCCTCTTTTTCCACCTTCTCTCCAATTCTCCCATGGATACATGGTTTAACAATCTATGGAAAGGATAATCAGAATATCCTTGATGCCCAAAACATACCATGATAGAATTGTTCGCCATACTGATTTTGAAATCAGCAATCCATCTTTTTGTAAGGTTCAACACAACACTTATGTGAAAACAATCTTGAGATTGAATCCAAACATCCATGCGCTCTTTGCCACAAGAGGTACTTCTTACCTCACCATCCCATGACATATGATGCCTTGGGTTGCTTACAACAATCTTGTCACTTAGAGATTCCAAGTGAGGTGCAACACTCTTGTAGGGAACATCTTTGGGCTCCTCTCCAAAGCTGAAAATGTCTTTAACTTGCTTGTTATTGACTACTATTAGGAACAGTCCAACAAGCTGGATATTATTAATTTCACCTCCCAATTTTTGTAAACCAAGCTCTTTCTCTTCCCACTTGGCACCCTTCGTCTTCACAAAGTGGTTACAGTATCCTTTATGATGACCAAAATATTGCAAAGACATAGCATGAAGGTGATGTAGCAAATCCTTGAAGATGATGAAATTGCTTACCATAGGTTGCTGTCATGCAATTTCCAGATAATTGAAAGTGATTATACGCACCTGGAAAAGCACTCTCTTCATATGTGTGGCTTCCAACAAGGTCACCCAAAGGTCTTGGCCCATTGACCCTTCGCAATTTTGATTTGTCTCCATTCTTAGCATAATGGAGACTACCCATTTGTCGTGATTTACTATGGAGCATCAAAATTGCCCCAAGGTCTTCTTTTTCCACAAAATGCCTATGAATGTGAATCTAATGGCATGATAGAAAACAAGAAATCTGAATTACCCTCATACCTTTAGTGGTTTTCATGAGAAAGTTTTGTAGCCTTCTCCTTATCCTTTGGCAATTGAACTTTATCGACACCTTGTAAATCTGATTTTTCTTCAAATCCTTGTGTCTTCGTGGTAGTGTTGGGGGTTTTTAGGACTCCCAAGGGCTGCTCCATCTTGGTAACCAACCATTGCGATATATCTACTTCCTTCTTTGGCATTAGAAGAATGGCCATCCTCTCCATCATGTAGCTGATCTGCCACATGCTCTTTGACTTGTTTCTTCATGAGGGAAGGGTTTTTCTCTTCTAGGGTTGAGTCTTTTTTGTCGTGGCTCCTTGGTGTTGTTCGGTTCTTAGGCCTTGTGCCAATGCCCACTCTCTTGTTCTTTAATTCCACGAATTCCTCAAAGGAAAGGGCATCACACATCCCTTTCAGAAGGGCTTGGCACTCTTCTATCAATTTGTCAACCCTTGAAACCCTTTTCTCCTTGAGTGAACCACCAATTTGCATATTTTGGATGGCTAGGGTAAGCCTTTCTAGTGCCTCAACTATCTCTTCTTGTGTTCTCATGATCCTTTCTAACTTGTTTTCCATGCTTCATAGGCTGAGAGGATGATGCTCTAATACCACTGTAATGTCCCTTTTTTGGGGACTCATAGTAAACTATGCAAAACTGAAGATAAACAACACTTTTCAGATTTTTAGTAGGTTGTTAGTCACTGAAATAAATTTATAAAAACCCTTAACTGCTGCGAGCAAACACCCTTCTAGGGCAATGACCCTTTTTGGAGTTTCAAACCCACTTTTGTGCCCTCAAAATCCCCTAAAATCAGCTACCATTAAGTCTCTAAAATTATTATATATTACCAACAATCATATCATGCAAGAAAACTGATTCTTATTATATATTACCAACAATCATATCCTGCAAGAAAGCTGATTTTAATAAGCTTGGAAAGGAGAGATCTGTTTTAATGATAAAACCCTTAATTGCAGAAATTAATTTAATATTCTAGAACTGTAACTGACTTGAGAGAGCTTGGAAAAATAGCAAAACACTTCCAAAATTAAAAAAACTTTAGATCTTGGCCTCTAAAAATATGAAGAACATGATTCAAATCTCAAATTCATGAAATTTTTGCAAGAACACACCAAACTATTCCTCTAAGCTGGTCGCCCTACTTGGAACATCCAATACATATGCCAAATTGCACCATAAAGCTGGTAGCTCCACTCTAGGAAGGCCAAATATGCATTAACAATCATAAGTAGTGCAAAGATCTTCAATTAATGACCAATTGAGCTCCTTATGGCAATTCGCCTATGGCCGGGAATGAAAATTACAGCAACAAAGAGATTCGTCAAGGGGGTGGCGACTCCCATGTTGAAGTCTTTCGTGGTCTTGGTGAAGGTTTTTGTCCTCACACAAGGCTCTCTTAAGGGTTTTCATCCTTAGGAGAGGGAGAGAGATGCTTCACAAGCAATCTTTCTGAAATAATAGAATTCACATATCCCTATCAAAATGGCCAAACAACCTCTTTTTATAATCATAAGGGGTGCTACATTTCAAATGATGGTTGACCCAAATAAAAAGTACTTTTTAGCTATCTAATTTGTATTTGGAGCCTACATGCTAAAAGTATTTTAATTTCTAATTAAATAAGTTCTTCTATTGAAGTGCTAGGCTTCCCAATAGGAATACATGATGATTATAAAAATATCGTCTTAGATAATGACAAAAATGTTATCCAAGTCATCCCCTTGTTTCCTTAAACCCATGGGGAAGAAAATGGGTTAAGGTCTTCAAATTCATGTTTCAAATACTAAATATTGTAGTCTAAATTAGTTCTTATAGTTTCTCTATGTCCATAATAGTGATTTAGTCATCATAGTCCAATTTTGAGAATGATCTAATACATTTAAAGACTTAATTTCACCTCTCAATGTATACATTTCAACTCTTGGACAAGTGCATGTGTAATTAGCAACATTTATCATTTTTTACTATAAGGTAGTTCAAGCTTTTATTTTGGTCAAGATGTTTGGATACATTGCAAACATATCATTGGAAACCACCCATTCTATACAATAATTAAAATAGTAGTACATTACATTGAATGGTAAGACCACTCAACTTGATGTCAAAAGAGGGTGCCAAAGTTGAATGAAATGAAGAGTCCAAGAAAGCTTTCTAGACAATCAATGATTCAATTGCTTTAGCAATAGTCCTAGGCAGCCCAGATTAAGAGGATGATTTCTATATCCACCGTACATTAAATCATTCATTCACTGAAGTATTTTCCTATAAGAAAGATAGACACAAAGAACTACCCATTGCTTTCATGATCACTAGATTAAAAGAGACAGAATTCAAGTATTCACCACTAGAAAAGCAAGCAAGCTTCCGCCCTGCAAAAAGCAATGAAATTTTTTTGCCCCTCCATCTAGTGGAGCGAAATTCATGCCATGGTACACAATGCTGCTGTGAAAGCTCTCTTGACCCAAACTACATTGGGTGAGAAGAGACGAAATTGGTTCTATGTGACCCTAGAATATGTCATGGAAATCAAACCTGCCAAGATTGTTTGAGGTCAAGATTTTGTGTGCAAAGATTGAACAAGGCAAAAATGAAAGGCCAATTTATATAGAGGAATACTGTGACAATGAAGTTAGGAAGTTAATTTGGTGACCTTTCATGACTACAACCAAACAGATCCCCAGTACAAGGATATCAGACATTATCTATCCATGAGCAATTGCCCAAGACATTTAAACTCAAGGGTAATGAGAATTCTAAGATTAAAATCTACACAATATAAGTTGGATGGATACATTTTATACCATAGGAATCATGGAGGAGTCTATCTACACCGTGTTTATACATAAATGACCCAAAAGATTACTGAAAAGGCTATACTCAAAGCTCGGTGATGGGCATCACTCAAGTGATACAACTATCCACAAAATACTTGGAGCTAGTTATTATTGGCCCATCATGTTCAAATATTCACACAATCATTTGCAAGCATGTCATTAGTGCCTTGGAAGAAAAATCGATAGTGATGCCTTTGCAATCATTGGTAGACCAACCCTTCAAGCAATGGGATCTAGATTTTATGGGTGTCCTTGATCCGAATTGTAGCCAATGAAATAAATTCATTTTAACAGACTAATGCACATGGTGGACAAAAGATATTCCCACAAAGAACTCGAGCGTTATTGTGGTGATAGATTTTCTTGAAGAAAATATTATATTATAACATGATTTGGAACCCCTACAAGTCTTGTATTAGATAATGGCTTGACATTTAGACCTACAGAGTTTGTAACAGAGGAACGATTCTAAAATACTCTTCAAACTACTATCATTAGGGAATCGGAGTGGTAAAGTCTACAAACAAAAACATATTGAAAGTGGTAAAGAAAACGTCTAACAAGAATCGCAAAACCTGCCATTATTTGCTCACATATACACTGTGGACATTAAAGGAAGCTTAGGGTACGACACTATTAACACATGTCCATGGTAAGGTTTTGGTTCTCCCCATAAATATTTTGTTGCCTGCTTTTAATTTTATGAAAGAATACGTGGGAGAACATAATGGTGTTCAGATTTCAATTGATGAGCTCACAAAGATAGAGGAAAACAAAGAAGAACCTTGAAGAAATTTACTAAGCACCATGATGTGGTGAAAGGTGGCTTAATAAAAGGGCTCCCAAGAAAGAGTTCAAAATTGGAGATTTGGTCTTGTTATGGAATGAATCACATGAGAAGAAAGGAAAGCATTCCAAATTGAAACCTCGATGGTTGTGACCATATTGAATTGCAAATATACTTGGTGAGGACACTTTCGGATTGCAAAGCTTATGGGTTCTTCCTTCTCCCAAGGAATGGCCAATATATGAAACATTATTTCTTATAGGCACCTAAGGTCTTTGACATTGGGCAACACCAGTATTAGCACTCTTTGGCACACTTGGACAACTGACATATATCTGACTCTTTCACACTTTCTTCCTACCCATTTAACCATATAAATATCTTAGCCACCTCTATCTATTAGTCATACTTACTCGGGATAAACTCCGTCTATATAAGAACACCTTATAAATCCTACACATACACTCTCCAACTCATAGATCCTTATTCTCTGCCCCTAGAAATTGTTGTCAACCTCAGACATTGTCATATTGCCCACGATGTCCTCTGTTAGTAGTGTCCTGGAGTGGCCAACGACTATTTATTAAATATGGGCACTTTCATTGGGTCGGCCTAAGCATGTTTCATTGGTCATAAATAAATGACCCCATAGGTCATTCTTACCGCTTTTCACCTAAGACACTCTTACACATTTTGGAGATCATTATACCAAAGGCATAAACACATCTCAAATCTTTTATGAGCATCCCTAGAGCAGTCCACGGAGCTAAAATTTGAAGTACAATAAGGTCAAAGTTGCATGATACCAAGTTTCTAGATTCAAAAGGACCACATTTAGATTGCACATTCTTTTCATGGTGGCACATTCACGTAAGTAGTGGGAGAACTATGTGTGGCTTGATCCCTCTTTGAAGTATTGGTACATAGTGCAACACTCACCTGCATTAGGACAATGTTGAGATCAGTCCATCCCAAAGGATTTGAATACCTTTTACCATGCAGTGTTATTTGAGTGCATTGTTACGAATAGGAAGAAAGAGAGATTGCACATGCTTCGTTGCATTAGATCGCAATACCCAGACACCCTAAATCCATATTGCAAACACACCCAAATGATCTTTAGATTTGTTGCACACTCCCAAACATTGGTGACAAACAAAGACACTACCATCTAACGACATTGTCTACCTTTGATGGCTATGTCCAAACACACTTCCAAACTACTATTTTTGCCAGATTGTTTGACAACACTTTCCTGAGTTAGTTCCAAGTCCCTACACACATTGTACGTTGTTCTTTTAATAAGATTGAAGTTGGATCTTTCCATTGTGCGTTGTATAGCTATATCTTAATATTTTCTCTCTAGAGGTATCTTTCCATTGTGTCTTGATTACCATGTTATCTTATAATCTACATTAATTCATGTTTTGGTTCATTTGTGTCTCTTAGTTGTAAAATGATCAAAACACTTCCAGCAATCGACCATGCAATGTTCAAAATAAGGGATGGCTAAGTCAAAATAGGAAATTTTAGTTCTTTCTTTAAGCTCGTTTGTAATTGTTTAAATAAGATAATAATATTAATGTCCACGAAAGGTCAAAATTGGCCCGTGGGACTAGAAAAAGTACGATATAAAGTAAGAAATAGGGAGTACAAGTGCAACTCCAACAAACCCAAAAGAGAACAAAAACCAATAAGGACATGCACCCAAGAGAAAATATGTGAAAGCAACAAGGTGAATGAAAGAAGCACTCCTCCAAGTGTAGAGCATTATGGAAAAAAATTCTCTAGCAAGATGTTTGCAAAGACCAAACATCTTTCAAAAGAAAAGAGCCAAGCACCTTTGATCCTCGTAAGCCACTAAGGTATGGAAGATGTTATACGAGTCTCTAAATGGGAAAAATAATTGCTCCTTGATCTCGTAATAAGGAGAGCATCCAGATGCAAAATGATCCTCAATTTCCGGCTCCATGGAACAAATCTGACAAATACAATGCACCTGAGGAATATGGCAGTCTGCCTCCATGATGAGATGAAGTCAACAAACCTTAAATTATGCCAATGGAACCCTCAAACTATAAGGTAATTGAAGCCTAGTGTAACCTGGAGGTTAGATGAGCCCATCCTCAAAGTGAAGATATGAATTGTAATAGAATTGAAGCTTTCTGAAAAGAGGTTTTGGAGGCTCTAACCAATTGGACCATATGAAGGCTGTATAGCTCTCATCTCTAATGGCCCTATTCATCTACATAGTTGGAGCATTGATTGAAAAATATATATATATGAAGTATATCAATGTTAATATCAGTGTTTTAAAAACCGTTCCAATTCGATTCAACCAGTTCATTAATTTTTTTTGCAAACTGTTAGAAAAACTGAACCAATGACTGGTTTCGTATGGAACTGGCCGATTTAGTATCGGTTCAATATTGAACCGTCCAGTTACGTACTGAACCACTCAATTGATCGGTCGGTTTCGTACTGGACTGGTTTGAACTAGTTCAGGGGCAGGTTTTGCCTTAAAACATTTTTTCCGATGTTAACTTTTAAGTTACTTTTTTCCAACCCTAACCCTAAAATGATGTTATATAGACCCCATTTGGAACAACAACGATTAAATGATCTTGTCTTCGTGCAATTCAACTTGTGGCTAAGGCGCAACCAATTACTGAATAGGATGCCTAATACAAATCCATTGTCTTGGATGATATTGATCCAACATCAAAATGGGTAGATGAGAGTCACCTGACAGAGTTTGATCCTGATGACTAGGGGTGGATGGCTTTGAATGATGAACCATTAGTAACACCAGACATGGAAGGCACTAGTCGTGTTACTATAGCTAGTGCAGATGTCCCCGAGGAGTTCGACGAGTCCGAGGAACATGATGACGTTGATGAGGATGAGGATCCCATTCTTAGCACTAACAGTGGTGCTGAGTTTGATGATTGATATCAAACATGTAGTAGCTTGTAGCATATTGTTTTTTTGGACTCTATAGGCCATTTTGAGCTTCATTGTTTATGTATTTTGTTTCGGATATGTAGTGCACTTGGTGCCATTTTGCTATAGTTACTCTTACATGGTTAAAATATATTGTTTTCATTAAAATTGTAATATTGAATGTATTTTTTAGTAAACCAGTTTATAAATTTTAAACCGGTCTGGTTCCGGTCCGACCCTTGGCCGGTTTTGAGTCCAATTTTGATTTTTAAAACATTGGTTTGCAAAAGCTTAACCAAGAACTAGACAAGAAAGGGGGGGTATGGCTATTTGTGTTTGCAAAAAAATCCATTAGAACTTGGTCACAGTACAAGATAAACTTGAAGAGATGAAATAGAAGAAACCTCATGTTGTGGATTCACAAAACGAAGCAAGGAAAAACATGACATGTTCTGTTAGTTACTCAAAATCTGATCTTTCTCCATTTTCATTCAGTAATTTTGTAAAATAAACCAAAGGAATTGGTTTCAAGCTGTTGACGAAAATGGGATAGTTTGGTCAAGATCTTGGGGAAAGATGGTCAAGTAATTCAAAATTCTCTTGAGATCGAGATACAACCCAGGAGTGCTTGTCTTGGGTTCAATTGTTATTGAAGTAGACCCATATGCATATGTGGCAGACACACATGTGCACCAAATAATCTTCTCTCCAAGAGAGACTTAGTCGAAGCAACCTGCAAACATTCACTTGATGTATGTATTTAATTCGTCTACATGGCAACCATATTGGAGAAGAGTAGGTGCAACCATTTTGGAGAAAGAGGTCATGAGTCTAGATAATGTTGGAACTTTTATCCTTGTAAATTATGTGGGACATGCAATCACAACATTTCTACATTTTAGTTAGTTTGTATACCTTTTCATGATTTTTTCAAGGTACAAATGAATTGCGGCTGGATCACACCAATCAAATACAAGCCCATCATGGACTTACTAAGAAGCAAGTACATACATGGAAGATAAGTTTTGCTTCCAGCCTAAAAAATTGATGCAATAGGGACCATTTCTTTCCAAGGAGGGGTGAAGATATGGTTGACAATTTTGTGGGCCAAATGCGGGGCCTACTGGAGCGGAATTCGGGTCAGACAGGTGGAAAATCAAATTTGTGGGTAGGGCCGTGAATTTATAGAATTTTTTCTCTAGTTTCCAATACATTTGGAGCACCGAATTTTGAGGTACATATGAAAAGCTATGGTCCCAAGAAGTTGACCATTGTGAAGTACCTTCCAATGGCATCTTTCAGTCATTGCTAGCTCATCCATAATTGGCTGAAGCCAAAGGGTTACATGTAGAAGATGAACTTCACATGAGATATATAGACCACTCCATCTTCATGATCTTCTTATCTTTTTATACATCTCTTATGGTAGAGTATGTTGAGTAGAGCAAAGAACGGTTTTTCTATACTTGGTTTTCCCCACATCATATAATCAGGGTAATTCCTATTCACCCCCCTGAGCAGAGATATCAGTATAAATCTTGGCATTATAGCCTTCACACATGCAACAAATGGCTTGCACTTCTAGGGAATCCACTCATCTCTCTTGAGGCATGGCCCAATGTTAGAGCATAGGGAGTCCACACACATCCCTTGGCACCTCAAACTTAATTACATATAGTCTCAATGTTCACCCGAGGCATCATATAGCGAGCTATAAAATTCTGTACTCGTCTCATAGTTAAATGTAATGCATCTTAATGATGTGCATATTATCTGTGTTCTATTATAATATTTTACTCAGTAATCATTCATTCCTCATTAATATATAGTTTCAGCTATTATGTCTTACACTACATAATTTATGTCTATACTAATTTGTTGTTATCTTCTTGTGCTTATTACACATGTAAGTTCCTACAATTTAGAGTGCTGTTCACTAGATCATTGAGCATACATTTTGTGCCAACATATTCGGTTTGGGATGAATGTCTGCTGGTATATTAAGTTTTTGCTTGTTCCTTGCCAATATTGTCCATTATAAAAACAACACCTAAAAATGGCTTGATTTGTAGATGGCGACATTTGTCATGCCTCCTAACTGAGTTGGTTATCATTTGGAGTGGCTTCTAAATTTGCCCAGCTGTTGTAATACTTATGAATAGTTAACGAATGAGGTTGACATATCTGTTTCATAAATTATTACTATTGTGTTTTGCAATTCGAGCTTATATGCTTACCTTTGGGTGGGATTTACACTGTTTTTAATTTTCAGACAATTCAATTGTTTTTGGTTGATTAACTCAAGTAATTATAGGATTTGAATGTTATTAAAAGGATCAGACACAGTTAAGGCGGATACATTGACTCACATCAACAGGCTTAGACTTTATCTTGGTTTAGCCTTGCAATCAATAGCTTGTGACATTTGGTTTCTTCCTTTTTGTTGATAAATATGTCGGAGTAATTGTGTTTTTCTTCTTCTACCTTTATTTTCCCTAACATTTGGCTTATTTTTGTAGGTAAAAAACATGTCTAAGGTCTTGCCAACGCTAAACAAACTTTACAGTGGACGTACCGAAGAACAGACAAGTAATGGTTCCATCATCAGTGCATTCTGTTTAATGCTGAATATTATTGGATAAAGCTAGATTTTTGTTTTCTCCAGTAGTTCTTTTATGTCCTTAAAAGGTTGTCATGTAGTTACGCAAACTGTGTTACTATATTAAAGAGTGCTGTTTGTACAAACTGCTATAAGGAACTTCAAATGATTGTTCTTCTAACTAATATATTTTCTCATTGGAATGCAATTTGGGATAAAATCGCGAGTTCCCATGACTTACAATAATGTATCATGGTCTTTGACTTCATTCATATTCAAGTCATCTACTGTATCTTTTATATATTATCTAAGGTAGGCTACAATCACCTCGTTGTTATAAACTTTATATCAAATTACAAATGCCTATAGTTCATTATGAAAATAGATGATGTCAACTCAACATAGATGCACATGGATGCCAAAAGGTAATGCAAAAAAATATTTGAGACTGGACTAAAGAGTGTATTGCTTCTTGCTAGACCATGCATAGAGGACCAATCACTCACCAGCAAAACATTGATGTAGGATTGCTTGCACATCCTGTCTTTAGGATGGCGGAGCTCGGTATGTTACTAATACTAAGACTTAGGGACAAAACAACCTATAAACAGAAAACTACTTAGGGTTAGGTACTTAGCATCAATGAAGGGTTAAATCATGAATTAATTAGTGTTTCCTTTCCCACTCAATATAGAATGAGGGGAAACCCTAACACTATGTATCTTTTCATACTCATTCCTAATGCAATACACAGAGCCACCATTGTGTGAAAGGAACTGCATGTCATGCTTAAAGTTGGATTCACGAGTGCAAAAACATTTTAGCTGAACAAGTGCCTAAACATTTTGGCTTCCTATTTGAGTTCTGGTCTTTTAATATTTTTGACAGCATTGTTTTTGCGGGTAGTTATCGGAATACCAATGGTATCAGAGCTTTAATCGATTTGACCTTGCGTGGACGCATGGCTAAAAAAATCGTGTTTTACGGAAGTTTACGCACAAGAAACGTAGCTTGAAGTTTGTAATGAAGGAAGAGCTACTGAAGATTGTTCACAAAGTTCTTGACAAAAAGTTAAAAACAAGCTGATTTCACTTTGAAAAGAGTCCTCGAACTATGAAACATACACTTTTTGAGGCTAAGTGAAGAGGATGGTGATACCTTCAAAGAGTCAACATGGATCTCTCCCTCAAATGAGGAGGTGGAAGGACCCCTGTGTCATCAAAGGCCCCTTAATAAGAGACTCTATGATCAGGTGACAGAACTTCACTGCAATCATATTTTGGCGAAGATATCGTAGAGGTACATATGTGGACTGAAGCTAGTGTCCAACTAACCTTCACAGGTATAGTGGATATGACCCAATGAGGAGAAGCTAAATATTGCTTTGTGACACCTAGATGTTTGCAAGGCTCCATATATAAGTTTGTAAAACTTAATGTTTGCTCCATAGTTGTTTTTGAGGATATCCTTGAGGCTACAATGAAATCTTTAGCATCCCACCTAGAGCAGTCTAAAGCTGTTGTGTTGGATGTACTTGGCACATACTTTGAAAACCGTGCATACTAAAGCATTAAAGCGTGGATTTGCTAAGACATTCTTGGAATGTATGGGCAACATATTGTTTCTGAAGAAGGGCATTGTTGCTTAACTCCTTGCAAAATAAAGGCCAAATGTGATTGGCTTGTGCCCAACACCCTTAATCAAACGTCATGGTTTCTTCGGCTTGGTAGGGTTCTACCTAAGGTTGTTGTAATATAGCTTGTCTACACAGATGCTGATTCTTTATTGATCTTTCCAAGTAAGTGAAATGAACTTTCAATTTGTTTTTACTGAGGTAGATTCTATTAATCTTTTGAAGAGACTTTCCACAGTTGACAATCTTCTGTGGCGCTCATCCAAGTTGCATCTTCAACCACTCTTGATTTTGCCAAGCCTTCACTTCAGTACTATTTGTGACTTGCTTCCTGTATCAAGGCTTGGTGCAATACTTTCACATTGAATGACCATGCTCAATCTGCTTCTTGAAAACAATACATCTAGTAACTGTTGTCTCCAATCCACAATTGAAGAGTCTAAACTTGCTTCTCCAGGAGATGCTAGATATCCCACATGGTAATGGTACAAACTGGCATCAGATTTGAATGTGGGGGAGATACCAAGTTATTTATGTAAGATCTGATCACCTATGCATCTTCACAACACCTTTTCAGTTTAGGGAACACTTACACAACCCAATCGTCCACTAAGTCGTTTGATCATCTGCAGGGATATGAATCTTGGGAATCATTCCTATAAGAAACAAATGAGTGAGAACCATGGCAGCAGATGCGCTGCTAAGCCTAGAGGAGTCATCTGCCTTGTCACGCCATCTTCATGTAGCTTAGCTAACTGGGATAGTAATCTCTTTTCCATGACTTACTAAAGCAACCTGCTGATGTAATTGCATGCATATACTCTGCAAGAAAGTGTAGATGGGAGGACAGGGACATGGCTTGATCCAGCATGGACATGGCATCGTAATATCTTCAGCGAATGCATTTACTTTCAGAAACCCTTTAGTTTGGACAGGCACTTGAGCAATATGGAACAGCGATCTTCTGGTGCGTGCTATAGACTACATTGTTTCTAGGAAAACCTATAGAAACATGCACCTACATTGAATCTTCACGGTACAATTGCAATTTGTTGGTGAAATAGTTTGTTGCAAAGGACAAATTAGTGGTTTTCAGCAATGGTTGCGGGGCTAGGCCCCTCCTTCTTGGGTATGGGGAGGCTCCCATTTATTGAATGCAAGGACTAAATTAAATTGTGGGTGGCCGTTAGGCTAGGGATCACTCAGGAACACTCCACTAAACTTGTGGCAAACTGTTTGTGCAATGTACAAGGGAGGAATTTGCTTTGAAGAGAGGTAAAGAGGAAGATGGGGAAATGGAGAGAGGGGGTTAATGATTGTGAGTAGACGCTTACAAATTCTCACCACACATTATCCGGAGTAGGTCCCCCCTTCAATAGGAAGAAATCAGAGACACATGTAAGTTCTATGGATTCATAATAAATCAAAGACACAAAGTTCCTTCTTGGTTGTACAAGATTACAACGCTTGCAAAGTTGGAAAGTAGAGACTATGGAAGAACATAAGAAAAAAAATAGAAGAAAGGAGTTTATTGCTTCTAGTAGTAGTGAAAGCCAACAACTAACAACAATCAACAAATGCTAACCCCCTGGAATGGAGAAGCCAGTCTAATTTATAGCTTGCAAAATGTCTATTCCTTTCCCCCCATGTGACTTTTCATCTCACTGCCACTTGTGACCTTTCACATTCCTTAGGAATGAAATTAAGTCATTTTCTAATTTTTGAAAAGGGACTTTTACAATGCAACATTAAGTCACTTAAGTGAATAAGACGAAAGAGTGAAAAAGTACATTCCCAATGAACAAATAGAATGTTAGAGAGAGGGGGGGGGAGAGAAAAAGAGAGTGAAGTGAAAATCCAAAGACGGGAAAGCTTGATGTTGATGAAGAAACTACTTCTAATGGATCTTTGAGGAAATGCTTCATGAATGAGATTCTTTGCCTTTGACCTTCTGTTGACTGGAAACATTGAGACTGCAAAGTTTCCCTCCTGTGAGATGCAGACACCTTCCAAGGTATTGAATAAGTGTTAAAAAACACTGCTATGAAATATGTACTAAGATGGAAACATCATGATTTTCTTTGATCGTAAGGTAGGAGTTAGAACATGGAGATCACTACCTTACTCCTCTTGGCCTCGAAATTCACCTCCATGACAAAGATGTCTCCTTTCTAAATGGAATCAACTTCAAGATGCGCAAACATTTATTTGCTTGTTTATTACTCATTGAAAAAGGTCTTCTCCTCCAGATAGAAGGATTGCTCCCTCATTTAACTGGAAGTGCATATTGTGAAACCTTGAGTTTGTCCAATCACCATGATGTTCCACAACAATTCCCAACATATCTAAGTGCTCTCTCTTCAGCATGAGAGGTTAACATCCTTGTTTCTTGACCAATATCCCGACACTTACTATTTTTAGTAAGCCTTAATGTAGAAGTCTATTTTTAGTCACTGGTTGCTCAATTTGACACTTTTGAGTTTTCGTGATGTGCACAGAACAATGGCAACTCTGAGAATGAATTGTTTACAATACTTATTATGTTTAGAAGTGGGTCTTTCCGGTGTCGAAATGGAATGAAAGTGGTCTCAAAAGTTTTGTTATTTCATAAGGATTCTTTGCTCCAATTTTTAGAGGATTTCAATAGTTACAACTCCATAGATCTAAAAAATGAGTTTTTATAACGGGAAATTTTTTTTGGCCATTAAAAATAATGTAGACCACAATTGGATGCAAGGTTGGAATCATCTAAAAGGTGTTTTTAAGAAAGGGCTGCTGTCAGACAAGGGGTTTGGGAGATATGAGCAACTTTCCATTTTTAGCATATGAGGTCTCTGGCATATTTTCAGCAGCATAACAGCAAGGGGAGTGAGCTTGGGAGGGAAAAATGAAGCTTTGAATCTTTAATATGGCTAAATATTTGAATATGAAGCTTTTTGTTCTCACTTGCACACCTTAACTCAAGTTTGACTCAAGCAGGCTTGACTGATGTTGAATGAGGGTTGATGTGGAGTTGCACCCTGAAAATAGGGGACAAAGGGGATAAGAGGGGCTCCCAAATGTGCTTTGCATCAGATCATGTCAAGTGTCAAATTGTGATGCAGTGTGAGGGAGATGTAGGGTGCTGAAAATGGCTTCCGAGGGCTACAATTTGGTCCTTGATATGTCCAGGGGCTAAATGCAAGGAAGAGGAGCACATTTTCATGTCCCCCATGTCCCTTTTGTTGTTGGTGCAATGTGAGGGGACACTCCATGCTCCAAAATGTGCCATGAGTCATCAGCTCATGAGAAAGGGGGAAATAGTTAGGTAAAATGCAAGTTTAACATGTTTCTAGCGGCGAAAGTGATGATGTGCAAGTTGCAGAGAGAGAGGGCTCATGGGGGAGCGCACTTTTGTGCCCCCCATGTCCCTTTGCATATTGGGGACAATCCAAGGGGACACCATATGCTCCAAAACGCGCCAAGGGCCAGTTCATCATGAGAAAGTGGTCTATTTTTGCATTGTTCGCACTTAACCACATAAGTCACAAGTTTTAAGCGACGAAAACATAACATGCATAGGGGGAGTGTACTTTTGTGTCCCCCATATCTCTTTGCACCTTGGGGACAAGTGCAAGGTGACACACAACCTTGAAAAGTGCACCAAAGCCTTTAAGTGATATTAACATCATCATCCCAACGCAAAATTAGAACACGCAACTTGCTTTTTCTACCCTGGGAGTGAAAATTGTAGTCCAAAGGTGATAAACTTACCAAGATATGGTTTCAGCACTTCGTTCATGAGTCCCATGAATGTGCTCCGTGCGTTTGTCTACCTGAATGGCATAACAAGCCCCTCACACAACTTGTCCTTTGTCTTGAATGCGGTTTTCCATTCATCACCTTCTTTGATTCTGATCTGGTGATACCCACTCTTCGAATAAATCTTTGTGAAGTACCTTGCTCCACTCAAACAATACATCACATTATCCATCCAAAGCAATGGAAATTTGTACCTGATTGTTATTGTTTTTATTGCTCTTGAATCTATGCGCATGTGCCATTCTCCATCCTTCTTTAGTGCTAACATTGTTGGAACTGCGCGCAGGCTCAAAGTTTTGTTGATCAAGCCCTTCTCCAATAGCTATTGGACTTGTCTCTTTACTTCCTCATTCTCCATAGGTGTCAACCTATATGCTGCCTTGTTTGATAAACTCGATGCATAAATCAGATCCATGTGATGGCTAGTGCTCCTCATGAAATGTAAACAATCTGATGGATCATAGGAGATGATCTTTGTATACTCACTCAATAGGCTCTTCACCTCTCTTGGCAATTCACATGCCTTATCCGCTGTCCTAAATTGCACCAGCTTGGGAATGAAAGCAAGACATGGTTTTTCTTTCAGCCCTTTCAAGAACTATTTTCTTGAAAAAAAAATTCTTTGGAGTGTTATCCATTTGTTCTCCTTTGTCCTTCAATGGGCTCAAGATATTCTTCCTTCTATCCTTTGCAAGAGTATATATATTCGCTCTAGCATCATGTAAAGCCTTCCTATCAAAATTGCCAAGGCCATCCCAACAACCCATGGCATACATCCATGGGCATAATATCATAGAAACTTCATCCTTATACAACCACTCTGAAAATTAACCCAACATTGTTAATGTACTGAAATTTGATGTCCCGTGAGCAACCAAGACACCTTAAATGGATGTGAGTGTGTGATTCTATTCAATCCAACCTTCTCTACCATCTCATTTGACACAAGATTCTCGGTGCTATTGCTATCGACTTTGCAGTACTTACCTCCAGATCTGCTTACGGTTCTGTAAAGACTTTCTTAGCAACAGTTCATTCTCCTCCTTGACTGGTTTCAACAGCACTCTCTTCATCATGAGCGCTTCTCCATGTTTTGGTTTTTCTGTGTGATTGGGTGATGAAAAAATCTCTCCATCTGCTTGTGCAATTTGATTACTAGCTTCATTCCTCCTACCATTGTTTTGTTGTGCTTGTGGGAATTCAAATGTTCTATGCTCAACATCTCCACATCTCCACATCTCCACATCTAAAGCATGTACTTGTGAATCCTCTACCTCTTCCATTACCAAAGTATCATCTTCGTTTAGAAGAATATCCTCTACCGCTCGAGGTATTACTGGAATTACAAGTGCTTACTTTTCTTTGATGAGTATGCTTCCTCTACTGATGTGCGCCTGTCCTTTACCTCATGAGAACCTTCTTCTGCCTGTTACGTATTTCTTCTCGCCTAGATGACTTCTCTCCGACTTCAAAGCACATCGATATGCTTCCTCTAGTGAACCCATTGTCATCATTCCAAACTCATCTTGTATGGAAATATGAAGATCATCCACATAACTTGAGATATTCTCCTTGTCATCTTCAACATGACCAACCCAAATTGCAAGCTTGTAGAACTCCTCTGGGTAGTCTTTACCCTTATATCCTTTTGCCTCGTGTTCTGAAATTTCTTGAAAATACTAAAAATGACAATTACGAGGCAAAGACTTGCCTTCCAACTTTGCTACCATCTTATCCTACAACTTGATTTTGTCTTTGTTTCTTCTAACTCTTTCCATCTGCACATGATCAGGCAACAAGGATACATATCCCTTCCACTTTGTGCAATAAAACATCGCTCTCTTGGGATCCTCCATCTACTCATATTTAAAATATTTCTCCAACTCAGTGATCCAATCAGTGAGATCCTCAAGACACAAACTCCATAAGTAACTAAGGATGCGTAGCCTCGGCTTGCCTCCCATCTTGCCAATGGCCTTCAAGAATCTATCTTTTGGTTCATCTACGAGTCCTTCAAGTTGAACCTCGGGTGCCATTTCTATTGCGACTTCTTCCTCTTCATCTTCACTCGTGTCTATTGCAATTCCTTTTTGTTGTGCAGTTTCCACAACATTCAATCTAGCTTGGATTCCACTCATCATCCTTGCCAAGCCTGCAACTCTTGGTGCTCTTCCTCCTCTTCCGAGGGGAAATCCTCGGATGTGCCATTTCTTTTTTTTTACAAATCTCTGTAATCGCAGGACTTCTGTTACACTAACAACAAACCAACTAGAGCCTCACAAACAAACAACCAAGCAAGACAAACCTTGCTCTGATACCAAATGATGCAGTCACAGTCAGGGAGTCAAGTGAGCAACCACCTTAGACCATGAAATTAGGGATCTCAACACTCAAACGGATACATACACACAGAATTGCACAATAACAAAACATCACATATCTTATCTTGATCCATTTTTAAAAAGGGATTATAAAACATGTAGACACTACACGATTCTTAGCTTTATTTTGAGCAACAACTATGCAGAGATACAATGCCTGTTCCTAAATGGAGGTGATGTAATCCTACGGCTCTATGCATAGACCTGGGTGCTCCTAGCAATTTTCTCATTGCGAGCTAACTCTAACTACCAATGAAGATGAATTAACACCACTATCTTGTCAACCTCTAGTTAACCAAACCCCCTTTCGAAAGGAACTCATTCATCTTTCTAATATTCTATACATGAAACGTGTAAGCTCCCCTTTTTGACTCTTTTAACTTCTTCTTGGTTATATGCTTGGATTGTTAGGGGTGTTAACAGGTGACCTTGCGCAGACACATGCCACCATTCTGGTGTTTTGAGGAAGTTGTGTGCCATATGTGGAGCTTGCACAGAAGTCAAAAGAAGAAATGTTGTGTATCATGAAAATTGGTGATCCACTTTGCAGAAGTTGACCATCGACATACCCCTTCCCATCTAAGAGGAGGCACAGTGATACTCTAAGCCACCAGGAATCTCTTTCTTGTGTGGATGTATAGACCCCTGTGTCTATGCATGGATGCTGAATATGACACTGCTCAACCCTTCACAAAACTTTACAGAGTAAATCTTGCACAGAAATTCGCAGAGCACTCTAGACAAAAGCTTGATTCATGGTAGCTTCATTGTGTTTCACAGATAAAATCTTGCGCAAAAATTCACAAAGCTTCACAGAAATTTGCAAATAGATGATTGCATATAACTTTGTGGAACCTCACAGGCTCATGAAGTTGCACGTAACTTGTAACTAAAAACCGAACAATTCTAGCATAAAAATAAGTTTTTTATAGTGGACAAACATCAAATAAAATGCATCATAAACCAGATGTCTTTCCTCATTTGGTATCCATATAGTCAAAGACATATAATCAGTTATCCAGCAAATGCTTATTGACAATCACATTAAACCATTTTCCCTGTCACGAAATAAACTCACAATGTCCAAAAAAGAGAAATCGACAAAGATCTAACATACTTGGGATGAGTGCGCCCAAGATCACCATGTACAAATTCCTTTATATAAGTCCCAGCCTGTACAAGAGAAGAAAAGGTAAAAAAATAGTTCAAAGGTGGAGAAGGAAAATAAAAACACATTTGTACATTAGATTTAGCGAGTGTCTTAGTGACAAATATCAATGTCAATTCAAGTCGAGAAAAGAAAAAAAATAGTTCAAAGGTGGAGAAGGAAAATAAAAACACATTTGTACATTAGATTTAGCAAGCATCTTAGTTCATACTTTATAGTGACAAATGTCAATGTCAATTCAAGTTCAGTACCAAATGGTGCTTTGAGTGACATACTATAAGCTTTCATAATAATGTAATATAATGCATAATCTTTTGAAACAGACCATTTAGGAACATGTTGAAAATTGAACCTCGTTATGGGAATTTATATATTCTCTTCCCTCCATACTAGTTACTAGTTCAAGTCAGTCCGGTGAGCTCCATTCCTACATTATATTCTAGACAAAAGTTGGCTTACGTGTACAAATTCAACACCAACTCACCAAACATCATTTGTGCACAAAGTTACCAATTCTTGCAGGTATGATTTTTTTTGTGCCAGGGTGGGTATTGAGTGTGGTGCTTATAAAAACTGGGAGCATCGGTATGGGGATGCAGCAAATTACAATATATATATATATATATATATATATATATATATATATATATAGGCAGAATCTAATTGTGACCATTCAGAGAGTGCTTTTGTATACAGGAACTAAAAATAAGAATGAAATGAAATTTCATATATTAATAACAATAACATGGCAAATATTCAAATATTAGGTACAATTGTAAGCAACCAAACGAATGCATGCAAGAACCCTGCTATGTTGTATGTACTGAAAATAAACTCTCATGACTAGCTGGAACGTAATCTTATAATATAACATCTAAATGCTTCATGAACATACTGTTAATTAGAGATATAAGATATTCACAGTCAATGAAATTACAAAACAAGCTTCTAGAGAGTTGGTTCTAACTCCTGCACAGATGGTCACATTCTTCTTCTTGAAAATTGTACAAAAGATTTTATATTGCAAAGGCGAACCTATATTTGCCATGTTATTGTTATTAATATATGAAATTGTACAAAAGATTCTTATATTTTAAAGTTCCTGTATACCTATATATATATATACATGAACTTATTGTTATTAAGTTGCTCGGTTGGTAATGAAATTTCATTTCATATCTTATTAACAATTTAGTTCCTGTATATATATATATATATATACAGGAACTAAAAATAAGAATGAAATGAAATTTCATATATTAATAACAATAACATGGCAAATATTCAAATATTAGGTACAATTGTAAGCAACCAAACGAATGCATGCAAGTACCCTGCTATGTTGTATGTACTAAACTCTCATGACTAGCTGGAACGTAATCTTATAATATAACATCTAAATGCTTCATGAACATACTGTTAATTAGAGATATAAGATATTCACAGTCAATGAAATTACAAAACAAGCTTCTAGAGAAAATTGTACAAAAGATTTTATATTGCAAAGGCGAACCTTTCAGATCCCACCACGTGATCCATCATCAGGATTAAAAATATGTGCATGGATTGTGGACTAAAGCTCCTTGTATAGATTATTCTAATAAAGCACATTGATGCCAATTTTGGGCCACCTTTGGAGAGAGAAAACAATTAAAGGAACTAGCCATTACAACAATTAATTAGCTTTAACCACTCATTCACAAACGTTAAATGCCATCTCTCTAGGCAATAGGTCTCTGCCGTCCATGTATGGGGTGAGGGTCTGGAAGCCAGCCCATACCCATATACAGATTATCTGCTACACAGTTGATTCCAGAAGCTTGTTTCATAAATACTGTTTTACTGTTTTTATGAGAAGATGCACAATTTTGTGAGAGAAGATTAGGCTGGAGCATGTGCAGAAATGTAACTCATAATGAGTATCTATATGGTTTTAATGTTCGTTCATCCATTCTTGTTACTAGTTCACTCTAGGTCAGAGAGCCCTTTCTTGCATTGATATCATGACTGCATATTGGCCTTCAAGCACAGTGAGGCATAGATATTTATCTTTAACAGATTGCTCCAATGTTGCAGGATACACCAGTGTAGCCTTGTTGCATCTGTATCAGGTGTATATCCAATAAAGATAAAAGAGTAAGGATACAGCATGGATAGATATTTGAAACAACAATTTTTGCATGCCATATCCAGCTACAGTTCAAATACAACATTGTTTTATCTGGGCGTATTCAGAGAGATAAAGCCGTATACAGACTGTATACAGGTCATATCTGGATATGGCATCGCCTGTATCAGAAAAAATGTTTATTTATTACAAAATCTTTAACCCAATGTTAATATATATAAAATCTACATCATATGTTTTACATGGGTGTTATCTACATAAAAAATGATTAATCCTATGTAGAAAAATATGTTTATTAATGCATATTATACAGACATATCCCTTCCGTCATGTTTAGTAATGCATATTATACAAACATATCCCTTCTGTATTGTATCCAAGGTCTCTATGCACCCGTAAATGTATCCATACCCTGGGAACCCAGGGTTTTCCCGATCTTTCTAGAACTTTCTACTGTTAAATGTTGTATCCTCGAGTCCCATTGACCTACTTTTGGTCATCTGTGGAATGCTACCCCTCGTTGATATATATACTTCACCCTAGTGAATATATATAGATATGGGGCCATTAACCCACGATCCGATCCCCTACAAAAAATATCTTCTTCTATCGTCCGCCCCCTTCCCCCCAATATATCTGCCTTCACACTCACCTGTGGGGCTCGGAGACGACCTCAGACAACACATTGTCCATATTTTCTTTTCTTTTTTCCTTTCTTTGTATACAAGGGCTTATGATTCATGACTATAATTCTGATGGTTTTAAAATTTCTGGACAGTAACACTTGGACTTAATATTTCTTAATCAGTGAAATAATGTCTTTATATTAATATCATTTGTTATTAATACAGCCCTTAGCAAGACTGGAAAGATGCTGCTATCCAATGTACTGTCATCAAAAGAAGATAGAACTAAAACAGCACGAGCTAAACAGAACTTGATGAGACATAGTAAGAGTTTCAGAAACAAAACAAGAACTGAACTATTGTGCCTCACCAAAATATTAATCAACTCCATCTATAGCCGCCTGACATGAAGATAGACAAAAGTCAAGAGATACTCAGAAAGCACTGGCTGTAGGTCCACACCATCAGTCTGTGACACAGACCAAAGACGGAATTCCAAGTGATGGGGGACACAGAGTCTTTGTCAACAGCAGCAGCCATGGTGTCCAAAGATTCAAGAATTCCCACACATTTACAGTTCATGCAGAAAATGGCCATAAGGATAGTGCTTGACAACACATTAATGGTGGTCCATGCCAGCAGGTAGACAACTCTGTCTGGAGATCAATAGGCCTATCCTTTGGGGAAGGTGGTTGTTCAAAGCATAGTTTGCATACTCAGACTTGGCAGACCAAAAATTCCGACTCAGAAAAAACATGGGAAAATTAGGCAAGTTAAAAAATATTTTACTTTCCTAAAAAACATAAATTTTTAAAAATGCATAATACTCATTTTTAGTCCATAAAAGATAAAACATCTAAAATACTTTGTATTCATGAAATTTCAGAACATTCAACATGCTTAAATTTTCATATGTACATAATAATAATTTAGATTCTAGAATACATCATCTAGATTTTCCTCAAGTACTGCTGAAACAGAAGTATCTAGTCTTTTTTTTTTTGGCGTTTAAAAAACAAAGTACTGCTCAAACAGTACGGAAATGTCCCGGATACGGCGGAGCCGCACTCGATACTGTTTTGGCATTTCAGAAACATTTTAGGCATGTACCAAGATGCGTATTAGTACCCAATATGTCGCTAGCCTGGTTGGCATTTCTGGGTATCCGAGATCTCATCACATTTTGTTGTAGTCTTAATAAATGTTTAATGCAAACATAATCACAATGGAATGCACGATAAAGCCACAACACCCCTTATATGACATTGTTATACCATATTCTCTAAAGCATCATTGTTCATGCCATTCAAACTATCAGATTATCGCATGCTAATCAAATAAAGAATGCCAGCTCTTGAACACATTTTTTGCTTGATGTTTCTTGAAAACAGTTGCTTCATCTATGCCAGTTTTTCTAGGTAAAAGGCAACAATTGTAATAAGATCATTGATCAAATAAATAAGTATCCTAAATTTGCTTGGAAAAATGATATATTATTGTTAGCATATGTAAAGATAACAAAGAATTCAGAGAAGGCTGAATGCACACTCAAACAAGTGTGACAGTGTTTATTATAAGCTATATAATGCTCTATATTTTAAGAGCCCCTCTTAATGACTAAACCGGAAACAATACCAAGTTTGTCCCGAAATATTACAAATGTCCTAAAGCCCATATGTTTAGTCATTAGATCTACAGACTGTACCATAGGTTGTACTTCGAAATCAAAAGTCCGTTGTTGTGTTAGGGTTGTCGAATGGAGAAGAGCCGCAAAACAAAAATTTGGTCATGTGAACAAAGGATATGGCAAGTGGTCCATTGGTTCTTTGTTACGTGATTTATTGACCAATGTTCAATCATCAACGGTTGAGAGTGTCAGCCCCATCTCCAGAGTGCTGAAATCAGAAACTCGGAGAGGTGGATTGAAAAATTTGCTCCAAGCTTGTGTACCCTGCTTGAGTCTATACAGAGACTCAATTATCCTACGATCGAAGTCCCCTCAATCATGTCCTTGCAACACCATGTAGTGTTCATCCAACCTTTTCAAGAGGAGAAATGTGACCATCTGCGCAGTAGGAGTTAGAACCAACCCTGCAATTGTAGGAGAAATAACCATCTCCGTCTCAGCAGTGGGAGAAATAACCATCTCCGCAGTAGTAGGAGTGAGAACCAACTCCTCCTTCACCTCGTCTATTTTCTCATTTATCCCCCTTTGTTGGGAAAGATATTTCACAACAAAATGAGCAAATTGTTCATGCTTTACTGTCCTTCGAGAAAGTACCTCTAAGTGAGTGGTTTGGCATGCCATCTCACCATGCACCGTCAGTGCATCTGGAATAGTTCTTCAGAATGAGGAAATCCATCCTCCCAAAGCATGCCTGCCTTCCATACATCTGGTATTAAGGATACTCCCTCCATAATGAGTGCATGTAGATTGACTGTATCCAAGTCAACAAATCTGTGAGGAATGGCTTCCTCCCAAGGCATTGTAGCCTCCTGCACATCCTATATAGTGGAGTTGTCCTCCACACGTGCATTCATGTTGATCGTAGCAAGATCAACAAGTTGATATTGGCCACCTGGCCCAATACCAAGGGCAATCATCCATCTTTGTTTCACATCATAGACAACACACTTCTTCCCACAAAAATCCACAGAAATATTGGAATTTTCAGTTAATTGACGAATAGATAGAAGATTCTTTTGTAAACGAGGTACATATCTAACATTCTGTACCAACAGTTTATGAGCATTATTCAATACAATGCATATATCTCCTATCCATTCTATTGCAAGTGATTCTCCATCAACTAGTACTACTGATTCAAAACATATATTTGCAGTAAATGAAACATACTAGTCCCTACGACATGAAAAGTGTGCGGATGCACCAGGGTCAATGATCCAGCAACTAGTACCACTGTCATGTGAGCATGATGTCATAAGACAATAAAGAGCATGCCCATCATCTGAATCTCGTTCTTCAACTGCTGCCACATGTGTCTCATCACATGGCTTTTTGTTCTGTCGCAAAAGACCATACTTCCGCTTCCGACAATCCTTCTTAAGGTGCCCAACCTTGTGACAGTAACAACATGTGACCTGATACCGAGTGGAAGACTCACCAAAATGACGTTTCCACTTTCCTTTTGATTGTGTGACAAGACCACTCTCTGAATTGTCACAACTAGATTATGCTTAAATTTGTCTCCGCTCCTTTTGCAACAGGAGAGTTTGACTTTCAACCATTAAATGGAGTGCCTCCACAAACGACTCATACAAAGAAGGTAAGTTGTTTAGAACCAGAGCCACCATAGCCACCATATCATCATCGTCCACCTTTTTGTTGATGGAAGATAACTAGTCTCGGAGGTCTTTCACCTAAAGTAGGTACTCAGACACTGATTCACCTTTTTGTAACTTTACGGAAAAAGAGCATATTCTTCAGGTGTAAAACCCGACTCTTTTCTGATGTCTGGTATTTATCCATCAGGCTAGCCCACAACATGCTTGCCACAGTAGCATTCCACACTTTCGGTATCATATCATCCAAGACTGACAACTTGAGAAGCAATAAAGCTTCCTTATGACATTTGTCATAATCCGCAAAGTTTGTCGTTGGTCAAGCTTCACTACTCGTGATTAGTTTATCACAATCACGAAATTCTGCAAGGGTCACAATCTTATGGCTCCATATATTGAAATTAGTGCTCGTTAATTTTTGCATCTCCGACGGAGTTAAGTTTGAAATATTTTCCATTTTATTATTCCAAAGTACCAGGAAATAATTAAAAAATATATTACTTACTCCAACAAATAGTATGAAATTAATTAGTCACATGCAAATCACCCCTCAAACTATATTTGCATATATTAAAAATATTAATAAGCATGAATGAATCAAGGCCTTCACGACTCTGCCTTCATCCACGTATCTGTCGTTGACTATAGATCACTTTGCCTGTCTTTGTGAACAGGAACCCACGTTTCTGTCCCCATGACTCTCAGAAACTCCTCACAATTTCCTTGTTCTGCCCTTCGCAAATATGTTTTTGCCCTCGTAATACAGCCTCGACTGGTTCGACTTTGCCCACAAACGTTCCTTCGAACTGCCCACGACTTTGTGCAAAAAATGACTGGTATTCTACCCTCGTCGTCGATTTTAATGGCACTGCTTCAAAAACCAGTTCAAAAATGTCTTTATTCATGGTATTTTCCCTTGTCTTCCCTCGCGACTGGTTATTGACTGAGGATTTTCACTGGTCTTCGAACCACGACTTTGCCTCGAACCATGACTTCCGACACTCAAACCACGACTTGTCTTTTGCAGACGAGCAGTCTTCTCTATCCTCGAAAATGCAAATAAGCCAGGCTCGACTTTGTAACAATCGTTCTTCGTACACAACTGTAGACACAAGTAGTTTGTGCCTTATCTAACTGCGACTGGGCTTCCTCAAACCATTTGCACTCTCCCATAACCTTCAAGGGCTTCCTCGGGCTGCCAACCTTTGACGCTCTGATACCAATGTTAGCATATGTAAAGATAAGAAAGAATTCAGAGAAGGCTGAATGCACACTCAAATAAGTGTGACAATGTTTATTATATAGCAAGAGGTGGTTACAGATTCGTTGAACAATTACCAACTGAATGACAACTACATAACCGCATTATAAGCTATATAATGCTCTATATTATGGCATAAATGACCAGTTCATTTTGGATTCCGGTACAACAAATCAGGTTTTCCGGTATGGCATTTTTTTCACCCCAGATACAGCTTGGATATGGGCGTACATAAATATATTAAAAATATAAATATTTATATTCTAGCCTAATAAACAGGGATTAACCACAATATGCATAGAATAAACAAAATAACCACAATAACACAACCAATAAATTGATAATGCTAACCGAACGCCAAATTTTATGATAAATATTTTTTATTAAATCAAAATTAATATGCACCTTCATATTACTCTCCATCGACAACATCAACATCATTATGAAAAAATAAATAAAAAATAGGCAAAACATGTGGGTTCGCATCGGGTTCACCCCAAAACTACGTTTGAGATGGCCTGGATACGCTCGAGTTCTTCAGCAAAAGAACCCAAACGTACCAAGTAAAACTAGGTGGGGGTGTAGAATCGGTATCCTTGATTATGGTTCAAGGGATGTATCTATTTGGGGTCAACTTCAAACTTTAAGATGCAAGTGTTGAAGGAGAATCACGACTCACTGGCTTCTAGATATGTTGGTTTTTTTAAAACATACTACAATGCACAACAACAATCCTTTTATTGGAAAGAAATGTGACTGATATAAAGAAGTAGGTCTTACCTGCTTTAGAGAGGGGGGCGCGAGGGGTGGGAGGGTGTTGAATATGGCAGATTGGTTAACTAAATATACACTCACTTCATGAGAATTAAGAAACTATGTGCTACCTCTGAAATGGCCAAAGCTTTTGAGGAAAATGTTTACGAGTTACAGAAAATTCCTAAAGTGTTTGTGTGCAACTGAGACCCTTTTTTGCAGGTAACTTCTATAAGGAGTTACAATTACAAGTTAGTGTATCTTTGATTACAAGTTCTCCATACCATCCATAAAGTACAAACCAATGGTCAGAAAATGATCTAAATAGGTGCAACACATTACCTCCGAAAAACAAAACCAATGACTTAAGTGATTGTGCCTTGCAAAAGGCATGTGCTTGCAATATCATGAAGCAATACACTAATCAAAACCAAACACAACGAGAATTTGAAGGACATTGGGTCTATGTATGTCTTCAACCAAACAAGCAACTTTCATTGAAGCATGGTGGTCGAAACTTCAAGTTAGCACCCAAATTTTATGGACCATTCCAAACAAGTAATAATCATGTACAATTGCATTGGACTTACCCAGATCAAGTCGCATTGTCAGTGCTTTTTATGTATTTGTCTCAAGAAGAAATTGAATGAGAAAATGGAGGAAACCTTGTGCTTGAACCTTACGATGTTCTTGAAGCTCATACAAGGAATTTGCGTTCCATACAAATCATTGAGTATTTAATCAAGTGGAAGAATTACTACAAGAAAAGACATCTTTGGAGAAACAATATTTCATGGATTCACATCCATCTCTTTCCATTTCTTTCATGATTTTATCATTATAAATATTGTTGTTTTGCTTGGGCGAAAGATCCAATGGGTTTATGACATATTTCATGCATTTTTTCCTTGCCCTAGTCGCATTTTTCGTAGATAAATCAAATCTGCATCAAAATTAATTGCTATATCTTTTATAAATTGTCTTTGGGGGTTTGGATTTGCCAAAAAACCAACTAGGGTTCAAAAGTGTCCTTTTGGGGACATTACAGTGGTATCAGAGCAATTGTTCCTCCCAACCTATGAGGAAAACTAGACAAAAATCATATCTAAATGAAATCTACCAACTACATAATCACATAGGTTATTTGACATGAAATTAAAGACCCTCCCTACTTTATGCAGACTCACTGGATTTGTTTTCAGAAAGACCTCGAACCATTAAAAAGTTAAGTTACAGGAATAAGATAAATAATTACAAGTCATCCACTTATACTGCACTAACAAGTTTGAAGCAGATGCACAGAGATGAACTTAGAGACGTCCTAGATAGGGGCCATTGCTGATTTGCATGTAGATCTCTTACAAGGCATCAAGTAGTGAGGCATCAAGGCAATCATGGTGAAGTTAGTTCTAAGAGTCATCATAAGTTTATACTGTCGAGCTGGAGTGATCCTAAGTGTTTCATGCTAGTTTCCTTCAAAATAAATCAAAAATACAAGAGGGGACCGAGCAGCCATTTATACAAACCCACTTGCCATGTAGAAATCAGTCTACATGGAGTTGAGTATGCATCATTGAATCAACACTACGACACTAAGGGATCTACTGTTCACCATTAATACGCCTCTTGCTGAGCTAAGACCCAAAGCACTGCAAGCTATCACTGATGGCTGAATCATCCTGACATGTTATGGATGGAAGAGATATCTCAAGCATTATGGATTGGGTCATAGTAGCGTGCTGACAGATACGAAATGTATGGAAATGACAGACTAGAATGTTCAGCTAGAGGTTGGTTTTTTATATTACTTCAGAATGCATGTCACTAAATCACCATGTATGACCACCACGCTCTCAAATTATGGTCGCTTTGCCTGTAGAAGGTCCCATGACTCACAAATGGTGGTCAACCTCGTGTAGTTCCACTAAGGACTATCGATCCCTCCAATGCTGCACTCTGCGAAGTAGTGTGGCAATACAAGCTAACAAGGTTTCAGTCTGTTTGACAGCAAAGAGTCCAGAGGTATATTTCAATGAGTTGGCTACAACACAAGTAAGAGGCGTCCGTGGAAAGGTATGTGGCTGTTTCTTCATGCAATTAGCAGTCAGAGTTGCAGATCTTGAGTCTCAGTAGATCCATTATTTTGTCACAGGGAACAACTTGACTCTGATACCCCTTAGAGGTTCGGTAAATGCTTTTGAGTTCACCATTTGCATAAAATCATGTTACTGCAAATTAGAACACTAAATCTGATATTTAAAGCAGGATCTATATTTAAATCTGCAGTCCGGGATAGCAGAAAACATCATCTTTAGGGCAGTGCTAAACAGTCCTAAATGAGATAGCAAGGAGTCAACAACCTAGTGATTCAGCAAGGTAGAACACAAGAATGGGAAAGTTATACGGGTCTACAATATGAAGCAATACATTACATGAACTATATTAGTAATGTATTATGTTAGAATATAATACCAGTTTATATTCTACCATACTAATATCAATATTATGTAAGTACTATTTTACCACACCGTAAATATCAAATACCATGGAGAGACTAACTTCCTAACGATCCATTCTCTTGAGAAATCATATTTATCTGTTACATCTTCTGGCCTTACAATTTTCAATCATTTCTTCTGCTTCAATAATGTCATATCATATCTTATTTTCAAGTTATCAAGATTCGAAATCGATGCTATGCTCCTAAATTTTATAATCAAATATGTCGCCCTTGGCCACACCACGTGTTCCCCTATTATTCGGGTGTTTCACTCTAGTGAGCTTCCATAATTAATTATTAAACATAGAAACCCCATTTGAAAATTCCTTTTCCCTTCTATATTTTCTCCATTGAATGTTTAATTTCCCTAGAACATAAATTTCCCAATCATAACAAATTCCTGTATTGTTATAAACAACGTCAAGATATTGTAAATTTAAACACCAAACTGGAAACATTAAATCCACATTAGAGGGAAAAGTAACATGAGATTTTTCTCCTACGACTCTTTTGTCTTATTATGATATAGAACTACCTGTCTTGTAAAAGTTACAAAGTAACTCCCACTCCACTTGTACATTACTCTTTTAAGGGATTGTGAGAATTACAAAAGTACAACTTCATGATTCTCACTTGTAAGGAATGTGGAAGTTTCTTTTGTAAGACCATGCCATTTGTATAGGAACAACGACTTTTTCCCATTTAGCTCTTTTTTTCCTCCCAAGTCATGCAATCTTGGTGATGTTTATGTTAAAAAATTTGCTCTCTCCATACTTTCTCTCTATTATTGTTGAAACGTGTTCCCGTTTTTACTAATACACAAGTTCGTATTCCCATAAATGGTTTTTGCCTCTTACAGAATCTTTATCTATTTTGGTGGGTTGGCAAATCTTGCAGGTGCCTTTGTGCATAATTTTTTACTTACTTTTGTTTATGGTTTAAATCTAAGTGGGATTTGGTTTTACATTTTTTATACATGCAAAATGTACTAGGGAATGATTGTTTTGCCTCTAGGTCAAATAAGAAGTATGGGTTGCTAATGTGTTCTGCCTAACACTTGCTGTTGTAAAGTTTTGAGTATAATTTTGGGGCGTGTTTTCTCTTAGCTTAGTTATTTGTATAGATCTCAACAAAATTAATAAAGAGGAACAAATTTCTAAATATAAGATTTTGCTTCTGTATTGGGTTTGTGCACTTTGGATGGTTGGTTGATTGATTGATGTTCATCTGACCCTTGATCACACTATAAACACATTCGCATGAGAATGGATAGGAGGCACAGCTTATGTCACAACAGTATTTAGGAATTTTAGTCACTCCTCTACCCCGGTGGGAAGTCTCCTCTATTACAACTACAAGTATGTGGTGACTCTGATGCTTGAAACTATTCCAAGTGGCTAGAAGTTTGATGGCAAGATTGCCCTCGTGGTCCCTCTAACTGAAGGGGTCATAGTCAATCACAGATGCCCCAATAATGCTTTCATGTCTCTTCCCCCATTGTTTATGTTTGAATCTCCAATGAAACAACCAAGAAGCTGTTCGCACAAGGTTGGACAGCAGGAAGTGGAGAACGCAGCAGCAGCATCACATTAGAAGGCATCCCTCCTAACTCTTCTGTCGAGCCAAGTATTCCGGATTGGGACACAGTACACGGGACACCAAGGGATCATAATCAATCACAGATGCCCCAATAATGCTTTCATGTCTCTTCCCCCATTGTTTATGTTTGAAGCTCCAATGAAACAACCAAGAAGCTGTTCGCACAAGGTTAGACAGCAGGAAGTGGAGAATGCAGCAGCAGCATCCATCCCCCTACATTAGAAGGCATCCCTCCTAACTCTTCTGTCGAGCTGATTGACAAGTACAAGTATCGGGACACCAAGGGATCATAATCAATCACAGATGCCCCAATAATGCTTTCATGTCTCTTCCCCCATTGTTTATGTTTAAACCTCCAATGAAACAACCAAGAAGCTGTTCGCGCAAGGTTAGACAGCAGGAAGTGGAGAACGCAGCAGCAGGATCCATCCCCCTGCCTTAGAAGGCATCCCTCCTAACTCTTCTGTCAAGCTGATTGCCAAGTACAAGTATCGGGACACCTTCAGGTTGTTGTTCATTAACTGAGTTGTGGATTTGCAGTTGTTCCATCCAAGGCCACTTAGTTTATGTTTGCTTGAATCTGTTGCTTTAGTTTTTTAATGTAGTATATAGCAATAGTATGGATTAGTTGGAGGGATAGTAAAATTAGCCTGACTTGTATTCTTTTGTTCTGGTTTCCTAGTGGTATCCTGGTTCCGCGTGGAGACTTGGTTAAAGAGCGTCTGCTTGATGTGAGTATCTCAGACATTTGATGATTACAAAAGAATACATTTTTACTTGATTATTAGTATTGTTTGGGTTGAGGGACCTGGTAAAAGTCCATTGACCTGGTGAAAAGAACTAAGAGTCGATTCAATCCTCAAGGTTTGAAGAGGTGATATTTTCTCGAATGCAAGTTGCTTCTTTATTCCATGTTGGTTTGCATTCCAAGTGTCTACTTTATTTACAAAATATTTTCTAAGGACGAAAACCCTTAGAGATAATCTTTTGAGGACGAAAATCCTCTAAGAAATCTAGAAGAACGAAAACACTCCTAGTTGAGAGGATTCTCCATACAAGGTTTTCCATTGGGGATCAAGGAGTTAGCTGTATTTTCTATTATTTTCCAACAGTGTGAAGGCTGTAATTTTGCAGATTTCTACAAGGGTTTGAAGAAGGGAATTTGTTGTGTCACTTCTTCATTTCAAGTAGTATTCTTGGTGGAGCGGCCTATCCAAGGAGCTGGTTCATGGCATTTTGGAGTTGTCTAGAAGCTGATTTTTATTGTTGTTACAAGTCTGATTTTTAGTGATTAAATCAGCCAACTTTCAGAATTTTTGGCACAAGGATATTGTATTTTCAGCTATGTCTGAGGCAGCTGTCTGCCGAATTTTTATAAAATAATTCTAGCTTGTTTTGGAAGTCAAATCTGGTATTCCTCTATTGTTTCCATCTTTATAAAATTTGTTGAGTTGATTCCATCAAAAGGTTTGGCGGTTTTGCTTCATATTTGGTGCATTTTCATTTATATACCAAGTTGCCATTTCTTTGTTAAATTCAGATTTGAATATAAAAATTATTGTATATCTTCTATAATTTGTATTTGGGTGGGGGGTTTACGGTAAATCCGGTTGGGGTTGAAAAATGTCCATTTGGGGACATTATGGAAAATGGAGGAAAACTTGTACTTGAACCTTACGATGTTCTTGAAGCTCATACAAGGAATTTGCATTCCATACAAATCAGAGTATTTAATCAAGTGGAAGAATTACTACAAGACAAGACATCTTTGGAGAAACAATCTTTCACGGATTCACATCCATCTCTTGCCATCGTTTCAGGACAACGCATTTCCAGCAAAGGGAACTTGTAATGTAACTATTTATTACTTATGTCCTAACTAATACTGAAAATGTATGTCCCGTGACACATATACCTTCAAGCATCTATATAAGGATGCACTGTGAGTTGATGTATAGTCACTATGTACACTTTCAAGTAATTAATATGAAATATAAAAGAAGAAAATATGCTTCCACAATCAATCAATTAAAACAACAATTATTTTGGAAAACTTGTGTAGAGAATTGAAACAATAATGAAGATTTCGACCCTAAAAATTCAACCCTAAAAATTCAACCCATCATCACAAAAACAACAATATATAGGTTTTATGTTCTTCCATCTCTATCCAATGAACTCGTGGGATTATTTGCATCTACGGATTCTTAGATTTACTTCCTCAACAAAAAAGAGCTTTTTTCTTTGTAATTTGGTAACAAACAAGTTTGTGGAGAGAAATTAGAATCTCATATGGGCAATTTTCTTCAAAAAACTCTTTAAGCATTTCTAAATAATCCTAACTAGAACTTTGAGTCCAAGCCTCAATGAGGAAGTTGAGATACATTTTCATTTACCCAACTCTAACTGTATTCAATACCCATCTTATTATCACAAAATACCTAATAGCAACCATACAATGTGAGTATTTTAGTGCTACAATGTTTACAAATGTGTGTCTATACTGTGTGCTAATGTTCTACAATGGGAAAAAAAATTCTAGAGATTACTAACTTCGTCCAGTGAATAACTATTTCCTATTACCAAAATCTTTTACTTTCCATCTTCTCAAGATTATATGATTCAAAGCTATACATGCCTTCTCCTTGATCTAGAAAAGTTCAGTTACTTCATAGTACTTACAGATCTATCAAATTTACTAATCAATGTCAAAAACTTAGTACACCTAGAATTACACTAGTGCCTATTGCAACAAGGAATAGAGCCTTATGGTAAGCTCATTACATCTTCCTTCCATAAACAAACTAGGCTTAATATGGCGCTTTCCCCTTGTGCCTTTTTTCTTCTCATCCTTATGGTTCACATAGTCAAACTTTTGCTTTCTCGGCTCTTGGTTGTATTATAGCAATTAGCTTTCCGCATCCACGACTTCGCAATATATATGGCTAAAGAGATCCTCAACATCAATAGCTACTATAGGGTTGTTTTTTGAAATGTCCATCACTTCTGCTATAATCTCATCAAGCTGGGTTTCAGTATCTTTCTTTAACTAAATAATAGGTAGAAGCTAAATCTTATGAAACTTCCACCTTTTTGAAATGAGGTAAACTGCTGAATAGATCTATTCTTCAAATACTCCCAATTTTCAATTTAACATACATCCAACCAAAAACAAACAGTTCTTCTCAGAGTATGTAGCCCACTTTCATAATGCATTATTTATGACTTGAAAATTTTATAACTGTGCACTTATTTAACACAGTTTTGACTTGAATATAATTGTCCCCAAGACATATAAGTGGAAAATTTCTTTTAGTTGTAATGATTAGTTAATTCAGTATAACTAGCTCAGACTAATACAAATCCAGGTCTAAAATTCGCAGATATGTTCCACCCCAATGTTTTTGCATCCATGTCATCTGTCTATCTTATACTCAAAAAGCACAAGGAGGCAAAATAATTGAGAAAGGAGACTATCGTGAATTTCAGATCGGGCTAGTTACAGGCATGATGATATTGATGAAAACATAGTTGATATTTATTTTAATTACCATTTACCTATACAGAGCATAAATGAATCATCGCATGGCACGATAAAGAAAATTATATAAATGTCCCCAAATAACCACATTAGATCAACGGGACTCAAAAGTATAACCAAGCTACAATAGATAACTCATAAGGAGACCCTGAGCTATGAAAGTAACCAAACACAAAAATACAAAAGCAAAAGCAAAGAAACAAAACAAGAGACAGTAAACTGACAATGGTTAAAACTTGAAACCCTTGATCCATAACATCTAAGTACAATTAAACAAGTGAAGGAAGGGCCCCCCAATGAACTAATGAAGCACAGAGCTGAGGAAGATCAAAATGTGTGAACAAGGATGAAAAAAAAACTGATGTCGCATGTCTACAGCAAGGAATGTGCTAGAACCAACATCATCATTGTCGACCATTGCGAAATCACCAATACAATACTTGATAACGTCCATCATAAAATGGCCAGGGTTGATGGGCCACCGTTGAACAATCCTAGGAGAAAGCAAGGCTAGAATGTCTCTTGTTGCCCAACACCGAGGAAGGCCCTGTTGCAAAGAAGAAACTAGAAATGTGAGCTTGTCCCTACAACCCGGATTGCAGGCTAGGGGGATTAATAGGCTCCTGATGCTGGAATGAAGTAGATTCACAACAGTGAGAGTAAGAAGGCTAGGGTGCTGTAGTGATTGTATGCAAGAATGAGCATTGTCTTACTACTCTAGCCCACTTTGTATGCAAAAAGACAACATCCAAAGGGCACTTAGTGCATGTAGCGATTGTGACGATGGGCTGAAAGAAGGTAATCAACCTAATAGCTCTAGGGGTCCCTTGCAAGGTCCTACACCTAAAAGTGACAACCTCTCAAAGGGAAAGGACCAAACATCTTTGATCATGGTAATGCAAGAAGGTGGATAGAGAACCACCTAAGTCTCTAAATAGACAGTAATACCTCCCCAAATGTCATAATAAACAGGGCACCTGAAAATAAAGTGCTCCTTGGTATCCACCTCTTGGACCGAACAAAGACAATATATACTCTCACTAAGCAGAGTATGGTGAATCAATTCCATTTCATATTTGATCAGATCAGGTCGCATGTGAACTCGGTCAGTTGGCAGCCTTGCAAATGAATCAGCAAAATCAGTCACAGTACACCAATGGCCAGCCTTATTGCCTAGTCCAAATCCAAATAAGGCGTAACCTCAACCCATGGCTTGCTACAATTTGAGGACTCGGAACATGCTACTGAAATCGGAAATGCATAAGTTTGATGAAAAGCATCTGCTCGCCTGGATCAATCAAATGGAGAATGTTTTTGATATTCATCAGATCCTATGTGGATAGAAGGTTACAATGGCATCCTTATATTTGGAACCAGAGCATTTCATTTGTTTTTACAGTGCATTGGAGATGCTGCGATTGAAGAGGATGAACTGTCAACGTTTAGAACCATCCACTTGTGGCTTTTCATCAGGACAGTGAAGTCGAGGTAGAATAAGGTGTCCACACAATTAAATAACAATATCTGCTCAAATTAAACAGTTAGCCAACCTAGTCATAAGCAAACGTAGTCTCCATTATTTGACCAAGACGAATGGTCACTATTATTATTGTCCCGAACATTGCATTATAACAGGCAGCCAACTCCTGCTGAGTCAATCATAGCATCCCCAATGCAGTCTAAAAACTCGAACTGTTAATCCTCAGCAAACAATACATTTCATTTGTTATTGATGGTTGTATGCTCGAAATAAGAAGGCTCTCAATGTCATGTTCAATTTTTACTGAGGAATCGCAGACCCAAGATTTTTCCAAAACCTTCAATGATGCATGCGATGCTTTCAAGGTATGACATGGGGGTAAAGTTTTATTGAAGCCCATTTATGAGAAGGAAATGATGGCTATCCTTCATGCAGTCAAATAATGGAGACCATATCTGATGGGAAGACACTTTAAGCTGAACACAGATAGTGATAGTCTAAAACACTTTTAGGAACAGAGGTTATCATTAGAAGAACAACAAAAATGGATCATTGAGATCATCTACAAGAAATGAAAGGAGAATGTAGTGGTCAATGCAGTATTTAGAAGGGATGAGTCCACAGAGGCCCTATTGTGCACCATCTCCATATTGCAAGCAAATTGAGTGGGTTAGGCAATGTCAGAATCGCTGAATGACACAAATACATTGAATCTCAATCAGAGGCTCCAACAAAATCCGAGCAAGTTACAAAAAATTGTTTGGAAAGGAGACACTCTATGGTACAAGGATAGGTAGTACCTATGCAAGAACCCAACCTTCAAGCATAAGGTTCTTGTGGAGGTCCATGCTTCTCTAGTAGATGGGCACTCAGACTTTATTAAGACTTATCATAGAATCATGCAGCACTTCTTTTGGGAAGGGCTCAAAGGGGAAGTCGATAAATTTGTAGCAAAGTGGATGGTGTGTCAGCAAAACAATGGTGAGACAATTAAGACCCCGGGTCTTTTAATCTCTATCTATTCCTAGACAAAGGTGGGAGGATGTCTCAACGGATAAGATTGCCCAAGTTTGATGAGAAAAATGTCATGATGGTGGTAATGAATAGACTCGCTGAGTATGCCCATTTCTGTGCATTGTCGCATCCGTTCGTAGCAAGTATAGTAGTAATAGTTTTTATGGAGACAGTCCAAAAACTACATGGGACTCGTAAGGTCATAGTAGATGATCATGATCCTATATTTACCAGCAGTTTTTGGACTGAATTTTTCTCATATTTGGGTACTCACATGGCACATAGTTCATCCTATCATCCCCAGTCAGATGGGTGAACGAAGGTGGTCAACAAATGCTTGGAGGTTATCTCTGTTGTTTTGTGTCTGGTAAACAAGAGAAATGCGTTCCATGGGTGCCACTAGCAGAATCATGGTATAACACTTCTTTCCATACCTCGTCCAAAATGTCTTCATTTTTTTCATTATATGGTTACCATCCACCATCCATCACCTCATCCTTGAAGGTTCAGCCAAAGGTTTGAGCGATTGAAGAACACATTCAACACCAACAAGAGATACTTTCTAATCTCAAAGAAAATTTGGCAATGGCACAAAACCAAATGAAGCAGGAAGCTGACCAGCACAGTAAAGACATTTTGAAGTGGGAGATTGGGTTTTTTCTGAATTTACAGCAATATAAACAAATGTCCTTGAAACAACAAAAGAAGAAGAACAAGCTTTCCTCTAACTATTACGGACTTTATCATATCTTGCAGGAGTATAACAAGCTTTCACCTAAGTATTACAAACTGTATCAAATCTTGCAAAGGAATGGAAGTGTTGCATACAAAATGGAGTTACCACACTCAACAAGAATGAATTTGGTCTTATATGTAACCTGCTTGAAGAAATTAATTGGACAACTAATATCAGCCCAGATAGAGTTACTAGAGCTTGATGAGGGCACAATCATTTTGAAGCCTAAGGAAATACTCCAAACATGCACTAACAGCTTTTCAAGGAGGGAGTTTACAGAATATCTATCTAGTGAGGATGTTACATGGTATGATGAAGCGTCCCTATAGAACCACCCAGTGTTCGTCGTCATTGTGGACAATGTTGGTTTGAAGGGGAGGAGCGTGCTATAGCATGTATTCGGATATGTGTGGCTGACATGTGGCTAGCATAACCTTTAGCTTAGTCATATGATAAATTTTATATCTTCATATTGGTAGTGGGTTGGCCTATGGGGCATCCATATCCTAAGTAGGGTATATGTAGGAATACAAGTTAATATGGATCATCATATCATGAATTATGTTCATATTGTGAGGTTGTGGATGTTGTCCACTGGAGGTGGCCCAGTTATATATTTCAAGTATTTTGCTCTGCTCTCAATCATATTGTTTTAATCTTCTTTATTTGGTTCTTATTATTGCAAGTTGCTACTATTGTTCTATTCAAGATATTTATATTGCCATTTACTGTTGTGATTCTATGTTATCTACCTAAGTAATTTCATTACATCTAAGCTCTAAGAATGGAAGCAATAAAAGATGTTACATCCCATGGCCTGCCAACATAATTGTAAATATCTTGAACAATCGGTAACTGGTATTCTAGGGTCGCATGTGATCTCCTTAAATGATTAATGTGCACAACTTAAGAGTCCAACACTTTTCCATAAATTTGATGTCAACAATACACTAGCACCTATGTTGTAAGGATACAAGTACGGGTACGGGTTCGATACTCATTTTTTAGTCCATAAGAAATACAAAACTGGAAAAATATAGTATGATCAATGTTCAAAACATTCAATATACTTAAGATTTTACATTTTCTATGATATACAAATATTGTATTCCTTTGTGTCTCATCCATTTCCTTTGAGATTAATTTTTCCATTGCGATGGTGGCCATAAAAGATGTATATAGGGAGCTCCTAAAGGACCTATTTAAGGAGATTGACTCTAACCTGCCAACGACAATTAAAGAGGTCAGTCCAATGGTTGGTTCTCACATTCATATTATCCAAAATCACCTTCTAATCCTCCTTAAGGATGCGGGAAGGAGTCAATGTTGTGCCTTGCTAGTTTCTAGGAAAGGATGCTCTTTGAAACTTTAAGCTATGCAATTTTTGGTTCCAAATTTTTCTATTAGTATTGAAGATCACCTAAGATTTGATCTCATAAATAACTTGTACGGAGGATCAGATATATGTCCAAATTTCTATGAAAAGCTTATTTCCTTGGCCAATTGTGATGATCCCAAATAATTACTTCAAACATTCTTGATATCCTTTGAATATTTTATCTTCAATAAACTAGAGGGATTTTAAACAATCTCAAGGTTTCCTCGTGGTTGCCATACCCTCCTAGTCTAGTCCTCAATAAAACTGAAGTTTGTTTGAGTCAAAATAAAGTAAAATAAAAAAATTTAGAGCCCCCCCACTACCCAACCCTACAAGTATGTATCAAGTACATCCTGGATACGTCAAAGCGTACCCGATACATACTTGGACATGTCAGTAGCATACTCGGGATGTATCAGCACTTTACTCGGGATGTATCCATATCGGCTACGAATCCAGGGGGTACGGGAGGGTGGGGGGGTACGGGAGGGTGGGGACAAACCCTAGTAACATAGACTAGTACCGACACCAATAAGAACCTCCAAATTCAAGTTTTATTAATTGGCTCCCAAACCAATAATGTTGTCATGCATTCATTGCAATGTTACGTGCAACGAATTGATTGAATTCAAATATACCCTATAGTGATTATCAACCACCTCATTTTTGTAGTTAAAGACTAGTTTACAACTATGTCCAATCTAGTCACTAGGAAGTTCCAATCATAATCCAAGGGATTTGGATCTCTATCATTCATCAACAACTAGCAAAAATTCTTGTTTGTGTCTCTAACTTCTCTGTCTAACACACTAGTAAAAATAATTTGAAACTCCTTTTGTTGGATCACAAGAAGAATACATTGGAATGTTAATCACTTATGATAATATTCCTGAATCTCCCACAAGGATCACCAATCTTCCTCCAAGAGGAAATGTGCTAGACTAAGGGAATTGTTGTCCAAAATGGGAATCAATCCTATGAAGCTCACCTCATCAATCCAACTCTACTTGAAATGTCTCATGTAAAGCTAGTTTATTTCGAGATTGATCAAATTGTCGTGTACCTAAACGCAACACATTTACGTGCTTGGTTAATATTATTTTTATTATACTATAGTTAATGAAGGGGTAAGCTACAAGTTAGCCATGGGTTAGTTAAGTTTTTTAGTGATTGTATACAAAAGAGAGAAAACCCTAATGAATGCATCTTTTTTCACAATATCAAAACTTAATGCAAGAGATAGATGCCTTTGTGTGAGAGCTCTTTTAGTTTTGTTACAGGAAAATTTGCAAGTGCAATCCACCCCTGGGGAAGCAGGTGCTCCCATATTTCTATTTTATTAGCATTTTTACTCTATATTTCGCAGTTCCATTTTCTATTGGTATTTGGAATGGAACAAGTGGTATTAGATTTCTGTAGCCCCTACAAAAAGGCCAAGAGGGGTTTATCCAAGAAGCAAACTCATCTTCACGAACAAAGATGAGCTAAAAAGGTTACTAGCCGAGTTTGTCTTCGAAGTTCGAAAAAAGATTCATTCGATGAGAAAACAACCAAAAAAACTAAATGATGAAGATGAGGCTATCAACCAACATGACCCACCAAATGAGGAAGAGAAAGAGGAAGAGTATGAAGAGGAGGAGAGAGAAAGATTACATCATCCTACTTTTAACCTACAAATGAAGATCTTGCCATATGATTTTAGAGGTAAGATGGAGGTCCATACATACTTAAGCAAGCTGAAACTCACCTTTAGGGTGCAAAAGCTTAAAGGTCAAGATGATAAGTTGAATGTGTATCTACAACATTTAAATGGTGTTGCACACAACTGGGAAGAGAGATGGGTCTTTACAAACCCTAAGGGGGACATTTTCATCGATTACAATTGGAATGAACTGCATGATACCCAGTTGACGCACTTGTTTCAAAAACTTATGTCCATGGAGGCATATACAGAAAAAATTCAAGTTTTGGAGTCCAAGGCCAATCTCTCTTCGAATTTGGTGCAAAAGATCTATATTTTCAACCTCCAAGTTGATATTCGAACAGAGGTAAGAATGTTTGAACCAAACTCTTTTGAAAGGGCTATTGTTGTAGCTAGAAGAGAAGCAAAACATATTGATGCCCTAAAAGTTACCAAATTGTATGAGACTACTTGACCGAAAATATTTTCCTTTTTATGAGAAAACCCAAGGATGATGGTTAAGTATGATTCTTCACTACATCAAAAACCATGGTCATAAATAAGCCCCTATGTCCACTATTATTAATCCCCTGTCGTAAGTGTTCTCATCCATGGAGCAAATGGTTATGTATGTGGTACAAAAAAAGGCTTTTATATGGTAGAATATGTGGGTATCTTTCTAAGCTAGAGTCTTGAGTCTAATAATGAGGATATCCATAATAAGCTTGATGTAGAGTGTGAACCCATAAAATCTATCTCCATGCTATGTAGTAGAAACAGGACATAACCATCAATGTATCACTTTCCATAATGGTATCGGTTTGGATCATCTAGATACTTATCAAGTTCTATGACCATATCAAGAATTCCTCAGGTTTTGATCGTGGTTGATCCAGGAGGTAGAATTACTATTTTGGATAAGAAACAAGGCCATATGTTGGGTCTCCATTTAAATGCCTCTTAGAATTTTTTTCAGCAGACCTCTGAAAGTTTTACCATTCATGTTCCAAGCCATTGAATCATTTAAATGCCTAGGAGTAATGCATAATGTGTAATTTTTAGTGAAATATTATGTCCTTAAAGATAAATTTCATGTGTTGTTGATATTGGGTGGAGTGGACGTTATTTTAGGGTGTTCAATAGTTATACTTGTTTTGAAGATTCAATATTTATACTTGGATAGAACATACTCCACCAATCATCATAATAGTGATTCTTGACATTCAAGAAAAGGAGACCATGAGTATACTATCAAGTCCTTGCCTCTAAGGGATATCAAAATTGTTGATTGTAATCAAATGAACAAAATTTTGTACAAGGGGGTAGTTAGGGTTTATGACACACCTTTATTGTATAGATGCCATATACCCTTGTTTGTCCCACTATGACCAAGTTCTAAGGATTTCTAGAGTTAGCTATGCAAATATAAGGCAGTTGTTTTCAACGATCTACCAAATACCCTGTTGTCAGAAAGGGAATTGGAGCATGCATTATTAAGATTGACCCTATTATGGGGGCTAATTTTGGTAAACCCTTATAGATATGGAACACTTTCAAAAGTTCGGAGATAGAAAATACTAGTAAGGAAAATATTGGCAGGGTGGTGTCATTGTCCCTGGTATAAGCCCATTTTGTTTATTGCTCTAGTGGTACTAGCCAAGGACAAACATGTGTCATATAAACTTTGTATTGATTACAAAGCCTTGAACAATATCACAATTAAAAATAAATTAATGCTATCCAAGGATTGATGATATTCTTGATGATTTGGACATGGAAAATTACTTCTCACAATATATATATTTAGGATCTGGATACTATAAGCTACCAATTCAAACTCAAGACCAAGATAAGACTCCATTTAGAGTACGTCAGGGCCACTACCAGGTCCCATCAATGGTCCAATCACTTTTCAGGCCTTGATAAACAAGGTATTCAATAAATTCTAGCATAACTTTGTTTTAATTTTTTGTCATGGCATTCTTGTTTATAGTACTTCGTTGGCATCCCATCTTGAGCATTTGGATGTTGTGTTGGATATATTGTCCAAGGAGAAGTTGTATGCAAAGGCCTCTAAGTGAGAATTTGCAAAGGCATCTTTGGAACATCTTGGTCACATTATTTCTGTTAAGGGGGTTTGTACTAACCTTGAAAAGATCAAGGTCATATGTGATTGACATATTCCCAAAAATCTTAAGATCAATCCCATATGTTCTTTGCATGTTCCTAAGACTCTTCAAGAAACTTTATGAGGTTTCTTAGGCTTGGCAGGATTCTAGAAAAAAATCATAAGAAACTTCTCAACAATAACTCATTCTCTGACTAACCTTACTAGAAATGATGCCTTAAAGTGGTTTATTTAGGCACAAAAATACTTTAAGGATTCTCAAGCGAATCTCTTGGTATCTACTCTAATTTTAGCTACCCACTGATTTCTCTTGAAGTCATTTCTGCATTGAATGGTGATGTTTCTAAATATGGATCTCAATGTAGTGCAGTTCTTTCTCAGGAATAACCATACCATTGCATTTGAAAGTATGAAACCGTGATTGACAGGGATGCTACGAATGTCAAATTATAGCAAAGATATTCCAACCATCCTATATGTAGTGGCCAAATGGCGTCAGTTTCTGTTGAGGAGAAGGTTCTTCATTAAGCTTGACCACCTCAGCTTTAAGCACTTGTTAACTCAGGGGACATTAACCGAGGAGCAACTAAAATGGATTGATCACCTACAAGCCTATGATTTTAAGATCCTTTACAAGAAAGGAGAGGAGAATGTGGTGGAAAACAGGTTTGTCCCAACAAGATGAACCACAAGTATTTCAGGCCATGTCCATCAACCAACCTACTTGGATACATGAGCTTGTATACGACTACCAACTCACCCATCCTTAACCAAACTCATGCAAGAAATTAGAAATGAGGAAAGGGGAATAATTGGTTAGTGAGTAATGGCATCATCTTTTTCCAAGTATGCATTTACTTAAAGAGTGACTCTCCCTTTGTTCAGAAGCGGTAGAGCATGGCTGTGAGTCTCCATCTATAGGCCATGTTGGGTTCTAGAAAACATATAGAAACATCAAAGGTAAATTTTTTCTATAGTAGAATGAAGTAAAACATTTTACAACTTGTAGTTCAGTGTGACATATACCAACATAATAATGTTAAGAGTGTTCCTTCACGAATCCTTCTATGGCAAAATTTGGTTCCAAATATCTCGAGTCTTCCTAGCTTGAAGGGTAAGAATGAAATTTTTTTAGTGGTAGATGCATTGAAAATGTATGCCCATTTCATTCCCACAAGAAAGGCAAGAGGCAATGGTCACAAGGTTGGAAAATTGTGTTTAAGCTACATGGGATTCCTATACAAACCATTTGTAACAAGGATCAGACTTTTCAAATTCATTTGTGGCAGGAGTTGTTTGGAAATGCAGGCATTACACTTAAAATGAGCAATGCAAACCATCACCAAACAGATGGGATAATAGAGGTGGTGAACAAGTGTTTGGAAGGATATCTAAGATTGTATGCAGGGGATAACCAAAGCAAGTGGATTCAATAGGAACATTTGGCAGAGTACAAGGACAACACCACTTATCATTCAACCACAGAAAATGACATCTTTTAAGGCTTTATATGGGTATGACCACCAATGGCATTAAATTGCGTAATTCAGAGGGAGGAGGTCCCAAAAGCAGAGGAAGCAATAGAAGAGATGCAAAACATTCTGCAACTCTCATGACACAACTTCACAGTGAATGCCAATAGGATGAAGTAGCAATGGATCAACGTAGGACAAAAAGGATCTTTGAAATTAAGAACATTGCGTTTGTGTGGTTACAACCGTATAAATAAAAGATATTGGAGTAGGCAGTGAAGCAAAGGATGCAACCAAAGCATTATGGGCCAAACCAGGTGCGAGTAAATTTGGAGGAAGTTGCATACACACAGGACATACCAGATAAGGGAAGGTTGCATGATGTGTTTCATGTGTCATCTGATAAAGAAGATAGGGGTGCATGTGGTGCCACATAGAGAAATAAAATATTTAAGCTTGTGCTTGACCAAGAGTGCATTGTAGGGGAGGAATTGAGGAAGCTTCGGAACAGGGTCATGCGCATGTTCAAGATGAAGTGGAAAGGGCTACCTATTGAGGATGCATATTTGGAAATCGAGGAGTCTGTAGATAAGCATCTGGCCCTAAAACAGTGCTAAAACAATTGTAATTATGGAAAAGAGGGAAGTCACATGTGCAAGTTGGAAGGGAGAGAGAAAAACAAAAAATGAAAAAAAAATCCCAACACGGTAGAAAGTGGTGGAGTTGTAGGTAACATAAGGATTTTTTGGGATGCATGACCAAAATGCAAGGGAAGCCTAGGAGTTTGAAATATTCAAAAAGAAATTTAAATAAATATTTACAAAAAAAGTCACTCTCATTCATGTGTTATGTCAAGTAGTGGTATATGGTAGGTTGGCCAAAGCTTTCTTGTAGTAGGTAGAGAAGTCTTGAGTTTCATTCTTATTATGTTAAATTTTGCACTTTTAGAATTTGAATAGCTTTGAGGTCAAAGCTCTTTATGGGGGAGGGCATGTTGAGTACCTAAGCACAACACGTACTTATGTGCTTAGTTAGTATTATTTTTATTTTGTTATATTTTGGGTGCCTAGAGTTAGTGAAGGGATAGGCCATGAGTTAGTCATCCATCAATTAGGGTTTCTAGTGGTTGAGTACAAAGGGGAGAAAAACCTAAAAATAGTATCATTTTCACAATATAAAATTTAATGCAAGAGATAGCTGCCATTGTGTGAAAGTTCTTTTCCTACAGTTGGATTTGCAAGTGCAATCTACCCTTGCGGAAGCAAGTGCTCCCATCTTTCTACTTATTAGCATTTTTACTTTATATTTTGTAGTTTTTTTTTCTATTGGTATTTGGAACACAACACAAATGCTTGAGGTTGGAATTATTTTTCAAGGCCCCAAGAATGTGATGTGTAGGCACACGAGAGGAAGGGGACAAGCATGTAGGGAGACCCCCCATATTTCATGCAGCAAAAAAAAATTTAGATGACTAATGCCCTGAATACATTAAAAAATACTATATAGGAAAGTTAAAACAATATATTTTTAAAAAGAAGGGATAAAATTCCCCCAAAACTAAACATTTGACACCATTAAAAATTAAAAGTCCAATGGAATAGCTGCCTCCATATTTCAAAGTTTTGAATCCTTCTCTTTCATTAAATGATAGATGCAAATGGTTATGAGGCAGGGCAATACCTACCAGGATATTTTTTTAAAGTAAAGTCGGACATTGTTTGGTTTGGGACGATGTTGAATACTTATAAACATCCTTATGGCAAGGAACCGTAATCTTTTCTTTAAGGAAGGGTACATTTCCTAGCATATCCTTTGATGTCCTTAGAACATGGAAGATATCCCTATGACAGTCCAAATCTCATGTGGATGTTAGGGACATGTCCCACACTCCTCAGAACAAGTACCAGCGTAACATTGTTGTTAATGGCAATAAGCCTCAAGAAAAAAATGGGATAATAAAGGATCTCTGGAGCCTTCTAAATCCTAAATGGAGTTATGGTGAGATATTCATTCCCTGTCCATTTACCAATAACATTCTTGAAAAGTGGCAGTGAAAGAGATATCCTATCCAAACGATTTTACAAGATATAATTGAATTATCTATGTAAGTAGGACAAATTAAAGACCACAATTATCACAGAAAAGGCGTTTGTGCCCATTAACATGCTTTTGAGATTGTCCAGCTTATTGGCTACATTCCATAGAATTATCTTACATATCTTTGATATAATCCCTACAAACAAACTCAAATTTTCCCTTGATGACTACTCTGCATTCGAAAACAAGGATGCTCAGCTACAAGTCTAGTAAGAATGCACAAAACTGTTTCAGGAAGCTTATACAGTAAGCTATCAAGACATATAGTGTGCATTGGAGAGCTAAAAACAAACCTTAAAGAAATTTATGGCGATGATCAATATGAAAGGAACTCACAATGTGGAATGTGTTACATCATTTGTGTGGCACATAGGATATTATTTTATCAAATGTGCAACTTTATCCTACCTATTCGACCAACGTGAAAGGGACTTCTGTTTAATTGGGACCAAAACCAATAAGATATTAAGAAGCTCTCAATCAACTAAAGATCAGATTGTTCCGTGCATCTGTTCTTTCTTATCTAAAAAAGGCACCAGCAATTCCATATCAACATAGATAGTCCAAATTTGCCATCGGTTGCATGTTGTCCAGAAGTATTGCACAAGTTGGACCACTCATTGCACTTTGCTAGGAGAATATTGCCAAGAAAACATTAAAATTATAGTACAATTGAGAGAAAAAAATTAGGATTATTCCATGCACGAACTCCATCATTACAGGCTAAGCCATTTCTTCCATAGTTTTCAAAGATTATCAGGATTTTTTTGTATTGGGTCTATAAGCTTGTAGTTCATGATAGGTTTTTAAAATTGTTACTCTTAATGCTAAATTTTACCTTCAGCATCGTAATACATTGTGAAAAAGCACATTTAATGGTATATCAACTCCCAAATTCGATCAGATGAACTCCCAACCAAAGAAAAGAATCATTTTCTATCTTCAAAGTTCAAGTATTAGCAAATGGCACAAGGATATTGGGAAATAATATATTGCTTTCTTTCAGTTTTTGTTTGTTTCAAGTCAAAAATATTTGTTAAATACACTTCAAGCTTGGATGGGTTCATTAAGGATGCTAGGTTGACTAAGAAATGGGAGTCATGAAGTGCCTTCAAAATCCATGACATTTTTATTTAGCATAAAAAGAGAATTTCCAGCATTCCTTATCCACCCCTTGTAAATTATCATTCTAATTTTCTATTTTCCACACACACACATTATCTTATTCTCTTTTCCAAAAAAAACCATTTTCTAGTCAATTATCTCTTTGAACAATGACACTATAGCTGATATGGCTTACCCAGTTTAAACCTTTAACAAAAACGTTCTAGCTCAATTCCCACATGCTTGATTTTATAGTCCTACATTTTGACTCGGTTATCTCTCTTGTGCTAGTGAATTTATTACCTTTGGATTTCATCTGAAAATAAGTGTCTTTTCAACGGTTTATGTCAAAGCCTGACAAAAGAAATGAAGATTTGGATGGCATCGGGCACTTAAATGTTAAGCTTATTTTTCTGTTTTCCATTACATGTCGTCCAAAAAATGTATTGAGAAAAACTTCTAAATGACAAGTGACAGCTTTATCCATCTCCAACTTACATTCTATTTATTAACTCTTCCCACAAGCAAGCTGGACAAGAGGTATCACTGTGACTGTACAATATTATACTCAAAGATGTCATAATAAAGACTTGAGAACTATGAGAAACAAACCTGAGTACATAGATGCAACAGGAAATATTGGCTGCTTCCTTCAATTTTTTCCGCCTTCATCCTGAGTTTTTTGAAATTCATTCATTGCAATTACCAAGAAAATCTAACAGATAGGTAACTTTTGATATAGCTTTCAATAAAAAAAGGCATAACCAAGTGCTATTTGAATTACCAATGTATTAGCCGTTTACGTACTAAAGGACTCCGACGATGAAGCACTCTTATTGGAGTCTTTTGTTCTATTTCCTGTGATCATGGTTATTTTAGTATACCAAGAAGATCTAGATATAGAAACCTTTAAAAAGAATTGTAACATTTTTTATTTGCTACGGTTCTGAAATGTTTTTCCATAAGAGATAACAAAGGTACAAGCTCAAAGAGAAACTTTTTGTTGTCTCAAAATATGAGGATCTTACAGAGATGTTCTTCCTCTTCTTAAGATAATATGCAAAGCAGCATGACTAAGGTAAGGCGACCAAGCAGGACTACATTAGAAGAATGTGCACTGTTATCTGGAACCTTACCATCTCTTTTATCTCAGATATGCATTTAAAGTCTTCGTCAGAAAGGGGACGAGAAATCCACACTACAGCTGCATATTGTTTCTGCAAATTCAATCAATATACGGTGATTTTAGTTTTTATGAATGTTTTCTAGTTACATTTGCAGCAAGTATTCTTTTGACATTGCTTATTGGATGATGAATCTTCATATTTCATGAACAGGTGATTTATGAAGCAGAATGCAGATTATGCAAGTTGAATCCAAAAATTAAAAAGCAAAATACCTGTTTTTCAGCTTCCCCTTCTCTCATTAGATTCCAAACATCACTCCCAACCTCCTTCAGTTCCCTCACCTTTACCTGATCTTTCCACCCAAGAAATCCCCAAGGGCCAAAAGAACATGCAGGCCAATTTCAGAAACCTCTTATGCATTGTAGATTAGTAATTGTAAAATGAACACTAAGAATTGGTACTTATTATGTATAGCAACTAAAAACAAATGAAAGAATATACGACTCAAATTCTTCATGCCAAAGTTGCCAAACGCACAAAACTATCTTTTGAGTCATTAATCTTGATCTCCAGTTCCATCATGTCAGACTTTGTTGGGATAGCATGAGCATTGAGGACTTCAATAAGGAAAGGACGCCCTGTACCCAGCATACGAACCTGTGACAAAATAAATATTTTGTTTACACTATTATTAAAAATTAGATAAAATGCCAACATATCTGACCAGTCTAATTGAAATTAGCCATGAGAAACAGGCATACATCAATGTCTTCCCTGCCAGCTGCATGAAACTTGTAGCTGTCTCCTCTCAACTGAGGAAGTATTGCATTTGCTATTATCTCCTACGTAAATCCAATCACAATAAGCCGAAAACTATTTAAGGTCATTTTTATCAATCAAGGTTATTCAAAACTCCCAGTCAGAATCTGAAGGTGAACAGTTACAGTTCAAAGAGGAGGCTCACTTCTACCGAGTTTTCTCCCATTCTTTCATCATCAATCATCCAACACGTCTGGCTCACATTCCTCGAGTACTAGATATAAGAAACAGAAAAGCAAATGAATGAGAATAATACCATAGCCTTTATATCAAAGCAGAACATGTCCATCTTAAAGCATACTTTGAGTATCTGTAGTGCACTGTTTGGACAACTTGCAGTAAAGACAAACACAGAAAGGAAACTACAGGGGAATCCAAATCATAGCAAAAATTATTTCCTAACTTTATCCTGTCTTGAAGATTTTATCAAACATCATCACAAGAATAATAAATAATATACATCCAAATATTACATAGCATGAGGAAGATCAGAGGCCCGCCAAGATGCAATGCTAAGTTAGTCCAAAAGCCCAGACTTTGTAGAATACTTCGATTGTTTGACTCATTCAATTACAAGAAGACTTGACTATGCTTTGGATCCAAAAAAATCATGAAATGAACTAAAAAAAAGCCCTTTTGGAATCCAAGGTTTAAAGGTTCTTGATTAAGCCTGCTTATATGAAGTTGGTAACAAATTCGCAAAATCAACAAACTAATTGAAAGACTAAACTGAAGTTGCAAGACAAGGATACACAAGTATCTAAAATGCATGCCTTCACATTCACACACCTCATGAATTCATCTGTTCGTACCCGCATACGTATGTACCAGAAATGAGTACGGATACGGAAATGCATGGGAAATGAGCCAGAAACACAAGGCAAAGAGGACTGCACAGTTTGTGTTTATTATTTGGACGACTCTATTGCCCTTAAAACATCAGTATTGCCCTTCAGATGACTGTATTGCTCGCATTTTTCACTGAAGATAACCTGCAGCGAGTTTTATTTTCTTCTAATCAATCTGCATATGCATCATGCCCTTGATCTCATTCGTGACAATTTATTATGCTCTTCGAAAAACCCTTTGAACTTCGGCGATTGAAATCCCCTTTGGCAATCGAAATCTCTGCCTTCAAAATGGAATCAAAACAGTGTTATGTGGGGACACGTCCCCCTTGAAAACCAGGTGTCTGAGACGTCCCGAATGTCCAAGGGATGCCGGGACAGGGGGGAACGTACCCCTAATGTTTTCATGGTGGCAAGAAAGGAGGGGAACGTCTCCGAGACTTCCAAAGATTTCCAGGGACGTCCGAAATGTTTCGGGGACGCCTGGGATGGATGGACGTCTCAAGAATGTTCGAGGTATGTTCTGGGGACGTCCAAACGTCCTTCGCGGCACAACAGATTTGATTTAACATTAACTTTTTAAAAAAACGTTTTTTTGACATTTTTTTCAATGGCAAGTAATAATAATATAAAAGGAACATAATAACATAACCCTAACCCTGAAAGTTACATTCTAAGTTATAAAATGATTCTATGGCCTCATTCCATATCACATTCAATATTCACACTTGAGCAAAGTGAAGAAAGAGAAGAAGAGGAGAGCAAGACGAAGAGGGAGAAGTAAGAGGCAACTACAAGAGAAAGAGCAAGCGCAAGCAAGACGTATTTAGAATTTTATTTGCTTACAATGATTGATAATAGTCTCTAGTTTTTAAAATTTAGATTTTATTTATATTATTTATGGGTTGTTTTTAAGTTTTTGTATCTACATTCACAATGTAATCATGTTTATAGTTTGTAGGATTTTACAAAATGCATACTGCATAGGGTTTCGGTTGTTAGGGTTTTAATTATTATTTTTTTAAATCTTAAAACATAAAACTCTTGATTATTGATTCATTGAATAGGTTTGGCAAGGTTTACCATAATAGTATGTACTATTATACACATTCTTAGAAACAATAACATCATGAATATAAAAAATTTGATACACATGAATGTAGATACAAAAATTAAAAACTTAATACTCCTATGTTTGAATTTTTTATGTTTTTGCTTTTTAATATTTTTAATTTTTTTGCAAATATTTATGAATATGGGCCTATGGCTGTTTTTTTCCATCATTGCATGTAGTTATGGTTGTTTTTTATTCATTGCACAATGCATATGGTTATGAATGTTTTATTTTTTCTTAATCATTTCATATACTATATAGTTATCATTGCTTTTTCAATTCATTGCATAATACATATAGTTATGGCTGTTTTACTTGTTTACAAATTATAATTATAATTATTGCCTATAGTTATCGCTTTTTTTAATTCATTGCATATAGTTGTGGCATTTTTTTTAATTCATTACAGCCCCGACAATCATCACCATGAGTTTGTCTTTTGGAGTATGGTTATGAATGAGAGGAGGAGAGGGTTGACACAGGTGGAAGCATTGGTAATGACATAATTGGGGGAGGTGCAAAGAAGTGAGACAAAATGTAGTGCCAACGGCAACTAGTAGTTCAGCTGGCAGTGCTACCAATTGCCCCTCTCAAATGTTGTCCGCATTTGCCAATGGGACCATTTGATAAGAAATCATTGCAACAATGTGCTCAGATACTTGAGAACCCCAAGTCTGGAAGGGGAAGTAAACTATGGAAGTGCAACATATGTTCAAAGACTTGACATGGCAATATCACTAGGACAAATCAACACTTGTTGCACCTTCCAAGAAGGGGGGTTGCCCTTTGTAAGGCTCCTTCACTTGACCAGCCTAGCAGAGACGGTGACCAGGTTTTACTGGAAATACGACAACTGACGTATGCAGAAGTTTGCAGTACTAGCAGTGAGGCTAACACTACTTTGAGCTCACAGTAGGACAGGGAGAAATATTTTGGCTACAGGTATGGTTTTGGACCATGACCCATAGCGTACCTTGCCATTGTGAAGTAAAAGTACCCAGGGAGTAACCCACAATCCAATTGTAGACATGTCTTTTTTAAAAGACAACTCAATAGGCAGATGATGCTATTGGGAAAAAAAATTACGCAATTTTTTTATCCCATTTTAAAGTATCATATTCTCTAATTATTACAAAGGAGGCTATGGCCAATGTATTAAAAGTTATTTACAATTTATCATGTTTCCTAGAGATATTATGAACTCAGGATGACAATCTTGGATAGCAAATATTCTTAGGTTAATCTATTGATGGAGGAGATGAATATCACATGGGTGTCACATGGATGCATCATTATCATGGATGGGTGGACGGATATTAGACACCATCCACTCATCAATATCATTGTCTCTTGCAAAGTTGTACCGTACTTCTTGATGAGTAATTAAATGTTCAATAAGTATGCAGAAAGATGCTTGAGTTCCAATTTCATATTTTGAAGGATGCCATTGAGGAGGTTGAACTATCATATGTTATATATATCTATCATATATATAACTTATGTGTGCACAAGCAACAGGCAAGCTACCCGAGCATGCCTAAAATCATATTTATTGGAGTCTATGTTGTCGGTACATGCCATGAACACTGTACCTAAAAGATATTTGTACCCATACCCATAGTCCGTCAGCAAGATAGTGAGACTAGGACCAATGCACACTTGTTGCACCTAACAAGGGGGTTTGCTATGTGTAAGGCTCTTTCACTTGATCAAATAGCAAAGATGGTGAGACTTTATAATGAAAATATCATGAATGACATTCCAGAAATTCGTGTTACTAGAACTAATGCTAACGCTCCTTTGGGCTCTCTTAGGACTAGAAGGAATATTTTGGCTAGCTCTAGTTTTGGAATGATTGAAGTGGAAAGCAAAGGGAAAAGAAAGGCCGTGGGGGTAGCCCCCAATCCAATTGTGGGCATGTTTGATTCAAAGGCAAGGGAAGAGGCGGATGATGCTATTGGGCAATTTTTTACACTGCTAGGATCCATTTCATGCCGTTCGCTCTCCTTATTACAAGGAGGCTATGGCCAAGGTAGAAAAAGCAGGTACAAGCTATGTTTCTCTTGGAGACACCAAACTTAGAACAGCAATCTTGGATAGAAACTATTCCAAGGTTTAATTTGTTGATGGAGGAGATAAAGGTCACATGGGTGTCAGATGGTTGCAGCATTATCATGGATTGGTGGACAGATATTAGATATCGTCCTCTCATCAATATCATTATCTCTTGCAAAGATGGGCTGTACTTCTTGAGAGCAATTGATTGTTCTGGGAAGCGAAAAGATATTGAGTTCCAAATTCATATTTTGAAGGATGTCATTGAGGAGGTTGGACCTTCAAATGTTGTACATGTCATCACAGATGCAACTTATGTGTGCAGAGCGGCATGCAAGCTAGTGGAGCATGCCTACAATCATATTTATTGGAGTCTGTGTTGTCTGCATGCCATGAACAATGCACTAAAAGACATAGGGAAGATTAAGTGGATCAGCAAGATAGTGAATGAAGCCAGGGATGTGTAGAAGTTCATATGTAATCACCACACATCGTTGGCACTCTTTCAAAGCTTTTTGAAGAAGGAATTCCTCAAACCAATTGACAACCGCTTTGCATCCTATTTTATTTTGTTGGATAGGATGCTTGAGTTGCAAGAGCCCTTGCAAGTCATGATTATGACACACGATTAGACCGGGTAGCGTGAGTCCAAGACAAAGTAAAGAAAGAGAGTGAAGGAAGTGGTGGTGAGAGAAACATTTTAGGTTGATGTGAAATAATACATCACATCAATTATAACTCCAATTTTTAGCATCATCAATTACGAGGATTCTAACAGACCCAATCTTGGTGAGATATATGAGTGCATTGATAGCATGCTTGGGCAAATGAAGGCAGCTATTCGGGTGAGAGACCCCGCTCTAGAGTTCTACCTTGAACATATTCAACCCATCATTCAACATAGATGGGAGAAGTTGAGCACCCCACTTCATATGGTTGCATATGCACTAAATCTCAAATGCTATGTGGAGATGTTAGGTAGAGTTATCCCTTTGGATGATGATGAGGTGAAGGACCTTATGAAGGCCTTTAAAAAATGTATAGTTCAGAGGAGACTCCACAGATCAAGTTGGAGTGTCTCAACTTCACTGAACTTGATGGGTACAAAACTTTAGCCAAAATTGAATGGGTAACATTGGCACATGACAAGCCAGTGAGTTGGCGAAGGTTGTATGGGCATCTAGGACTGCTGCAAACACTTGCAATTTGCCTCATCTCCCAGGTTTCTAGCTCCTCTGCCTCTGAGAGGAATTGGTCTACATATGGTTGGCGCCACTCTGTTAAGAAGAATCAGCTTACCTCTACGAGAACGGAGAAGCTTGTAGCTATACACAGTACTTTGCGTCTTATGGATCGCAAGACAACTGAGTACAAGTAGACCCCAACATTACAACTGGATGTAGATCCCGAGAAGTCGAAGCAGGTAGAAGAGCACAATACTATAAAACGGGGATTGATTGGGCTCTCCTTTGAGGACGAGGATAATAGTTCCAATGAGGAATTCATGGATGTTGTTTCAATTTTTTAGGCTGAAACTTGTCCTCTTATTTTTGTAATATAGACAATTGCTAGTGTATTTGAATTTGAGATTCATGATATGAATATCAGCTATTGTCAATTGGTCAATCACAATGGTTTTACAATTTATTTCAGCTTATTTGACTTTTAAGTCTCAAATTGAAATGGTTTTATTAAATTATGTATAATTAATAAATTAAATGTATTTGATATTTATGATTTCAGCTTATTTTAATCTCAAATGGTTTTATTTCATCTTATTTAAGTCTCAGATGGTTTTATTAAAAAAAATCAACTTATTTATTAGTTTAGTCACCATCTTTTTATATTTTAAATATTTGATATTTATGATTTCAAGTTTCAACTTATTTAAATTTCAAATCGTTTTATTTCAGCTTATTTATATAGTTTAGTCACTATATTTTTATATTTTAAATATTTATATATTTTTTAATTAGCCATCCCCTCGTTGTCGCCCCACCGTCTCCAAAATTTAGAAATTTTTGTCGTCCCAGAAACCCTGTCCCACTGTCCCAGAGTCTTAGGTAACATTGCACTTTACGGATTGAACTTTGGGCCTAGGAATCATTATTTCCGGCCATTTTTGTAAGTAGGTTTGTTGTCGTCACAAAATTAATTATTATACTTCAGCCAGGGTCATTCTAAAGGAACTAATCGACTCTTGGAGGTGTACTTGCTCTAAATAATTGTCTATTGTTCCCTACTATGCTTTGGATGGTGTATATTTTGGGCGTTGGGAGGGTCTAATGGGCCCTTTGTGTTCTATTTTGTCGTTGGGATCACTTAAGTGGACACTTTTGGCATTTAATGTTATGTTTCTTTGTTGGGGCCACTTAAAGTACCTTTTTGGCGACTTGAGGGGATATGTATTGCATTTAATGTTATGTTTCTTCGTTGGGGCCACTTAAAGTCCCTTTTTGGCGACTTGAGGGGATATGTATTGCATTAAATGTTATATTTCTTCATTGGGGCTCATAAAAAGCTCGATAAAAGGAGATGGAGGGTGTAGTGGGAGGGCATTCATGCATACACTTATATTTCTTTCATGTGCAACTGTTGTTTGCAATTATTTAGCTTGTGGAGTAAGATTCCACTGGAACCCTAGCTTCGGTGGTGAGAGATCCATCCCTAGCTAGCAGGGCATTCTTCGGTAGTGAATTAGATCTACCCTAGCTTGTCATTTGGAGCTGATTTTAGGGCTGTTTTACAGAGATATTTTCAGGGTTTTTCAAAGTTAGGGTTTTGGGGGTTTTGGTGAGTTTTGGTGGAGATTTTCAGCTGGTTTTCGGATCAGACCTACGGCAGCAATAGAGGAAGGGTTTGGCATCATCTACAGAGAGTTTCACAAAGGTTTTGGCATCTACCAAAGAGGGTGACTTGTTTGGGAGATTGCAGCCCTAATTTCTAGGCGTTTCCACTTGGCCATTTTCAGGGGTCTGAAGGTTGGAAAGTCATCTTCTATATTTGTATATGTTATTTCCCAAGTTTCATAATTTTTGCACTTGTATTTGGGAAGATATTAATTTTCGAAGTTTTCCAGCTGTTTTAGGCACGCTGTAATTTTCTGGCAGCGTTATATTGACTGAAAAATTCCAAAAATATTTCCCTTGTGTTCTTTATATTATTATCTAGTTCCATTTAAAATTTCAAGTGATTTGAACGGATATTTTGGGAGTTATTCATATTTTACTGTTTGCTGCCCTAGCTGTAATTTTCTGCAAAAAACCAGATTTATGTTCGGCTGTGTTTTGTCTATCTTTTGCATATTTTGCAGCGATATCCTATAAGGGATATTTCATAGATTACTTTATAAATATGAGTATTAGGCATTATATGTGTGTGTATTAAAATTATACGAACATTTCTGTGCCGTTTCATACCCAAGGGTTTTTTGCAAATCAATGTTTCCACGTTTTGGACCCATACCCATTTCTGTTTCCTAGAAACATAGGTATTTAGGGTGCTAGATATTCATATAGAGACAAGTTTCTCCGTTTGTCACCTTACATTCCTACATATTTGAGATTCTTATTCACCTATGACACCTACATTCCATGCACAAACTCTTAACTGAACACATGACATTCATTGTGGATGCTCATATGGAGACATGAAACTCCACTTGCACCTCATACTACATAATTGAGATCCTTATTCACCTATGACATTCTTACTCATCTACAACATCTGCATTCCATGGAAAAACTCTAACTTAGAACATGACATTCATTGTGGATGCTCACATGGGGACATGATTCTCCAATTGCCACCTTATATTCCTATGCAATTCACATTCTTATTCAATTATGACACTTACATTACATGCATAAACTCTTAAGTCATGACATAAATAGTGCCACATTGGCACTCACATTATCTGGCTTAATTTTCTATTTTTAACTCTGCATTTATTTTCATATCAACCTACAAATATGACTCCAATAATCTAAAAACCAAGTCAGGGCTTATTTGCAGAATGTCAGACATGGGAGCAAAACAATCATCCATAATCTAAAGACTGGGTATCTTTTAGGCCATTTTAAAAGAAGATATTATCATAATGTTTGGACAGCAGTTTATGGAAGACACTGCAAATGACTTAGAAAGATACAGGCAGGACCTTCCAGTAACCATGTACCTGTAATTTTCTGATAAGACAAGAAGCCAGAATTGAATGCCAAATAAGGCACATAGGGTCGAGTAACAGTGGCAACTAAACCAAATGGTAAGTACATAGTTCGTAATCAAATCTGGAGACTGGAACAAATTGAACCCCCTGAATGGCTGTGCAATCATTATACAGAGAAGGATATAGAGACAATTCTTATCCTTCAAATGTTGATTCTTGTCATTACCTGTGAGAGAGTGGCGTCTGTAAAAGCTTCTTGATGGCCCGAAGACAGTGCAATCTCTCTTAAAGAAGGGAATGGTAAATTTTAGAAAACATACTAAATTTAAAATTGTCCAGCTGTGTCCCAGGGACGTCTGTACATCCCCAGCAACCAGGAGAAATGTTGGGGAATTCCCCAGGGACTTCAGCCTCAAAACAAATTTGGAAAGAGTGGAGGGATGGCTAGGGGACATTTCCAATCCCTGCCCCCAAGACATTTTGAGCGTTTGGGGCACCAGTCAAATCCCAGGGATGTATCCCCATGGAATGCTCGTTATGACACAGTTATGACAATGTGTAAGACAAATGTGTAATCATGGTTTAAGGAAAAAGGATTATCCAGTTTCAGCAGACGTGCATGGTCTGCAATTTTTTACCATTTAAGTTTAGATTAACATATTTAGATATTCCTCACCACCATGATCTAGGACAGACAACATCAATTCTGTGCATTAGGACATCGCTCAAATATTTATTAATTACAGAAGCAAAAGATTGCAAATAGGGAAATGACATACACATATTCGTATTGAAACCTGAGGTGAAGGACTGTGGAATCACTATCATCAAACCTATTCCATCAATTCTCAACATGAACCAAACAATTTTCATAGCTAGTCCAATATTGGGATGTTACTACAGCCCCAATTCTCAGCATAAGTTTCCTACTAAGTCCTATATAGGTGTCGTTGATCCTCACTTAATGTATTGCACATTTCATCTTATAACTTCCAACCTAAACAAGGAAAAGAGAGCTTAGGTTAAAATTAGGATGCAATCTTGAAGGGGCTCAATCTTAGTTACCTACAGCCCCAATTCTCAGCATAAATTTCCAACTAAGTCCCATATAGGTGTCGTTGACCCTGACTTAATGTGTTGCACATTTCATCTTATAACTTCCAACCTAAACAAGGAAAAGAGAGCTTAGGTTACAATTAGGATGCAATCCTGAAGGGGCTCAATCTTAGTTACCAGATCTGGCCACATCTGCACCAAATCTGGTTCGGACCGGATTTTTTGGCTGTCCCAGATAAATTCAGTTCAAGTCAGCCCTGGTTATTCTTATACATGGCAGCACAAGAGAGATGCCGCAAGCTGAAGAGAAATTCTGCAAGGGTTTCGAACAATCTGAAGAAAGTGGAAGAAACAATGTTGCACCAAAATGGTCGAACACGGCTCGCTAAATTGTTTGAGAGCTTGAAGATGGGTGTTGTGGCCAAACGTAGTACTCCGCGGCATGAGAAGACCAGCACGACAAAATATAGTGTACCATGGCTTGGGACATTGTTCCATGGCTTCCTACGAGCATCCACAGCTTTTACAGTTCTTCGTGGCATTCCAATGGTTGTCAACAAGGTGCAGTAGAAAGAACTAGAAAGCAGGTGGGAAAGAGAAGGCACGAAATGAAATGAAGGAAGAAAAGAAGCATTGGGGAATAATGGTTAACAGTTTTTACTCGAGAGTGAAGCTTGGCAGCTAGCTAAGATTCAAACTTAGTGCGAGTGAAAGAGTTGGGGCATTTCAATTGCGCGCGGGCTGCAGGGTGCAAAAAGCATGCAATGTGGCATAGTTAGGCACTTTGCAGCTCAGTCAATGCTTTGCAAGTTGGGACAATGGTTTACTACCATGAATAGTAAATCATCGTATGGAGAGGCCTTGGTGGGTCATAGTAATAATGCATAGTAATTCATGGCCCATGGACTGAAGAAAGTGTCACCAACTTTACAATATGAGCAGGGGGCTCATTTAAGTTAACATTTTTAGCGACACTTACCTGCTAAGTGCAGAAAACTAGTAGCCTTTATCACCCATTGGGCATGAAGTCTTTATTGGTTAGCTTGGAGTCTTGAAGACTCCTCAAAAAATTTAAATAACAGGCATGACAAAATGCACAAAGGCTCGCAAAAAAGAAGAGAAGGGAAATACAAACAAAACAAAGAAAGAAAAAAAAGGGCAAGAAACAACTATGTACAAAGTGTGGCACATGCACTTAGGGGTATTGCTTGAGGAATGTCCATTAACTAGGATAAGAAGAGTTTCTCTGTTGAGCTTTGAGAGCTTGAAGGCATTTGCTTCCTTGCACTTGATGATCTGATAGGGGCCACTCCAGATAGTGTCAAACTTGGAATGTCTTCTAGGGTTGGCATGGTCAGCGTCCCATTTCAATACCAAGTCGCCAACTTTAAACCTTTGATTGGCAACTTGCTTGGTAAAGAACCTTTTAACTGCTTTTTGGTGTTGTTGGAGTTGCTCTTTAGATTTCTACCTAATTTCCTCAAATTTCAATAATTCTGCCCTTTTGATTGTCCTCTCATCATGGTATTCCAATTCTAGCTGATGAGCTAGCTCCAAAGCTAGAAGCTCCAACGAAAGTGGAACCCTGGCTTGAATTCCATTGACCAACATGAAAAGAGAATTGCCAACCGATCACTTTGGAATGATCCCGTTGGCCCACAAGGCAAATTTCACCATAGTATATCATTGTCTTTGGTTCTGCTCCATTGTGTGCTTCATGGTCTTGATCAAATTCTAGTGGACTCTACAAGTCCATTACCCTATGAATGGTAGTTAGGAAAAGTCTTGAGGTATATACCATACCTTAGAGTAAACCCTATGATCTCAGCTCTTATCAATGCCTTAGCATTGTCCGATATGATTGTGTGAGGGATGCCAAATCTGGTGATGATTCCTTCAAAGAAGTCAATGATGACTTTTTTGGTAGCTTCCTTGAGCAAAGTTGCTTCGTTCCATTTGGTAAAGTAATCGATGGCGGTGAGAATTCACTTGTGACCAACACTCTAAGGCGGATCAATCACGCCAATGAAGCCCAATCCCCATTGTGAGAACAGTTGATCAATAATGATAGGTTGCAAAGGCAGCGCGGCTATGTTTTTCTTGCTTGTGAAAAACAAGAATATGTGGCATCACCTTACCCATTTGAAGGCATCTAAGAACAATGTAGGCCAGCAGAACCCAACCCACATTATCTTTGTCGTTGTTGTGCACAAAGCAAAGTGACCACAAAAGAATCCTTGAGGAAATTCTCTCAGCACCTTCTCCATGTCCTTGGACTCAATGCATCCAAGCTTCTTCTTAATGGTATCCCACTGATCATCTCATATAGGATGGCTTGGAGACTAAAGTGTCTCCTTTTCGTTCTATCCAAGCCACGAGGATAATCTCCTATCGAGATATACCTCACCATCTCTTGAGTCCAATTGGGCTCATTTTCTTCATTCGATGATTGATCATCACGGGTGAAGACAATTTCTTTCGAGTCATCCAAGTCTTCAAACAAGTGTTGGCAAAGAGCCCTACCTCTTATTAGTTTGCTAGTCATTATTTCAAATGTCAAACTCCATGATTTTGGTGATCCAACCCACTCTTTTGTCAGTGATTTCTCCTCCCATAACATAGTCTATGATGCTCAAATGAACGACAAAAAACAATCATTCTATTAATGGATAGAAGATGCTTGAAAGTCTTCAAATCTTTGAGGACCGTGAAGGCTTATTTCTTGATGAAATTGTATTTGGTTTCATAATCCTTGAGTGTCGAGCTTGCAAAGGTGATGGGCTACTCAATCTCTTGTTGATTCTTCTAATTGACAACTACATCAATACCATGCAGGATGTTGAAGGCATAGAAAATAAAGTTTTCAAATTTTGGGCTAGTTAACACTAAGGCTTGGGAAATAGCTTGCTTGGTTTGATCGAAGCTTTCCTTTCCTTCTGGTGTTCATATGAAGATTGTGTCCTTCAACATATGTGTGATTGGTTTGATAATGCCTGCGAAGTTCGTGATGAATTTCCTCACTAAGAAAGATTGTAGTGGTTTCCTGTGAAGCAACAAAGATGATGCAAGGATGGCAGATACTCTATCATGATCAATTGTTAATCCATCTTTCAAGACAACGTGACCAAAAAATCTTTTCCTCAAGGATCAGGGAGATAGATTGCTTGGGATTGAGAGAAATCTCAAATTCTGTGCATCTCTTAAAAATCTTCTTCAGATGATATTCCTTTTTTTTAAAACACTACGATATCATCCAAGTAAACCAGGATAATGTCATTAATGAGACCTCTGAAAATCATGTCCATTACCCTCTAAATCATTATTCCAGCATGGAAAGCCCAAAGGGCATCATTTTGTACACGTCTCCGCTTAGTGGTGAAAGCGGTTTCAAATTGATCTCCCTTTTTGACCATGACCTGATTAAAACTAGAGAAACCGTCAAGAAGAGAAAACCTTTCAACTCCAACAACTATATACAAAATTTGTTCCATGGAAGGCAAGGGATAATGATCCTTTAGGGAACCCTATTTAGAGCTCTAAAATCCACACACAAGTGTATGTCACCATTTTTTTCCTCATCAGGGCCAAAATGGCCACCCGGGTTGAATGCTTGATGGGGAATACTTTGTTCGCTTCAATTAACTCTGTCAGTTCCTTCCTCATCAGTAGCTCAATTTTTGGATTAACAAGCCTATGCTTCTACCTAACTGATTTGGCATCAAGTGCCAACTCTATGTATGTTGGATAACCTCTTAATCATAGCACTTCAAGTCATCATAGTTCCATGCAAAGATATCATCATACTCCTTGCATTTCATGATAAAAATTGCTTACTGATCATGACTACATACCTATCCTAGCTCGAGAGACTTATCAAGATCAATCCAAACTTTTCGGTAATCTTCATCTTTGATCACCATGTTCCTCTTCTCTCCTCTTTATTGATCATCAGAATTGAACATTCTTTCCAAGTTCACAAGTCCAATAGGAAGTTTGTTTGTATTTAGCTGAATCACTTGATCATCATGGGCTATTGCAATTTGGGTTGCAACTCTTCTAAGAATTCAATGTCTTGTTGGAAATGGCGATTTGATTGTCATTCTCAAACACCTTCCAATGGCGATCATTGTCAGGTACAAAAGGTTTGACAAAGAGCTTTACTTGTGCGTTGTCTTCAATCAAGTCTTTGGGAGGATCAAATTGCACACCAACCACTACCATTATGTTTACCTCTGTAATTTTTCTTCTTGGGACTATGTGAATGTTGAAGGCATCAAATCCTTCAATTAGATCCCGCACTCTATGTTTGTATGCTTTTAGAAAAGGATTTTTGGCAAGACATTGTGACCTTATTTTCCTAATGACCACCTCATGTCTCCAAACACTTGCAACTGTTTAACACCCTTCTTTGCGGCAATCTAGAGACCTTGGATCAGACCTTCATACTCTACAACATTGTTAGTGCAATTGGATTTTAGCTTGTGGGAGTCTTTTCTTCACTAGGCAACAATCTTAGACTCGCCATATACTGTGGCATGGGTTCTCCTCTTTGAGCACCTACAGAACATTGGGGCAGTCTTCTTCTTGGATACAATACCTACCCATGCCACATTCTTCAAAAGTATCATTAGGATCATATTCCCATTTGTATTGAGCCCGTTGGTCAAGTTGTTCATCTAGAATCTCATTGCGCAGGTCATTAGGGGTTGAAGGATCTTCATCTTGTTCACTTTGTATGGTGCAATTTGCTTCCGCGGGCCGCGGATTAAAGGACTCTACATGAAACTAAGAAATCGTCTCAGTTAGTAGCGTCAACTAAGTGTCAATCCAATGACAAGTATCCTCCTATCATGGCAGTGAAATCCCTGGACACGCAGATAGCAAACATGAACATAAAATCGATGACAGTGATTTCTTGAGGCATGGTTATGTTTGGGCAAGCATGCAAGCCACAAGTCCTTGATAACGCCTATTGCCTTCACCGTGGTGTCATCCAATTGAACAACACCTTTTTTCATTGGAGTGCAACTGATATTTAGAACATTAGCCACTTGTTTGGGATCGTTGAGGTACTTGCTCCAAAATCAATCATGCAATTGTGAACAAAGTGTTGCCCAATGATTAGAGAAAGAAAGGGGGTACTCCTTGAGTACCTTCTCTAATTGGAACGAACTAGTAAAGGTCGCCAACTACTAGAGCTATCTTCGTCATTAGCTTGGGGGTGTGGTCCACTTGTATTGGAGCTTCTAAGGGGATATCTTTTTTTTCCAACCATGGCAAGAGTGTCCCACATTGTAACACTCATGTTGGTCTTCTTCATCTGATCAACCACATTCAAGGGACCAATTTGAGGCTTTTACTGATTGTACACAAGCCAATCCCTTTTTTGCTTCTCCATCAAAGGATAGGAAGCTTTAGATGTCCATGTGGCTATGGAGGGTCGCTCTTTAGGTGGCAGACACACTTGACACTAGGTGTGATGAGGGATGTCGTAGATTGAAAAGGTTGATCCAACGTTCGCTTTTCCACCCGTGTGTTGCAGTCTGATTGCACTTGGGGCCTTGATGCACCAGAGTTGTTTGTGTTTACTACACACAAGTCTTCATCTAGCCAACAAACTAGATTTCCTTTAGGTGACATCATTGGAGACTAACTTGGTTCACCTTGCAAAGTCTTTTATGTTGGTTGTGTCACGGTAGTCTACACCATCAAATCTTGACTTACATTGTTGAATGCACAATTGTTTGAATCATGCGGTAACCCGCATGGGTAGCACTATTTCCTTTCCTCCACCATGTTGTTCTGAAAAGGGACTAGAGCTTTGTTTGGATTATACACAAGGAACTATTGCTGCAATGGTTTAACAGGGACAATTCGGCTTTGATGCGGTGTCGCGGTAGTCTACACCATCAAATCTTGACTTGCATTGCTGAATGCACAACTATTTGAATCATGAGGTAACTCGCATGGATAGCACCATTTCCTTTCCTCCACCATGTTGTTCTAAACAGGGACTAGAGCTCTGTTTAGATTAGACACGGCAAGGAACTATTGTTGCAATGGCTTGACAAGGATAATTCAGCTTTGATGCAGTATGCTTGCTGCCTTTTCAGGGAGGTTAGCCCATTCGCCATATTTTTGCATAGGGATTTTAATTTGTCCAATTCATTGTAGGAGGTGCTAGGAACAACTTGAATGTTCTCATGTCTGGGAACGGAGACCAAAGGTTGCGTTGGAACAAGGCTAGCACTTGAAGTTTCATGAAAAAAAGGCATATGAGGTATGGGGGATAACTTTCCATCTTGGATCAGTCTATTCTTCGCAAAAATGCTATCTCATAGGCATCAAGTGGCACAATGCCACCCATAGATTGGGTCACAATTGCAATATCACACTTTAAGGCTCTGAGGAAGAATAAGAAAGTTAAATGAGGTGAGGGGTATACCTGAAGTGACTCTTTTGAAATTTGTACTTGAAGTCAAACATTACTTTAGTACAAACCCTCATGATGGTGATTAGTTGCTCCATGAGAGATAGATTATCACCTTTTTCTTGAAATTGTTTGCACAACTTTTCTCCCAACTCCTCCCAGTTATGCACTAAATTTGAAGGAAGTCTCCTATACCAATCCAAATCTTTACCTGGGTAAAGAAGCTAACAGCCTTACAGCAACATCATCTTGAATAACATGATAGACTAAACACAAATTGGCAAAATCTTGAATACATTCAACAGGGGTGACTGCATTTTCATCATTTAAGTATGGAAAGCTTTTAAGGGCACTTACAAGAATATCATTCCATGCAATGGAGGCTAACGGACTACATCCATTACAGGTAACAAATGGAAGGTCTCTTTAGTGGACCAAGAAGACTATGGGACAGAGGCTTCTTCTGAAAAAAGGAAAAGGTCTCTTTGGAGGAGTGGATTGAGTTCTTTGGATAGGAAAAGTGGCCCTCTGAACAAGTCTACTTCTTCTTGGGGAAAGCTGCTAAAACTCCAGCACTACTACTCATGACTATCTGTCTCATGTGTTGCAGCCATTAATTCTTTGAAAACAAAGTACGGTCAAGCCGTCGGGTGTTTCGAAACGGTTCACAAAACCAGATGAGCTAAAAACATAGCTAGATATTCAAAACATATATTCTTATATCAACAAATATTGCAAATATTTCAACAAGAATGAAATTCGTCCCACTAGGTGTGGCAAAATTATTGGAGGTTGAAAGCGTCTAATTTGTGAACTAAGTTCACTATCAACATAACATGGGATTGCTTCACAAGTGTGAGAAATACGCAGTGAAGAAAATCTCCAGAGAGTTGGTTCTCATCTACTTCTACTCTTAACACTATCACTAATCTACCTTTTCTAACACTTGCAGGGGGATATGGAGAAGGGAATAACTTAAAAGAGAAAAGTGATGTGCCAAAAGAAAAATAAGAATCTTCTTCCATTCTGTGTTTGTGAATAACACAGTATATTGAACAAATGCAAGTATAATCCACACATGTATCACAACTAAGCAGAAGGTAAGACAATAAGCAAGAGATAAGAGAGACAAGAGAACAGAATAAGGCAAATATAAGCCACAACACTCAACCGATGCTCAAATATACACAATTGTATTAGCTATAAAAGATGCACTGGATGCATTACAATTGCTAATATAGAGGCTAAGACATCACACAATGAGGGTGAGAATTCAAACAAACTCTAAAGAGGAGAAAAGAAGCAATCTTAAGCAATATGCCATAAGCCAAAAATGCCAAGAACTCTTAGAACATGACAGACTCTTCTCTTTATAGAAGGAAATGGAGGGAAAAGAAGATTTAAAATGAAAGGAGATAACATGAAGAGGAAGGGTGGGTCATCCTTCATGCAGAAAACTGGGGATCTGGCGTGTGCAGTGCATCTGAAGGTAGACAAACATCTGTTTGTAGCAGCCACCATCCTGAAATGTCTTGAGGCATGCAACTCATTTTGTTGCTCCACTTGCATCAAGTTAGGTCAAACATTGAACTCTGCAACTAACTAGGGCGGCATGCCAAGCTTTGTCACAACTTCTTGCAGCGTGGGGAGTAGCTCGGGTCATCAATGCAAACTGACCGATCGGTAGTGATCCGCAGGATGGAGGAAGAGGAGGCATGGGCCAAAATACATGGTGACATGCGAGAGATGCCACGAGCTGAAGAGAAATTCTACAAGGGCTTTGAACAAGCTAAAAAAGGTGGAAGAAGCAATGTTGCACCAAAATAAAACCAAAATGGTCGAAGACGGCTCACCAAACCATTTGAGAGTTTGCAGATGGCTCCCACGGCCAAATGTAGTACTTCGCAGCATGAGAAGACCATCACGGCGAAATGTAGTGCACTGTGGATTGGAGGATTGTTTAGCGGCTTTCTACAAGCATCCGCGGCTTTTACGGTTCTTCGCGGCCTTCCGTTGGTTCTCAATATGGCACAGTAGGAAGAAATATAAGGCAGAAGGGAAAGAGAAGGCAGGAAATGAAAAGATGGAAGAGAAGAAGCATTGGGGGATGATGGATTAGCACTCTTCACTCAGGAGCGAAGGTTGGCAGCTAACTCAAATTTAAACTTAGCACAAGTGAAAGAGTTGGGGTATTTCAATAACGCGCAGACTGTATGGTGCAAAAAGCATGCAATGCAGCATAGTTAGGTGCTTTGCTGCTCAGTCAATGATTTGCGGGTCAACACGGTGGTTCGCTACTATGAACAGTAAGTTGTAGTATGAAGAGGCCTTGGGCGGAGGTGGTAGTAATGTGTGGCAAGGTGTAGTAGTTTGCAGCCCAAGGATTCAAGAAAGTGTTGTCAACTTTACAAAAATAAGACAAGTGCTCAAGGTCTTGGATCCTTGAGAACAAAACGAACAAGGGGCTCATTTTAGTCAACAAACACAAATTGCAAAGTTTCTGCACAGTGATTTCATGTTTCATGCACGGTTTTTTGTATGGTCGATGCATCAATTCTAGTATGTGTGACATATAAGGCTGAATATGCATGGGCAGTGCGAATCCAGCTAGAGATGGAGAAGCAAGATAAATTTCTAGGTTGTCATGGGCCCCATCAGCCTACAATGCAATGGCTTCTAATTTCTTTAGCCTAAAAGTAAGTGGCATTGAGAGAACTACTCATGTGCCAATAGAGTTATGATGCAACCAAATGTGTTGGGCTCCTCTAGAAGGTTTGTAATGGTCCTAGCTCTTTCCACACTAGGGTGCTTGAGAAAACTTGTTAGACGATGGATTCCATACCTTTAGGTCTGCCTTAGATTGCACTACACAATTTCTTTACTTTTAATTAAAGATCTTGCCTCCGGTCATAATTTGTTAAAGGTTCAACCTAGTGATGTGTTATTTCAGAAGGCAATGTACTGTGCAAGGTGTGTTGTTCAACTTCAGGGGATAGAGCTATTCATAGAGTTGTTCATATAGATATGTTCCTCTATGCAAACTCAGTCATGACACAAGTGTATCAAAGCCAACTAGAACATTACCCCCTACATCACATGACTAGCATACTCAGATTTCAACATAAATGCAAGACAAAATTTGAGAACCAGTGAAGTCTCCTCCATTCTTCCAGCAGTTCAATACTCCATCTGAACAAAACAGAGGCAGTGAAATCAATGGTTTTATAGAGAGATATAAAGCCCGGGGAAAAACTTGAAATAGACATGAACAGGTAATAACAAGTTACTTTTATAAGCTCCAAAACACTTACAATAATCACTGTCAAATTATTTTTAGAAAACAGTTTGCACACTTGAATCAAGAAGCAGACAAACAACTGGTTCATTCATCCTCAGTACTTACCCATGTCTACATAGCTGTCTAAAATGAACACAATAAATTCTGTCCCCTTAATTTTTTTCTGATTGAAAAGTGCATTCTATTAATCATACATAAAACGCACAATTGATCGTACAAAAAAAACAGTGGAATGGAATCACACCCTAAAAGAAGACATCACATCGATCCGGCAAATCGAGGAGCTCCCAATGAGCCTTAAAAACCCATCTAATTAGGCATATTTACAATTAAGTTTACATTAGTCACTCAACATAATACTCAATAAAACATTTTGATCAAAAAAGTTGTAATGTCCCTTTCCAGTCTCTAACTGAAAACAAAGAGAAATTGCACAAACCCCAATAGATAGTAAACTGAAAATTATGACAGTCAACTGCAATTTATGACAGCAAGATACAGCAGTCTGATTTTTTATAACAACAGCAAGAAAAATGCAATATATTTTCAAAAATGCATCATTCACACCATCCAAAGCATCTAGGGAAACTTAGAAATATTTTAGAAGCAATATAGACCACGAAATAAGACTTCAAACACCTTATGGAATTTATTTAATTAAATAAAATAATAGCAGTGAAAACCCTTACAAAATTGGCTGGAAATGAAGGATTCCAAGTCCAAAAATGAAGTCCAATTGTAGATTTTGGATGCTAAAAGTATGAAAAACACAATGATAGCTGACTTGAATGTTTTCGTTCCCTAGAAACCCCCGAATGCCACCTTAGGGCACGGCGCCACCCTAGGAGAAGGCCTGCAAATCTCTGCCAAACCCTAGCAGCCATTCTTCAACCAAGTCCTAGCTGAAAATCTGCAAAATCAATCTTCTTGAAGCTCCTTGGAAACTCCGAGATGGAGAATCCTCAATGAATGGAAGCGTTTCATTGTTCAATCAAATAAGGAGGGTTTTCGTCCGCACTTGTTGGTCACACAAGAGGGTTTTCATCCTCAAGTGGAAGTACTTGAGCAATCAACCCAAAAACCATGCAAAGTTATTAGCAGACAAGATGATGATGCACAAATGAGCCAAGCGACCCCTTCTTATACCTTGATGTAGCGCCAAAACCAAGTAAAGTCTTCTTAAGAAGACCAACCTCCTTGGGGAGAAATAATAGTTCTTTTTTCCTTCTATTCTTCCATTGGCTTTTCATCTTCCCCAGCCAACATGACTTTATATAGGAAACTATTAAAGAAGAATGCAATGCTCACAAAGATATCTGAAAAACATGACAATTACTGGCCTTGCTCATTTCCTTCTTGCCCACAAGAAGTGGAATGGGTTCAAAGTCTTCAAATCGAACTAGCTTGGAAAAGAGGACATTACAAAAGTGTCAAGACAACCTCAGGAAACGAAAAACATAACAGAAGAATATTAAGTGCTAGGATCAACCAGAGCTGCCAGAGGTGGTATAGGATCATCTGGCTTGTTACCCCAGCCACAGCCACCTGTCTCCTTAATTTAAATTACAGCAAACTGAAAATGATAGGAATGCCTCAAAGCATAAAAAGGGAAAATCAAGTATAGTATCAATTACATTATTTTTTATTGGTGAAATTGAAATGACGCCAGGATCCTCTGCTTATCAAACTAGTCACGACAACTACAATGGAACAATATAGAAAAGAGCTAACATTGTTTGTAGCTTGTTATGTTGTAAGTTAAACAAAATATATTGTCCTGTACACACCTTAAGATATCTCCCACCAATATACATGGACAATCGAGAGCAGACAACTTCACATTTGCATGGTTCACAAAGCTGTATCAAGTAATATATGTACATTATAAAGAAAATCCAAAAATGAAAGAAAATTAGATTCAGAATTTCAAATAACTAGAGTTGAAATCATACTGATTTCAAATATAATTTAAATGTCAATACACAAAAGGGAAGCAATAACCACACCGAAAATTTTTAGAGCCAAGTTCAGTAATGCTCTACAATTCCAGGTAATTCCAATTACCTTTGTAGGAGGAAATTTGTATTTTTTAGCAAAGTCGTCATCTGACGTGGAATTAAGAGCGCGCTGAACTGCTGCGGAAGATTCACCACCATTAACCACTTCCCTTGCAGTATGAATTGCTGCAACAGCTGCATTATGAAAGCTGTTATTTTCCCCTGCACAAGTATCACGCAGCCAAGACAATTCTTCGTAATCAAGCCAAAGTAATACTTTGAAATGAAGAGAAAAGTAATATGAATATTCTTTTCAGCCAAGCCTTTAAGAGTGTCTAGGCATGCACACACAACAGCATGTGCATATGCACCACATAAAGGTTATGCAACCAAAAATGCACCACCTTAAAAACAAAATTAATAAAAATTAAAATAATAAGTAAATACTAAAATATAATACACTAATTTTGGTATACAAATTTAGCAGTACATAAACTTTATGGGTTTTGAACATAGCAATTAGTTACCAAAATTGGATCCTCTCAATATTAAATAATATCTTATAGAAGAAATATTATTGTATAATCACAATAATACTTTAATATGCTTAAACAATATTGTTGTTACAAGGGTTCCCTGCCAGTTTGAATGAGAGCATGTGCATGCATGTATACACACTGACGTATGGGTGTCAGCTGCATAAACCAAGAAGGAATATATAGACGCACACAATTTTCCAAAAAATTAAATGAAATCAAAGAAAATCTAATATTTATTCAAAGCACATGAAACAAGAGCATAGAAGGCAATATCCATATGCAACCAAGATTTCCTTAATGCACTAGATAAACAATCATTAAGTTGAATTTTTCATCCATTTGATAGACGATAAATGGATTTGAGAGCTAGCAATATGAAACTTATAAAGCACATTCTGTGGACAACAAATTTTTGTACAGAACTAATACTGCTCCAGTGCTAGTGCACTTATGTGTTTATTATTTAATGGTCCAAGTTAGGCTTTTGTTGGTGCATGTCCTTTGTGTCGTTCAACCTTCAACTTGTTCCCTTTGTGTCTCATGCAACTTTCAACGTCTATGACCTTATCTTGCCCCTCCCAACCTCGCTTTCTCTCTCTATATATATGTCTTTGTATGTTACTGTTGCTCTCTCTTCCCTAGTTTTCTCTCATCCACCCCTCTTTTCCCTATTGTCATGGGTAGTTCTCAGTTTCGTACTCTTTATGGAAATGGATGCCACCTTTGTAAGCCCTTCTACCCCCTATTTTTGAATTCCCCGGCATTTGTGTGCTTTCTTGTCGGCTTTACTGCCTGTTGTGTGTCACTTGCATGTCAATAGCATCGTTATGTGAATTCAAGAAATCTATAAATACATGGGTGCATTGGTGCATTTAGGACAATCAAATAGACACAAGACCATAGCACAAAACCTAGGCAGTCATGAGATAAATCTCCCTCATTTACCGGTGAGGCTCCCGTGTCAGATTTGTCAATTAAAGTATGCTAATATCTAAATGGGGTTTTACTTTAACTACTCAGTTCATGAACCATAACTGAACAGTTCTGCAGCAAGTAAGCAACTGTTTAAAGAAAGGAAATATTTATAGAAGAAGGGAAAGGGAATTATATCAACACAGAGAAGAAATGGGGAAGATGTGCATCCCAATCAATATTTAGCAGAGTTGATTGCATGCACATAGAAGAAACCAATAGATATAAACACAAAATTCTAAGCAAAGGTAGCTCTAGATCTAGATCTGAAATAACACAAAGTTTATTAAAAGATCTAAGATAAAAAGCAAGAAACACAATACACCGTGACACAAAGTTCTCCGGAAATCTGCTCCTGTATATTCCTTTGCTTCAAGTGGCTCTCTAGGGTTTCAACACAAAGTCTGGAACACAAGGTTGCTGCTTACAAATTCTGATCCTTAACCCGGAGGTTCTTCTCCTACTTATAGAATGTAGGAGGGAAAGTACAAATGGGAAATCTAACTGAACTGAAACATAAACAACAAGTAAAGATGACATTTGGCAATCATCCTCAACTAACTTCTCCTTAAGTGACACATGTATCACTTAACTAATAGAATTGTTCCACATGACTTTAAGTAATGGTTTCAAAACCAATAACTTAAAGTTTTACAATTTCATCCGGGAACATAGAAAATAGAAGAAGAAAGAATAGAAGAAGTCAAGCCAACTGTAACATTTATGTCTTCTTTTTGTTCTGATATTAGATATACTTGTCGAACATGTGATTCAACATCTTCCCATCTGTTTTAGCCACTGCTTCCTTCTCTGTCCTGAACTGCAGCAATCCTTCATTCAACACTTTGATGCACGCTTCCACATCTTCCAAGCTCGGCCCAAACCTCGCAATATCCTCCTGCAGCGCCACCGGTCTGCTAATGGAATTCATCGTGAAAGGCTTAGTAGCTCTATCAATTCTCTTTTGTACCATCAGAAGAGACCCTTCCAGGGAATTAGGTACTTTGCTAGGAACGATCCGCACGTATGAAGTAACATTCCCGACCACTTTCTCCTCAGTGAAAGAAATGATACTGTCTGGTAAGGATGATGTCCTACTCTCAAGTGCCTGCATCCTCTTCAGCAAAACTCTGCAGATCTCCAAACGGAAAGATACTGCAAACTCCAGCTGCTTCCCCTTCTCAACTGATCCATCCGGTACAATCTGCTCTGCAACCAATACATCTCCCAGCACAGCTTGTTGATCTCGGCCAAAGTACTCAGGTTACTCTCAGCAACTGTGTTCATATCCACTATGTTCATCACCAGTTGCTTCAGCTGATTTGCTGCATCATTCATAACCTTCAAGCGGGCTGGCACCTCTCCAAGTTGTACAGAAGCTTGACGAATAATCAAAGTTCTTCCATTCGTCAATAGCTTTCACCTGATTGCTTGCATCCTCCATTTCCTGCATAAGATGATCACTCACCTACTCTGAAATGGGCTGAATGGAAGGTTTAGCAACCTTGGCTATGATCTCGCACAATTGAGATACTTGCTTCTGAAGCTCGTCTTTCTCCGCCTTTTCACTGTCAAGCCTAAGGAATAGAGCATCTATCAATGTCTGTGTATCCTGCTTCAATCCTTTTGTGGTGGCTTGACCGAGGGGTACTTTGGTTACTGTTACATCTTCTGCCGTGAGCTCATCCTCCTTCTTTCCTTCCACCGGAATTGACATCTCAACAAACTTCTGCCCCGACTCCTCGATGATCAACCTTGAAGTTACCTTAGCAACTTTAGGCCTTCTGTCTTTTCCGCCTAGACTCTGGAGTAGCTGCAAGTCGTGTTCTTCCAAGTTCATCTCCACTCTAGCTTCTGGAACCAACTGCGAAGCCAACCATTCTGAGAAGTTACTTCTCAGAGAATGAGAAGTTGCTGAGTGCACTACCATCTCCCGCTCTGCGTCCTCTCCATCAGAAAGTGCCACAGTGTTATGGCTGCCATCTTCTGAATCATCCAAGGACAAAGCTCTTTCGAACTCCGCCATCTGCAGCTTCAACGTCTCTTCTGGAACAGGTGCTGAACGGAGTGGCTGAGGAGAGAAGATGAATGTCGCCGGATTCAGTGGAGGCATGGAAGTGTCCTGCTGAGGTGCAACAGTTGGTGAAGTACTAAGTACTGGAGAAGCCGGAACTAAAGTCATGGTCGTGGAAGTGATCTTCTCCTTTGATTGAGATCTTCTGTGTACTTTCAACTTCTCGGACCTTCTGCTGCTTTCTCCTCCGTGCTTCCTCTTGAGGGAATCTCCTGCGCCGAAGTTGCCCGTGACTTGATTCATCAATGCTTCATCAAGGCAATATCCCTTCGTCAGCAACTAGTTTGAAGTATTCACCAAAACAGCGCCAGACCTTTCTTCAATCGTGTTGCAACCTCCTACGTTATCCTGAAGTACGGCTCTATCTCCTCCCATTTGATGGTAAGTGTCAAGTAACACATTCCCATCATCTTTAAGATCCGCAGGTATCCGCGCTAGTCCAAAGTCGAACACTTGCTTTGCTGATAGCCTGCTGAAATCCTTCTTTCTAACCTCGTACTCACTTTTGCACTTCATCCAGAAATCCTCCAATGAAGGCACGTGTGCGTACTCCTGGGAGATCGTCTTCCTGGCTACTCCAAATGGATCAAAGTTCAGCCGTGCCGTGAAGAACTCTTGCTCATACTCAGATAACATCTGCGTCTCCATCCCTCGAGCTCTATGAATGCTCTGGCAGCTATAATGTCCGACAGTGATCGGGAAAGAAGCCCGTAGACTTGTGCCGTTTCGACTGAAGGTCGTGTATCTCCACAAGTTGCCTGCTCAGCTCCATGGCGATCAATCTATCATTCGGATATCTGGGCATCTTTATTGGTTCTCCAGAAAAGCCAGTAACCCTGAGGTATGTGAAATCTGCAAACTGAATGAATAGACTGCCAATCCTGGATACGGCTTCCCACGCTTCTTTGCTTACCCTGTTGGCCTTTAGGTCCTTGTCTAGCCTGCAAATGAAATCGTAGAAGAATCCATCATTGACCACTTTGAAATCTTTCTCGCACGCAGGTACAGTAAGCTGTGGGTAGCACTCGAAAATGGGGTCCTTAGAAAGAACGCCACATCTATCCAGCTTGGAGAAGATGCCTTGTGAAGCTGCAGCATACACCAAGTAGGAAGTCATTTTGAAGCTGAAAGTACGCTTCACGTTCCGGAGTTGCTCACCAATGTTGTCGCTAATAATTTCCGACCAATTGATTATGGAATCAACCTTGTTGACTTCAATGGTCCTGATGAAAGCATACATCCATGTACGGAAAGTGTAAGCATTCACCTCGCCATTAATCCTGCATAACAATTTGACAATATCATCGACCTCCTGCACCAAATTGGACCGTGGAAGAGTTCTTGGGAACTTAGAAGGAGATCTGGGCTTCTTCATGTATCTGCTGTTCATTATGCTCACGCAATCAACTCTATGCTTATCTCACCTGCTGCCGGCATCCTGAAGGCTAATGGAACTCACCACCTTTCGAGCCGCAATCTTCAGGCAATAATTGATGAACTTTGCGTCCAATCGAATTATTGTTTTCCCCGTAGCATCTCGCACTGATCTGGATGAAGGATGGTAAGATCTAGCGCACTCCATAACAAACTGGCAACTAGGCTGTGTATGGAAAGGCTGCAGCTCGAATAATTCCACTGCTTTTAACCGCACGCATGAGTGAAGTCTTTCCTGCTCTGGATCTATCAATCAATTCGGAAAGAGGTTCCGGACCTAGATCTGTGTCTCCTATGTCTGCAAATTTGGAAGTGATGCATGACTCCGTTGTGCTTTCTTTTTCGTCCCTCTTTGCCATGGCTTTGTCTATCTTTGTCTGAATAATTCTTTTTCTTCTTATTTGGCCGGATTTCTTCAAAACTGGTGCAGATCTGGATAATTCTTCAGATTCGGAGGATATATTCAATGTATTGGACATTGATTAGAGCTCCTTTTCTTTTGTAAAGCACCTGTAATGAATTCCTGCAATTAATTCAGACAAAGATGGCCACCGGAGCATGAATAGTGAATTTTAATTGTAAAAATCTGCACTTTTCAAGCCTGCTGCCCCAAAAATTGATGTTTAATTTGCATGCAAAGAGAGCATGAATTTTTCCAACTTCACCTGAGCACCTGTATCACTTATGCAAACAATTATGCAAACACAAATCAACCTCCTTCAATGCATGCGCCAAAATTGGAAGCTTTTAGCCTTGATTTCACCTTTGTCTGAGCAAAAATCCTCTTCAAATGGGGCGCACTTTTCCTCTGGGCTGCACTTCTTTACCTGTGAATTAATTAATTCACCCTTATGGCAGCCCATGCTTATATAACCCTCATAATTCTATAATTAATAATTGCCCTTCCTATTCCTGGCAATTAATTAATTAAAAATCATGCTCTTCTCTTTAACTGGTGTGCTAAAATTGCATGTTTAAGGACAACCATCCAATTAATTAAATTAATTCAATTTAATCATCCACTCTTCACTTCACTTAAGCTTCACAATGTGCTTTGACCTTGGCCACTGAAAATAGAATTTAATTTAATCATTTAATGCTTCAAAAAACATTAAATATATCCCAAAAGGGGCGCACTTTTTGTCATGAGGGGGCTGCCTTCAAATAAATTAAATTTAATTAATTTAGACCATCTATTTCCAATTAATTTATTCCCCTTTGCTTTGTTGACTTTTCTCCATACTTGGGCGCCAATTTTAGGAAGAAGAATTAATTAATTATAATCACTTTAAAGGCTGCCATGTTCTCCTCTAAAGGGGTCGCACTTTTTGGCATAAAAGAATTCTATTTTTAAGAATTTATGGCAATGGGAATTTTTACCCTGCAAGGCAGCCCCGGAAATCCCATGATCCACTTAAGTGATTTGACTTTGACAATGGGATTATTTACCCTGCAAGGCAGGCAATAAAATCCCATGATTTCACTTAAGTCACTTTTCTTTTATTTCACCATGGGAATTTTTACCCTGCAAGGCAGGCAATAAATTCCCACCTGCCTGCTGCCTCTAATTTTCCCACTGCAACTTAAGTGACTTTTCCATCATGGGAAAAAGTACCCTGCAAGGCAGGCAATAAAATCCCACCTGCCTGCTGCTTCTATTTTTCCCATGATCCACTTAAATCCTTTGTTTTCCAAAATTGCGCCCAACCCCGCAGGGGCTTTTTAGTGCACGACTTCGCCTTTTCCCAGTGAACCAGACCTCCGATGGTGACTTCCTTCTGGCACAATGTGCGTATGTGATCTCCGAATACTGCTCCAGGCCAAGAATCGGGCTAACCCAGCAAAGGAATTGATCTAGAGAAATTTCACAGAAAACAAAATGGGAAAACACAAAAACACGAAAAATTGCCAAAAGTCACAAATAAAGCCCAAAACTTATTCCAAGTTAAAACCCTTCTGGTATATAGGAATAATGATATGTTTGATCACAACAGGGTTAAAACGGAGCGCAAATTGCCTCAAACGGGGCTCAAAATAATTAAATACAAATTTCCCGCAGACAAATCCTGACGACAGAATATAACAATTTTGGGCATCTGGGTATTTGGCGAAAAAGGCTAATATGGCTCTTTGGGAATATCTTGACGCAATACAAGAACTTTCAGGCAATAAAAACACAAAACGACCCATTATTTTAAAAGTACGAAAAAATTTCGGATAGGGTAGTCGCAGATTTCAGGATGAAATCTGGGGACACCAGTCGGCTCCGTCTGTGGACATCTTTTTCTCTGTCAGAATGACAAGGGAAAAGATGAGATCCCAACATCTCTAGTTTCGTATCTTGTCCTTTGGGCATAGGGTCAGGCAAACAAACACAACACAAAAACAAAAACAAAACAAAGAAAAACAAACAAAGTTTTATTTATGTACATACATGTTTTACCCTGCTTCTCATGTTCGGAACAACTTCAAGTGTTGCCCATTGAAAGGAAACGGCAATTCAACTCCATCCTGATGAGCAAGAATGAAGCTATCTGCTCCAGCGATCTTCTTAATCACAAAAGGCCCTTTCCATAGTGAATCAAATTTTCCATGCATGCCTTTTGCTTCTCTTCTTTTGTCCCATAAAAGGACCCAGTCATTGACTTCAAACTTTCTTTCCCTGGCCTTTTTGTCGAAGATGACTTTCACCTTCCTTTGATGCTCTAGTCAACCTATCTACAACTTGAGTTTGTACTTCCCTCAATTCAGTCAGGTACATAATTCTTTTATCAATAGCATCCGTGAATGTGGAATCCTCCAGGGCCTTAGAAAGTTGCAGGGCAGGCAGTTCCAAGGTAAGAGGCAACTCCGTGTCTCTACCATATAACAGCTGAAATGGGGACATGCCTATCACCCTCTTTGGTGTGATTCTATCGGCCCATAATGCATCAAACAACTTTTTATGCCAAGTCCTTTGATTTTCCGTTACTAGCTTGCGCACGATAGTTACCAAGTTTTTGTTACTAGATTCAGCTTGGCCATTCCCTTGTGGATAATAGTTTGAGGAATGTACCAACTGAATCCCATGAGTGTAGCAAAAGTCAACCAGCTCGTTAGAAGAAAGGTTCATAGCATTGTCTGCTACTATTTTACTGGGCACGCCAAACCTCACAATAATATTTTCTTTTATAAAACTGCACACCTTGGCGGAAGTGGCATTCTTCATAGGAATAGCTTCTACCCACTTACTAAAATAATCAGTAGCTGTTAGAATGTAATGGTGACTGGCACTGGAAGCCGGGTTAAGCATACCAATAAAATCCATTCCCCACTGTTGGAAAGGTTCTTTAATTACAATGGGTTTTAGAGGTAATGCAGGCAATTTCACATGCCCAACAAAATGTTGGCATGCTTGGCACTTAGCTACCCACTCTGCAGTATCTTGAAAAAGGGTAGGCTAGTAATACCTTGCTCTGAGGATCTTGTGTGCAGTGACTCAGGCTGAGAAATGACCACCACAAGCCATGTCATGAAACTGTTGTAATAGCTAATCCTGTTGAGCTTTATCCACGCATATGAGAAATACACCATCAATTCCTCTTTTGTACAAACCATTATCCCAAAGAACAAAATCTTTGGATTTCAGTTTAATGGTTCATTTCTCTTTTCTTGAAAGTTGATCTGGGCATTCTCCATACGTCAGAAAGTAGGCAATGTTACTGTACCACTCCTCTACCAGATCTATAAAAAGTACTGCAGGTAAATCTCCATCTATCTCATCTTGATCCACTTCTGGCACTGATGCTTTCATCTATGTCATTAGTTCGCACAGTCCTCTTCCTCAAACCAGCTTTGTCGGTTTAATAACCAGGTCATATTCTTGAACCTTAGTCACCCACGTGCCTCTCAACAATCCTAACTCTTGTTGAGTAAGGATAGATTTTACTGGAGTATCTGGAACCAAAACCACAGTGTGTGAGGAAAGAATATAATACCTGAAAGCCTTACACGCCTTCACCACTGCATATGCATGCTTTTCCATGGGAGTATATTTCAACTCATAGGCTTTAAGGGGCATGCTCATGAAAGCAATAGGAGCTTCTGCGTCCTCTTGATTTTTCTGCATCAGTATTGCTGACATGGTGTGTTTGGAGGAATAACAGTAAAGAATAAATTCTTTACTAAAGTTGGGTGAAACCAAGACCGGAGCTTTTGACAGGGCCTCTTTAATTTTCTTGAAAGCTTCCTTCCCTTCACTGCTCCATTTAAAATCTTGTGTCTTCTTCATCATATTCGAGATATGACAGGTTAGCTCAGCAAAGTCAGGAATGAATCTCCTGAGAAAATTAACTTTTCCAAAGAAAGAGTGAACTCCTTTTTTGGATGTGGGAAATGGCAATGTCTGAATGGATCTGACACGCTCTGGATCTATCTTGGTTCCTTCTTTTGAAACAATGTGCCCTAGTAGCTTCCCTTCTATTACAGCAAAGATGGATTTCTTGGGATTCAAAGAAATACCATGTTTGCGGCATTGTATGAAAACCTCTTCCAAGTTTGAAATGTGTGCACTTCTATCTTTGGAAAAGACTGTCAGATCATCCAGGTACACCACTATGCTTATATCCTTGAGATGAGCAAAAGCTAAATCCATAGCTCTTTGAAATGTAGCACCAACATTGATCAAGCCAAACGGCATTTTCTAGTAAGCAAAGGTTCCCCAAGGTGTAATGAACGTCGTTTTGTATTGATCTTCTTCAGCCACCTTAACTTGATTATAGCCTGAGAAGCCATCAAGCATGGAAAGCATCTTAGATCCAGTGACCACCTGCAGAGTGTGATCCATGATGGGAATGGGGTAGTTATCTTTTAAAGAAGCTTGATTAAGGTTGCGAAAATCCACGCACAACCTAATTTCGCCACTCTTCTTCCTCACAGGAACTATGTTGGCCAACCATTCGGAATGATGTATGGGATAGATAATCTTTGTGTCTAACAACTTCTGGATTTCTGCAAAGATGGTTCCCGAAATGGTAGGGTTGTGCCGCCGCAGCTTCTGCTTGAAAGGCTTTTGTTCTGGTTTAAGTGGGATGTAGTGTTGAACTTCTGCAGGCTGATATGTTTTTAGATCTTGGTAAGACCAGGCAAAAACATCCATATATTTCTTAAGAAGCTCAGTGAAAGCTTCTCTTTCGGCTTCTGAACAACACTTACCCAGATTTACTAATTTGGGATCATTGCCGGCTCCCAAATTTAGTAATTGTGTATCAAAGGAAGAACCTTCCCCACTTTCTTCATTTTTCTTAAGCATATGATCATGCTTATCAAACATTTCCTCAAGAGATACCAAGCCTTTGGGAATTTTATTTCCCTTTAGCTGGATAATCTCCTGACTTCCCGAGACATCCGCATCCATTTCTCCCACAGTAGTTTGCCTAGGAGGTGAATTGCTTCCCTCATAGTATATCTCTTCAAAGTTGTCCTTCTGTTGGAGAAACGCAACAATCTGCTTGTCATCGTTGAAAACCTGCCATTGCTAGACGTTGTCATGAACTTTCGGGCGGAAAACCATCTCAACTTTGTAATCCCCCTGTCTAAAAAATGTGGGAGGCTGATCTGGATTTAACAAATTTGCAGTCACTGCAAGTGAATCAGCTCTTGAATTTTGTTCTCTCGGAATGTAAGATACCGAGAAAGCTGAAAAATCCAGAATGGCAGAGTAGACTCGATCTCTATAATGCCGAAGTTTGTCCTTTTTTGCTTGATAGAGACCTCTTATCTACTTGATGACCTCTTATCTGCTTGACGATCAGTTCAGCATCTCCCCTTGCGTGTAAGAGCTTAATTCCCATTGTTCTTGCTTTCTCCATGCCTAACAACAACGCTTCATACTCTGCTATGTTAGTATTTTTGAACATCAATTTGAAGGAGTCTGCATGCACCTTCCCTTCAGGAGAGATAAGAACAACGCTTGCACCGGATCCAAATGAATAGTAGCTGCCATCAAATTCCAGAGTCCAAACCTTGTTGTCAAGTTGATGTGATTCTTGAATCATAGGTTGAACATCTTCTTTATCCATTTCTAGATAATAGACTCCGTGATCAGATTCTTGGAACAAGATCTGAGATCTAGGATCCTCAGACTTTGATACTGTGTACTTGGATTTCTTCTCAGGGTCTAGCTTCTGATTAACTCCTTTGATTGGTATGTGCGCACAAGACCAATCCATCTTGACTTCTCCACCTAGCTCTTTGCAGAAATTCAAGCAAAGGAATATATAGGAGCAAATTTCCAGAGAACTTTGTGTCATTATGTATTGTGTTTCTTGCTTTTTATCTTAGATCTTTTAGTAAACATTGTGTTATTTCATATCTAGATCTAGATCTACCTTTGCTTAGAATTTTGTGTTTATATCTATTGGTTTCTTCTATGTGCATGCAATCAACTCTGCTATCTATTGATTGGGATGCACATCTTCTTCATTTCTTCTCTGTGTTGATATAATTCTTTTTCCCTTCTTCTATAAATATTTCCTTTCTTTAAACAATTGCTTACTTGCTGCAGAACTGTTCAGTTATGGTTCATGAACTGAGTAGTTAAAGTAAAACCCCATTTAGATATTAGCATACTTTAATTGTGAAAGATCCCTCGAGGGATCCTTCTTACACTATACTGATTTTCAGTTAAACAAAAACAGCAAATACAGATTTCTTCGTATTTTATGTTAAATTCCTAGTGAAGATCTGGAAAGTGCGACTAGGGTTTAAGAGAGATAACAATGCAAATCACACCAAATAAAATACTTCTGACTTCTAATGACTGTCCAAATATTAGGGTACAGAATTACATAAAAAAAACTGAACTTATTACAGTCCGATAATGCCCAGAAAATCAGATCTAAAGTCTGATTTTATTTAGATTAAAAATCTTCAGAATGCACTTCAGAAAATGATAAAAAAGTACAGCGATCAGATTACAATAAGATGGCAAACATTAACAAATGTTTTTGGATAAAAATACCTCTGAATTCGCTGATAAACTGCTTATACTGGGCCAACCCAACTGCTGGTTGAAAATCACTAAAAAACATCTGCAAATCCCCTCATAAACATGGTTGAACTGAATTTGGAAATCCGATGAATACCGCTGGAAATTTCTGAGTGAAATCCCCTCTCAATCCCCTAAGGTTTTCGTCCGCAAGAGATAAATTCACAAGGGTTCTCGTCCTTAGAATTTTTTGATAAAAGCTCGGAGCTCTTAGCAAGGCAAAAGATGATAATAAAAATCTGGATGCCCTCATGCAAGTCGACCTGTTTATTTAAAGGGAACTCAACCCAACTACCACCTCCAAGTCGCCCAATCAATTTGTTTCATTCCCCTATGCTGGTCGCATTTTCCTTCTTTGGGCCAAATGGTACGTTTTCCAAAAAAATGCCTCCTAAGGCAAGTCGCACTCCTTTCTAATACAATGATTTGTATTTTAATTTATTAATAAACTTTATTATTTATTATATGTGCTTTTCATAATATTATTATTTTTAGAAATAATAGCACAATATAATAAAACAATGAAGTAATGTCACCCTAAAGGTTCCCCCTTGGCCGTCGGGTAGACATAAAGGGCCAAAGGTCCTTGTCCAAGCTTAGACGGAAAGAGGGGACATTACAAATTGACAAATCTGACACGGGAGCCTCACCGGTAAATGAGGGAGATTTATCTCATGACTAACTAGGTTTTGTGCTATGCAGAAAATCTAGCCAACAAAGCCCCATTTTTTTCCGTCTTGCAAAGTGTTAATGTCTGATTGGGGCCTGGAGCAAGGAGAACAATTTCGCAGTGATCTGTAACAAAACCAACAAAACAAAGCCAAAACCATTTGATCACATTCGCATCTTCTATTTTGCAGTTTGAGACAGGTGCCATTTCCGCACTCTATACGGAACTGGTCAAGTTGGCCACATAATTCCTGTTTTTGGGTGTGGTGCATCTTGTTATTTGGACTTATTTCACATTGTCTACCACTAAAGATTGTCTCCAAATTCACATAAAATCGAGGATTATCCTATGAAACCCTGATTCTCTAATCTTTTCAAGCACTTCTAATTAATTCCTATGTTCTAGATGTTCAGATATTCTGCAATCAGGTCTGATATATTTGGTTATAATTCAGATATGAACCCAATTGCTCTAAGACATGATTTGTTTACTATATACTATATTTCTTACTGTAAAACCACTTTTCAGATCTACACAACCCAGCTGTAGAAGTGACATTAAAAAAACAAACACTAGCTTTAGTTGCAGCTAAGTGGTCATCTTCGAGATCCACCACCCAATTCTTTTGAATTTTTCATAAATATTCCTCCTCCTGACAAATAAGGAGAATATGAAGCTCTCGTAACATTGTCAACAGCTTGTATCCATTGTCTGATAAGTTCTTTATCTCCCTTGACTTAAACCAGAACTGCACAAGCTTTGGTCTCTAATATTCTGATATCTTTTCATGTTTTTTGAAGTATCAATTCATCCTATAGGTTTCTGCCATTTGACGCATGCCTACGGAAGTATTAGATAATATCCATACGGGCATCCAAACAAAGATGATGATAGGTTAGATGAATAAATGAATATAAACATCTGACATAATCTGTATGAATTTCTTAAACAAGAAGTTAATATATACACCCATGAACAAAGCATCACCCTGATTGTATGAAACCCTAATTCTCTAGTCTTTTCAAGCACTTTTAATTATTTCCTGATTTCCAATGTTTTAGATGTTCCGATATTCTGCAATTAGGTCTGATATATTTGTTTATAATTTAGATATAAAACAATAATTGTCACTAAAGCTCATTTTCTCATTCTTCAAAGTTTGTTAAATGTAGCAGGTTTCTAGGGTTTGTGAGCTTCGTGGCAAGCTTTCCGAGGACTCGTAATCTCCTTAGCAAGGGTTTTTAAGGCTCGTGTATATGCTCAGAGGGTTGAAGACTGATTATCGAGGTGTTGTGGTGATATTTGTCTGTATATAATAGGGCTCAATGTTTAGGGAAGAAATTTGTAAATATTCAATTTGCTTTTGTCAATATTAGGGCACGTTGTTTGAAACTCTAGAGGAGATATTTATCACGACTCGTGATAGTGCTACGTGACCATCTTAATAGGGATTTGTAGGGGTCGCAACCGTCATATCATTTAAACTCTTTCAATAAGTTGGGTGATGGAAATATCTCTCTTCATTGAGCTATTTTGAGCATACGGTTATAGGAACACATCCAACAGGATGTAATGAATCTAGAGATTTTGTATTTAGGGCTCAAGAGAGTCTTCAAACTGGAAGAGGGGAGGATTTATGAGGAGCAAGGGAAAATTGGAGTCTTCCCAACGGCGGTCATATATGATGGGTGCATGGTCTGTTTTTGATCTTCCTAATTGCAATAAAAGAAGAAGCCAATCAAGTAGGGGCTACGGCTAGTAAAGGCCCAAAAATTAAATTTCAGAGTTGTTGTCAACAATGCCAATCTTATTTCCAACAACCATTTCAAGAGGAGGTCTCTTCGGATGCCTAAGGTCAATCCTTGGAAGACTGAGACAAGATGTATGAGAACGGGAGATGGGTCTCCGGTTATTGAGCTCAGAATGGAGGATCTCCAAGACAACATAGATGTTATGGAAATGTGAGGACTGATTTGTTGTTTGATGGGTTTTCGTCCTTCAATGGCATTTAAGATTTCGGCGACTTGACAATGGAAGTTGAAAGGTGAGTTCACTGCTTCTGTGTATCCCAATGGCTATTTTTTGTGATTTTTAGTAATAATGAAGATAGAGAACAAGTTTTCCTGGGGGTCATGGTTTTATAGCAGGACGGGGCTTTTTATGAAACCTCGGCACACAAAATTCAAGGCCAAAGAAGACCTTCCTTCCAAAGACCTATTTGAGTTAGGGCATTTGGTTTACCTACTAAGTTTTGGAATTTGGCAATCTTAATGTCCATTGGGAACTTTTTAGGAACCATGAAACTTTGTAATATCCCTGAAAATAATTTCTAACAAATCTTGATATTTTGTTAAACCCTAGGGCAGCAATATTAAAAAATTAACTTTTATAAAGCAGCAATAATCTGATTTTTATTTAAAAAAACAGCAAACCCAATACGTAGGAAAAACAGATTTTATTTATTTATTTCAAATCAGCTTTAATAAAAACACTAGAATGTCTTAATACAATTTTTCTCGCAACAAATAAAAACATGCAAACTGCTTTGACTGAAAACTGCTTCCAAATATGGCACCAATACTGAAATTCGTTTCCAGAGGGGGATGTCCTAGTTGTACTTGTTCTAGATGCTAAAACAGCCCTTAATATGAAGCCCTAGCTGAACTGGATGAACACATGTACCCTAAATGACCACTGCAACCCCTGAATGGAATTGTCAAACTTAGATGTGAGGGATTCCATCCTCAAATCTGTGTAAAGGAGGGTTTTCGTCCTCTATTACGGAAGCAGAAGCGAAACCTACTTACAGACAGAAAATAATTGATGAATTTACAAGATGTTTGTACAATGAACCCCAAATGAGCCTTTATAACTTCCAAACAATCTCGAAAGTGGGCACCCCCCTTTTAGAATTACATGCATGATCTTTGAACAATTAAAAATAATAAACTCCTCCATTTTGGCACCCCATCCTACGACATATGATTAAACACATTTAAAAAATACTTTATCCACCTCCTATCCTAAAATTAGGATTTTGGCATTCATGCAGCCCTCTCTAGCTTTGGCGCTCCCTATTCTAACTTTGGCGCCCAATAATAGATGTCAGCCTTCTATTATTATTTTATTCTATTAATGTTTTTTGGATTCAAAATATAATTTAAGTGTTCTTTTCAATTAAAATATAAAAATATCATTGGACCAATTAAATTAATTTATTTCCCTCTTTTAATTTCCCTTTAGCCTACGGAAAATAATAAAAATAGGCTTCAAGTATCCAGAATTAATTAATTTTGAAAAAGGTAAATTACAATCCACCCTTCCCAGAATTGCTCGCCCTCGAGCAATTGCAAGCCAATATCCCAAATCATCCTTGGGAATTTGCAATTCCCAACCCTCAATGCTTCATCTGATGCCGGCATAAATAACTATGCAAATTGTTATTGTCCAAAAAATTGTTGTCCAAACTGCTACCCAAATTGCTTATCCTATTAGTTGTTGATCTGAAATTTTTAACAAACTCAATGCTACCCATTAGTATATGTTGAGTCATTTTCCTCATGTGCATGCTTTATGTCGCAAGTTGTATCCTTCACCCTATCTTGAAATGACATAATAGGGAGCAACAGCTCTGAAATATTCTTATACCTTAAGTTATAATTAAAGTGCTCACCTTCCTGTGTCGAAATAGGAATTGTTGAGATACCCTCAACAAATGATGTCCTTTTGCCCCTGACTTCCTCACTTTTATCTTTGGGACTCAAGACTCCTGAATTAGTGTTAATCAAAATGTTCTCCTCCAATGCATATACATCCATGATGCTACTTTGATAATCAATCAATGGCTTACCCTTTGGAAGTTCGGAGGATCATTCATGATTTGGTGCATCTTCTTCTATCTTGAGCTTGTTGCATCCAACAAATGATGTCCTTTTGCCCCTGACTTCCTCACTTTTATTTTTACATCTATTCTACAAATTCCCTTTATATGCCACGAACGCAAGCTTGGGGAGATTGATGGGTGCTTCTTGAATAGGAAAATCTTTTTCAACTTCCTCTGGTATGGTGGATTCCATTGTGGTTTGCTTCCTCTCAATTTGCTGCAACATGAATTGCTTTCTTCTTCAACCCTCTTATGTATTCACACAACCCTATTTTATTTGGATTCCTCATTTTGAGTAACTCCAAGTAATCATCAAAGGAAACTTCATTTTTAAGATAATCATGCATCCCTTAATACTAGTCAAGGATTCCAAGGATCAAGTTTGTACTTTTCTATTTTTATCAACACCTCTTGAATAGGGATCTATATTCTCTACCAGATGTAAGCACTTTTCTTGAATAAACATGGTCATGGATTCCTTTTCTATCCGATCCACAAGTTAGCAAGAATATTGTCCGTCTTTTTTTTCAAAAACAACCTTTGGATCTTGCAGCCTTAATCCTTCGTTTGGCTGTTTTAAAGCTTTATTTTTCTCCCTTTCTTGGTACTTGACTTCTTTGTCACTACCCTGCATGAAGTTCAAAGTAGCAATTTTTTTTTTCGTTTCATCTTCGTTTCTTTTTTTAAATTCCACAGGATGGAAGGAAATTCGCTCGGATACCACTATAATATCCCAAAAAATAATTTCTCACAGATCTGGATATTTTGTTAAACCCTAGGGCAGCAATATTAAAAATCTAACTTTTATAACAACAACGATAATCTGATTTTTATAAAAAAACAGCAAACCCAATACATCGGAAAAACAGACTTTATTTATTTATTTCAAATCAGCTTTAATAAAAACACGAGAATGTTTGAATACAATTTTTCTCACAACAAATAAGAACATGCGAACTATTTTGACTAAAAACTACTTTCAGATATGGCGCCAATACTAAGATTAGTTTCCAGAGGGAGACGTCCTAGTTGTACTTGTTCTGGATGCTAAAACAGCCCTAAATATGAAACCCTAGATAACCCGGACGAACACATGTACCCCGAATGACAACTGCAACCCCTGAATGAAATTGTCAAACTTATATGTGACGGATTCTATCATCAAATCTATGTGTAAAGGAGGGTTTTCATGCTCTATTACGCAAGTAGATGCAGAAGCTACTTGCAGACAAAAAATAATTGATGAATTTCCAAGATGTTTGTACAATGAACCCGAAATGGGTCTTTATAACTTGCAAAAAATCTCAAAAGTGGGCAGCCCCCTTTTAGACTTACATGCATGATCTTTGAACAATTAAAAATAATAAATTCCTCCTCCATGTCCTCCGCACCCCATCCTACGAATAGGATTAAACACAAAAAAACTTTATCCACCTATACTAAAATTAGGATTTTGGTATTCATGCCGCTCTCTCAACTTTGGCGCTCCCTTTATTTATTTATTTGTTTATTAATTCTATGTAATATCCCTTTTTGGAGACGAAACTAAAAATGTTGGAAATTAGCTCAATCCCCCAAAATAACCAAGTCCGGTTTTTATAACAGCAATTAAATAAGGACCAAAAAACACTCTCAAACCCTAGTGAAAAGGAGAGAGAGAGTGAGAAATCCACCATATAAACACTTTAAAATTATGAGAAGTTATTCCTTGGATTGCCCTTGATTATAGAAGCCAAAAAATGTGATCAAATCATTAAACTCATAATTCTGGAATTTATTATGGCACAAAAATAGTTGAAACTTGTAAATTCAATAACTCTTAGAAAACAAGGAATCTCCACATACTCAAAATGATCATAAAAATACTAGCAATCAAATGAAACATATATCAAAATTTTCCAACCATGGAACCCCTCTCAAAATTGATCCCGAAATCTCTAAATGAGTAGATAAAGCTGCAATGCCAATAAAACTTGAATACGAATTATTCTCCTCAAATCTGCAATAACCTTCACTCTCAATCAATGTTGAAGTGTTTTAGTCCTCCAACAAAACCACTAGAAGGGTTTTTTCCCTTCTAGGAAGCCACACAAGAGGGTTTTCGTCCTCAAGTGGAAGAATAAGGAGCAACAAGTTCACAATGCCCAAATAGGAAAAATGCACCAAATTTAGATGCTCCAAATGAGGTCCTAACTCTCCTTTTATAATCTTCTTTTGGCACCAAAGCTTAAAAAGATAAGGCCGACCTATAAAGATGTTATATTTCTTCATTAAGCTTCTTTTATTTCTTTAACCCAGCCAACCTGATTCAAGAGAGAAAACACTAAAAAGAAAACATAAAAATTAGCAAAATAAATATAAATGAAAACCCAATGTTCTTCTCCAACTCCTCTACTTCTTTGCCATGGAGAAGGAATGGCAAGAAGTCCAAATTTAGATTCTTAAGTGCGAAAAAGGGATATTACAGTCCTCCCTTCCCAAGATTTATTGTCCTCGAGCAATAGCAAGCTCTCACCCCAAAAGCCAATGTATCCAAGTAGAAGAACATGTTGTAATACATCTACAATCAAGCTCCCGTGCCTATCAAATGAGAGAGTTGATGTTAAAACAATATTTTGCAATGGCCCCCCCAATCTTCCTTGAAATCCTAAGGCTGCCCATGAAGACCAATTGCTGTCATACCATTGACAAGAAGTATGAAAAGTAATCACGAATTTGACACGAAAAATCAATTCCCAACTTGGCCCGTGCATCAATAATGCTCCTCAAAGTGTAAGAGAGTTCTTAAACCATGACCATGAAAGCAATTGAGTAATATAAGGGGCTGTAGTAATTGATGACAGCAGCCTTAGTGGCTGCAAATAAGCACACAAAAGCTTTGAACCAGCTCCTTCCAACCTTAGAAAAAAGTAGAATACCCCCCCGTTCTTTTCTTCATGAGATTTTGAGGTCCTTGGGCATGAATCCTCAAGTTAGGAGCCATATGAACATACATTTCTGTACCAACCAAAGGTGCAAAGAGGCTATCCCGAAAAATTCATAAATATATGCCAAAACTTCTTTCATTTCAAAACAACAATCAGCCATCATGTCCAATTGGAAAGCCATCATGTAATGGTACCACAGTTTAGGTGTATTGAAACAATTACCTTGTTGAAGGAGAACATCTTCTTGCCCAAAAGTGAAAGCTTGGAACATCAAAAAGAATATTCCGGGTTGTGTACTTACCGCTGTCCATAACCCCAACAGTTTGTCCAACTCATGATTGAAAATGTGCATCATATCATCCAATGGAGTGGTGACAACTGAACATTCATCACGAGTGATTAGAATAGGCTTGAAAATCTGAAAATTACCATCTCTAATGGTTGTCATGAACATGCTTATTCTACCCTCAATGCATAGTGGAACACTTTCCCAAACTTCTTCAATGATTTGTTGGGTCTTTGGAACCCAAACCATGACCCCAAGCGACAAAACATTACGCATTTGTGGCACGTCAATATCTTGCAAATGGGTTGTCCTATGATACTCTGAAATGCACCCCATACTATTTTCCATTCTCCCACAATAATCAGCTTTAACACGCAACTGAGGAAGCAACAAACAAGTGTGTCTCAAAATTGATGAATCGAAAAGATTACCTTGTTGTAAAAGACCTTTTGATTGTCCCAAGAGGAGTGTCTAGAACACCAAAATTTGAATTCCAAGCTTCATACCAACTGTTGTACCTAACCGCTTCGAATTGCTCAATCTATGTCTGAAAATATGCATATCACTCCCAACTGAAGTGACCATAGCTGAGGGTACTTCAATGGTGACCCATAATGCCTTGAAAAACTGAAAATTATCTACCATTAAAGTTGTCTTCTTGTGCCAGTCAGCAAGTATGATGAAATGAGATCTTAAAATGATGTTCTCTATATTACAACTTGTGACAGCAAGCTTATAGTCCCAAAAATAAAGTCTTGCATCATTTGCAATCAAACCTTCCTTGTCAGGTGTTGCACGATTGAACCTTGCTTGCTCAACTCTCAACATGGAACATAAAAATTCAGCTTCTAACCTTGATATGAAGCTTTCATTAGGTTCGTGTGCAAGGCTTGGAAAATGAACATACCTTATATTACAAACAATATCCATCTCTCTATCATGCCTCTCATATTGACCCATAAATTGACATGTTGTAAACAATGAATTTGAAAGACTTTCATACCTTAAGTTGAACTCAAAATGTTCATCTTTCTTTGTCACCACAACATCACCCAAACATGACATGTGATCCTTTACAACAATTTTCCCACAATGACAGAAGTATGGCAACAATATAAAAGGAGATAAAATGTCATCATACCTTGAGTTGTTTCCCACATATCTACATTCCCATGCCAGATTAGGAGTGATCGGAACATCCTCCATTTTCCCAATCTCGTGACTCAAAATTTCTGAGTTGAAATCAGCCTTCTTCTTCTCCTCATACTCAACAAACGAAGTTTCTTATGCCTTGGCTTCAACCATATCTTGATGTGTTTACCGTAGTCATGGGCACCATAAATCTGCCTCCTCTTAACTGTTGTTCTGGAAATTCCAGCAAACTGAAAAAGATCATAGGTACCTGGAAAAGCACCTTCTTCATCCATGTCACCCCCAACAAGGTCACTCAAAATTCTTAGTCCATGGACCCTATGCAAATCAGAACTTTCATCATATGTAGCATCACAAAAACTACCCTTCTACCATGATTTGCTTCGAAGCATTATATTTGCCCCAAGGTTAACAAAATTCCCATGATAATAAATCTGAAATGGCATGGCATAAAGAAATAAATTTGAGTTACCTCCAAACCTTCGGTTGCCTTGTCTGTGGGAGTTTGAAATGTCTTCGTAGCTCTCACCAAGATCCCATCTATCACCACTTTGCTCTTTAGTAAATGCTGCAGACCAGCAATCAAATTGACATCATGTTCCTTTGGAGAAGGGTTTCCAACCAGCCCTTTCTCTTCCCCTTCTTGCTCCACACCCCTTGTTTCATCTCTGAATTCATCACAAGTCAAAACATTTTTAGTATTAACCACGGAATGAGCATTTTTTACCTCATGTTATTGACTCTTTGGAATGGGTGTAAGTGCCATGGCATTAGGTCCCTTGATCACCAACCTTTCCTCAAACTTTGTGCTTTCTTAATGTTGCTTGAGTGGCATGTGATGTCTAGGCTTGGGCCTAGGTCTTCCTCTATTCACTCCTATGAATTCAGCGAGTGAAATGGCCTCACAAATCTCTCTTGGTAAAGCCATATATTCCTCATAACTTGCAGCGATGTTCCATCCACACGTGGGTCTTGTTTCTTCCTCCGGAATAACCTCCTCCCCGGGAAGGAAAGTGGGCTTCGTAACCGGTCCTCGGGTTGATCTCATTGGTTGTCATGTAAGTCGAGCTACCATCATCACTTTGAACCCTAGGTTCAATGATCTTTTGGAGGGATAGGGCTAGAAAATCCATAGTGTCTGCAAGTCTCTCTTGGTTGGCAATCAACTTGTCAACTTTGGCTCCTTGAGAGTTTTGACCCGCCATATTGTCTTCTTTCACCGAAACCCTAGGCCTTTGAAGATCCAAGCTTTGATACCACTGTAATATCCCTTTTTAGGGACAAAACTGAAAATGTTGGAAATTAGCTCAAACACCCAAAATAAGCAAGTCCGGTTTTTATGACAGCAATTAAATAAGGACCAAAAAACACTCTCAAACCCTAGTGACTAGGGGGGAGAGAGAGAGAGAGAGAGAGAAATCCACCGTAGAAACACTCAAAAAATATGAGAAGTTATTCCTTGGATTGCCCTTGATTTTAGAAGCCAAAAAATGTGTTCAAATCATTAAACTCGGAAAACTAGAATTTATTATGGCACAAAAATAGCTGAAACTTGTAAATTCAATAACTCTTAGAAAACAAGGAATCTCCACACATATGAATCCTCGAAATGATAATAAAAATAGTAGCAATCAAATATGACCAATATCATAATTTTCAACCATGGAAACCCTCTCAAAATTGATCCCAAAATCTCTAAATGAGTAGATAAAGCTGCCAAATGCCAATAAAAATCTGAATATGAATTGTTCTCCTCAAATCTGCAATAATCTTCACTCTCAATCAATGTTGAAGGGTTTTCATCCTCCAACAAAACCTCTAGAAGGGTTTTCGTCCTTATAGTAAGCCACACAAGAGGGTTTTCATCCACAAGTGGAAGAATAAGGAGCAACAAGCTCACAATGCCCAAATAGGAATAATACGCCAAAATCTAGATGCATCAAATAACCCGTCTAATCTTCTTTTATAACCTCCTTTTGGCGCCAAAGCTTAGAAAGATGACGCCGACTTCTTAAAGATATTATATTTAATCTTTAAGCTTGGCTTTTAAAGTGCATAAAACCCAGCCGACCTGCTTCAAGAGCAAACACATGCTAAAAAGAAACATTAAAAATTAGAAAAATAAATGTAAATGAAAGCTCAATGTTCCTTCTCCAACTCCTCTACTTCTTTGCCATGGAAAAGGGAATGGCATAAGATGGCCAAATTCATGCTTCTTAAATTGGAAAAGGGGACATTACAGGATTTAACTTTGGCGCCCAATAATAAAAGGTCATAAAAGTGTCATGAAGAATGTATTCTACTAATGCTTTTTGGATTAAGATTATAATTTAAGTGTCTTTTTTCAATTAAAATATAACACATATCTTTACGGAGAAACGGAAATTAATTTATTTTCCTCTTTTAATATCCCTGTTCATGGTTGTCAGGTAAACAACAAAATTCAGCATGGACGTATCCGAGACATTTGGGAAAGCTTCAAGGTCTTAGTAAGGAGTGACAGCACACCTCTTGGATATTACAGCCAGCTTTTCAGGCTATGTGCTTCTACATTAGAATGTGATAATCTTACCAATTCCTGATAAGCCGTCTTTATGAGCAGTAACTCCGATCTTTTGTGCATGATACATCTAGGAGCATTATTAGATATTAGGAAGAACACCTTTTTGCATATCTACTTTTGGTAGCATTCAACATTGTCGTCTTAGTTAGGATTGCAAACATATCATTCCATAACTGCTATCCCAGATTTTATAGCATGCTGCTCCTTGAGGGTCTTGAATTTGATACCTAAGAAGATTGACAGTTTGTCATTGTAGTGAGCTTATGGTTTGAGTACCAGATAATGTCATGTGGTTAGAATAGATTTTCCATCAACAGTTACTTGTGGATGACATCTGTGGATGTAGATTCTAATTTACTTCTTTTGGTGATTTTTCAAATGGTCCTTGCAACTCAATGTAAAGCATTTTAAATAGGAACTATGTGCATGAAATAAAACTAAACAGACTTGTCTGGTTCTTTTATGGATCTTACAATGTTGTTAACGTTTAAAGAATCAGAAGGATTACAAAGGAGGAATCTTCTGAGGTTGATTTTGCAGCTCAAGGACAATCGACTGTTAACACATTGGCAAGGCATTCTAGCGGCCACATATATCTTGAGGGTGCTCACAGAACCTACTAGAACTATTCAGGGCTCTAAGTTGCAATTGCATTGTAGTAGATTCCTCATTTCCAGACTAAAATCAGGTCTATAGGTTCTAACTTAAGTCGGATGCTTCAAGCTGGCAAAATGTTGATTGGTGCTTGGGTAATTCTGGGTTCTTACACGCATTTGTTGATTGAACAGTAGTTATTCATAAGCTTAAGCATTACCTAGTTTATCTAAAGGGCTGATAAGCACAGTAGGGAAACTCGCAATAAATCACATCAACGATCGCGACTTGATCATAAATTCCTGAGCACCACGACTAACCTTTCAAAAAATCGCGATTGTTTGACAATGGCCGATAAATTATGAGTTTTCAGGCGATAGAATGTCTTGCTACAATCGTAGGCTTCTTTATCTTTAAATCATGGATTCCATCTTTCTCTTAGGTGTTTGGCAGACCAAAGATTCTAAATCAGAAGCAAGTTAGGTATGATGACCAAAGTCTTTAAAAATATCTTGCAAGAACCCATTGGAAGTCATTGTAGCTGTGCTATGCTTTGAATTATGAAATATACCAGTGGTATACTAATTAGTACTTCATCTTCAAACCTGGACATTAGTTTCCATTATCATTGGACAATAAAGATAGACAATGCAGATTGTGCATCCCGAGAAGGAATGTTCCTCTCATGAGTCATTAATGACAGAGGACCAATTGCCAAGTAGTCATGTCAATTGTAATCCTAGGTAATGCTATTTGTTATCGCATATGTAATCAACAATGATATTGTCTAAATCATACCCTGTTGACATCGAGTAGTTGTAACCTTCCAGTTATCGCTAAATGTTTGGTATGCGCGGTCACCTTGCAAATGGTTGTGGTATGACACACCTCTAGGTTGTATTTTACCTGTTGTAGAATGACGATTTCTATAATTTAGATTGTAAGGCTCATGGAAGATTAGCTCTCACATTGTCATACTTTGTGTACCATAGCTAACTGGGTGTACACTTACCTTGTAAGTTCTAATATTAATGTTAGCCTGGGCTGATAGTATTTATAAAGATTAATTACTTGCCTAACTGCCCTGGCTAGATATCTGCAGAATTTTTCTGCACAGTATTTAATAACTAGCTACAAATGCTATCAACTATATTACAAATTTTATAAAATCTGACTGTGTAATAGCTCCATTGCTATGAAAATAATTGTAATTCTTGTAAGTATTTTGTTTGCTAAAAAATTTAATAGATTCACTTCTTGTATCATTTAACAATATTTTCACATTGGAATCATTAAGTTTCCTTTATGAATTCTAAATGTTGTTATAAGTAGCGATGGAAAGGGGTCTCTACTAATGTCAACATCTAAATTTCCGAAAAAATAGAAGGCCTTTCTAGAGCCTACCGACTCAAAGGACAATACATAATTTTTTGAACTATGAGCTGAATAAGTTGCAATATGCTAAGGCAATGAATGTAAATACAATGCGTTCATTGCGGATGCATCAATATGTCAAAGCATGCATAATGACTTTAATCAGACCAGCATGAGTTTCAAGTGGTAGGAAAAGGAATTTTTATTTGGGCTCAAAAGATGTTGGCCACACAGTGAAGGGACTTCCCCTTGGATCTTCTAGAGCTTTGCAGGAGAAGGTGTCTGAAGGTGGAGTCAAGAAGGAAGATGAAAAACCTAGATGACCGTGGCAATAGTTGGGGTGTCCTAAGGACTTGGTATAGTTGGCTGCTAAGTCATAGGAGTATTTCTCAGCAATTTTCGGGCAGTGAATGTTCGAAAATCATTGAACATTTATTTAGAGCTGAATAAATGTGAGTTTTCGCTTAAGAATATTGTCTTAAAAAAACCCAATTTTTTCCAGATGCTTGACCTTTATAAAAGATGTCTGGCCCCTAAGTTTCAGGGGGGGACTCCAATACCAATTGTGAGCGGTTGAAGTGCGAAACTGGGAGAGTATTAGAAGTTTTCAGACGAGCAGTGTGCGAGCGGAGATGTGATAGTGCTTTAGCAGTTCCTGCACCTGAGTGGATAGTGAAGTGCCCTAGTGAATGTGCGAGTGAACTTAGACAATCAAGAGACAGGTTCAATCCATAGTATCATGGAAAGTGACTAGATAGATTTCTAGTGATCACCTATGTGCTTCTAATTGTAGATACAATCCAACATCTTCTGAAGCTAATTAATACGAGCTTTTGAGTCAAGGGTCAATATACCACTTGGAAGTCTCTAACACCCGCCCGCTAAGCTCTGCGTTTAGAACTCTGCTTATGTGGCTTCGAGATGACACTTTTAGCTATAAAATTATTTAGTGGAGGTTTGAAGGATAAACCACCACCATGGTCACCACCATTCATAGCCAAGTCAGGGAACCTGCTCAGCTCTGCCCACGCTCACCATGCTATGTCTTTGGAACTTGTGTAAGAGTATGCGGATTAGGTTACTGATAATTTTAAGTCTTTGCCAATTTTATTTGTTTTAAGTTTGTTTTGCATCATCCGATGCCAGGGCAATGTTTAAACTCTCCATTTTATTAAATTTATCCATTTCATCACCCACAAAGAAGAATGGGAGAAATGTGCAGAGATTCTGGTCAAATAGAAGTCTCGTATTCAATGGCTTCAAGAGGTAGATCGTAATGCTAAGTTCTTCCATAAATCTCTCTTAGCCAAAAGATCTCATAATTATGTTCACTGTTACGAGGGGATGCGCACCCCCCCCAAGTCATCTCGAAGGTCCAGGACGTCCCGGAGACTTGGGGAAGGGGACGGAACGTTTCCCCCATGTCCCAAAAAAACAAAAAAATAAGGGATGTCCCCTAAGGTCAAGGGAAGCACTCAAAACATCCCGGGTGCTTTAAGATTTAGGGGACATAGTAGGGGATGTTGTGACATCCCTAGGACGTTTGAGGGAAGTCCCGGGGACGTCACGACATCCCCTACATTTTGTCTCTTTTAAACATTAAAAAAAATGGAAAAAAACTTAAAGTTTAGGCCAAAATTTAATTGTCTTATTTATTCTAAATGATCACTGGTCATGTAATATCATATATATAATTTTGAGTTATGACTATGAATCTATGATATAATATTTAATAACATATGTAGTTGTACTCTTCTCATGTTGATTATTGAAGACTTGTATTTGATTTTAATATTATTGTCATATTGATATCGTTGATGTATCATTGATTCATTGTACCTTAATCTAGTATGAAGTATCGAATTCTTTGTTCTAATAGTAATTTCTAAATTCTATGATAATCTTACATGTATTACTATTATCATAGTATGTCAACGACTCAATATGAAACATTGAATATATAGCATTTTGGGCCTTGACTTATGTATGAATAATTGAATTAATCATAAATGGCTTCAATCTTCAAACTTTCAGTTTTAAGTCTTAGTTTATTGAATTATTCATGTTATATTTGTAAAATTTATAACATATATTTTTTATCAGCCATCCCCCCGCCATCTCCAAAATTTGAAAAAACAAATGTCATCCTGGAAACCCCTTCCCACCATCCCAGAGTCTTTGGTAACTATGATTGTGTTTCTTCTCAAAAGAATAAGGAGGTTCTTCCGGACTACACTTGGGCAGGTATGAAAGATATAGCCCGCGCTTATCATAAAAATATTTTTAAAGCAGAAGCATTAAACAAAGAAGCCCAACATTTCCTCACCAACAATGGTCAGCGAGATAACTTTTCGATAGATTCTTGGAATGGTCGTCCTCCACTCATCAAGCTATTTCCTCTTTAGAGACCTATTATGGAGAGTCTCCATTACAAGAACTAGATAAAGTTGGCACATTACTACAGATCGTTGAGTAACATCGCAGAAGCGGGTAGAAGTTGGATTCCTCCTAATGATTGGCCCATTCAGTTGGCAAACTCGCAGAAGCGGGTAGAAGTTGGATTCCTCCTAATGATTGGCCCATTCAGTTGGCAAACAATCAAAAGCAAGACATCTTTCTTGTAATCCAAAGGAGGTCGCTCTCTTGCTCGCAAGATGAAGATAGAATTGGTTGGGGTAATCGAGGGATTTATATTTGTGTTGGAGGTTATGATGCTCTTTGTAGGACCATTCCTCATCCCCAAAAAGATATCTTTAAACCTCTCTAGCCTCAAAACCCTTGGCCCAAAGTCCGCTTCTTTATGTGGCTATCGTAACATCGCATAATTCTCACACGTGAGCAATTGTTGAAGCGAGGGTTTCATGGTCCCTTTAGATGTGAAATATGTTGGGGTAGTGACGAATCTATTAATCATCTCTTTAAAGATTATCGATCACAATCAACCTTTGGCACAACCTGGCAAATTTGTTGGATATTTGTCAATAAGGGGTCGAAAATATGGATCAAAGCTAGAGGGACTAGATCAATCAGAATCAACCTGATAAATTTTTTCATCAAATTATGTGGATTAGCAAATCTCCTCCTATGGAATACATAGAAGGAGAGAAATCAGCGAATTTTTAATCAGAAATACAAGGATAGCTATTTTGTTTGGAACACGACTCAGGCAAATATCAAAGAATTTGTACGTGAGTTGATAACACACCCTCAGACACCTAGTCAAAGATGGGTTGGTATTTTATTTAGGCTTCAGATTCAGTCTGGGCAATCTATTAGTAGGCAAAGGACTACACCAAATAAGAATGGGAAATCATCTCCTCCTCCTATTAGGTAGGAAACATTAATTCAGATGGGGCCTCTAGAGGCAATCCTCGCAAAGCCAATATGGGAGGAGTAGAAAGGTCACATGATGGTGTTCCAACTTTCTTGTTTGCAGAAAATTTAGGGTTTCTTTTAATATGGCAAAAGGATATTGAGAGGACCTCATGAGGCACTAAAGATAAGCTGGCAGCATATCATATTGGAGTCAAATTCTCAAATTTGGATTATCTACAACATGTTACCCCATTCAGCCAGGAAGATTGGAGATTGGGAAGAAAGTTGGTTACAATTGAAAATACTCAACAAAACTTTCATAAAATAGACTTCCAATATATCCCAAGGAATCAAAATAGGATGGCTGATGCTTTGGCAAATTGGGCGCTGGACAAATCCAATATAGTTTGTTATGGTCTCCCCCTGCGTTGGTGGTCATCACAGAACAGGGATGCTATCTACTCTCTTCTTTCTTTAGATGCTACAAAGGTTTGGAATTTGTAATTGCTTGAAGTATGTGTATATGTGGATATTGATGCATTGCCTGCTTAGTTGTATTTGGAATGCTAGAGTTCAACACTACACCTCTCGGACGATGTACGGGGTCTGTAGTGTGTTTGTCTGGAAATCAGACAATATAATTTTGTCATCTACTCTTGAATAAAATAGTTCATCTTTAAAAAAATAGATATAAATTATAAACCCAATTGCTCTAAGATATGGTTAATTTATATATTTATCATTGTAAAACCACTTTCCACATCCTACACATTCTAGCTGTATAAGTGACTTTAAAACAACAAAGATTAGCTTTAGTTGCATCCAACTGGTCATCTTCAAGATCCACCAACCAATTCTTTCAAGGTTATGATAAACATTCCTCCTCTTACAAGTGAGATGAAGACGAATCTCTCCTAACATTGTCAGCAGCCTGTATCATTTGTCTGATAAGTTCCTCATCTCCTTTGGCTTAAACAGGAAGCTGTACAAGCTTTGGTCTCTAATATTCTGATATCTGTTTTTCCAAAGTATCAATTTATCCTATAGGTTTCTGCCATCTGATGCATGCCAACAAAATTATTAGATAATATCCATACAGACATCCAGATAAAGATGATGATAGGTTAGATGAATAAAAGAATATAAACATCTTACATAAGGTGTGAGAATTGGGTTAAACAAGAAGTTAATATATACATGCATGAACACGCACAGACGCCACTCCTACGCGCACACGCACACACACATGTTAGGTCTATAACACATCCTTCCTTTGGAAAGCTCTTTTTTAAGCGTAGGGAGTGAGTGATGAGAATCTTCAAAGCATTGCCCAAATCTTTTAAAATCATGATGCATTATCTTTGTTGGTATGACTCTTTTTCTGTTTCTATTAGGAAGGTATCAACATGATTATAAATACAAGGTCACAAGAACAATGCTAATAATGTACACAACTGCAGAAATTGACTTGTTTTCCAAAACAATATGATTTTGTGTTATATTCCACCCGGAAATTCTGATAGGGGCCTCAAAAAATCATTGCTCATATTCAATCCAGCAGATTTTTAGAATATAAGTAATGCAAATGATCCTTGTTTGGGTCTGTCAAACTCGTTATTAACTTCTTTTTCAAGATCTTTGATACATTAAGTTAATCCTTTGTTAGGTACGTGTAGTACATTATTATTGAAGGCACAACATGACTATTCATCATAAATTCCACCTAAGAGATCCTTTTAGACTCTCTCAAGATGAATTTGGCAATAAAAGATTAGTCGTCATTGCACCTAATGTTACCATGTGTTTGTTGGCATAAAGCATATTGTTGCTATCAAAATATCAATTGCTTTATGTTATCAAAAAAATTACTTCTGATATCCATGGGTTTTTGCTTCACTTCGTAAACATTAAAATTTTAGTTTCTTCAGAGTTGACAAGTTTGCTTTGGCTGGATCTACTTGACTTGATATGATTTGAATAAACTTAGACAAGATAGGTTGTCTTCATTGGCTCGATAGGCAATCCTCAAACAGTTGCATGTCATCCTCACCAAATGGACTCAGCTGGAGTTAAGATCACAACTCATCAAACGATTACATACACCAGTGCCCATATTCTTTGCAGGAAATTTTGGATATAAAGGAACTGCAGAGTTTTTGAAGGCTCCAAAAATGTACCAAATGAGCTGGTATGATCCATAATGACCCGCATCCAGATGACAACACTAATCCAAGGTCAAAAAAGCAATTCAAGATCCATAGCTTCAAGTACACCCATCAATGGAACATTCCACACCACTATAAAATCCCCCTATTCTAGGTAAAAGCGATCTCCAAACGATCTCCTACAAAACCCCGTTCTAAAAGCAAACCTTTAATGGAGCTTCCACAAGCAATTCAGACCTGGCAAGAGCATAAGGTCTACTTAGGGGCTTAAAGGGCCAAGCTTTGCTTATCTACTACCAAAGTATTGCCATTAAAACAAACAATTGTGGAGCTATGGGTCTTGTGCCAAGGAGTATTATTGGTGTCCAAACATGGCATTAAACATCCTTACACTGAAGGAAACTCTCAAGTAATCATAAATAATAAATATCATTAAAAAATATGGACATGCCCCAATTCGTTGTATCATAGTCCAAACCACCCAACAAGGTGTCAAATGATGCTCCATAGTATAATAGAACTAGTCCTGCACATAATGATTTTCTAGAATGTCATAATCACCCACAAAAAAGGGCACTTGAATGGCACAGCTAAGCATCCCACCACACTTGGATCAAATGGGAGCCAAATTAAAACCTCTAGCAAGTCCAAAATGCCCTTCATGATATTCTCTAGAATTAATATCAGTGTTCCATGGGGACACATCCCCACCTAAATTGACATCTCAGAGGCTCGAGATGTCTTTGAGACTTGGGGATGGCAGCAAAACGTTACCCCGCCGTCCCTCCACCGCCACCAACCATATGGGGACATCCCCGAAATGTTCACTTAAAGAGGGGACATTTCTAAGATGTCCCCCAATTTTGGGGACACAGAGATGTCCCCAAGACTTCTAGAAGTCTCCCAACCCGTTCTGGAAACTCCCAACCGTCCCTGACAGCATAAGGTTGTCATAAAGTTTTTTTTTTTAAATCAGTGGGTTTTATAATTTCTGGCCCCCAACCCTAACCCTAATACTCAATGGGCGCCATCCCCCCAAGCACTCCAAAAAACAATATAAATAAGAGTTACAATCTCACTCCAAGAGTGAAAGCATTGGCAAGAAAGAGTGAAAGCATTGGCAAGCAAGAGTGAGAGCATTAGCAAGGAAGACGGACAGCATTAGCAACAAGTAACAACAAGAGTTAGAGCAAGTGCCAAGTCTTAATTGCATTGAGCCATTGGCCAACTATATTTGAATTTTGAATGTAATCATCATTTTGAATATAAATATTAATATATAGATATTTGGCATTTTCACTATTCAATGCGATGTGTTTAGTATTTCAAAGTTTCATTTGTTTGTCCTTACACATTTTTTTAAAACTAATTTTTCAAGTACTATATATATTTGTGCCACTATCCCGCCACCCCACTGCCACCCCAAACCCAGGCCCTTGGTGCCCATCTCCAAGACCCATCCCCCCATTCCGAGACTTCGTGAAACACTGATTAATGTGGAAAACCTTTACCCATTAATGACTAACAACCCTTACACCACATTAGCAAATAAGACCACAATCATTATCTTAGTTAAAAATCTCAGAACTTCAAAAATGTGTCACTTGGGAAATAAGACTTTAGACGATAGAAAGCCTCACGTCCTAACTAGGACCACATTCAATAAAATACCACACTCCATAATAAACTCCAAGTGGCCCTCACAATTATTTACCCAACGTTATGCCTCCAAACCCCCGTTCGATATAGATTCCTTCCCTTAATAAATATCCCCTCACTCTTTAATAGGACTGTGGAACCCTACCCTCCTCTGCCTCACCCACCCATGGACCCCCTCAATAATGAACAAATCTCTCCACATTCACGCAACCATGCAGCACCCCTCCATGATAGTCCCGATCAGGTGTATCTGTGAGGCTAGCTCACGCAACATCTACCAACCCCTACTTAAATCAATCTCCTTGCTAAACTTCATGAGTCCAAGCAAAGGCGTTCACAGAGCAAGAAAAATCAGATAATTATACATAAATTCAGCACCAAGTTTCACGCCAACCATTCAATGATGTTTGTATTGTCAAACCCTTTTGAAATAGATATGAAGAATGTATCAAAGGGCATTGATCCACAAAAAACATGGGTTTTAAATTGATGTTGGTTGCTGAAGAGGACAATGAAATGTCCATTACATCATGACGGTTCCACGGTCAACACAATTAAATCCCTCACCATCACATCATCATCCCCTCAATTAAAACATTAAACTAATAAATGTCCACCAAATATGTATCAAATGCACGGACCAAGAGTAGTTTGATTGTGTAGCATTTGAGTTTAGAATCTAAAATAGTGGTCCCATGGATGGGGCAAACCACAAATTTCTAGTCTGGTACTGCAACTAAATTTTAGGAGGCTTTTTGCATGGAAATGGTCCCATGGTTTATCAATTTTTCTCCATTGCTTCTAAGTTTAGGGATTGTAACATAATTACTATTAAATATTTACTAAATAGAATTAAAATTTTAGCTTAACTAATGAGCAGCTGCCATTTGGCAAGCAGAAACCCTACAATCTCTTTGCAGCTGCTAAAAATCCTCAGCCCCCCACAGACACCGGGGGTTGATACTACTCTTCCTAAGCAGATCCTGTTCTACAAATTTAGGAGAAGATTCTCTTATTTGCAGATTTGTAATATAAAAATTGCATAGGACCATCTGCCACTAAAAACTAGTTGCAGTTGCCTCCTACATGGGACCACTCTCTTTTAAGAAAGTGAGCAGTAAGGCAAAGTGCAATCTTTGTCGTCTTTTCATCCCTGATATCACACATGAGATTGCTATCAACTAACTCATAGCACCTACAAGACACGTCCATAGGTTACGGGACATTTCAATTTCAATAAATCTACCTTTCTATTTTTGTAAATGTAAGCATTCAAGCGTTGTGTCTAAACCGATAAAATTCCATCATAGAAAAAGGAAGTGAAAAAAAATGCAGCCGTACAGGCTAAACAAGCAACTCAGAGGCGTGTTCCAATCAGGATCGGCGTCTAATGAGTGAATTCCAGTCAAGATCAAGCATGAGGTCCAAATCAGCCAGGTTTATCAAGCTATACATTCAACACGGCATACAACCAGCTTTGCATCAGGCACACATGGGTCATGCTAGCGCTTATGATCTAAATGTTGTTTTCTCCTAACGTGGAAGGGATGAGAACTAGCCTTCGCTCAATGTCCCCAAGGCCCTAACATACATTCGCTTGTGACTTCTGCAGTCAGCTTTCCCGCATTCACAGCCCCTCTCCTCCTCCCACCAAAAGGATGCCAACTCCAATAACCGACTCCCGCCCATCCAGCAGCTCCTCCATATTCCAATTTGACCCTGAGGTCATGGCATCTAACGCCCTTTCCAATACACTGCACCCTTGGCCTTCCCACCACAATTTAACCCGATGGTGATACACATGGCTCACAATGGGCGTCAAAAAATTAACAAAAAACAACTGAACCATCCCTAGGAAAGGTAGCCATGACCTCAACACTGCAGTCAATTGATCTGAGCCTTCAATCACCATGCTGCAAATTAGGAGTCATGGTTTTCACCACACCTCTTCAAGAAGGTATTTCACCAGCAAGTGGTGCTTCTGCCAAAGAAAAAGCAGCAAATTGATATCATGGAAAACATATGCTCTTTAATTCGGAATCAAGGTTTTCACAGACCTTTTCGAGAAGGTATTTCACCAGCAAGTGGTGCTTCTGTAGAAAAAGAAGCAGCGAATTGATATCATGGAAAACATATGCTCTTTAAGGGGGCAGCTCAGGAGCGTCCAGCAGAGGCTACAGAAGAACCGAAGATCCAAGCTTCCGCATTCAAGAGCCCTACAATCCCAGAGGGCAGCTCAGTGACAAACTCAACTCAGACAACTATGACGGAAGGCTCAGTTTATCACCCAAATACACAACCATAGTCCCCAGCTAACTGGTCATCTCACGTAAACGCTCCCAAACTTGTGGATGCTTCCTTATATAATTATGTTGGGTCGCCCCTGAGGGCACTTTAAATAAATTCATGATGTACAGCAACTCTGCTTTTGAGTATCAAATGGTTTTTGGTCAACCAGCAGCTAACAGAAGCTAATCTGCAGAGCCACAAAGATCATACTTCATGCTCAGGATCTGTTGAAATGATGTACTCGCAACACTAACGATAGTAATAGTATAGTAAAATATTGTAATTTTGTAGCTTGCAATATTCTGTGTAAATTGACTATATTAGGTTTCGTTTATTGTGTCACTTGTATAAGGCAGCCTATGTAAGCAGCAATACTGATCAAAAGCACAATATAATCTATAGCAGTTTTTTAACCCGAACACCCTGCTACACAAGCAGAAGTGGGATTTTTCCGTAATTAGTAATTAGTAATTACTCTTTCTATTGATATAATTATTATCTTGGTCTTTTATCAAGAAAAATAACAAAGGCTCAAAGCTTATTGGCCACACACATCTTAACTAGGTAAACTCACTAATCAAGTCTCCAGAAACCTATAAATGCCAATGTCCAAGGCTTTGCAGAATCATCTTTCTTAATTGGAGAGGGATATCACACATTTTAGTGCCTGGCCAAGACTTTCAAAATTCCCCTTTGTTCATGGAAGCTCAACACTATGTCCCCAGACAATACACAAAATACCTGCAGATAGATAGAACTGGGGATTTGATCTTGTCTCTCAAACAATTGTGTGAAATATTTAAAGGCTTAAAAGGATTTTCCAGAATAGACCATAGCAATAGCATCATAAGAAAATAAATCAAGTTGTACCTGTTTTTCTTCGTTTTCCACTATTTTCCCTCAAATCGTCAACTTCAAGTTCTTGTAAAACTCCTGTATGCTTGTAAATTAATGCAACTCGAAATGGTGAATTTACACCTGAATTCTTTCCCTGCGCATATATGAAGCTTAGTGAGATAATTTTAGATTTCCTTTTTAACCTTTACTGTTTCATGGCATAGAAACAATATGTAAAATTAAACTAACCAAAATCAGGATAATGTGTTTAAAATTGTTGCTATTGAATCTTGCAAGAAAAATCAAAAATGTAAAAAGACATACCAGTAAGTCTTCCAATGGTTTGATCAGGGACAACTTTAAAGCTTCCTTCACAGAAAGACGGTCCATAGCAGAAATATTCTTAAACCAGTTTTCTGACCCATAATTTTGTTTTATGTAAAGCCTACTTTCACAAAGTATATCAGTTAGTTTGTTTCTGCTGGATAAATTTATATTGCAAATTGCAAAGATTAGCAAATGTCACCTGCACATCTTTTGAAATCTTATTCTAAAGCTATTTGGGATCATAACCACCTACTTTTAAAATCCTAGGCTAAAAAGTTATAATTCAATTGTGATTAACCATGTTTCATAAAGATTCACAAACTGGGTTAATCAAAACTTGAAAAAATAAAGACACGGGCAGTCACTAGTAGAGCCTAGTGAAACTCAAAACAAGGAATATCTCGTAGATATTAAAGGAGTTGGTACCCAAAAATAAGAGCAAAAATCACAAACATCTCAATTCTAAACCCTGAAAACAGGGATTAAAGAATGAATGAACAATCTAAAACCCTAGACCGGGTATGTTACTAAATGATGATGCCCAATATACCCATCAATCGGCATTAACTCAATTTCACGCACTAGGCTAGTTAAACTAACAAAAACTTAATAATGCAATGAATTTGGGTGAGAAATATTTCTCCCAGCTTAATCTGTAAACTCATTGAAAATTCATACACAGCTAAAAGGAAGTAGAATCGACACATGACAAAGGAGATTGAATATCTTGTATTCGAAATAGCAACAAGATGTGCAACTCTGAAAATTCTTCTAGAATGATCATTAAGCACATTAAAAAAATAATATCAGCATTTTCAAGCTTGCACAGTCCACTAAAATATAGAAATAATGCTTCTGGAAATTCTGTGATAGGAAATTTGATTGTATATGTTTCGGATCACACTACATAATCCATCATCAAAATGAAGATGTGTCTTCGATTGCCAATTAGAGCTCCTTATATAGACCCATCTTAATCCTTGTGATGGATAACATAGTACGATCCAGAACATCTGTCATCAAATTTTCTATCACGGGTTTTCAAGAAGCATTCTTTCTATAAAATAATATGCCTGATCTAGTCCTGCTTATCAGCTCATCAAATTCAAATCCAACTAAGTGGGTATATCATAGATTCATATATGACTCTCTACATCTTCCAAAGGATGTTATGGACCTCCTTCCATGTAACTGCATTCATTTGTGGAAGAAGAGATCTATGCCAATGATGGTAAATCGCACCGTCAGAAAAGGTAAAAGTTATAATCATCTACAAACTCAGAGTGGCACCATTTGATGTTCATCATCGTCATTGTTATCATACATCTGGGAACCAGGCTTACAAATTTATGATTCCAACCAACTCCCAAATTCTTTCTCCCCAGTAAAATTAAGATCTGAGAACTACAATACTGGATTCTCAAGATCCCCCTTCCGTAGATGAACTGAAACAGTTCTGTCACTGATCCTAGTTTTGGTTCTCCCAAGTTCTTCATAATTTTCTTATCCTTCCCGGAAACCTCGAGGAAATGCTGACTGCATTACCAGGACATTTCCAAAAAGGACCCGGCACTTCCAACAGTTTTTGGGATGTACTTATGGCTGGTGTCTACTTTAACTCTTTGGTGGCAAAATGAGCCACATCCTGTTTAATGCCTAGTCAAAAAATAGAACTGCTTGGACTCATGAGTCGTCTTCATGACTCCGGGATGCATGAAATGAGGTGCATTACATACCTCTTCCAAGACCTAATTCCTAACATTTCCAGAATAAGGTACAAAAATTCTTCCTTGAAACCTTATAAGTCCATCTGAATCCAAAGGCATATTTATACTAATGTTTATCTACATTAACCCTTGTCAGTTCAGAACTGACCTTGCCATAGAATGCACTAACCTTCTGTTTTTTTAACACCAAATCTCTGAGTTCCAAATGAAGATGAGATAAGACAGTGATATAATTCCATCTGCTAAGAGCATCAGCCTCTCGGTTTTCATTCCCTTTGACATAAGATATATATATTGTTTTCTATATATTTTTATTCTACATTTTTGTATCCTTGAATCTTTTGATATTGATTAGTTCTTTTTTATTCTGCACTATGCATATATAAAATGTATAATGGGAGGACTTCAACAGCGATACTCACTGAGCTCGATACATTTTCTATCGAAGTATTAAACCAAACTTGCACTGCTTTTGCATACAAACATAAGTAAAGCATGTTCAAGTACATGCTCCAAAAAATGTAATATGTAAGCATAAAAACTGTTGAATGATTTAGAGTCTCTAAACTATTATCTTTAACTCTAAGCTAAAGAATAAGAAAGGGTTGAGAGTGTTGATAAAATCGCACTAGAAAAAACAGTCAAAAACTAAGCACTTCCAGAGGCAAAATCAAGGCATCATTCATGAGCGCAATTAGCCCATTAGGAATGGAATGCAAAATATCAGCAATTTTTATTGACTTTGTTTCATAATCATAGACCATCATTCATGGAGTTTGGACTTTGTAAGCTAAAATTTTGAAGCTATTGTACTATTTGTATATATGAATATTGTCTATTTCGGTCTTTGATGTACATTCGATTTTGGTACTTAGTTTTGCACATAGTTACCTGGTCCGAGAATCTGGATCTGTTCGGGAGGGCAAAATTTCAGAAAGTCTGGAGTCCTTGAAAAATTCAGAAAAAATTGGTGTATATATATATGAGCATAATTTATAAATATGCAAAAATTGACATATTGCTATTAAAAATTTAAATGTTAATATATTTAATATTGAATAATATAAAAGGGTGATGGGCACCTTTTATTGCAAAAAAACTATTAAAAAATATCATTTTTTGGAAAATAATAAGGTTGACCCAGACCAAACTTATCTGAGCCAACTGGAATACCCAGATCCGGCCAGATTTTGTGCAGATCCAGCCAGATTTGGTAACTATGAATTTGCATGAGCGTATTTCTAATTTGGAGTCTATAACATAGGATAATATACTTGTAACATCCTTTAAGGCAAAGTGATTTGTAGGATCTATCAAAGTATATTTACATGATTAGAAGATAGTTTCTATGACTGTTTAGTTTTAATATAAGTTCCCAAAGTTTTTTTATCATCCCAATTTAAGATTTCTTGTAATGAGTTATAATTGCAAATATTGGTGTAATTGTGTCTAATATCATTATATAGCAGGCAAATTATAAATGAAATGTTTTTCATTTCCTACTTCATTTAAGTTACACACCTTATAAATTCTTTGTTCCCAAGGTGTCTTTGGACAGTCCATCTACCATCTTCACCAAGTAGTTCAAGCATGTTGGTTGATACTTTGCGATCATCATTTTCTACTAGTCACCTTGTGCGAGAATGTGGAATGCTCTAGTTTGGGGTTGATATTCTTCAAATACCCAAAACAAAATTCTTTTTTTTAATTTTTTTCATGTCCAACTGTTGACAATGACTTTAGGTTGAACATATGATTTTCAATTGGCCATCTTTGTCAATGTCAAATCATTATAAATGCCCTGATACTACAGCAATTTATCCAAATCTTAGTGTCAAATTTTTTAAGGCATAGGTGGGTTAAAAACAATAGTTGGCCAATGATGGAAGTCTATCTTGGTCAAGCATAGCCACTATATGTCTGTATAACACATAACACTTTAAAGCTTCGCTTTCAATAGATAGCATCCCTGTTTCCATGAGGGGATTAGGGTATTGCTTTTAATTTGAATCTATTGATGCTAACAAAAATTGGATATTCTCAATTTTGTTCCAAGTTTCTCAATATATGTTTTTGCCCTGCACTTCACAACTGTAGAGAGAAACCCTAGTCAATAGAATAGTGCTTTGATTTTATCCCAATTTCAAATTTCAGCTTCTTTACAGTTTTTTCTAAAGCATTGCAGGCCTTCCAGCCTACACGATTTTTTTTTTCAAATCTAAGTTTTCAGTTTGATTTATTGCTAAGATCAAGTTCTAAGTATTTTTTGGAACGAAAAAGATCTAATAGGTGAAACCATGAAAGGGAGGCATTTGAACCCTTGGATCTCTTCCCCTAAGCCTTAGGGCGGCCTCACTAATCAACTTTCCACCACAAGCCTTCTTTGAAATCCCAAAAAATAGGTGTTTTTGGTATTTGTAATTCCACAACATATCGAATTTGACAACATGAGAGAAATGAGACCTGCATAGTGTATTTGCGGATTTAGCAAATGGCATTTCTTAACCAAAAAAAGAGATGCCAAACACAAGGGGAAGGAGATGACCACATACTATGAAGTGAATATGTTGTTGAATTTTAAACTTCAAATTTTCTTAAGCAGTTAAATATTGTGTTTAAGTTGGCAAGCAAGCTTTTCTTGGTCAAGTTTTTTCCAAGTCATAAGCTGACTCTTGAATTGGTCTCCACTTCAAGTCATATGACTTCAGAAAGAGCTGATCTGTTGGAAGACGTGCACAAGGAAGAAATAAAGAGAAGGTAGATTGCACATTGTGGAGATAATGTGTCCATCATTATATTATGAATGATGTAGTTACAAAGCAGTTGATATGGTGACAACCATCTTTTAGTTAAATAACTAGTGACGTCCTTATTTAATAAACCTTACATTCTAATACCCACTCTTAAGGCTTATCCTACATAAAGCAAAAACAAACATTCTAACAAAACTACAACCAAACATAACTATGTAATCTCCAGAGGCTTTCACTTTGAAAGCAATGCTATGACTAGGTAGGGTTCCATCAAGTTGCTTCATGACCTTGATTAAGGTGTAGCTCCCGAGCTAGATTCCCAAGTTCCTAGATTACAACTCCCCGAACTCCCGAATCACAGATCTCCCAAATGATTGGACAACGATCAATATTGAGCCATCCACAAGCTCCATCAAGTTGACTCATGACCCTCCCGAGGGTATAATTCCCAAGATCCACAATATCTTGAACTATCTGAGCAACCATCCATATCAAGCTTCATCTACCCTATATCCTTTACTACCTTCAAAGTTTAGAGCATCTTTATATTACGTATTCATCAATGTTCTCGCTGCCTTCTTCATTTGGCAGGTCTTCAATCATTGTTATACTGCTTGCATTTGATATTCCTTTACCCTTGGGCACATCATTGGCTCGAACACGATAATCCCATGTTATGTGACCTCTTTTCTTACAATAATGACATTCAATCTCCCGGTTATCTTTATCTGATCTTCTATGAGAGTTTTTGGTTCTGGAATAAAATGTACTTTCTTGCTAAACATGACCTTCTGCATCTTCTGCAGTTGGTCTTTTTCTTCAGCTAGAAGAGTTGCAATCATATCATCTAGAGATTGAATTTGAACTTGACTGAGGGTAAAAACTATATTGTTATATTTTGAAGACAGACTATTTAATAGGATAGCTTTGGCATCCTCATATTCTATCACAGCTTTGACTTCTGCTAGTTGTCTGATCAGGGAACTCAGATTATTGATGTGGCTCGACATAGAGACTCCTTCATCCATTTTAAACCTATATAACTTAAGTTTTAAGGAAAATTTGGCATTAATTGCTTTCGCTCCAAATAATTTATTTAAAGCATCCCAAATTTCCTTGGATGATTTGTCTAGGTCCACATGATGAAGTTTAGAGACAGAGAGAGCAAGGCCAATAAAAGCTTTCACTCTATCATCTATGCTCTGCCAATCTAACAATTTCGATGCATCGGTGGGTGTTTTCTCTTTCCCGTTTACGATGCCCCACAAAATTTTATTCATAAGTTACATTTGGATTTTCACTTTCCATGTATGAAAATTTAAACCATAATATTTTTCTATAGGAATTTCCATTTTAAAAAATACTGCACATTTAGTGAGATGAGTAAATAAAATTTCAGTTCCTCTGCCCTACGACTGGTTTAATTTTCTCTTATGCAACTACAATTCGTGACTGGTTTCATGGCTATTTCGTGCACAAAAACCTCAAGTGTACTCTGTCTGAAAGCCTGCCCTCCCACAACATTGGTTCTGCTATGGAAAAGGGCGGAAATGCCCAAATAATACTTCAGATTTGTGTCCTTCGAAAAAATTCGACGTTGCCCTCAATTTAACTCGTTGCAAGCCGTTTTGTGACTTTGTCTGCTCCTAATTCGTGACTTTAAACTCAGTTTTTCCTTGCATGACTGTGATATTGTGATTGATTTTTGCGTCCTCGTAACTCACAAATTTTACACAATCTTTCTTGCCCTTTCAACCCCTTGTAGACTCTGAGACTCGTGACTTTATTTCGTGCCCTAATTGGTACTCGCAGCTACTTGTTTTCTGCCCTTGTGTTTTTGTATATATTCTACCCTTTGATTTTCGAAAAACCTCACGAAAATGTGAACTCGAAAATCAAAATGAAAATCTTCACAAACGTGCACTAACGGGACTGTCACGAAAATGTCTTTCTTCCCCTCTCTCTCTTTGCTTGCATCGTGCTCTGATACCAATGTTGGAAGATGTGCACAAGGAAAAAATAAAGAGAAGGTAGATTGCACACTGTGGAGATAGTGTATCTGTCATTATATTCTGAATGATGTAGTTACAAAGCGGTTGATATGGTTACATGTGGTTACAACCACCTTTTAGTTAAATAACTAATGATGTCCTTATTTAATAAGCCTTACATTCTAATATGATCTTTATATAAAAGCAATAACAACAATAAGCACATAAATTGAGACAAGACAAAAAATTATGCAAGTATGAAAAGCCAAATAATACAAAGAAATTAAGAAATATGTAAATATAGATGAAAGAAAGAATTTCAAGGACAAATGAAAGGACTAGCAAAAACCCAAGAGATACATAATTAAATACATTTCTAAGCACTTCAATATTGTAAAAAAGACATTTTAAAAAATATATATATAATTCAAGCGAATGTTGGGCTATTAGCATATCATTTGTATCAAAAGGTCAACATAAATGGAATAGGCAGGAAAAATAGTATTACCAAAGAGCGCGGTCTCATATAAGAGCCACAAGCGGAGTGGAAACTTCTAAAACAAAAGCTATCAAATTTGTAACCCTCGGACTGAACTTTCTCCGATATCAAAACTAGAACTTTTCCCTTGCACGTGGTTGTCTCTCTCGTTTGATCAAGAAATGCCAATTGCATAATTCCCAAACATACTATGCAGGTCTCATTTTTGTCTTGTTTTTCTCCAGTATAACAGCAGACATCTTTAACTTCCATTGAACCAATGGCATCCTCAAACTTTGGGAGTTTTGTGGAAGTAATTACGGTTTTAGCAAAGAATATAGATATGTAGTTGATGGCAAATAAAATGAATACACATCTCCACTTAAACTGAATGTTCGGTATATACATCAAGGGCAGACCTGAGCCAGTATCCCCAAACAGACTACGCAGGTCTAATTTCTGTCTTGTTTTTCTCCAGTAGAAGAACGGACGTATTTAACTTCCATTGAACCAGTGTCATCTTCAAATTTTGGGAGTTTTGTGGGAGCAATTAAAGGTTTTAGCAAACAATATTTAGATGTAGTTGGTAGCAAATAAAAAGAATAGACATCTCCATTTACAGTTTACACTGAATGTTCAGAATATACATGGAGGGAAGAGCTGCAACAGAATACACATCTCCATTTACACATTGAAATATGGCAGAAATGAGACCTGCATAGCATGTTTGGGGATTTAGCAAACAGTGTTTCATAATCAAAAAAAGAGATGCCACGCATAAGGGGAAAGAGATGACCACATATTATGAAGTGAATATGTTGTTGAATTTTAAACTTCAATTAAACTTATGCAATTAAATATTGTTTTTTCATTGGCAGGCTTTTCTTGGTTGAATTTTTGCCAAGTCGTGTGCTGACCCTTTAATTGTTTTCCACTTCAAGTCATATGACTTAAGTAAAAGCTGATCTTTATATGAAAGCAATAACAAAAACATGCACATAAATCTAGACAAGTCAAATAATTATGCAAGTATGAAAATCCAAATAATACAAAGAAATTAAGAAATGTGTGAATATAGATTAAGAAGCAATTACAATGACAGATGAAAACATTGACAGAAAACCAAGAGATACATATTTAAATATATTTCCAAGAACTTAAAAATTGCAATTTTCCATCAAAACTATAGTCCAAGGGAACGTCAGAATATTAGCATACCATCTGCCTCAAAAGCTCAACATAAATGGGATAGGCAGGAAAATTACCATAGAGCACGGTCTCGTATAAGAGCCACTGGCGGTATGGAAACTTCTAAACAAAAGCTATCAAATTGGTAACCTTCGTACTGAACTTTCTCTGATATCAAAACTGCAACATTTTCCTGGCATGTGGTTGTCTCTTTCTTTTGATCAAGAAATGTCATCTGCAAAATCCCTAAACATACTATACATGTCTCATTCCTATCTTGTTTTTCTCGAGTTGAAGCACAGACATCTTTAACTTCCATTGAACCAATGTCATCCTCAAACTTTGGGAGCTCTGTGGGAGTAATTAAGGGTTTTAACAAAGAATATAGAGATGTATTTGAAGGCAAATAAAATGAACACACGTCTCCATTTACACTGAATGTTCGGAATATACATCGAGGGCAGACCTGCACCAGTATGTCCTTGCATGTATTAGTGTATCAAATGTATCCCAAACTCAATATAAAACCTTTCGAACATTAGTTATTATTACTTCTTTTTTGAGGTCTATAAAAGCTTGTGAGAAATAAAGCAATGTACCAAATTTACCAAGTAATATCTAGTATTAGATTGCATTTTTCTTAAATATTTAATTTCCCAGTATGTCAAGAATAAACCAGAATACCCTTCATTCTACAAGAAGTCAGCAAACATCTTTTACAAACTATCCCCGGAAAATTTTTAAAACCAGCTGAACTTTGAAGTTCTAAACTACTTGATTAGTGTGTATAACATATTCAAGAAACAACCAATCTAAAATAAAACTTCATAAATAACTTGCACATTTATAAAAGGATATAACCGTTATGATATTTACGTTTACTTTAGTCATCTAGTTATAAAGCAAATGTATTCAGTGATTAATGAGTTATTAAAAGATAGTTAATGTTCAGGTATTCAACTAACTATCTAGCCCCCATAAAATAAAGTTGTACAAGTGCAAATTATATATCTATAACGTGTAAATTGTTCCTTTATCCTTAAATTTTCTCACACTTCTCTTATACCTGCATTGGTATAAGAGCATAAGATCAGAGCACAAGGTGAAAGTATCAAAGCAAGATTACCAGCACAACGAAAAAGATCTCAGACAAGGCACTGATGATACTAAGAAATTCATCATATCAAAACCAAGAACTATATAAAACTAGAAGTTATAAATTATTGTACCAAAATCAAAGTCAAATTCAAATGACCTCAGCCAAAGAAGTTTATTCCATGATAGAATCAAGGCACAAAATACTCTTAGAATCTTTTAACCGTATACCAAATCGGTAATGCAGTGTGGCCAACCCCTAAAGATGCCCCTAGTCAGATGACAGTAGATAACCAGACGCAACATATATCTCAGGCAATGATTCACAGTAGACCCAGATCAAGGCGTTCATTGCAAATAAAATTGCAAAGATATCGATGCCCAAAGCTCATGGACACAGTTCAGAACTTCAGACATCCAAAGGCCACTAAATTTCTGAGGATCTAAAGGAAGTTAAATCACTGGCAGACTAAAGAATGACATTATAACAGTATAATTGATGTGCAGAACTAGTACAAACATCTTAAATACATCTATCTGAAAATGAGAGATCAGTCTCAAGGCACATATCTTGGATTTGTCACATACCACATTGATTAACAACTACATTACCTTCTCTGAGAATTTTCCAGTGACTCGTGATAGAGGACCTCAATCTAGCTGCTGCACTGTGTTGGGCTCGAAAAAAATATTTCCAGGAATTAAAACAAGCTCCAAACACCACCATATGGCCAAGATATTACGATTTTTTATTAACCTCTCCAAACTAAAACAAGAAGTAAAAACTCCCAGATGACTATCAAATGGATGTCAAATTTAAAGTCGGTCATCAATTACTAATATCTCAATGATAGTGCAGTCCTCCACCATCTCCGACTGCCATCATAGGATACCTCTCGGCATAATAAATTATATTTTGAAGAAGATAATCATTATATCACAACACCATAAACTTGCAGGACTTTCTGTACTCCGGATTACTATCATTTGATGCCATTGTAGGATGTCTCTTGGTGTAATAAATTCTATTTTGAAAAAGATATCCGTTATACCACAACAGCACGAGCTTGCAGTAGACTCCCCGTACTCCAGACTACTCTCATTTGATGCCCAAAAGCATTAGATGGAACAGCACACAAAAGACACTGATGAACTTTGAATTCAGGTTTATTGAAGAACAGAATAATTCTGTGATCTACAATCCAAACTGGCCACAACCATACAAGGCAAGTTTTGATCTGAGGCCATTCCAGAAAACAAAAGTAGACATCACCAGAAAGCATGCATCGAATTTGCCAGCTGAAAATGAGGTGTAGAAAATACTTATTTGTGCAGCAACTGTTTTTCAGAATTATGTGAATATGTTTATTTTCTTTTCAAATTTCAAGAATGAACTCTCGTATTCGAATTTTCATTACTCAAAAGAAGTTCAAGATTAAAGAAATGATGGACATCCTCAACCGACATCCTCAACCAATTGCAAAGAAAATATGGAGAAATATTGTGCAGGAAGAATCTAATACATTGAAGAGAAATCACTATTGGGAATTGATTGAACGGCCCCCATTCAAGAAACCAAGTGGGTGCAAGTGGTTATACTGAACAAAATAATCGAACTAATCTTTTGACAAGCATAAATCAAGACTCGTGGTAAAATAATTTCCACAAGTGGAAGGTGATGACTATGAAGAAATGCTCTCACCTACTACAAATGATCACATTCAGAATAGTGTTGTCAATTGCAGTTAAGTATGGATTGCAAAGTGATCAGATGGGCATCAAAGCGCGCTCTTGCAGGGTAATTTGAGGAAGATGTATAAATAAAGCATCCAAAGGGGCTCATGGTAAAAGGCAAGAAAGGATGATCTTCAAATAAGTCAAAGTTCTTTATGGCTTGAAACGATCCCCCCAACCTTGATATACACTTATTGATTAGTACTTAAGTTCTCCAAGCTTCAAGCAGAGTGAGCCAAACACAAATTTGTTTCTAAAGGTGAAGAACGGAGATGTGGTTATCATGGTGGTCTATGTGTTGATGATTTTGATCACCACAAGGTAATATTTCAAAGATCCTTGAAGAAGAAAAGATAAACTTCAGACTAAAAAAATTGACTTGAAATGATCGACCTAGGACTGCTCCTTTATTGCCCAGAAACTCAAATCAGGCAGGAAAAAAATTAAAAAAATATTTCTCAATCAAACTATGCTATAGACTTTCTTGAGAAATTCAAACGGGAAACCATATACACCATATTTTCACTCTTACTGTTTTTTCTCTTCGCAGGCAGCATTGGAACATTAACCCCCCAAAGTGATGTATTAGGAGGCATTATCGGGAGCAAGGATGATCGGAAACAGTCGAACTGGTTGGCAGTACTTGCGAGAGAGATTTGATGTGCAGTCCTTGATACCTTAGATATCCTATTCTTTACATCTCCTAGTCATCTCTTTACAGCCTCCTACGACATCACCTTAATATCCTTTTACGATCACCTGCATATCTACTTACAGCACCTCCATACCTTTGTCAAATCACCTTTTTATCGGCTCCTAAGCCCTTCCTCCACCTCCTAAGCCTTTCCCAAGGACCGCGTGATTTGTTATTACCTAGAGCCGACGGCATCAACCATGGTTGATGCCGTCTGGTTGTATTTCCTCATTGCCAACGACATCATCCATGGTCAATGTCATCTACCATGTAATGTCCCTTTCTTGGACAAATAAGATTAATTTGGATTTTCCCAGCAAACACTTTTCAATAAATTAATTGCAAACTGAAATCTTCCAAGAAAAAACCTTAAAGAAAGAATATAAATTCCTGAGATCTGAATTTATACCCAACCCTTATGGCTGTAATAACCCTTTTGGCAAATTTATTGAAATCTAGAATTTTTCCTTTATTCAATAGATACTGACAAAGTAAAAATACCTAGAAGCCTCAAAGCATTTAGTAATCCTCTACGAATAGAAATATGTAAGAAAATAATTTTTCTAATAAAGATCTGCTTTTTATTTATTTAATTTTTCACACCCAAAAACCAAAGATACTTGTGTATGATTACAACATTTTTTCTAATAAATGACACCCCAACTAGCATGAAGAGGCCGAATGATGAATATGCAACCTGGAATCAAAGAAATCTGCCCACAGATGATGCCTTAAATGCTGGTCTGAAATCCCAAAGGGTGTAGATAACCCTAGATATGGCTGCAAATCGCGCCTTAGTTGTCCCCTGCTTAAGCCTTCGCAAATAACTCTCAACTGGCTGAATTTCTTTGATTGAAATGCAGATTTGAAGTGGGGAATGTAGAAAACGTGCCTGGAAAGTGTGCCCTAGCTCTGAAAATCTGATATTTTCCTCTAAGAATCTGATAGAAGCTCAAGTGTGATCTCCGTATGAAACCACCAAGGAGAAATTGAGGGCTTTCGTCCCCAAAATCTGAATACACCGAAGGGTTTTCATCCTTATATGTAGATTGCAAAGGAGGGTTTTCGTCCTCAATTGCAAAAGTAGGAGCAGTGGCTCAAACCTTCAATGTCAAAATAGATGAGAGTCAAAAGATGTGTCCAAATGACCCCTCAACACTCTTTAATAACTTTACTTTCGCTCTTCCCAAGGAAAAGCCTCCAAAAGCAACTTTCAATTTCTATTCCTTCGTTAAGACTTGCTTTTTCGAAAGTAAATTTTTATATTAATAAAAATTTATCAAAAAGTTACTTTTTATAATAATAAACATAAGTGTCTTATATAAAGTTACTTTTCGACACTTAAGTTATATTATTAATTTATCATACTTTATTTGAAAAGGGGGCATGACAAACTATAGGAGATTGTATTGACTAATCAAGACTTTTATTTATAGGCATCCTTTGAGAGCATTTCTGACATCAACACATTGTCATCTAACAGTCTGTTTGCGCTCGCTAAGCTACTCTTAAGGTCTTAAAGGTTTAGGAGTTCGTCTTGCTTACACTCAAAGGATTATCTTTGAAGGATTGGGCCTAGGACACTCAAGAATAGGAGGTGCACTTCAACTGTGGTTTACTTAGGTCTTCTTTCTATTCATCTTGTGGTCCCCCACATTAACTCTCTCATAAGCTGCTACTAACCTTGGGGGGTTAATGCGCCTAGGGTGTCTTCATAAAGATAACTATCTCTAACCTTCTCTTTCCTTTATGTTATTATTCTTATTTGATTGATTGATGTATCATGTACATAGATTAGGATAGAGCAGCATATTTTTAACTATTGTATTATTCTACATCGGCCCTTACCTTACATTCACCCTAAGGGTTTTACAATCTATCAATTGCTTACAACTCTTGTTTACAACCCTAGTTTAGATATCTCTCTATATGCAATTTATATCTTATAGATCTCCATACAATCAGGATACTAGTAAGACTCAATCCCCTGTCTTAGACTTCGGCTTTGGAACCCTACGCCTTTGGTAGAAAAGTGGATTATCATCTTCTAGATTCATGGCTCTTGCACCTCTTGGTTAACAACCTTGGCTTGTGTGTAAGCCCTAGAATGGTCCTCTCTATATCATAACCCATGTTATCAAGAAGAGAGAGGATAATCTATAGACCTTCGTAGCCCACATACATTCTGGTGAACTAAACATGAATGTTACTCTGTCATTGATTAAGTCATATTCACTTTCATCTTTATTCCCAATTCTATCATAAAGGACTGGACACCGAGGGGACCTTGTCACTCCTACTAAGGATGGTTCCTATGTCTTCCCCAAGATAAAGCTCCCATGAAAATGACCTCTTATAAATCATTTTGAAACCCTCTATTCAAATCAACCAATAATCCACTTGATAATCCTCCTTCAAATCCTTCAAGTCCTTGAAATCCAACCAATAATTCCACCAATCCCAGAACCCACTACTTGACAACAATCTTGTGATTATCAAATTATTGGATAAAATGGTTCATACGCAAACAACTTATCAAAACATGACCCTAATACAAAACCAAATTTTGCAAATGGCATCTCAACCTTCACAGATTCCTCTTTTACGACTTTGTTGCCTTTAAATGCCTTTGGAAACCTACAATCTGCAACAAGGTTTTACAAACATTACATAATGAACCCCTAGCTCATTACGTCGCTTCAATGGATTTATGGGGCACTTTCACCGTCTATTTCCTATGACAGGTCAACCGATCCCACTCCTCATCTTAAGGCCTTTAAAAACCTCTACAAGGAGTGGATCCAAACCAATACTTATGCAACTAACAAGCCACTAGCCAAAACATTAAAAAGTGAAACTTTAGAATGGTATAATCAACTTCCTCATCACTTAATGACATAATTGGAAGGCTTAGTTATAATCTTAATAAAGGAATTTCAACAATTTGAACTTCCTAAAAATATCTTTCAAAAGTTCGTCAATATGAAATAATCTCCTAATGAACCATACCATAACTTCATCAAACGATGGAATTCCATGGCAAATAAACCCAGCCATAACCTTGATAATCAACATCTTTTTCAAAGCCTTGAAACCCACTCTCCAATATAAGGTTTAGTCTTCCCACCCATCACATTAGCGAAAAATCAAGCCCCTTCTAAGGAAAAATCCATTGTGTTCTCTTCCTCTTCCAATTTTAATCCAAGTACTTCAACCACTCAATCAAACCTTCACCACCCACCCTTGATTTTTCAAGAACTCCAACAAATCATACCTATTCCTAAAATCACTCACAATGATCCATCTAAATCTGTGCTCGCCTCGTATGACCACGACCTCTTTTGTTGCTAGCATGCTAGCATAGGACACTCTCATGAAAATTGTCGTGATCTTCACAAAATCGCTTTCAATTTCTTCTGAGGTCCTAACTTCAATCTCAAAGCCATCATGAAGGAATGCCATGACAAATATTTATCTCTTCTTCAATCTCATAAACATCATCAACCACAAAATTCTAAGCCTCCGAGAAGGCACCTATGAACAAATTTGTGGGCATCATTGAAGGGTACTACAACCATAATTATATCAATCCCCAATATGTGAATGTGGCTAAAGTAAATTATTGACAAAAGTACGCACAAAAAATCCAATTCAGAAATCTAAAAAGCCTTTTCCAACCAAGATGTCACTTAAGGATACTTCTGATAATCAATCTACTAATGGCAAGCCCGCTCCACCAATGGAATCTCAACCCAAGGAACCTATTCCTACTAATCAAATTTGTACCACTATAAAATATCCAACCACTTATAATCCTTCCCAACTTAAGCACCATTACATATCTTAACAAAATTCAAAAAATGAAACTTCCTTGACAAACTCAATTCCATGCCTTGAAAGATTCCATTAATTGAGCTTATGCGTACTTCTCCTTAATATCGTACATTCCTTCTTCAAAAACTTCACGCCTTAGAGGATTCTTCTAAAACCACCAAAAAGGACCCTCTTCAACCTCCTCTTACGTCTGGAATTCACGTTATAGAAATTGTGACTCCTTAGCCAACCAAGGCACTCTTTATCGAGTTCTTTGACGAACACATGATAAATGATGAAGTCATTTTCCGTGTTGATGATCCCACCCTCCCTATTAACGTCCTCAACGAACACATGATAAATGATGAAGTCATTTTCCGTGTTGATGATTCCACCCTCCCTATTAACGTCCTCATGTAGGATGTCAAAATAAGGAAGGTCCTTGAGGATGAAAGGTTCCAAGTGTAATGTCGCATCTTATTGGTTAATCCAAAACCTCAAATTTTCCACACAAGACCTCAAGCACACAATTCATTTGCCATGAATTTGATAAGACTCATCAAAATCCCCTTGGTTTTCATTGGCTCCCCATCATTGTGGAATCAAAAACCGTGCACACCAAGGTCATGGTCTTTGATCAACCTCTATCCTATAACCTACTTTTAGACAAAAAATCGACGCATTGCATCGAAGCAGTTGCCTCGTCCACAAGCCAATGCCTTTCATTCATCCATGACAATCAAAAATACAAGTATGAGGTTGATCTCAACCCATGGGGCATCATGTAATATCCCCTTAGGGTACAAATAAGAAAAATCTAGAAATCCGCACAAATCCTTATTCAAAATTCTGACAGCATTCTAATTCTTGATTAAATCCCGTACAAAAAAAAATATAACAATCTGAAATCTTCCTTTATTCATCAAATAGCCACGAAGCAAAAATACCCAAAAGGCCCAAAACATTTAAAAACCCTTTTTGGCACATCTACATGCAAGAAAATAATTTTTCCACCAAGATCTAAAGTTATTTTATTTATTTTGCAGTTGGGAATGAAAGATAAAAAAATAGTTGACCATTTATTACAAAAGATTAAGATTGGTAAGCTGGAAATGATGCCCTAGGACAGATTTACGGTTGGCACAAGACCTAGCACTAGAACACATCCTTGTTATAGCTGAAATGGCATCCTATATAGTTCATTCAAGCTCCTTTACCATTCATCGAGCCCTAGAAATGTGTACAAGCTGCCCAAAACACTACCCGAAGCAAATCTCGGCTAATAGGTGGTTGTTCCAAGACAAGAAACTCTGAAATCTAATCTTCAGATGGTGCCCTAGCCGCCAATCTCTGAAATCACCCTAAAAATGTGCCCTAGCTCTGAAAATTTGCTTTTAAGCTCTAAAAATCTAATCTTTAGCTCAAACATGATCTCCATATGAGACCACCCAAGAGAAATTGAGGATTTCCATACCCAAAATCTTATTACTAATGAGGGTTTTCGTCCTAAATAGCAGAAAGTTGAAGCAACAAACTCAAACTCTCCAAGTGAAATGACAGAATGACAAGAGGTGCCCCTAAATAAACCCCTTTGCCTCCTTTTATACTTCTATGTCTCTATTTTCCAAGTGGGGCGCTACATGTGGGACTATTACACTTTAATTAATAAAGTGACTCTTATTTTCTATTTTCTATTTTAGCATTAATTCACTTAAAAGGAAGTCCCCTTTAACTTTAATAATAATAACAAAAGTTGTCTTTATAATATTACTTTTTGGGCTAACTTAGTTATATTATTACTTTATTTCCCTTTTCTCCACCCCTTTAACCTACAGGAAATAACTAGATAGGCTAAGGGTTCTCTTGGCAAGAACTAGCTTTGAGAATGAGATATTACAGTCCTCCCCTCCCAAAATTGTTTGCCCACAAGCAATTGCAAGTTTGGATGCTCTAAAATTGTTGCACCTTCCCATGTGGCATCCTCAACTGATAAATCCTTCCAACGAACCACATAATCCCTTATGTTTTGGTTCTTGACCTTCTTTTCTCGAACATCCATTATAGCTTCTGGAATTAAAATTAGCTTTCCCTCATCATCCAACTATGACAACTCAATAGAAGGAGTAATGTCTTGTCCTAGCACCTTTTTGAGGCACAAAACATGGAAAACTTAGTTTATTCGACTGTGCTTGGGAAACTTTATCTCATATGCCACCTCCCAAATTCATATCTTATCCCTATGTGGCCCATAGAAATGTAGATTAAGTTTTTTATGTGTAAATCCATTTGAGGGAAGACTACCTATAAGGTTACAACCTTATAAAATATCATATCACCCACCTCAAAAGTCCAAGTTTAACTTCTTGTAGTTTTGGGCACATTTGAGGTTCTCCTTGAGTACCTTGAAGATACATGACTCTATTGTACAAAATATTTGGTCCCCAAAACTCCACTATCCATTGTGATCAATTCAACAAAACAAATTTCATCATATCCATATAAATAACTAAATATATTCATATAAATGGGCATGTGAAATGATGTATTGTAGCAATTCTCCACCATATGTAACCATTTTATCCATGTTTTTTTCTTTTTGGATACATAATTCCTTATGTATCCTTCTATCCACATATCCACTATTTTAGTGTACCCATAATTTTTTGGATAATAACTAGAGCTAGAAGATAACTCTATCCCTGTTAAATTGAACATTTCTTTCTGAAATAGGCTTACAAACTTATTTTTCCTCTATGATGTTCTTAGGAAGTATGTGAAGCTTAAAAATTTCCTTGAAAAACAAATCAACCACTAGAGGTGTATTGTACTTGGAAGGAAGTGGGAAAAAGTGAGCCTATTTGGTGATTTTATCAACCACCACATACAAATAATTCTTACTTTGAACCATGGGGATCCTAGTGATGAAGTTCATATAGACATTTTCCCATTTATGAGTTGGGATAGGTAGGGGATGCAACAATCTATCTAGAAACTCGTGCTCTGACTTGTTTTGTTAGTACACAAGACACTCCAAAATATATTTAAGGACTTTTTCCTTGATCCCTTTCCACCCAAATCTTTGCCTTACCTATTTTTATGTCTTGAAATACCACAAATGACCATCCAAGTGTGTCTCATAAATATATCTCAAAATAGTATGCTTCATCTTAGATTAATGGACAAAATAGATCCTATTCTTGTATTAAATCATGGAATCTACTACCTCCAACCTTCTATCTTCATCGTCCCCTTCACGAATAGCAGTAGAAAGTTCATTCTTTGGATATTCAGCTATCATAAATACCTTCAAATTAGCTACAATTTTTATCAAAGAGAAAATAACTAGTATCTTAGACAAAACATCTGACCACATTATTTTTCCATTTGACATACTCATTGATAAAATAATATGCTTGAAGTTTACTCACCCAATTTCTTGGGCCATTCAAATCCTTTTGGTTCAAAAATAAATTCAAACTATTGTGATCATGTTTGATTAAAAATATACCACAAACTAAGTATTGCTGGAATTTTACCAAGGCATGCATAATGGCTAACATTTATTTGTTATATATGAAGAAAATCCTCTCATTATCCTTGAGTTTCTTTCTCTCAACGGCTATAAGATGACCATTTTGCATAAAAATGATTTGTATGCCATCACATGAATCATTACATTCTAGTGCAGATGAAATAGAGAAATATGGAACATCAAGCACGAGGTTAAACTCGTTACCTCTTCAAAAATTTCAAAGGATGTTTGGGTTTCCTTAGACTAGCTTAAAGCTCTAATTTTTTTATCAAATCAGTTAACACGAAAAGTTAGTAAAACCCTTTGATAAACCTTATGTAGTAGTTGCAAAACCCAAAAAATCCCCTAATATTTTTCATGGTTGTAGGTGGTGGCCAATCCAAGATGGCTTATATTTTCATATGATCGACATAAATCCCTTGGGCATTTATTACATGGCCCAAATATGAAATTTTAGACATACCAAAGTTACACTTAATTTTTTTTGCAAGAAGTGATTATTGTTCAAAAAATTCCAATGCTATACCCAAGTGTTGAAGATGTTCTTCCTATGTTCTACTATATACCAAAAGTTCTTCATAGCAAACTAAGATAAACATCCTCAAGTATCTGCTAAAAACATGATTCATAAAATATTCAAAAGTTATCAGTGCATTAGTTCACCCAAATGGTGTAACAAAAAAAAACCTAAAATGTCATCTAAAATTTGTTTTATGCACATGTTCCTCTCTTACCCAAATTTTATGATAGTCAATCCTCAATTCAATCTTATAGAATAAAACCACCCTATGCAATTCATCCAGTATTTCATCAATCCTATATATGGGATACTTATTCTTGATTGTGTTTTTATTTAATAAATGGTAATCAATGCACATCCTCAATGTTCTATCCTTCTTCTTCACTAAGAAAACCGATAGAGAAAAAGGACTAGAACTAGGCCTAATATGTCCCATTTCAAATAACTCTTTAATGAAATTCTCAATTTCATCTATGAAATCTCTTGGATGGTGGCATGGAGTAGTCATAACTAGCTTGGTACTCAATTTCAACTCAATGATGTGTTGGAAGCCTCTATTTGTTGGTATCCTATGGGGTATGCTACTAAAACTTTGGCATGTATAGTAATTACGGGTTGAATATCCTTATGATAAAGATATTGTTCTTAAAAAGAAGATGTAGAGATTAAAAAATAATTTTCTACACATGTAAACTACCCTCTCTTGAAAAATCTTTCCATTAATTTTGTTGATACCATTTGTAGAGCTCCATTAGACATACCTTGAAGTAAAACCTCTTTACCATCAACCTTAAAATTCAGCTCCATAGTTTGATAATTTTGTTTAAATTCCTCAAAAGAGTGAAGCCATTGTACCCCCAATACTAATTTTTTTTCCCCAATGCCAACCATGTAAAAATCGTCACTTACCTTATTCCTGCCTAAGGTGAAATTGAGTTGTGAAGTCCTCTTGGTACAATATATGGAAAATCCATCAACCACTCTCACGTTAAATCCCTTGAAATGTGTTACTTTTATTCTTATCCTAACAACACACCCCTCATCAATAAAATTGTGGGTTTCATACCATTAATGAACATTGTCACTTTTTTTCCTTGCAACACTTTTGTCACTCTAAAAGGATGCTATATAGAATCACCTGAGAGATTGGAAAGAGTTTCATTCAAAGTATTTATTTCTTCTTATTTTTTTGTTCTTTCTCGTGGACTCCTTCCTCACCTTTTGATTCTTCTTCTTCTTCATCTAAAATAACCTCTATAAAACTAATGTCCTTTTCTAAGATAGTGGTGATTGGGATTCTGTGGACCGTTGTAAGTGAAGCATAAGTTCTTCATTCTTAACTCATTCCAAGTTTCAATATTTATTTTCTAGTTTTTTATTGCTCCCTTAGTTGAATTAATCCATGTTGTAATAGTATCATTGGTCTCCAACAGTTGATGTGCTAGGATTCCCAAAAGGTACTACTCTAGGTTGTCCCACTATTGTTGTCCTTTGTTATACCTTATGGCAAAACATTTTCCCCTTGGAGCTGAAATTTTCAAATCCAAATCCTTTTGATTTCTAACTAAAGGGAAAGGCAGTTAAAATATCTTACTACCCCTTTAAGAGGTTCAACAAATTCCTTAACAAATAAAACCAAAAGTATCCTCTCAAAAACATCTGACACCATCATAGAGAGCCATTAAAAATCCATTACATATCTATCTATGGTGTTGCATTGTTTCAATTGTGCTAACTCTTTAAAACAGGACATATGGATCAATCCGATCAAATATTTTCATGAGACATTGGATAAATTATTCCAATGTGGTGATGGGTCCATGCATTTAAGTGACCATAAAATGGTACTGCCACTCATGTGTCACTCCTTCTAAATGGAGTGTGACAAATTTGAGAGCTTTTTCCCCACAGATATGGTTTAAAGACAAGTAGGTATTTAATTTTTTTTTCATGACGTAGATGAATACTTATCTAATCCATCATATATGGGAATAGTTATTTTCCCCTATTGTTGTTGTATTTCCCCATGGGAATGATCTTGATGAGGCCTCCTTTTATTTTTATTTCATTCCTTGGCTTTTAATCATTAAACTCTGTGAAAGACACATCATTACAAATTGTTAGTCTTAGAGTGTAGTACTTTATATGAAACCATTCCATATCATCATTCATATGATTTTCTGGTTATTTCTCACCCTCTAATAGATTTTACTCTTCCATTTAAAAAAACATAGCTCTAAAAGTCCTTAAAGTATTTTTGAGTGAAACCTTTTCATTTGCATAAGAGATGCCCTCTCCTAGATTCCTCTTGATATTAGGAACATACGGTATAGTTTTAATTCATTTTAACATAAATGCCCTCATAGTTCTTTGGAAGCTTTATTCCATCTCTCTCTTATTTTTTATCAACTCCTGCAAATAACTAATCTCATATGTAAGACGGGGTGTTTTTTCTTGGTCTCTCATGGTCTTTTTCATTGGAGTTCTTCTTTGATAATACTTGAGACCTTCTTCACCAGTGTGCATTCAAATTTGACTTCACCTCACAAGTTAGGATAATTTTCTCTCTAATACCACTATAATATCCCCTTAGGAAAAAATTAAATAAAATATGGAAATCCACACAAATCCTTAAACAAATTTATGACAACAATCATATTTTTATTTAAAACCATTACCAAAAAATATAACAATATTAACTCTTGCTTTATTCATCAAATATTCATAAAACAATCCAAAAGTCCCAAAACATTTATAAACCCTTCTTGGCACATCTACATGTAAGAAAATATTTTTTTTAACAAAGATCTGAGGCTATTATAATTTATTTTACATTAAAATTTTGACCATTAATGCCCTAATGTGGATAAAGGGGATTGGTTGAATCCCTAACTCTATGAAACACCCTTATTATAGTTGAAATTGCCTCTTATATGGTGTTTATTACCTCTTTAGTCATTCACCCAACCCCCTATAAATGTGTGTAAACTAATTAAAACACTATCCCAAGCAAATCTCAATTGATCGGTGGCTGTCCTAATACAAGAATCTTTGTAAATATGATCTTCAAATGATGTAATAACTGTCAATATCTGTAATAACCCTACAACTATGCCATATATATGAAAATATGCCTTTAAGTTATATAAATATGACCTTTATCTCAATTGTCTCCCAAGATAAATTGAGGGGTTTTGTCTCCAAAATTTGATTACTAATGAGAGTTTTCATCCTCAATAGCCTAAAAGTTGAAGCAACAAGATCAAACTATCCAAAATGAAACAGTGAAATAACAAGAGATGCCCATAAATGAACTCCCCCACCTCCTTTTATACTTTTCTATTTCTAATTTCCAAGTGGGGCGCTCCATGTGGGACTATTACACTTTAATTAATAAAGTGAATCCTATTTTCTATTTTAGCATTAAGTCACTTAAAAGGAAGTCCCCTTTAACATTAATAATAATAATAACATAAGTTGCCTTTACAATATTACATTTTTGGCTAACTTAGTTATATTATTACCTTATTTCCATTTTCTCCACCCCTTTAGCTTGTAGGAAATAACTGGACAAACTAAGGGTCCTCTTGGCAAAGTAGCTTTGAGAAGGGGACATTACACATCACCATCCCTCATCCTAAACAACCCTTCCGGATTCCTCCCACACCAATTGTGTGTAGTGTACCTCAACCAGAATTTTTCAATTTTAAACTTTAGATTAATGTCGTTCTTGCTAAGTCGGATGATGATGAGCCTAACAAACTCCGAAATACATGTAACGAAAACAAGTTACCACAATGTATCATGAATTGGTCACCACCATCTCTCTTACTGATGCAAACGAGGTTAGGGTGCTCAACAAATAGCCACCTTACACCTCATAGCCTTCAGAATACACGCAGAAGAACAACTCAACAGAAAGAAAATATACATCGACATAAAGATCAAATCAACATAGATTTTAGCAAAACAAAGCTTTAGGATATCTTATTCAAAGAAATAGTACCATCAGATCAATTGCTAACGATTCAACATTTTATACAATATATGAACATGGCAAATCGTCCATGTTTTGTAACTCAGCACACATGTCACACCTCAAATCATTGCAACATTTTCACATTTTTCTTTACACCATTACTATGGTTACTCATCCATCATCATGATTTGGTAAGCATTAAGCTCGCATCCACACTTTGCTCTTAGGCACTCTAAGTTCCCCAAAACTTGAATTGCTTCCCTAAGGCAATTGGCTCAACTTATATAGTCGTTCATGCCACCTCCTAAGACTCCTAAATTTACAGAATTCAAATGTAAGGATAAAAGGACCCAACAACGGATCCAAACACAACTAGTCGGCCTTCCCCGAAACTCATGCCGTCAAGCATTTAATTATTCTAAGTCTGTGGGTCAAACAGGATTATGTGGATAATATTGCACACTGGACGATTGCGCAACAGACTCGACATTGTGCAGGGAAACTGCACACTCCACAAACATTGCACAATAGACTTGCGCACTCAACAAAATGCAACACTATACTCCACAACTCATCATCAACAAATTTCTTCAATGTGCGACCCATCTAATACTCCACAAAATGCAAACACAACTAACTCGAACTATTCAATTGTTTTTGAGTTGATTCAGAATTTCCCATGAACCCGAATGCTCATGCCTTGGTGGAACCCATCTTTCGTCCCTTTTACATCATATCCCCTTAGCAGATAAGCTAGATTCTAAGTTTTTTCCATCTTTTTTTACATCATTTTCTCCATCTCTTTCCAGACATGTTACCATTGTGACAAGCGATTAGGGTATAAGGACAATCCCTTATATCATCCTTACTTGAGTATCTTCTATGTCTTTTGCCTTTCAAAATGTTCTTTCTCAATCATTGTTATCTTCTCTCTCAAATTTCTCCTACTTATCTTAAGGCTTCTGAGTGTTGCATTCCGGTGACTCACTATTTACAGACTTGTTAGAGTAGTTGATTTATTTTCCAACTAATATCTTTTTACCATCCTTCTAGGTTCCTTTGGATCTACTCTAGTATTCCCTTATAAGATTGTTCGGACTTCACCTAGACCCTTTTATATCACCCGACATATCATATTACCTCCAAGCCTACTAGATTGGTTTATTAGTTTCCCTACTAGCACCATATTATCTCCTACATGCTACTCGACCCTATCCTAGCATCCTCCTATGAACTTTCTTGTCCTATTTTTTGTATACCTACCTATTGACTACCTACATATGCTTGCATTGTTATCCTCTCCTTGTTTGTCTTACATGTTTAGGGTATATCGGCATATTTGCACCCACCACAATCGAGATGAGAGGTGACGTGTGCCCCTTGGTTGCAGAAAGGTAAGTATGAGGTAAATATATTTTATTTGGGTTAAGTTCATATTATTATCACTTATGCCACTACTTAATCTCAGTCAATTTGATTTTGGTGTTGCATTTTCTTTTCTCGAAGACCATTACATGTTACACAATTGTCACACGCAATGATCTTCGATTGAGGCATATGTATATACCTTATTTTTTCACTCTTACGTTTTTCTTTACAGGTACCATTGGTGTATTAACCCCCCCGAAGTGATGTCCTATAAGGCATTATCGAGAGCAAGGATGATTGTAAACAGTTGAGATGGTTTGCGATACCTATGAGAGAGTTTTGATGTGCCGTCTGTGATACCTTAGATATCCTTTACAACTCCTAGTCATTCTTTTATAGCCTCATGCGGCATCACCTTACTATCCTCTTACGATTACATGCATACTACTTACAACACCTTTATACCTGTATCAAATCACCTTTTTATCAACTCCTGACTCCACCTCTTAAGCCTTCCTCGAGGAACCCATGATTTGTTATTACCTAGAGACGACGACATCTACCATGGTCGATGTCATCTAGCTGTATTTTCTCAATTCCAAATGTGCATTGACCATGGTCGATGGTATCGGCTATAGGCGACTATAATGACTAATCATGACCCCTATTTATAGACATCCTTTGAGAACATTTTTGAACTTCATCACATCATTATCTATCAGTCTACTTGTGCTCACCAAGCTGCTCTTAGGATCCTAAAGGTTTACGAGTTAGTTTTGCTTACACTTGGAGGACTACGGTTGGAGCATTAGGTCTAGGACACTCAACAATAGGAGTTGCACAAGCAAGGTCTACTAAGTCTTTGAAGTCCCCAATTGCGGTTTACTTATATCTTCTTTCTATCTATCTTGTGGCCCCCCATATCAACTCACTCATAAGGTGTTACTAACGCCAGGGGGTTAATGCGCCAATGGTGTCTTTATAAAGGTAAGTGTCTCTAACTTTCTGTTTTATTTATGTTATTATTCAGATTTGATTGATTGATTGATGTATCATGTACATAGATTAGCATACAGTAGCATATTTTTACCTATTGCATTATTCTATATCAGCCCTTGCCTTACATCCACCCTTTGGGCTTTACAACCTATAGATTGCTTACAACCCTAGTTTAGATATCTCTTTATATGCATTATATATCTCATTTTTTTATTTTTAGCAAGTGACACTCGTGGACAAGGCATGCACCATCTTATATCCACCTTCAAGTTCGATCCTCGACGGTTCAAGGGTTACCCCAAACGTGCGCTACTACGACGGTTGCATTTCGACTACTCACGATCTTGTTGTCCAAGGAATGCTCTAACATAAGGATAGACATGGGGGGCATCCACCCCTAAACCCGAAACATATGCCCAATAACACCCATAGTTGTCGTCAACTCTACGTACCCGACAGGAGGGTTTGCCCTACCTGACTGGGAATTGACTCGTTGGTGGTTAGGTAAGTAAGATACTAGTAACCCTCCATCTCCTATCGTAGACCTAGACTTTGGAACCCTACGCCTTTAGTAGAGAGTGGATTGTTGTCTTCTAGATCAATGGCTCTTGCACCTCTTGGTTTGCAAGCTTGGCTTGTGTGTAGGCCCTAGAATGGTCCTCTCTATATCCTAATCTATATTATCGAGAAGAGAAAGAGGATAATTTATAGACCTTCTTAGACCATCTACAGAAACCTTTAAACTTTTTTATGCTATGAAAATATAAGACTTATTTATAAGGATGTTATTAGTCATTTAACTACAAGTTGGTTGTAACCGGTTGTAACTATATCAACCCTTTTATAACTACATCATTCATAATAAATAGACGGACACACAATCTCAAATGTGTGCATTTCGGTTTCTCTTCATTCCATCTTTGTACATTCTATTATTATTTATTCTTTCTCTCTCTGCATATTCTAACATTGGTATTAGAGCGCGGTAAGTAAGGAGAAAGAGAAGGAAGGAGGTCACCATTTTTGCTGCTGTTACAGTCATATTACAGTTTGCAAAAAGGTTGATTATATACACAAATGTGAATCACAAAAGGACAGTAAAAGTGGCTATGAATACCAACTAGGGCATGGGACAATTATTTTCATAGAGTTTGCAAGGAAATCAATGGAAATCACAAGAATATTTTCGAAGGGACATCATTTAGGGCTTTTTCAAAGGCCACGACATAAAGTCACATTGTAAACACAGTCGTGGAAGGGCGCGTTTTCAAGCCATTATAGTCAAACTAACATCGTTGAAACCAAACACGAATACAGTCACCATTTTTTAGTATGAAATAACCACAAAACCAAAACAAATGCATTCATCACAATTTCTAAAGGCTACAAGTTGACAAGTACAACATTCATGGATTTCTAGGGCACAAAATTATGCAGTCGTATAAGAGCATTAAACCAGTCGTAGGGCAGAATGAACTAATAGTTTACTTATCTTGGTAAATGTGCAGTAGTATTTATTTTATTTTATGGAAATTCCATAGTAGAAAGATGTTCCGGTCTATCTTTTCATACATGGAAAATGAAAATACAAATGCAACTTATGAATAAAAATTTGTGTGATTTTCATGTTCGAACCAATGATGTGCTCAAGGGTAAAAACATATCAAATATAGCCAATATAGCCATGGTTGAAGACCCACCAGATTCAGGAAGGTAGTGAGGACAATGACAGAATACACAATATAAAGTTGATCTAAACTTTGAAATCAAGAAAGGATACATGGCAGATGAAGCTCGGTATGGATGGTTGCTCAGATAGTTCAGGAGACTGTGGATCTTAGGAATTATACCCTCACGAGGGTCATGATACAACTTGATGGAGCTTATGGATGGCTCAATATGGATGGCTGTCCAATAATTCGGGAGATCTGTGATTTGGGAGTTCAAGGAGGTGGAATCCGAGAACTCAATAATTTATCTCAGAGAGCTACACCTTTACAAAGGTCGGGAAGCAGCTTGATGGAGCCTTACCTAGTCATAGTATTGCTTTCAAAGTGAAAGCCTCTGAAGATTACGTAATTATGTTTTGTTAGAATGTTTGTTTTTTCTTTATATAGAATAAGCCTTAAGAGGGGCTATGAGAATATAAGACTTATTTATAAGGATGTTATTAGTTATTTAACTACGAGTTGGTTGTAACCGGTTGTAACTGTATCAACCCTTTTGTAACGACATCATAATAAATAGACGGACACACAATCTCAAATGTGTGCATTCCAGTTTCTCTTCATTCCATCTTTGTACATTCTATTCTTTCTTTATTCTTTCTCTCTCCGCATATTCTAACATACGCTCTCATGGAAATTTGGCTTAAGTTGTCAAGGGAAGAGGAATTGGAGACATTTACTGAAGGGATTGAATAGTTCGATTATTCTCACAACTACCAAACCTAATATCTATCAACTTTGTTGTAGGCATGCTTGTCTGGGTTGTTGAATTTTACTCTCGCAACGCATGAACACTTCATAATTCCAAACCTAAGTACATGCCTCAAAATAGTATCCAAGAGTTTTATTTTGGACTTGACGACATGAAAGGTGCATTCAAGAGTGAGAGGGACGAATACTTGTTACCATACCATGTTCAAATGTTTAATAGGTTCAAGAGGGGCAAAGGATCACCAAAGTTCAAGGTTTTCAAAAAAGTTTGAATGATTAGAAAATTAGAACACATATAAAAATAGAGAGATCACTAAAGTATTCACAAAACTGGATTATACTAAAAAAAAAATGTTCCATAAAAATAGTAGAAAGAGATTATATTACTGCTCATAACTTCATGAGTCATGATTTATCCTTTTAATCCATACGAGTCTCTGTGTTGCCTTGTTATAGACAAATATAAGTTTACACCTTAAACCAGAATTTAGGGTTCATTCACCATGGAGGTCATAAGTACAAGACTGAGTAAAGTTTCGATCAAAATTTATGTTCATCGTTATCCTATTTGAAGTATAAACAAAAAAAATGTCAGAGCTTTGGCTAGCAATAACTGCAGTATTTCAGTGAATTCTATTTTCCGTTTTGTGTTCTTTTTCGTTAAATTAATGCTAGTTGGGAGTTCAGTCTGGTCCAATTAAGCCAAGACAAAAAAGTTTGATTTCAACCAAACACGTCCTGAGACTGTTCAAACCTAGTGACTATGCTTTTTACATAGCCAATGATGAGAAGCAAGGGACGTGCTAAACATAAAAGAAATTCAATCAAAGCCACAATAGTTCTGAGTTGTATGATTACATATTCCACCTATACACGCCAAAAGCAAAATTGTACATGACAAAACTTGAACTAGTCTATGGGTCCACAAATTATTAAAGGCTCTAGTCTTAGGTTTTCAATTTGCACTTACAAATCCAAAACTTCTACCACTATGCAATCTCTATCAAGTTGGTTCTCACCAAACCGTCATCACCCGTATCTTTTATAGCGGTAGACATGACTTGTTAAAATGGTGACTTCTGCTGGCACTTGTTGATATGGTGATTTCTAAGATGCCCTCACAAATTTTCGTTCTAAAACATATATATAGAAGGAACATTATCTAGTACAAGAACCCTCTACAACATTAGGGTGGTGGAATTGTTAACATGGCAATTTTTGTTGGCACTTGTTAATATGGTAATTCAAAAAATGCACTCACAATTTGCTTTCTGAAACATATGCAGACAAGGAACATTGTCTAGTACAGGAAACCCTCTATGACATTGGGGTGGTGGAATTATCTTGTGGCCAAGACACCCAGCATCAAACCACATACTCACCCAAAATATTTAGCCTTACCCAGGGAGGCGCACCCCTGCCCATTTTTTCCCAATCCCGAATGTACGAGGGATGTAAGGAGGAGCAGTAAACATTCCCCTCACATCCCATTTGACAAATCAGAAAGGGTGGCGAACCCTAAATTTCAAACATGCCTGAGAACATTCCCTGTCCTGAAGACAAAACAAGGGAACTTAGAATGTCCCTTGACCATTCCAAGGATGTCCAGACGTCATGGGACGTCAATATACAAATCACATTTTAGGGGAAAAACGACACTTAAAAAGATTATTATGAAGAATATTTCTCGTTTCCTCCTGTACTTTACTGGAGCCACCATAGTGGTGGTAAACCGTAGCAGACAATATTATAATTGTCAAGAGCCCAATTGGCCAAGGCATCAGCAAACTTTATTTCTGTGTCTATAATGTTATTCAGTTTTCAGATATTAGTTTTGTTCGTATTTTTTTTGCTTACGCAACAATGAAAAAATTACTATGGCCTGAATACTATTAAGAACAGGACGCAGGATGTTCTTGTCCTGCTCAAAGATTTGTACTTATAGCTGGAAAAAAAAAGCTGGAAACCTACACTTAAAGGACTATAACCTAATATTTTGAGGAGGTCCACGATATTTGAAAAAACAAAGGAAAACGACACTGAAAAATCCGGAGAAGGCATCCCAATAAAACCTTCGTTTATGTTGAAAGAACTTCGTAATAGCTATAAGCGATAATTTTAGTGCCTAGGAAAGACCGTAAACCAAAAACCATGCCCTGCACCTAACACCAGTTCGGCTCTCATGTTGAACCGCGTAAAAAGCTGGGTTAAAATGAGAGATTGTAATTGTTGTATAGCTTATGAACAATAATGAACGACCATGGAAGTATGTACAGTAAGCATTTATGAGGAAGTGGAACTGGAAAAGTAGAGTTGTAAAATCAGACAGGAAAAACTTCTTACCCCAATTGAAAGGAGGTCATACACTACAGAAGCGGGCAATGTCTTCGCTCTCGAGTCCATGGCAATGGCAGCTCCTCTCGCCTGTTTTTTCTGAAAACAGAAAATAAATCACAACTCATGTGTGCTGATGCCCATAAACAAGCGTCGGGAGCGAAAATTTGAAGTTTCCATTTCGTTTCCGTTTCTTTCCAATGTTGGCCAATCGTCAGAAAGATTTTTAGGCCCTAAGCATTACAATAATCAGGGTTATGCTAATGTACCAAATCTTCAGAGTTCGAATTGTGTAGGGTAGGTAGCGTTGTTATCATCTTAAAAGACTTCTTTTTGTATATTACATACAAATTTCTCATTCTTCGTTTCCCTCCCCTCTTGTATTAATAAATGTTTATTATTAATTGCACCAATTGTTGCAAAAGATTTTGATGGACTCGTCTTGTATTAGCGTCCCATGAAGTGTGTCAAGTTGTTGGGTCATTAACTCATGTTATCCAAAAAATATATATTAATGGAGTAAAAAAGGAAGTTTGTCGAACAACAAAAACAGAAGTGAAGAAAGTTTGTCGGTGAACAGCAATCAAAGACTCACATAAGGAGGAGTGAAATTGTGCGAAATGGAGAAGTAGTAAGGGTTGGCAAGCCCACTCAACACATTGTAGCGAAGGAAGGTGCAAAGATCAGCAACGATAGATGTGAAGAAAGCTTTGGCTCAACCTTTTATTCAACTGCTTTGATTAAGGATGACAGCGATGCCAAATCGAGGATCCAACGAATGATCGAATCTGTTATGGACCAGTGGAAAAATCTCTTATGAATAAGGAGGTCTATGAAATAATAATCAACTTTAATAAGTCAGTTGACAACAAAGTTGTCACCTTGCGAAGGCATGCCCTAATTGGCAAATTTGTGGGTAAATGCCTAGCAATCGCAGCTTTAGAATAGTGGTGTGCTTCATCATGGGGTGATGACATTTCGCTTAAATTCCTCCCGAGAGGCTTCTTTGTGGTAATATTTCCCAACAACGAGAAAAGAAATATTATCATACTGTCATCCACTTCATTAACACAAAAAAATCCAACTTTTCAAATATCACTTACTATACCATAGAATATTCTACCTCCTTCCAACCAATTTAACAATTCCCAAATTACAATGGCAACTACCCATAAAATATGAGCAATGATTATTACTAGGTAGCTTTCATTAATATGGGTAGATGTCCAACATACAACAATAGCGGCTATCGTAGAGGTCGTGGCACATAAAACTACAACATAAGAGGTTATAGAGGCAGATATAGGGAAGGATATCAAGGTGGAAGAGGATACCAAGGGTACTAAGGAGGAGGATATAAAAATAAAGAAGGAGGAAAATATAAAAATAACCAAAAAGGTCGTTATCCCAACCATCAAGGTGGTAATAAAGGATATTAAGGGAACCTAAAGAAGTGACTTATGACATATTATAGATGCAAAAAAAAAAGGCCATGGTGTGAGACAATGTACATAACATGAACCCAATTTATGTGGATTTTTCATTCAAATGAGAAATGCATGATTCACTTAGTTGTCCAAAACAATACAATTTTGTAAATATGGTAATACAAAAAAAGCACTAGGAAATGAAGCCAATAGGACTACCCAACACTTAACTAGAGTTTTATAGACTGGCCCTGCACTAGGAAAACCTAAGAGATATGGTAGAATAGATAAAGAAGAATGTTCTAGAGGGAAATGATAAGGTCTGATAAGTTAAATAAATAATAATAAAGAAAATACGAGTAAAAAGAAATCAATACAAAAAATATTACAAGATGATGGATACACCAAACATAAGAGTCGAGGTCACAACTAGGAATGTCATGGAAATATATATATATATATAGTCAAAGGGAGATGATGGGTGATATTTCAACCTCAAGTGATGACGAGACAACAAGAACATACCCTAACACATAAATACATGATAAAATAGTCACAAAGACAAATGATGTAATCTAACAACATTAGGCAACAAAGGTAGAAAAACTTACATACTTTTAAGATGAAGAAGTGGAAGCACTTAAACAACTAGTCAAATTAGTAACAAAATAATGTCTCACAAACAAAATGATCTTGGAATAAGCAGGAAAGAACATTTAGAATTCAAAGGGTATAAATAAGAAAAATCAAAAAGAAAAATGTATTTAGAACATAGAGCAATTGGAGAAAAATTGTTGTCTACTTAGACGTAAAAATCAATAGACAAGATTTTCCAAAAAAATTACTAAGTTTAGGAGCATATTTCAATGTTATGTCCTACATTACATGGGAAGCATTAGGAAAACCATGACTACAACTAGTATGATATGACATAGCTTTGATGGATGGTACTCTCAAGGCACCATTCAAAGTCTTAAAAGACATTTAAGTAAATCTTATGGGCATAACATGTGCAATTGACTTTAAAGTAATGGAAAAATTCTTTGAAAACCTACATAATATGTACTATTGGACAGAATGGTTCGCCGATTTTAATGGAATATTCAACTCTGGAGATGAATAAATCACATTTGAGGGAAATATCATAATAGCACATATGCCTTTAGAAGTTGGAATGAGTTCGTCTTGAACAAAGGAAGCATGACATTATGTCAATGATGATAGGTATATGATGGATTATAAGGGATTTACACCTTTGAAAAGACTCCAACATTTAATTTAGATTTTGATCCCAATTAAGAAAGTGAAATTGGAGTTGAAAGTGAAGAACTTGAATCTAACACTGATGAAGATATTGAAGCATGCTTGTATGGAACACCAAAAATATAGCTACGAAAATTGCTTCATATGTGAAGAGTAGCAAAAGCATACTAGTATGATTCCAATGATGGTACAAATGAGATTTCAAATGAATAATATTTCTTAGTAGGTGATGATGATGACATCATGAGTGATTATTATGCCTCCATGAAGGAAGTAAATAAAATTGAGGCTACATATTATATGAATGATTTCATAAGACATAGGGACAAAGCTACAAATAACAAGAAAATAGGGGAAGTTGCAGAATAAATAAAAATAAATGTGAAATACAATAAATAGTTATAATTCTTAGATATCAAGGGAAGGAATGAAGATGTCCCATTGGTTGAGGTTCCTAGTGTTAAGGTGCTCTGGATTGCTCGTAGAAGCGTCAATACCATTTGAGACCTTGTCTCCCGGAGAGAGTGGCTTCCTTGGCAAGATCTCAAATGGAAATTTAATTTGATCAACTCTGATCTTTTTCGTGTGCTCAAAATTTAGGAGTTGATGTCAAATGTTATGCTTCATAAGTTGGGTTTACAACCCCCTACAACATGGTGGTAGGATTGACGGTGGAATATGGAAACCCATTTTCTTAACTACCAATCTGGCATGATTTACAACATTTTGTCCCCTTGTCTCCTACAATCAACAAGCTCAATACTCATTGCAACCTCAATTCTTTAATTGCCATTTGGCTTCGAAGGCTTAATGAGACCTAGAACCCCAACTTTGAACCTAAGTTATATTTATTTCTCTAGTGTCGCATCTATCAAGGTCTTCGTCTGGGAGAAAGGTTAAGTCACGTTGGCCTTCCCAATCCTAAATGTACTTTCTATGGCCAACCTAAATCTTTCAAACATGTCTTTTGGACATGTCAATGTGCTCAATCTGCTTGGAAGTGGATTCATTCTCTCTTCCTCCCCTTCCACCCTGAACTGTTTGATTGGAAAGTTGTCATGTTTGGTGACTTTGTTAATCTTCCTGCTCGAATTGTTTTTATTTGGAATTTCTTTCAGGCCACTATTCTTTTTCAGTTATGGAAATATAGAAATAATGTTATTTTTCAACAAGATGAGCTTACTTTGGATCTTATTTTGATTAACAAAGTGGTTATTATCTCTTTTGTGACTATTGGGGGGTTCATCCCTTCGAAGGATGATCCTCCTCATCCACTTAGTGTTGATGCCCCATGTGCCCAGATATTTAGTTATATGATTTTTTAGTTGCCTTTTTGGCGTCTTTCGTGCTCTCGTGGCATTTTGACACTGGACAATGAGTTTTCGAACACCCTGTTGTTGTAACTATTTTGCATTATTAATATAAAGGCATGCTCCAATATTAAATTTCATGACTTAAAAAATAGGGATTAAAATAATTTTTTGATGTTTATACGTGATTTTCTATAATATATATTCTGAAATAAAAAATATTATTTTTTCCACAAAATTAATTAAAAGAATTTGAATTTTTTTATGCTTAAGAAAATCCTTTAGAAATATTTAACACACACTATATGTTAGGGGTTCTATAACATTTTATAAAGAAATTTTTAACAAAATTAATAGTCATCAGTTACTTTCTATGTTTGAGCAATCATATATACTAATGATCTCGTGTGAAAGGTGCGATGGAAATGTCAAAGGGGATGTGTCCAAGAAGTTAAGCTTGAGGGAAATAAACATCAGAGGAGGAAGAGGGGTGATGAAGAAAGAGATTGAGGGAGGAGAAGTTCATGGTTAGGGAAAATGTTGGGAGAAATGTAGGGGAAAATTCACTTTCTTATGACCAAGTAGGTATGAAACATGTGTCATTTTTTTCAATGTTATGAAGGGAAAAGGGGGTGCGGAGTGCAGGTCATTGAGGCATCATACTTTTGATATATATCAAAATTCAAGGCGTGGTTGATGAATAATTCCAAGGGAAACTTAAGTTTGAAACATGAACTCTACATAGAGTTAGATACAAAAAAAATTACATTTAGGGTTCCTTATTTCGTCGATTGCATACACATTTGCTATTAGGATTTATCTTTAATGAGGAAGGTAGTGATTAGGGTTTCCCTTCATTAACAATCTTGATGATGTCATCTATCAATGACCACCAAGACAAAACTTTGACCTTTCATTTCTCTGATGCATATCAGGCATCACTATTGAGAATCCCATTGGAAAGGGATAGTAACATAATTAATGTTTGAGGCATTGGAAAAAGAGAAAAGTCAGTAAAGGTGAATTTGGGTGATCTTGTTAGTGGTGGGAAGAGTTTCCATATGGAAACAAGTTTGAATCGCAATACTCATCACAGGATAAATTTTAAGAAAGTTTAGCAACCAATGAGTAGATAACACACCAACTAAGATGGCATGTCTTGGTGCAGTGGTAGGCCTCGCCCCTCGGGACATGTTTTTCCTTCAAAACATTAAATGCATGCCTATCGTAGTGATAAATGGTCATAGCACATGACTTTCACATGAATTAACGGGGCCCGTGAGAACCAAATTCAGGTGAATGGCATGGATATGGTCGCACGACTACGACCTAAGAACCTAGAGCCATTTGATATTTGTGTGATATCAAAATTTTCTTGCATTCATCTAGCATGGGAGAACAACTATCAATGAAATTACTCATCAAAATTACAAATTCAATAATCGGTATTATGCAACATTATTTGTGGATAATTTGTTGCTTTTCTATCTTTTTGTATCTATATATAAGTGATGGTGTTTGCTTTTACAATTTGTGTATCGTCGGTGCATTGGAAGACATGTCAAATATGGGTGTGTTTATATTATTTTATGGTGAATGGAAGGTTGCAAAAAAAAATATTGGCACTCGGGGTCAGAACAGTTAGTGGGCCCAAAACATATCCATATGATGTTGCAAATGATCTCACCACCATCCCCATCGTATATCATAATTGTATGCACAATGCACATGCTTAGTAAAGGAGGCAAAAAGGTCTTGAAATGTCTAACCCAATTCCAAATCAAAGATCTTCGCACATAACTAAGGGTCTGCAATTACTTATGCCTAAGGGGTGAAGCCTCAAGCCATTGATCCTGACATTCACATTCTCCCTGATCTCAAGGCTTTAGAGAGTCTCCTTCACCATCGCTTATAGATAGGAAGCTTGCATAATTTTAAGCCCAAAATGCTTATGCCCTTGCCTATCATGCCCTCAAGCTCATCCTCGTTGCCCAACTTATCCTCTCTATTAAGAGATAAAATAGCGCAAACAAAATCAATCAACATTCTCATTGGAGTTGTGGATGTCTTGGCACTTTAGTTGGTTCTCATGGACGAAGTATATACCATGTTTTCAATTGTGTTTATTATGTTTTTTTGTTTAACTTACATGATTACATTATTAAAAAACATAACAATATGATTGCAACAATCCCTACAAATTACAATTCCAATAAAAAACAGAGCTTTTCAAGTTGGCGGCTATTAAGACATATATAATGTTCAACAAACATTGCATAAAATAGACAATGTGGTGATGGTAAGAAAAAATGACATGCAGTCTATATGTGACTTGTCAAAAGAAAAAAAGAATCACTTATGTTCCATCTAGTAGATTCCCCAATCTGAAAATTCTCCTCCCTTGATCCCCTTCTTCATCACAACTCTTCACTAACAAATGTTTCACCTTCAATCCTTCAACTTTAACTTCTTCAATGCCTCGTTATCGATGTCTCCAATGCACCCGTTGGCTGCAATTGTTGGTCACAATGAATAATTAGACTTTTCCATCATGGCACATAGGAGCGGAACATGTATGCTTGACATGAAATCCTTTGTGGAGTAAGGTTAGTTCATCATAAATCATCATTTTCGTAATTGAAGAAGAATACGCAAAGCAAGGAAATTTTATTTTTTAATTTTCTTCAAAGAAATTTAGGTCTGTAGGTCAACATCAACAATAGTACACTATAGTGGGTCCATTTGTTGCAATATTTTAGGGATGAGAGATGACGTTTGAACTTGCACAAAGCGATATTGACGTTATTTTCAAAATTTAATAATGAAGTGGTTTATGACATATCCTCGTAGCACGAAATAGGAAATAATTTCTACACATTACGAAACTAGCAAAGATTAAAAATTTGAATGTGGGAAATGCATTAATGTCGAGCTTTGCCTTTTTCACAGTAGCCAAAATACTACCACTTCTTCTCCAAAAGAGGAAATTATTTATGTGGATGGCCTCTCCATGATTTACAAAAGGTTACTTATTTCCAATGTAGGTCATGTCACTTTTTAATATTCTAACTTTGATGTGTTGGTTTAGTTTTATAAATTGTTTATTTTTGAGAGGTGACAAAATAATATCTAGAATGTCTGATTAAAATATTTTCCATATCAAGGAGAAAACAAGGAGAGAATATTTCAAGGGCAATACATCGATATGTTCAAATAAGTATTGAAGAACATGAGTCAACTTAATCAAAATTAGTATCGAGCTTAAGAATAATGTTGTACAACACCTTTTTTAGCCATATGGAAGGGTTGCTCAATCAGTGCCATTAACTTGACTGTCAATTCTAGGGCGCCAACAACTAGGCCTTACACAAGTAAAAGAAATGATTTTTTTTTAGAAAATATGGGGGAAAGAGCTTTGCTATTTTTTATTTTACTTTTGTACGGTGTCAAGCTTTTTGATTAGATGACATTTAATTTATTAGATAAGATGAAGATATGAATGGAAAGTTTGGGAAAAAATGTGGGAACTAAATACCTTTTACGTTCCACGCCTATTCTAAGCTTAGATTGTTCCCACCCAAATAATATTATCTATATGTGCCCTACTTTATCATCTCTATCTCACTTGCATTAGTCACGTGAGTGCAATTTTCACTTAAAATAGTATCGAGCTTAAGAATAATGTTGTATTGCATCTCTATTTAGCCATAAGGAGGGATCGCTCATTCAACATTGTTAACTTGTGTGCCATTTCTACAACGCCAACAATTGGGCCTTACACAAGTGAAAGGAATGGAAAAATTTCAAAGAATATGAGGAAAGTGAGCTTTTTTATTTTTTTATTTTTTTTGCCCTATCAGGGTTTTCAATTAGACAATGTTTAACTCGTTGGATAAGACAAAGACACGATTGGAAAGTAGGAAAGGAAAAAGTGGGAATTAAATACCTGCATGTCCCACACCTTTTCATTGTTCCCACACAAATAATATTTGCTATTTGTGCTCCAAAATATTATCTCACTCTATTTTCCATTATTCATGTGAGTGCAATTTGTGGGGACCAAAATAAAAAATAGGATGCAATTAACCCAACCACAATGCTTGCTTTTGTATCCCCTTTCAGTATTTAACTTGAGTAATTGCAGGAAAACAAGGGATGCAATTAATACTTGTTTGGATCAATGCATACATGTTGCCCACATTTGATAAGATCCTCAATCTTGGCACATTGGAGAGGACTCTACAGATCTATCAAGAGAAGGAAACTTGATCGCCACCTGATGTTCACATAGTCACTTCATATTTGACTTCAAAGTTTCAGTGTAGTATTTGTTTCGTATTGCACCCAGCTTTGGTTTCGCATTGCCTTTGTCATTTGGAGCTCAGTCAAGGTATCTCGAGGAGCGAGTTAGAACAACATGACAAGGAGAAAATGCAAGGAGCTTGAACGGTTGGGAAGAGCTCTACAGGAGCTATGTGTGTGTGTGTGTGTGTGTGTGTATTTATGTATTTGGTAAAAAAATATATAGTTTTTCTAAGATTGCATAATTTTTTGCAATTAATGAAGTATATTTTTGTAGAAGGTTGGAGTATAAATTTTATGAATTGTCTGCAATAACTTTTATTTTGTAATGAAATTATTTAGATAGATATGAATATCATAAGCAATATAACACTAAAATATAGAGACATGATCACAATATGCAAGTAGAATTACTTAGCCATTTCAAGGGGGCAACCTCCAAACCATACAATAACACTAAGTTCTCAATATGATGCCTTATCTACTAGCTACTAACTTTTATACATGCCCTACTATGTTATGCAAAGCACCAAGGCCAACTTGCTAAGCATATGAAAGCATAAATGAATGTGATATGACATGATAAAAGATTTTGTTAGTCACAAGTCAACCATCCATATTTGATATATGACCTAGGGTTCAAAGCAACATTGTCCCCAGTGTTGGTAATCTCTGGATGTTGGTGTCAAAATGCTTCATCTTCCCATCTTGCATCTTCAATGTCCAATTTCTTACACTTGATCAGATACTCAGTGATGACCCTTGTCCTCAACTTCTTAGTGCGGGTCTATAGGATTCCTTCATGCTCCAAGATGATGCATCCCTCCTCATCGAGCTTTGGTAACATTTACTGAGAAGACACCTTCTACCCAATGACCTTCAAGTAAGAAACATGGAAAATTGGATATATTTTAGTTCACTGAGGAAGCTTTAATTTATATGCCACACTACCAATTTTTTTGTAACGCTTGAAAAGGGCCATAGTATGTAGGTGAAGGCTTGATATCTTTTTTATGTTGTTTCAAATATATTTGCTTATATGGTTGAAATCATACCAAAACAAAGTCTCCAACTTCAATTTTTCACTTATTACGGTATGGATTAGCTTGTTGCTTCATGTAGTTTTGTGTCATTACCAAATTATCTTTAAGGCTATAGAGCACCTCTTGTTCACGTTGAACGTGTTCTTCAACTACTCTTACTTTAGGTTGGACCCTCAAGTTAAAGGTGAGGGTTGGTGGATGGTAACCATACAATGCCAAAAATGGGGACATTTTGGATGAGATATGAAATGAAGTGTTATACTACCATTTTGCAAGCAGTAGCCACTAAACGCATATCTCCTGTTTATTTGAAGAGAGCTTCGTAGAAACCCCTCCAAACATTGTTTACTACCTCAACATGTCCATCAGATTGGGGATGATATGATGAACTATGAGCCAGTTGAGTACCCAAACACGAGAATAAATCAGCCCAAAAATTGGTAGTAATGATAGGATCACGATCACTTACTATAATCTTGGGTGTTCCATGTAGCTTTTGAATTGTATCCATAAAGTATATGACGATTATACTCTATGTAAAGGGATGTGACAAGGAACAACAATGAGCATATTTGGTGAGTTTATCCACCACCACTATAATTACACTTTTCCCTTCAAATTTTGGAAAATCTTGTGATGAAACCTATGGAAACATTTGTCCGCCACTCACTAGGAATAGATAGAGGTTCCAAAAGGCCTAGTGACTTAGTAGTTTCTCCCTAATTACAATGGCACACCAAACATTCTCCCACAAATTTGAGGACATTCCCTTTCAACCCTTCCCAGAAGAAATCTTGCTTACTTATGTAATAAGTTTTCAAAGACCCGAAATGGTCACCCAATGGAGAAGAATGGAGCTATGAGAGACCCTGGTTTTAAGGGTAGACTTCTTACATAAGTACAATTGATTTTTGTGCCATAATACATCCCCCTTCCATATTGTTTTTTTAAATGCTCAAACATTGTTGGAGATTCTGAATGAGAGTGTGGGTGTTTGTGTCATTCATCCATTATGATCTTTCTTAATCTACCCAATCGGCTTGTAATATTGACACGACATACATAAATGCTTTTATGGACTCATTTCTCCTAGATGGTGCATCAACTACCACATTTTCTTTTCCTTTCTTATAAATGATCTCAAAGTCATATCCCAACACATTTGTGACCCATTTGTGTTGTTCTTTATAGGATAGTCATTTCTCCAAAAAATATTTAAAGCTATCATGATATGTTTTCATCTTAAAGTGACGAACCATTAAATAAAATCCCCATTGTTTGATTGCATGAAGCATAGCCATCATTTCCTTCTCATAAGTTGGTTTGGATAGGTCCTTACCTTTGAGTTAATGACTCTCAAATGTGATGGGGTGGCCCTCTTACATGAGTATTGCACCTATGCCACACCATGAAGCATCATATTCAACAATGAAAGTTTTGGAGAAATTTGTGGTATTCGAAATTGAAGTGATACACATTGCCTTCTTTAGTGTCCCAAATGTATGGGTTGCTTCCTCATTCGAATGAAACTAGTCTTTCAATAATGTTGTGAGTGGTGTTGCAATTCTACCATAATTCCTCACAAATATGCAATAGTAACCTATAAGCCCTAAGAAGCCCCTGAGGTTTTTGATGGTTTTAGAAATCTTCCAATCCACCATGGCGTGGATCTTATGAGGATCCACTTTTACACCTTCATGAGAAATGATATGACCCAAGTATTCTACCTCTATGAATCCAAAAGCTTACTTGGAGGGCTTGGCATAAAGGTGGTGTTGTTCAAGAGTGTCCAAAACCTAATTGACATGATGTAAGTGTTCCCCATTGGTCTTGTTCTAGATTAATATATCATTAAAGAATACCAGGAAAAACTTTCATAGAAATGGCAGAAAAATTGAATTCAACAAACTATACAAAGTAAAGGGTGCATTTGTAAGGCCAAAAGGCATTATTGGAAATTCACAGTGGCCTTCATGTGTCCTAAATGTTGCTTTTTGAATATCTTCAACACGAAATATTCCGAGCGAAGATCTAATTTTGTAAAATAAGCGACACCATGAACTCATCCTACAAATCCTCAATGACAGGAATAAGAAACTTATCTTTCATTGGGTATTTGTTGAGCTCTATGCAATCTAAACACATGTGTCAACCTTCAACCTTCCTTTGTACCATCACCGCTTGAGAAGAGTAAAGACTATGACTATGGAGATTAATACCTACTTTCAACATCTCTTGTACCATCTTTTCAATCTCACTCTTCTATAGATAAAGGTATCAATAAGGTCTAATATGGGGTGGTTGGCTTCCTGGTACTAGATGAATAGCATGATCATGATCTCTTTTGGGAGGTAACCCTTTCGGCATATCCCCAAAAACAAATGAGCGCTCATTAATAACTACTTGTAGATTTGATGGTATAAGACCTTTAGATGGTTGAGCTTCAGATGAAAATAGGTGCACCACAAACCCACCTACACCCTTCTTAAGAATTTTATGCATTTGATGAGAACTTACCAATTGTGGAGCTTTAAACTTCATTCCGCATAGCTCAGAAGTCCTACCTTCAGAATCTCGGAAGTTCATCTCAACAATTCCCAAGGTACTAAGCCATTGGACCCCTAGCAGAATGTTTTCTCCCCCAATATAAATGGCATACATGTGGCCCTCTAACAGGTAATCTCCCATGGATAGCTTAATCTTATGGCACTTTCCTAAACAACTAATTTTACTCCATTTGCAACCATGGATTGAATCTTTGGGGCTGGATAAATGAAGCAATTTAAGCAAAGGCCAACTTATCATTGATGAAGTTGTGAGCACTTTCAGAGTCAATTAGTATTGTCACCCTTTGTTTCCTCATGAATTCAACCACTTTGAGGGTTTATGGGGTACTAATTCCTGAAATTGCATGGATAGAGATGGTTGGGATTCTTTAGATTCGATCTTAGTAACCTCTTCCTCTTCACTAGTTGGTTCCTCCCCGTCTTCTTCCTCATTTAGACCCTCAATGTAGAATGATTTCTTCTGATGGCACTTATGTCCCTTACTCCACTTGTTATCACAACTGTAAAATAGACTTCTTTCTCGCTTCTCTTGAATTTTGCGAGGAGTCAATCATGTCAATTGGGGATATAATGGTGCTAGAATAATGTGTTGTTTGTTAATAGTGAGCCCTCTTCATTTTACCAAATCTATTTCCTCCACACGCCGAGTAACTATCATGGATTTTGATATCGAACCCGAATTAAGAAGGTGAACATCGAGTTGGATGTTATCCTTAAGTCCATCCAAGAAGAGATCATTTAGATGATCCTCTGAGATGTCATTCACTCGTAAAGATAGATTTTGGAACTACAAGATATAATCCTTGACTGACCATGTCTGTTGTAATTTAGCAATCTGGCTAAAATAGTTCTTTGCAACATTATTATTGTAGTATGTCTGGAGCACATCAGTGAACATAGACCAGGTAATAAGAAGACCTTTCTTTTTCTTTTGCTCACACATCCATCTATACCAAATGAATTGTTTTGATTCCAAATCCAAGAATGTCAGGACAACCTTTTATCCACTTAGGACTTGATGCAAATAAAAAAATCTCCATTTAATTGATCCAAGTGACCAAATCATTCCCATTGAACTTGTGCATTTCTACTTTTGGAATCAAGTTCCGCCACTAGCTAACAAGTCCACCAGGTTGTGCACAGGATCCCCCTTAGTTAGTGTGATTTAATTATGAGTGTGCATTGCATAAGGAACCCACGTGAATTGAATGGAAATTCATGTCAATCTTTATTCTTGACATAGTGAACATTAACTCCTTCATTGATTCAAACTCATCCTTCATTTCACCCTTCATTGCATGAAGCTCTTGAGTGAGATCATCTTTATTCACCTTGTCCTGAAGTTGGTTGACCATCTCTGATACCCCAGAAGTTGAAGATTCAAAATCCATATATTTCTTATTTAAATTCATTCTTTGAGTAGCTTGAGCCTTCCCTTGGCCTCTAAATGATCTCCCTGTCATGATGCAGGTTTTGGGTCTTGGGGTACATAGATTTGGGTAGGAATTTAGGGTTTGAGGTTTCGTATGGTTATTGGCTAAATAGAAAGAAACACAAAGAAAAATCCCTAGTTAATTTTTGGCAAGCTTTTTGAAAATATAAGAAACTTAGAAACATTCCAAAAAATGCAACATATAGAACAAATTTATGAAAAACCCTAAAATAGATATAACTTGTGCAAAATGAGTCAAAAAATCTTGAAATTTGGAGAGAACCTTGCTTGACTGATTTCACCACTTTAGTTATAAATATGCAAAAAACAAATGCCACTTTTTTAAAGATATAGCCAAATCTTCAAAATTTGGGTTATTACCTAATTTTGTCCTAGATCAAAGCTCATACCACTTGTAATGAAATTACTTAGATAGATCTAAATATCAAAAGCAATATAACACTAAAGAACACCAAAACATAGAGAAATGAGCACAATATGCAAGTAGAATGACTTAGCCACTTCGAGGGGGCAACCTCCAAATCATAGAATAAGACTCAAGTGCTCAATATGATGCCTATCTACTAGCTATAAAATATATATATATATATATATATATATATATATGCAAAGCACCAAGGCCAACCTATCAAGCATATAAAAGCATAAATGAATGTGATATGACATGATAAGAGATTATGTTAGCCACAAGTCAACCATCCATATTTGATATATGACATAGGGTTAAGAGTGTAGCATATTTCCAATTTACAGAGAAACTACAATAAAGAATTGCAGAATTCCAAATAACAATAGATGAACATGCACAAATATTAGAAACCAAGTATCTTTGATACCATGTCAAAAATAATCAAGGTACATGATTATATAATTTCCAATAATTATGACAAAAATTAAATTAAATACAAATATGTAAATTCCAATAATATAAACAAAAAAACACTTCTTCTTACAAAATAATTTCAATGTCAATTATTTTCGATCTTGGGTCTATATTTTTCCACTCAAGGAAAAGCACCTTTTTAAAGGTGGGTGATTGGTTACAACTGAATCGTTGTACCTAATCACTCTTCCGAACTAATTATATTAGTTGGTCAACGCAATATTTAATATATATAAAGTTCATAACTTATGTTTATAAGTTTATATAATAAATTTTTAATATGGAGATGTGTTTATGATGAGTGGGCCACAATATGTGCGTCTCCACGAACATTACATGTTCCAAGAGGGACGAGGTTGATGCCCCATTCTCTTAGAAAGGTAGTAGCCCATTACACATGTACAAACTCAACAAGTGTAAAACATGGAATATATACATCATGTTTCCAACACTAAAATTGTGGTCTATACTACATAAGGTATCATTGATTGCGACTTTAAAGATGGGTATCTATTTTTATGTAAACTAAAAATTTTGTGTGTGTGTGTGTGTGTATAATGGTGTGTAGCAATTGCAAAATAAATATATTCCTAGATAAAGGGTAAGGAACCAAATTGCATAAAATGTAAACCTTGAATCACACAAGTTAGGAAAAATTTGTAGCAATGGCAAACGTGTAATTATACCTATAGTGATTCGTAATGAACGAGAATGTCCAAAGCTTATTTTCGAGATTCTTACGACTAATGACATTCATAATAGAACAGTTGTTGAAAGACAAAGGAAATCCAATTAAATTGCTTCAAAAATTGATCCCAATCACACTAGGAGTGTTGTGACAATAGAAAAGCTTATGTCAAAAAATATTGATTGGTGGTGTAGGGCATAATAATGTTTCAAAAATCAAGTCTTAGAATACTAGTTGCTACTTGAAAACTCTGTGGGCTGCAACTACACATCTGTATTATGTGTAATTTCAGCATGAAACATTAGTGAGTTAGAAGCCAAATTTGTTATGTTACGCAAAATGATTGCAATTTCATGTGTTGAGCCATCCAACTAAGCATGGAATTTAAATACAATTTATAACGTGTTCACATGACACCACTTTCCACACGTGCACAATGCATAGTGTAGGCATAACAAGGAAAAGAGAACAAAATTTTGTTCTTCGAAAATATTATGCAACCAAATGTTTGGGTGAGATTTCAGGTTATGAAGAGTGTTGTAAGTTGTTGCAGCTCACGGAAATGTTGGATCTGAGAAGATCTATCACTATTATATCTAATTTTAGGTTTGTTAAGACTAGTGTTTGGTCAAGCATGACGTGTAATTTTGTTGTGCAAGGTTGTACAAAACATTTTGTGCCATTTTTACATCATTTGTGTAAGAGCTATTGTTTTGTGTATATGTTATGGGAATGATCTATACAATTTGTATAAAGGAAAAAATAAAATTTTAACTAACCTATTCAAGAAATAATAAAATACAAAAATAAAACCATTTGAAATGCAAAAAGTTAGGATGGTTTTTAATGTGATTGTGACATTACAACCACGATCTAATTTTAGTTTTCCCTTCTATAAAAATAACCAAAAACTTTAAAATAACAATATTCACAAGGGACCCTTCTATTTCTCATCCTTTGGGTCACCAAAAAAATGATGATACCCTTCTCTTTGGTGGCATTTTTCATTTCCACTTTTAGGGGGCAGCAAGTTGTTCCTTGCAATCTGCATGATAATGATCTAGTGTTGACAGCTTTTGTGCACAACTCAACCACGGAGTGAAGAACAAAGCAACATGCCTCCAAAAAATATAATGGTGGAAGAGTTTGATGTCCGAGCATAAGGTCACACTCATACCAAGGCTTGATTTTTGCTTGCGTCTGCTACTTCAGTTGTTGCTTCCTATGTTGCCAATGTCATCCTAGCCTCACCTCCCACATTGCACCCCTCCGACAACTCATGGTGGTGCTTACCATCCGAGATCTTCTATTTAGAAGAGTCACACTAATTGTGCTTGTCCTCCATGACCAGTAAACTCTTTAAATGAAGTTGACTCCTTAACTCATATTGGTAGACTACTAATGGTTTTCTATACTATTTGTTTGGAATGGAAATGTTCAAAGATGGAATTTTACCAGTTATCAAGATATGTTGCATGCTAACTACTGTATATTTTATTGTGTTTGGTCAAATTGGGTTATGAAATTGTTATGTTATGTGTGATTTTGCATGGCACTAAAACAATGTTTGTGCAAGTATTTCTATTTCTATTTCGTAGCAAATTCCTACAATTGGACGGTATAGAGTTATCTAAGAAGAGTTACTATACCTTCAAAAAGTTCAACCATCTAATTTTTGAAGTTTAAGCTATTTAATTACAATACCCTAAATGTTTGATTTTATGAAATAAAGGACATAATCCCAATGATAATCCAAAGCTATTTTGAATGGTGGGAAATGATGATTTTACATCTCCAAATACGCGAGGCATCACATCTTGTAAATCATGAAAAAACACTCATTATTTTGTGTAAAAAATTACTTTTATAAGCATTTTTATTAAATATAATTTGTTAAATTGAAGTCTGTAAAAATTGGAAGAAAGATATTTTATTAAACATATTTTTTATTTTTTATTGAAATGTATACTTAATATACCCATTTCAATTAAAGTACAACTTTTTCTTCAACTTTTCATCATGGAAGGGGTGGATGAATTTATACCCTGACCAACCCTTCAAATTTGATCACTACTTGGCACCTAAAATGTAAAGACAGGAATATTGAATTTTCCCCAAACAGAATTAAGGAAGGCAACAAACAGTAATATTTCCTGAATATCTAAGGTGGATGTGCCAAGCTGCCCAGAAATTGTTAGCTGGCAGAGGTCAATCATCTGCACGATTATGTCAATACCGCTACTGTCAATTAAGCATCCATGTTAGTGTTAACACATATGTTTTATTATGTAGCATCATTACTCTGAGATGGCAGCTACTTATGTTTTTCTGTTTTTTTTTCCTTTTTTTTTGTTCTTTTTTCTTCAGTTATTTTGGGGAAAACCTTTTCCAAAAAACATTAACAACATTGTCACACCATCTCTAACACTAGTGACGATAGGAATGGCTCACATTTATATAGGCAATAAAATTAACTGGACTAAATCCATTCATGGGGTATTTGCAGTCAGATCTGGACACAACTTTCCCTAGTGCCCACAACCACTGAACAGGTCAATCATTTTCCTTATCATAAATGAAAATATCACCTGCCACTCAGTAAATACAAAGAATCATTGTTCTATCACAAACATTCCAGATGAGCCCCATTACTTCTCCCGGAATAAGTTACACATAACATGAACTCTAATATACTTCATACAACAAAATTTCAACGCATTCACATTTGCAACAATCACTTTATACATTTGGAAACAATAAATAATATGGAATCGACAACAAACAAACTCAATGAATATATAGGCAGAATTTCTACCCAAGTAAGCAGATTTCACGAAGCCAATTTTATATGGTCAAGCTATCCATCTTCGTATGTCAAGAAATGAAGCAAAAAATCAGTAGCCTCTGAACCAGAAGAAGTTGTGATGTACTTTAGTACACTCCATTAAAAGAACGCAAACCTATTTCCACAACTCGCAGCAAACAAGCTATACTCTTCTATAGGAACCTGCTCCTTGTGCATTGAAATGTCATTTTGGTGTAGTGGTGCAAGACAAGCATCCTTCATAGTTGAACAATCACCCATAGATTCTTCTTTCAAGGGATTCGAATTTAAATCACTCTCTTTTGTCACCGCTGCTGGACCACCAAAATGAAACAAGGAAAATGCCGATGTATCATGAGATGGCGAATTTCCAGATATTCCATCTTGGTTGGGAAATGGCCCCTCTGATGAAGAGAGACCATTGGAACCCTCTTTTTGAGGGGGATGCTTTGTTTCCTGATGTGGTAAATTAACTCCGGTGCAGAATCTGACTTCTCCAATCTGCGATTCCCCCAGTCTAGAAGGATTTGTAAGACCATTATAGTTTACAGAAGTGGGCCCATGTGAGGAGGGAATCTGACTTGCAGCAAGTACAGGTGGCAAAGGCTGAAAAGAAGGGTACCGCAAGGAAAAGCCAGGCAACCCGCCTGAAGATAACCCAAACCCACCTGGACCAGGAAAAACAAGACAATTTGGTTGAGTAACAGGCAATAAACCACTGCCAGAGACAGGGGACCATCCTCCACTACTTTGGTAGTAATTGTGGTTTCGATTATGTTGGGAATGCAAAGGAAACATCGATGAAGATATACTTGGAAGCTGGACAGGATGTGTTTGTTGTTGGGGTGCCATTTCCAAAGTAGGGAATGAGCCTTTTGTTGCAGATATAACACTCCCATTGACTTGGCTAGTGGAGACTCCTGTCGTCTGTAAACTATCATCCATATGATTGAGCACTGGAGAGCTGACTGCTCCAAGCTGCAACATGCTCCTATGCCTTTCAACTCCCTCAATACTTCCAGGGTTGGAGCATGGAACATGCAAAAAAGTTCCATGTTTATTGGAAATTTTTCCACCTCCATATTGGCAGTCATTCTCTGAAGCACAGGAAGAAACTCCAGCAACTGGAATGTCCTTTACTTTCTCACTAATATTGTGAGAGGAAGGCATAGTCATGCAGCCATTATCATCCCTTCTTTGTCCACAACAGTCAGCCGAGGCAGATATACATGAAGCAGAGTCAATATGACTTCCAGTAAACAGGGGCACAGAAAAAGAAGACTTTGTTGTTTGTTCATGAGCATTATTTATTTCCTGAACGTGAACTTCAGATATTGCATCACTCTCAGAAAGGTATGAATTGGATATGCTGGAAGTTCTCTCACTTCCATTGCTTATTAAAGAACCTGATGGGCTCCATCCGTTTGTACTGCTTGACATTATTGATAGATTACTATTATTATTATTATTATTATTATTACTATTATGATGCACAGAGTTTGGTTTACTGGTACATTGAATTATCTTCCTCTTAATAGTGTCTCCCTTTTCGCAAGCAGTAGCCTTTGAGGTGATGGAATTTGAGGAAACACTAGATTGTGAAGGGCTTCTATTAGCTTGTCTTCGTAACTCTAAGGGCTCCCAAACTTTTTTTTGTGAAACAATGTCTCCTCTGCTCCCAGACACCACCCCTGCAGAATGCTTCCCCTTAAGAACTCCTTGATCCAAAATAGCCCCAGCAATATGATTGCCAATACGGTAAAACGGTTTTGGCGTGTCAAATGAAGTATCATATCTGTCTACAATCCTGATGTCCCTAACAGATTTGTCAGAACTTTGTGAATTACAACCACAAAACTGATACTCATATCTATAATGTGATCTTCCATTGGGCCAGTGATATTTTTCATTGCACTTAGCTGTGCTATTTCTATTATCAGCCTTCCCAGAAATATCGGGCTTCATACTTTTTGAATGCTTCTGGAAACTGTGAATGGATCCAGTAGTAGTCTCAATATATCCATGTGATAATGACCGTTCAGAACTTCTTATGTAGCCATTTGTCTCAATACTCGTATTGGGCCCTCTCCTATATAATCGACCTGAATCAGACTCCAGTATTAGGCTTTTCCTAATCTTTGATTTTCGCCTTGCAGATTTTGACTGCTCAAGAATAAAAGAGCCGCTGGCATCTCTGGCATTGAGTTCTCCATCGACATCAACAACTGAAAATGACATGTCGCATTCTTTTCCATCCCCATTTTCCCCAATGATGTAATGCATAGAAGATGTGGCCTCTATCATATCTGGTGAAGAAGACCTAGCCATAATAGTATCATCATTTGTATCGCATGCATCTTCCACACCAGAATGACATGTAGGCTCTTGTTCACTTGGGACCGTACCATTTGCAGATTTCTGGGAAATCAAGACAATAGGTTCACTGTTCTTTTCTTTCTCTCTTTCTTTCCCCTTGAGCTTCTCCTTCCTCCTCAATTTTTTCTCTCTTTCTTTCAGCCTCTTTCTTTCTTTCCGCTCCTCCTCTTCACGTTTTTCAGCAGCCTCTTCTTCAAGAAGCTTTTTCTGAAATTTCAAAGAAATAACTCTATAACAGATCTTTCAATAGCTAAGAACATTTACATATAGCAGATTTTCAATAATACAAAGGCTTACGGAACTCGACAATCAAAATAATTATATCTTTCATGAAATTATTTTGAAGGCCAGCATAATTTTTTATTTACCTGTTTTTCCAACGTAATAATTTCTTTGCATGCAACATGCACACGCTCTTCCAAAAGGCCAAGTGCCAGACAAACAAAAATACTATGAGCATTTTGCCGAGCGGTACCCTCTCTAAATGCCTTTTCTACCTGAAATAAAAATGAAGAAATCACATGAATATCTTTTGTAGAAAAAGAAAGAAACTACCACAAGGCAAGGTAAATCATGTTTACTCGATCGTTCTCACTTTACTTGCAACGGAGCTTTAAAAGTGCCAATTACTCTCTAATGACTTTTAAACTGATAGTTGAAAATTGATATGTTGTCCAAGGCAGTACCAAAAAGTTTTGACAATATTTAAGTTGCTAGATTAAATCATGTAGTCTACTTGACTGTTCTCTTGCAGTGGATCAATAATAGTGCCCAATTACCCTCCTTTTAAACTGACAGATGAAAATGGATATGTTGTCAAAGGAAGCACCGAACAGTTAACAATACTTAAGTTGATAGATTTTTACAAAATTTATGACACAGAAAAACCTTCTTTGTATAAATATCCTTTCCATCACTGCTCTTAACCTGTATCATTTTCTGATTGAAAGATAAAATCTAATGGCAGCAACAATGCCATTATCTCAAATTCAGTAAGTTAGTAGCACCTGTAATATATCCTATGTTCTTGTATCCTAAGAAACTAAAATTGGTGGCACTTCTATATGACAAATGAAAATGCAATTTTATCAAAAGAAATCCTTGAAAATTACCAACCGTTCATAACAACCAAAGCTGCCAAAAAAAGGGTTAAATCAATGGTTCCATTGCATGTAGTTCTGGAATAATGTAAAGTAACAACCATAAAAAATATATCCCAGTACCCCGCTCTGGGCAAACTACCACAGAATCTGATAGGAAAATAGCAAACACTGGTAGAAGTAGGTTCACATTTGCAGGCTGACTGTGCATCAACTAAAAAAAACAGAGATATCCCTAAACTCTGAAACAGATACCCAATTTGAAATTCCATTGATCCACAAATATACCACGGAAAAGATCAGGGAATCGAGATTCGGCGAGTCCTGTCAAGGACTTGCCCATCCGGGTCTGAGGCAGCACCTGCAAAAAATTAATTATTAACCACCCAATATTTTTACTTCAAGTGCTACATAACTTCCATCATACATGGGCAAAAAACCAAAAGATCAAGTTGTACGGAAAGTGAAATGAATCTCCTTTCCAAGTGAGCAAAATCCAAAACTAGAACAATTTTGAAATTTCTCTCCCTTCACAGCACCATCATTGATCGCCCTTGGTTATTTAAGTCTTAGAACATGTGGTACAATTCTGACCCCTGGAATTAATATTCACATGATAAAATCATTTTCAACCATATTCTGCACAGTGAGCGGGAGACTTTCAGACATTGGGTAAAGAGGTACTTGGAGAAGGTAAAATAAATTAAACTGGTATAGATATCTTAACTAGTACAGATATCTTAAATACATCTATCCGAAAATGCCGAGAAATATCAATATCTAGGCCCTTATCTTGGATTTTTAGCATACCACGATTATTAATAACTACATTACCTTCTTCACAAATTTTCCACTGAATGGTGACAGCTTGCATCAAATCTGGCTACACTAATGTGTTAAGGCTTGAAAAAAATATTTCTGGGAAAAAAAAAGGGCTCCAAACTCCTCGATATGGCCAAAATATTATGATTTTTCGATTGACCTCTCCAAGGAAAAAGAAAAAACTTCTTGGCAATGGTCAAATGGACGTCAAATTTAAGGTAAGAATTAAAAGCGAACTCAATCAGGGGCATTACAGCTCACTTCAATCCCCTCAGCTGCCATTGTAGAATGCCTCTCAGCATTAATATCTGAAAAAGACCGAGAAATATCAATCTCAAGGCCCTTATTTTGAATTATTAGCATACCATGATTATTTATAACTTCATAGCTTCTTCACAAATTTCGTGTTGAATGATGACTAACGGCACCAATCTAGCTACACTAATGTGTAATGCTTGAAAAAATATATTTATGAAGAAAAAAAGGGGGTCCAAACTCCACCATATGGCCAAAATATTATGAATTTTCATTTGACTCCTCCAGGACAAAAGGAAAAACTTCTTAGTGATGGCCAAATGGACATCAAACTTAAGGTAAGAATTAAAGGTGAATGCACTCACAGACATTACAGCCCATTTCAACCATCCTCAGCTGCCATTGTAGAATGCCTCTCAGCGTAATAATAATATTTATATATTTAAATTTCAAAAACTAAAATACATCAAATTCAGTATGGTTATATGCCTCCTGTCCTGTATTCTTTATTTTTTTGAAGGAAATAGAGAACAGTAAGAAGAATGGAGCTGCTGCAGGCTTTTATAACTACCACATAATTCTGGATGTACTAAACAATTCTTACTGCTGGGATAAGATCTGCACGAAGGGCATGGGATTGGGGGATGCTAATGCAGCTTGCCTTTTCTGTTGGTTGGCCTCTATTAGTCTGAATTTCCTCCTTTGATGCATTTCAGGCCATTGATACCTCAAATTATATTCTATATGTTGTTGTCTTTGGTTCTGTGCACATGATTTTGGAATTTGATATTTTATGGGTGGCCCACCCACTGTATTTGTATGGGTTATCTTGGAAATGGGACGCCAACTGAAATGTATATTGGTTTTCTACTCTAATATCTTTTTTAATAAGCTTTTATTGGAATAGAACCCCCTGGGCCCCTTGCTTATCAAAAGAAACAAAAAACGGTAGGAGACAAGAATTTTTGGAAGAGACACAAGAAACGCCAAACAAAGTCTTCAAGACTTTGAAGATGTTGTAGCCCATCTCACATCTCAGAGATGTGTGTTCATACCCAGAACGCACCCCTTATGCCAGGATACATGTATGCCAGTTTCTATGGTATACTAAAGGTTCCTACAAGACAGTATCAATCCCAACAAATCTAATTGTTTATAGATTCCGACAAGGACTATATTTACCATCTCCATGAAACAAAGGTCAATTGTGGTGATCAGATCTCCAACTTAGAAGGGAAGGCTTTCTCAAGGGGTTCTTTCTCCTCCTCAAAAAGACAGGTCAATTGTGGCGGATCTTCAACTTAGGAAGGAAGGGGTTCTTTCTTGGAGGGACCTATGGGACAGAGCAAAAATACATAAATTGGTAAGCGTTGAACAATGGTCAAAGATCTATTGGAATTTGGAAAGACCAGGCCTAAATACTTCACCAAATATGCATCGCTTTTAAGTGCTAAAAAGATAATTATTGGCACGGGAAACTAAGGGAGACTATTGAAATTGAAAAAAGCTGGTTAATTTTAACAGGGATGATGGCCTCAAGTTTCAACATAGGAAGCTCCTGGAGACCAATATTGAATCATGGGAAGGAAAAAAAGTTTGAGGTTGATTAAATTAATGTTGTTAAAATAGTTTCTATTTCTTTGTAGTGATTAAGCGATTAAGACATGTAGTTGACTAACTATGTGGTCAGCTAGTTATATATATTAATTAAATCTATGGTTAGCTAGTTATATGGTTAGCTCAAATATTGTAAATATATCTATCTGAAAAAACGCCTAGCTGTATGAATCTTGAGTCGCCTATCTTGAAATTTTCACATGGTTATTCCCATTGAAGGGTTCCACACTGATTAACAACTCCACCTTCTCAACAAATTTTCCGTTAACTGGTGGCAGCTGGCCTCAATTTAGCTACACTACACTAGACTTGAAAACATCTTTCCAGGAAGAGAGGGGCTTTGAATTCCACTATATGTCCGAGATATCTTGATTTTTAGATTGCCTTGTCCAAGCAAGAAGAAAAACTGACCTTTGATGGTCAATTGGACATCAAATTTAAGGTTGGCCGTTTGTTTGACATACTTGACGACAAGATTACATTCGCCCCTCCCACCCCTTTGTCTATGAATGTAGGGTACACCTCTCATCTCAATTAATTAAAAAAGAAACAAGAAATAGGCTCTGACAAGTTTAGGAGGGCACACAAAGCTATTATGCTTCATTGTAGTTAGAGAATATTATTAATGGACATCAAGCACACTACAATTTCCTCAAAGTAAGGTTCATTTTCTCTCTCCCTAAGGATAGATACTCAAAAATTTGGAAAATAAGATGCCTATCGCATTGACATCCAAGGATGTGATGTATCCCAAACTCCTATCATCATGAAAACATATGGAATTTCACATCAATTTCATCCCACTAAAAGCCTGTTTGAACTGCAATTACAAGATTTAGGTCTACATTAAAGAAACTGGAATTGAACCAATGGCAAGCTTTTTTATTCTTATGGAAAAAACAAGCTTTATGACAAAATTTCTCTCCAAACTTTAACTGAACCAAAAGCGGGGAACCCATTACTTCACCTTTGGTGTAGAGATTAAAATAGCCAAAACATTTAGTAGAGAGAGATTTGACACAGAAAGATATCAAAACAAAATACTGATATTCAAAGCTATCTGCTCCTACAAGTTAACACCCTTCAAGCTCATGTAATGATCCAATCCTTATCAATCACCTAAAGATCACTATGACGAGGACAATCGCTAAAGTTAAAGATAGGGCACCATCACACAGTTCTTTACAAACATAGTGAAGACTTTGGGCTTGAATAATAGTAGTCAACCGTGGAAGAGAGAGCAAATCTCAAAAATCATGCAAAAAACAATCTAAATAATCATCATCGGAACATAACAAACAATTCAAAGGTAAGTTCACAAAAATCTTGTAGTCATTAAAAATAAAAAGAGGTACAAAACATCAGATTTTAGGTTTACACCATCAAAAAGAATCAGCAAGAAAAATGAACTTGATTTGTTATTAGATCAGGCTATAAGCCTGTAACTTGTTAATATTACTCGAGTCCTAGGTATAAGATACAACACCTTGAACACTGATGTAGTGATTTTTCTTAATTGATTGTATGCTGAAGTTTAACCGATATTATACATGATGCCCCTTTACAAATGACATGCAGGGTGTTAGAATTCACTCAATGAAGCTTTGAGTAACTCTGTTTATGAAAGAACTATACTTCATTTTTGTTCTCTTTATTGTAACTTAGACATAGTGTACAAATAAAATAGTGTACTTTACTTCTACCAGGTATAATTTACTAAACATTATTGTTCTTCATGGTGTATATGTTCTATATATCTGTTACTCTTCGTGTACAATAATATGCTGATTGTTCTCGTGGCTCCACTCGTTAGACTCTAGTTATTGTACAATTTTGTTAGTGAAGATTTTGCAGGGCTTTTACACAAATAAACTCACAATATACTCAACATTTTGTGTGACACAAATAAACTTGATATGTTGGAACAACCAACCAACCACACTTCTATTTACACGCTTCTGCTGCTGTCTACAAAGACACCGTTTAATGATGGATGGCATTCAATAAATGGGACTGGAAGCACAAAAAAAAATCTTTGCAGTTTAATGCTTGTCAAATACGGAGCACAAAGACTCCATCAAAGGATCACCAATGTGCAAACATCCAATTCTTGATAGAAAATACACCGACTAGAGTTTTGCACAATACCTTATTCTACCTTTAAAAAACTTGAATATTTCATGCCTATTGTGAATCTAATCTTAAACGAATACTTGAAAAAAAATAACTCATGAATTTGGGGCAAGGCACAAGTCGGGAGCCTCCCCTCTTTCCTTTCTACTCCATCATAACAATGATCATCCTTTATTTCTTGCTCTAATACCAAATGAAGATTTTGCCAAGATTTTACACATAAATAAACTCACCATATACTCAATAACACTTAGTGTGACGCAAAATAAACTTGAGATGTTGGATTTATTATCAACAAAGAGAGGTTACATATATAGTCTAATGATCTCCTACAAAGTAGAAGTCAACACTTATCAACTCACACACTCATAATAATATCATGAGCGGTTACATTCCAACTAAAGAATGTAACTTTTCTAAGAATCTCTCTCACACCTCATTATTTTAAGCAACCAACTATTACAACACGTACCAACAATGAGTTGTTATTACAACTTATCACACCGCATACAACATGTGACAACTAACAATATATTTCTAACATTTCCCCCTTATGTGAACATGGTGAGTAACACCACCTTCTGACTAAACAACATGTTGCTCCATAGCTTGCACATGGTTTTGACCTTCAAACGTACCACATTGGTGCTTGCACTTGATTGTGGGAACACATCACCCTTAGAACTAGGGCCTTCATCGACCAAGTCATTGGAACACCACACATCAACCATGAACAGGGAACACTATCAACCAATTCTAGGAACATCAACCCAACCAATCAAAAGTAGTGGGAGCATCACATCTACCATCTACTTTGTCAAGAACACTTCCTGCTTCATGACTTGTGGTTTAAATCTCACGTATCATCATCGCATCAAGGGAAAACATAGAAACTCCATACTCACATTGCAAATTCTATTTTGCACACCACAAAAAAACTGAAATTACTGAAAGGGAAATGATGAGGACTCGGTCCTTGTTATCTTTGTATGTAGACACACCATTATGGATCACTGGCACGCTGATCACGAACGGCATGAGACAATCTCTGATGCCACCCAAAAATCGTCCTCGATATTTGGTCATTTTGGTGCAGTTGGTTGTCACTAATGCATTGTGCAGCCCCGTCGCAAGTGACTAACAAGAGGTCAATGTTTGACCTCCAACCTTTTATTCCTCCATCCTCCAGTGTCCGTGGCTACTTAGCATAAATGATCTTGAAGCTCAACAATTTCAAATTTGTGTTTAGTTTTATATTACCCCCACACAGTGTAAAACAACACATTTTATAGGACGTCGGGTATGCTCAAAAATGTGTCCTTTACATAAATTGATACTTTAACTACATAAACAAAACTAAAAAGTAATGTTTAATTACTATTTATATCAATGTTACTAGCTTCTTCCGGTCGGCTTTGGATGATGGATGAGGGGGTCTCCTCTTTTGCTCCTCTTTCTTTTCTTCCTTTGCATATTCGGGTTTTGTTGACTTCAACAGGCTTTTTCCGGGCCTCTCTTTTTTGCCCGTTCTTCTTTTCCTTCTTCTCTTTTCTGGTTGTTCTCGGGGACCTTTTGGTCCTTTTGCAAGCCTCTTGCCTTTTCTTTGTATGTGCACAGTCCCATTGACCTACTTTTGTGGTCATTCATTGGACATTTAATATATTTATCTTATCTAGAATTTTTAACTTCCCTTGTAATTTGCACCACCCTTCTAGTCTTGAAGTCTTGACCAAATATTTGAAAGTTGCAATAGAAGTTAATTTAGCTAGCTTGGCTATAAAGATATTCAATGGCTACATAACACTAGCTTTTATTTAACTTTTAATACTTCGGCTTATACATAAAAAAGAAAACACACCTTGGATTTGAAAATTAATGGGCTACCAAAACAATGGTCGACATTTGCACAAGCATGTAAGATTAAAGAGCTGCAGAATGGGACATGTTGGTGTTGACTTGTTATCAAGCTTGGTGATGAACTGGTGACAAGATTGGAAGGCAACCAATGCAAAACCGAACTTTAGACAGCGAACAAGTGTTAACTCTAACATGAATTGGCATAAAACCAAGTCGGGGTAGGTTCAAGCTCAACAGTTGTCTATGCATAAGGTCGAGCTAGATGCCGAGTGAGTCGAATGCACTATAGAACAGTGGGAGCATTAATATCATGCAGAAATGTTACCACGCGAGACTGTCGAGCTTGATCCGATAATGAAGGCAAACCAAAATATGCTTGGATATAGATATGAAGATACAAAGCCATAACATGCATATGTCTATTAACTATCACAGGTCTTGTGTGAGTTGATGTATATTGTTGGGAAAATTGCAACAAAAGCTTGAACTCCCAATGATTACGATAGCAGTCGATCAGGGTTCGAATCTCCCCTCTACTCTTCTTCTCTATAACAAGCGCTTCTATGTAGAGCCTCTTTAGCTTACAACATTGCATGCAAATAGTGTATGCCCAAGCTTTTAATATTGTGGTTACGACCCAACAAAGGAACTAATTTAACTGGGGCAATCCCAAGCAGATTAATAAAGAATGAAGAAAAATCTTCTACACTTACTCCAAGCACAGTGCCTAGCTCTCCCACACCCAACAAGGTTGTGTTCTATTTCCTCGAGCTCGCTATACAATGTTCTAGGTGTCTTTTTCCTTCACACTCCTACCAAAAGTGTCCCACGCTAAATAAATAAAAAATGCCTCTTCCTTTAGCAAACAACCAACCAACCACACTTCTATTTACATGTTTCTATTGTTGTCTACAAAGACATTGTTTATAGATGGATGGCATTCGATAGATGGGACCGGAAGCACAAAAATAACCATTCTTTGCAATTTAATGCTTGTCAAATATGGAGCACAAGGACACCATCAAAGGCTCACCAGATGTGCAAACATCTAGTTCTTCTTGAAGACACTTGAATGCCCAAATGAATAGACAGGTCCAAATAGAAACTGCACTGACTAGAGTGTTGCACAATACCTTATTCTACCTTTTAAAACTTCAATATTTCATGTCTATTGTAAATCTAATCTTACACAAATACTTGAGGAAAAATAACTCATGAATTTGGGGCAAGGCACAAGTCCGAAGCAACCCCTCTTTCCTTTCTACTCCATCACAAGAATGATTATCCTTTATTTCTTGCTCTGATACCAAATGAAGATTTTGCAGGGCTTTTACACATGGATAAACTCGCAATATACTCAATAACACTTAGTGTGACAAAATAAACTTGGCATGTTGGATTTATTATTTACAAAGAGAGAGGTTACATATATAGTGTAATGATCTCCTACAAAATAGCAAACAACACTTATCAACTCACCCACTCATAATAATATCATGAGCGGTTACATTCTAACTATAGAATGTAACTCACCCAAGAATCTCTCTCACACCTCGTTATTTTAAATTTTTAAGCAACTAACTATTACAACATGTAACAACAATATGAGTTGTTATTACGACTCATCACACCACATATAACATGTGAACACTAAGAATATGTTTCTAACAATTAGCATATCGTATCAAAGTCACATAATTTTCTTGAAAGGTTTATAGAAATTAAACTAGCAATAGCACCAAAGAGGGGTAACAGAGACATGAATTTTTAAAATTACTAGAAATGGATCACTTTGAAGCTATGGTAGTAAAAAAATTATGTATATTAATATATTATTAGTACCAATTAGTGATAGCAAATTTTTTGAATATCTTTTACTGATATTATTTGTATGTGGCATTCCAAGACTTAGCAAGAAATTGACATTATACAGACAATTAATCTTTACCTCTAGGTTTGCATCCTAAAATAGTATATGCATAAATTTACTCACGTGTAATAAGTAGGAGGCACAGTAGCAAACATGCAAGTCACTGCGATCTAATGGGTTATCCGTCAAATGCATGAACTTCAGATTTGACTGCAGTTTAACCCTAATGCAAATAAGATGTGACTAGAGCTGTGCAAACTGAACTTTAATGCAAAGAGTGGAACATTCACTGAGTTAAACTAAAACCAGATGTGAACAGAACAATGCAGCGCTTATTTAAGGAACTAATTTTGTATTTCTGCATGGTTTTGAAGTATATTAAAGATCATGTATTAAGGGCACAATTTTATTGTGTTGGTGGTTGTTAATTTCTTATTTGCAATTTAAGAGTTCATGGAAAAGTAGTTTTTATAATCAGTTCCCAACATCAAAGTGTAATGCCTATCGGCATAATTATTCACTGTTTTTAAGGGTAAATTTAAAAGCAACATCAAAGCAAATTTACCTTTGAAATTTTCTTATAGCAAAAAAACCAAGACAATACCATATGAAATGAAAACTTTCAAGCAAAAAAAGCCAAGAAATTGAAGAGTCTGCAATTGATTCTTTCCATTTTTTTATCTACAAAATTGCATCACATACTGATTTTGTCAGCTTTCCATCACTTATAATTGAGGTACTCCTAAATTTTTTATCTATCATCAATCATTGTACTCTTCTCCATCTTGACAAATGCCATGGAGTCTCCTCAACTCAAGGCATCTCAATTGAACCCTCGTTATGAATCAAGCTTTTGTTTGTTCTCACTCTTATCTATAAACTACCACTAATCTACCACCCCTCTTACAATGAAAAGTAAATTTGCTTCACTCAATGGCGACGTTTCCAATCAATAAAGCTCCATGTTTTGTAGTCATCTTTGACATTGACAACTTGTTCATAATCAAATAATACCCATAATGCTAACTCATTCTACGCATAGCTAGCATACCTTGAAAATTATTTAAGGTTATACATCTAAACCCTGCTAACTCCCACACACATGTTATTGCATGTCCATCTGTTCTATACCTTTTTAGATGAACGAGAGTTATTATGTTAATTGTCTGCATTATATTCCTCTGCATACAACACTTGATATGAAAAAGTGTTCACAACCAGTGTTCACTGGAGAATTTGGTAGAGTTCCGTAAACCCCAAGAGTGTTCAATTCCACTTGAGATGTATCTCATCCTAATGATATGTGAAATAAAGGGATGAGGTCAGGTGCAAGATTTGGTTACTATGGCAGAATAGATATTCCCTCAGGCCTGGCATCTAAGCCGAGAGGATGTCCATATTGAGCAGCACCTATGGCCTTCTCTATCTTCCATAGTTTTCATGAGGTAAAGGACATTGGTACAATCTAACCACACCATAAAATGTACAATGATGTTGATGGGTGGCTATTACCTTCATATACATTGTGGCATTGCTCATGAACTGTAATGAAAGGGATGATGTCAGGTGCAAGATATGGATTACTATGGCAGAATAGATATTCCCTCAGGCCTGGAATCTAAGCCGAGAGGATGTCCATGTTTTGCAGCACCTATGGCCTTCTCTATCTTCCATAGTTCTCATGAGGTAAAGCCTATTGGAAGTTTGGAACAATTTAACCACACTGTAAAATGTAAAATGATGTTGATGGGTGGGTATTACCTTCATATACATTGTGGCATTTCTCATGTACTGTTCACTTTCCATCCATTGGAAGAGCTATTAAAGAGGAATGGGCAGTGAAGATTCCTAAGAAGTGGCAAGCTTGATAACAACTAAAACTTTTAAGGTTGTCTCATACATGTTAGCATATGCAAAGAGAAGAAAGAATTAGAAAAGGCAAACTGCACTGCTCAAATGACACAGGCAGGTCCAATTTATTATAGGAGGTGGTTACACTTCGGTTGAACAGTTACCAACCATATCACAACTACATAACAGTTTTACATGCTATATAAAACGCAATATTTTAACACCCCCTCTTAATGACTAAACCAGAAACAAGACAAAGTTTGTCCCGAAATTTTATAAATTTCCTAAAGCCTATATGTTTAGTCATTACATCTATAGACTGTGTCATAGGTTGTACTTTAAAATCAGCAGTCCATGACTGTGTTGCAGTTGTCGAATGAAGAACAACCGCAAAACAAAAATCTGGTCCCATGAACAAAGGATATGGCAAGTGGTCCACTGGTTCTCTGTTACGTGATTCATTGACCAGTGATGAATCACTAGTGGCTGAGAGTGTCAGCCCCATCTCAAGAGTGCTGAAATCAAATACTTGGAGAAGTGGAATGAAAAATCTGTTTCAGGCTTGTGTAGCCTGCTGGAGTCTATACAAAGACTCAATTATCATGCAATCGAAGTCACCTCAATCATGTCCTTGCAACACCGTGTAGTGCTCATCCAACTTTCTCAATAAGAGAAATGTGACCATCTGTGCAATAGGAGTTAGTACCCACTCCGCAATAGTAGGAGAAATAACCATCTCCGTCTCAGCAGTGGTAGGAGTGAGAACTAACTCCTCATCTATTTGTTCATCTATCCCCCTCTGTTGGGAAAGATCCTTCACAACACAATGAGCATACTGTTCATGCTCTAGTATTCTTCGAGCAAGGACCTCTAAGTGAGTGGTTGGGCATGCCATCTCACCATGCACCGTCAGTGCATTTGGAATAGTGGAGTCTCCGTCCACAACAAACTGTTCTTCAGAATGAGGAAATCCATCCTTCCAAGGCATGTCCGCCTCCCGTACACCTGGTATAGTGGATATTCCCTCCACAATAGGTGCATATAGGTTGATTGTATCCAAGTCAACAAATTTGTGAGGAATGGCTTCCTCCCAAGGCATTGCAGCCTCCTGCACATCCTGAATGGTGGAGTTGTCCTCCACACATGCATTCATGTTGATCGCAGTCGGATCAACAAGCCGATACTGACCACCTTCCCCAATACCAAGGGCAATTATCCGTCTTTGTTTCACATCAGAGACAACACACTTCTTTCCACATAAATCCACATAAAAATTGGGATTTTCCGTCAATTGACAAATAGATAGAAGATTCTTTTGTAAAGAAGGTACATATCTAACATTCCGTACCAACAATTTATGAGCATTATTCAATACAATGCTTATATCTCTTATCCCTTCTACTGCAAGTGATTCTCCATCAGCTAGTACTACTAATTCAAAACATATATTTGTAGTAAATGAAACATACCAATCCCTGCGACACGAAAAGTGTGCGGACGCACCAGAGTCAATGATCCAGAAACTGGTACCATTGTCATGCAAGCATGATGTCATAGACAATAAAGAGCATGCCCATCATCCAAATCCTGTTCTTCTGCAATTGTTGCCACATGTTCCTCATCACATGGCTTTTTGTTCTATTGCGAAAGATCATACTTCCGCTTCCAACAATCCTTCTTGAGGTGCCCAACCTTGTGATAGTAATAGCATGTGACCTGATACCGAGTGGAAGACTCACCAGATTGACGTTTCCACTTTCCCTTTGACTGAGTGACAAGAGCACTCTCTGAATGGTCACAATTAGATTCTGCCTAAATTTGTCTCCGCTCCTTTTGCAACAGGTAGGAACTCACCTTGTCAAAGGTGAGTGATTGACTTTCAGCCATTAAATGGAGTGCCTCCACAAATGACTCATACAAAGAAGGTAAGTTGTTCAAAACCAGAGCCACCATATCATCGTCATCCACCTTTTTGTTGATGGAAGATAATTGGTCTCGGAGGTCTTTCATCCGAAATAGGTGCTCAGACAACGATCCACCTTGTAACTTTATGGAAAAGAGCATATTCTTCAGGTATAAAACCCGACTCTTTTCTAACATCTGATATTTATCCTTCAGACTGGTCCACAACGTGCTTGCTACAGTAGCATTCCACACTTCCAATATCATATCATCTGACACCAATAACTTGAGAAGCAATAACGCTTCCTTATGACGTTTTCATAATCCGCGAAGTTAGTCGTTGGTCGACTTTCACTACCCGTGATTATTTTATCACAATCACGAAACTCCACAAGCGTTAGAATCTTATGGCTCCATACATTAAAATTAGTGCCCGTTAATTTTTGTGTCTCCGGCAAAGTCAAGTGTGATATATTTGCCATGTTATTATTCCAAAGTAACGGAAATAATAAAATAAAATTTTATCCCACACTTAATAAAATATCTTTTTCCAGCAAATATGAAAATAAAGTATTTGCCCACTTAATAAAACAATTATTACTTATTCCACCAAGTAATATTAAATTAAAGCACCTTCAAACTGCCCTTGAACCATATTTGCATTAATAATTATTATTAATGTGAGAATACCTTTGTAGATGAAATAAAACAAATATGATGCCCTCGAACTTTTTCTACTCCAACGACTCAGCATTCGACTGTGGATTTGCACGATTTTTGTGCTCTTGTTTTGCCTTCTGCAATAATCTACTGCTCAAACAAAGGCACACGTCATTCACATAAGATTCATCATGGGCTTTAAAGAACTAGCGCAAGCATAATGCTCATTGTTTCACTTGCCACTATAAGACATGCAAGTTTCCATAAATACAATGAGAAGTTGAGATATTGTTTTCTGAATTTGTTAAATCCCCACTAAAAGTCCACCTTGTAATGGTTGGCTGTCATAGTCCAACTTCCACCCACCACCCCGTCCATGTTTCCCAGTAAAGAGATAGATATAGGACTACAAGCACGTGGGAAATAACCAAACACAGCATCTTGGGGTCTTCCAATTATGTCTACTTCTTAAACTCTTCCCATAAAAAAGATCGCAATAAAACTCCATGTGCACAACAAAATAAATGTGAGGATGAGAAGCCAAAAGCGGTGGATTACATTCACCATTCTTCCCCCTTACTGACAAATGCTTTAAAGGGGTTGGGTGCTAAATGGTTTCCCTTGCCTCGTAATTATCAAATGACTACTTGTGGAGGCCATCTTGATCTGACTTAAACACACACGGGTAAAATCCCACAAAAACTATCAATCCATAAAAAATACACGCACAAAATATAGGCTTAACAGCATGACTTAGATCTGTTTGATTCTTCACATGAGAACTCAATCCATAGTCTTCCAAACTCAAACCAAACCATATGGCAGGACTTCACAAACACAAAAGACAGGCATAGAAAAAGAAAACATCCTGAAGGACCTCTTTGAGTAAAACTATAAGAGGTTCCCTATTTGTTACAGTTTTCTGATGCTACACCAAGTTCAGATATGGCGGATGTGGGGATGTGTTTTGGGGATGTGGGAACGTGTTTTGGGGACAGTAAGAGACACCCCACTAATTTCAAGGGAAGACATGGAATAACGTTTTTCTTTGATTAATTATAGGTTTGTAATAACAGAAATAAAGAGGTGTGACCCTCGATCAGAATTAAGATAAAAAATGGAAAGCAAATTGTTTTTTGCTACTTATTTCTGAAGACGTGGGGGGAGCCCAACTGGATTGGGAGGCAGGGGGGATGGGGGGGGGGGGTGTCTGAGGGTCCCCAAGCCTTGGCAAGACCTCCATAGGCACTCCCCAAGAAATTGACAGGCCATTAAGAAAAGCCGGAAAGGAGAAAAGATGAAAATCTTAATGAAGGAGCAAAACAAATGGGGTTAATAGGCAGTTGCTAAGGACACAACCACAAATGACATCAAGAAAACCGAAGGAGTGGACCCTGGTTGTCACATCAAAGCCTTTCCAGCTTAGAGCATCACCATTCTATGGAGGTTCACATTGGATGTGCTTGATTTGCATGCAAGTCTATTGTACCTTTATTAAGATCGAAGTCACTTAGCTTGAATTTAGCAATGAGTAAAAGAAGGCCAAAGACTGGACACAGCAAATCCTTGGCAAAAAACTGATCTGAAAAATAATAATCAAATTTCAACTGAAAGAAAACAAATCTCATTCTGCGGCAAACCTAATATTTATATCAAAATATTTACCCTTTCAACACACACTGTTATGTGTATTAATTTATATTTTAATGTTTATGAAGCAGATTTGTCACTGAATGAGAAATATCATTATTTGTGTGAACATTTGAATATTTTTCATGTTCATATCTGACAAATTTTAGCTCAGTACAAGAATTTTGATCTAACCAATTCTGTTTTGACCAAGTTCGGTAAATTCAAGTTGGATCACTTCATTTGAATGGTAGATTTTTGGATCCGAGCTATAATCAATTGGATTGAACAAAGTCATTTCTAGTCCTGTGATTTATGTCTGAGCATTCTAAAGACTGCAACTCCTAAAAGAATTGGAACAGATATTTGGTTTATATTTTGATGAATATTTGGTTTACCTTTAGAATTAGAAGAGAATTGACAAAGACTTGCATTTTTGGTTTCCATCGCAAAGTAGAGCAACATTTATAATGCAGCAAGACAATATGTAATGACATCCACACATAGGGGTTAACTCCTGGCACTGACAAATCTCCTCCACAAGCAACAGACAGCAACTCTTCTGGAAATACATAAAAAGTTGCAGGAAATTATTCTTAAGATAGCCCAAATCAAATGCCTGATGAAAAAATAACTGACACTTTGTTAGACAAGGGAAAGCATTCATCACGTGAATCACAAGAGAGCAGAGACAATCAAAAAACTGTTTGCTGCTATGTATGGGTAAATTACATTCAAAATTAGTAAAACTACATAATAGAAGTATCCAAAGAACTCTTCATACAACCAATTAGGAGAGTTTTAGATGTAAATACAAGACACTGTATAAATATTGCTATATCAGCTAAATGTACAAAGCATGCAACTCAAAATTCCAATAATAACCCACATCAATATGTGTACAAATAAAAATCTCCTGTAAGTTGAGCTCAACAATGTCCTAAAGTTGGAAGTAGAGAAAATTTCATGTTTCTATGCATCTATGAGCAATATAAAATTTGAAAACATGTGTATACTAAAAAACTTAAACCATACAGGAAAGAAGCATGCAGTTTTGTCCTTAAAAGAGTTAGTTGAGTGTGTTCGTAAAGGGGCTATGCTCAGTTGAATCCAAACCAAAAGGTGTGGGCCAATTAATTAAAAAGGGCAGACCAAATCAAGGAAAACAAGAATGTGCACACAAGGAAAGAGATTGGAATGTCACTTTGTATCACGTCAAATATTCAACAAATAAATATTAGTCCAATGGAGTACAACAAACATCATAGGATTGACAGTTGACTATCATATACACTCAAAAACTTATCCATAAACTTCGTGTCCCTCCTAGTGCAGTGGTAAGTTTCCCAAGAGCAAAGCAAAAATGATTAAAAACATCAGGAGAATATTAACATGAGTTTTTTTGGCCCAAATAATAATTCCTGTCAGCTCAAATGAGTGTAGAACTGCTGAAAAGCACAATCTCAAAAGCTCCAAATAGTATTAGAAAATCAATGCCAGAAACAACGAAAGAGACAGAGGCCAAATTAAAACATTAATGCAGAGAAGACATTACTTCAACCTCATTTTTTGTCATGCAGTTTCACTCAGAAATTAATACATGCTTTTAGCATTTTGAAAGACTTGCAAAGGAAAATAGCAAATGTATTCTTTTTGTATGGAACAATGAATGTGGTAAGCTTAGATAACATATCAACTACATATCAAATACTTTATCCAAATCAAGGAAACGCTAAGACTGTGCATTTATTAGAAATAATCTTTCATATTGAAAAATAGTCAATTGCAGTGACAAAACATAAACAGGACTGGCAATTTATTGCTAACTGATGTAAAAATAAAAGAATAGGAAAATATACCTGCTCCTTGAAGATCACAGTTGCAGCATCTAAAAGAAAATCACGAGCAAGTTCAGGACTCTTCGCATGCTTTTGCGGCCGTAGGCCTTCAGTTTCCAGATCATTGCCATCTTTGTCTGTTGAATCTTCATCCTGTAATTCGTATCAATTGGACCCATCCGTTAATAAAATATTTCCTAGTATTAGTATATGGGTAGGAAAAAATTCATATGGTATGAGTTATATATTCATTGAGATGTAATTTGCATTACCTCTTCCTCCTCTGTTTCTTCTGCATGCTCAAAAAATCTTCTAATGCTTTCACCTTTAGTTATGGTTACAAATCCATCACCTACGATGAGCCGACGATGAACACATAATCGGCCCTCCAGTGCATGTGCCTTAACAGAGAGTTCTGTACATCTCCCGTCATGCTTCCAAGCTCTTAATGTGATAAAGCATGCAGTTATGTTATCTAACTCAAGACCATCTGCTTTAACACTTCCACACAAACCCACATCTTCAAAGCCTAAAATATCAGACTTTCCCTCCCCTGTTCCTACAGCCCACTCAAAATGGTGGTATACTCCTCCAGCTTCAGCAAAGCATTCATGCCAGTCAGCTTGCACTGTACAGTCTGAAACCTGTTAAATCAAAATTTCTCAATGCTTAGCTAAATTTAACTAATGCTTCAATTGAAATATAGAAGAAATTATTTTCTATGCACTTATTACGGAAGAAATGGTTGCACAACATTATTGCTATTAGAAGTAAGATGTACCTCATACTGAAATGCAGTATCTGCAACACAAAACCAGGTCGTGCAACGTGGTTCCCTTCGTGTGCGCTTAAGTTCTTTCAGTTCCTTGAACTCACGCAGTACATTTCTCCTGCAATCTCTGCAAAATCGCTTGCTATCAAACCTGCAGTGTAGGTTCTGAATCAGCACTGGAAAATCCCGAGTACAAAGCTCTAGAACATCTATCTTGTGATAATCTAGCATGAAACATGGGGCTGCCGGATATCAAAAGATATTATCCCTAGACAATCTACAGCCAAGAATACCCAAACAAAATCCCATATGGTTTGGCTCATATAATTCCCTAACAAAAGCTGGTACTAGCAAAACATGACTTGCAAATCTCACCTGAACATAAGCCTTTCAATAAAGTCCTCCTCTTTCATACGTAATAAAGAGAGACGTGTTTCCTCTCCTAGTGCAGACCAAAAATCTACCAAAGCCTCACATGAAAGCCTTGCTGTATGCAGAGCACAAGTCTCTTTCATCCCATGCCCCCTTCCAGAAGTGCTAGTCCCTTGGCTTATCCAGCCTCGACCTCCACCACCGCAAGCATCAGGATATAGCAATTCACGCTCGCGTTCCCTTGCCCGCGCACTGTCAAACGCCTGCAAAATAAATTTTAGAACAATTGCCCATACAAGAAGCTGCAAACACTGATCTGAAAGAATAAAGTGTACATAAAACTTAATTAACCAACAGATTTCATAATGGAAAATACAAATAATGACAGGAAATGGTTAGATGTGTACATTCTGAAGTGTTTCAAGTGATGTTCCAATCAAGAAACAGTCCAACAGCGTCAGGACACCATCTCGGGTAGTAGCTAACCCACCCCATGGGTGAACTGAGGGGTCGCTTGTGTCATCTTGAGCGCTTGCAGCTATTAATTTTGATCCGTTTTCAATGTGATTTCTATTTTGTGGTTGCCCACACAGAGCATGAGCATATGTTGCTTCCTGATGTATGTTTTTTCCATAGAGGACAATTTGCGAAAATACTTCCAGTAACAGTCCATTGCAGCGTGAGCAATATAGGTTCTTGCGTACTTGCTCAAACAAAGTTTGTTTATCAATACGCAACAGTTCTTGTCGAGAAGAATAAGGGAGTTCGCTCCAAAACTATACACGTATCCAAATGATCATGTCAAAAAAATAAGAAATAACTCAACTAAAAATTGCAAGATGTTAATTACCAGAACAATGAATATATAGAATGAACATTATACCATCTCAACTACTAACATACTTTACCTACAAAAGCAAACATATGAAAAAGAAATAGGTCTTAAAGACTATTACTGATCTTTATGACCATGCAATTCAGAAAACTTCAACTATCCATTCATGATTGAGCTTTATTATGATACCACTATTAAACTTGATTTTTTAATCTTCCGGATAATATAAAGGCGTCATGGATATTTTAAACAGCAAGAGGCCTGGAATGCTCGTCATAGGCTGTTCTATGGTCCAAGAGAAATCTTCTGAAGTTCTAAAAAAAGGTTGCAACCAATAAGGTCATTATTCATGTATCCTTTTGAGTTTTAGACTTATTTTAAACCAAACACTGTGCTAGATCTTATAAGTTCTAGCAACTGTCATGCAAATGTTATTAACAAACCAGCAAATCGGAATGAGTTATGGCAATCTTAAACAAAAGGAACCTCGTAGGATTAGCATTGGGCAAGACTAAAAATTGAGTACATGTGTCTTAGCGAATAGATTTGATAGACATGTTAATAAGTATTACCAAAATGAAAACCTTTGAACTCTGATAGAAAACAATAAAAGATGATATAAGTAGCCAATTATTTCTCATTTCATAGAACATTAGATACAAGTTCACAACCTCTTGGAATTTGGAAATGGCTTTTAGATTTTTTTCAGGTTTCAATAACTATACCATTTGGAGGGCCCTCTTCTACATTGCCTACATCTTAGCTAATAAATTTGATAAAAACTTTAATAAGTATGACCAGAATGAAAACCAATGGAATCCAATTGAAAAAATTGAACAATGAACTTGAAATAAGTAACCCAGTATTTCTCATTCCATGGAACAATAGATACAACCCCTCAAAAACAATTTTCAAATTCCAGATTTTACGAATTATACCATGCAACGGGCCTCTTTCTGCATTGTCTATCACAACATTTATCCAAATACAAGGCTTCAGTCTATGGAGCGCAATAACCCTATGATTAACAAGTGCCGAAGGGGTTTTCACATTGATCCATGCAATGGAAATCAATAATGCCTAGGGTACAGTTCAATGCCATGATAAAATCAAATATCAAGATTCATCTAAAACTGCACAAAGATGTATAATGACAAACTTTCCAAGAGGCAGTGATAAAGTACCAAGCTCACTGACAAAAAGAAACAGTGTACGAATCATTACGCTAATCAAACAAACCTTCACCTTCAACAATGGACTACTAGTTAGATTTTTGAGATTCTTTTCACCGAACACAAAAAGTGCATAGACCACTGATGTTTCATTTTGAAAATGTGATACTGAATCAATACAATCATGATCAAGCATTCAGAATAGGGCAACAGATAACGAAGAGTGGATAGAAAGCAGATGTTTCATATCAAAAATGTAAAACTAAATCATTGCAATCATGATCAAGCATTCAGAATAGAGTGGCGGGTAACGAAAAGAGGATAGAACGCAGATGTTTCATATCGAAAATGTAAAACTAAATCATTGCAATCATGATCAAGCATTCAGAATAGGACAATAATAAGGGAATTGAATAGGGCATGATCGACATACCTTGTACAGCTGAGCATAAGTGACATGGTCTCGAGAGCGAGACCATATGGCATCTTTTGCATTGGGTGCCGATCCACCACAACTGGAAGTGGATGTTGATGATGAATGAGTATGAATGTGATGGGCACCCTTGTGGCTCAATCCAGGCATCTTATCTTCAATCGCTATCGCCCAACCCTCCTACTCTCTCTTTCTCCATCTAATCCTGTTGCAGCCACCAATCACCCCAAAAACGGTGCACCATTTGAATTGAAAAAAATGCCCATAGACCTGCCTATCCAATGGCACCTCTCTATGATCATGTGTCAATACAAGAGGGATTCATTAATGGATACCGTGCTCGTATCAAACCCAATTCAGATCGATTCCAGTGGTAAGAATCGACCTAATAAAACAGAAAAAAAAATGAAAAACCCCACACTGAATCGGTATGGGTGATAAAAGGGATTCGATCTTCAGAAGGGTATACCACTAGATTCACGTTTTATGTGTACCATTTGTAGAGGCATGTTTTTCCTCCCAATTTTCTATGATTTGCAGATCCAGCTCGGGCAAATGAAGGATTGAAATTTTCGATTTAAAGATTTGGGTATTTTTGTTTTAATACTTTTGCTCTCCTGCAGCTATTTTCGTTTTATAAAGGCTGAATAATTCCGAAAATGATAAAACCCCATTTTTTACCGGCAGGAGGAGTAAAAGTGAATTATATGTTTGATCTCTTTTAGTAATCCTCACCACAAAACGGATCTTTTTACCCCTTAATCCCATCCTTCTTCGCCAATGGATATCCGACGCGTGGCTTTTAGAAGGTTGTTGATATTAATCCAAATCCAAAGATTTGGATTAATTAATCACATTTTAAGGCCTATATTTTGGTTTGTTTTCGACTTCTGTTAAGGAAAAGAATGAGAGTTATTAAGGAAAGGAAAGGAAATGACCTGTTAAATTTATGATGTGGGACGTTTTGGTTGATGTTTGTGAGGTTTTTTTATGCTCGTGTTTAATTAAAGATGTGGTATTTTTTATTGAGTAAATTTTGAGTTATTATTTGAGAGAAGATGTTAAAAGTTTGTTCCACTGACTTTAATATTTTTTGTGGATATAACACCTTTTATAATATGCTTTCAAAAGATTTTAAATGTTGATAAAAGTTTTAGACTTTGAGATTTACCTATTATAAAGGGTGTCATTTTTTTTTTATTTTTGTGCAGCGTAACGTAATTTTAAGTCACATGTTTTTGTCGATGCAAGATGTACAGGAATTGACGAAATCCACTAAAAGAAAATTTTCACGAAAATTGACGTGGTTTTTACTAATGCAATTGTGTGTCAATATTTGTGTATGGAATTGTTAAAGTAACAAAATTTGAATTTCCCACATGTATGCACTTAAACAATTACGTATATCTTGACGCACTTGTGTGTCAGCCCCCATTGTGGAACACCCAAAACAATAAATTAGATTGAAACCAAAGCACACGAAAAATTGAATAAGGTTGATTCCTTTTTTGGAAACAAATGTTTTATTTTTCTATTGATTATTGAAGTGGAGAAAGTTTGTGATCTCATTAATCACGGGTATATTTTGTTATCCTGTTACATTATTCTACGTTGGACATGTTATAATGATGAAAATATAAAAAGTTTTCAAAAACATTAATATCATTTGACGGCTATGCCAGAGTTTCGCCATCTTAGTATTTCATGAATATTTTTGTTTGTGGGCTTCTAATAATACTTTTAGAACCCTATTAATGTTATTTGGATTATATTTGAGAACTCAAAAAAATGTATCAATCGGTATCTTATATGGTATTTTTTAGAGGAAACGCTCTTGGTCATCATTAGTTTCATATTAGTCACCCTCGTGATCAACCATAGTCTTAATGAAAAAAAAATCCTCTATAACATGTGTAAAACTATGATGAACATAAATAGTTTCACCCTCTTTCCTAATATGTGTAGGAGTAACATCTATAGGAGAAGAAACATGGGCATCAATGATATGAACCATCTTCTTAGAATGATTTGGTACAAAGGGGTACTTGGATGTAGTTAATATGGGTACCACTCAATCAAGAACTTTGGTGGGTTGGGGTAATAGATCTATATTGTTTAGATGGCATAAGAAATGACATTTGATTATGCATTCAAAGGGTATAAGGGTTTTAGAAAACCCTAAAATAGGGAATATCAAGCCTTAAATTATAAAGAAAGGACTGAAGTATGAATCCATAAGGGAAAGAAAAGAAATTGTAGGTTACATGTAGTGATAAATAAGCATGGTCACTAAAATGTAATATAAAAAAATAAAGTAAATCTAACTAAGATATTGTAAAATGTGTAAATATAATTCCAGAATAGTAAATATAGAAATATAGTCTTGATTAACTAAAATTTGAAATTGTTCTAAGTTAATTTAATATTAAGAACAACAATAAATAACAGATAAATGCATAGAGAAAATGACCCAAGCACCTAAGTAAATAGAAATGTGAAACCCTAATGAACAAAGAGGGTTAGGAAGAGCTTAGTTGATTCAATGAAAGTGTTGGACTATGTCGCACTGTGAACTAGGAAAACAAGAGGAAACGATCACAAAAAAGCCTGAGAAAGCATAGATTCAAGCTCTTTGGCTAGGCTGGGACGCCCGTGGGCACCCTGGTCTACGGAAATAGCCTGAAACCCTCCTTTGAGATGTCATTGGATGTTCATTCGTGTTCTCTCTTTGTCGCACTAACTTTGATGAACTACGTCAAATGTCGCTACAATACCTGCAATAAGGAATCACCTAGAAAACCCCAAGATGAACATCAAATCCCTAAAAAGAAATATGCATATGAAGGGGTCGAATTGTCTTCAATGGCCACAATGGTGGACTTAATAATTGAGCACTACACTACATCTCAAACCCGATGTAGTTCTACGTGTATGTGTGTAATCATGCTCTAGGTGTTCTTGTGCCAGTCGCACTTTGTGAAAGTAGCGAACAATAACTATGTGTAAAAATGTAATAAAATGGTGGATAAAATAGAATAAACTTCCCTCATATGTAGTGTGATGCAGATAAACCAGTATTGTGCCTTATGATGGAGCTAGATGGATGCAAATGGAACCTTTGATGGATGCAACCTTAGGTGACGATAGTAGTGCTTAGTGTATGGTCCCTCATTATGGTCTCATAACTTTATATTTATGTGGTTCTCTTGTTCTAATTTCATAATTAACCCCAAAAAGGCTAACCACTAAAAAGATAGGAAGCTCAAACGACTAGAAAGTGCCCAAAAAGTGGTGGGAAAGTGTAGAAAGGCTCAAGGTGCCCCAAATGGGACCAGGGCGCCTGAGGTGCCCCAATCAGAGGTAGAATGATGTAAAATGAAAAAATAGACTGGGCAAGTATGTACTGAAGGTCGGCAGTGACAATAGAAAGAAAAGTAAAATGGCCAAAGGACATGGGTTAATTAGAACTTTCTTCACTCAAAAACCATATCAATAGTAGTGTGGGACCAAGACTAAATAATGCCTAAAGTGTGTGATTTTGTGTCTACATTTGCCCCCACTTTATGTTGCTGAGCGGAACGCTCAATAAAATAAAGTCAATAGAGATGCATACTTGATGTCCATGTAGAGTGATGTAGAAAGTGTGTCGATGGACTAGACAAAGCATGGAATGAGAAAATAATGGAGAATAAAGACCAAAGATGTAAAAGTGCAAAAAGTGGTGAGAGTGAACTTAGGCCAGAAGCGCGTATGTATATGCCAATGTGTGTGATGTACATACATGTTAGTATGAGGTGTTTATTGTCGTAAAATGTCATTGTTGACGTCATCGTTGTTGTTGATTATTTGTTTCTCATACGGTCAGACCTACAAGGAGAAGGCGATCAAGTAGTCAAATACGCATGTATATATGTGTAAAATGCATGTATGTAGAAATGAAAAGATTGAAATGGAAATATGAAAAATGTAAAAGGAACATATGCACTTGATCCATGATGAGCGAAAAGGGTGTAGAGAGGATATCATGTATTGAGAGTTTTTGGGGCAATCTCACGCCACCATGGCCGAAGAAGTGTAGGGAGAAAGTTGCATTATTCTCCAACCTGTAACTACTTCCCTAAATATGTGTGAAGATATCTCTATGTTGCCTATTTTTTTGGGTGATCTAATGCCGTTGGCCGAAGTAGCGTAGAGAGGAAATCCATTATATCCCCTAACCTGTAACTGCTCCCCATAATGCTAAGGAAAATCTTCCCTGTAAAAGTTGTTGTGTACGGGGTTCGTAGAGTGGTATGAATCCACTCATTGTATAACCCACAATGTCAAGGGCAAAAACTAAACTAAAATATACTGGTAGAAAGTGTTGAATAGAGTGTAAAACCCCAAATGATGCCCCCATCTTTGGGGGCACATGCGACGTCACTGATAAGAGAATGTGGCCCCAAAAGAGGACTAACCACATAAACTATGCCCTGCAGGGGGAAGGAATGCACTTGGTAGAAATCAAGGCACGCACAAACAAGTGCCTAGAAAACAAGTGTTAGCACAAACAAACATGCATGTAAAAGACAAGTGTACGCTGCATAAACAATGTAGAAGCTAGAAAGCAAGTGAACACACAAGAAGATAATCTTAGACCACCAAAGTAGGTTAATTACATGGGACATCACTCACAATGGCATAAGACACTCAAGGACATAGTGGCCAAATACAACAGACAAGTGTAGACACGAAACTAAGGGCAAGGCCCGCATACAATAGCAAACAAGAGACAAACAATAACAAACAGACAAATAGCCATAAAAGCAAGTAATCCTGGAAATGAATGTTGCACATGAAGCACCCGTTAGCATGTTAGAAAGATAATCCATATGTCAAAAGTGTGTATAAGCAAGTAATGAAAAGTGCTCAGTATAAAATGAAATAATAACACCTATAAGAGATGAATGTGGATGCCCCCAACAACTGTTGTAGGTGTGGTAGGAGGCGAGCATCCATGATGTGTATGAGAGACTTGTATCTGTGATCATAACTATAAAAGGATGTGAACACGCATGTGCGTATGGTAAAGATAATGACATACAAGAGATCTAGTTAGCATGTGTAATAAGTGAACATGAACAAGCAAATGTGAGCAAGAGTAAAATCAACCAAGGTATGCAACATGTTGTGGATGGATAGAGTAGAATGGAAGATGGATGATAGGAATCACGTGCCCCCTGAGTGAATGGAGTTGTATGCAATGAGGTTCATTTAGTTTTCCCCCCCAACAGTCAAGAATGAACAGTAAACGAGAGTGCATCATCGGGAAATGGTTGAATCATGTGTGTCGTGTGTCTAACGTGTTGTGATGAGTGTGTATGTGTAGTGATGATATGCGACCTAGCGATGAAGTGTGTATGTGACCCTATGGCCGAAGCGTATATGATGATAAGATGAGAGTAGGAGTGATGATGTAGTCTAAAGCATATATCACTACCAGATGAATAGAGGGAGTGGTGATGTAGCCTATACCGTATACCATTACAAGATGAAGGGATAGGTGACCATTTAACCTATAACGTATGTCACTAACCTAGGAATGTGGCATGATAGAAGGTCCGGTGATGAATGTGTGTGTATGATAAGGTCCATTTGATTTGTAAACCCTCGGCAGTCGAGTATGGATCGAGGAACTAAAGTGCGTCATAGGGTAGTGAGTGCAACGCGTAGAAGAAGATGGAGGATTTGTGATGATTGAATGACCATGTGATGAGAAAAATGTGTAAATATGCAATGTGTAGAATGTAATGCAAGATGTGTACATAGCCTAGTAGTGTAAGATGCACGGTATGTAGTATGTGGAATGAATAGGATGTAATGCTAGACTTGTAGACAACAGGGGTGTGACATATGTATAATGAAGACTAAAATGTGATTAACTAAAATTAATGAATAGGTAGTAGTATAAGGGGGTAGTTAATATAAGCTATGAACAACTATAAATAAAGTAAATGCATGTAGTAAAGAAGTATATTAATGACCTAAACAAATATATAAAAGTAAATGCTAACCCTAATGTGCAAGAGAGAAGAGGAAAGAACTTAGTTGAATAACAAACACTCGCAGGACTGTATCGCAGAGATGACTGGAAAATATGGAAGTAGCAACAACCATAGAGAATCTCCAAAAAGGATGGATCTAGAAGTATCTAGCTGGACTGGAGTGCCTGGAGAGGGACTAGGGTGCCTGCAGGCACTTTGGTCTGTGAAATTGGGTGCCCTAGTCTTGTGCAAAAGCTCTAAAATTGATCTTCACAGGGTTCAACAGGTGGTCTAAAACCCTCGTTGTTTTGTGATGTCATCAAATTCATTACCTGAAAAAGACCATACCAGATGTCATAATATTCCAAGATGATGAAAAGACCTACAAAATACCAAGAAGAAGTATCAAAACCCTAAAAAAATAAAGATGCAAATGAATGGGTCAACTGACCTCAGCTGCCACAATAGTGGGCTTACTAACTAAGCGTTACACTACATTTCAGACCCAAATGTAGTTCTGGTGAGTGTGTGCATAATGTGCCCTAGGTGCTCTTGTGTCAGTCACACTTTGTGAAGTAGCGAGCAATAACTAAATGTAGAAAATATAATAGAATGTGTGCATGGAATAGAATAGAATCCCTCCCCCTATGAAGTGTGATGTAGATGTCCTAGCCTTGTGCCTTATGATGGAGCTATGTGGATGCAAGTGATCTCCAATGCAATAGATGGATGCAACTCTAGATGGATGATAGTAGTGAATGATGTTAGGTCCCTCATTATGGTCTCATAACTTTATATTTATAGGGTTCTCTTGATCTAATTTCGTAATTAACCCTGAAATAGCTGACCACCAAAAATAAAGATCTAAAATGGCTAAAAAGAGCCCAAATAGTGGCAAAAAAGTGCAAAAGGGACCGGGGTGCCCATTGGAGCTTGGGTACTAATATGGGCACCCCAGTCGAGGCTAAAATAATGTGAGATGATAGAAGTTGACTGGGCATGTGGATGTAAAAGGTCGGTAATGACGAAATAAAATAAAACAAGATGGCCAAAAGATGGGGGTTAATTATTACTTTCTTCACTCAAGAACCTTCTAAATAGTAGTATGAAACTGGGATAAATAATGTCTAAAGTGCATGATTTTGTGACTACATTTTTCCCCCACTTTATGTTGGTGAGCAGAAAGCTCGGTAACATAAAGTAGATAGAGATGCGTACCTGATGTCCATGAAGAGTGTAGTAGAAATGTGCCAAAGGACTAGACAAAGCGTGGAATGACAAAAAGATGGAGGAGCGTGGAAACTAAAGATGAAAATGTGCAAAAAAAAGTGATGAGAGTGAACCTAGGGTGGAAACATGTGTGTTGATGTTGATGTGTGTAGTGTACCTGCATGGTTAGTATAGTGTGTGTGTCACCAAGTGTGTTGTTGTTGACGACCATTGTTGTTGTTGTTTCCCCCATTTGACTACTTTGTTTCTCATACAGCCGGACCTATAAGGTGAAAATGATCAAGTAGTCAAATATGTATGTATGTATGTGTAAAAATGCAATGTAAAAGATGCATGTAAAAAAAATATGTAAATGTAAAATACGCTAAATGAAAAAGTGTAAATGGAACATGTGCACCTGATCCATGTCAAGAGAAAGAGTGTAGAAGGATATCTTGTACTGCCAGGGTTTTTTGGGTGATCCGACGCCATAGGCCGAAGAAGTATAGGGAGGAAATGCTCTATGTCCTCCAACCTTTAACTACTTCCCTGATCTGTGTGTGAAGAGATATTTATACTGTCCTGGTTATTTGGGCGATCCGACACTGGTGGTAGAAGAAGTATTGGGAGGAATTCCGTTGTATCCTCCAACCATTAACTGTTTCCCCTGAATGCTAAGGACACCATGTCCTGTAAAATCCGTTGTGTATGGAGTTCATAGACTGGTCTGAACTCACTCGTTGTATGTAAACCCACAATGCCAAGGGTGGAAAGTGCACTAAACTGAACCAGTGTAAATGTGTTGTGTTAGTATGTAAAACCCCAAATGATGCCCCCCCCTCTTTGGGGGTGCATGTGATGTCGTTGATAGGAGAATGTGACCCCAAAAGAGGACCAACTGCATGTACTCTAAAACTCTACCCTGTAGGGGGAAGGGAATGCACTTGGTAGAAACCAAGGCATGTGCACAAACAAAGGATGGCTAGCCAAAAACAAGTGTTAGTATGAACAAGTATGCATGTAAGAAGATAATGTGTAATCTACGCAAACAATGTAAAAGCTACCAAGAAATGTAGTAAACATGCAAGAAGACAAAGTAAGCCACACAAAGTGGGTTGCAAACATGGGACATCACTCACGATGTCACAAGACACACAAGGCCATCATGGCCACAAACAATAAACAAGTGTGCACACCAAACATAGGGCAAATCCCACATACAAGAAGCAAATAATGTAACAAACAAGAATGGAATCAAATATCCCTACATAACAAATGTTACACATGAAGCACCCGTTAGCATGTTAGAAAGATAACTAGTATGTCAAAAGCATGTAAAACTAAGTAATGTAAAGTGTGCTAAGTACAAAATGAAACAATAACACCTGAAAGAGATGAATGTGGATGCCCCCTAGTGACCAGTGTAGGAAGGGTAGAAGGTGAGCATCCATGTTGTGTGTTAAGAGACATGTATTTGTGATCACAACTAGAAAAAAGATGTGAATGCACATGTGTGGATGATATAGATAAATGACATACAAATAATCTAACTAGCATGTGTAATAAAGTGATCATGAACAAGCACAAGTAAACAAGAGTAAAATAACCATACAATGTAGTATGTTATGGATGGATGGAATGGAATGCAAAATGGAGTGATAGGAGCCACATGCCCCCCGAGTGAATGGAAATGTATGCAGTGAGGTTCATTTATTTTTCCCCCTCAGCAGTCAAGAATGAACCGTAAATGAGAGTGCGTCATCGGGAAATGGTCAAATAGTGTGTGTTATGTCTAATGCGTTGTGATGAATGTGTAGGTGTAGTGATGAGATGCGACCTAGAAATGATGTGTGCATGAACCTTATAGCCAAAGCATATATCATGACCAGATGAACATATAAGTGATGATTTAGCCTAAGCGTATATCACTATGAGATGAATGGATGAGTGATGATTTATCCCTAAGCATATATCACTACAAGATGAAAAGAGGGAGTAGTGATGTAAGCTAAGGTGTATACCACTACAAAATGATAGAATAGGTGACTATTTAGCATAAAATGTATGTCACTAGGCTAGAAATGTTCACATGATGAAAGGTCGAATAGTAAATGTGTGATGAGTGTAAGGTCCATTTGATTTGTAAACCCTCGATAGTCGAGTATGGACCGAGGAACTAAAGTGTGTCATAGGGTAGTGAGTGCAACGCATAGAAGACAATGTAGTATATGTAATGATGAAAGACGACCATGTGTATAATGTATGATGTAGTAACATGTATGTAAAGAGTGGCAATGTAAGAATGTATGTAGAATGCAATGTAATGTAGTATATAGAATGTGTAACATAATGTATGTGACATGTAGATGTATGTGTAATGTTAGATGCAATGTAAAAAGAGCATGATATGCAATGTATGTAGTGAAATGTGTATAACTAGTATGTATAAGTAAGAATGCATAGTATGATATACAAATGTAACTAAATGTTGTATGATGAAAATAGAATGTATGATGTATGAAATGCATCAATGTGTGATGATGAATAAATGTGATGTGTAATGTAATCCTATAGTGCAGTGTGTGGGGTTCAAGTGTAGTAATCCCTCAATAGTCAAGTGTGAGCCGAAGCACAAGAGTGTGTCATCGGGTAATGACGATGTTAAAACATGTGATGAGAATGCCTATATGTGGAAATGAAAACATGAAATATGATAGATGTTAGGCTACGATGAGTGGGGGGAGTTATAGATGTAATGCCCCCCAAATGTATGATAGAAAAGATGACTATGGGCCATTATCAAGAAGATCATCATTGTCATGATTGAAACCTACTGGAGTAGCATCAAAAACTTGATAAGCTATTGAATGAGGAGGGTCATATAGGGACCCATTGTGGTGGAGTGTGTACACATTCATTGCATATTCTTCATCAGTAAAGGTGATCAGTGGGCAACCATGAGCATGCCAACGAGAGATGTTTAGAACATAAGTGGGAGAAGAATCATTATGAATAGAGATATGGCCAAAAGGCATAGGAAATGTAAGTAAAGAGTGATGAGCATCGATTGTACCACCAATATAATCAAGCCAGGACTGTCCAAGTGTGAGTGGAGAGTCATGAGGGGTGCATGCAACAAATACTGTCAGATGAAAGACACGCAAGCCATAAGATGTCGTAGTGTGAAAATAGCCATGATAGAGATGTGGTGAATGAAGAGGTGGTAAAATGTCATTGAGTGTTATGCTGAACCTAGCCAAACTGTTGTGTGTACAAATAGTTTCTAAGCACGTAGAGTCAACGGGGATGTGTTGCCAAAAGGACCTATTGATGAATAATGTGCATGTAAAAGGAGGCAGTGGAGCTACAACCCATGGAGGAGAAGATGAAATAGTGTCGACACTCTTGACAGATCCCTGATACAATACCATAGCATTAGTAGATGGAGGGGTCTTAAACCTATATTCACCTAGGCCATCGGCCACAAAGGTTTCTTCAAAATAAGAATCATCTACACCAAGAGGGGTAAAATCAAGTTGTCTTAATGCTTCATCTGTAAGTTTGATAACGTCAACTTTGTCATCAAATCCTCATAATCATCAGTGTGAACATCATCATGTGGTATAGCATTATCAAGGATGTTGGTAGGTGGCACCGTAGGTGGAGTAGTAGAGGCTACCACAACTGGTTGAGAAGGAACACTAGGAGGAACTGATATTATAGGTGAAATAATAGTCGTAGTGTAAGTAGAAATAGTCGGAGCACTAACAGTGGTAGAAGGGGATTATGAAGCACTAGATTGACCAATTTCATATGTGTCAATACTACTATGTGGAATATGTTGCGAAGGAGGTATAGGCATAGCAGTAACAAAATCTATGCGACAATATTTGAATGGGTCTAGATCTGTGGCAATAGTATGTTCATAGCCATCATGAAAAAACTTGACACATTGGTGAATAGTAGATGGAACAACTTGCATTGTGTGAATCCAAGGCATTCCTAACAAAATATTGAACTAAAAGGAGGCGTCGATGACATAGAAATCAGTGAGAACAGTCTTAGGTCTAACCCGAATATGTAATGAGATAGTCCCTAAGCATGTGTGAGTGGTAGAATCGTAACCGTGGATGAGAGTGGAATTCTTAGAAATTACATTATCGCTAATACCCAATTGTTTTAAGAGAGAATGAGTGTAAACATTAATAGTTGATCCATTATCAATGAGGACACATTTGATGCAAGTAGTACTAACAACAAAAAATGACAAAAGGAGCACACATATTGCTTTTAGAAAAAGGTGACATATCCTCATCAGTGAAAGATATAGCATGTGGTAAATTACGAAGGGATTGTATAAGATGTGCAAAGGCCACTGCGTGGAATTATCACTTTCAACATGAATGACCCAAAGGGCAGCTTCTAGTGTGTTACGAAAATCTGGTGCATTATGCAATAAGTCATAAAGATATATCTTAGTGGGTGTATTTTTAAATTGGTCAATGATGTCATAGCCCTTAGAAGTTATGGGAGGTTTTACCAGAGTAATGGGTGGAGGAATAGATGCGGGTGGAGCTGTAGGTGGATTATGACGAATACAATGAGTAGTAACTACATTAATAGATGGATCACCCCTAGGTGTGATAAAGCGAGGAAGATATTAGGTGTGCATGTGCATGAAATTAGTGGCAGTAATAACTATGCCTGAGACCTTAGTTGGTGTAAAGGTAGGATAAGAAGATTGAGCCATAACTTGATAAGGAGATGACATGATCAAAAAGAAGTGTTGAAATGTCGAGTTCACCAAAATGATTAACTAAAAATATAGTAGTATGTGGGGATGGTTCTAGTTAATCTAAGCTATGAAACAGTTGTAATAATATAAATAAATGTAGTAAAGAAGTATGTAAATGAGCTAAACAACTATGCAAAAAAAATGTTAATCCTAATGTGCAAGAGAGAAGAGGAAAGAACTCAACTAAATAATAGATGCCCATGAGACTATGTCATAGAGATGACTGAAAAATCAAGAAGTAGGAACGACTATGTAGAAGCTCTGAAAAGGATGGATCTAGAGTGATTCCCTAGACTGGAGCACATGGAGAGGGACTGGGGTGCCTGCGGGTGCTTTGGTTTGCAAACTAGGTGCACCTTGGTCTGTGCAAAAGCTCTAGAAACTGAATCTCACATTGCTTGGGAGGTAGTTTGAAACCCTTGTTGTCTGTCACATCAGATTCGCTGCCCCGTACCAAATGTCATCAATAATCCAAGATGATGTAAAATACCTACAAAAGACCAAAAGAAGTATCAAAACCCTAAAAAATAAATATGCAAATGAATGGGTCAGACTAACCTCAGCTGCCACAACAGTGGACTTGCTAACTGAGTGTTGCACTACATTTCAGACCCAAATGTAGTTATAAGTGAGTGTGTGTAAATTTTGCCCTAGGTGCTCTTATTTCAGTCACACTTTGTGAAGTAGCAAACAATAACTAGATGTAGAAAATGTAATAGAATGTGTGCATGGAATAGAATAGAATCCCTCCCCCTATGAAGTGTGATGCAGATGTCCTAGCCTTGTGCCTTGATGATGGAGCTATGTGGATGCAAGTGATCTCTAATGTAATAGATGGATGCAACTCTAGATGGATGATAGTAGTGAATGATGTTAGGTCCCTCATTATGGTCTCATAACTTTGTATTTATAACATTCTCTTGATCTAATTTTGTAATTAACCCTCAAAATGGTTGACCACCAAAAAAATAAGAAGGAGAAACATGGCTAGAAAGATCCCAAAAGATGGCAAGAAAAAAGTAAAAAGGGACTGAGGTGCCCTTAGTGGGACCAGGGTGCACCCATGGGGTATTCTAGTATTAGCTTGGGTGCCCCAGTTCAAGGCTAAAATAACACAAGATGACAGAAGATAATTGATCATGTGGATATAAAAGGTCGGTAATGAAGAAATAAAATAAAACAAGATTTAGTACTTTCTTCACTCAAAAACCTTCTAAATAGTATTATGAGATTGGGACTAAATAATTTATGAAGTGCATAATTTTGTGTCTATAATATGATGTATGATGTATAGATGCACAAATGTCGAAATAGTAATGATGTAAAGGAATATGAATATGTAGTGTGTGAAGATATGTATTGTAAAATGTGTGAAGAGACCCAACGTGTAATACCTATCATGTAGTGTGTGGGGTTCATGTGTAATATGCCCTCAACAGTCAAGTGTGGACTAAAGCACAAGAGTGTGTCATTGGGTAATGGCGATGGTACAATGCGGATGAGTATTCCTATACTATGAGATGGATGTATGATAATGCAAATATGAGAGGTGTGTTGATGCTAAGGTGAGGGGGGGGATTGTGTGAGCGCTATGCCCCCCAAGTGTGTGTGGATGAATGGAATATCTAATGATAGTAAAGGATGAAGGTCCTCCATTCGATGCCTATGGTGATGAAATCATATGACCATGCTCTAGTAGTGGTAATATAGTAGATAGACATTGTGTTGGTGAATGAAGTCTATGTGCATGCGATGAATGAATATATGATGAATGTCATGGCGTAGCAAAATGTGTCGGTGATGGAGATATATGTGACGTCGAGCGCGAAGGTGATGAACACCCTTGTGGAATAAAATGATGTGGTGACCTATGTCGAGATGCAGTAACCATCCTAAGAATGGTCATATGCCTATGTGTAGGACTAGTGGAACGGTGAGGTTGTGTAAATAATGTTCGAGTAGGTGAGCTAGGAGTATATTGTTTTTTTAGTAACATAGAATGGGATGTGTTACATGATGTAGAAGATGCATGAACTGATGTTTGAGAAGATGATGACCATGGAATAGATGGGGGTACGTCGTCAATAGAGATAACCTAAATTTTATGAATGAATTTGAGTTGCAAATGATTCATAGAGATAATGGATTGAGACCTACGAATCCAATTGAGCCTAAGTAGTATGTCACTACTGTCGACTGTTTGCCCAACAAGGAAAGGGAAAAGCAAAGTGAGAGGACCAACCGTAAAGTGTAGCTTGACGACACCATATGGTTTGTTTAGAAGGTATTCACTTTGTGATGAAGGGCATCCGACGACATGAAGAAATGGAATAGAACATGTGTTAATAGGCCAAGATGGGTCAACCTTAGTATTTTTGATGGGGATCGAGCCAATAGATTCTTTTTTATGTAGGTGATTAGATGTAAAAGTTGCATGATAGTCATGATTAGAAAAAGAGATAACTGGTGGTGAAGTTTCAGTGTGTGCAACCAAAAAGTCAAGGGCTCCTGAAGTAGGAGGAGACACTGCGTGGTATGTATGATTAGCTAAAGATGTAGTTGCTTCCTTGTCACATTGTTAAGATTAGTTTATAAAGAGTTTGAGTTTACCCTTGTTAGTGCTAGGTGGAGAGTCAATAGGTTCTGGAAACTCAAGCTTATTGTTATCAATAAGATCTTGGATGATTATGCAGAGCTTGAAAAATTGATTCGTCGAGTGTCCCACACATATGTGATAGTCACATAGGAAGTTCTCATTGTAATTCCTACCTTTTGGTCGTGATGGGTCTACTTCGAGTAGTGGAGGAAGGGTGATAAGATTGCTCTCAAGAAGTTGTTACAATATGAGATGTGGGGCCATACGAAATTTAATAAACACACGCTTAGGTGGTGGTGACTGAACCTCTTTAGGAGTAGTGACTACATTGACAATAATTTTGGTGTCAGTTGGTTTAGTTACATATGGCTTGAATGGTGCCTTATTTAGAAAATGAGTAGAAGATGAGGTTTGTTCTTGATATTTAAGCTTTCTTGTGGATAGAAGTTTGGTTTCGCAAAGCTTAAGAGTATGAAAAATTTGGTCGAATGGAGGAGAGGTCTCAAAGAGAACACTCTCCTGAAGCAGTGGCAAAAGACTTTGAATGAACAAGTCATAAACCTCAAAGTCTGCTAGCACATTTTACATCTTAACTAGATTGTTTTTATATCTCAACATGTAATTGGCTAGGTTTTCATCAGAGCACTATCTAAGCTGTGCTAATTGAACATAAGAGATCTTGGAGCCGATATTGATGGAAAAATGAGTAAGAAAAGCATAAGCCATATGCGTAAATGAAGTTATCGAATGAAGAGGTAGATTGTAAAACCAACACATCGCATAATCATGGAGAATACATGGAAATATTTTAGCCAAAAGAATATGATCGTCTGCAAAGTCAAGACAACCTACATGGAATTCTCTAAGATGCTCTTGTGGGTCACCATGTACATTGTTTATGGGAATTTTAGCAGTGACAAAAGTAGGAGCAAGCGAATAAGTGGATATAGTAAGTGCGAATGACGTATGCAATAATAAGGCGGGATTTAAATATGGGGATGTGCAAGAAGTAACCTGTTGTAACTGATGAATCTACGCTTGAAGATCTTGATAGAGAGATGTTTAGTCTTGAGTTCCAACAGAGGAAAATTGCCGCGTATGAGAGACAAGAGGTGGTGTGAAATGATTTGTAGGAGTAATAACAGAAATGGGAATGGTAGAAATTGGTGGAAGAGTGGAAACAAATGGTTGGGAAATCATGGAAGTGGAGATAGTAATGGAAGCATTAAGTTCTGCCAAATTTCTAGCTTCCTCATGAGAAACATGTAAAAGTATGTCTAGATCTTGGGGATGCTCAGTGATATGGTCATTGATGGCTTTAAGATGAACCTCAGTAAAATCATCAGAAGAGTGATCCATAGTAAATGAGAGAAAGAGAGCCCTAAGTGGAAGGTAGTGTCAAACGTGGGGTTCACCAAAATGATTAACTAAAATATGAAATTGTTCTAAGTTAATCTAATATTAAGAACAAAAATAAATAACAGATAAATGCATAAAGAAAATGAATGAAATAACTAAGTAAATAGAAATGTGAAACCTTAATGAACAAAGAGGATTAGGAAGAGCTTAGCTGATTCGATGAAAGTGTTGGACTGTGTCACAATGTGAACCAAGAAAATAGGAGGAAACGATCACACAGAATCCTGAAAAAAATAGATCTGAGCTCTCTAGATGGATTGGGGCACCTGGAGAGGGACAAGGGCACCCGTGGGTGCCCTAGTTTGAGATATGGGCACCCTGGTCTACAGAAATAGCCTAAAACCCTCCTCTAAAGTGTCGTTGGATGTTTGCTTGTGTTCTATCTTTGTCACACTAACTTCGTTGAACTAATTCAGATGTCACTACAATACCTGCAATAAGGAATCACTTGGAAAACCCCAAGACAAACATCAAATCCCTAAAATATAAAGATGCATATGAAGGGGTCAAACTATCCTCAACGACCATAATGTTAAACTTACTAACTGAGTGTTGCACTACATATCAGACTCGATGTAGTTCTATGTGTGTGTGTGCAATCATCCCTTAGGTGTTCTTGTCCTAGTCGCACTTTGTGAAAGTATCGAGCAATAACTATGTGTAAAAATTTAATAAAATGGTGGATGGAATAAAATAAATTTCCCTCCTATGCAGTGTGATGCAGATGAACCAGTATTTTGCCTTGTGATGGAGCTAGATGAATGCAAATGGAGCCTTTGATGGATGCAAACTTAGGTGATGATAACAGTGTTTAGTGCTTGGTCCCTCATTATGGTCTCATAAATTTATATTTCTATAATTCTCTTGTTCTAATTTCCTAATTAACCCCGAAAAGGCCGACCACTAAAAATGTAGGAAGCTCAAATGGCTAGAAAGTGCCCAAAAAGTGGTAGAAAGTGTAGAAAGGATCAAGGCACCCCAAATGGGACCAAGGTGCCTGGGGTGCCCCAGTACAGAGCCGGGTGCCCCAGTCAGAGGTAGAATGATGCAAAATGACAAAAACAGACTGGGCAAGTATGTGCTGAAGGTCGGCAGTGACGACAGAAAGCAAAGTAAAATGGCCAAAGGACATGGGTTAATTAGTACTTTCTTCACTCAAAAACCATATGAATAGTAGTATGAGACCAAGACTAAATACTGCCTAAAAAGTGTGATTTTGTGTCTACAAGTCGTAGAATTATGTAAGGATTTATTTTTCTCTTAAATGTAACTTCTAGAAATTATATTATAGCAATTAGGGTCAAGGTTTAGAAATAAATCACCATACTAACAAATGTAAGGGTGTTATAATGACATACAACTGAGTAAGGATGTTATTCAAGGTATCGTAATGATGTATGTAAAATATGAGATCTTAGAATTGAGTGGGGGATAACTTCACCCGCCCGAGACAAATTCACTTGTTGCAACTGTGTCTTTGGATTTGGTAGTTGTATCTATATCTACATGATCACTATTATGTACCTGTAAATATCTTATTTTTGTGTTAGAACCCTAGCTCTCCTCTTGTGACCTGAAATGGGTTATTCCACAATTGATTCCATATTCTTTAGTACTCCTATGGTGATTGATCCTTCTTACATATAAATACTATAAAGAGTCCTCGGACCCATATAGTTCTCCCTCATGGTAGGTGTATGAGAACATGTGAAAAGGATGTAAAATATGAATCCCTAATCAAGCCTTTAATACTTGGAATTATGCTTGACTTCACTCTTAGCATATGGTGATGATTAAGGGTTGAAAAGGATGATGTATTCATATTTGCATATCTTGTTGTAATGTGATCTAAGAGAGAGATGCTTAAATGGTCAATATTGAATACTTTCTTAGAGTGTGCTTAGACATGGGATCCATAGATGCCCATAATAGGTTAGGGTGAATATATTTATATAAGTGACTCGTGCGAATGATTTCCTTCTTCAGTGACCTTAAGATGACTAAGGTAACTTGCACATCTAAATATTTCGTCATTACAAGTACAAAAGACAAGTTCTTTGGCCATAAAAAGATTGATCGATTAAACATGTCCTTAGATGGTGAACGTATATAGGATTACTATAGAATTTGATTTGAGACATCAGAAATATTGTTGAGATTTTGAATATGTGTTCTAGATGGGGTGCATTAATTCTAGAGGTTTTAATCTAGAGAACAAGGTATGACCCTATGGACTTAAAGTGTGGGATTAAGAAAGATGACTTTAATTTTGATCAATAAATTTGTAAATGGGATAATGTCGAGATAAATGTCAAATGATTATTTTTAAGTGACATATGACCAAATTTTGGCTCCTACAATAAAATGTCCAAAATTATGATATAATGTATCTCAAAATCATGCAAATTTCTCAATATGTTCAATCTTAACCTCATAGATTATCTTTGAATCTACCAAGTAGTAAATTTCTCTATCTAGTATGGCCCGAATTCTTAAAACAAGTGCATTATATGCCTCGACTTTTAAATGAGTGATGCATCATGTTAAATTAAATAATTAATCACGTGTACTATGTGTTATATAGAAAAATCACAATCATATAAATAACATATATAAATACAACAAGACATTTCATCAAATAAATGATTTATTAATCTAAGCATGCATGAAACATATAATCCAATGCATTAATATTTGTTTTTCAATAACATATAATTTATTATAATTGAAAATCAGTTAATGAAGCATGAAGTAATTTTTTTGTAGTATATCAACCTCGTGAATGAGGCATATGTAAAAAAAAAGAATAACAACATTCACATTTGCATCCCCTATATTCAAATTAGGCTAAATTAAATTTTGACAAAACACTAAAGAAAAATGATCAAACTGGACTAGGTTGCATTCTCAAATCACACATGGGAAACCTAATTATTGCTTCAAATACTTTACTCCAAGGGTGAAAAATAACGAGGTGGAGTTTTAATCTCTATTGGCACATCTAAAGTTAGCAAAAGAATATAACATTACAAGGTGGAAAATTGAAGGAGATTCAATTATTGTAATTGAATCCTTGGAAAATAAGGGCATGAATAGTTAAACTTGATGCTTTCTTTTAACCATCAATCCACATTCTACAATTAGTTTCTCAATGCAACTATAATTATATCTTCAGACAAGTAAATACAATTGTATATTTATCAGGTAATTTTGGCTCCCAACATGTCAAATTGTCATCAAATAAATGTGTTTCAAATAAGTATTTTAAAGCACTCCCAAATATCACACATATCTATCTTTCCTCTCCCACACATGATAATATTTTCATCCCCTCATAATTCTCATTTTTGAAAACAAACTTTCATCATTCCTAATGTTGCTTGGTGTTCAATCATGTCACCCTATACCTTATATATATATATATATATATATATATATATATATCATCCCATATATATCCTTATATCAACTCATCTCTCTTCTTCCACCTCACCTCAACATGTCCATATTTATTTTTGACACGTAAATCCCTATTTTCCCATGGCACACTCTAATTCATCATCGTCCTCACATATTCCCATGATGATTATCCCTTTTCCAATATCGACTAAATATTTTATTTTTTCCATTTTGGGGGGGAATGGAAAGCTTGGTGGTGTCTCATACACCCCCAATGCCACTTGAGATAAATGTATATCATAGTTGGTACAATTATGTCAAACATTTTTTACTTTTAAATTCATGGTTTTTGCGCTCTTACTCACTCTTTACATACCCTCTATGAAAGATATCAAATCCACCAAATACCATTATTCTTCATATTTGGAGATGTCCTCTCTTGAATTTGATGTGGAATTTCTCTCTCCCTCATTTTTATATTTTTATATTACCCCATTTGAGAGGGGAAATTTGAATGTTTGACTCTCCCCCTTGTAACTCTTTTGGTTAAGTTGGAAGCACAAGTTACTTTTCTATAAAAAAAATCTTTTCAATTTGCTAGTTCTTCTAGTCGTGCCCCTTAATCCCCTAGAAAAAGGGGGAAATATAAAAAAATAATAAGCTTTGTGTCCCCTAATTTGATGATTCCATCTCTCAAATTTACTAGGACCCTTCATTTTATGTCTCCCTAAAATCATGGAAAATTCAAATGGTCATTTGGAACTATTAGGAGAAAATAATGGGTGACAACTCTTGAGGTCCAACATCACTCGAAGCTCCATTTATGGGAAATCATTTCTAGTCCATACAAAATTATGACCAACTCACTATAGAGTTTAACATCACAACCAATTTTTCCTGGTATATCACTTGGTTTCTTGGAGCTTATAATTCATTGATAGAATATTAGAGTAGATCCAAAAATAATTTCACCAAGTACACAAAGGTAAGGATTGAACTTGAATAATGGGTGGCTAAATATTATGGTAAATTTTTTTAAGGTTTTTCAAAAATTGAGTTTTTAGCATAGCTAACACTTGTTAGTAGCTCTAAATTTTTTATTATTTCAGACTTAATATCTCTATCTTCTATAATATCTCTCTCAAATATTCCTCTCTTTCTTACTATGTACTTTTATAACAAAATATTACAAGTTTGGGTGAATGTAATATTTACTGGTAGGTGATCAAGGGTGAGGGACCTAATATAACCACTCAATTTAACTATATAAAAAGTGTCACAATATATGCATGACATAAATCATGGTAATATTGGTAGAAATAGATAGAAAACAATAGAGTTATTAATGATAGAAATAATGACATCAAAAATATAGCAACACGTTGTAATAATCAAGTAAAATTAAGTGGTTCTAAAGTAAAAACGTTTCGACACACATGAGAATGCAACATCATAGTGAAAATTTCATACTAAAACATCATGATCATGAAGTACACACAATATGCAACTTGACAATAGACATGAAAGACTGATAGGAGGATCAAACGACATGATTAACATATGACATGGCATAAGAAACTATTTGAACTGAGCATTAGAAACATGCATAAGTACAAAATGATCAATATAAATACACAAATAATCAAGCACTATAAACATAAATATAACAATCATTAATAACAAGTAAACATGAATAAGCAATATTATTACACATAAGCAATGAACGTATTCATCAAGTATAACAAATTATGATACCCATAAAAATGATCATTTTAATGATATTAACAAGATAAATTCATGCGTAAAAAATCTAAGTGGATTAATATTACATATAGACTAGCACATAAAGGTAAATCTTGAAAAGTGTGCTAAGATATCCCTAATGTGAGTGTACCCTCAACGTAGTAAGGTTGGTTGTTTATATGAGAAATGTCAAGCTTTTGTATGTCCATGTCCATGTCTATATTTAACTTATTTTTCCTACATCTAAACTCATGTAGCCATGAAAAACATGTGTAAAGATTATATATTTAAATCATGATGTTATGACAAATAACATCAAGTAACTATGTATACCATCAAAGAAAGTAGTGCACATGTATTGGTTTTGTATTTTTAATATTTTTGTAATGGGTAAGAATTAGTCATGAAGAATCTTGGAGGAAGTAAAGAAATAAAAGCACTCAAGCAAATAATGGAAGCAAAACCATATTATGTAAGAAATTAATGAATCCAACATAAAAACATGGAAACAAATCCTAGAGGAATATAACAAAGTTGAAGGCAATACATGCAAACAAATCCAAGAGGCAACGATTATCAGTTCCAATAGGTAACACAAAAATGTGAGTGTAACCAATGAAATCCCAAGAGGCACAAAATGTAAAAATAGAATAATATGAAGGGTTTTGAAAATTTAGTAGCATTTAACAAAGCATAGTGTGTGTAAAGGTGTAATAGAAAATCACTCTATGAAGAGTTATGACAAGTGATATGCCCCCAATGTAAGTGTAAATGTGAATACAAAATTTGAATTTCAAAGGATTATGTGAAAATTAATCAAACTAGGGGCATGCCCCCAGTGGGAAAGAGTTAGTACATAAGAAAACATCATAATATGTATATCCATAGAAAGGATGTGATCATGTAATCTTAATATGTACCATGAAAAAAGAAAGTGTACATGGTTAATATGGAGATTTGAGTAAGAAAAATGTTGCATTGAGGTCTAACATATGTCAAAATGTTTATACCGAGAGTGGAATATTGTAAAGGACGTACATGCACATGTCATCATATGATAGTTGTTATGAATGTTTGGAATGATATAGCAAATCAAAAGGCAAGAACTAGTGTAGTATAATAAATAAAGTGAGGGTTAATGCAAAATAAATTAATATTAAAGTTAAAAATATATGAATAGATGAATCAATCAATCAAACTCAAGAGAGGGCAAACAAAAAAATAAGTAAGCAAGTAAAGTAATTGAAAAATATGTAAAATAAAGTGTGTAGTCAAGTTTTCATGTGAAGGGAGGTAAGGAGTTTTAACATATGATTCCATCGAGGGGATGCTCATGTGAAGTTGCAAGATCTATTAATATAAATATCACATGTCATGGGTGAGGAGAAGTATGTGTTTCACTATTTGAATAACAGAAAAAATATCGTACTATAAAAAATGAATACTCAGTATGGTCAATACGGTCATGTACGTGATTTTTGACCATTCTAGTAATCATAGGAACTTGTGGAATCCATTATATTACATGAGATTACATTATTATTATTTTTTGAAAACACTCACAAGGTTTTCGTAAGGTTACAATATAGTGTGACTATCAAGATAGTGTAGAATGAACTTGAAAATTTCAAATAAGTAGTGGGCTTTAGAGAATTCATCGTCAAAAAATGTTAATCATTTTTTGATGAGGTTGTGTTTGAGTTAGTTGTAAATGTTGCACTTGTACATGTTACATAATAAGTTGTTGTGGAAATACATGATGTAATGTATTTTGCTAGTGATTTAACCCAAAAATGAAATAAGAAAGAGGAGAAGGGGATATAATTCCTTTCATTACTTCAATTCCAAATTAGGGTTAGAAACAAGATGTATATTCATATTATTAATTAATCATTCAAATCAAAATATATATTTATGGCACTTTGCAAGATAAAACAATTAGAACGTGTGTTAAATATAGTAAAACATGGGAAACCAAGTGCACTTATCCATTTTATTGGTATGGAAGTTTATTTGGGTGTGACAAAGTGATGAACATACTATAAATGTCCTATAACTACTTTATCTTTGATTTTGGAAGTGCAAACCTTGTCAGGATGAAACTGTTACTTTTTGCCTAGACCATTTGGTGGTTTCATTTATATTTGGAAGTTTTGTCTAGGAAGGTGTTGACACTGTAAATTTTGTGCCCTTTAAATTGACTATGATATTATTTTTTGTAAGAAATTATGTCTCAAAACTATGTAAAACCCTCAATAATCAACTAAAATGATCCATTATCCTTACTGCGGGTGAAACCATTACAAAAAGGTTTTTGGATTGAAGTGTAATCCATACACCACCTATGTTGGAACTAATTTAAAGAGGCCTCAAACCACAAGTATTTCTCCACTTGGAGATGTGATATTGTATGGATGTAACTATATTTGATAATTCTATCAATTGATCATGTTTACAATGTCTTACTTGCTTAGTGCTTGACTTAGCTTTGATTGTATTTGGATTTAAAAAATTGACTCTATAACCTATTTTGGAGTGCTTTACACCTATATAGGGACCGATCCTAATGTTTTTTTTTTTTAATTTAGGAAAATTTAGGTGAGATTTGTATGCCTTTTGAGAGTTATTTACTTGAGGAGTGCTTGAAAATACTAGGTGAGTAAATTAATGTATTTGGCTTGTTTATATAGGGTTCCATAGATTTAATTCACTTTAAGGCTGACCCATGTGACTTGAAATTTAAAAAAACATACTAACAAGAGGATCATCTCAAACAAATAACACATGACATGACATAAAAACCCATTTTAACTAAGCAATGGAAATGTGCATAAGTATATAATGATCAATATAAACACACGTTAATGATCAAACATTGTAATATTGATTAATAGCAACTAAGCATGGAATAATAAATACTATTATGCATAAGAAATAAATGTCTTCATCAAGTATAACAAGGTATTATATCCATGGAAAGTAGCACTTTAATTATATGAACAACAAAAAATAATGTATAAGCAATTTATGTGGTTTAGTATGACCAAGAGACTAACATATAAAAATAAATATTGAAAAGTGTGCCAAGAGATCCCCAATATAAGTCTAACCCCAATGTAATAAGGTTTCCCATGGATATGAGAAATGTCAAACTTTTATTTTTGCATGTCCATGTGTAACCTATTTTTCATGCATCTAAGATCATGTTTAAAATGAAAAGCAAGTATTTAGACTTAATTTTTAAATAATGATGTTATGAAAAATGGCATCAACTATGTGTACCATCAAAAAAGTAGTGCATAGGTAGTAAAGTAATGAAACTAATATTAAAACATGAAAACAAATTTGAGAGTAAAGAAGAAAAGTTGAAGGGAAAACATGAAAATAAATCTAAGAGGAAATCAATTATTGAAGCCAAGAGGTGAAATAAGTAAACACAGGTGTAACCAATGAATACAAGGATGTGATCAGAAAGTAAAATCCCAAGAGGTGTAAAACGTAAAAATAGAATAATATAAAGGGTTTTAACAATCCAATAACATATATTAAAGCATAGTATGTGCAAATTCGTAATAGAAAATCACCCTTTGAAGAGTGATAACAAGTGATATGACCCCAATTTAAGTGCAAGTGTAAATATCTGTAGACGCTAAAATTTGGTAACTTATCCTTATATAATTCCAAGTTTGACCTTGTCTCCTAAAAAAGATAAAATATCATATTCAAAATTTAGTCTCATCGTATCTCTAGCCATTTTACAACTTTAATATCTTTACACTATGCTCTATCAATAATTTTGGAAATATTATCCAATAAAACAAGAAAAAATAATCTGATATTCATTGAACAACTTTCAGTTTAGGTGTTTTTCTCTCCTATACAATGTTGTATGGAAGAGTCAAGATGTGGGGCTTGGTCTAGGATGAAATGTACGGTCTTGCCCCTTCTTAATAACAAATTCTTCTTTCAATGCTAAATCATTATTTAGGTCATTTCACCTTCCTAAGGCCAGCCTTATTATAATATCCCATCTAACAAATACTATATAAACAAGTCATTATCATACTATAACTCACCTACCATTCTTACAAGATCCTATTGCAAAATTCATTCCAAAATCACCTAAAGGGTTCATAAATCTTGTCAAATCAGCTGCATGTCATTTAGGGAAGTCCCTACTAGAAGTATCAAACGCTCAACCATGTCAACAAGTCTAGCTCCATCCATCTGTAGACACAAAATCATGCACTTGGGTACACTTCTAGGTCCTAAAAGCATACTAGCATTCATATGATTCATAAGCAAGAAAACTAGTAATTGATGACTATCTTTGGCCTCTTTTCTTTCTTTATTTTTTCCTCTTTGGTCTTAGACACCATACAACCCAGTTAGAAGTTTATTGGTTTATCTTTTATAGCTTCAGACACTAGCGCCCAACCAGGACAAAAGCTCCCAGGTACCCCTGTCCCCTCTAGGTGCCCTTGAACCTTTCTCATCTTACTCGCTTCCTTCGGGTCTCTTTTATCTTTTGGGGATTTTTTTCACTTATGGGTTGGCCTTCCAACTGTCAATTATGAAATTCAAGCAAGGGAAATGTATAAATACATAGTTATGTGTTCAGAATGAAGGACTAAGCGCTAAGTATTACTATCAACACCTAAGCTTGAATTCCAAAGGCACGAAAGTACTCTAAAGGCATCTATATAACACTCATTCAAGGGAGAAGTGACTGCATACTCTACATACACATCATAGGAAGGGGAAGTTTATTTTATTTCATTCACACATTCTATTACATTGCTACTTTCTAGCTACAACCTGCTATCAAGTACACTTACTCAAGGGCATCCTAGGGCACAATTTCTACACACACTCACCAGAACTACATGGAGTCTGAGATGTAGTGCAATGCTTGGTCGTAAGTTCACTCTCAAGGTGATCGCTGAGGTTAGTCTGACTCCCCATATTACATCTTTCTTTTTTGGTTTTATGCAGTTTTTGGGCTCGTGCAGGTGAACTTCTATTTTGCAGGTTACATGTACCTTCAGAATTCAAGGATCGATTTTCAAGTGATCAATAGGAAGCAACGACAATCTTGTGACACAGTAAAAATCAGATTATGAACATTTGAGTAGTCACTGGTGCCCAGAAGTAGTCTTCATTGCCTAGGCATACATGTCCTGCTGTGGACACCTGTGTCCCACCTCATTCCTGTAGTCTATAATTTATCGTGAGCATTTTTGACACTTTGGCCATTTTTTTCATCATTTTTCCCAGTCCAGATCTTCCAGATTGAGCATAAACAAGCTAAGTCTATTCTCCTATCTCTTGTGCTTAGGGTTTCATATTTACATCTTAGTTTGCTTGTGTCATTTATGTATTTTAGCATTTATACATCATTTGGTTAAGTAGTGACTTTGCAATATTTAGATTAATTCAAATTAAATTAAATCATTTGGTGAACCCCACTCGTGATCATACACTCAAATCCTTATATTTCTTCTATCATGGCTCTTAAAAATCCTTTAATCTCCTTCCATGACTTACTTCAAATGCACCCATCATGCAAAGATGTTCTCCAAAAAGCCCTAAACTATATGTATCTCCCTTGTAGTATACCACCCGCTCAAGTAAGTGTCATTTTCGATCATCTATCTAATAAATTTATTGGTCCTTATCCTCTATCAAATCAACCCATCTTAGAGTCAATTCAAGCTTTACATTGTTTATTTCAAGACAAATTTCAAGCTATGGGAACAACGATTACATCTCTTAAAGATAAAATCCAACATCTCAAGGATTCTTCTCAAGCCCATGCTAGTTCGCTTTCTACATCTCATTCTACTTCTATTTCTTTTACATGTGCTCATGTCAATGAACCTCAATTTGTACTGCTTCCTGCACCTCTCAAGTTATATTTAAATGATAAACAACATGATATTCTTCCCGAGCTTCTCAATCACCAATTGATCAACTTACCATCTACTAATTGCTACCCTCCTTATCAACTTACAAAATACCAAGGTCTCCCCTTTTTCCATTATTATATACTTAATAGACACAATGGCAATGATTGTTATGCTTTAAAATGAATAATCAAGCACCTTGAGCATCATGATTTTATTTCATTTGCTTCACAACATCTTGCTACATCTTTAATTACTAAATCCCAATGGTCTCCTAAATCCAGACCTTCCATGTCTAATGAGCATCAATCCATAATCACTAATGTTCCTTCTTTGGCAAGTCAAGAGCAGCCTAACCAACCAATTCTACCTAAGCAACCTCTTCTAAAAATCAGTCCATCCTCTCCTTCTCTCAAACCTTCTACAACATTACCAACTCCAACTAAGCAACCTCCTCTAAAAATCAGTCCATCCCCTGCTCCTCTCAAGTCTTCTGTAATGCTATCACTTCCAAATAAGCCACCACCATTTAAGATATTTTTACAACCTCCTTTAATTAAGCGTCCAATTCTTTTTGCCAGACAAGCTAATCCTTACATTGATGGTCGGGGGACATTTCAAACTCTGCCGATATGGCATGGTCCTTCTCATATCACCACTTAGGTCTCCATCACACACTTTGGGGGCATCATGATTTCTCCCCCTTCTGTTCTTATCAATTGTCTTTAGCACCTACTACTACATTTTGTGCTTTGTGCACCATACCTAATCTTCTTACACATTTTCAAACCCTTTCATACACAACTTGTATTGTCATTACCCTATGACACACTCTAGATAAATGGTTTATACTTGATTGTTGAGGGTGTAAATCTTCAATGAAACTCATTGCATTCTTTTTTCATGCTCTATGCTTCATAACATGCATTCACAAACCATTACCCGATGACACACTCTTCTTTTATGGTTCATTCTTGACTATTGAGGGTTCCCATAAATGAACCTCATACTCATCACATCCGTTGGGGGGCACACTGATCCCTCCATATTCACACATTGCATACCATTCCATCACACTCATGCATTGCATATTGCATATATTGGTTGCACTTAATCTTGGTTGCACTTAATATTGCTTGCTTATACTTACATGTACAATTTGTTTCCCATTCTAGATGGATACTCAGTATGTCAATATATTTTCTATATACACATGCACATTCACTTGGTATTTTGGAGTGAATGCAGATCTCTTACAAGTCCTTACATGCTGCAATGATGCTTCACATTGTACCCCTTACCAGTCCCATCGAGGCTCCTGGGGGAATATACTTTATCACACATTATATGTGTTATCATTTCATAGTATACTACTTCTTATTCTTACTAACACACTTCTTTTTATTGATACATACATGCCTTGACATACTCTTTATTCATCTAACATGCTAACGGGTGCTTCATGTGTAACATTTTCCTTGCAAGACTATATGCCACCATGGTTGTTTGATACATTTTGCTTGTTAATGTTTGTTATTATATGTCATTGTTTGCGGGTTATTCCCTATGTCTTGTTTGATCAATGTTTGTATGCTTTCAGCTGCTTCGGCCCTGATTTTCTTGTAACATTGTGAGTGATGTCCCATGTTTAAAAACCACTTTTTTCAGTATAACTTATATTCACACTTTCTTGTTACATTGTATTCTTTTACATATTAACCACTTTTTCTACTAACACATGTTACAAGCCATATTATTTGCATGTGTCTTGGTTTTTATCATGCGCATTCCCTACCCCCTGCTGGTATCAGCTTTAGCACAACATCAAGTCCTCTATTTTGGGCCACATTATTTTAATCATCGTTGCATGTACCCCAAATGAGGGGGCATAAATTTGGTGAAAAAATCACCCCCATAGTAGCTCATAGCTATAATACATATCTACAAAGTATAGAAAAGGCGCAGAAATACAATCACAGAGTGGCCCAAAATCACTTAGGTAAGAAGTACAACATAGACACCAACACCCATACTCAAAAAATAGTTCCTGGGTGCCTCTATCCTCCCCTGGGTGCTAATGTCTTGGGGGTACATACAGTCAGCTTATAAAATCATCACAATTCATAAAAGCCTTCAGAGCAGTTTTACAATTATAGGCATAGTCCTCCAGAAACATAATGCATGCAATCTCCTACAATCCATTTCAATTGGAAAAATCAATATAATTAGAACTAATTTGGGACAACAGGAACAATGCAGGGATGCACCATTTACAGTGGTGCTTATTGGAAAGAGTTATGAAATAAGAGTAACACTAGACCTCTCTCCCCAACACTTTTTCTTTGGCGTGAGATCACCCAAAAAATTTGCATTTGGCGTGAGATTGCCCAAACCATTGGCGTGAGATCACCTAAAAAACTCACACTTGGTGTGAGATCACCCAAAAAAACTTGCATTTGGCATGAGATCACCTAAAAACTTGTTATCAGCATGAGATCGCCCAAAAAACTCACTCTACACATCATTTCAGGACACTTTTCTATCCTTTTACACTCTTTCTACATTAGGTACACATTTTCCTTTTACATACTTCTACATAAGCACATTTTTATCTGATTTATCATATACATGACTTTGACTACATTCTTGGTCTTCTTTTATAGGTCTGTCCTTATTAGAAGCAATAACTACAAACTACAACAACATGTACAACACTTCACTTTACATCATTCCATGCTTCACTTGTCCACTCGGGACTCTTTTCACCACATGCTTGACATAATCACAAGGTAAGAATCTCTTATCTACTTTATGTTATCGAGTGTTCACTCAAAAATATAAAGTGAGGGAAAATGTAGGCACAAAATCACGCACTTAGGTACATTTCTAGGTCCTAAAAGCATACTAGTATTCATATGATTCCTAAGCAATAAAACTAGTAATTGACGACTATATTTGGCCTCTTTTCTTTCTTTATTGTTTCCTCTTTGGTCTTACACACCCTACAACCCAATCAGAATTTTAGTGATTCATATTTTATAGATTCAGACACCAGTACCTAGCCAGGACAAAAGCGCTCAGGCACCCCTATCCCCTATGGATGCCCCTGACCCTTTCTCATCTTATTCACGTCTTTTGGGCCTCTTTTATCTTTTGGGAATCTTTTTCACTTATGAGTTGGCCTTCCAGTTGTCAATTATGAAATTCAAATAAGGGAATAATAGAAATACATAGTTATGTGTTCAAAATGAAGGACCAATTATTGAGTATTACTATCGACACCTAAGCTTGCATTCCAAAGGCATTAAATTACTCTAAAGGCATCCATCTAGCACTCATTCACGGGAAAAGGGATTGCATAATCTGCGTACACATCATAGGAAAGGGAAGTTCATTCTATTCCATTCGCACATTCAACTACATTACTACATTCTAGCTACAACCCGCTATCAAGTGCACTTACACAAGGGCATCCTAGGGCACAATTTCTTCACACACTCAGCAAAACTACATAGAGTGCTTGGTCGTAAGTTCACTCTTGGGGTGACATCTGGGGTCAGTCCGAATCCATATATTGCATATTTTTTTATGTTTGATGTGGTTTGTGGGCTTATCTAGGAGATCTTCTATTTTGTAAGTTACCATTACCTTTGGCATTTAAGGAGTGACTTTTAGGCGATCAGTAGGAAGAAATAATGACGATCATTTACATAGTCGCAAGCACCCAGAAGAAGTCTTTAGTACCCATGCACCCTTGTTCTACCGTGAGTACCTGTGTCCCATCTCATTCCTACATTTTAGAATTTATTGTGAGCATTTCCGACACTTTTCATATTTTGTTCATCAGTTTTCCTAGTCTAGATCAGTTCTTGATTGAGCGTAAATCAACTAAGTCTCTTCTCCTATCTCTTGTGCTCAGGGTTTCATATTTACATCTTAGTTTACTTTTTTCATTTATATATTTTAGGATTTATACATCATTTAGTTCAATAGTGACTTTGTAATATTTAGATTTATTTCAAATTAAATTAAATCACCATCTACAAGCATGCAAATATCAGAGAGCCATATTCTAAGCAAGAAAAACTTCACTCCAAACATAGGAAAAGTTGAGTCATACCACATATCACTACTACCTTGTCAATATATTATATAATATGTAGTTATCGTGCTATCTTTGTGTCAAGAAACATAAGGGAACCCCTAGGGGGTTGGTTATATTTACATGCTTGCACAAACCCCTAGGAAAAATACACGATGCTTGATTTTGATTCAAAGATATGTATTACAACACTAGGTTTGGTTTAGTAGCTAGGATTCTGACTACCCTGGGTGCTCTACCCTCAAATGCACACACATGTTTCTCTTTTGGTTTTCTAATGCTCTAATAAAGGGTTCAATAGGTTGTTAGAGTTTTTACTTTGTTGGAGTTTATCATAGGTCATCCCAAGGTTATGTGAAGAAGAGTGACACACATGAAACACTATTTCCTCACAAGTGAGGAACCCTAAAATTTTAGAATCCCAACTGTGCCTTGATCTGAAACTATATGGTCCATGTCCTAGATCATATAGTTCCTTCCTAGGCCGTATAGACTTTGTATGGTCCTATGTATGAATGTTCTTCAATTCTAAAATCTTCTATGTAGAATCTAGAGTTCCATATTTCCCTATTCCATTACCTTGCACACTCAAACCATTCCAAAATATTCTTGAATAAGCTATGTTTATCTCTTCACTTGTGTTTTGAGTAAGTTACTTATCATTTATGAATTGTTTATCTTATTTCAAGTTGGAATGCATTGTTATAGTCATGTATAATTGATATTAGAAGTTAATTAGATTATAAAAGCATACTTATTGCTAATCCTTGTACACTTATTAATTATTATACATCTATAACACACTCTTAGAAATTAATTAGGGTGTAAACATTTGGTGAATCCAACATTTGAATCAAATATATTGTTCCAATTCTAGTTTCCCTTGGGTTTCTTCTTCTAAGTCCCAAATATTCTTAGTCATCGTGTCTCTTCCTTCAATCTTTTATGATAATAATTTCAAACCTAAAGTGACACTCCCACATTTGGATATGGGTCACCATCTCTCTTACTTGGTCCATACCCATACCGCATCTAGAAAATGGCCCCTTTATAATGATTATACTTATTTCATGATTGAAGAAGCACCTACATACATTGATGTATAAGCTGAGTATATTCCTCATAACTGGAAACATCCACCTAAATTTGCTTCTTCTTCTATGGGAACTAATGTCAATTCTTGTAAAACCCATTGTGTTAAACAATCTATTAGGGTGTAGACACTAAATCACACACTTTGGGTATATTTCTAGTCTTGATCACATATCACTATTCATATGATTCATAAGCAAGAAAAATACTAATTGATCACTGTCTTTGGCCTATTTGCTTGCCTTATGTTTTCATTTTTGGTCTCACACACCTTCTTGCCCAGTTTGATTTTTGACACTTCAATTTTTCTGAGTTTGGATACCAACGCCTAGTTATGACACCAACACCCAGGTGCCCCTATCCCCTCTGGGTGCCCCCAACCTCTTTGTATCTTGCTCACATCTTTTGGGTCTTTTCTATCCATTTGGGCATCTTATTTCTTACTAGTCACCCTTTTAGTGGTTAATTACAAAATTCAAACAAGGGAATCATATAAATACAAAGTTATGTGATCATAATAAAGTACCAAACACTAAGCATATAATATCATCACCTAAGGTTGCATCCAAAGGAATTTTCAAGAGCATCAAAGCATCCATCAAGCTATCATTCAAGGGAAAAGGGACTGCATTCTTCTATATACACTTCATAGGAGGGGAAGTTCATTTTTCCATGCACACATCTATCTACATCTGCTACATCTAACTATTACTCGTTATTCAAGTACATCTGGCACAAGAGCCACCCAAGGCACGATTCTACACACACACACATGCAAAACTAGATGGAGTCTGAAATGTAGTGCAGTTCCTGGATCGTAAGTTCACTCAGTCAAGTGACCTCTAGGGTCAGTCTGAATCCCCATTTTCATCTTTTATTTTTAGGATTTTATGTGTTTTGGGGTTTTGTAGTTGCTCTTTCTCTTTACAGGTATCAGGTGAACTCAGTGATCAACCAACGACATATAGGAGACTAATGACGACATTTAATGAACATCTTACGACCCTGTAAAAATCATTTTCTGAGGTTCTGCATAGTCATAAACACCTATAGAAGGTCCCTGGCCCCTAAACGCCCTAACCCAGTCCAGGAACCCTAGTCCTAGCATTCCCGACAATTTTACATTTTATGGGCTCAATTGCAACACTCTGCATTCCCGTTCCATCAGTTTTCTAGCCTGGTACACCTTCAGATTATTGAGAAATCAGCTAAGTATTTTATCCCTTCTTTTACAATTAGGTTTTCATATTATCTAGCTTACTTTCTTGTGTCAAATAAATACTTTATTGCATATCTATTGTGTTGTCAATTATTTAGGATTTTAGAATTTATATTTTCTATATTTGTTAAATCATTTGGTGAAACCGTCTCATTCAGACACTCTTGGATCCTCTATTTTCTTCTCTCATGGCTCATAAGGTATCCCAAGTCTCCCTGTTTCAATTTCTTCAAATGCACCCATCTTGCAAAAATGCTCTCCACAAAACCCTAAACAATATATATCTTCCTATCAATATGCAACCTTCTCAAGTCAGTGTTATTTTCGATCGTCTCTTCGATGACTCTATTATTTCTGATGTCAATCATTCTATTTGCAAATCCATTCAAGATTTACATTCTTTATTTATAGACAAACTTCAGGCTATGGAATCAATGATTACATCTCTTAAATTTGACATCCAACATCTTAAGGACACTTCTCAGGCTAACACTATTTCTTCTTCTTAGGTTATGTCTTTTACATGTGCCATATCAGTGAACCTTAAATCTTGCCACTCCTTGCGCCTCTTAAGTTTTATCTCAACATTAAACAATAAGATATTATTCCACAGCTCATAACTCATCAATTAATAAACTTTCCATTAACTCATGTATATCCTCCTTATCGACTTGCAAAATATTAAGGTCTCCCATTTCGTGTTTATCATCAAATCAATGGACATAATGAAAATGATTGCTATGCTTTATAACGAAGAGTCAAGTATCTTGAGCATCAAGGCTTTATCTTATCCATTGCACAACATTTTATTACATGCCCATCTCTAAATGCTACATCCCAATGGGTTCCTAAATCTAATTCATTTATGTCTAATGAGCATCATGCTATCACTTATAATGTTCCTTCTTCAGTCAGTCAAGTGCCACTTATTCAACCCAATCTGACTAAACAACCACCTCTCAAAATCAGTCTAACACCTCCTCTCAAGTCATCTATGACACTACCAAGTCAAATATGCAACCGCCTCCCAAAATTAGTCCACCCTCTTCTCCTATCAAGTCTTCTACAGTGTTACCCAATAATCCACCACTTCATGAGCCATTCATTTTTGTCAAAGAAACTACTCCTTATATTGATGGAAAAGACACATTTCAAACTCCACCACCATGGGATGGTCCTACTGTTTCTTCTACCTAACAGTGTGTTGGATATCTCTCTTATCATAGCACAAATAACAATCTCCTACAATGACATGGCACCTCTCATGTCACCACATAGATCTCCATCGTTGACACACTTGGGAGCTTCCTGTTTATTCTCCCCCTTCTAAGCATTACGAGGTGTCTCGCATTTCTACTTTTCCACTCTAAACTTCGCATCTAGTATTTCGCACACATCTTACACATCTTGATACACTTGTATTGTCACTACCTGATGACAGACTCTTGTGATATGGTTCACACTTCACTGTTGATGGCTCACTACTTTCATGAACCTCACATCATACACACACCACATTTCACACTCAGCGCATTCGCGACACATCTTTTTAGCACACATTCATCATGACACCCTTCCCAATTACACACTCTAGTTCCACATTTCGTACTCGATTGTTGAGGGTATAAATCTGAAATGAACCTCACCACAGTCACTCACTCTCTACACTCTATGCATTATCGATCATATAATTATATCACACAATTCAAACCATTTCCCAATGACACACTCTTGTTTTATGGTTCATTCTCAATTGATGAGGGGTAATTTATAAATGAACCTCATATGATGCACATTCATTGACATTCACTCAAGGGGCATGCAGTTCTTATCACATTCATTTTACATTCTATCCTATATCACTCATCCTCAACATATTGTATATCTTGGTGGCACATTGGTCTTGTTTACTTATGCTCTCATGTTACACTTTTCTTACTATGTTAGAAAAATATTTCGTATGTCATTATCTTTATCATACACTCATGCGTGCTCACTTTCCTTCTATTTGTGATCACAAAATTTACACAAATTGATACACGTAGCATGGATTCTTTACATTGTACCTCTTACGAGTCCCGTGACAGGCTCCTAGGGGCATCTACTTTTGTACATATCACAAGTGCTATTGTTTCTATTTATACTACTTTCTATTAATACTATCACACTACTTCAAATCATACATGTTTTGACATACTTTCTAACATGCTAACGGGTGCTTCATGTGTAAAATTTGTCTTGCAGGAACTCTTTGCTACCATGGTTGTCTGATATCTTTCTTGTCACTGTTTGTCATTACTTATCATTACATGCCATTTTTTGCAGGCTTTTCCCTTTGTCTTGTGTGCACACTGTATGCTTTTGGCCATTTTGGCCTCAATTGTCTTGCGACATCGTGAGTGATTAACCATGTTTGCCACCCACTTTTCACGATTTATAATATCTTCTTATGTGTTAGCTTACACATTGTCTTCTTGTGTGCTAGCTTACATATTGTCTTCTACATGTGTATTGATCTTGTTTGCATGAACAATTGTTTATAACCACTTTGTTTGCATGTGCCTTGGTTTCTACCAAGCACATTCCTTCCCCCCTGTAGGGTATCAGTTTCAGCACAGTGTCAGGTCCTCCTTTGGGCCACATCCTCCTTGTGATGTCACATGTACCCAAAATGAGGGGGTGCATCATTGGGTGAATCGGTCACCCTATACAATAGTTTACTATCATAGTACAACACAGTTCAATCTCAATACAACACACTCTTCAATCATAACAAGGACCCAAAATATGACTTGGGTCTTTAACACAACATAAATACCAGTGCCCAGCACCAGACAATAGCACTTGGGTTCCCCTGACCCTTCTTGGGTGCCTATGACCAGGGGCAGTTACACAATTTTTATCAGTTTCAAAAATTTCACAACAATTTACACAATGGCTTTTACAGGACAGACACAGTCCTTTAGCACTCGACATGCATGCATTACACCTTCTTTTCTATTTTCACATTGGATTGGATTGGATTACAGTGGTTTTTATGCATCGGGAAGTAGTCAAAGGTTAGAGAACAACACTAAAATTTTCTCCTTACACTTCTTCTGTACTTGGCGTAGTTGGCGTGAGATCGCTTAAAAACTCGCACTTAGCGCAACTGGCGTGAGATCACCCAAAAAAATCATTAAAATACAAAATGTTTAGGATCCTTTCTATCTCTTTCACTCATCATGGATCAGGTGCACATATTCCTTTTCACATTTTTACATATTTTTTACACACATTTTGATCAAATTTTTCATATACACGTATTTCAATACTCATTCGTTCTTCTCTTTTACAGGTTCATCCTTATGGGAAGCGGTAGTCACATCAGTCACACATCATCCAACATTAAACAACATCAACAACATCAACAATAAGTACAATGTGACATCTACACATATGCTTTCACCCCTATGGTCATCATGATTTTCACTTCCTCTTCTCTAGCTTCCACGCTTCATTTTTATCACTCCACGCTTTTTCTTGTCTCCTCGGCATGCTTTTCACCATCGATCTACATGGTTATCAGGTATGCATCTCTTATTTACATTATGTTATTGAGCATTCAATCAATAACATAAAGTGGAGGCAAATGTAGACACTGAATCACACACTTTGGGTATATTTCTAGTCCTGATCACATACCACTATTCATATGATTCCTAAGTGAGAAAAGTAATAATTGATCATTGTCTTTGGCCTCTTTTCTTGCCTTTTGTTTTCCTTTTTGGCCTCACACACCTTCTTGCCTAGTATGACTTTCGACACTTTATTTTTTTTGAGTCTGGACACCAACACCCAACTAGGATGCTAGTGCCCAGTTGCCCCCGTCCACCCTGGGTGCCCGCAACCTCTTTGTATCTTGCTCACATATTTTGGGTCTTTTTTAGCCATTTGGGCATCTTATTTCTTACTAGTTGGCCTTTTAGTGGTTAATTACAAAATTCAAACAAGGGAATCATATAAATACAAAGCTATGTGATCATAATAGAGGACCAAACACTAAACATTTACTATCATCACCTAAGGTTGCATCCAAAGGAATTTTCAAGAGCATCAAAGCCTCCATTTAGCTATCATTCAAGGGACAAGGGACTGCATTCTTCTACATACACTTCATAGGAGGATAAGTTATTTTTTCCATACACACATCCGTCTACATATACTACATCTAGTTATTGCTTGATATTCAAGTGTGTCTGGCACAAGAGCCACCTAGGGCATGATTCTACACACACACATGTAGAACTACATGGAGTCTAAAATGTAGTGCAATACCCAGATCGTAAGTTCACTCAGTCGGGTGACCGCTGTGGTCAGTCCGAATCCCAATTTGCATCTTTTTCTTTTTAGGATTTGATGTGTTTTGGGGTTTTGTAGGTGCTCTTTTTCTTTGTAGGTTTTAGGCGAACTCGAGCAATCATACCAATGACATACAGGTCGACTCAACGAATAAAGGGTAGTGAACATCTGAAGCAACACAAGTAAAAATCTAGTTTCGGAGGTTCTGCAGCAATCATAGAGTGCCCAACAGAAGGTTTACAGTGACTCCTAGATGCCCCTAACCCAGATCCAGGTGCACCGTAGTCTCGATCTTATTCCCGACAGTTTTCGATTTTTTTGGGCTCGATTGCGACAATATGCATTTTTGTTTCATCAGTTTTCCAACCTAACACAACTTCAGGATTATTATGAAATTAGCCAAGTATTTTATCCCTTCCTTTGAAACTAGGGTTTCATATTTTCTAGCTTACTTGCTTGTGTCAAATCAATACTTTATTGCATATGTATTGCGCTGTAAATTATTTAGGATTTTAGCATTTATATTTTCTATATTTTTTAAATCATAGGGGGAAACCCACTATTTTCTGACCCACCTATATCACCTACTTATTAGTCTAGTGTCCCCTCTATCGGATTTGATATCTTGGACCAAAAAAATAATACTCATACTAATATATCTTTTCTCCAATTACTCCCAAAAACACTTATCTACAAGGACACATTATATGAAACATTACAATCAATCAATTTTCCTTCCACTACATAGCTTGCTATGTTTTTTTCTACCATGGAAAAATTTAAAGAAATAGACATGACTATAAATTTCAACCTAACAAATATCCCTCCCATCACAAGCAAGGACCCCTCCGCACCTCTTTTGATTACGACACAAATTGGTTTCTTTATCAAGTGGATATTAATTGATAATGGTTATGGTCTCAATATTTTCCCTGGTTAATTACTTGAGAAAATGGGCATTTCTATGTGTTTGGTTGATATAACAATTACTATTGTACAAGGATTCAATAACGTTACCTGTTCTACATTAGGAAAAATTACTCTTGATATTTTGGTGGGCCCCAAAATGTTTCCCGCTACCTTCCACATAATAGACACATAATTACATTACAATCTCCTTCTAGGTCATCCTTGGATCCATGATCTACAAGTAGTCTAATCCACCATGCACCAATGTTTAAAATTTATACATGATGGATATAAGTACAATGTGACCGTTGACCCCAAACCTTTCAAAAATTACCAAGTTGATACTTTTATTTCCCAAGTTCCCATTATTACTCCCCCACAACAACCTATACATGTGGATCATTTTCCCACCTATGTTGTAGATAAATATAGTGATGATGCTAACACTACTAATCAATTACAACCACTACTTCAACTCAATATATATACATCTCCCTAAGACAATGATGTTGTTTCCTTAGATAACGATATCGAAACCATTGAACTTACTAATCATAACCTTTAGAAATTGAATTTCTACCCTATTGATAGATATGAATCTATGTTTCACTCTCTCTTCACATATGTTGGTCATATCCATTATAAGCTCAAAGGTACTTCATCAGAAAGATATCCTTCTACTACATCGTCTAGTAATGATAAATGTCCTATAGATCCTTTTGATCCACTACATCATACTATGAACACAATTTATCTTGTACCAACTGTTCATATTATCACCTTTTTGGCTAGCCTCGATGCTCCACAAATGTTTCTATCCATCCTCTTGGATTTTGACTTACTTCCTTTACCCTCTCTTCAAAATTAGTCTAATCGCAAGCTATCTAAACAATTGGACCACCTCTTCTTTCACTATTACTCCATATATGGACATAAAACTAATCAATATAAAGCTCTTACTACTCATATTACCATATTAAATATTGAGGGTGTTGTCATCATATTACTAGAATACTCTCCACAATTGAAATGTTTACGATTGTTGGACTCAACCTCTTTGAACAAATGACCACACTGTAATTTTGTTTCGGTAATACCAAAAAAATAATACATGCACGCATATCGTTAGTCTTGGGGGCCCTACCCAATTATATCTTATTGATTTTTGACCTTGATACAAATGATATCCCAAATGATTACCGAGTTGTTGTGCTACCCCTATTCATGTACACAACTATTTTTAAAACACTTCAAAAACATTCAAATAATCACAAAAAAAACAAAGATGATAAAAATAAAAAATCAAGACTTGTTCTAGTTTGCTTGGATATGTTATTACTTTATACATGATGTTGGTCACATTCATTTGATACATAACATATCTAATATTTACACACACACGTTCACTAGGTATCTTGAACTTGATGCAAGACACACACTAATTGTAACACGATGACGGGAGCCAACTAGATTCCTTACACTACTCTCTTGGGGGCACCCCTGCACACTTTACAAGTGCCTTTTTTTCATTCCATGTTACTTTACACTTACTAGTCATGCTTGTTTACAGACATAGTGTTTATTATTATCTATTGGATCCATGAAACTAATATGTGTCTTGTGTAATTCTAACTTATCTTACAATATTTCTTGTCACTATTACTAGTTGCTATAATTAATTTTTATATTATTGTCACTACTTATTTATGTGGATTCATTCCTTGATTTCTTATTACATGCATTTATTTGATTAAGGTGATTTGACTATTTTATTTATACAACATAAGGTCCTTGCTTGTCTTTTAACATAGTGGGTGTCCCATGTGGCTTCATGCCTATTTTACATGTACACACTTTCTTATTTGATTGTGGCACATTATGCCTTATACTACAATTTTTTTGTGACACTGTGGGTGTCCCATGCTTGCAGCTCCATGTCTACATTTGAATATGTTTCTACATTTTGTTGTTTACTTGATTATACATTGTTGTTTCTGTCAGAACAAGGAGTAAAATTGTAATAAATGTAATTTAATAACTAGGATTATAATATTTTCAACTATAATACTTAAATCAAATTACAAAATGTAAAGTGCACAATACAAACATAAAATATAAGTGGGAAAAACCTGTAAATAGGTAAAAAACCCCACTATAAAATACAATTCTAGTATATTATTCAAATATGAATGAGGAACAACTACTTAACAAGTATAAGTCAACCCAACATAAAAATCTCCCTTCACACTTCTTCACAATAGCATTGATTTTACAATGCATGTAGCCAAACATATGTTCAATGTACCAATATCTAATAGGAGACCACCCTATAAAAAAGGGTGGGTAACTCTATTGCAACCTTTCGGTTGAATCATTTCACTCTTGATTACAATTAATTAAAATTAATTATATATAACTTTATAAAAGATATATATATATATATATATATATATATATATATATATATATATATCTTATAACATAAGTTATATGCTAAGTTTATTAAATAAACATAGGTTAGAGTGTATATTTAAAATGGCGGCCATGTGAATGTGTTCCCACAAATATTACTGCTCCAATACCCTACCTTAATGTTTGGTGAGGATATTGTTGGTGTGAGGGATATTATTTACCTTTATTTAATTAATTAGATGACTTTCCCTTACCCATGGTGAGTCATCTCACTTAGGTGAGTCATGGGTCTTTAGGTGAGTCATTGGGAATAATATGACATATGATAGATTTTGTCATAGAATCTGTCATATGCATCAGTGTGTCATATGTCATATGGGAGTTACATTCCATTCTTGGATTGTAACTCCCCTCTCCTATTTTGGGGGTATGACAAGTCCATGTATGGGAGTTACACAACACTCCTATTTATACTCCATTTTTTAATCTATGAGAATGAGTAAAACTTTTCTTTTTACATGCACAATTTCTTAGTGATTAATTACTTTCTTGTTGTTTGGAGCTACCTCACATTTATATTTGAGTGAAACTTCATTAATGTGTAGACATTTTGTTTTGATCCTCATGCTCACTCTCTCATATGGTACCAAAGCTACGTTATTGGTAATCATGTCACTCACATTCAATTATTGTCTTTTAACAAAGTTTACTTGTGTTTCAGTATAGGGATATGCTTTTCCATCTATAGAAACTTCACACATTTCTACTTTGGAGGAGTCCTCCATTTATAGGAGCACCCCTTTTGGGATATTAGTCACCTCTAATATTTTGGAGATCATCACTGATCCTCCCCTACCTATGGATCCTCATTGTACATTTGTAAGGGTTATTGTGTGTTTACTTCATATAACCATTCTTTTAGTGAATGATCCATACTCATCCTCTGACAATTCTACTTCAGTGACATTTCCTTCCATTCTTTTGCACATGTTTTCTAGACCTATATCACATTGTAGTTGTGGACCAACTTCAAATTTCTTCATATTACTACCTTTGGTTTCATTCGCGGAGTGGGTAGAATTTCAATACACCTTTTTTGTTATTTCTAAGGGAAGAAACATTATTTGGCGTAGATGGACCTTCTTAAGTCTTCAAGTAGAAGACCACATCATTGACACTCTTATAGATGGGGCTTTCTATACCTCTCCTCCTCTCCTATTCTTATTCTTCTTATAGGAAGATTTTCATTTGTACATGGGTATCTCATCAAGAATTATTTGTAATGGGGCCTATATGATGCATATTTCTTAGTTTTTTAGGGAGTATTCTATCTATTGTAAGTGGGCGTTTTTTCCCACTGGGGTTTCTTCCATTACTTGAGATCCTTATTATACATAAGTACCTCATTAGGTTTAGCTACTAGGACCCATTTCTCTTTCTTCTTGCCATTCCTCATCCTAAGCTTTGATGAAGGGGAGATGTTCGTGTGAGGGACATTATTTACCTTTATTTAATTAATTAGGTGAATTTACCTCACACATGGTGAGTCATCTCACTTAGGTGAGTCATAGGTATTTAGGTGCGTCATTAGGAGTTATATAATGTATGACATATTCGGTCATAGAATCTAACATGTATCAATGTGTCATATGTCATATGGGAGTTACATTCCATTCTTGGATTGTAACTCCCATCTCCTATTTTGGGGTATGAAAAGTCCATACGTGGGAGTTATACGCACTCTTATTTGTACTCCATTTTTATCTATGAGAATGAGTAGATATTTTCTTTTTATATGCACAATTTCTTGGTGATTAATTACTTACTTTCTTCTTAGAGCTACCTCACATTTCCGTTTGAGTGCAACTTCATTGATGTGCACACATTTTGTTTTTATCCTCATTCCCAAACTCTCTTATAGATACATGTCAAGTTCACCCTTTTATATAAAAAGAATTACAATCCTTAAACCATATAGAATGATTTTAGGCTAGCATGTCTACAAGGATTATCATATAGAAGTATCCCATGTTTCTCTTGAAAAATTCATATAAGAATTCTTACACGAGCTTCTAAAGCCTTTTATAAAACAAGTAATCTCCATAACACAATGCTTAATTTGGTTACAAGTAAACTCACATAGGGAGATGTTTACAAAATCACATATAGTGATTTATACAAATCCTTTTTACGATGTAGAAGAAATACAAAGAAGGAAGTTACAAAAAACACCATTAGGAGGTGGAATTTTCATGCACACTCCTCCTCAATGGAAACTCTAAAATCCTGAGCATTACTCGAAACCTAGAAAACATCATAACACATAGGGGATTCATGAATATATATAGAAATTGATCTCTAATAGGATAGAATTGGAGATCAATATCACTATTGAGGACTTTCTCTTCAATAAAATGCATATGAATCTCTATATGACTTATTCTTTCATGTTGAACTATATTGTGTGCAAGAGTTATACAATTGTGGTTGTCACATACGAGTGGATTCCTTCCATTAACATTCATTTAGAGTTCTTCCAAAAGTCTTTTCAACCACATGGCCTCTTTAGCATCTTTCATAACACTTCTATACTCAACTTCAATAGCAAATATGTATTATATATATATATATATATATATATATATATATATATATATATATATATGTAGCCGATGGGGTGGAGTGGTGCGGTTAAGACACTTGGTTGTGTGCTTACCCACCCGGTTTCAAATCCCCCCGAGGCACGATCCTCCTCGGAGGTGGTTTCGCCGCTAGAAACGGCATCTATGCTCGTGCTGACACTGGTGATTACTCCTCACTGCTGACGCTGGTGGCTGCTCCTCTCGTTGTCGACGCTGGTGGCTCCTTCTCCTCTCGCTGCTGACGCTGGTGGCTGCTCCGCTCTCTGGTGCTACTCCTCTCACTACGGTCGTGGCTGCTCCTCTCGCTGCTGACACTTGTGGCTGCTCTACTTGCTGCTGATCTTGGTGGCTGCTCCTCTGGCTGCCAACGCTGGTAGTTGCTCTAAATTGTCCCACTCGTTGCGGTCGTTGTTGACGGTCGCTGCATCTTCACTTCGGTTTCATGGTTGCTTCAATTGGGTTCCTATTGAGTGGTCCCCTTCATTGTAACCAGGTTGTGGATCCTCTCAAAAAATCCTCATGTGTATAAGGATGTGGGTCCTTTCAAACACCCTCAATTTACCCTCAATCCAATATATATATATATATATATATATATATATATATATGTATATATATATATATATGTATATATATGTATGTATGTATGTATGTATGTATATATAAGCCTTTGCTTCTTGTTGCTCAAAGTAATGTCACATGTACTAAACTTGAAAACTTATCTAGATAGATTTGCAATCTAGCACATCACTAACATGGTCAGAATCACAATAACCATAAAATTGAGTATCATTAGGACAAGAATAATATAAACCATAATTGGTTGTACCTTAAATATATTTTAAGATTCTTTTAGCCAATTTCCAATTATCCTCATATAGATCCTACATAAATATAGAAATAATACCTACTGCATGATAAATATCAGGTCTCATAATAGTTGGGTAGATTAAATTATCAATTAGTTGCATGTAAAAGGTAGGGTTAGCTTTAACACATTCAAGTTTAGGATCAAATTTTATAGTAACTTCAATAAGAATGACTACATATTTAAAATCTTTCATGTTATATATTTTAAGGAAATTATAAGCATGTTGAGATTGAGAGACAATAATAGATATACAATCCTAGAAAATAGCTGTAGACACAAAATCATGCACTTTAGACATTATTTAGTCCCGGTCTCATACTACTATTTAAAGGGTTTTTGAGTGAAGAAAGTACTAACTAACCCCCATATTTTTGCCATCTTACTTTATTTTATTTCATCATTCTAGACCTCAACCACACTTATGCCCAATCTGTTTTATCACTTTCATGTTATTTCAACCCTGATTGGGGTGCCCAGGCTAGTACTAGGGCACCCATGGGTGCCCTGATCCTTTTTGAACTTTCCCACCACTTTTTGGGCTCTTTCTAGCAGTTTGAGGTCTTTATCTTTTTGGTGGTCGGCCATCTCGAGTTAATTACAAAATCAGATCAAGAGAACCTTATAAATATAAAGTTATGAGACTAGAATGAGGGACCAAGCACTAGTCACTACTATCATCCACCTAGAGTTGCATCTATCTATTACATTGGAGATCACTTTTATCCACATAGCTCCATCACAAGGCACACGACTAGGACATCAACATCACACAAGCATAGGAGGGATTATATTCTATTACATGCACACATTCTACTACATTTCTACACATAGTTATTGATCACTACTTCACAAAGTGTGATTGACAGAAGAACACCTAGGGCACATGGTGAACACACTCATCAGAACTACATTTGGGTTTGAAATGTAGTGCAATGCTCAGTTAGTAAGCCCATTATTGTGGAAACCAAGGTCAGTCTGACCCATTCATTTGCATTCTTTTTTTTAGGGTTTTGATACTCTTCTTTGGTCTTTTACATGTCTTCCTTTTATCTTGGATTAGCAGTGATACTTAGCGTAGTCCAATGAATCTGATGTGACACACAGTGAGGGTTTTAGACCACCTACCAAAATTGTGAAGATCAGTTCTGGAGCTTTTGCACAGACCAGGGTGCCCATTCTATAGACCAGAGTGCCCATATGCACCCCAATCCTTCTTTAGGTGCCCCAATCCAAAGAATCAATCCACATCCATCCTTTTCAGGGCTCCTACGCAATCATTCCTACTTTCGGTTTCCACAGTCACCTCTGCGACACAATCATGTGAACATCTTCTATTCAATTGAGCTCTTTCCTCTTCTATCTTGCACATTAGGGTTTCTATTTCCATTTATTTAATTGTTTAGGTTATTTACATACTTATTTACTACATTTATTTACTTCATTTACAACAGTTCATAGCTTAGATTAACTATAATGCATATTTAAATATTTTAGTTAATCATTTTGGTGAACCTGACCACTTTCACGCTTAGGATCCTCATTTTTACTTCTATCATGGGTCAAGTTTCTTTATATGATTTACTTAAGAGATATCCCCATTGCCAGACTACTTTGTGAAAATCCTTATACACATTGTATCTTGAAGAGAATATGTCACTGTACAAAATAAGTCCTATGTTTGATCGTTTATCTGATGACCTTAGTCCTAGTGTTCCTCCATCTAATCAACCCCTATTATAATCAATTCAAGCTCTACATGCTTTAATTCAATCGAAATTTACAGACATGGAATCGATAATCACATCCCTCAAATATGAAATCCAACAGCTCAAGAATGCTTCTCAAGCGCATGTTTTTTCTCCTTCTACATCTCATTCTATGCCTTCTACATGTGTTCATGTTGCCAAACCTAAAATCTTGCCACTTCCCGCACCTCTCAAGTTTACAATCAATGCCAAACAATAAGATATTCTTCCAAATCTCATCGCTCATCAATTAATTAGCTTGTCATCTACTCATTGTTATTCTCCATATCGGCTTGCTAACTATCAAGGCCGTCCATATTGCAATTATCATTGAATTAATAAACATAATGACAACGATTGCTATGCTTTGCAATGAAGAATCAAACATCTTGAGCATTAAGGTTTCATTTCATTCACCGCACAATGTTATGTTACATGGTCCTCTCCACTTATTACATCTCAATGGGTTCTTAGATATCATTCGTCTCATAAGGAAAGTAAAGATCCACCTACATAACTACCTATGGTATCACCAAGTCAACATAAGCAACCTCCTTTAAAAATCAGTTCCACACCTCCTCTTGTTAAGTCATCTACAATAGTACCTCATCACACTTAGAAACCTCCTTTTAATGTTAGCCTAACTCCTCCATCAAAAGTATCTGTGCCATTACATGGTCATTCTTAATAACCACCTTCTAAAGTTAAACTTGTAATTCTGCAATCTACTATGGACCATACCTATGTCAATGATTGGGACTCGGATGAAGCTTACTATGATGATGAACTATTTGATGATCTCACTCCGCTATCACTTCAGTGTCCCATCACTTTTGTTAAGGCGACTACTCCTTACAGTGACCCACTTAGTGTCTTTTGATTAGACTTATATCACTTACATATTTGGGGGGCATAACATTCATGCACTCCCCCCATCTCATATAAGTATCCACATGTCTAGCATATTTTCATTCGCATACATCAATTTCCTAGCATATGCATACTCATCAAACATTTTAGCATCGTCATTACCTGATGACACACTCTTGTGTTTCGGTTCACACTTGACTATTGAGGGCTTACTGCACATGAACCCCACACACTGCATTAGTAACACCATACATTACATTTCCTCACACATATCACATTTTACATACTACATTGCATGCATATTACACTTGTTAGTCTATATCATGTATTACATCTTGCATTGCATCTTATACATTGTGCATTTACACATTCTACTCTTCACATGGCCATCTATCATCACTTATACTACATATTTTACGCACTGCACTCACTACCCTATGACACACTTTAGTTCCTTGGTCCATACTCGACTACCGAGGGTTTACAAATCAAATGGACTTTACACTCATCACACATTTACTATTTTACCTTTCATCATGCATCATTCCTAGGCTAGTGACATATGCTTTAGGCTAAATCATCACCTATTCTATCATCTGGTAGTGGTATACACTTTAGGTTACATCACCACTCCCTACTATTTCTCTTATAATGATATACACTTAGGATAAATCATCACTCATATGTTCAATTTGGTTATGATATATGCTTCGTCTATAGGGTTCACACACACATCATCACTAGGTCATATCTCATCACCACACATACACATTCATCACAATGAGTTAGACACAACACACTTTGATAATTTCCCGATGATGCACTCTCGTTTATGGTTTATTCTTGACTACTAAGGGGTAAAAAATGAACCTCATTGCATAGATTTCCATTCACTTAGGAGCACGCAACTCCTATCATCCATCTTGCATTCAATTCCATCCATCTATAACATACTGCATATTATGGTTGCTTTTATTCTTGTTTACTTTTGCTTGTTCATGGCCGCTTTATTACACATGCTAGTTAGATTACTTATATGTCATTTATCTATACCATCCACACATGCATGTTCACATATTTTTCTACTTGTTATCGTAGATACAAGTCTCTTACATGTAGCATGGATGCTTGCCTTCTACCCTTCCTACCCTAGTCACTGGGGGCATCCACATTCGACACCTACAGGTGTTATCGTTTCATTTTGTATTTAACACTTTACATTATTTGGTTACTCATGTTTTGACATAATAGTTATCTTTCTAACGGGATAATGGGTGCTTCATGTGCAACATTTGTTACGCAGGGATATTTTCTTCCATACTTATTTGTTACATTGTCTGCCATTATTTATTTTTGTATGCAGGCCTTGCCCTATGTTTAGTGTGTACACTTGTTTGTGGTTTGTATCCATGATGGCCTTGCTTGTCTTGTGACATCGTGAGTGATGTCCCATGTTTGTGACCCAATTTGTGCGGCTTACTTGTCTTCTTGTGTGTTTTCATTAATTTACTTGGTAGCTTACACACTATTTGCATAGATTACACATTGTCTTACAAATGCATGCTTTTTTGTATTAACACTTGTCTTTGGCTATCCATCTTGTTTGTGCACACCTTGGTTTCTACCAAGCACATTACCTTCCCCCTACAGGGCGTAGAGTTCATGCAATTGGTCCTCGTTTGGGGCCACATTCTCCTATCAGCGACATCACATGTGCCCCCAAAGAGGAGGGGCATCATTTGGGGTTTTTATAGTCTACACAACGCGTTTACACCGGTTTAGTTTAGTGCATTTTCCACCCTTTGCATTATGTGTTACATATAATGAGTAAGTTCAAACCAGTCTATGAGCTCTATACACAACGGCTTTTACAGGACATGGTTGTCCTTAACATTCGGGGAAGTAGTTATTGGCTGGAGAATATAACATAATTCCTCCCAATACTTCTTCTATCACCGGCGTTGGATCACCTAAAAAACTAGGACGGTAGAAAGATCTCTTCACACATATTCAGGGAAACAGTTAAAGGTTGGAGGAGATAAAACAATTCTTCCCTATACTTCTTTGGCCTATGGCGACGGATCACCCAAAAAACCCCAACAATACAGGATATCCTTCTACACTCTCTTTCTCAACATGGATCAGGTGCACATGTTCCATTTACATTTTTCATTTGTGTATTTTATATTCACATGCTTTTTACATTCACATATATGCATCTTTTACATTGAGTTTTTACACATACACACATACGTATTTGACTACTTTATCATTTTCTTCTTGCAGGTCCGACCATATGAGAAATAAACAATCAATTGGGGGCCATAACAATGTCAACAACAACACTTCGCATACTAACCATGTAGGTACATCACATCAACAACAACACATGCGTTTCCACCCTAGGTTCAATTTCATCACTTTTTTGTGCATTTTCAACTTTAGTTTCCACGCTCCATCATCTTTTTATCATTCCATGCTTTGTCTAGTCCTTTGGCACACTTTCTTTGTCACTCTACATCGACATTAGGTACACATATCTATCTAATTTATATTACCGAGCTTTCCGCTCACTAACATAAAGTGTGGGTAAATGTAGACACAAAATTATACACTTTAGACACTATTTGTTAGGAATTAATAGAATATAATGCAGAATAATTCCTCAGAATCGCAATAATAAGAAGTATGAATAGAATTACAGAAATGAAATATGCACAACACGAAGACAATATTTAACATGGTTCACCCAATGTGGGTTACATCCACCAAGAACACTTGCTCAGATTTTATTACAAGCCAATAGTCTTCACAATTACAATAATCAGATCTTGTTTGGAGTTACGCTCAACAAACCCTCCCGAATTAGCACACACTATTCACCTTCACAAAACACGCTGATATATATCCTATTGTATGTCCATCTATTTATAAGTACATCAATAGGTAGCTGAAGAGGCGGTTTTACAAAACAATGGAAACCGAAAAGCCAACAACCCATAACGGTTACCCATTACCCATGGGTTAATAAACCACCCATGAGAATTTGCTTCGGGGGCTTCACCGTCATAAAAATTTCTGAGTGTAACACATGGAAGGTGTACCAAAATCTAACATGAAAACAGGCTCCACAAACATAACATTATTTAGTCCTAGTCTCATACTACTATTTAGAGGGTTTTTGAGTGAAGAAAGTACAAATTAACCCCTGTATTTTGGCCATCTTGCTTTATTTTATTTTGTCATTCTTAACCTCCACCACAGATATGTCCAATCTATTTTTATCACTTTCATGTTATTTTAGCCTTGATTGGGGCACCCAGATCCTTTTTGAACATTCCCATCACTTTTTGGGCTCTTTTTAGCAATTTGAGGTCTTTATCTTTTTGGTGGTCAGCCATCTCTGGGTTAATTATGAAATCGGATCAACAGAACCCTATAAACATAAAGTTATGAGACCACAATGAGGGACCAAAAAACTAGTCACTACTATCATCCACCTAAAGTTGCATCCATCTATTGCATTGGAGATCACTTGCATCCACATAGATCCATCACAAAGCACAAGGCTATGACATTTGTATCACACAAGCATGGGGGGGATTCTATTCTATTCCTTGCACACATTCTATTACATTTCTACACATAGCTAGTGATTGCTACTTCATAAAGTATGACTGACACAAGAGCACCTAGGGCACATGATGCACACACTCACCAAACCTACATTTGGGTCCAAAATGTAGTGCAACACTCAATTAGTAAGCCCACTGTTATGCAAGTTGAGGTCAATCTAACCCATTCATTTGCATTATTCTTTTTTTAGGGTTTTGATACTCGTATTTGGTCTTTTACAGGTCTTGCTTTCATCTTGGATTAATAGCGATACCTGGCATAGTACAACAAATATGATGCAATACACATCAAGGGCTTCAAACCGCCTGTTGAACATGTGATGATCAGTTCTAGAGCTTTTCCACATAACAGGGCACCCATAGGTGCCCTAGTCCAAAGAATTATCCTAGATCCATCCTTTTCAAGGCTCCTGCATAGTCATTTCTGCTTCTAGTTTCCAAAGTCACCTCTGCGACACAGTCATGTGAACATATTCTATTCAGCTGAGTTCTTTCCTCTTCTCTCTTGCACATTAGGGTTTCTATTTCCATTTGTTTAGTTGCTTGGGTCATTTACATATTTCTTTATTGCATTTATTAACTTCATTTACAACTGTTCATAGATTAGATTATCTATAGTGCATAACTACATATTTTTGTTAATTAATAGTCATACCTATAAAATGAGGTAGTAATCCTAAATCAATCATTTTAACTTAGCTTTAATTTTAAGAATTAAACTAGTTTGACTGCTTGTAATAAGAAGATCATCCACATATAAACTAATTATATTAATTTGATTATTTTCAAAACTTATAAGTAAATCATAATTAGAAGAGTTGTTAGTAAAACGCCCTACCCAGTATATAGATAGGGGCCCTGCCCTACCTACCCATTCTCTTTACCTAATCAAAAACTTCCCAGATAGATAAGATAAGATAGATGGGATGGGGGGGGGGGACTCTCCCTTGACCCCATACCCATATCTAGATCATCTAGAGTTCTTTGAAAAACTATTTATTTTAGCATACCAAAATCAAGGAGGTTTTTTTAAACCATATAATGATTTTTTTAGTTTACAAAAATACTTTTTTCCATTCCAAATTTTTACTTTAAGAATTTTTCCTTATCATACAAATTGAATTTTTGGTTTCTAATTATGTTTCATCTACAAAATTGAGAAAGTATTCCAAACTTCGAACTCTGAAATTTGGACTTCTCAGGTTCTTAGTTTTGAAAGTTCAGAGTTTTATTGTTTTCTTGTGAAAATACTTCAAGAATTTCTGAATTCTGAAAGTCCGAAGTTCCAAAATTTTTGAAATTTAGGTTTTCGAGTTTCAGAGTTTCAGTGTGCATTTTCAGGAATTTCGAGCCAGAAGTTCTGAAATTTCAGAACTTTGGGTTTTCTAGTTTCAGACTTCAGGAGTCTGTTGCATGGTAGAACGATTACGCGTGAAATTTGGAATTTGGACTTCTGAAGCATTAATTGTTCAACAACCTCACACATGTCGATCCTTGAGCATTAATTTTTTGGTTTACCTATATAAATCCTGATTTTCACTCATCATTTCCACCTGGAAATTCACTCTAACACGTTGATTTTTACTAAAACCCTAGTTGTACTTCAAAGGCATATTTTTTAAGGTAATTTTTTGTGTTTTCTTCATTTTTGGGTAAGGCTTGAAATTTGGGGTCTTGTTTTGTTATTTTCTCCTATTTTCCTTTTGGCTTTCTTTCCTTCATTGATTCATCCTATTACTATCTCAATCATGGCTTCTTCCATTGTGTTTTACTCATTCTCAACTCTCCTCAGCCTAGGAAATGTGGTTTTTACTCAACATCACAAGCTTTGTACCTTGCAGGAATCATATTCCTCTATACCTTGAAGCATTGAAGAAGTCATCATTTTGTGGGAGTTGAATATTTTTGGAGTTCATTTTACAGGCTTTGAAACTTGGAGTTTTTGGGGTTTATCAAATTCAGAAATCCAAATCCAAAATCTTTGGAGTTTTGGAGATAAGCACTTCAGAAGTGTCCTCTTCAGGTTTTTAGAATTGTCTTCTTTGGGTTTTTGAAAGTGCAAAAAGTTTATGTTTCGAAACTTCTCAGTTTCAGATTTTAGAGATAGAAACTTTCAAACTTTGGAACTTTTCACTTCAGACCTTTTTCGGCTTCGATTTCATAGGTATGAGTTTTCAAGGTTTTTGATCTTCGGGTTTTGGAACATCATTTGACTCTTTGGAATTCGAAAGTATCTTTTTTCAGACATTCAGTGATTTTGGAGTTTGGATATTTCAGGCATAGCTTTCAGAAAACTTTGACATTCAGGTTTTTAGAAGTCTAAGAGGTTTTCATAGGTTTCTTTTAGGCTTTCACTCAAGTTCCAAATCTGAAATTTCTTGTGAACCAATGTCTGCTTCTTCTTCGAAGGGAAAAGACAAGATGAAATATACTTATTTGGGAGTATCTCCTCCCACATGTTTATCTTCAGATGTGGAAAATATTGGGGATACAATCTTGGGCACATAGATATGGCCAAATTCTGAGGAAAGAGTGAAAGATCCTAATAAGAAGCCTTGGATGCAAACTATTTATGACAATGGGATTCCTCTTGTCACTACCTTTCCCACATCAATGCAGTGTCCAAAATTTGTCTTAGTTATAGTTTCACACTTTGATAAAGTCACTCAAATGGTAAGGATGATGATGGTAATGTCATGATTAGATTAGAAAAGGAATTTTTTGAAGATCTTTTTAGGCTTCCTGATGTGGAAGAATATGCTACAATTTCCCCTGAGTCTGCAATTGAACATTGGGATAAAGAATATGAAGTTTGCACAAAGGTCATGATCAAGAGTTACTTAGCTAAAGCTAAAGGTACCACAACCAAACTTCATAAGAAATTCAACATTCAAACTTCATTCAGGAATTCAATTATATCATTTTCCTATTGAGTAGGGTTTCCAATCTTTCTTTAGCAAGAGAGTTTCAAGAATGGATGTTTCTTTACATAGCCACCATTAAGAAAAACAAGGAATTTATCTAGTGGGTGAACATATCAGTAGTTCAATATGTTTCCAATTGGGAGATGTACTAACCTCAAAGAAATTTTTCATGACCTCTTTTATTGTCTATGCAGCAGCTGCAATGGGGGATTATTAGGTTTGAATCCAAAAGGGGTTAGGAGAACCTCCTAGATATATGAATTCTACCCTCAACTCACCATGGAAGAAGGATCCAAGCATTTCAAAAGAGTAAATGACACTTTCTTTGTTGTCCTTTTGTATCATTTTGATAAGGACTTGTATAATCGAAGGATTTCCGATGAGGCTTTTAGAAAAGGTACGAGAATGGGGAGGAATTTATCTACAATTTCTGACATTCACTTATATCAGGATACCTGATTCTCAGGTGCTCCAAACAAAGTTTACAATATTCCTAAGTGATAAGTGGTATATTACTGAGCTAGTTTCACCAATTGCTGGATTATCACAAAATCCAAAATAAGTGGCATCAGGAAGGTGTTCAATTTCCCATTACTCTAGGGAGATATAATTGTGCCAACATTTATAAAGCTAAGAATGTGGAAGGATAAATGTCTCAATTCACTCTGAAGAATTTTCATCTAAGAACTAATTTTGATTATTGGGGTAAGTTTAGTGAGACAGGGCTAGCCAACACACATGTTCCTCAATTAGAGGATATTTGGATTCATTGTTAGATGAAATAATTATAAGGCAAGAGAGTTTGAATGTTTGACTTTGAGTGAATTAGTAGAATTTGGCATTGCAGATATTCCTGAAGGGTTAGAGGATGATGAAGAGAATACTTGATCCTACCTACAAAAGGGATAATATTTCCAATCAGCCTCTACCTTGGATTGACTGGTACAAAGAAGAGTGTAACAATACAAAAGAAAGGGTGGGGCCCATTTTAAGGAGAACATATGACTGGCTGACAACTTTGGGAATCTCACCCAAAGTGTCAGATCAACCTGCAGATACAGTTCAAGGCCAGTTAATTACAGGTCAGCCTACACCTTCAAGGAGTAAAAGGTCAACCCATAGGGCTACTACAAATCCATGAAAAATATCATTTGTTGTAGGAGGTTCATCTTTAAAAAAGGCTTCTACTACCAAGATTACATCTCCTAGGTTACAAGTTTCCAAAGTAGTCGATTTGAGAACTTCTCCGGTTGTATCTCAGGTATTGTTTCTTTCTCTCCCTCCTTCTCTACCATCTTCACCACCTTAAAATCCACTTCCTCCAATATCATCCTCCATTTCTTCCTTTACCATATCTTCCTTTCCGTCTCCATCCATGGCTCAAGGGTTTTCCTCTCTCCCTACACTCTCAGCAGGAGAGATGATAGGATCTCCATTTTCCACTCCACTTCCTCAGCAATCCTCTCCTACTTCCACTCCTATTTCATCTGCTCCTGAGGCCATTTTGACCACTCCACCCTCCATTATCACTACATCACTTCCACTTTCCATGAGTGCCACCAGTGCCATTGTAGTGTCAAGTACACCAAGTTCTACTATAACCATGCCATTAATATCATTTTCATTATCTTCTGCTATACCTGAATGGCTATATCGTCAAACTCCCAAGTAGAAGAAAAAGGTGCCTATTGTTGATGTGATTGATTTAAGTGTTTTAGATACTATTCCCAAGAGGCAGGCCAAGCGGCCAAGGGTTGTCTCCAATCTTTTAGTTGATCGATCATGGGAGATATTTGTAGATATAGCTACCCCCTCTGCGGGGAAGACAAAAGAAACTATCACAACGATGGATTATCAAATCTCCAAGTTTGCATTGGGAAAGGATACTCATGAAGGAGCCAAACAAGATGTACAGGTGGCTCTTGGGAATTTGTTGGAAAAGTATGACAAAGACAAGGCAACCAAAGATGAGTTGAAAGGGAAAGTCGAGCAACTCACTACTCTTCTCACTAAAATTACATAGCCAGTAAAATTTACAACCACTCTTACCATTTCTTCGAGTTTGGCTGATACATCCTACCATATAGTGGAGAAAATAGGCCAGAAGGGAAGATCGGTTGGTGCATGGATGGAATTCCTGCTTCAGGAAGTTGATCCACTAATCAACATGGTTGTAGAGTTGTACAATGATTTATATGTTGAGAAAAATTCCATCATGAAATTGGATGAGATTCTCTCTGAGGATAATAATAATTTGGATCTCAATTTGAATACTTGGAAAGAGATTAGAAATGTTAATTCATATTTTCTCCTACAAGAGAGCATGATTGATGATGTTGCTAAGTTATTTGAGTTTCAAAAGGCCATGGAGTTCAGAGCACAAGTGTTGCAGGATTTGATAAAGAAATTGGATGAGAAACGAGTTGAAGTGATGGATGGATTGAACAAAATTTTAGAAGAGTTTGATAATATTCACTGTAAGTTTATCAATGAGACTATTGATGCCCTTCCTGTTGATCAAATTGTGGAGAGTTTGAAAAGTTTGGTTAAAGAAGATGAGGATGTAACAAATACCTTTAACATTGAATCCATTTATAAGTTGGTTTCATACCAAAATTTCATAAGTCAGATGAAGAAATTTGTGAACAAGGTGAAGAGATTACCAGCCAAAGTTTCTAGGGAAGTCGATACTATAGACGTGGTGAACCAGTATGCATGTGGACCAGAAGAAGAGGAGGTCCAGGGAATTATCAAGCATTTTATTGAGTACAAGAACATGATGGCCATGTGGGAAAATAATGAAGAAGAACTAAACAAGGAAAGGAAACTACCAGTCCTAGCTAGGCTTGGCAACCATTAATGGACAGCTCCCAAGCTCAAGATTGGTCAAAGTTATAGGGTTGACTTGGTCAAACCTGTGTAACTTATTTTTCTATTTTTATGGGAGGTTGTTCCCTAAGACTTTAATGCACTCTATTTTTAGTAATTAATTAGTTAGGGGTGGAGTTGTAATGGCTCAACCTCCTTGATCTATAAATAGTTAGATGCATTATGTTATTTGGATGACTTTTGGATCTCTTGTTAATTACTCTTTAATCTTGGAAGAGTTTGAAAACAACTTCAAGCCTTTTAATAATATTCAGAACAATATTTTGACATTGAATATTTGGTATATTGTGCTATTTATTAATTTATCTATCACTTGTGAATGTTTAGTTCCTTGGATATGATAGATTAATTTTCCTTTAGATCAGTTATCTTCTTTTAATCTATGTGGGATGCAATATAAACTCTCTATGTTTCAGTTGTGGAAAAATTTATTTCCTTTCTGTTGTTGAAGTTTTATATTCAGTCACATTAGTGTTTAAAAATATTATAGGAGATGTGCATGCCATATGTTGTTTTGAGATATTAATTGTGCAAGTAAAGTGGATCTTTCTGTTCATTTTACGCTTGGTGCATCACCTTTTTCAAGTTATTATTTGTTTAATTTATCTCACCTTTATCCCAAGAATACAATATATTAGTTTATTTTCAAGTGTTGTAGCCTTGCACATTGATCCTAAATCAAGTGCACCAAGTTTTCAAAGGAATCTGGCCTTCTCTAGGAGGTTCATCCCAAGGTGAAAAGGTACCACACCTTACAGATGTTCCAACGTTGCACGTGATCACTCAGAGACTCAACGGGTGTATGATCTGCATGAAATAATTTTTTGGCATTCTTGGTGGGACAAATAGTTGGTACTTATCTTAGTATTTGCATTTAACAAAGTACCTAGAAAATCCACATCTCTGGACTTCGAGTCTTAGTGTGTTAACATATACGAAGAGTTCAAACCAGAGCTTCTTCAAAGAAACAAAATTATCGACATATTGAGTTGTCTTTGTCTTCCCCAAAGAGAAGAGGCAGAGGTATTTCGATATCACCATTCACGACATCACCTTGTAGAGGTCATTCAACACCTCCTTTTGGAAGGTTTCCTCTACCAAGGGACAATCAACCACTTATCACTATGGATGTAAGGAATCAAGTTTTTCCTCCTTTCAATGTTAGTAGTCCACTTCAGTTAGCCCAACAAGATGCTATACCTACTGCTGCTCTCAAAATTTTACCCTTCTATACAAGGGAAACTAGTATTACTCCAGTGGAACACATTTAGGATGTGGCTAGTATTTGTGTAGTACATAATATCACAGAGGAAAATGTTGCCGTTAGACTCCTTATTACTTCCTTTAAGGGAAAGGCACTCCAATGGTTCCATGGGTTAGTCGTTGGTTCCATACGCACCTGGGATGAGTTGGGGGAAAATATTTGTCAACAGTTCAAAGATAAGAGTGACCACTTGTCACTCATGGAATAGCTCACAACTATAAAGAGAGCACCTCAAGAGTATATGAGTGATTTCAATTTCCAATTCCAAAAGACTTGGAATAGGATTCTAGCACTGATAAAACCTTCTCCAAATAATGCATTCCTTTACTATTTAAGATCCTTAAATAGTGATGTAGCAGTTATGATCTAATCAATGGGAGGGACTACTTTTCCTGACGCTTATGAAATTGCTATAAGAGTATAAATTTTTTTGATTCAAGCTGGTAAAATTGCTCCAAGACCTCCAATTCCCTAGTATCTTGAGCTTCCCAATAATCAACCTACTATTTCTCCTCTTCTGGCAGCCTCTAAACAACCAGCCCAGTCTGCACCAGCCCCTTCAAATGATCTCTTTGAAGTCAAGTCACTGCTACAAACCTTTGGGAATGAACTTGTAGCCCTCAAAAGGTAACAGTCTCAGTATGCTCATCCCTATCAGCCCCAAAATCAACAAGTACCAACCTAATCATCAACCCTCAAGGTAATAACCAATCTCAAAAGTAGGTTGCAAATGTTAAGCCTTTGAAATTTAGGAATCCTCTTGTTGCTAGCTCTTCTAGAGCCCTTGTACCAGTGCAGAGCAATCTAGTTCAAGATTATGAATGGTGTTATCCTTGTTCTCAACCTCACAATCAAAATATTTTCCCCAATGGGGTTCTTAGCCAAGCTCTTATGGTTCAAAGTATATTTGTTCCTGCTGAGCCAATAGAAGAGGTGTCTACGTAAGGGACAATAGATCAGTCACAGGTATCCAAGGAAACCACTTTGTTGAATTGGCAGGAGGAAGATTTTTGTGGGTTGAATACAAATTCTTCATCAGTAGCAGCAAATACTCATTTCAAAAAGAGGGAAATGGAATCCCAACCTTCCAAAGCTGATCAAACATCCACTTCTCAGCCTTGGCCACAAGTGGTGGTCGATAAAGATGCAGGAAAGAAGTTTCCAAAAACACAGGCTAGTTAGGCCATAAGGAAAGAAGTTTCTTCAGGCATCACAGTACCCAACAAGCATTTCCAAAAGAGGATCCCAGCATATAGAAGAATGTTGGAAAGTTAGGGTATCCCTTTCAACATTGTTGAACAAATGAAAAAAGACCAACTTGAATGTTACTATGTGGGAAGCACTTTCAATTCCCTCTCAGAGGAATTTTTTGCAGGAAGCTTAAAAGTTTTGGTACATCTAGTGAAGCAATACACAACGTGGATCATCAACTGCTATAAGTTTGATCCAACCAGAAGGAAGGGTTGTTCCTAAAAATAATAAACCTCTACCATTTTATATCTCTTTAATTATCAACGAGCATTTGGTACATAATAGTATGATTGATTCTTGCGCAAACAATTTGGTCATGCCCAAGCAAATCACAAATGTGCTAGGAATACCAATACACACTAGTCTCTAGAGGAGTTGTCCAATTGGATGGTACAATAGTTTAGACTATTGGGATTATCAAAGGACTTTATCTCACTATCTACGTGTGTCCTAGCTTGTTGTTCACACAAGATATATCCATTATTGATCTTCACCCTCTTTTATCTATATGTTTGTCATGACATTTCATTGCTAAAATGGGTGGCTATCTATTAGCTGAGTAGTCACACATGATCCTTAAGACTTAGTATGGAAGTAAAGTGACTATAAGGGTAGAGACAATTTGTCATAACCATGTGGAGCCTTATATTTCCAGTCATATAAATGGAAATTATACCATTTGTGATCAAGAAGAAGAGTTTTCCAATCATGAACCAACCACTCTTGTAGAAGAGGTCCCTGATACTATGTTGGATGAGGTAAATATAGAACATTAGTTTGATCCTTATGCTAATGCATTGGTAGAAGAAGAAGTTGGTTTGTTTCTTTTAGAGGAGACAAGTTTGGGTACATATTACATTCACAAAGAAGGCATAATCACACCACAACTTCTTGAAACCCAAAATAACTCAAAAGGACTTTGAAAATTGTTTTTTGATGGCTCAAGGAGTAAAACTAGAGCAGGTGTTGGTGTCATGCTTATTTATCTAGAAGGAGATAAGTATTTCTCATCTTTTTGACTGTAATTTAGTTGCACTAACAATGTCACTGAATATGAAGCTCTTGTACAAGGAATTTAGTTTTCTCTAAAGAAGGGGATAAAATCCCTAACTATTTTTTGGGATAATGAATTAGTTGTGCATTAGGTGAGATCTTGTAGTGCATCAAAAAATGATTTTCTAAGGTCTTCTAAGAACTAAGTTTGGAATTTGATTGAATATTTTGAGGCTTTCAGAATCCACGTGGTTCCTAGAAATCAAAATCAAGATGTTGATAGGCTTGCTACAATGGTTGGCTCACAATATGATGTTCCTATTGATATCATGAAGGATGAGTGGTAGCTTGTTAAAATGGTTGTTTGGCTTGTAGTTCTTGATAATGTAGGTAGTTGGAAAGTTTTTGATAGAGATAAAAAATCATTCTCTTTCTACAAGAAGAAGCATAATTTGCTGCGAAAAAATCAAGCTAAGCTGCAAGAATAATTTAGTGACCAAATTATACAATTGAAAAGTAACAAGCTTCCAAAAGGCTTGGTTACTCTTGAGTTAAATCTTTAATTTGGATGATCAGGCTAGAAGACAAAGTGCTAACATGGTAATCAAAGAAGATGATTTTGAAGAGGTTGAAGTAGCAAAGGAAAAGTTTTAAAGATTGGCAAAGGTGTGTACTCCTAGGAGAGAAAAATGATTTTGTCAAACTTTTCAAGAATTTAATGATGTCTTTGCATGGAGTTATAAGGATTTGCATGGTTTTGATCTAGGTTAGCCACAACATACTATCAAACTCGATCCTAATGCCAAACTTGTTCAGAAAAAATAGAGACCAGTGAATCCCAAGATTGAACCACTGATGAGAAAGGAGCTCTCCAAGATTATTGAGGCTTGCATTATTTTTCCAATCAAGCATTCCTCTTAGGTAGCTAATTTAGTTCCCATTAGGAAGAAAAATGGAGAGATCTGGTTATGTGTAGATTTTAGGGTCTTAAACTGGGCTTCATTGAAAGACCATTATCCCCTTCCGTCTATAGAGAAAATCCTTAAAACAATAGCAGGAGTGCAGATTTTTAATTTGCTTGATGGATATTTGGGTTATAATCAAGATTTTGGTTAAAGAATCTGATCAATTCAAGATGAATTTCACTACCAAGTGGGGCACATATGCCTACAACAAAATGTCATTTGGATTATCTAATGCTTGGAGCTACTTTCAAAGAGCTATGGATATGGACTTTAAGGGTTTGATAAAAGATATTATCTTAGTATATCTTGACGATATAATTGTATACTCCAAGCATGCAAAGGATCACATTGCCCATCTAAGGAAGGTTTTCAGGAGGTGTAGGGAGTTTGAGGTTTCATTGAATCCTAAGAAGTGTATTTTCACTGTGTATGAAGGAAAGTTACTAGAATGTGGTTTCAACAAAATGGATTTTCATTTATCCAACTAGGATTTGTTCAATTTTGTCTCTATCTCTCCCAAGTCACAAGAAAGGTCTTCAGAGTTTTCTAGGAACCATAAATTTTGTGTGGAGATTCATTCCTCAATTCGCAACCTTGGCTAAACCATTAACAACCATGTTGAAGAAAAATATGCCTTTTTCATGGACAAAGGAAGGAAAGGAAAGTTTTGAAGCCATTAAGGACTAGCTATTTCTAAGCACCTACATTGGTGAATCCTAGGTTTGATAAGGATTTTATCCTTTATGATTTTGTAAGTCAGGAAAGTATTTCTGGATCCTCACTTAGTAAAATGATGATCTGATGGAACAACCCATTTACTTTCTTCAGCCAGTCTCTAAAAGATTACGAGCTCAAATATTCATTTGTTGAAAAGTAAGTTTTTTCTATCATTCAAGCCTTGAAGAAGTTCAGGCACATGTTGTCCAATAATAGAATTCATCTAATGGTGTCTCATCCAGGTGTTAAAGATTTTTTCTGAATAAAGATATGAATGAGAAACATGTTGGATGGATTACCAAAGTGATGGAGTATGACGTGCATATCAAGGTTACCAAGATAGTCAGAGGTAAAGGTTTATGTTAACAACTTGCTGTAGATTTGGAATCAAAAGTTGAAGAAGATATGGTGTTTCTGAATAATGATCATAGGAGATGATCAGTTACTACTGGTTATCAAAATGAGAAATTCCTTCTCTCAGGGGAATATCCCATTGAATGGATAGAACTCAAAGATGAAATTTTTCCTCTCCAGGCCATTCCTTATGTTCTGGTAGATGGATTTTCTTTTTGCAGGGATTTAAATGGTGTTCTCCTTTGATGTATAGGGTCGATACAGGTAAATAAGGTATTGGAAGAGTTTCACAATGGTCTATCAAGAGGGCATTACTCTACATGAACAACTACTATAAAGATCATGAGAGTTGGCTACTATTGGCCAGATTTGTTCAAAGACACACATCCCTGGGTGAAGAAATGCAAGGAGTGTGCCTTTTTCACTAAGAAACAGACGTTGATGACTCTTCCACTTTAGCAAATTCAAGTTGATCAACCCTTTATCCAACGGGGTTAGATTTCATTGGAATGATTAATCCTCCATCCAACGATGGAAAAAAATGGGTCCTTACCACAACGGATTACTTCACTCGATGGACAGAGGCCATGGTGTTGAAGGAAGGCAATGAAAAGGTTGTTCTTGATTTTTTAGAAGGTATAATGACAAGGTTTGGTGTCCCATTTACAGTTATTTCAGACAATGCAATGGCCTTTCTTGGTCTAAAATTGAGTGAATGGGCCATCAAGAATGGGATTTATCTCAAGACCTCATCCAATTACTATCCACAAGGAAATGGGTTGGCCAAGTCTAGTAACAAGAACCTCATACAGATCATCAAACATACAATGGAAACCAATAAAAGGACTTGGCACACACAATTTAAAACTGTTTGTGGGCAGATTGGATCACACCTAAGAGAGCTATTAGAAATTCTCCTTTCATGTTGGTGTACGAGAGAGTATCTCTAGAATTACCTTCTTTAGAGCTGACACACCAACTGGAAGTTATGGAAAATGATCTTATGACAGTCAGGTTTGTTGAACTGATGGAGTTAGAAGAAATTCGTTACAAGGAAATGAAGACTTTGGAGCAACATAAAGCTCAGGTGAAGAAATCCTTTGACATGAAGGCATCCAACAAAAATTTCCAAGAGGGAGATTTAGTTATCAAATGTGATGTTAACAGGGCTAAGCCAAACATGCACACTAAGTTTGACGCCCTCTAGAGCGGACCATATATTATCAAAAATTGCAAGGAGGTAAATTCATTTTGCTTATCTAGACTCAATGGAGAATAACTGCCCATTCATGTGAATGGGATGCATCTCAAAGCTTGTTTTTGAGAATTTCACCATGTATAGTTTAGTTTAGGTTTGTTTCCTCCAAGTGCTTTGCACATTGATTGTTGTTTTGTTGTTTCACGTTTTGCTTATTTTTTTTTTTCTCTATGTGTGTTATAAATATTTATAGTTTTAGGACTCATCTACCTAATGGATTTCCTAAGGCTACTGTACTAATGCTTAGCAGGAAAGCATTCCCAAGATGTCACAAAAAATGTTAACCTTACGAGTTACCCTTGCTGGGAGGGCCTTTTAAAAGTTTTTTACAAATTCTTTTCCCTTTCCATTTTTCAAAAAAATTTACTTTAAGAATTTTACCTTATCATACAAATTGAATTTCGGGTTTGTAATTATGTTTGATCTACAAAATTGAGAAATATTTTGAACTTCGAAGTCCAAAATTCGGACTTCAGAGGTTCCTAGTTTCAGAAACTCGACTTTTTTATTGCTTTTCTTGTGAAAATACTTTGAAGAAGTTCTAAGTCTGAAACCCCGAAGTTCCGAAATTTTATAACTTTAGGCTTTTGGGTTTTTGGAGTTTCGATGTGCATTTTTGGGAATTTTGAACCAAAAGTTTCTGAAGTCCAAAAGCCCGAAAGTTCCAAAATTTCTGAACTTCAGAGTTTTAGACTTTGGGAGTTTGTTGCATGGTAGAATGGTCATGCACAAAATTTGGAGTTCAGACTTCTGAAGCATTAATTTTTCAATGACCTCACACGTGTCATCCATTGAGCATTAATTTTTTGGTTTACCTATATAAATCCTAATTTTCACCTGTCATTTTCACCTGACAATTAACTCTGACACGTTGATTTTTACTAAAACCCTAGTCGTACTTCCAAGGCACCTTTTTTGAGGTAATGTTTTAGGTTTTCTTCATTTTTGGGTTAAGCTTGACATTTGGGGTCTTGTTTTTTTTTTCTCTTGTTTTCTTTTTAGATTTATTTTATTCATTGTTCCAAAATCTTGTTGTCAATCTCAATCATGGCTTTTGCCATTATGTTTTACTCATTCTCAACTCTTCTCAGCATTGGCAATGTGGTTTGTAATCAACATCAAAAGCTTCATACCTTGCAAGAATCAAATTTCTCTGTACCTCAGAGTAGTTAAGAAGTCATCATTTTGCAGAAGTTGAAGATTTTTGGAGTTCATCTTATAGGATTTAAAACTTGGAGTTTTCGGGGTTTATCAAATTTGGAAATTGAAATCCAAAAGCTTCGGAGTTTCAGAGATAAGCACTTCAGAAGTGTCTTTTTTGGGTTTTCAAACTATCCTCTTCGGAAGTTTTTAGAAGTACAATATTTTGGGCCTTCTAATTTTCAATTTTAGAATTTTCAGACTTCAACTTCGGAACTTTTCACTTTCAGACCTTGTTCAGCTTTGGTTTTTGGAGGTATGAGTTTTTAGGATTTTTGATCTTTGGGTTTCAGACATCACGTCTCTTCGGACTTTAGAAGTCTCTTTTTTTGGACATTCAGTGATTTCAAAATTCAGTTATTTCTCAGATATAGCTTTCAATTTCAGACTTTCAGACTTCGGGTTTTCAGAAGTTCGAGAGGTTTTCACATGTTTCTTCAGGCTTTCACTTAGGTTCTGAAATTTGAATTTCTTGTGAACCAATGTCTGCTTCTTCTTCGAAGGGAAAAGACAAGATGAAGTATACTTATTTGGGAGTATCTCCTCCCACATGTTTATCTTCAGATGTGGAAAATATCGGGGACACCGATCTTGGGCACATAGATATGGCCAAATTCTGGCAAAGAGTGAAAGCTCTTAATAAGAAGCCTTGGATGCAAGCTATTTATGAAAAGGGGCTTCCTCTTGCCGCTGCATTTCCCACATTTGTGCAGTGTCCAAAATTTGTCTTAGTTGCAACTTCACACTTTGAAAAATCCATTCGAACGGTAAGGGACGATGATGGTAATGTCGTAATCAGGTTGGATAATGAATTTTTTGAAGATTTATTTAAGCTTCTGGAAGTGGAAGAATATGCTACAATTTCCCCCGAGTCTGCAATTGAACATTGGGAGGTAGAATATGAAGTTTTCACAAAGGTCATGATCAAGAGCTATTTAGCTAAAGCTAAAGGTACCACAACCAAATTTCCTAAGACAATTCCTCATTTAGAATTCATCCAGGAAGTCAATGATATCATTGTCTTGTTGAGTAGGGTTTTGGGTCTCGACTCAAGAAGAGAGTTTCAGGAATGGATGTTTTTTTATATAGCCACCATTAAGAAAAAAAAGGAGTTTATCCGGTGGGGTGAGCATATCAATAGCTTGATATGTTTCCAATTGGGAGATGCACTGAATTTAAATAAATTTTGCATGACCTCTTTTCTCATCTATGCAACAGCTGCAATGGGAGAATATTCGGGTTTGAATCTGAAAGGGGTTAGGAGAACCTCCTAGATATATGAATTCTACCCTCAACTCACCATGGAAGAAGGAATCAAGCACTTCAGAAGAGTAAATGACACTTTCTTTGCTATTTTTTTTGTGTCATTTCGATAAGGACTTGTATAATCGAAGGGTTTTCGATTAGGCTTTTAGAGAATTACGAGAATGGGGGGCATTTATCTACAATTTCTAACATTCACTTATATCAGGGTACCAGGATTTTCAATTTCTCCAAGAGATTTTCCAAGATTCCTAAGTGACAAGTGGGTATCATTAGAGATAGTTCTTCCATTGCTAGATTATCACAAAATTAAACATAATCGGCACAAGGCATGTGTTCAATTTCCCATTACTATAGGGAGATATACTTTTTCCAGCATTTATAAAGATAAAAATGTGGAAGAAGAAATGTCTCAAGTCACTCTAAAGACTTTTCATCCGAGAAATATTTTTTATTATTGGGGTAAGTTCAGTGAGACAGGGCAGCCAACAGCTAGTTCCTCAATTAGAGGAAATTTTGATTCATTGTCAAGAGGAAGCTATTGTAAGGCAGAGAGAGTTTAATATATTAACTTTGAGTGAATTAGTGTGCTTTGACATTGTAGATGTTCCTGAAGGGTTGGAGGATGATGAGAAGGTACTTGATCCTGCCTATAAATGGGATAATATTGCCAATCAGCCTCTACCTTGGATTGATTGGAAAAAAGAAGAATGTAACAATACAAAATAAAGTGCGGGGCGGTCATTTTAAGGAGAACGTATGACTGGCTAGAAACTTTGGGAATCTCAACCAAAGTGTCAGATCAACTTGTAGAAATAGTTCAAGCCTAGTCAATGACATATCACCCTATATCCTCAAGGGGTAAAAGGTCAACCCAAAGGGCCACTACAAATCCATGAAAAAATTTAATTTTTTGTAGGAGGTTCATCTTCTACAAAGGCTTCCACCGCCAAGATTACATCTCCTAGGTTTCAAGTTTATGAAGTAATTTAATTTGAGCATTTCTCCAGTTATATCTCAGGTATTGTCACTTTCTCTTCCTCCTTCCCTACCGTCTTCACCACCTTCAAATCCATTTTCCCCCAGATCCGTCACCCTTCCTCCAATATCATATTTTGTTTCTTCCTTCATTGTATCTTCCATCCCTTCTCCTTCCATAGAACAAGTATTCTCTTATATCCCTACACTCTCAGTAGGAGAGATAATGGGATCTCAATTTTCCACTTCACTTCCTCTTTAGTTCCCTTTTTATTTCATGTGAATCCTGAGGCTATTATTTCCACTACACCTCCATTATCACTACATCACTTTTGCCTTCCATAAATACCACCAATGCTATTGTATTTTCAAGTGACCCGATTTCTACTATAACCATGCCTTTAATGACTTTTGCATCACCTTTCTTTTATACCCGAATGGTTACACAAGAAGACTCCCAAGAAGAAAAAAAAGGTTCCTATTGTTGATGTGATTGACTTGAGTGTCTTAGATACTATTCCCAAGAGGCAGGCCAAGTTGCCAAGAGTTGTCTCTAATCTATCAGTTGATCGATCAAGGGAAAGATTTTTGGAAATAGCTACCCCCACTGCAAGGAAGAAAAAAGAAAATAACACAGTGATGGATTATCAAATATCCAAGTTTTAATTGGGAAAGTCTACTCACGAAGGAGCCAAATGATATGTGTAGGTATTTTTGGTAAATTTGGTTGGAAAAGGTATGAACAAAGATAAGGCAACCAAATGATGAGCTAAAAGGGAAAGTCGAGCAACTCACTACTCTTCTCACTAAAATTACACATGACCAGTGCTGAACCTCTCTTGCCAGTCCCCGGGAGCTTCAATGGATAGCTCTTACTATAGAGGTTGGAGGCCTTAGAGGCTGAAGATGAAATTGCTGAAGGATGGAGGTCAAGAACCTGATCCACTATCAACATGAATAAGGTACCAATGATTTATATGCATGGAGAACTTCCATCATGATATTGGATGAGCATTCAGATTGAGGACAATAAAGAATTTGGATCTCAATTTGAATACTTGGAAAGAAGATTAGACATGTTAATTACAACATTGCAGCCTTTACAAGATTGAGGATGTTGATGAGGGTCATCCAAGTTATTTGAGTTTCCAAAGGCCATGGAGTGTCCCGAGCACATTGGGGCAACAAAAGATTTGATAAAGAACCATTGGATGAGAAACTGATGTTGCCCAATGACTGCTTTGGATGTTTCATTGAAGAGAATTTTAGAAGAGTTTGATAATAGCTGCCAAGAAGTAGTTTTGGATGCTTCTGCTGCTTTTAGTTGTAAGTTTATCAATGAGATTGTTGATGCCTTCATGTTGATCAAATTGTGGATCGGTTTGCTATTTTGTTTAAAGCTAGATGAGTCTCGATGTAAGTAATATTTCTGAGCTATTAGAATCCATTTATAAGTTGGTTCATACCAATTTTCTATAAGTTTCTCAAGAAGGTCTGTGAACAAGGTGAAGAGATTACCAGCCAAAGTTTCTAGGGAAGTCGAGACCATGGACGTGGTAAACAAGTATGCATGCAAACCAGAAGAAGAGGAGGTCCAAGGAATTTTCAAGTTTTTTATTGAGTACAAGAACATGATGGCTGTGTGGGAAAAGAAAGAAGAAGAACTAGAACAAGGAAAGGATGCTGCTAGCCCTAGCTAGGCTTGGCAACTATTGATGGACAGTTGAATTGTACAAGCTTAGATGCTGGTCAAAGTTGTGATAAAATTGACTTGAGTCAAACTATGTGTAACTTATTTTGCTATTTTTTGGGGAGGCTGTTCCGAGATGTTGATAAGACTTTAATGCACTCTATTTTTAGTAATTAATTAGTTAGGGGTGATGAGTTGTAATGGCTCAACCTCCTTGATCTATAAATAGTTAGATGCAGGTATGTTACATCATAAATGAGCTTTTGGATCAAATTGTTAATTACTGGATTCAATTTCAGGAAGAGTTTGAGAATAATCTTTGAGCCTTTTAATAATATTTAGAACAATATTTTACCATCAAATATCTGGTATATGTGCTATTCATTGATTTATCTATAACTTGTGGATGTTTAGTTCCTTGGATATGATAGATTAATTTTCCTTTAGATCAGTTATCTTCTTTTAATCTATGTGGGATGCGATATAAAATCTCTATGTTTCAGTTGTGGAAAACTTTATTTCCTTTCTGTTATTGAAGTGTTATATTCAGTCACAGTAGTGTTTGAAAATATTATAGGAGATGTGCATGTCATACATTGTTTTGTGATATTAATTGTGCAAGTAAAGTGGATCTTCCTGTTCAGTTTATGCTTGGTGCATCACCTTTTTCAAGTTATTATTTGTTTAATTTCTCTCACCTTCATCCCACTAATATAATAGATTAGTTTATTTTCAAGTGTTGTAGCCTTGCACATTGATCCTAAATCAAGTGTGCCAAGTTTCAAAGGAATCCGGCCTTCTCCAGAGGTTCATCCCAAGGTGACAAGGTCCCACACCTTGGGGATGTTCCAACGTTGCACAAGATCACTTAGAGACTCAATGGGTGTATGATCCGCGTGATAACAAATCTTATAGAGCCAATACGATCCAATGATGCTCCATTTTGATAGAGGAGGGAAAATTTCCCAAGTTTGATTTTTAATAAGTTCATTATAGTTGGAAGTTATGGCTTCTATCCATAGTTCATTTTGACTTGCTTCTTTGAAAAATTTGGGTTCACAATCATATATTTCATTAAGGAATGGTAAGAGTGCCGCTTCTAGTCATTTTTTAAGAGTATCATGATAATAATTATTAATAAGGGACAAAGCCCATATAGGATCTATAAAAGTAACTATAAGAGGTCATGCCTCCCCCTCAATTTCAAGAACATATGAGGTTGGGTTATGGTCGTCCTCTTCTAAGATATTTGAATCTTCATTAAAAGAAACATAACAAGGTTAAGAAGATGTTAAACAAAAAGTTTTTTCAAGGATAAGGACATTCATATTTTTGGTGATCTCATGTTTATATAGATCATATAATATTAACCTTTTTTCAACCTCCATAACCAAAAAATATGTAGGAATAGGAGGTAGGGTCAAGATTTTTCCTTTTAACTTTAGGAATAAAGATTAAAGCAAAATTGCAAAAAAAAAATCAGATAGAAAAGTTATGGATGTATGGATTTTGTAGGAACTCTATTTAGGATATGGATAAATTTATTCATTGCTTCAACCCGTTTAAACTTAGGGACTTGAGCAAAGCAAACCATTGTCTTGGTAATTTCTAGAATAGTTCTATTTTTCCTTTATGTGATCCCACTTTGTTAGGGAGAGTACAGAGTGGTTAACTCACATTTAATCCCACACGAGGTGCAAAATGCATCAAACTATTTACTAACATTTTCACATCTATTGTTTAATTTTAATCTCTTGATTTTTCAGGTTAGATGATGTTTCAACCAAGGCTTTAAATTCTATGAATTTAGTAAAAACATCAATTTTTTTCTTAATATAGTATTCCTAGGTCATATTAGTGTGGTAATAAACAAAGGAAATATCAAATAAGGCATAAGCTGGGGAGGCAACCTCAAGTATCCCCCTAACATCGGTGTGTACCAATTCTAATGGATGAGAAGAGTTAGTATCATGTTGCTTGTGGAAGAGTTGAATATTTTGCTTATTATGTAAGCGTCCTTCACATGCTTCATGATGAGTTTTAATTTTAGGGAGACCTACTACTAGATCAAGATGAGACATATTTGTAAGACTATATAAATTGAGATGACCGAGCCTTTCATGTCATAATTAGGTTCTATTCTTAATATGAGATGAAAGACATGTTTTAGATGTAAAATCATTAAAATATATAAACCATTTTTCTGAATACCTTCTACAATAACAAAGTTAGAGGGATCTTTTAAGACCCATTTATCTTTACATAAGATGACATTACAATTATCTTGAGTTAACTAGGAATAGAATAATAAAACATTGCTAATAAAGCCATAAAAAATCCTTAGCTCTACCTTGACTCCGAGCTTCTAGGATAGAAATATCACCTAGATAAATTCAATCAGTACAATCTTAAATCTCATAAAGAGTATCATACATATAGCCCATGTTCCTAAAGGCACCACTATCTAGAATTAATTCTTTATTATTTGAAGCACACATAGTAGTGCAAAGACCAATTGTTTTATCATTATTTGATTTAAAATTTGATCATTGAACTTGTTTTGATTTTTTTTTGAGTTTTAGTTGTTGAACCTCACGTTCTTGTTATTTTGAAATTCTTCCTATCTATGACTGAACTTGCAACAGTTATTGCAAGTTCTATTAAATTTTGGTTTGATGCATAGCGGAAATAAAACACATAAAACGAGTAAACGGAAATAACAGTAGCAAAATAGACAAATCACAAAGACACAGAGATTTACATGGTAAAACCCTCAAGAGGGAAACATCCACGGAGCAATAGTATCAGTTCTCTTATTATTCAAGTTATGAAATTACAGACAACCTTTTTCTCAACTCTCTCACGTCATAAGACACACTGCCTCAATGGGCACACACATATTTATAGCAGTTCATACAAAACTGACTGCATTTAATCTGATCCTATCCTTTTCCTAACTTAGGCTGTCTGGTTACAACCAAAAGCTGAATAATAGGATCTGAATCCATGTAGAGAGGGATTCGTTGTCATCTCATTTCAACAATCTCCACCTTGACAACAATTAACCTGATACTTTGCTCATTTGCTCATCACCTTTTCTGCAAGCCAAGAGAAGCGATGCACCACCGTAGCTTCTCTAATATAACCGGTTTCGTGAACATGTCTGCACAATTCTTTTGAGTGTGGACCTTATCAAGAATAACCTGTCCTTCATCAATAACATGTCTTACATAATGGTATTTAACTAGAATATGCTTCGACTTACTGTGGTAAGCTGGATTCTTAGCCAAATAAATTGCACTTTGACTATCACAGAAAATTTTTACATTTTTCTGAACCTGTCCTAACTCACCCAATAATCCTTTCAACCATACTGCCTCTTTGCAAGCGTGTGAAGCAGATACATACTCTGCCTCAGTAGTGGATAAAGCAACAATGCTTTGAAGCTTTGACATCCAACTAATAGGACCACCTGCAAGAGTAAAGACATAACCTGAAGTAGATCTCCTCTTGTCCAAATCACCTACAAAATCTGAATCAACATAACCACAAACCTTATCACTGCAACCAACAAAAGTGATACAATAACTGCTCGTGCCTCTAAGATACCGGAGCACCCATTTCACTGCTGCCCAATGTTCTTTACCTAGATTTTCCATGTATCTACTGACAACACCAACTGCATGTGAAATATCCGGTCTAGTACTAACCATCGCATACATCAAACTTCCTACTGTATTAGCATATGGTACACGAGACATATACTCCTTTTCTTCATCATTACTAGGACATAAACCTGAAGAAAGTTTAAAATGTGAAGCTAAAGGGATATTAACTGGTTTCACCTTATCCATACCGAATTTCTGAAGTATTTTCTCCACATACTTCTCTTGTGATAACCATAGCTTGCCTTTCGTCCTGTCTCTGTGTATTTCCATGCCCAAGATCTATCTTGCTGCTCCTAGATCCTTCATATCGAATGTCCTAGCCAACTGAGCCTTTAACCTGCTGATATCAACCATGCTCTTGCTTGCAACAAGCATATCATCAACATACAATACCAATATAATGAACATGCCATTATCTAACTTTTTAAAGTAAACGCAATGATCATATTCACTCCTGGTAAAATTATGGCTCACCATGAAGGAATCAAACTTCTTGTACCATTATCTTGAAGATTGCTTCAAGCCATACAATGATTTCTTGAGTTTGCAAACAAACCTCTTGTTGCGATTTTGAACGAACCCTTCCGGTTGTTCCATGTAAATTTCCTCATCCAAATCTCCATGTAGAAATGTAGTTTTAACATCTAGCTGCTCTAATTCAAGATTATGCAATGCAACTAGTGCTAACACCATACGAATAGAAACAATTTTTACAACTGGCAAAAAATCTCATGAAAGTCAATACCTGCTTCCTGAGAAAACCCTTTTGCGACCAGCCTCGTCTTGTACTTTGAAATAACATCATCAACACCTTTCTTCAACTTGTATACCCACTTACAACCAACCGATTTCCTGTTCTTAGGAAGTTCCACCAGATCCCATGTTTTGTTTTTAATCAAAGCATCAATTTCCTCTTTCATGGCATGTTTCCATTTGTCACTATCTGAAACCTCTATTGCTTCTTTGTAACAACTTGGTTCTCCTTCATTAGAAATTAAAGCAACAGAAGTGACAAAATCATCATACCTGCTTGGAACTGATCTGATCCGTGTAGACCTTCGTAGAGCTTGCTGTGGTATTTCCTCAATTTCCTGAGGTGTTTCATTCTGCTCATCCTCCTGAGTGATTTCCTCATGAATATCCTGCTCACGGACATCTTCATGATTTTCACCCGTGGATGAATGTATATCAAATTGAATTTGTTGTGACTGTGGTACATCAACCTGTTTCATAACATTCTTTCCATCCGATTTCATGAGTGAAATTTCATCAAATATAACATCTCTGTTTATGATGATCTTATGGGCAGTAGGATTCCATAATCTATACCCCTTCACACCATCACCATATCCAACAAAGACTAATTTCTGTGACTTAGGATCTAACTTGGAACGCTGACTCTTCGGAATAAGTGCATAGGCATCACAACCAAAAACTCTAAGACTAGAATAATTACATGGTTGACCTGTCCATACCTCTTGTGGAATCTTGCAGTCAATTGCTGTCGATGGTGATCGATTAACCAGGTAACAAGCTGTAAGCAAAGCTTCTCCCCACAATTCCTGCTGCAACTTTGCATTACTGAGCATGCTCCTTGCTCTCTCGAGAAGAGTCCTGTTCATGCGTTCAGCAATGCCATTCTGCTGCGGAGTGTACACAGTGGTTTTATGCCTGTCGATCCCTTCATTCTTGCAATAATTCTCAAACTCCTTAGAAGTAAATTCCCCTCCATTATCTGTTCTAAGACATTTAATGGATTTACCTGTGCTCTTTTCAACCAAAGCTCTAAACTGTTTAAAAGTGTTAAATACATCAGCTTTCCTCTTTAACAAATAGATCCAAACTTTCCTCGAGTAATCATCTATAAAACTAACAAAATATGATGATCCTCCATATGAGAGTTTCGGAGCTGGACCCCATAGGTCTGAATGAATATAGTCTAGGATACCTTTACTTGTATGTTTTCCAGGTTTAAACTTTTGTCTAGCTTGTTTCCCATAAACACAATGCTCACAGAACTTTAAATCTATAGTTTTTAAACTAGGAAGAAGTTTACGATCAGCAAGTACCTTAATTCCTTTCTCGCTGATATGACCCAGTCGTTGATGCCATAAGCGAGTGGATTCACCTGCATCCTCTGATGTGACTCCTGCTTGATCAATTTCTGTCCTTCCTTCAAGTTTATACAGGTTCCCGACTCTGTTAGCTTTCATGACTATCAAGATACCTTTTGATATCTTCAAAACTCCACCTTGAACTGAACCCTTATGTCCACTAGAATCCAGAACTCCCAAAGATATCATATTCTTTCTCAAGTTAGGCATATGTCTCACATTTGTCAGTGTTCTAACAATCCCATCATACATTTTAATTATGATACTCCCTATCCCAACAGTTTTACATGTAACATCATTACCCATGTAAACTACCCCGTCATCAATAGATTGATATGTAGAATACCAATTCCTATGCAGACACATGTGATGGGATGCCCCAGAATCAATTAACCAGTCATAATGGTACTGTGAGACAATAGACGTAGATAATACCTCATCAACCATACCTGAATCCTTCTCGGCTATGTTAGCCTCCTTTGTAGAGTCCTCCTCCTTAGATGCCTCTTTACGTTTCCAGCAATCTTTCTTGAGGTGTCCTGATTTGTTACAGAACCAACACTTCAACTTGCTCTTTTTGCCCTTCGACTTGGATCTAGCTGGGCCCTTCGAATGCTGTCCCCTCTCAGTAGTTCTGCCTCTGGCCATCATAACTTCTGATGTCGAAGTTTCCAGAGAAGATCTCTTTCGAGTTTCCTCAGATATCATAGCTCCAACAACAACATCAAAGCTAATGACCTCTTTAGAACTAAAACTAATAGAGGTTACGAAATGATCCCAAGATTCAGGCAGAGAACTTAATAATGTTACCATCTTATCTTCATTCGAAATTTTGTCACCCGTGCTGTCCAATTTACAAATAAGAGTATTAAAAGTATTTAAATGTTCCGAAATTGTCATACCTTCCTTCATACGCAAGGTATACAGCTGACGCTTCAGGAGGATTCTATTCGTCAAGGATTTAGTCATATACAGGCTTTCCAGTTTTGTCCAGAGTCTTGTTGTTGTTTCAGACACGATGTTGAATAATACATCGTTAGCCAAGCATAGGCGAATAGCATTGAGAGCACGAGTTTCCATCTCGTCCCAGTCATCATCATCCATACTCACGGGTTTCTTTTCCTTTCCTACGAGTGCCTTCACAACAACCTGCACACACAATATGTCCCGCATCTTGACTTTCCATAACTCGAAATTGTTGCTCCCATCAAATTTTTCGATTTCGAATTTCAAACTTTGTGTCTTTGTCATCTCTGCAAATCACGTGTTTTTCCTCTGCAAATCGCTTGCCGCGAGTCTCGCAATCACCAAACGCGGCCTCGAAATCTTTCCGCGTGCATTTCCCTACCACCGAGCGGCTTGGCTGCGTCAAAGAGTTGCTGCACAGGGCGGCCTTGCCGCGGGTCACCACGAGCTTTGTTCAGAACGCGCGTCCCTTCCGAAATCACGACCCCTGAACTCGCCTGGCAAAAAACGCAGCCTTTAAAATTCGCCTTAGTTCAAATTCGCCCCAATCGAACTCGCCTTTCTGTACTTGTCCTTCGTGGCCTCAGTCAAACACGCTCTGATACCACTTGTTGGACTTTACACAGCCACGAATTAATATGCACAGTGGAAATAAAACACATAAAACGAGTAAACGGAAATAACAGTAGCAAAATAGACAAATCACATAGACACAGAGATTTAAGTGGTAAAACCCTCAAGAGGGAAACATCCACAGAGCAATAGTATCGGTTCTCTTATTATTCAAGTTATGAAATTACAGACAACCTTTTTCTCAACTCTCTCACGTCATAAGACACACTGCCTCAATGGGCACACACAGATTTATAGCAGTTCATACAAAACTGACTGCATTTAATCTGATCCTATCCTTTTCCTAACTTAGGCTGTCTGGTTACAACCAAAAGCTGAATAATAGGATCTGAATCCATGTAGAGAGGGATTCGTTGTCATCTCATTTCACAATTTTCTCATCTCCTTCCATAGGAGTGATCATTAGTTGCAATATAAGTTTAATGATTATGGAGAGCTTAGTGCCCATGTGCATGGCTTCTAGTTATTTCTAGGCTTCGCAAGGAGATTCCAGGAATTCAATATGGAGTAGAAATTCATCCTCAGTACTCCTAAGAATGATTGACATTGTTTCCTAGGATTTCTGCTAAAAGGATATTAGGTTGGATGTGGTAGCTTTCCTAATAGTGGGAGGTTCTTTTGTTCTGTTAACTAGATCCCATATGTTTCCATACATGAATTTTGCCTCAATTCTAATTTTCCAGATACTATATTTTGTTCCATTTAATGTTGAGTTTTATGCAACATAAAACTACTTGAGGAAGCCATTCCTTACAAAACAAAATTTCCAGAAAATTACAACTAAAAAAAATTTAGAAAGCAATACAATATTTTCTAGATTTCAAAAGAAATTTTACGACACATATTTCAATTTTCAAATGATAGCACAAAATGTAGAGGTCCTTGGATTTCTTTGTGCCCAAGAGAAATTTTAGGATCTATTAAATCTTGTGAATATCTTTAATTTCAATTTGCGTAAGGGGAAAAATTGTTACAAAAAGGAATAACATAAATATTTTGACAATAAATTTTTTTCCAATTTTTTTTCCTTTTTTACAATAAACCTACTTTTTCGAACAAATAATCATAAAAATAACACAAAATATATATTTTAATAAAATTGAATTTTTTTTCGATACATAAAAAATTAGTTTACTTCGAATCTTTTTAAATTTTCTTTATTTCAAAAATTTTCTTTTTATTTCATTTTGTTGTATAACACTGTAATACAAAATTGTTTCTAATATGTATAGAATAAAGAACTTTATATATAAACTTATAAAAAGTTTATGTAAACAAAACTTTTATAAAGTATTTATAAAGTATACTCTTTATATAAAAAACCGGTTAACTTGTAAACTTTTAGATATAAAATAGTTATATTGAAATTTACATAAAAAAGGGTCTATAGAAAATGTCCCCATTTTTTAAAGTTTCGAACCGATAAAGGATTTAAAGATAAAAGATGGCCGCACCGTGGATTAATGATATGCCTCCACTTAATGTAAACTTAATTAATCTTCCCATTTTTCCAATAGAAAAAATGGGAACGTGAGTCAAATTTCATGGTTTGTGGATCGTTTTTGTCAATTTTCGCTGTATTAAAATGTAAATTTGACAACTTATTATGTTGAAGGTGTTCTTTCAAATGAGAATAAAGGGGGGTTGAGTGAGAAAAAGCTGACAACATCACACTGCCGAACATAATTTTCACCATTGAAAAGTGCAGTCATATCAACGTTCTCTGTAAAATCTCAATTGTACACATGTGTGTGTTTAATTTGTCGCCCTTCAGAAGTGCTTCAACCATTTGGTGGCATTGGGAGGATTCCGAAGAGCAACAAACAAAACAATGGCAAACAGTAGTTTCCTCTCATAGAGAATTAAACCCGCTTTAGATACAGATATAGATGCAGATCGATCAATGTGTATGTAGTAAAATGAGGAGATATTAGGGTTATAGATTTATCTCCCTGTGCAAGTCTGATTTAATCCATAATGTTGCTGATTTTAGGATGACTATTAGCGAGAGCTCCGTTTAGTACAATTCCCCGTAACATTTTGTTTATTTATTCAATTTTATTCTCCTGCAAGTATCCAATTACTTCTGAATTGACAACGTTAACTTGGGTTTGAGCGTGGTTACTTAACGCCTCTCAATCTCAAATAGTGGGATTTGAACTCTCTCATAGATGGATAGGTATCAATTTTTTTCGCAGGATGAAATTTAATAAAAAATATAGTTATTATTATTATTTTAATTCAAGGACCTCTTATTGAGATTGACATCTCTATCTATGTTGACGGAGACATATAGTTGATTACAACGTGATGAGTAGTATACATTATATCGAAGTCATCTTTTACTAGTGTATTTATATTGAGGTCATCCTTTAATTAAGCAGTCACGACTAGGGGGAATCCAATCCATCAAAGTCACCAAGGAAATGGTCCCGATCCCATCTACTTGTCATCCATTGTTAAGTATTTAGAGGGATTTGTATCCTAACGGATGGCTAGGCCATATCTTTTACACCATCATCCTCACCAATGGGAATACAACCATTTCAATTCACTTATTAATGTTTTAAAAAGTAGGCAAAGTGAAAATATACCTCGAAGTTTGATATATTATGTTCAATTATAAAAACATAAACTATTTACACTGGGGGTGTCTTACTATGCGGCGAGTAGTGGCCAAGAACCATAGTTTCTTAGGAAACGTTCCCTTTCTCGAGGACCTACCCTTTGTCGATGACCTATAGTGAATATAAGACATTGATATCCTCATGGAGCATTGATGTTGTTTCACCAAATGCAGCCAACAAGTGTCTAATCTAACAACCTACACTGTTGGCATGAAAGGGTAGGTGTATGTATTAGCATGTGATAATCGGCCATTGGAATCACCCACTTAACAAAAAAATATGATGCTAAAATATTTTCATCGGTCGTTGTTTTATAATATAGAGAACATTGTAGAAAGGAAAATAAAGAAAACATCTTCAACTTTATGTAACAATGTTCAAGTTATGCCTCATTATCCAAACATTGAAACTTTTACTTACATTACAAGTATTTCTTAAACAAACATTGTTTTTTATATTATTAATAAATAAAAATGTATTTCTTTTTAACAAATAGCCATGTCATGAAGAATGATTTAATTTTATAGGTATCGTTAATCATCGCATGAATCATATTTCTAATGTTCGGGTCCCCACATAGGAAGCATGGCCAATGCAATTCACAGCCATACATTGTTGCATAGCTTAATAATTTCATAAGGTTGCGTATTTTCCATGTTTATGTCGAAGGCATCTACAAGTTCGGTCGAGGCCTCCCCCCTCTGACAACGAACAAGACGTGGACAACGAAGATTGATGGCCTTACATCATCAACACACACACACACACACACACACACACACACACACACACACACACACATATTAATTTGATCCAATGATGGAAATATCCGTGGTTGACAGTGCACAAAGTTTTTTTAGTAGCTTCCTTCACCGACACAAAAAAAACCCGTCATAGCTACTGATCTATGGTTCAACTCACAAATCACTGCCACCGTATTACCAATATCACTACAACTGCGTCGTGATCATTGCAACCATACCGCTTCTATTGACAGTCTTATCAGGAAAAATTGAAGATTGGTAGAAGAAAATGATGTAAATTTTTCTTATGTTTAAGTAAATCCGTAACTTGTATTATTCCAACCTAAATCTCATTGGTTCAAGAATTCTGTTTAGTATTTGAAGTCACGTCTTGGTTATATGCATTTTGGCGGATAATTCTCGGTAATAAAATTTGGATTTTGGAAGAGATTTCCATAGCTCATACTCTTTTTCTCATCTACAAATGAGGTGAGATCAGTTTTTGCACCAATATGGCCTTCATCCGGATAAAACTTCACATACATAGGATTTTGTGGAGCCATTCCACTTGTCAACATAGTGAAATTTGTGCTTCTTTGCACTTAGAGGAGCTATCTTCACGTGCTACACTTAGGAAGATATCTCCACTGGTATGGCATGCATCTTCAATATGTAAATTTGAATAAGTATTTCCATTTCAAGTTTTCATACTACCACGTTGTAAGGAGCTCGTTGTCCAATATGGTTAAATGTATTTTATTTATTGTAAATGTCAATTAGATGAGTCATAAAGACTTATGTATTTAGGTTATGTTTAGTATTTGTGGTGGTCGAATCAGACGTCCGACGTTTCAGGGGGTTAATATGCGCCCTAATAAGTTTATAGCTCACAGACTAAGAAATTTACAAATTAATTTATGGGACAGCTTGGCTTTGAGACTCCCCTCAATATACCATTTTTTTGAAGCCCGGGTCTCACTCTCTTTGTAATAAATGAGATTATTACACCGAAGCCGTTAAAATCATTTTTTCCTTCGATAGGCATCAACAACTAGAAGAAAGTTAATCCACCAAAGTCATCCCATAACCAATACTCATATTCCAATCTTGTAAAGTAGGATATGAGTGTCACACCACACTCATATTCTAATTTAGTTGGATGACCAAGATCACTTGTAACATGTTTTCTTGATATTTTCACTTACCACTTTTCATAAAAGAACGTAAAATCGAGTATTATGCTACACACCCAATTTCTCTTAATCAATTTATTATTTTATTATTTCCTACAAGTCTCTTTTATACGATTTGATATCTAATTCTTAACTAAATTTAAATTAGGTCTTCACCCTAGAACAATGTATTTCAACTTCTTCATTCTCCCAAAGACCTCCATAATTTTTCCCCACAGACAGTTCCTATTGAGATGCAACACTTCTAGTTTATGCAGATTCCTGATGGAGTTGGGAATAATGCCATTGAATTTATTATTATCCATAAGGGGGGCTCTCATATGCCTCAGACTACCCAACCTAGAGGACATGTTTCCCGTGACCTTGTTCCCAGAGACCAAAAACAATATGATGTTGGTAAGATGAGAAAAAGAGGACGAATTCGGTCTGCTGAAATTCTTCCAATGTTCGAGTGATTTTTTTTGAAGACTAGCTATATCTCCAATGGATTCTGAGATAGCTCCGGTCATGTGGAGGAATTTCAGCGGAGGGTCATAGTTGTGTACACCTCTTGCTCTCAGGGAAATTTGGGTAACTCGACCCGTGATGAGATCACATTCGACGTTAGTCCAATTTTTACAGTAGTTATTTCTCTTCCAGATGTTGAGAACTCCCTTTAGATCCTTTGTCACACAGACCTTAAATTTTAACAGTGTATCTATGTCCCCCTTTCAACAAGCTGCAGTTGACTTTGCATTTCCCACTACAATCGCTTCCAAAAACCAACACCGCCCAAAACACTATCTTCATCACGCCTCTCCAGTAGTAAAATGAATCTTGCATCAAGCTCTATGATCCATGTCTTAAACTAACCACCACCATTTATAAGAAGGAATTTGGCTAGGTGAAAAAATTGATAGACGACTCATGAAACTCCTCTTCACTAATGAGACTAGATCAATGAAACTCTATACGGTCCTCTCTGGCGAGACTTACTCACAATTATGGCTGCCGTAATAAAATCCTTTTGAGATAGCAAAAAATAAGGGATGGAGGTCTTGATGCAGAGATTACTTACCTGAATGGAGGAAGGAGACATCAAATTCGTCATAGTGATTGACCAATTTTTATTGAAAACAGAAAGCATGTGTGACGCTTGCATTTTGCCACGTCAACCCTCACCAAAACTATATCATAATACTTAGAAAATTACGGGGAAATTTTTTTATTTACAACCTACATGGGTTACGTTCATTAAGCACTAGTTCATTTATTTAATACGGCCCTTCCTTAATTAATATTATTTTATTATCCAAAATTATTATTTTATTAATCATATTTATTTAATTAATCAACCCCTAAACTAATTTTATTTATTTTCTTCCCCGTAAGTCTATATTACATTTAATCATCTATATTAAATGTAATCAAATTTTATTTAAAACATTTCCTAAATTAAATTTGCTAATTTGCTCCCACTTAAGTTCATAATAATTTCCTAAAATTAATTCCTAAGTTAGACTTAATTTATTCCCCTAAGCTAATAATCCCCATGCCACCCATTTAATTAATTAACTACACATTTAACCTTTAATCATTTAAACCCCTTTAAGTAATATAATAAAAATACCCATGCACAATATTTATTTATTTACCCGTAAATAAAATATCCTAACATGACCTAAACCACCACTACCTGTGAATAGAATTCCCTAGGGTTCCCTTTAATTAAATTCACCCATACTTCATCAAACAATTATGATATCCCATCACTTAAAGAGGTGAGGATTAAATCTAGGCCATTAGATTGGTTTAATCCTCACCCTATATCCTAGGTTTCCCTAAAATGCCCTAAATTTCCTTATGTTTCCCGTTTAATCATTTGTCTGCCCTAATGTGCCTCCATTTGCACAGGTTGGCTTGCAGGGAGGAAGAAGATAGAGGCCATGGAAGATGTCAAGAGGTATGCTCCATTTTAGATCCAAATTTTACAAAGAGGGGGAAAATCTCTTCCATATTTTCTTATATTTGTTTTTATACTCTCTTAGGGTTTAATAATAGGCAAATTTGTCTAAGGTTTTTCTACCAAGATCTCTGGGTATTGCATTGTATTTACCCTGATTTTCTCCCTTTTTTTGAATAATCCAATGATAGATCCAAATTTTGGGTTATACGAATATGTATTTATACATCTGTGTATATATATAATGTTTTTTTTGCAATTTAAGATTTATTGGGCGACTGAAATAAGCTGTGCACAGGGTGAAGATATAGGCTTAGTTGCAATGTGGAGAAGTGTATGTGGGGAGGGTGGTGGGGATGGGTGGCCATGGCCGACCCACCCCCTATTTGATATAGTGGGGTGGGTCGGCCATGACCGCCCACCCCTTATTAATATTATAGTCAAGGGGGTGGGGAGGGCCACGCAGGCCCCCTACCTCAACATTATTTTAAATATATATACTTATTAATACTGATTCAACATTGCAAACTGATTTCCATTACTTTAAAAAATATATACTTTTTTGATCATATAAATGATTATTGCTATATGTATGTATGTATATGTATGTATGTATGTATGTATATATATATATTTTATAGATATGTATATATATATATATATATATATATATATTATAGATATAGATATATATATATATATATATATATATATATATATATATAATATATATATATAGACACACACACACACACCACACATTTTATAGATATGATAGTGTGTGTGTGCGCGTGCGCACGTGCGTGCGTGTGCGTGCGCGTGTGCTTACTGGTCAAGTTTTCAGACCCCGTTTCCCCTCTTCTCCTCTTCTCTCCTCTCTGTCTCTGTATCTTCTCGCTCTGTTTGTCTCTGTCTCCTCGTCTTGTCTCCTGTCTTCTCTCTCTCTCTCCTCTCGTCTCTCCTATCTCTCTCTTACTGTCTCGCTCTCTATGCTGTCCTTCTGTCTCTCTCCTCTCTCTGTATGTATTTAATGTCGCTTATACTCGCATCTACATGATACCTATATATCATCCCATTATCTACTATAGATCTCTATATATCGATATATCTATATATTCTACATCTCTCTATTAAAAATTATATGTCTAATTAGATCTATATGTATACTCGCCGCTCGTCTATCCGTCTCTCTCTCTCTCTCTCTCTACTCGCTCTCTCCTCCTCTCTCTTCTCTCCCTCTCTCCTCTCTCTCTCCCCTCTCTATCTCTTCCTTATCTCTCCCCCCCCCCCCCCTCTCTCTCTCTCTTCTCTCTGTCTCGCCTCTCTCTCTGTCTGTCTCCCTATCTATATGTATGTATACATAATATATGTATGTATACATATATATATGTATGTATTTTATAGATATGACTGTGTGTGTGTGTGCGCGCGCGCGCGTGCGTGCGTGCGTGTGCGCGTGTGCTTACTCGTCAAGTTTTCAGAAAAATTTACACATATTAAAAGGAAAAGAAAAAAATAGATTCTTTTAATTATATATATATATATATATATATATATATATATATATATATATATATATATATATATATATGAAACACACACACATATACATTCATATATATGAGCTTGCTGGTTCATATTATTAGATGATGATTCAGGAATAGAAGTAGATTTCCTTTATTACGGAGGAGGATATATTTAATGAAATACCAATGATATTGCATAGATACAACAATGATTCTTGATCCTAAAGTTTACCATATTATACAACATATAATGACAATTGAATTCTCATGACTCTTAAAAAAATCAGAAGGCAGATCCATATTACAAACACAATAATTTCCCTATTCATAATAATAAATTGAATTCAAAGTTTACATATTAACTTAAGAAAATTTTCAGCCCAAACATACTTCCATTTCTTTTAAACAATAATCTGAAGGGGAAATAAAATATAAGCTTCAACACATTTGCACTTTAAGAAAACAATTCCAGATTTTGACCTAAAATATGAGGTAGATATAAAATCAATTACAAACTTGTAAATAAGTTACAAATTAACATGATGAAGTATATCTTACAGTAAGATAAAATGCAACCGTACAATGTCCTTCCAACCATCTATACTGCTTAAATCAGAATACATATAGACTTGTTTAAATCCCTTTACAAGGAAAATTGAATAGTAAAATACAAGAGGACAAGACCTCCACCAAAAAGGTGGAGACAACATGCCAAAATTCTAAACTTTCATCTCTTTTCTTTCAAATCAACAATCCCTCCTGCAACTCCAAACACCAATCTAAGTCTACAATCTAGATTTCATCCATCTCCACACCACAACAAGGGTAGGGATCTAGACAACACTCACCTCCTAGCCTTAATCCAATGAGAAGGTGAAGCCAACCTTCTCATTGGCCCTCGAGCCGTAACCAAGAAGGAATGAGGGGTATTCACAACCATGGCAACCCTCACAAAATGGCTTCAACAATGCAACCACACACACAATAAATCTACAACACATATAGGAACAAGCAATAGAAAAATATGCAACATCCACAAACACACGCTAAAAAATGGAGCCAAAGGAAAAGGGAAAACATGGTGACCATCTCCTTATACCTCCCAAGTGGGACATGGATCCACCCAAGGCCTCCAAGTGCACTATTCACACACACACACACACAAAGCCCCTTATCTCTCCAATTTGCAAGATACACAAAGATATAACATAATTTTCTTTTTATCTCCACATAGGTGGATTACCATTCCCACACTCCCTCCAAAAAAACTCACACACTCCCTTTTACCTCCACAATGCCCCTATTTCCCTCTCCCACACCTTACCTATGGCCAATTCTACCCAACCCATACAAACATCACATGCATTCACACAATTTACAATTTCATGCACAACCAAGAAACAAAGTACCAAGTTTAGATCCTACCTTTCCATTGATGGCTACTTCAACCTTCAAGAAAACCAAGCTCCAAATTCTTTCCTCCAATGCAAGAAACTCCCAAGCAAGCTCTCCAAAAATCCCCAAAACAAGTAACCCCAAAACAACAAAAAAGACTCCCATAAATAGAATTTGGTGGAGGGATGGTGATGTGGCTCCATGTAGGATGCCACCTCCTTTCCCTTCAATCCACCTCACAACCTAACACACATATCAAGGTTCCATAAATGAGAAAGGTGAGGGTATGACACTTTCAATCTCACACACAAGCCCTCTTTCCACATTTCAAAATTACAATTTAGGGAATCAAGAAAGGGATGGCAATAATTGCCTCTTTTCCTTCAAAATCTAAATTTGACCCCTCATGTCATAGGTTAGGTTGGAGGGAGAGTTTAAGGAGTGTGGGATGAGCAAAATTTGTCCCACAAGTCTCCAAATATGGGCTCAAATCCCAAATATGAGTTTGGGGAATAGGGATGGGCACACAAACCAAAGCTAAAATAAAATTCAATTAAAGTAAAGAAAAAAAGGTATATCCCACATAAACATTGCCCCCCCATTTGCCACATCATCAAATTAACATAAACCAACAAAATTTACTTAATTTAATCAAGGCACATTAATAAATATAAGAACATAAAGGGACTTTAGAATTTAATAAATCACAACATCCACTAAGACAAATAGTAAAAGGGAAAAAAACCACATTGACACCCATGGTCATTTGTGAGGTTGCTCCCCCACGGAGACCTCCTAATAAACAACAAGCAACATGATGACACACACATAAATTCCTGCCAAGGTGACCATGTTGTAAACACACGACATTCCTTCATGGTTGGTCTTCCTAGTCCCTGCTTTGTTTTTTTGTTCTCGTTTCCTGCAACAATCAAGACAACACCACCTTCGGCCTCAAGGCCATATTAATACATCAAGCAATCAAAACACATATATCATCTATCATATAACATCATCATACAACCTAGCTGCATCATTATCATGGTTAAACAATTCTATTCTAAATCAATTATTTAAAATCACAATTCTACCATATCCATTAACATTTACTATCACCCTACATCTATGCATAACCATTTATCACAATTCATATTTACAAAAACCATGTGATTCACTAACTGCAATTTATACCTACTTAGGTGCATTCGACAACATACTATTGATCACTTAATATCTTCACATTATTAATAAACCATAACATCAATGCACACATGGTTAGTCAAATGGTTTAACATAATCGCCACTGTCAAGAGTCCAAGATGTCATCATATAAGTAAGGCAACGCTAAATCAACATGTACTGCAATATCTATCAATTTCTGTTAGGAATCCATACAATCCATAATAATAGTAAAAAATACATTGATAATCATAATGTCCATATAGTCTAACAACATCCTATCCAAAATATCATAACAATGTCCATGTCACTAAGCAACTAATAATAATGATCATAGATAAATAAGTGTTGAAGAGGAGTGGGCACTACAACACATCATAGTGATTGACTACGGCATGGGATCCATTCGGACACATATTTCTCAAAGTAATGTTTAGTTGTTTCTATAGTTGCAATATCTTCTTATTCAATAACATCGAAATTAGGAGCATTCTCAAACCATATATATACAATTGTCTTTTGACACTATGTTAAATTCCTCTCTTGCAAGAATTGGCTTCCTCCATTGCGAATGATAATTCAAGGTACTTGAGGGAAGGAAAAATCTTACCTCGTAAACACTATGAAATGAGTTTCATTACATCGAACCTGCTTGCCAAAATTAACTACCACCCCCATCAAGTATTTCCTTGTTCCAGGATGTCTGTGTTTGGCAAAACAATTACCGTCCTTGTCGCAGACCTTACGCAGCTTCCACTTGTATTGGACATTCTTGTGTATGCTACAAATCCATATGGAGCCAACCTCTAGAAATAATTTTGTACTTCAAGCTCCATGAATTACATCTTCCACCACTAAGGTTTATCTCCTGCACAAATTTCCTTTCAGGAACTACTCCTCAACATCCACAATTCTATTCAACTGTTTAACAACTGGGAAATTCTCATCTCGCGGACTTATTCAACATGACATCCTTACCTTCAGGGAAGCCCCCCATTTATTTGGAACAAATGAGAAATTCAACCGGCACAACCTTCAAATGTTGAAAGGATTAAACTCTCCATATGCCCAATCCATTCCTTAAAATACCAAACATAGTGAATTAGGAGATCCAGTTGATGATCAGTTGCAACACAAAGTTCTTCTTTGCAGGAACCAAAAAGGCATGCTCACATATAATTTATGGGTTCATATAGGTCTTGTCAATGGTGCAACCGACTATATTTTTGACATTGTTTATGATTCTTCCTCCGCGCCACCTGATCTGCCATTCTTTTTTGTCATTGAATTTGATATATATACTAGCCCAATATGGGATTCCAACACCCCTTTCCATATTCCAATCCCCCCATTTCTAGAGAAATCATAGGAAACTACTAATCAAAATGTCTTGGATTTTAACTATCCACAAGTCTCTACGTCTTTCTTTTCTTAATATCACTATTGATATCGGTATCACTGAGAGACATGGTCTTACCTTCACAACTATCTCTATAGTTCTTTCATTATCCACTCTTCGGATATTGTCTCCCTTCTCCTTTGCCCATTGTTCTAAATTGTCCAAAACACCTTTAATACACTACCGCATAACAAGGAATCAACGCTACATTCTCTTAAATTATTCCTGTTATGATCCTCATGTGTGGATTTCACTAATGCCTCGAGGTTTTGGTGTAACAGTTCGTTACAAGTGGTATCAGAGTAGTGATCCGGGCAATTTGTGGGATGAAACTCTAATGTTGGTGATTCGTCTATATCTGGAGATTGAATTGGAATTTTTTAGATATTTTTTGTGGGGAGTGGACACATAGTTCAAGTGATCTTCCCTCTAAATTTCAGATTTTTTGGAGCTGTTTTGCAAAATTTGTGTCCGTTTTAGGGGTGAAACCATAATTCTATGGTTTTGTCCATATCTTCTGAATAATGACGAATTAGGAAATAATTTTTTTGGGTTGATGGTGATATATTCAAATGTGATACCACTGAAATTTCAGAATTTTTTTATCTATTTTGTCATAGTTATTTCATTTTTATTTGTTTTCATTATTTTTCTCCATAGGCCGCAATTTGAGGAGTTTTCCTAATTTTTTTACATTTTCGGAAACCTCTCAAAAATTAAATTGGGGTTTGTGTTCTGTGATTTCTGATTTTTGGCTAAACTTTATCCGAAAGGGTTAGAATAAGTTTTCTTAAAAAGGGTCTATTCCAAAAACCCTAGTTTTGTGGATCATGGGGATGGTAGCTTTTTTTGAAGATGGCAGGATTGATGTTAGAGAATGGTGGAACAAATTTAGGGATAAATTCTCTAAACCATCTGATATTTGGCTATTCAAGTTGTGGATTAGTGGCCCTGCACAGATTTGGTTTTTTGAGTTAGAAAAGGAAAAGTCTAATTGGTCTTTGGAGGAACTGGAACAAGTTTTCATGGACAGATGGGAAACAAAAGAAGAAGTAGATGAAGCAGAAGAAGAAGAAGAAAAAGAAAAAGAAGAATAAGAAGAAGCAAAAGCAGAAGCAACATCAGAAGAAGAAGAAGATGTTGATGATAAAGTTCCTACACAGGATAGTGCATCTCCAAGGAAGGAAGCTTCAATATTTTAGTTTGAAGGGTGTATTCAAAGGAAAAAGGTAATTGTTTCCATAAACCCTAGCAGCAAATATAACTTCATCAATATGGATGTAGCTCAAAATCTACATGTACAATCAAAACATATTAAGGAAGCTCAAGTGGATGGTAAGCATATTCGAGTTTTTGAAGATTTAAAACTTACTATGGACAAATATACTTTACATTCATATTTTTTTCCTTATATATGGATGGTTTGGATATTGTTCTTGGGTATCCTTGGTTAGAGACATTGGGGACAATTAATATTAATATGAAAAATAAGTTTATGAAGATTTGGTACAAAAAGAAGAAGGTCACTTTACAGGATATCAGGCTTAATGGAAATCAAAGAAAAGTCAATATAGACCATGAGGATGATTTAGAATATGGAGAAGAAGGGAATAAGGATGATTCAAAAGAGGAACATGAAGAAAAATAAGGAAATGATGATTCATCTACTCAAGAGAAAAAGAAAATATCAAATACAAAGGTGGAAGAAGAAAAGAAAGTTCAGAAACAGGTGGATAAGGTTGAGGATACTACAACTGCAGCATATGGAAATCCACGTCAACATGAGAGAAAAAAATCATGGAGATATCCCAGGGCACATCATATTTCCAACCAATATAGATATACATGTAATTGGAGGAATAATCACTTTATTTATATAGGGGATCAATGGAGCAACAATTATGAAGCATGGAATCCTTATTATGGTTATCCTTATTATGATTATACATGGAATCCTTATTATGGTTATGCATTGAATCCTTATGTTGGTTAAGCATGGAATCCAAGGATGATAAACTATGGTCACGAATGGAATCAGAGTAGTGCAATGGAATATGGATATTAGTTCAGATATGTATCATCTACCAGGATCACATATGGATGGATGATCGATCATGGCGCAAAGTGTGTAAAAATTTACAACACACTCATTACATGGTTTATTCTTATGTTTCGGGGACGAAACATGTCAAGGAGGGAAGGAATGTTATGCACCTAGGGAAAGGATGTTATGATGTATATGTATTGATGGAGATGCCGACATGTGGCACACATCCCCTTATCTTATTATATCATTCATTTATAATTTATTATGCTTAGGAGGTCGGCCTCAGTATTGGCCGTAGGTTAGAATGGTATATATAGGAGTTAGAAGTTTGTAGTTAATCATGATATTGAGTATTGAAGTGTTATTGTATGGTTTGGAGGTTACCCCCTCGAAGTGGTATTGGAGGTTGCCCCCTCGAAGTGGCAAGGCTATTATATGAGCATATTGAGAGAATTTATCTGCAAGTTAAGATATGTAAGCTGTTTATGTATCCTTATTAAAATTGTCCAAAACACCTTTAATACACTACTGCATAAACAAGGAATCAACGCTACATTCTCTTAAATTATTCCCCACCCCTTGAACAACATCACACTTTCCTTCCACTCCCTTCCACACTGCCTATTATGCCTTCCACTACTCTTTTTCCTTCCACCCTCCTATTTACCTATTAATATTTCTGTTCTATATTCCCCCTTATCCTTGTATTCACCTTATTTTATGTTTTTTTATTAATACAAATTCTCTTTCTACCATAATTTTGGTCCCTGTTTCGGTTTATTCATACACCTCTTCCCCTTTGGCGTTCACATCACATTGCTCACATATGATTGATAGTAATACTATTAAATTGTATATATTGGAGGGGTCTATATGAGTTAGTCCAACCAGTAGTAGAGCATTCAAAGCTCTCTGTTGAAGGTTCAAACCCTGCAATTCCACAGTAGATTGTGGTGACCCGTCACTTAGCAGATTGAAGCTCCATACCCACTAAATAGTACGAGCCTCTCATACTCCTCTAGGAAAAAATGAAAAATGAAAAATACAAATTATAAATATTCATTATAGTCAAATATAATATGTTAGAATATATTTTGTAGTTACGATTACAATTTAAAATATTTATACAATGAATTTATTGACGAAATTACTTCATAAATTATAAATAAAAGACAATAGAATTTTTAAATTATTTTTAGATGTTAAAAATTAAACATTTTTTTTCCTTTTTGAATATTAAGTGTAAGATATTTTAGTAAGTTTTTTTTAAAACAAAATAGGGTAACTTTTAAAGTAAAATTTTTATTTTTATTTCTATATAGTCTTTAAAATCAAACCTTTTTTTATTCGGAGTAATTTACTTTACTTTTTTCAGTTTTTGTAAAAAATCTACCTTATATTGTTTTTTTTTTTTAGTTTTTCATTATTTAATTAAATTTAGTTTTGTTAACATTAATTCAAATTTTCAATCTTCATTAATTTATTTGTAATTAATTTATATGTTCAAAAAAATAATTATCCATGAGAAAATTTTAGAATTTTTGTTGATTGGAAATCTTAATATAATTGAAAAGATAAAATTGATCATTTTGAATTTTTTGACACTATAATTTTTTTTAACAATTTACAATATTTTTCAAAACATAATTTCAAAGCTAGATAAATCATAAGAACATCATAGATTTTTTTGTTTATAGTTAGGGGTGTTTGTCAAACTCCAACATTGTTTGGGACTTTTGAATTATTTTTTTGACTGTCACTTCTCAAAGGTTAGAATAAGAGAATAAGAAGTTTTCCATGACCATCGATCGAGATGGAAAGATAAAGATTGAAGCTTTTCACAGTCGCCCGCCTGATTTATTTTGTATCTAGAGCTTCTTACAGTCACAAGATCATTTTAATATTTTTGTCTCATTTTATGCACCCACTAGGGTAAATTTTAGTGGCGAATATTTACTAATTCACAACTATTTACATTTTTCAAATTTGCATTTGGCAATTTTGTGGAGTCGTACAGAGCATAATTTCGCTTAAAATTTTAGGATTCAAGTTACTTTTGTGGTTGGCTCACCTGGTGTTTAAAACAAATTTCATACTTATGAAATTATAATGCCCCTGCCTCGAAACACCAATCAGGTACATTCGTCAATATATACTAATAAAAAATCCGTGCATCTGCAAAATTCAAATGCCATAAGACTCTTACATAAAAGATGCCTAACGGATGAGCTTAACCACATAGTCTAGATGCTTGACTGCAAACGCATGACTACATACTCTAGACACATGACAACCTAGTTAAGATTCCCAACTGCATAATTTTAGATGTGTGGCCTTGTAATCTAGACGCCCGACTACATATTCTAGACATCTGGCTATATAACCCAGACACCTGGCTACAAAAGCAAGATGCCTGAATTTATATTCAATACGTTAACCCGAACAATGCAAACACCTAGCTTGCAATCCAGATAGACGTAAGTGCCTCACCCGTTAAGATGCCCAACTACATAATTTCAGATGCACGTCCTTATAATCTAAACGCATGAGTGTATATTCCAGACACCTGGCTATATAACCCAAACGCCTGGCTACAAAATTCAGACACCCGAATGCATATTCAAGACACCAACCTGAATAATGTAAACATCTGCCTTGTAATCCAGATGGCTGTAAGTGCCTCACCTAGGTTTGGATGATAATAAAAATGTGGTGTCCCTGATGGGACAATCCTAAAAAAAGGGAATTTTTTATCTTATTTTAGCCATCCACAAAAAGGGGTCATGCAGATGCAACCGACATACACACCGAGTACTATGTATTAACTAAATAATTAAGCCTTATTATTTATTTTCAAATTATAAAATGCAATAATATACTTAATAATACAAATTTCAAAAACCTTGTTTTTATGCAAAACCCATTGATAGTGATATTCCAACATACAAATAATTAATCACAATAAATTGTCACCACCTCAGAATATTATTGATGATGGACATTACCTCCACTTGAGGAAAATCCTTATTATGTGTTTACATTGGACAACATTCAATTGCATATCATGAAGTAGAAGATATGCTACAAGTAAAATAAATGTTCCTACATTGGATCGAAATTGCATTCATGATTACTATACAACAAGATAGAAGACATTTCCTGTCATCACCCAACTTGGAAATTATATATCAATTCCTTTGAAAAGGAAGATAATAGATTACATTCCTGATGACAAGATCCACCAAAAAGCATATATTTCTATACATAGTGATCAAACACATATTTTAGGTTGATAATAAACACAAAAATGTGTGAAGAAAAATACCTAGGTAGACCATTGGAAGGTTTATTAAATTCGATTAAGAAGCTAAGTATTAAAATCATTGAACCGTTAGAAGCCAAAAAACGATAATGATACTCCAACATAAATGTGAATGTTTAATGTGTATCTCAAAACTTGGAAAGGATACACAAAATAAAACTCAAGCTGGATATAATTGAGAAATAATACATGGTAAAATATATGTATCAGCTAAGAAAGAATACTGTCAAATAAAATGAACACTAATGATGGAAAAATGAAAAAAAATGCATACATGTAAGATATGCAACAGAATATGAAAATGAACAAAAAAAACTAAAAAATATTGTTTAGAAAGGAGGAAAAAGTACAAGCTCAATTTGCAAAATTTGTTCAGTTTAATCTACATACAAAAAATATACAGTTCTCAACTATTTACCACATTGTAAATAAGGTTAGACCTATTTATGATTTTCTAAATTATTAAATTTTATTTCAACATAATGGATTCGCTAATATTCCACAATCACATTGGCCAGAAAATAGTGCTTGGGAAATGGAAAAATGTCTAGAGATGATTGATAAGGAGAATTTGAAAGAAAAAATAAAAAATGTGATTTATCTGTGTCTATTGATGAGGTCACAATCAAATCAAAAACACATCATGGATTTGCATTCATATTTACACTTTTGAGAACCATCTAAGGAAAAATCATTTATTATCACTCCATAAAATGATAGAAAATTACAATACCGAGATTCCTTTACATGTTGGTTATTTCATGTTTTTGGGATATAGATTGGGATTAATGATTATACTATCTCTACTAACTTGGTGTGTGTTGGTAAATATGGTGCATCAGTAATACAAGACATATAAATGGTATTTTCATTCAACTACAAACTATTTTTATCCCCATATATGATTACAATCCATTGCATGACACATAGAACGAATCTTGTATAAAAAATAGTTACCACATTTGAGATTGTTGAAAAAGTCGAAGAGTATTATCCAAGACTTGCATGCATATATTTCCAGTAGTCTAAAAATATTTCTAGAGTTCCTGAAATTTACAATTGGAGTGACTGATGGTAAAAAACTTATCAAAATATGTTGATACAAGGTGGATTTCCATGTATGAACCTACATGTAGTGTTTTTGAATAATATCCATAGTTGGTTTGTTTTATTTATAAAAATCCTTGATAAGTTGACAAGACAAAATACTTGTTGTATTGTTTAATGTGTTTTTGAAATGTTACTTATATTAAGTGGTATCATGCCCATGTTGTAGGAAATTAAGTTTTTGATTAAACACTCTCAAGAGAGGTCCAAATATATTATTGATTTCATATGGTTGAGAAAACATGTATGTCAAATTTTAGATATTTTATACCTATGTCCCAAGAATTTTTTAAAGGGATTGTATTTCAGATAATTGGAAAATATTAACAGATATTAAGGATTATTTATTATATCATTATTAAGGATTATCATTTGTATCATTATTAATGAGAAGGAGATACCATAATGCATACTTTTCAAAAAAGAGTTGATTTGATGTGAGCATAAATTAAATAAGTTCCTATAATGCATTTTTTATATGACATTGTTATTTTGATACATAGATGAAATTGAGAAATCTTTCACAAATCGTATCCTCAAAAATTTGTGATTAATTTTAAAAATGGATTATCTGTAAGAGGCCATGGGAGTAGTGAATCCCATATTTTGGAACATTGTTGATGGCCATAGTGAAGAATTAGTAACAAATATATTTCTCAAATATATGAGTGCTATGATTAAGCATTTTAAGCAAGTTCGTACAGATAAATGGAGTTGAAATTAAAGGAATTTTGGAAATATATTTACTAACATCTAAATAAAAAAATTTGTGACTTACAATGATTGATCAATATCAATATTTTAATGAACCAACAAAAAATAATGAACTATCACAAGGCTATGTAAAAAACTATGTATCCTAGGAGTGTCTTGCGATAAAATATTAGTGAATATTTTCGATTATATGAACTTTACCAAATGATAATTTCTTGATCATAGAAGATGAATGGGCCTTTAGTGAAATATATTTTGTTAAATTAGGATTTCAAATAGATTGGATAAAAATTTGGAGACATGTTTAAGATTAAATGTTCCACGTTATCCCGTTGATGCATTTGCCTTATGAAAGGGCACTTTCCATTTTGATTCCACTTACTGGAAGAAGAGGAGTCACTAATACAATGAGCAACAAAGATGATCTTAATAATGATATCTGAAGTGGGATGCTCTTCTGACATAGCATATACAAATGTCTTTAAAGAAAAGGGATTCCTCAAGGATTGTTTCAACTCCCCTTGAGTTGTATGCTTTTAGCTTGGTAATAGGTATGTATTATAGAATATTTATTCCTATTTAAAAAATATCATATGAAATTGTTACAATTTATGTATGTTTTTGGATAAATGATTTTAGTATCCTTATTTCTTACAATTTTTATGCAATATAAGATATGAAAATAATAATTATGAGTAGAACTTTGATATTATACTTTACATTATTATGAAAAATAAAACACTAGAGATGTTATGAAAACAATATATATTAATAAAGTGTTGATTCAAATTAGCCTTCAATACAATTTACAAAATTGCTAAAATATCTCAATTGAAATTTGAGATTTACATTTCGATTCATTCTAAGTATTACAACTATAGTTATACAATATAAGTAAATCACAATCAACTATCATTCTAATATTCTCCCTCTTGTCATTGTATCTTTTTTGACTAGAGCTCCTGAGTCAATTAGATCATCAGTTGTGACATTGATAATATTAAGATTTTCCATATCTTGATTGGCCACATCACCTGCTGAAAGTAAAGTAGGATCTACATTTTATTTCTACTTGAAATAGTATCTCTTGAATCCATACCAATGTCCTTAATCATTTTATTCAAAGTGTTGTTTTGTTTATTTAGCGAGCACAAGTTTTTCCTTGAGTGAAATATAAACATTTAAAATTTTGCGTGTATTCTTGAGGTGAATATCCAAGACCAATACTTCATTCTTATTTTTTTCATATTTTGACTACATTTGAACAAAGAAATATTATTAGTTAGAAAGTTAAAATATGTAACTCTAAAATTTCAATGGAAAAAAAGAGTTAAAGTTATGATGGCTTTATCTTTTTCAAGACATTTACAATGACAACAAGATTTTTTTCTCTAGCCCATTTTTTTATAGTAAGCTTAGGATTTACCATTTAAAGATTTCCAACCTATTTAACATGACATCCAAAACATTATCATTGTAGTCATTGCTTACTTTAATGACACTTGAGAGAGCTTGATTCAGTAATACATCTATTTTTGCTGGATCATTTTGAAATAAAGCAAATAAACGTAATTTATTTGGGAAACGTTGTGAACATGGACATTTATTTCTTTTATAAAAAAATTGTCCTGAAATTCCCATGTTTTCAAATTCTCTATATCCTACATAACAACATCATTAATAGTAGTATACCAGCTCTCTTCCAATAAATTATGCAATGGAAAAGTAGTTAATTGATCATCAGATGGTTGTAATGGTATCTATGTTGGAGAGGGTGTATCATATGGAGAACTAGGTGTCAGTGCCTATAAAAGAAGATCAATTTTGTGAACTTGTGATCCATGAATCAATCATGTGGATTAAAAGTAGTTGAATCCCCAGTACCACTATATTTACCAAAGAAATTAGCATCAAGGTCATTTTTTTATAAATTGGTTGTGCCCATTGCACTAGGGGACCATAAAAAGAGAAATTTGGAAATGGTATTCTTTTCAAATGAACCATTTCCACCACTTTGATTGGAAAATATAATTACTTCCACTTCTCTGAACTTGTCTAGGTAGAAGTGGTGGTGGCATCATTTTATTTTGGAAGTGTGAAGTGGAACTGCTTGAATAAAATATGAAAAGAACATAGAAATAAGAAATCAATGTTTAGTAAATTTAGCATTAAAGTTAAACTTTTCAAGTGATTCTAATAATGTATCCTACCTTGTAGAGTATGTTTAGATGTAGTATTTTCTTCCACTCTCAGTGGTTGAATCCTTGTCCATGTTTGTTCATGTTGATGTGGGGAAGTTTGAAGAAAACTATCTTAGGAATATATAAATACGTAGTAATGGTTGCAACTATAGTTATATTAATATAAAATTTATAATAATGTTCTATTATTCATATCTTGATTGACTAATAGTAGTAATACCTAGAATAATTGATGAAGTTACTATGTTGCATTGCAATTGAGGGGGTGTAATAGAACTCCTCATGTGTAGTTCTCTCAAAACTTGATCTAAGGTATTAGACTAGTTCTTTCCTAGATCTATGGTATTGAATTTTAAAAATCCTCAGGACGTCTGAGTTCCCTCATAAATCTATGGACTTGACTAGTTCTTTCCATGATTTATGGCTTGATCTACGACCTTGACTGGTTCTTAGATTTTTATTCCTTGCCTATATAAGCAAGGCCCATTGTATTTCATTGAGTTCCATAATAATATATGATATTATCTAGTTGTTAGATATAGTTCTTTCCTTGATCTATGACATTGACTAGTTCTTTGATAACTAGTTCTTGACTTGTTCTTTCTTTGATTTATGGCTTTATCAATGGCCTTGACTAGTTATTTTGTTTCCTATATAAACAAAGCCCCTTCTCATTGTACTCCATAGAGTTCTATAATAATATATGATATTGATGTTAATTTATTTGCAATTTTTTTTGTAAATCTTATTGAGTGTGGATTTTTATTAGCATACGAGTTCTTTGCGGGTCTGAACAATCTGAAATCCTTAGCCCTTGGTCATACAGTATAGTCATATGAGGGCTTAAGCTTGTGATTCCTACTAGTAGGTGCTTAACTCCAGTCCCTTTGATTTAATTTGTGTGGTGAAGGCAAATAATAGAGCAATAACTTGAAAAGCTTGTATCTTTTGATCGATAACTCAGATTTGAGTGACGTTTCTTTCAAAAATGCTTTTTTTTCATGCTTGTTCCATTAGCACTATTTATTTTTATAAATGTACTAAAATTATAAAGTGACATATTGTAATACATACTCAATTATAAACTATGAAATCTAGGGGGTATTGTTGTATTGTTTGATTCTTGTACTTTTTCGGTGATTTTGTGAATGTCGTCTTTATCTACTTTTGAACTAGATCAAATTGAGCCATTGACAACACATAATAACCACACATGGAACCCAAGAATGGAAACAATCATTAAACGCAAAGGATTATGGGATTTAACTTCTTCAGAACAACAAGTGTTCACTAGAGAATATGATAAATTTAAGTACCAATGAAAATTTGATGAGTGTATGCGTTTGATAAGAACTTATGTATTTGATTGTATTTTATTTCATTTGGAAAAATGTGACTCTCCTTTCAAAATATGGGAGAAATTGGAGGGATTATTTGGTAAGGTGGATCACATGAGAGACATGCAACTTGAAATCGATATCACCTCTTTTAATCCTGAAGATTCTCCATTAATTATAAACTATATTACTAAGTTCAAGCATTTTTTGACACAATTAAAGGGGAGTAAAAGAGATAAGAAAGATGAAGAGTGTGTTTACTTAATTCCATCCAAGTTGATATGTCCATTCCAAATCTTTTCTTCTACCTTTTTTTCTAGCATGGATGCCTTGTGTGACACATTCTAAATGCCCAAGTTAGAAACCTTTTGTGAAAGACTTACTAGGGAAGAATCCAAATTGTCTAACCTTGAGTGTTCCACCTCTCAAAAGGAATTAGTAGAATATAATCCTAAGGGCAAGGGAAAACCGAAAGGCAAATCCAAATTCACCCCTTCTCCATCTCAAAGTGCTCCTAAACCTAAAGAAAACAACTCTAAACCCAAGGAGTCTTCTGAATCGAAGAATAAGTCTAGTATTTCATTCTCTTTTTGTGGGGGTAGTGGTCATGAAAAATATAGATGTTAAAAGTGAATGCAAGCCTTAGATGATACAATTAATAAACACAAAATATAAATCTCCACTCCACCTAATTCTAATCAACATGACAAAGCACTTAATGTTGTTGGGAGATATCAGTCACCACTTGTAAATAGATGGGTTATAGATTCTAGTACTTCTCATCACATGAATTCTTATCAATTGATGTTGGAGAATATTCCTTTCTTTCTGTTAAGGAAAAGGTGACATACACCTTGATGGTGGTAGTATTTAAGATGCACTATATGTTCCTAACATCACTATAAATTTGATTTATGTATATCAAATTTGTCATTTTGGTCAAGGTAAAACAGTGAATTTTATACCACATGGGGCAGAAGTATGAAATTTGTTAGAGCCTCATTCACTTGTTTCTCAAGGTATTGTTGATCATGGTTCTAGATTATATCACTTTGAGGGTTTTTATGAAACTTCCTTTATAGGGACAAGATTGGTTTCTCATGCAAATTCAAAGAGTAAGCTTTGGCACAAGAGATTTAGACATCTCAATCATAGATATTTGAATGAGTTGAGCACTCATGGTATGGTTGATGGTCTTTATAGATTTTCTTGTCTTGAGGGAGTTTTATATGGATGTGAATTAGGGAAACAACACCAAAATCCATTCCTTAAGAATTTATCCAAGAGACCTTCTTCACCACTTGAGCTTGTGTATAATGACTTGATGGTTTTTCTTACCCCCTCTTTCAATAGAGTTGAGTATGCACTTACCATTATTTATAATTTCTCTAGGCGTACTTGGGTTTATTTTATCAAGTAAAAAAGTGATGGTTTTTCACACTTCAAAGTCTTTAAGGCTTTGGTCAAGAAAAAATCTTCTAGTTGTATAGAGAACCTTCATACTGATAATGGGGGGGAGTACTTCAACAAAGAGTTTTATGATTTTTTGGCAACTCATAGAATTATTCATCAACATTCTATTCTCATACTCCATAATACAATGACTTAACATAATGGAAGAATTGGAATTTGAAGGAAAAGGTTAACTGCATGATGCATTCTAGAGATTTACCTCCTATATACTCGGTAGAAGTAGTTAATTGTGCTAACTAAATTTAGAATCACACACCAGACAAAGAACTTGAGAATTTGACTCCAGAGAAAACTTGGTCCAAAACTAATCCTCATGTCTCATTTTTTCAAGTCTTTGGGAGCCATACCTAGGCCTTTGTGCCAAATAAGAAAAGGAAATCCTTCGATAAGAAGAGAAAACCCTTGATATTTGTAGGGTATTGTGAGGACATGTGAGCTTATCAAATTTTAGATTCTGATACTTATGAGGTTTTTTTCAAACACATGTTCAGTTTGATGAGCACTTCTCTCCTCACGATTCTTCATTTTCTTCTATGCCTTCTTCTTGTTTATGTCATCTTGAGGATCCCTTCTTTGAGGAAGTTTTTGTGGAAGTTATAGATGCCGAAGAGGATCATATTCCCAAATATTTTTTCAGTATGCCTAAGTGGGATCCTACTACAGTTTCTTAGACAGTGTCTTTCATACAAGATCTTCCACCCACCAAGCATCATGATACACCTTCTACAGGTTTTGAAATTTTATGTCAGGTAGTTTCTGGGGATCCATAATATTTTTCATAGGCTCATGGGATATAGGAGTAGGATGATGTAATGTTAGCTGATTATTCTTCCTTGATGAAGAATAATACTTGGGATTTGGTATGTCTTTCTAAAGGAAGAAATATGGTCAGGTGTAAGTAGGTATACTGAACCAAATACATAGCTAATGGGTCCATTGATAAGTATAAGGCTCATGTTGTTGCAAAGGGTTTTTCATAAGTTAAAGGAATTGATTACTCTAAGAATTTTACACCTGTTACCAAGATAGATTTTGTATGCCTTGTACTTGCTATTGCTGCATCACAGGGGTTCCCATATACCAAATGGACGTGAAGAGTGCCTTCTTACATGGATATTTATAAGAGGAAATATACATGGAGCAACCTACTAGATTTTTTTACAACTCTTATCTTGTTTATAGACTCCAAAGGTCTCTCTATAGTCTTAAGCAGGCCCCTCGGGCTTGGTATGAGAAGATGGATTATTTTCTTCTATCTACTGGTTTTGTTCATTGCCAATCTGATCATATAGTGTATCTCTAGCATGTTGATGAGGATATTGTGATACTTGTCTTGTATGTTGATGATCTGTTACTTACTGGCAGCTCTTCTTCCCACATTCAGACTATTCAGAGGGCTCTTTCTACACAGTTTGACATGAAAGATCTTGGGCTATTGCATTATTTCCTTGGTTTACAGATTTCTTAGACAGATTCAGGGATTCATTTGAGTCAGAAAAAGTACACCCATGATCTTCTTAGGCGCTTTGATATGGCTGATTGCAAGCCAAGTCCATCTCCTTTTCAGTCTGGAGTTACCCTTACATCCACATGTACCACACCACTTTGTGATCCTACATTGTATAGGAAATTGGTTAGGAGTCTCATTGTACTTGACCCATATGTCACCTTGATATTTCATTTGCAGTAGGGCTTGTATCTTGGTTTGCACATTATCCTCATAGTAGTCACTGGCAGGCTGCTAAAAGGATTTTGCGCTATTTACATGGCACTTCCCACTTTGGCCTACACTACACTAGGGGCTCTACTCAGTTGGTTGGGTATACATATTCAGATTGGGTAGGTTCTATTGATGATAGGCATTCCACTTCTGGCTATCTTTTTAGTCTTGTTTCTTCTCCAGTTACTTGGGCGTGTTAAAAGCAACAGGCTATTGCACTTTCATCTTCAGAGGGAGAGTACAAGGCAGTAATTACAGTGAGTCAGCAGATTCTTTGGCTTCGCCAGTCACTGACAGAGTTTGGATTCCCACAGGATTCACCGAATGTACTTTGGTGTGACAACCAAAGTGTAATTCACATTTCTCGCAACCCCATTGAGCACCAGCAGACCAAACATATTACGATTCACATACACTTCATTTGTTAGCACATTCAGGATGAAGTTCTTTTCTTAGAGTACATTCTGCCTCAACAACAGGTTGTCGACATATTTATGAATCCTTTTGAATCACCTTGCTACCTTGAGTTACGTGACATACTTGGGGTTTCAAAATTTGTGCTTGGGGGGTGTTCATGAGAGCATATTACTTCTTATTCTTCTTTCTCTTTCCTTCTAGCGAGATTCTTTCCTACTTTTGGTTTGAGATTTCTTTATGGATATATTGTACATGAGTATCTGATCAGGCCTAGATTCTGGGACTCATACTGTGGATATGCCACTTCTATTTTGGACCCCTAGCTTCACTTGAGGGGGGTGTTAGAGTATGTATTTAACTTATCTCATGTTCACCTAGGTACTTTATTTACTTTCTCTTTTATTTATCCTCACCCACTTATGTGTGGATACTTATTTTATCTTATTTAGATATTAGGAAGATACTATCTAGTTATTAGGTATAGTTCTTTCCTTGATCTATGGTATTGACTAGTTCTTTAATGACTAGTTATTTCCTAAATCTATGGTCTTGACTAGTTCTTTGATAACTAGTTATTTCCTTGATTTATGGCTTGATCTATGTCCTTGAATAGTTTTTTCTTGCATATATAACTAAGGTCCCTACTCATTGTACTCCATAGAGTTGCATAATAATATATGATATTGTTGCTCATTTTTTTGCAATTTTTTTGTAAAGTTATTTTGGTGAATTGCTTTCATATTATTGAGTGTGGTACTTTACTAACATCTGAGTTCTTTGTGGCTTAGAATGATCTGTTTATTATTCCTTTTAGTCTTCTTACATGTGATAGAATTGATTTCTTCTAAAAGAAAATTGAAAATTAGCTCTATTTTTCAAATAAACACATGAAGCTATTTTGTAATAATTTAAAGTTAAAATTTAAAGTTACCTCTTTCTCATCATTTGAAAGATAATTTACTTTCATTTCTTGATCAAGCACATTCGTAATATTAGTATTTTGTGAGTGCAACTCAAGAAAAGATTCATAATATAATGCAATTATTTAATTACAACATGAAATTGTTGTAGTCTCATTACAAATAGTATATGAAAAATCATGTCTTATCCTATTGGATATATTTGTACACTAATATTTTTTTTGGCAACTTAGACAATGGAGGATGTAGACAACAACCCAATACAAGATGTCAGATTGACTTCCCTGCAAGACCATTCTAGCCTGCAAAAGTTCACTAATGGCCTAAAAAAATGTGTGTGAAATAGCTTACACAAATTATCCCCTTCTTGATTTAGAGGAGGTAACAATACCTACACAAAAGGAAAAAACATGTATTATCTTATTGTGATAATATTACAAAGAAAAATGTAAAAAATATATTATTACCTTCAACATGTATGCTGAAGTGGGACTACTATCCCAAATTAACCCCCTAAGATTAATTTGGATAACTCATTTAAAATGGACTTCACAATTAAAATAATCTTGGGACGTTCAAACAACTGTCGAATTCCACACCACCAAATCACTGGCTGTTGGCATTTAAAAACCCGCAGGAGGCTAATTTTTAAAGAATTTGTGGGGTATGTTTAAAAGGCCATGTGATGTTCATTTTGTCGTCAATTTCAACAACAAACATCAAACATCAAACATCAAGACACATGGCAAGATTTTGGCTTCCATGGACGTGAAGCCCATGGAATGCTACATTCCATAATATTTTGGGCCCACGGAGGGACATACAAAGTCAGGGAAGGTCAAAGGAAACATGAAAAAATTAGGGGATGATAGGTGGTAGAAGATCAATGATCAAAGAAGGAACACATGCCATATGTGGAGCTTTCTTATTGGCTAACATTTCTTGGTTGTCAGTCAAAGGCTAAGAACAATTTGACATTGTGAGGAGCATGGATATTTTTCATTGGTCTATTTTTTGTGCTCTGATAAGGTTGGTATAACTTAAGACAGACACTATGAAAAACATGGAGATTTCTTATTGGCTTACACTTTGCAGTGAACATACCTAATAAAGAGACAAGGCCTGATCTCCAAACCAATGAAATAAAAACACGTGAAAAATATAAATCAATGAACATGTAGACAAAGGCAATCCTGAGCTAATCAAAGGCTGCCACGTGTCACTCTCATGTTCATTATGACATGTAAATATTCAAATGCTCACATCTTTTGATTCCAAGCTCTAAAATCAATAAAATTGGTCTCGTTGGAAAGCCTCGTCCCACTCTTCATGTTAACACTAAGAAGATAAAAAATTGATGAGGTTTAGTGGGTGAAAAATGGAAAACACAGATTAAGAGGGAGAGAGAATAGTCCTGAGCACGAAAATGTTCAAATCTTACTCTCAACCACCAAAAGTAACAAAGTATGGATTCCATCTCCTTCGACAAGACAAAATGGGTATAGGAATGGCCTTGCAGGGTGACCATGTGCTTTGCAAGAGAATTCAATATAGATTATTTGTGGTTGAAAGTTGAAAAGGGTGTGCCTTTCTTTTTTACCTCTTCTCTTTGTTCTCATGGATATATATATTGATTTCATTTTGAAAGAGAGCATTTTTTGTTGTAATGACACCATGCCACAATGGTGGCCAACCTACCATGAGTTCCAGAACTCAAATTTGGTCTCTGTAATGTACCCGTACCTTCTACCATGAATGTAATGAAGTTAAGCATATTCTAAGCAATAGAATATATTTTGTGGCACATTTTGTCTGCCCTATATGTTCATTTTGGGCATGTTGTGCATATTTCTTGATTGCAGGTTCCCCTTTTGTTGTGTTATCAATACGTGGGTGAGTGGAGAATACACGGTTTTGATCTGTGGCACATTTTTCTGCCCTCTCTCCTATGTTTTATCTCTTTCCTCCCCCTTGTGGAAAGTGATTTACCCCATTTTCTAGTGCTAGCACCATCTCTTTTAGCTTAGGATTTCCCTTTTCATGCATCTCATTCTAACCTTGGTCCCTTAGAATGTTATTTTTAGGATTAGATAGCTTAATTTCCAACGTTAGGAGTATTTTTAACATTAAGATTAGGTAGAGGAACCTATTAGTGTAGAATCACAGCACCCCTGAATGGCCCAGGTGTGAAGTGGGGAATTCAGTGTGATTGCACAACATGGGACCATCTCTCAAGTTATGGGACTTGCAAAACTTGAGATGGACCTCCGGAGAAAGGCGGTTCTTACTTCCTAATCTACCTGCCACAAGCTACTCCAATGCAGGTAGAACCTATTGTATCGTAATCTAACCATTTCAAGGGGAGAGAGGGTGAGAGAGCCTACACTAAGTGGTGATACACCAGAAAAGGAAGTGGTTGAATCACAAACTAGACTGCCTGAAGTGGAGAGAGGTGAGCAGAGGAGAGGGGTGGACAAGATGCACCACAGACCAAAGATAGATTTCACACAGACACCACTTTGAAACCCATTAAGCATAGCTCCTAGGACATGCAACAAACATCAGAGTATGCACAAAAGACCCTTCAATGATGAGAGGTAAGAAGAGACAAAAAAATGAGCCAAGGATGGATAAATGCATCACGAAACAAATTCTATTGCTCCATAAGTTCACATAGTACATCATCATTGGGGAAGAGGAAAAAATGCCATTATAGAGCCAAGATAGGAGGCTTAGACTCCACATTCTACCCTAAAGAACAAAGAGAGAGGGGGGGCAGAAGAGAAACAATGACCAACCTTTTAGAAAATTCCCCTCCTTTACAATATATAGGAAGAATAAGAGAGAAAGGAGGGAATAATTCAAACCCTACTCTAACCACCCCCTAGAAGAGCATTGAATCCACCTACCACAATAAAGAGTCTCGCTGCAACACTCATGCCCCCCTGTCGTTGTCCCTTATTGGGGAAGAAAGAGGCCCATTCTTCATCATGGTGGTAGGTGGGAGACTTGACAACCTTGAAAATGGCAGGGCGAAACATTAATGGTGGCAGGTGAGAAGCTGATGCCGAGAGCTTTGTAAAATGTCCCCTCCCGCTCAAATATGAGTTTCCAGTCGAAAGATATGGTTGTTTGAAGAGCAGGGTCGCGGGCTCACAATATTTAAAAGATTCCATTCGTGTAAGACCCATGTGGAAGCCCCGCATGTTTTGAAGATTCAACCCCTTCCTCTCGCTCATGAAGTTACACCAAACTGACACGTGGCAGATTATGTGAGCCTACTCGATTTCCTCTTATTCTTCCTGAGTTCCTCCTATTGGTGGAGACACTATGCCTACCCTGAGACATGTGGAGGCTTCACACTCATTTGGAAATTGCCCCCAGATTTTTCTTTTGAAGTTGCGTAGACGAGGACACATGGAGGCCTCCACATGATTTTAGACTTTTCAACAGCCATCCTTACCTTTTTGAACTCTGACCACGTGGTGGGTCGGCACTCGTTTCGGGACTACCTTTTGGGTCATGCCTTTGAATTTGTTCCAAAGAGACACATAGCACCTTCCCTGGCTCTATTCTATTTCTTTATGTTTTGGCTAAGTCCCCCCTTGACTGGCGGAGCAACTATGTATGACCTTAGACACGTGGAGGCTCAACACACATTTGGGACCTGCCTCTGGATTTTACCTTTGAAGTTGCACCGAGCTGACACGTGGAGGCTTCCTCTGATCCTTCTATACTTATCTAGTTCATCGGCCGTCTCTGCCCCCATTTGGACTCCTAGCCATGTGGTGAGCTTGTGCTTATTTGGGGTATCTCTTTGGGCCGCACCTTTTGAATTTACACTGATGAGGTACGTGGAATCATTTGCTGGCCTTCTATACTTAGCCGATTTGGGCCTCGATCCATTTGACTTTTGTTGGACCCTAGACACGTGGAGATTCTGCGCACATTTGGGAACCCACTCTTGATTCTTCCTTTGAAGTGGCGTTGTGCTGACATGTGGCTCCTTCCACTAGTTTTCCTCTATTTAGACTTTTCAATGGCTAATTCTACCTTTTTGGGCTCTAGACACGTGGGGGGGACCAGTGCTTGTTTGAGTCTCTACTTGGGTTCGCTCCTTTTGAAGTTACACCAAAGAGCACATTTGAGCACCAAAGAGACATGTGGCCCGTCCATTGGCTCTTCTATACTTAGCCGATTAAATGGCCGGTTTTGTCCACTTTTTGACATCTAGCCATGTGGCAAGCTTGTTCTTGTTTGGAGACTGTCCCTTGGGTCCTGCCCTTGAAGTTACGCCATTAAGGCATGTGGCACCTTCCGAGGGTCTGCAAATTTTCAACTGCTAATGAGACCCTTTCTAGACCGACCCTGGACACATGGAGAGTTGGCGCATGTTTGGGGACCACCTTCTGGGCTTGACCTTTAGAGATGCGCTGATGAGACACATGGAGAGTTTGTGCTCACTTAGGACCCTACTTTGAACTTGGCCTTTGGAGGTGCGCCATTGAGACGTGTGGAGGCTTCCGCCGGCTCTTTATACTTAGTCAATTAAATGTTAGCTCTGTCCTTTTTTCAGACTTGGGACACGTGGAAGCTTCACGCACATTTGGGAACCTGCTCTTTGGACCCAACCTTGGTGTTGTGTATGAGGCACGTGGAGGCTTTTGCCGACTCCTTTGACTTTTGCTAGGGCTGTTGCAATGTTTTGAGACTTTGGACATGTGGAGGGCCTGCACACATTCGGGATCTCTGTTTTGATGTGCCTTTCTAAATTACACCGAGCTAACACATGGCACCTTCTGCGATTCCTTTAACTTAACCAATTTGACTCACATGCGAAGTCTGAAAACTTCGAGCCTTTCCCCATTTTCTTTCTTATTGAGCCTCTGGACTCTTTTGACGTTGTTTGATCCTTCGTTGACCCTTCTCCTCCATTGTAGAGCTTGCCTGCCCCCTTGATTGTTGGATTTGAATGTGATCTTGTAGGACTGAGCCGACCCTTCTAATTTTCTTCTGTGTGGGGTCGTGATTGACCAATTTTATTGGGGGAAAAATTGGGATAACAGTTACATTACCAAGTTCCCAAACCAAATTTAGGGTACCATAGGCTCACCCCATTTAAATTAGTACTAAAAAATGCTTGATTAAAAGGAAAAAAAATGCAAACCTTGATAATCTCAAGAATAGGCTTGTGGTGCCAACTTTTTAAATATAAGGTTAAACCAATCCACATGAAAAACATGCAAACTTGTGGAAAGGACATGTAGATCAATGTTTGATAATTATGTGAATGCATTTGTAATTTTAATGTGAAGTGAATGTTGAATGTGAAAATTGGCTCCCTTATTGGATATAATGAAACTTTACACTAATCTAGTAAAGTACTATCAACTAAATTTTTTTACTTTTAGAACAATCAGAGCCAAATGTCAACTATTTAGGCTATTGAGGATAATTCAACTTTAAGGGATATTGAGGCCATGGGATCTCATTGTAGATGAATAAATCCAAGTGTCAAACTACGATGATAAAAATCTTAGTAAGATGATAGCCTTATTAATAACATAGATTTCCAAAGAAGAACAATTCATTGAAGTCTTACAAACTCATTATCCTTTCTATTAGTATAAAATACCATAGAAGAAGCAACTTGTTGAAATATTTGATAACTTAATAAACATCCTTTCCAGTAGCATGCTATAAAATTCCATATAATTTAGTGATGTGTAATTTAGTGTATTTTAGCAAATACGTCTAAAAATAATGTTTTGATGCCCCTTTTTAAGTGGATAGAATGTCATAAATCTTACTAAATCCATATACCTTTGGATGAAATCTATGTAAAATTTTGAACAAGCTTATAATGTGTCCCTCATTTAAGGTGAGATATTCCCATGCATACCATTTGCCTCAAAATAAAATTAGTTATATGCACCATGTGTAAATATAGATAAATTATATAAAGCATGTATATGAAAGATGATTAGATAAGTCAACATATACATGATCTATGATCATTATAAAGAAAACATAAAGTGTTTTATCTAAGGACTAAACATATGTCCATATTTTTTTAAATTTGGAAAAATCATCAATCAACATGCTACAATGAGGCTCATATAAGCACACTAACAACAAGACATGATATAAATGACCCTTTAATCACATAAAACATTGCGAGATAGGGCCCATCACAAAATAGTTGACCAACTTAACAACTTGGCTAACATGAAAAATATACCAATACTAATATCAATAACAATCATACAAGAAACATAAAGCACACAAGAAACATATGCCACATACACATAATCTTAGATTAAAAATAGCCTTAGATCATTTAGAGAATCATAGAGAAAATATGAGTCCTATGTAAACACTCAAATTCATAAATTTATCATTTTGACAATGATGGTTATGACTATGTTTCTTGGCTAATACAAAAACCCATATCCTATCTCTACTCAATACTTATTGTTATATCTCTCCTAACATGCTTATTCATAAATACTGATGTTTCATCAAGTTATGAATCTAAATGGATAATATCAATGTTTAACATCCACCCATCATGATGTAATTTCTAGGTTTCATCCATCATCTCCCTGTCTAAAAATATACGGTAATGTCAGGATATGGACTCTAGTCTTGGCCAATCTACATAATCTTGGAATGACACATCTTCCAATGTTTCTTCAAATTTATTATCTTTGTTGGGTCATTTCATCCTCTTAGGTCAACATTTACATGAAAATTTACCTTTTAGAGCCCTATATATGAAAGTTAGCATCACCTCATTTACTCACTTAATTGATTTAACAAATATAGAATTTGTAAAACCCTACTTGCAGAGTCACATATGATAAATAAATGACTAAAACACTGGCATTTGACACAAGTAATAAGCGAATGTAAATTATAAACCCTAAGTGCAAGAGAGGGAAATATAAGACTTAGTTGATTTCATAATAAATCCCGAAGTGTTTCTAGACTGAAAGATTGATGAACAAGAGGAGTAAGACTGTCACAACTATGCCTCATAAAATCTAGGAATTGTTGGATGAGCCTGGACTAGGGTGCTTGGACTGGGGCGAGGGCCTAGGTGCTAGAGACCTCCATTAGGCGCCTGTGACTATGCAAAGCTTGAGAAATCTAATTTTTTGGTGTCATAAAGGTGGTCATTAAACATTCATTTGTTGGTCACCTGTATGTCACTGAATGATCTCTAATTCACTTGTAACCTGCAAAACAAATGATATCCTACAAAACCCCAAACTTTATCAAATCCTAAAAAATAAAGATGCAAATGGGGAGTCAGAATGACCCCAGTAGTCACCCAAAAGAGTGAACTTACAACCAAGTGTTGCACTACATCTCAGACTCCATGTAGTTCTTGTGCGTGTGTGTAGAAATCATGCCCTAGGAAGCTCTTGTGCAAGATGCACTTGATAGAGAGCAATAGCTAGATGTAATAATGTAAATAGATGTGTGGATGGAAAAATGAACTTCCCCTCCTATGCATGTATGCATAAAATGTAGTCCCTTGTCCCTTGAGTGAGTGTTAGATGGATGCCTTAATGCTCTTAGAATGCCTTTGGATGCAACCTTAGGTGATGATAATAGATGCTTAGAGCTTGGTCCTTTATTATGGTCACATAGCTTTGTATTTATATGATTCCCTTGTTTGAATTTTATAATTGACAACTAAAAGGCCAACCCATAAGAAAACAAGAAAAAGATAAAAGAGGCCCAAAAGAGGTGAGTAAGATACAAAGAGGTTGGGGCATCCCAGAGGGGACGAGGGCGCCTGGGCACTGGCATCCTTGCTGGGCACTAGTGTCTAGAGTCAATAAAGATAAAGAAATGAAGATCAAACTGGGATGTGGGGGTGTGCAAGACCAAATAGGAAACAATAAAGACATAGAAAAGAGGCCAAAGATAGATGTCAATTACTAGTTTTCTCGCTTAGGAATCATATGAATAGTAGTATGTGATTAGGACCTAGAAATGTACCCAAGTGCATGATTTTGTGTCTACATTTTCCCCCACTTTATGTTGTTGAGTGAATACTCAATAACATAAAGTAGATAAGAGATGCATACCTGATAACCATGTAGATTGATGGCAAAAGTGTGCCGAAGAGACAAGAAAAAACGTGGAGTGATAAAAAAATGAAGCGTGGAAGCTAAGGAAGAGGAAGTGACCCTAGGGGTGAAGCATATGTCTTGTTGTACCACATGTTGTACCTTATTGTTGTTGTTGTGCTTGATGATGTGGGCTACTTCTTGTTGTGTATTAAGGAAAGACCTACAAAATAAGTGCAAAAGAGTAGTCAAAGTCATGTGTTATGAAAACTCTGTAAAAGTATGTAGAAAGTGTGTAAAAATGTATAGTAAAAGGAATGTGCACCTGATCCATGAAGTGAAAAGGATAGAAAGTGTCCTGAAACTATGTAAGATTTTTTTTGGGTGAATAGAGTGAGTTTTTTGGGTGATATCACACCAAGAACAAGTTTTTTTGGTGATCTCACACTAAAAACAAGTTTTTTGGGTGATCTCACACCATCACGAAAGAGTGTTGGGGAGAAAGGTCTAGTGTTATTCTCCATCCATGACTGCTTCCCAAATTTATACACCACTGTAGATGGTGTGATCCTGCTTTGTTTTGTGTTGTTCTAGTTCGATCCAAGTAGAAAAAAGGAGATAAAATGTATTCTGATTGTTGGAGGACCTATGCCTGTACTATGAAAACCTACTATGTGAACTACTAAAAATTGTGTTGATATGAGAAACTAACTATAACTTGCCCCTGGTCATAGGCACCCAGGAAAGGTCAGGAGAACCTAGGGGCTAGTGTCTGTATCTAGGCACTGTTTCTATGCTAAACTAAGGACCCAAGATAGAATCTGGGTCATTTTGTGACTGTAACTCTGTTATGTTCTTGTACTATGTAGGCCTGTATTGAAGCTCTGAGTTGTTATATATGGGTGACTATTCACCCAATGTATGCCCCCTTGTTTTGGGGTGCATGCAACATTGCTAGGAGGATGTGGCCCAAAGGAGAGGACCAGATGCTGATATGAAACTGATACCTTGCAAGGGGAGGGAATGTGCATGGTAGAAACCAAGGCACATGCAAACAAAGTGGCTAGAAACATGTGTTAGTATAAAAAAGGTGACAAATCATGCTATAGATGACAATGTAAACAAACAATAGTGCAGACAAAGTAGACCAAAAAAAGTGGGTTTCAAACATGGGACATCACTCACAATGTCGCAAGACAATCAAGGCCAAAGTGGCCAAAAGCATACAAGTAATGAACAACAAGACATAGGGCATAGCCCACAAATAATGACATACAATAGAAGACAATGGCAAACAATGATCAAGTAAAGTATCAGACAACCATGGTGGCAAATAGTTCATACAAAGAAAATGTTGCACATGAAGCACCCATTAGCATGTTAGAAAGATAAAAAGTATGTCAAGACGTGTATATATCGATAGAGTAGTGTGCTAGTAAGAATAAGAAGTAGTATAAAATGAAACAATAACACATGTAGTGTGTAAGAAAGTAGATGCCCCTAGGAGCCTCGGTGGGACTGGTAAGAGGTACAATGCCAAGCATCAATGTTGCATGTAAGGATCTGTAAGCAGTCTACATTCACAACTAGAGAAAAAGTGAATGCACATGTGTATATAGATAAATAATGACATATGAGATATCTGGCTAGCATAGTAAACAAAGTGTACATGTAACTAGTATAAACAAGAAAGAATAAGTGCAACCAAGATATGCAACATGTTGTGAATGAGTGAGATGGAATGATATGTAATGTGAATGTGATAGGAGCAGCATGCCCCCTAAGTGGATGTGTATGAGCATGAGATGAGGTTCATTTATAAAATATCCCCTCAACAATCAAGAATGAACCATAGAACAAGAGTGCGTCATCAGGAAATGGTTTGAAAATGTGCACTAGCTAGATAGATCAATGAAGCATAGAGCGCGAAATAGAGTGAATGTGGTGAGGTTCATTTCAGATTTAGACCCTCAATAGTCAAGTATGAACCATGTGTGAAAATGTGTCATAATGCTAGATGTATGAGGCAATATGATGAAACAAGAATTATAGAAGGGCATGAAATGTGTAGTGTGTGAGGTTCATGCATGTAGTATGCCCTCAACATTCAAGTGTGAACCTTAGCACAAGAGTGCATCATAGGGTAATGATGATATAAGTGGCATCTATCAAATGTGTGTAGGATGGATGAAAAAGACTAGATGCTGAAGCACATAAGCATAATAGAAATGAGAGACACCTGATAATGCTAAGAGGGGGGAAAATAAGTGATGATGTCCCCCAAGTGTATGATGTGACAAAGGATTAAGTAACATCATCTAAGAGCTCATCATTGTCATGGTTGAATCCAAATGGATACACGTAAGAGGCTTGGGAAGCAATAGTATGCGGTTGATCATATAAGGAGCCATTGTGACATAAATTGTACATGCCCATTGCGTATTCTTCATCAGTGAAAGGTGGTAGTGGACAACCATGTGCATACCAGTGAGTAACATTTTGTGTATAGCCAAGAAATGAATCATTGCAAATAGAAACATAGATGAAAGGCATGGGAAATGTGATGTCAATATGATTGGGATCTAGAGTGCCCCCAATGTAGTTAAGCCAAGATTGCCCAAGAGTAAGTGGAGAAGTGTGAGGAGTGCGTGCAACAAAGATGGATAGATGGAATATGTGGAGGCCATAAGCAATCAGTAATAAGAACATATCCATGATAGAGATGAGGATAATGAGGTGGAGGGAGGAGATCATCGAGTGTGAATCCAAGCCGAGTCAATCCATCATGTGTACAAATAGTGTCAGAGACTAGTGGGATCAAATGGAATGTGTTGGCCAATAAGAATTATTCATGAAAAGAGTGCATGTGAAAGGAGGAAGCGTAGATGCAGGTTACTCATGAGAAGATGAGGAAGGTGAAATGACGTCCAATGTATGGACAAACCCCCAAAAAAGTACCATAACATTAGTAGAAGGAGGGGGTGAGGATGAAGCGGATGGGACAATATCCAATGCACAAACAGTTCCTTCGAGTGGAGGCAAGTTAACAAGATAGTCTGTGGGTTGTTGATCATCAACAGTAGTAGCAGAATTTGGAGTAGGTAATGCAGTGGTTGGATCTAGGTGGAAATATTTGAATGGGTCATGATCAATGACTATGGTATATTCAAATCCTTCATGTAAGAATTTAACACACTGGTGAACTGTAGAAGGCACTTCCTGCATGGCGTGAAGCCATGGCCTACCAAGTAAGCAATTGTACTGAACTGGGAAATCGATAACAAAGAATACCGTAAGAACAATTTTTGGCCCAACGGTGATAGGTAAAGTAATAGTGCCTATGCATGGATGCGTAGAAGAATCATACACACAGAGAGAAATGGAGGATGGGCTAACATTAGCTGAGGAAAGGCCAATATTATGAAGGAGTGATAAAGTACAAAGATTGAGCTCAGATCTATTAATCATTATAGTCCACTTAATACCCATGTTATAGATGCGAGCCGATATATATAGGGGAGGATCATTGTCATAAACAGAAATATTTTCAGCTATATAAGATGGAAAAGTAAGTTGTTGAGAAAATACATCTACAAATGACTGATATACTATGTCTAGATGAGTAGTAGAAGGAATGTGAGTATTAGCCAAGAGAGAAATGATTTTAGCTCTACAATCAGGATTGGCTAGCAAGAAATCATGAATGGAGATATCCATGATGAGATGAACCTAGGACAACGAAACAAGAAGATGAAGAAATATCCAAGAGTGTTGGAATGAGATGGGTTCACCAAATGATTTAACAAAATAGATATATGTTAAACCCTAGTTATTTTAGAGTCATATAAGATAAATAAATGTTACAAGCACAAGATTCAATGCAAGTAATGAGCTAATGAAAATTAAAACCCTAAGTGCAAGAGAGGGAATAGAAGACTTAGTTGATTTTGTAATAGATCCTAAAGTGTTCTAGACTGGAAGAATGATGAACAAGAGGAGAAAACTGTCGCAACTATGCCTAAGATAAATTTTGGAATTGCTAAATGAGTCGAACTAGGGCACCTTGGACTGGGGCAAGGGAACCTAGGCACTAGAGACCCCTTCTGAGTGCCTATGACTATGCAAGAAGCTCGAAAAAACCTAATTCTTCTTGTGTCGCAAGGTAGTCACTAACCTTCATTGTTGGTCACCTGTATGTCGATGAATGATCCCAAAATTCACATATAACTTGCAAAACAAATGATATCTCGCAAAACCCCAAACTACATCAAATCCTAAAAAATAAAGATGCAAATGGGGAGTTGGAATGACCTTGATGGTCACCTGACAGAGTGAACTTATGACCAAGAATTGCACTACATCTCAGACTCCATGTAGTTCTTGTGTGTGTAGAAATCATGCCCTAGGAAGCTCTTATGCAAGATGCACTTGATAATGAGCAATAATTAGATGTAGAAATGTAGATAGATGTGTGGATGCCAAAATGAACTTCCTCTTCTATGCGTGTATGTAAAAATTTAGTCCCTTGTCCCTTGAATGAGTGCTAGATGGATGCCTTTTGATGCTCTTAGAATTCCTTTGGATGCAACCTTAGGTGATGATAATAGATGCTTAGAGATTGGTCATTTATTATGGTCACATAACTTTTTATTTATATGATTCCCTTGTTTGAATTTTGTAATTGAAAACTAAAAGGCTAACCCATAAGAAATCAAGATTCCCAAAAGATAAAAGAGGCCTAAAAGAGGTGAGTAATATACAAAGAGGTTGGGGGCGCCCAGAGGGGACAAGGGCACTGACATCCTGGTTGGGCGCTGGTGTCCAGAGTCAATAAATATAAAGTAATGAAGGTTAGACTAGGCTATGGGGTGTGCAATACCAAAGAGGAAATAAGAAAGATAGAAAAGAGGCCAAAGATAGATGTCAATTACTAGTCTTCTCGCTTAGGAATCATATGAATAATGATATGTGATTAGGACCTAGAAATGTACCCAAGTGCGTGATTTTGTGTCTACACCTAGTTAAACCCTTCTTCTAGAGTGATATGAAATATTTGAAGTTTTTGGTCATGAAATGACCTATATTTTCTATTTTGATGATTTGGTGATCTAGTTCATTTTAGCATTGGTGGTATGCTTCAGGTCAGCTGGTATACTACACTTTTATCTTTGTTTTGCAATAATTTGCTTGAACACTCATACATATCAGGGTTCATGATGAAAATATTGATATGGGGGAAATTTTGGGATGTGTTATTATTATTCATGGTAAGTTTTAGATAGGCTGTGTGCAAGAAATTGGTGAAACCCTTCACCAAATGTGGTCTACCGCTTAAGGCCTAGAAGGGCTGAAATCAGTCATCTTGGTTTGAAAGTTTTTGTGTGGTTTTACATGGTGTAGAAACATTTTATGAGCTTGGATAGTGTGTTGACATCTGACATGATGTGTTTGATTCTTCGGTTTGATCACTTGAGGTGATTTCATGGTTTATCTCTAATAGGCTAAATTACCTTATTAGGTATTTCAAGAAGCCTTGAGGTTCAAATGTGCAAGTGAGTTTTTATCCATGTAACACATGGTTGTAAGTACTTTAGAATGTTGGTAGAATTTTCCTTGAAGTGTTCCACATGGTGGTTGAGATTGGAAGTGAAGTTTAAGGTGTTGGTGCTAGATTAGGAGTTGGTTGGTTCTTGATTCCTAAAACCTAGTTTGAGTAGTTCCAGAGATTGAAGTGTTTATGTTACTTATGTCTTAATTTGGATATTTAAAATAGTTGTGTGAGCAAGAAGACATCAAGACCTTTCCATCAACATGCTACTTGTGCCTTGGTGAGGTGATTTGCGATGTGAACAAGCTTGATCTTTCAGACTATCATAATAGGTGCTAAGACCTAGTTGAAGATGATTGTCAAATGGAGTGCTTCATAGTGATGATGGATGATGCAGATGTATATGAGATTGTTGAAGGCTGTTAGAGGATGTCCTTGATGTGTGTAGAGATTTTGGTTCCTTGAAAAAGTTATTAGATACCCTTGAAGTTCAGAGTGCATTTGTTGGAGGAAGAAGACCTTGTTTTAGGCTGAGAAGAGAAGTGTGTTTTTTTAGCCTATGCTGACCTATGTGGTCTCTTGGTTTGATTTTATATGATTGTGTAGATTTTTTTCATGTTTTCATGACCAACGTTAATGGTCTTGGCTGAACTGTGTTTGTTGTTATGATGAGACATGCATATAAGTGATTTGTAATGACTAATTTAGACCTGTTGAGATGATGGGGATGTGAGCGAGCTACAGAAGGTGAAAGAAGAGGTGATAAGTGCAGAGCAGAAGATGTTCAAGGTCATTAGACCTAATCAGTAAATGAAGGAGAAAATTTGAGCAAGTAAGGAGAAAGAGAAGTTTGAATGGGTTTTGGGTGCATGGAGCTGAACTTGTGATCACAACTAGTTGTTTGAGCAATATACCATAGGTGATCTTCATCTTGAGGTGGATGAGTTTGTGCTTGGTAATCTTAGGGGGATGTAGCCTCCTTGCAGGGTTGGTGTTCCTTTTGGGATTTGGTGTCTCACTAAAGAAATATTGTGTGATGTGTAATATTCATATAAGTCCATTTTTTGTATAATATAAGTAGAGATTTAGTGGGTTTTCTTCCCCTTGAGGGTTTACCACATATATCTGGTGTTCATGTGTTCTCTCTTGTCTCTTGCACTTGTAAATGGTTAATACACACTTAATAAGATCACATTGTTTATAAATGTTGAATGGATGGTTTAAATGATGAATGTATGTTATGGTTAATGAAGTAAAATATTTTGTATGATTGATTCACCCCCTAGTGACTGTGCTTGTAACAATTGGTATCAGAGATAGGTCTTTATGAAGCAAGTTTAACAACTTGAAGGAGATCCTAGAAGCACAATGGAAAAATCATACGAAGTTAAGACTTCATTAGTGACATTATGAAAGAAGTATGAAATTGCAGAGTCTTTGATCTATGGATTGCAAGAAAAAATCAGTTATATGGAGGTTGAGCATGTTTAAGCTATCAAAGTGATGGAATCCCAAGTTAAGAGTGTGACAGAATCCCTAGAGGTCAAAGAAAAATCTTGCCTCAAGTATGAAGATGAGTTGAGATCCTTAAAATTAGAGTTAGATCCTTACAAACAGGTTAGAATAAATGTAAGAAGATGATGTTTCTAGCAAGGAGGTTACTAGCTCAAGTTACAAATAAAATCAGATGAAGAACAACATGAAAGAAATATCCATTAGAAAACCTAATGCATCAAGGTATGATAATTATTTCAATGGATATTGTTATTCTTGTAATGAATTTGGTCACATGGTAAAGAAGTGTGAAAGAATAATCTCAAGGAATAAAAATTTATGGAGTTATGAAAGATCTTTCAATGGATACTATTATTCATGCTATGATTTTGTTCATAAGGCTATGGATTATAGTTGGAATATCAACTTATATAATTCAAAAGGTAAGAATAATGTTGTGTGCTATAACTACCATAAACCAGGTCATATATCAATATTTTATCATTATGAGTCTTACAAACAAAGAAAAAAGAATAATGCATTTGAAAAGGGTAAGAATGTTTAAGATAAGAAGGTGTTTATCAAGAAGTCTGCCAAAGAGGAACCAAGCTCATCCAAGGAAATAAAAAAGTTTGATCTTGTAGAGACAGTCAAAGTAATCAACAAGAGTGACCATGCAAACGAAGCAAAAGAAAATCCTAAAACAACCAAGACACTCAAGGAATCTGATCACGAAGATCAAACTAAGAAGGATCATTCAAATGAAGTTGTGTAAAGCATGAAAAATGAACCTATAGTTTTTTTCAAATAATTATGAAGTTCAAAAAAGATGTCAGATGTTGTTGAAAAGGATTTCAAATCATAAATATGATACAAGAAAAGGAGGATTATTAGCCCTAATTGAGAAAAATTCAGTGAATGAGGAGTATCACGATTGTTTGATGGGCCCTCAGTTCTTAAGAATGAATGAGGATGTTATCATGCCTGGAAAACCACCTGATTTAACAAAAATAGAATTATGCTAAACCATAATATATTACAGAGTCACATATGATAAATAAATGATAAATCATAGATCTGACACAAGCAATAAGCTGATGAAAATTGAAATCCTAGGTGCAAGAGAGGGAATAGAAGACTCAGTTGATTTCGCAATAAATCCAGAAGCGTTATGGAATGGAAGACTGGTGAACAGGAGGAGAAATTTTTTGCAACTGTGCTTGATAAATTCTACAAATGTTGGATGAACCTGGACTAGGGCACTTGGAATGGGTTAGGGGTGCCTAGGCGCAAAATTATTATTTTGGGAGTCTATGTTTACACACGAGCTTGAAATATTTTTTTTGGTGCTGTAAGTTGGTTGCTAACCTTTGTTGTTGGTCACCTGTATGTCACACTATGTCTATAGAATTGGCCTGTAACCTGTAAAGAGAGATAACTTGCAAGACCCCAAAACACATCAAATCCTAAAAAGAAAAAGATGCAAATGGGGAGTAGGTCTGACCCTGATGGTCACCCAACAAAGTGAACTTATGATTGAGCATTGCAATGCATCTCAGAATCCATGTAGTTATTGTGCATGTGTGTATAAATCATGCCCTAGGAGGATTTTGTGTAAAATGCACTTGATAGTGAGCAATAACTAGCTATAACAATGCAAGTAGATGTGTGGATGACAAAATGAAATTCACCTCCTATGCGCGCATGCAGAAAATGTAGTCCCTTATCCCTTGAGTGAATGCTAGATGAATGCTTTGATGCTCTTAAAATTCCTTTAGATGTAATTGTTATCCATATTTCTCCCTTGTGCCAAATATTGGATCGACCACGATCCTGCATAAGAGGAAACATAGTCAAAAGGCAGACATAAAAAGCTTCAAAATTGGCTAAGTATAAAGGTGTAAGCAGAGAATGCCAACTGTTAATATGACGCTGATTCAAGGGGTGAATAGAGAAAAGGTTTCTAAATGAGCGTTAAACTACCACGTGTCCCAGGGGAGAGTGGGGCGTCGGGGGGGGAATTGATTTCTTGCCCCTTACTATCTCAAAAGGATAAAAGTTGCAAAATAGCCCGCAACTCTACCCAGGGAAAAACTCAGCATCTGGGCCTGAGTCAAAGCCAAAGAGGGAATCACAGGAAAGGGAAAAAGATAAATTACGAACCCGTAGGCCTGATTTTTGTTCTAATCTAGCTGCCACATGTCCCATACCAAAAGGGGACTCATTTTTCAAGTTGTTTTCCCGCCATCCTGTACGAACCCAATGCAAACTTCAAAGGGGCATATCTTTCGACGCAGGGTTCAAAATATTGAAAATTTGATGCCATTGGAAAGATCTCGGCCTCACCCATGCCATGGAGGTCCGAGACTTTATTTTTGAGGACAGGTGAAGAAAAATGGAGAAAAAATCTTCGGGATTTCAATGTGGGATCTTCTCGCCTCAACAACCAAATCAAATTTGATATGTTTCGTAATTTCCTCTTCCTTCAAGGCGCCGAATGAAGGATTGATGTAGTAAAGATGGATTTGGGGGCAAATTTTATCAGACACATTAACATCAATGGTTGAGTTTTGAAATGCTTTTCCTACTTCTCTCTCTCTCTCTTTATTCTCTCTGATCAAATCTATAAAAATGAGGGTAGGATTCATTGTAAAGGGTTGGACATTCTTTGTTTTGTAGGCTCCCTTCTCCTCTTAACAAAGAAATTTGTGGGGTTTAGGCCTTTCATAAAAAATTGCATTATGTTTCTACCTCTTGGCTACTTTGTAATAGACTGTATCCATCTACAGAGCAATAAAAGACGTCCATGATCAATTTTAGATCCTTTCTTATCTCTTTTGCTTTCATCTGGTCTCCCATTATATATCTGACTATCTATACTTGTTTATTGTATGCATTTTATTGGTTTGTGTCTATTAGCAAAATAAGTGTTCATCATTCCTTTGGTGCATCACTTGGTAGTTTAGTTATTTCTTATTTCTTATACTCTTTTATCCCTGTCTCCTTGGTAAAATTTAGATTAGGTATAGAAATAGATCCTCTGCAAGTTCTCACATATGCACCTGAAAAGAGGAATAAGGAACCAACCTTTAATCTGGAGAGCTTTCCCATTTTGCAAGGTCCCACACCTTGGGGAAATTTCAATGTTATGCAATCACACCAAATGAGTCTGCCTTAGAAAAGTAGATCTGATGGCTCATTTGGGGGTGCTGTGATTTCACACTAACAGTTTTGGCATGCTCGGTGGGACTAAGAAGTCTCCATCTTATTACAGTAGGGATTGATGTACACTTGTGATTCTAGCTTTTAGGAAGCCTTAAAATTGTACATCTGGTGACTCCAAAATAAACAAATCTACTGGTTTCAGTAGCCCAAGCTTGGGAGATTCATGAGAAAAACCTGGTCTAGAGCAAGGAAATAAGGTATATTTGAATACTTGCGTCTATCCCCAGGTAGAGAAAGGAGAGGAAGAAGAGTTCAAAGGTCTCCATCTCCACCAAGCAGAACCTTATCAACACCTCCACCTGCAAGGCCTTTCTTTCAGTCTGTAAGGATTCTTAGGCCAATCAGAATGACACAACCAAATCCATATATCAACTTCACCAGTAGTAGTCCACTCACCTTGAATGCACAAAACCCAGTTCCGATTGCAGCATTAAAGAGCATCCCATATTTCACTGGGGAAAAAAACTTCTCTTGGTGACAATGTCCAAGATATTGCAAATGTCTGTACAATCCACGAGATCCATGAGATGGACATTGCATTCAAGTTGCTCACCTCTTCATTCAAAGGGAAAGCTTCACAATGGTTCAGGAGTCTTGAAGCAGGCTCTATCCAGAACTGGAAGCAGCTGTGCATGGCTCTTCACAATCAGTTTGGGGAAAAAGGTGATAACTTATCTTTTTTGGAGAAACTAACAACAATAAAGAGAGCCCCAAATGAGCAGTTGACAGACTTCAACCTCAGATTCTAGCAGACCTGGGATAGGATTCCAACAATAGTAAATCCCACTAATGAAGGTGCCTTCTTATACTTTCTTAGGGCTTTAAATTCTGATATTTCTCTGATGATTTAGTCAATGGGGGGCACTACATTACATGCAGCCTATAGCCTCTCCATAGGGGTTGACAACCGTTTGATTCAAGCTAGAAAAATCACTCCTATGCCATTCATGCCTCTGTACCCTGAGTTAGGAAGCCCAGATACTAGCCTACATCAGCTCCTATACCTACCCCCAGGAGTCAAAGCTCAGTTGAAGCTTCCACTTCATCATCTAATACCTCTAAAGATCTTCAAGAAGTGATGAAGTAACTTCAGAACTTTGGGATTGAGCTAGTGACCATCAAAAGACAAAAAGTTCAGAGTTCCAGGCCATACCATCCCCAGGCTCAATATCAAGCTAGACCCTAGTACCAGCAGAATAGGCCACCACCTTAGACTGTAAAATAGAGCCAGAACCAAGGAAAACCCCAAGCTGCTAGACCTTTTAGGCCGTATGATCCTAACATAGCTTCAACGTCAAGAGCATTGGTCCTAGCACAAAACAATATGACACTAGAATATGATTGGTGTTTTCCATGCGATCAACCACATAACCAATCAACATGCTTTAATGGTGCTCTAAATCAGGCCTTGATGGTGCAAACCAGTATGGTGCCATAAGAACCTGGCCAAGAGGAAGATCAACAATAAGGGGCTCAACAATGTGCCCCCCCCAAATGAGACTATGCTTGTCAATTAGCAAGATGAAGACCTCTGTGGGATGAATCAATCCCTTCCTCAAGGTGTGGCTGCCAACACACGGTCCAAAAGGAGAAATATTGGAGAAGGCCAACCAGTGAATTTAGGTAACCCTCAACCTTCCATCACTCCACAAGGTCCTCATGTTCTAAGTGCAACTCCAAACATATAGAACCAACCCAAGCCACCTTCCAAACCCAGGAAAGCACCGGTTATAACAACCCATGTGCAAGAAAGGAATGTGTTTGGGAAGGGACAACAAAAAGATAGCTCATTCAATATTATTGAGAAAATGAAAAGGAAAAGTGTGAAAATTTCACTATGGGAGTCCTTGGCCATTCCAGGATAGAGGGATTTATTGTAGACTACCATGCAGATTGGTTAAATTCAAATCACCCCCTAACCAGTAAAAGAGAGTGCTTGCCAATGTAGTTCAACCAGGGAGAAACCATGAAGAACAACAAGGTAAGAACCCGAGACCTCCTCCCTTCTATGTCTCATTGATTGTTGGATATAAATTGGTTCACAATTGTATGATTGATTCTCGGGCTAGTAGTTCTGTGATGCCCAAACAAATAGCTGATTAGTTGGGTCTCCAATATGAGGTCATCTCTAGAGGAGTAGTCCAATTAGATGGGACAATAGTGACTATTGTGGGAATCATCAAGGATATGAGTCTCACTCTACATGTTTTCCCTAATGTGACTGTTTTGTAAAATGTGTCAATCATAGACTTGCCACCACATGTTGCTTTGTGTCTATCTAGGGACTTCACTGCCAAAATTGGAGGCTACCTATTTGCTGATTGGTCACATATGCTCTTTAGAAAAAGGTATGGAGTGAAGGCCACGATCAGATATAAACCTATTGCTGATTATCATATTGAATCCTATGTGCCTAGTCCAATCAACGCCAACTACTTAGCTTTTGATCAAGAGGACCTCCTAAGCACTTTTGAAGCAAATACTAAGGTGGGATATATGCCAGAATTGACTCTTGATGATTGGGCCAACAAAATTCATGCTTTTGACCCCTATAGGGAGATGGAAGAATCTGAGCTAGGTGTTTACTACCTACATGAAGAGAACCACCCTCTTCCTAACCTGATTAAACCGGAATGAAAGGATGATAATGAGGTATGCCAATTATTCTTTGATGGCTAAAAGAGTAGACAAGGAGCTGGAGGAGGAGCCATGATTGTGTCCCCCAGAGGCATGAGATATTATTCATCCTTTAGATTCCAATTTTCTTGCTCAAATAACACTACTGAATATGAGGCTTTAGTCCAAGGTCTTCATTGGGCAAGGAAGCTAGGGATCAAGAACTTACAAGTGTTTGGTGACAGTGAACTGGTTACCAATCATGTTAGAAGACTTAATGCTGTCAAAAATGACCTGCTCAAGAACTACAAGAGTAATGTATGGGATCTCATGGAGGATTTTGAGTCCTTCAGTATTGTGTCCATACCTAGGAAGGAGAATGAAGCTGCTGACAGACTTGCAGTGGTTGGGGTAATGTTTGATGTGGTTGATAGCATCAAAAGAGACAGATAACAACCACATATCCATGTGGTTGTGAGGCCAGCAATACCAGAAAATGATAAATGTTGGAAGGTGTTTGAGAATGATCAATAAATCATTAACTTTCTATAAGAAGAAGCTGAATTCTTAGCTATAAACCAGAGCAGACTAGAACAACAGTACAGGAATCAGATAGTACAGCTACATACAAACAAGCTTCCCAAAGGCTTAGTGACACCGGAATCCATTTTTAATCCTAATGATCAGTTCAGAAAAGAGAAGGCTAAATCAAAGGAGAAGATTAAGAGTCAATCCCAGTTGGAGAAGACAAAACACTTCAAATTGGCAAGATGGCCACTAAGCAAGAAAGGTATGAATTCATACAACTTTGCCAAGAATTTCCTGATGTGTTAGCTTGGAGTTATGAATACCTAAGAGGGTTCAATAAAAAACTAGCACAACATACAATCGAACTGGATCCAGGTGCTCAGCCCATCAGGAAGAAGCAGAGATCGGTCAACCCACATATTGAGCCTCTGATGAAGAAGGAGCTGAACAAGCTGATAGAGGCAAGCATCATATTTCTAATCAAACACTTAAGCTAGGTTGCGAATGTGGTCCCAGTCAGGAAGAAAAATGGAGCAATCAGGTTGTGTGTTGACTTCAGAGATTTGAAGAGAGCCTCCCTCAAAGATCACTACCCACTCTCTTTAATGGAGTAGATCTTGCAAGTAGTGTTTAGGTCAGAAAGGTTCTCCCTTCTAGATGGCTACTCAGGGTACAACTAGATCATGGTGAAAGAAGATGATCAATTCAAAACAGATTTCACCACCAAATGGGGCACCTATGCCTACAAGAAAATGCCATTTGGATTATCCAACACTGAAGCCACTTTTCAAAGGGAAATGGATATGACATTCAAGGGGCTGATAAAAAAAACAGTGTTGATCTATCTAGATGAAATTACAGTGTTTTCCAAAAATGTAGCAGATCATCTCTTCCATTTAAGGCAGGTGTTCTAAAGATACAGGAATTTTGGGGTGTCATTGAACCCCAAAAATACATATTCTTGGCTCATGAAGGTAAACTTCTAGGCCATATTGTATCAAAGGAATTATTGGAAATTGACCCAGAGAGAGTTCAAGTAATAAGAGCACTACCATTGCCAAGCCACAAGAAGGCTCTTCAATGCTTCTTGGGAAAAATCAATTTTTTCCACAGGTTTGCTCCAAAATTTGCTGCCCTTGTTAAGCCAATAACGTTGATGCTGAAGAAGAGCTTTACATTCAAGTGGATAGTTGAAAGAAAAGAAAGTTTTGAGGCTATCAAAGAAGCCATATCGTAAGCCCCAACTCTTATGAACCCATATCTTTCTAAAGACTTCATATTGTATGCCTTTGGTGGCAGCAACACAATTTATGCAATCTTGGTGCAGCAAAACAAAGAAAGTACAGAATAGCCAATTACTTTCCGTTATCCCGTAAAATTGACAAGGGCAATTTTACCGATAACCATACCGAAAATTTTGTCCCGATCCCTCATTAGGGATCCCTTGTGTTCGGAACATTGCAAAATCCCTTTTCCGAGAAATCTGGTTTTCCGAACTTAGTCTTTTTGGTCTTTTTGGTTGGGCGCATGGAATTGCTGTGTAACATCACTTTTTGGTGCGCCCCCTTTAAAACCTTTCGCACGTATTTTATTGTGTTAACACACCTTTTGGTGCGCCTTGATATGTTGAGTCTTTCCTGCGTGCGCCAAGGTGCATGCGCCTTTGTGTTAGCAACCCCTTTGTTGCGCCACTTTTTGGTGCGCCAAAGGTGCACATAATATCATGTCGACACCACTTTTGGTGCACCAAAGGGCGCACTTAGTTCCATGCTGGCAGATGCTTTCATGCGCCAAAGGGCACATGCTTTCCTATGTCGACAACAACTTTCATGCGCCCTTTGCAAAGTTGGTGGCGCATTTATTGCTGACTCATATATATATATATATATATGTATTTGTGCGCCTATAAATGTCATTGTCACCAGACGAAAAAACACGTGATTTCTATTCTCTGAGCCTGCCAGCACCTGCCCTGTCGTTTTCAACGCGTTGTGGACCCGTGTGCACGTTTTTACTATTTATCCAGTAAGAGGTTCTTATCTCTCTCGTGCGTTTTACATTTTTTGTTCTTTGTGTGCTTGGTGGTCTGGTTTTAGTTTGGAAATATTGAAATATTGATCTAGCCCCCCCCCCCTTTGCTGCCTTTCCATTTTCCTCCCCCTCTTTCCAGATCTGCTGGTAAGGGAAGTTGTTCTAAAAAGCATGGTTTAAATCCCTTTTGATTAAACCATTTTATTTCCCAAATAACCCTGCAAAAGAAGAGAGAGAAATGGAGAAAAAGAAGACTGTTTTTCCCTTTGGCGCATCGGCGCGACCTGCAACATCAAAAACAGTTGCGCCTTTGGCACATCCGTCCCCCTCGTAACATGAATAAAATCCGCGCCAATGGCGCACCCATCCCGCCTATTGCATCAAAAACTTTTGCACCCCCAAGGCACGCCTCCTTCACATGCTGCAAGCGCTAGCCTTGCGCCCTCTTTAGCGCACCAACCTTCCTTGTTGCATCGCATAAACATGCGCCCCTTTGGCGCACCCCGCATCTGCACAACACCAGCTTAATCTACGCCAAGTATGAAGTTATAAAAGCGCAGGCGCTTTCCTCGTCACAAAAACATTCATGTCATGTAAACCCTCCATGCGCCGCGCCAAGCTGCCTTTGGCACATGAAAAGTTCATGTTACACAAAAGGTACATGCACCTTTGGCGCGCCCATTTCCCATGCAACATGAACGATTTATGCACCTGTGGCGCATCCTGTCTCTATGTAACACCAAATCTCCATGCGCCCTTTAAAACCTTTAGCACTGATTTAACCTTTGCAACATCTCTTTTCTGTGCGCCTTACCTATTTAGCCCTATAAGCTGCAGCTTTCATGCGCCCTGCACCCTGAGCCTCAAAATCACTAACTCTTTCTTCTGTTAACATTTCAATGGAAGGTCAAATGGCTAATACAACCTTTTTGGATTGGGTCTCGCTTCTTCTTCGTGCAAATCAGCAACTAAGCTCAAAAGAACATATGTCTACATCAAGCAGGAGACCTACCAAATCCAAAGGCAAGGCCAAACTTACAGAAGAAGAGATGAAATACAAGTATCAGAGGGTCAGGATGCCTGACTCCCAGGCCGAATGCGACCTAGATATCAAGGACTCAGAGTTGGGTCACATTGATATGGAGGAATTCTGGGTCAGAACTCAGAAGGTAACGAGAAGTCCATGGATGGACAAACTGATAGGCAGTGCCCTACACTTCGCTGGGGGAATCCCAGTCAGCACCATCAACAATGAATTCATGATGGTGATCGCCCAGTGCTACAACAAGGACACAAGGTGTGTCGTGAATGACAAGGGTGAGGTCATCATTAACCTCACTGCCCGCCACTTCGAAATAATACTTGACATCCCTCATCACCGACACTTTGTGGCCATCAGCCGAGAGGATTGTATTAAGGCCTGAGATGATAACGAAGATCAGTGTATGCAGCTGATGAATGAGGTCTATTTGAAAAATAAAAATGTGGTGACTCGATGGCCTCAAACCATCCACCGCAGTGACTTCTCAGAGGAGCTCAGTGACACTATCACATTCCTGAGCAGAGTGTTTGGGCTTCCTGACGCCCACTTTTTCCATAAATGGATGCTGCGATACTTAGAGACCATGAACAAGAACGTGCCCAATCAGCGCTTTTGCTGGGGAGAAATAATAAGCAGCACAATCTCTGAACAACTTCAACAATTTCTTACAACGGGAAGATTCTATATGAACTCCTATGTTGTCTACGCCGTAGCATCAGAGAGAGACTACCCAGGCCTGATGCGAAGTGGAGTTTGGCCCCAGGTCAAAATATATGAGTACTACCCAGAATTGAGGCTGGAGAATAGCATCTCTCAGTTCACAAAGATTAATGATGTGTTTTTCTATCACATCATCTTCCTATTAAGGCCGAATATGACTTACGGTCGCACGACCAAAAGCATAGTGGCAGCTACTGAGAAATGGGGGGCCTTGTTCACCCAGTTTCCCACATTCACCTATCTGAGGGCAGCCAACTTCTTGGGAGAGCTGACCAGACTGCCGAGGTATGCTGGGCCTAAGCTGATTTTGCTGGAGCTATCAAGACAGCTGATCACATATCACGAGAAGTGCCTCAAAAGAAAGAAGGGTGGAACTCCTTTCCCCCTCACAGTAGGCCGATAGACATGCCTTACCCATCACAAGGCAAAGGACATGTTCGCAGAGCTAGAGCTGCTTAATTTGAGACATGATTTCCCGGCTAGGCCTACCTTCGACCCAAGGAATTGTCTACCAAGGGTGAAACTTGATCCAATCCACGTCCCCTAGATCGAGGACATCTACATCGACATTATCCATGAGGTTGAGCTCAGGAGAAAGGATCATTCTCGCTTAGCCTTGGCAGAAATCATCCAATATGGGGTAGCAATTGTCCCCAAAGGCTTCCAGACTACGGAAGATGAAATAGACCAAGTATATACTAACACGGATGGGGACAATTGGCCTTTTCCAGCTATTGATAGAACTAAGGCACCTCAGACGATTAAGGAGAGGGTTAAGGAGACTCTGCGCAGAACAGAGCATTGGTGCCGGATGAACGGGTTAATCTACCTCGGGGTTGATTTCACAACTTCCCCATTGGGTAATGCACCTCCTCAATCCAAACAGCAACCTAAAGGCAAGGGCAAAGGCGTAGAAGGTGAATCCAACGCCACTCAGGAAGAAGCTCCAGCAAGTCCTCCTTCCACGGCATTTGAATAGGTTATAACTCTGGCTTCGCCAGAGAAAGAAGTAGAAGAGGATGTTCCAATAGGCCCATCCACTCAGGATGTCGGAATTTCTACAACAATCGAGGTCCTTTCTGTCCCTTCCTCTTCTCTTCCTTCCCCTCCTCGAGTGACTCAAGTGACCTTCCCTTTGGTCGTGTCCTCTCCCCCTTCTTCTACTGTTCCCCCCGCCTCTTCGTCTATCTTCTCTTCCCTCGCCGATCTTTCCTCCTCCATTTCTTCCCTCATCTTTGAGCTCCCTTCCCTTCCTATGTCTTCCACAGCTGCAGTTTCCCTTCCTCCCATGGGCACTTCTTCGGCTATTCTCTCCATGCTGCCTCCACGTGTCTCCACATTTTTCCCCTCCACTACTGTAGCTGCCCCCTTTTCCATTTCTGGCCCTTCTCCCATAGGTCCAGCCTGGAACTCCCAGCAGCTAAGTCAGCAAAAAAGGAAAGTTCCCATCGCTCTGATGGAATTTTCTGTAATCCCATCTAAGGGGGCAAAGAAGCAGAAGCCCGTCACACGCTTCTCTCAAAGTGTTGTGGGAGAGAGGGTTATGGAGATCGCGTATCCCAATCCCCTTAAGGAGAAAAAAGATCTGTCTCCGAAAGATTTTACTGTGACCCAAGTCACAATGGGGACATCTTCTGAAAGCCTTCAGGGGGAAGCCCTTTCTGCAGTTGACGCCCTCTGCAAGAAGCTTCAAAAGACAAAAGAAGAGAAAAGGCAATTGAAAGAGCAAAACAAATATCTACTCCAAGCCTTACAGAAGATGGGTAGTGCGCCTCCCACAACTCCCGCCGAAACTTATGAACTTCTTAGCCAGGAGAAAATTAATGAGTACGCAAAAATCAGTGAGCAGGGTATGGCCGTTTCCGCTTGGAGGAGCCAAATCATCAAAGACAGTGAAAAAGTAATCGCCGAGTTCTCTAACTTGTATTTGAACATCAATAAGGCGAATAAAGAGCTCTAAGCGTTAGCAGGGCCCATATCAGAAGAGCTGGAACATGCTAGACTGCAGCACGAGAGCTTCCAACAAATGTTCGACTGTTCAGTCGAAGATCTGGTTAAGTTCGGCGTCTTCGGCCATCCTAGGGCCCTCAACAAAATTATGTCCACTCTGAACTACCGGGTGGATCAGCTAGAATTTGTCCTGGAAAAGATTGACAAAGTAAAGGAAGAAGCCCTGGACGCGATGCACCAAATGGAACAAATCGTTCTTAACATGTCGCCAGGGTTACTTAATCCTTCCTTTACTTTAAGAAAAGCTGAGGAGACCATTCAGATCTTCAAAGAGATCATTTCTCAAGGTATAGGGCCAGAGGTCACTTTTGACGCAGAGTCTATCAACAACCTGCTGGCCTGCCGAGACTTCATTGGGCTACTCATTGAGGCGGAAAAAGACTACTCCAAGCTCCCCGAGAAACTCATAGATGAGCGGGAGACTTGTGAGGTGATCAGTGATAGGCACAAGGATCCTTCCCAGGATCAGCTAGGGCCAATGATCAACAAGTTTATGGAATACCTCTCTCAATTCCATATCTCGTCACCTAAGCAACAACAAAAGCAGTCCACCCCCTTTCAGCCGCAGGATGACGACGACGAGTAGCTTCTTCTTCTTCTTCTTCTCTGTCTCTCTTCTTCGGATTTCTTTTCGAGAATATCTGAAGTATGTTGATACAAATGATGACATCATCCATGTTGCATCATGGGATGATGTCATCCATCAAGTTGTAAAAAGTCAACATGACTTTTAGATATTTTGTAAATATCTTTGTAAATAAGTTGTTGGCTCCTTTTTGTCTTCTTTTCTCTTATTCTTCTATAAATACCCCAATACTTGTTGTATTATAGATGGATGAATATCTTTCAGATGAAAAATAGAAGTGAGGGAAAAAGACTTTGAGCTTTTGTAACAGAAGAAAAATATTAATATAATATTTAGACTTTGTGCTGAATACATGTGTTATGTGCATTAGATCTTTCTTAAGTTAGATTTGTGTGTTTATTCTGTTGGATCTGCTTCTGTTTTATTGTCATTTATTCATCATCAGTATTGCTTTGCTCGTTTATGCAAGTAGGTTTGGCTCTGTTTACTACCAATCCCAAAACATAAACCTTCTGACCTTTCTGCTTTGGAATTCATTTCTTTTCTCCCTTCGGACCTACTCTTTCTTCATCCCCTCTTCCTTTCCTTTCTTTTCACAGTCGGAAACACCCCTACTGGGATGAGATCCCAAACCCTCAAAGGCAGAATTTGTGAGACTTGCACAGATTCCTGCTGGTAGAATAGCAATAAACCAGTTTCGCTTTGCTGACTCAAAGAGGGGCTATGCCCTGCACACTGTTGGCTCGTTTATCCATAGGTCTACCCAAACGAAAGATTTTCGGACCAACACTTTCTCTAGTTAGAGTTTGGATGATTATGAGGTAAGGTACTCCTTTATTGAGAAGCAAGTTCTGGCTGTAATCAAAGGACTGAAGAAGTTTAAGCATTTGGTTTCAAACAACAAAATCCAACTATTGGTCTCCCATGCGGGAGTTAAAGAATTCCTTCTCAGTAAGGACCTGAATGAAAAGTGAATAGGATGGATCACCTGTGTCATGGAATATGACATTGAGATCAAGGTCACCAAACTATTCTGTCGGAATGGGTTGTGTGAACAACTAGCCTCAGGTCAACAAGATGAAATAGATAGTGAAACGGAGGCTGTTCTTGTTCTATAAGAAGATCAAGAAGAAGGGAGAGATGATGTACCTACTCCTTGTTGGACCCAAGATATGGTGCACTTCCTTTAAATAGGCATGTGTCCTCATGGGATGAATAAAGCAAAACGAAGGCATTTCAGGCTATAGGCTATCCCATATGTTCTTATTGATGGTGTCTTGTTCAAGAGGGACATTGATGGCATTCTTCTGAGATGCATTAGGACAGATCAGGTGGAGAGGTGCTACAAGAATTCCATGTTGAAGCAGTTGGAGGCTATTTTTCTCCAAGAGTAAAATCACTCAAAATCATGAAAGCAGGATATTATTGGCCCAGAGCGTTTAGTGACTGCTACACATGGATCAAAAGGTGCAAGAATTGTGCATTCTTCAAGGGCAAGGAAAAGCTAGTAGCACTTCCATTGCACCCAATCTTAGTTGACCAACCTTTCATGCAATGGGGATTGGAATTCATTGGATTCATTAATCCAAACTCAAGACAAGGTCACAAATGAATCCTAACAGTGACAAATTATTTCACCAAATGGATCGAGGCAGTGGCACTCAATGAAGCAAATGAGTCTAGTATCATGGATTTCTATGAAGGGATAGTGACCATATTTGGAGTGCTAGCCACCATCATATTAGACAATGCATTAGCATTTATAGGTTCCAAGATCACAGGATGGGCCCTCAAGAATGGGGCTTATTTGAGTACTTTATCAAACTATTACCCTCAAGGTAATGGCCAGGCTGAGTCCACAAACAAGAACCTGCTAAAGATCATCAGAAGAACTCTTGATGAGAATCGGAGAACCTGTCACACAAAGCTCATAATGGCCTTATGGGATGACATAATAACACCCAAGAGATCTACAAGTAACTCTCCATTCAAGCTCGTATATGGGAAATAGGCAATGTTGCCTATATCACTTGAGTTACCAGCATTGGAGCTCGTGAAATAACTAGAGATGTCTAAATTTGGACCAATGGAGGCCAGGTATGCAGAGCTGATAGAATTAGAAGAAACTAGAGAGCATGCTCTCTAAGCAATAGAGAAGAATCAGGCTTCAATCAAGAAATGCTTTGACAAGAAGACAAAAGTAAAGGACCTTCCAGGAAGGAGACTTGGTTTTGAAATGGAATGCAGATCGAGCAAAACCATGAAGGCATTCCAAATTTGATGCCATCTGGAGTGGCCCCTATATGATCACAAGATGCAAAAGTAGCAATGCTTTCCAATTGTCTACATCGGAGGGTGAAGAGTTGTAGATTCCAGTAAATGGGATCTATCTTAAACACTGCTACTAAAAGGGGAGTTCTCACCCTGTACATATTAGTTTAGTTGTCTCTTTCCTCTAAGTGCTTATGCACATTCTCTTGCTATAGTGTAGATTACTTTTATCCTAAGTGTTTTGCATGCTCTGCATATTCCATTTGGAGCATGTATGATTTCAAATTTTGTATATAGTGTGGTGTTGTTTTGTGGCTCTTGTGCAGTCCGCTCAGAAAGACAGATGAAACCCCAGGTTAAAACAATTTTCTACTCTCAGAAACCTTCATTTCAAGATTTCTTATGAAAATTGAGAGTGTAAGTAGTCGGGCTCATGAAGCAGAGGCAGAATCAATACCAAACCGTCTTTCTCGACTCCATGCCCAATGGATACGACAAGGCAATTGGTCTTTTCATCTAGTAGGTAGATACTCATGTGAGTCACCAAATTGTTATCTATATTTTTCCCCTGTGCCAAATATTGGATCGACCACGATCCCGCATAAGAGGAAATAGAGTCAAAAGTTGAACATAAAAGGCTTAAAAATTGGCTAAGTATAAAGGTGTAAGCGGAGAATGCCAAGTGTCAATATGACGCTGATTCAAGGGGTGAATAGAGAAAAGGTTTCTAAACAAGCGCTAGAATGCCATGTGTCCTAGGGGAGAGTGGGGCGTCAAGGGGGAAATTGATTTTTTTCCCCTTGCTGTCTCAAAAGGATAAAAGTTGTAAAATAGCCCGCAACTCTACCCAGGGAAAAAGTCAACATTTGCGCCCGAGTCAAAGCCAAAGCGAGAATTAGAGGAAAGGGAAAAGGATAAATTACGGACCCGTAGGCCTGATTTTTGTTCCAATCTACTGCCACGTGTCCCATATCAAAAGGGGACCCATTTTTCAAGTTGTTTTCCTGCCCTCCTGTACGGACCTGATACAAACTTTGAAGGGGCATATATTTCGACTCAGGGCTCAAAATATTGAAAATCTGATGCCGTTGGAAAGATCTCAGCCTCGTCCATGCCATGGAGGTCTAAGAATTTATTTTTGAGGAGGTTATGTGAAGAAAAATAGAGAAAATGTATTCAGGATTTCAATGCGGGATCTTCTCGCCTCAACAACCAGATCAGATTTGATATGTTTCACTGTTTCCTCTTCCTTCAAGGTGCCGAATGAAGGATTGATGTAGTAAAGATGGATTTGGGGGAAGATTTTATCAGAAGCATTAACAATGGTTGATTTCTAACCTACTTTTCCCGCTTCTCTCTCTCTCTCTCTTTCTTCTCTCTGATCGAATCTATTCTTTGTTTTGAAAGCTCCCTTCTCCTCTTAACAAAGGGATTTGTGGGGTTCAGGCCTTCCATCAAAAATTGCATTACGTTTCTACCTCTTCGCTACTTTGTAATGGACTGTATCAATCTATAGAGAAATAAAACACATCTGTGATCGATTTTAGATCCTTTCTTGTCTCTTTTTGCTTTCATCTAGTCGCCCATTACATATCTAGCTATCTGTACTTGTTACTTGTATACATTTTGTTGGTTGGTGTCTATTAGAAAAATAAGTTTTCATAATTCCTTTGGTGCATCACCTGGTAGTTTAGTTATTTCTTATTTCTTATACTCTTTTATCCCTGTCTCCTTGGCAAGTTTTAGATTAGGTATAGAAATAGATCCTCTGCAAGTTCTCACGTATGCACCTAAACAAAGGAATAAGGAACCAACCTATAATCTGGAGAGCTTTCCCATTTTGCAAGGTCCCACACCTTGGGGAAAGTTCAATGTTATGCAATCACACCAGATGAGTTTGCCTTAGAAAAGTAGATCCAACGACTCATTTGGGGGTGCTATGATTTCGCAGTAACATTTTTTGGCATGCCTGGTGGGACTAAGAAGTCTCCATCTTATTACAGTAGGGATTGATCTACACTTTCTGTGATTTTCACTTTTAAGAAGCTTTAAAATTGTACATCTGGCGACTCCAAAAGAAACAAATCTATTGGTTTCAGCAGCCCAAGCTTGGGAGATTCATGAGAAAAACCTGGTCTAGAGCAAGGAAAGAAGGTATATTTGAATACTTGTGTTTATCCCCAGGTAGAGAAAGGAGAGGAAGAAGAGTTCAGAGGTCTCCATCTCCACCAAGCAGAACCTTGTCAACACCTCCACCTACAAGGTCTTTCTTTCAGTCTACAAGGATTCTTAGGCCAATCAAAATGGCACAACCAAATCCATATGTCAACTTCACTGGTAGTAGTCTACTCACCTTGAATGCATAAAACCCAGTTCCGATTGCAGCATTAAAGAGCATCCCATATTTCATTGGGGAAAAAAAACTTCTCTTGGTGACCATGTCCAAGATATTGCAAATGTCTGTACAATCCACGAGATCCATTAGATGGACATTGTAGTCAAGCTGCTCACCTCTTCATTCAAAGGGAAAGCTTCACAATGGTTCAGCAGTCTTGAAGCAGGCTCTATCCAGAACTGGAACTAGCTACGCACAGCTCTTCACAATCAGTTTGGGGAAAAAGGTGATAACTTGTCTTTGTTGGAGAAACTAACAACAATCAAGAAAGCCGCGAACGAGTAGTTGACAAACTTCAACCTTAGATTCCAGCGGACCTGGGATAAGATTCCAACAATAGTAAATCCCACTAATGAAGGTGCCTTCTTATACTTTCTTAGGGATTTAAATTATGATATTTCTCTGATGATTCAGTCAATGGGGGGCACTACATTACCTGTAGCCTATAGCCTCTCCAAAGGGGATGAGAATCGTTTGATTCAAGCTAGAAAATTCACTCCTATGCCATTCATGCCTCTGTACCCTGAGTTAGAAAGCCCAGATACTATCCTACATTAGCTCCTATACCCACCCCCAGGAGTCAAAGCTGAGCTGAAGCTTCCACTTCATCATCTAATACCTCTAAAGAGCTTCAGGAAGTGATGAGGGTGCCTAGGCACTTGTGTCCAAAGTCAATAAATATAAAGTAATGAAGATAAAACTGGGTTGGGGGTGTGTAAGACCAAAGAGGAAACACGAAAGATAGAAAAGAGGCCAATGATAGATGTCAATACTAGTTTTATCACTAAGGAATCATATGAATAGTGGTATGTGATTAGGGCCTAGAAATATACCCAAGTTTGTGATTTTTTGTTTACATTTTCCCCCACTTTATCTTATTGATTGAATACTCGATAACATAAATTAGATAAGATATGTCTACGTGATAACCATGTATCTCGATGGTGAAAGCATGCCAAAGAGACAAGAAAAAGTGTGGAGTGATAAAAAAGAAGCGTGGAAGCTAAGGAAGAGGAAGTGACCCTAGGGGTGAAGTGTATGAGTTCTATTGTGTTGTACTTGTTTTTATTGTCACTTGTGCTTGATGTGGAGCTACTTCTTGTTGTGTATTAAGGAAATACCTACAAAAAGAAGAGTGAAAGAGTAGTCAAAGCCATGTGTTATGAAAACTCTGTAAATGCATGAAAAAATGTAAAAAAGTAGTAAAAAGTAACATGTGCACCTGATCCATGATGAGTGAAAGGGATAGAAACTGTCATGAACTGCTATATAACAACAAGTTTTTAGGTGATCTCATGCCAAGAATGGATTTTTGGGGTGATCTCACGCCACAATAGAATAGTGTTAGGGAGAAAGGTCTAGTGTTATTATCCATCTCTGATTGCTTCCCAAATTTATACACCACTACAAATGGTGTGATCCTACTTTGTTTCATATGCCATCTAGTTCGATACAAGTAGAAAAAGAAGATAGAATGCATTCTGATTACTGGAGGATTGTGCATGTAATCTAAAAAATACTTTATGAAATGTTGAAAACTACGTTGATATGAGAAAGTAACTGTAACCACCCCTTGTCATAGGTGCCCAAGAAAGGCTGGAAGTTCCCAAACACTAGTGTTTATATTTGGGCACTAGTGTTTGTGTTGAACTGTAGAACCAAGTCAGAATCTGGGTTGTTTTTGTAACTATAGACTGTTATGTTCCTGTACTATACAGGCCTGTCATAAGCTCTGAGCTTCTTTATGGGGTGAATTATTCACCCAATGTATGCCCCCCCTCATTTTGAGTACATGTGACATCGCAAGGAGGATTCAACCCAAAGGAGAGGACCGAATGTTGATTTGAAATTGATACCCTGTAAGGGGTAATGTGTTTGGTAAAAACCAAGGCATATGCAAATGAAGTGGCTAGAAACATGTGTTAGTGAAATCAAGACAAATACGCATATAGAAGACAATGTGTAGTCTAACTAGTAAGAAGACAATGTAGATCGCAAAAAGTAGGTTTCAAACATGGGACATCACTCACAATGTCGCAAGACAATCAGGATGAAATCAGACAAAAGCATACAAGCAATGAACAAGAAAGATATAGGGCATAGCCCGCAAACAATGGCATACAATAGAAGATAATGTCAAACAATATCATGCAAAGTATCAGACAACCATGGTAGTAAATAGTTCATGCAAAGCAAATGTTGCACATGACACACCTGTTAGCATGTTAGAAAGATAAAAAATATGTCAAATTGTGTATGATCAATGGAAAATTTAGTGTGCTAGTAAGAATAAGAAGTAGTATAAAATGAAACAATAACACCTGTTGTGTGTACAAAATTAGAAGCCCCTAGGAGCCTCGGTGGGACTGGTAAGAGGTACAGTTTCAAACATTCATGTTGTGTGTAAATATCTATGTAAAGGTTGTATGCACAACTAGATAATAAGTGAAAACACATGTGTATATGATAAAGATAATGACATCTAAAATATCCATCTAGCATGTGAAACAAAGTGTGCATGTAACTAGTATAAGAAATCAAGAATAGATGCAACCAAGATATGCAATATGTTGTGAATGAGTGAGATGGAATGATATGCAACATGAGTGTGATAGGAGTAGGGTTCCCCCTAAGTGTATGTTGATGAATATATACGTGATATAAGTTTCATTTATAAAATACCCCTCAACAATCAAGAATGAACCATAGAACAAGAGTGTGTCATCGGGAAATGGTTTGAAAGAGATGCTAGAAAGATTGATCAATGAAGCATAGAGTGTATATTATAGAAGAGGATAATATGATGTGTGAGAATAAAGTTCTAGAATGATGTATCATGAAGTGTGGAGCATGAAATGTGTATTTTGTGAGTTTCATGAATGTTGTATTCCCTCAATAGTTGAGTGTGAACAATAGCACAAGAGTGCATCATAGGGAAATCATTTGAAGATGCATGGTAGATAGATAGATCAATGAAGCATAGAGTGTGAAGAGTGAATGTGGCAAGGTTCATTTCATATTTAGACCCTCAACATTTGAGTATGAACCATGGAACTAGAGTGCATCATAGGGTAGTGTGATGTGTGAGAATGTGGTTCTAGAGAGATGTGTCGTGTGTATGATGTGAGGTTCATGGATGTAGTATACCCTTAACAGTTAAGTGTGAACCTTAGCACAAGAGTGTGTCATAGGGTAATGATGATACAAAGTGTATCAAGAGGTGTAATGATGCTTAGAATTAGAAAGTATGGATCACAGAGTGCAATATTATAAATGAGAGACACTAGACGATGCTAGGAGGAGGGGAATAAACATGACGCCCCCAAGTGTGTAATGTGAAGCAAAATCAAGTAACATTGTCTAAGAGATCATCATGGTCATGGTTGAAACCAAATGGAGATGCATCATAGACCTAATAAGTAATAGTTTGCGGTTGATAATGTAAGGAGCCATTGCGGCATAAATTTTACATGCCCAGTGCGTATTCCTCATCAGTGAAAGGTGGTAGTGGACAACCATGTGCATATGAGCAAGTAAATTTTTTGTATAGTCGAGAAATGAATCATTGCAAATAGAAATGTGGTCGAAAGGCATTGGACATGAGATATAAATATGATTAGGATCCAAATTTCCATAAATGTAGTCAATCTAAGACTGCCCAAGTGTAAGTGGAGAAGTGTGAGAAGTGTGTGCAACAGAGACTGATAGATGGAAACTGTGGAGGCCATAAGTAGCGGTGATGCAAATATATTCATGAAAAAGATGAGGAAAATGAGGTGGAGGAAGGAGATCATCGTGTGTGAATCCCAACCAAGCTAAACCATCATGTGTGCAAACAATGTCAAAGAAAGTGGGATTGAATGGAATGTGTGGCCAATAAGAATTATTCATGAAAAGAGTGCATGTGAAATGAGGAAGTGCAAATGCAAGTTCCTCATGAGAAGATGAGGAACGTGGTATGATGTCCAATGTATGGACAGTCCCCAGAAAAAGAACTATAACATTAGTAGATGGAGGGGTTGAGGGTGAAGTGGAAGGGACATTGTCCAATGCATCCCATTGTATCAGTAGAAGAAGTTGGAGTAGGTAACGCAGTGGTTGGATCTAGGTGGAAATATTTTAATGGGTCATGATCAATGACGATTATATATTCAAATCCCTCATGTAAGAGTTTAACGCACCGGTGAAATGTATAAGACACTGCTTACATGGCATGAAGCCATGGCCTACTAAGTAAGCAATTATATTGAACTGAGATATCAATAACAAAATATATAATAGGAATAGTTTTTGGCCCAATTGTGAGTGGTAAAGTGATAGTGCCTATACATGGATGTATAGAATAATCATACACACAAAGAGAAATGGATGTTGGGTTAACAAAAGCTTAGGAAAGACCAATGTTATGAAGGAGTGATAGAGTACAAAGATTGAGCTCATATCCATTATCGATTATTGTCCACTTGATACCCCTATTATAAATGTGATTCGGTATATAGGGGATGATCATTATCATAAACATAAATATTGTCACCTATATTAGATGGGAAAATAATTTGTTGAGAAAATGCATCTACGAATGATTGATATACTACGTCTAGATGAGTAGTAGAAGGAATGTGAGTATTAGCCAAGAGATATATGATTTTAGCTCTATAATCAATAATGGCTAGTAATAAATCATCAATGGAGATATCCATGATGAAAGGATCCTAGGAAAATGAAAGAAGTGATAATATAAGGACCCAAGAGTGTTTGAATGAGACGGGTTCACCAAATGATTTAAAATATATATAATTATGCTAAAACCTAATATATTGCAGAGTCACATACAATAAATAAATGATAAATCACAAATCTGACACAAGCAATAAGCTAATGAAAATTTAAATCCTAGGTGTAAGAGAGGGAATACAAGACTTAGCTGATTTCATAATAAATCATGTAGTGTTCTAAACTGGAAGACTGATGAACAAGAGAAAATTGTCGTAACTATGCCTGACAAATTTTGCAACTGTTGGATGAACTTGGACTAGGGTGCTTGGACTGGGTCAAGGGCACCTAGGTGCTAGAGTCTTCTTCTGGGCACCTATGTTTGTGCAAGAGATCGAAATATTATTTTTTTGGTGTCGCAAGTTGGTTGCTAACCTTCATTGTTGGTTTCCTATGTGTCATACTATGTCTGCAGAATTTGCCGGTAACTTGCAAAGAGAAAGATAGCCTGCAAGACCCCAAAACGCATTAAATCCTAAAAATAAAAAAGATGCAAATGGGGATTCAAACTGACCCCGACAGTCACCTGATAAAGTGAACTTACAACCGAGCATTACACTGCATCTTAGACTCCATGTAGTTCTTGTGTGTGTGTGTGTAGAAATCGAGCTCTAGGAAGCTCTTGTGCAAAATGCACTTAGTAGCAAGCAATAACTAGATGTAGCAATGTAAGTAGATGTGTGGATGGAAAAATGAACTTCCCCGCCTATGCGTGTATGTAGAAAATTCAGTCCCTTATCCCTTGAGTGAATGCTAAATGGATGCCTTGATGCTCTTAGAATGCCTTTAGATGCAACCTTAGGTGATGATAGTATATGCTTAGAGATTGGTCCATTATTATGGTCACATAAATTTGTATTTATATGATTCCCTTGTTTAAATTTGGTAATTGACAACTAAAAAGATGACCCATAAGAAAACAAGATGACCAAAAGATAAAAGAGGCCCAAAAGGGGTGAGTAAGATACAAAGAGGTCGAGGACACCCAGAGGGGACGAAGGCGCTGGTGTCCAAAGTAAATAAAGATAAAGGAATGAAGATCAAACCAAGCCATGAGGTGTGTAAGAATGAAGAGGAAACAAGAAAGATAGAAAATAGACCAAAGATAGATGTCAATTACTATATTTCTCACTTAGGAATCATATGAATAATGGTACGTGATTATGATCTATAAATGTACCCAAGTATGTGATTTTGTGTCTGCACCATCCAAGAAGTCAAGAAGGAAGGAAGAGGTGGATTCTTTGGGCTCATTTGATGATTTCCTACTTTTCTAGTGTCCTAAGATGCAAAGGGTGTCTTCATTATGCTTCTTGAAGGCATTCATATCTCATGAGAAGCAATGTAGGTTGCATTGCTATCTATGTTGTTGTGTAAAGGTTCAATATGTTGTCAAAGATAAATTTGAATCTAGAATTGGTGTGTATATGTTCAAGAAGATTATTAATACATGAAATTGATGTAAATGTATGGAATGTGTCTGGCATATTGGCTTGTGTCATGAAACTACATTGCTCTGACAAAATGAAATGTCCAGATTTGAAGAATGATTATGTTATCATCTTGAGATGTGTGGAGTCTCCTTTTAGGTCTACAAAATATGTTTGAATGCATTTGAAGTATGTTAAGTATGGTGAAAGGTCTCTTGAAGCTCTAATATAGCTATGTGAAAGATAAGTGAAGTATATCCCGAGTTTGCAAAGTGATCCTGAATAAAGTAAGAGGTAAGCTTTTCAAGTTATCATCATTTCCAGTTCATGTAAAGAGTCCTTGTGTTAGTCCAAAATTCATTGTCGCATGTCATGGAGTCTTGGTTAAGATATCAAGGTATGGTCATGGTATGTAACATTGGTGATGTTTTGAAGTTGTTTGTTTTCTCAAAAGCACACAAAAGGATGCATAGTTTGATAATGTATGAAAGTATCTCCGTAAAATTTGGCCTGCGAATGGCATGTTGTTGACACCTTGTTGATGAAAATGGTCTTAGTTTAGCAATGAAAATGTCTAAAGGTCTTCAAGTATGTTGCAAAATAGTGTAGGAGCTCCTAGAAGAAGTATAAAGTTATAAGTAAATGTTGATGATCTATAAGAAGAAGTTATGAAGTTGTGAATGCACTCAGGATGAAGAAGAAGCATTGTGTCATCTATGAAAGTCTGATAGTGTCTCAGCAGATGGTGTGACCTTAGATAGGTATGAAATAATGATATTAAAATTGACTTGTTGGTTGATTCATTGGTGAATGCAATATATGTTGATTTGATGGCCAGTTTAGTGACCTTAAAGTTGTGTTAATCCTTGTATGGCTCAAAGAAGAAAATTAAAGGATTGTAGACCATCAAATTCATATAATACTATTGCATTAAGGAGGTGTTTTATATGGGATTCAATGGTATGATCTAATAGGCTATGATGCAGTTTTAGTTTCAATTCTTATGACATGTCAAAGCTTGATATTATTGTGAAAAGGATATTGCATCTAGTTAAGAATTTAGACAAAGCTATGTATACATCACCATGGTTTCTATGAATGTTGCTAGTAAGTATTGGTGACTTATTTTGCATATTGCAATGAAGATTTGTGTTAAGATGGTGTGTCCCTATGAACTAATGAAAAACTTGTAAGCACTAAGTTTGTTGACCTGATATGAAGAAGATGATAAAATTCCAGGTGTATATTTAATAAGAATATATGAAACTATATGGGTACTTAGCGACTATTATGGGTTAATCATGTTATTTAAAAATGAAGTGTTTCAAGGTGTGAATGATTCATATTGAAACTTTATGAGTCCATGAAGTAAGTCTTTAAGAAGTGATTTCTGAGTTTGAAGGGAAGTTTTAATTGGATGTCACGGTAATGTGTTATCATTAATGTCAAGTGTTCAGTCATTTCATAGGATATCCAAGGTGTCCAAGTGTCTTCCCAAATTGTCCAGGTGTCTTCATGAAGTGTCAAGTCATGATGCCATGTGTTTAGGCATGGTCTAGGTACATGGTCAAACAAGCAAGTTATGTGATGGTCAAACAAAAACATTGTCCTCTAAGTCCTCCCAAGGTTGTATGAAGACTTCATAAGGTCAAATGTGGTCCATAAGATGTGTGTGAGATGTTAATGAGTATGTAACAAGTCAACATGGTCAATTCATGAAGATTCCGTTATCTCTAGGATTAATCCTGGTCCTAGGTCAAAAATATTTTCATGGAAACGTGATAAATGCATCAAGGAAACATAGGGAAAGCATGTTTGGAGAAATATGATCTCGCATAACATGCATATGAGGAGTATCATGTCAAGAATCGGGCTTATAGGGCATGAAGATGGTAATTTTGAGGATTTTAAGTTAAGACAAACCTATTAGGTAGATGAGGATGATGAGCCAAGGTATAATGATGCAAACTAAGCATGGAATGAACACAATATGATGGTATATGATGTGTACAGAGATTCACAAGTGTATAAGGAGGTGAATTCAGAATTTATACATGTATGAATAGTATAATTTCTCATAACTAGAGATAAAATGATACACAAATGAGATGGGGAATATCTTTGTAGAGTGAACTAGGAAAAAGTGGCCATTGGAAATCATGGATAGAGTTGAGAAGGTGTGGACAAAATTTCAAGACAAAAGAATGAGTTTTGTGAAAGATATGGAAGTTTTACTAAAAAAAACTGACAAGGATTCTTCAGATAAATCAAAAGAGGATTTTTTTGAAGATCATTCAAATATATAACATTTTCAAAAAGTTTGAGGTCAAATGGTTGAAGAACAAGAAAGTTATCTTTACTTTCTCTCACTGTCCAAACTCTCCATAAACCCTGATGTTGCAGCGATAGAAGTAAAATGATTTTTGAAGACATAAACACATATGTACAAGACATATAAACCAAGTAGGACTAATTAAAATTCCTCCTAATCCAAGTTGATGGTATTTTTGATCCTCAGTAATGACTAAACAATACAAGTTCATCTCTATTTTGCAAGATTTTGTGTACCCTATCCTGCCAAGATGGTTTCAAGTTGCAATCAGTGGTGTACGAGGTTGTGTGAGTCTTGTCTCTAATATCCATGAAAATTTTTAGGTGAGATATGGGCTAATCTCAAGTTTTTCTTGATAGACTTGGTCATTCACAAATTACTAACATGGAAAAACACAATCCTTTAGAAATGGGAGTTTTTTTATGAAAGATTGTGTTTTCAAGGGCTAAAATACTTTATACATGTTGTATGGGAAAAATGCAATATGATCAAACTAATGTCATGATAAAGTGTATAGTGATTGTGTGAACAAATATTAAGGGACTGAAAGTGCCATCTCAGGGTAGTCTATAGGAGTTGAGTTTTTGAGAATGAAATCTAGGTCTTTCTCATTCACCCTGTCCAGCATAATGGTTGAGAATGATGGTTTCATGCTTGTTGAAGTGTGAATGGAATAATGTGGTGTGAAAGATAAGTCTTGTAGGTGAAGCACAAACTAAATAAGTCGGATTCTTAGTTTGCATCAAGTCTAAATGAGCATAGTTTGAAGATCATGCTTGTTTTAAATTTTAAGCTATGGAATGGAGGACAGTACAACCCTGGTGAGTATCATATCATCTATATACCTAGTGAAATTTGTTGTTGAATCAATGACTGATATACAGAAATTCATGACTGAGTGGTGACGAATGTGAAGGAAATATTGAAAAAATTGCCTCATACCCTGTCTCAATGCATAGTTCAAGAAGAAGATCATTTGTGCCTTGTTTCCTTGATAGTGGTAGATGATGCAAATCCCTCAATCATCCTCCCAAGTTGAGAAATTTTTTGAAGATCTGTTCACTTTAACTTGTCAATAAAACACAAAATTTTGACCTGGGTTCTCATTAATTGTGCATGAAATAGTCTGGTAAATGATTAAAAAGGAGCTTCAACCTGTGATGAAATGAAATGCAAGCCTCTGGTGTAGATGTGAAGTCATCCTACAATCCTAAACTTTTGAATGAAAACTTGATAAGAGCTCATCTTTCATGCTCAACTTTTTGGTAGATTTTCTAGCTACTAGTGCTCTCCCTTGTGCTCCAAAGTAGTGTGAAAGCTCAAATGGAAAAGAATGAAGTTGAAAATAAGTTATAAAGAATATTTAAGACTCTTGTAACATTTTTTCATGTCAATGATACCCAACATTAGGTCCTGAAAATGCCAAAAATAAGTTCACTTACCAAAGGTCAAATAAGAGCAAATATGACAATTACAATCAAAATGAATCAGTCCAAATTTGTACAGGGGTAAGACATATAATCTTAACAATTGTAATCAGAATGTTAGGGAGTTAAAAATCTTCATATGTTCATCATTGGTGACAGAGAATCTTGAATTTTTTTTGAAAGTGCAGGTAAGGTAACTGACATTATGTCAGAGAAATCATTACAATATGACAACTCCTTTTGAATACCTTTTATCTCCTTGTACAGATTGGAAAGTGAGTTAGGTGAAATGTTTGTGTATTTGAAGTGTAAGAGTCATGTGTGTGAGCTTATCTTGTTATTAAAATCTTATTTTTTGTACATCAACATGTTGTTGAAAACATGGAGAATTGTTGATGTAGATAGAACTGTAAAAGAAGCAAAAAATCTATTTTAATTAAAGAAGAGTGTGCATAAGAATGAGTTACTAATGACCATGATTTGAATGAGGTTAAGACCATGAAATATAGGTGAATCAAGGTGAGGAATAAATGGCTTCTTGACTGAGATATTGCAACAAGTTGAACATCTAAAAATTAGGTTCTTGTCAAAGTGATTCAAGAAGTGAAGTATGACATGCATATGTGTGTGGAATGAGGTTTTTATAACAATGCTTTGCAAATGATTGGGTGATTAGAAGAAAGGTGAATTATGAGGGTGAAATGAGAAGAAGAATGAGTTGATCTAGTGGTCATAATCTGGTGTGTGAGACAATCATCAGAGTGATCAAAACATTGCAGAAGACTAATTGTTAGCTTAGTAATTGAGGAGTTGAAGCTCCCTTATAAGTTGAATTTTATATAAGGTCATTAGGTGTTTGACTAAATTTGGGAGTTGGAGATTCCATGCAAGTAGAAGCTTTCAAAAGACTAGGTGGATGCTTGGTTAAATTTTGGAGTTTTAGCTTCATTTTGAGTTGATGCTCAATTGTGAAATCATTGTAACCTTCATAGGACAATTTGTTCAAGCTAGTTCTTTGGTTTTAGTGGATTTTTATCCCTTCAAGGTTTTCCCACATTAAATTAGGTGTCGATGCGTGTGTTATTGTTTCATGCTCATGTTTGAATGTGACTAATCTCTTATGGTTATTGATGATATAATTTGAATAGCCTATTAATATTGTGAAAAGTTATCAAAATTTTAAGGTGCACTAATTCACCCCCCCTCTTAGTGCCTAAAATTTATATCAATTTTGAGATGTGTCATGTCTCATGAAGGAAAGAAGTGAGCATTAACGTCTGTCAGTTTCTGTGAAAAATGTTGAGATGTTTAGGCATGAAGGAGTTTCAAGAAGATTTAAAATGACATAGGTATGTATTCTCATGAAGATGATGTTGCTAGTAGGGTTTGTAGAATAGCATGGAGTTATAATGGTCTTCATGACTAGGAATTCATTAGTTTGGAGTAGTATACAAGAGAAGTTTGATGTTGCAATGACCAAAAGATGATCCAAGTAGCTATGTATGAGCATATCATCTTAGGGAGAGATGGATTCAGATATGCATTTGGAGTTTAAATGTTACATCATCCCAGGGGGAGTTTTGTTGCTCAAGGACAAGGAAGACATAGTCATAAAATATAGTTCCAGGGGAGCTTATCCAAGGATGAAGAAATCACGTTACAAATCATTATGAAGATTGAAAGCATAGATTATGATCAAAAGAGTTTCAAGAGGATTAAGCCAGTATGTATGATATGAGGGAGAGCTATGTTGAAGTTTTTATCAACTTGATTTAGCTCAAGATTGGTGTGTGATTGGTTCAAGGTAGCTATGTGAAGCTTTTGAAGATATTGTACAGATTCATCTAAGAAGTGAGTTGCATGATTCTTAGAATTTCAGACTTGGGAAGATGTCTACAGAAAATCATGAAGATAAAATTAGTGTATGCTTTCTCAGGGGGAGCAATGTGCATGTGCAAGGACATGATCAGGTCCATTGGTTGCTGTTGAAGTCAAGAATGTTAATGAAGACCAAGGAGGTAGAAAGTAAGTTGATTCTTTATCATCATTATCTGTTGTCATTAGTTTTCATGTCAAGTTTTCAAATAGTGCCTTTGTCATAGATGTCAAAGAAGGAGATTATGCTCATAAACATGAAAATAAGTCAATAGAGAGTCTTTTAGGTGTATGCATATTTGGTTGCCATCAAGGTTTTTGAAGGTGGATTCCATCAATGAAAAAGGAGGAGATTGTTGGGAACCATTTCTATGTAGTTGTTATTGATGTTAAATGTCATTGATGGAAAATGGATTATAGGTGTCTCCATGATATGTTAGTCATTATCAAGCTTGAGGGTTAATTGGTAGTGTCTAATGTTGGTGTCTCGATGGTGTCTTGGTCAACATGCATAGTTAAGTGCATGTTTCTAGCTTGCATGGTCATAAAATGAAGCTCCAAAGTTGGTCAAAAGTTTTCATGAGGTATAACATGCTTAGTATGATGTGTCATAGGTGTTAATGAGTCTTTAAGAGGTCAACAAGGTCAAATCACTAGAGTCATGTGTTGAGTCAAGTCATTATAGGCTTATTCCTAGACCTAGCTCAAACAAGATGACATGATAGGTTGAGGAGTGAAGAAAAAAAGGTCAGTGTAAGCATTTGGGATGTATGTTGAGGTTTTACAACATGTGTAGGAGGTACATTAGGTTATTTTTTAGGTATATAGTGTATGATGAAGGTCATTTTGAAGCAGGACTATAAGACAAGGCAAGGAAAGACATGGTAAGTCTTAGTATATGTACAGATTCAGAGGTTGTAGGGCATGGATGAGAGTTATAAATCTTAGAGGAGGTTTATATGGTGCTTTGGGAAAAAATTTAGGTCAAGGTTGTGAAGAAAAAACAAGAAAATTGATTTTTGGTCATACCGAATTCTTGAGAAGGCAAAAATCAGCTTGATTGTGAACTTTGAATGCTCACCCACATGTGTGAGATGTGTATGGGAACCTAATATTTTATGGGATGTTTAGGAATTTATTCAATAGTTTTTTTCAAAAATAATGGATTGGTTTGGTCATCAAATATTTATGAACCATTGTTAAGAAGCTAAGAAGGTTTGAAGCCCTAGTTAAACCCTTCTTGAGCGATATGAACTATTTGAATTTTTTGGTCATGAAATGAATTATATTTTTTTGTTTGATGATTTGGTGATGAAGATGAATATTCCTAGTTCATTTTGGCATTGGTGGCATGCTTCAAGTCAGCTGGTATAATACAAATTTATCTTTATTTTACAATAATTTGCTTGAACAATTATGCATAGCAGGGCTCATGATGCAAATATTGATATGGGAGAAAGAGTAGGATGTGTTATTACTATCCATGAAAATTTTCATGTAAGTTGTGTGCAAGAAATTTGTGAAACCCTTCACCAAATGTGGTCTACTGCTTGAGGCCTGGAAGGGCTAAAATCAATCATCTTGGTCTAAAATGTTTTGTGTGGTTTTGCATGTTATAGCAACATTTTATGAGCTTGGATAGTGTGTTGACATATTACATGATGTGTTATATCATTTGGTTTGATTAGTTGAGGTGATTCCATGGTTTATCTTTAATAAGATAAACTTCCCTATGAGGTATCTTAAGAATCCTTGAGGTTCAAATGTGCAAGTGAGTTTTTCTCCATGTAACATATGGTTGTAAGTGCTTGAGAATGTTCGTATGAGTGTCATTGAAGTGTTCCAGGTGGTGGTTGAGATTGGAAGTGAAATTTAAGGTGTTGGTACTTGATGAGGAGTTGATTGCATCTTGAGTCCTAAAACCCAGTTTGAGCAGTTCTAGTGATTAAGTTTGAGTGTCCTGTGTCTTGATTTGGAGATTTTAATGAGATGCGTGAGCAAGAAGACATCAATACCTTTCCATCCATATGCTAATTGTACCTTGGTGAGGTGATTTTATATGTGAATAAGCTTGATCTTACAAACTATTTTTCTAATTGTTAAGATCGAGTTGAAGATGATTGTTAAATGGAGTGCTTCATAGTGATGATGGACGACACAAAGGTAGATTAGATTGTTGAAGAATGTTAGTTCATTTTGGCATTGGTGGCATGCTTCAAGTCATCTGGTATAATACAATTTTATCTTTATTTTACAATAATTTGCTTGAATAATTAGGCATAGTAGGGTTCATGATGCAAATATTGATATGTTAGAAAGAGTAGGATGTGTTATTACTATCCATGACAAGTTTCATACAGGTTGTGTGCAAGAAATTGGTGAAACCTTTCACCAATGGTGGTCTACTGCTTGAGGCCTGGAAGGGCTAAAATCAATCATCTTGGTCTGAAAGGTCTTGTGTGGTTTTGCATGTTATAGCAACATTTTATGAGCTTGGATAGTGTGTTGACATATTACACGATGTGTTATATTATTTGATTTGATCAGTTGAGGTGATTCCATGGTTTATCTCTAATAAGATAAACTGCCCTATGAGGTCTCTTAAGAATCCTTGAGGTTCAAATGTGCAAGTGAGTTTTTCTCCATGTAACATATGGTTTTAAGTGCTTGAGAATGTTTGTATGAGTGTCATTGAAGTGTTCCAAGTGGTGGTTGAGATTGAAAGTGAACTTTAACGTGTTGGTACTTGATGAGGAGTTGACTACATCTTGAGTCCTAAAACCCAGTTTGAGCAGTTCTAGTGATTAAGTGTCTGAGTGACATGTGTCTTGATTTGGATATTTTAATGAGATGTGTGAGAAAGAAGACATCAATACCTTTCCATCCATATGCTACTTGTGCCTTGGTGAGGTGATTTTATATGTGAATAAGCTTGATCTTGCAAACTATTTTTCTAGTTGAAGATGTTTGTCAAATGGAGTGCTTCATAGTGATGATGGATGATGTAGAGGTAGATTAGATTGCTGAAGACTGTTAGAGGATGTCCCTAATGTGTGAAGATATTTTGGTGCCTTGAAAAATTTATTTGATTCCCTTGAAGTTCATAGTGCATTCGTTGGAGGAGGAAGACCTTATTTAGGCCTAGAAGAAAAGTGTGTGTTGTTTCAGCCTATGCCAACCTATATGGTCTCTTGGTGTGAATTTATATGATTGTATAGATGTGTTTTCATATTTTCATGATTTACCTTAATGGTCTTAGATGCCCTATGGTTTTTGTTATGATGAGACATGTATATAAGTGATTTGTAATGACTCATTTAGACTTGTTGAGATGATGGGGATGCGAGCAAGATAGAGAAGGTGAAAGAAGAGGTTAGAGGGGTCAAGGGTAGGGCTTAGAAGAGACATGAAGAGCTTACAAGTTTACTGGAGTAAATGTTCAAGGTCATTAGACCTAATCAATAAATGAAGGAGTAGATTTGAGTGAGTAAGGAGAGAGAGAAATTTAAAAGGGTTTTGAGCGCATGGAGTTGAACTTGTGATCACAAAAAATTGTTTGAGATACAAACCATAGGTGATATTCATCTTCAGATGGATGAGTTGGTTATTGGTCATCCTAGAGGGTTGTATCTTCCTTTCAGGGTTGGTGCCTTGCTAAATAGTGGTTCATGCTCCTTGTGGGATTGGTGTCTCACTAAAGAAATCTTATGTGATGTGTAATATTCATACAAGTCCTTTGTTTTGTGTAATATGAGTAGAGGTTCAGTGTTTTTTATTCCCATTGAGGGTTTACCACATATATCTAGTGTTCATGTGTTCTCTCTTGTCACTTGCACTTGTAAATGGTTGATACACACTTAATAACCTCACGTTGTTTATAGATGTTGAATGGATGGTTTAAATGGTTAATGTATATTATGGTTAATGAAGTAAAAAAAATTGTATGAATTATTCACCCCCCTCTCAGTCATTGTGCTTCTAACAAGTATGATATTGACCTCTCCATACTTTCCCAGACAAAGGAAAATTTCTATTTTCTTCAAATTATATCATAATTTTACAGGATTTTTACACATGTACAGATATGCATGACACAATTCACAACATGTTATAAAGTACATGAGTAATTCATTCTTTCTTCACAATGTTATTTCAGATAGAGTTACAAAATGGGTTTGGGGCCATGGGCCTCCTCCCTGAAAAACTTTCAGAATTCTAAAATAACCAATTCAAAAAAATGTTAGGGAGGATCAAGTTAATTATATAAACCATTAAAAACTTCTAACATTACAATATGAATTAAATAATTAAACAAAATAACCCAACATAATATTTACTATGCGAAAACGTCCAAGAGCTAAAAAATCCACCAAAAAATAGATATCCATTTATTGAGAAACCCTAGCAATTTCACACTTGGTAACAAGTCCAATAACTTATTTTCCACCTTTCCACTTGTCTCCGTTTTTTTCCAAGGGCCACAAGTGCCCTATTTATTTTGGGTGATTGGGTGTGTCTCCCAAAAAACACCCTTTCAACCATAATTGGTTGAAAACCATTTAATATAAACTCATAGGTTATATTTAATAAATAAAAATAGATTTTTATCTTTATTTATTAATTATAATCTATTGTTTATAGTTATATTTAATATAAATATTAAATATTATATTATGAACTTATAAGGGGTTAATAACCCACTTAAAATTATGTTCCATTAAAATAATAATACCTTATGGGGGCATGACAAGGGCCATTTTGTCTAAGGTCTATTTTTTTCAAGTTGGAGCAATTTGGGCCAAGATCCGCCTACATCAGTGTGGTCCATGGGTTTAGTGGAAAACATCGAGGTAGTACTTCTATATTGATAGACAAATATTTCCCCTTCTCTCACTAGATTCTCAAATAAATAAAGTATCAAAGAAAAACTATGAGCTTCATAGGCTGATCTTTCCTCCTCTCTTCACAATCTCAAATGCGGAAGGCATAAAAACAAATGGATTCTTCGTAAAATAATCCTTCTTCTTTTATTATCTCCTATGACACAACATTTGAGACTAATCAACCCCAATCATATGACATTTCCAAAGCACATTCCAACTCTCCAAGGTACGAAAATAATGGGAGCTCCTCCCTTTGCAAAACAAACAAGTGTATTATTTCTGTGTTTTACATTTCCTGTTTGTGCTTTTTGTAATGTTCAAAGTTATAAAGCATTATCTATATTTTGAGCTAATATTAAGTTTCTATCTTATACATTGACTACACTATGTATTGTAGGTTTCATCATGGAGCATGCCAACACCAACACATCAAGAAATCCCTTTTGAGTGAAGGAAAAGTGTGTGTACACACTCAGGTATAGTTTTTCTTTAAGCATGTAATGTTCAATAACACACTTAGAGCGGGGGAAATGCAGACACTAAAATTTGATAACTTATACTTGTGTAATGCCAAGTTTGACCTTGTATCCTTGCTAAGAATTTTTTTCACATTCAAAAGCCAATATCATCATCTCTCTAGTCATTCTACAACTTGTTTATCTTTACACCATGCTCTATTGGTGGTTTTAGAAATACTAATAAATCAAAAATACATTAAAAAATATGATATTCATTGCATAAATTTTAGTTTAGGTGTTTCTCTCTCCTTTCTAAAACCATATGGAAGGATCAGGATGTGGGGTCCGTTCCTGGATGACATGTATAATCTTGCCCCTTCTCAATCACTGACCCTCATTTTGATGCTAAATCATTGTTTAGGTCATTTCACCTTCTTAAGGCCAATCTTATCATAATATATCTCCTATGGAAGATTATATAAGTAAGTAGTTATCACATTATAATTCAGTTGACATTCTTACAAGCTCCTATAGGAAACATCATTCCAAAAACACTCAAAGACTTCCTAAATCTGCTCAAATCAGCTACACATCATCTAGGGTATTCCCTACTACAAGTTTGAAGCAATCAACCGCGTCAAGGATTTTAGCTTCATCCATCTAAAAATGTGCAAATATCATAGAGTCATGTCCTAAGCAAGAGAAAATTTACTCCAAACATTGTACAAAGGTTTCAATTAACACAAGGGTTAGGTCACATAGATGATTCATACCACATCTCACTACTATTGTATTGGGTATATTCTATATTAAGTAGTTAGCCCATGATCTTGGTGTCAAGAGACACAAGGGAACCCATTGGGGTTGATTAGAGTTACACATTTGTACAAGAACCTAGGAGTACCACATGAGACTTGAATCCATGTCGAGGATATGTTGTGCAACATTGGGATTGTTCAGCATTTGGGATTCTGACCACCTAGGGTGGTTCAACCTCAAACACATATGTTTTTTTCCTTTGGTTTGCTAATGCCTTGATAAAGGGTTCTCTAGAGTTTTTATTTTATTGTATATTATCATAGGTCATCCCAAGGTTGTGAAAAAATAGAAACACAAAGAGAGCACCATTTCTCTACAATTGATATACCCATAAAGTTTTAGAACCCAACCGTCACATGGTATTAAACCATATATTTCATGTCCTAAAATTTATAGTTCTTACCTAGACCATATAAACTCTTTACCTTCATGCATACACATGTTATTTAGTTATATAATATCTTGTGCAGAATATAAAGTTCCAAATCTCCATATTCCAATTCCCTAAGCACCAAGACCATTCCAGAATCTTCCTGAATAAGATAAGTTTAGCTCTTCTCTCATGTTTGAGCAACTAACTTATCGTATATCAATCATTAAGTTTATTTAAAGTTGAAATGCATTTTTATTGTCATGTATAATTGATTTTGGTAGTTAATGATATCATAATAGTCTACATTTTTCTAATCCTTATACCTTTTTTAGACGTTATACATCTATAACACACTCTTAGAGGGTGAAAACGACTCGAATTAGGGGCATGTCCCTAGTGGGAAAGATTCAATGCATAAAAAAATGTCATAAGATGTGTATCCATAGAAAAGAGTGTTCATGTAATATAAATACATGCAATGATAAAAACAATCATAAATATTTAATATGGATAGTTGAGAAAGTATAATTCCGTATCGAGGTGTAACATGTGTCGAAGTATGTACTAATGGAAAACTAATATAACGTATGGGTATTCACGTGTCATCTTTGGATAAATTCTATGAATGTTTATAATGAGATAGGAAATTAAAAGGCAACAATTAACATAATGTAATACATAAAGCGAGGTTAGGGAGATAGAAGAAAGATCAATGTGAAAAAATTAATATTAATGTTGAAAATATAGGAACTGATGAATCAATCACAAAAACAAACTTAAGAGAGTGTGAACAAGAAAAGGTAAGTAAATAAAAACAAACAATTAAAATCTATATAATAAATTGTGTAGCCAAGTTTTCATATAAAGGGAAGTTAGAGCCTTAACCTATGATACCATCAAGGGGATGCTCAAGTAAAGTTACAAGATCTATTAATGTAAATATCACATGTCATGAGAAAGGAGAAATATATCTGTTACTATTTGAATAAGAGAAATGATTTGAAACTATAGAACAAATTGAATACTCAACATGGTCAATATGGTCATGTATGTGGTTCATGGTTCCAATAGTCATTTGAAATTCTAGAATCCATTATATGACATGAAAATGTATTAGTATTATTTCTAGAACATACTCACAAGGTTATCATAAGGATATGATACGGTGTGACTATCAAGATAGTGCATAATGGAATAAAAAATGTCACATAAGTACTACGCATTAAAAAATTCATCGTCATAAAATATCAATCATTTGTCATCAAGGTTTTGTTTGATTTAGTTGTAAATTTTTAACTTGTATATATTGCACAATAAGTTATTATGGAAGCACGTGATGCGATATATTTTGTTGATGATTCAACCTAAAAATGAAATAAGAAAGAGGGGAAGGGAATATAACTCTTGTACTTACTTCAATTCCATATTAGGGATAAAAATAATATGTATATTCAAATTATTAATTAGGCATTTCATACAATAATATACTTATATAGAAATTTGTAATATAAATTAATTAGAATATGTGCTAAATAGAGTAAAACATGATAAATCAAGCACACTTAGCTATCTCATTGGTATGGAAGTGGATCTAGGTGTGAAAGAGTGATAAACAAACTAGAATTTTCTTACAAATGCTTCATCTATAATTCTCGAAGTGTAAATCATGTTAGGACAAAACCGTTACTTTCTTCCTAAACCATTTGATGGTTCTGCTCATAAATGGAGGTTTTTTCCAAGAAGCTTGTGGCACTCTCAAACTTATGTGCCCATACGACTAAATATCATATGTTTTTTTGGAAGGTATTAAGTTCATAAATGTACGAAAGCCTTTAATTAACTAAAATGACCAAAAACCCTAAAAACTGGTGAAACCCTTGTAAAAAGGTTACTATTTTGGTTGAAGTGCAATCCGTATGCCCCTACATTGGTACTAATATGAATATTCCTCAAACTGAATTTATTTATCCTTCTAGATATGTATTAAATGTATGGATGAAATTATATGTGATATTTTGATCAGTTGATAATGTATGTAATGGATTGGTTGCTTAATGTTTGACTTGGCTTCAATGGTCTTTGGATTCGAAAGATTGAATCTAGAAGCCATTTTGGATAATTTTAGAATTGTGAAGGGGTTTCTCTTAATGTATGTTATTACTTTAGGAAAAATTAGGAGATATTTATATGCCTGCTGAGATTTTTTCTCTTACCGTGTGCTTGAATGTGCTAAGTGAGTAAATAAGTTTTTTTGAATTACTTATATAGGGTTCAATAGATATTATTTCACATTAATTAAAACATATAAGGAAACTAATGACCCATAACTATATAAAATTGAAAAAATGATGATTGGAAGGCTCCAGACGAATTACCAATTTTGGAAAACCATTTGGCAGTTTGGCCTATGAGGGGTGTGTAGTGATGAAAAGTTTTGAGCATGATAATTAGGATGGATGGACTACTTTGAACTGATGTGATGATTTCTTTGAGTGAATTAGAAATATAATAGAGATAGAAATTATTTTTAAGAGGACTCGGGATATAACAATTAGAATCCAAATAGGTGCACAGGTCATGATTTAGAGATTAAGCCAATGTTGACATTATCAAGTAATTACTTACCAAATTTAAGTGTCTACAAATAAATGGGGTAATCATAAGAAATGAAATTAATTATAACCACTTTTTCATTATGTCTATACTTCAATCATCGGTGAAATATTCAAAGGGTTCCATAAATCTTATGTATCAATGGTTGTCCTAATAATATGTCGCATGCGCTAGTGTTAGGAAATAATAATAAACTAGTAGTGATAGTTTTAGGTCCAAACATGAGTGGTAACACAATGCCCTTAAGATATTTTTGAAACTATCTATTAAAGTATTATATTATGGTCATTTCATGCGATAAATTATATATATGTGTATCCAAGGCTTGTAAGCACTGCCATAATACAAATGTATCTACTTGATCTATTATACACCATAATTATTGATATGGGGTGTAGGAATAGAAAAATAAGGGTGTTTCAATGGAATAGTCATCAATAATATAAAAATCATTAAATTTAATCATAATTTGTTAGACTCGATTTTATAGTATATAAATAAGGTCATTTATATGATGAGAACCACTAGCTTTAGAAGCATAGAAGGAAAGTAGGATGTGTATGATACGTCATATGTACCTCAATATCTGTCTTATTTTCTTGTGCCAAGTGGTTTATAAATTGGTATTGAAACATGTTAACATTTGAACTAAGTTGTTTAGTTTAATCATCATTACATGTGATATCATTGTTAATCTCGATAGTATTACTCTTTATTAGGCCATGGATCTTATTTCATAGGAAAAACATCTATTAGTCAGATGTCTAGTAAATTTATGGTAATCTCAATATATATTGATATTGAAGTTATTATCCTATGGTTTAGTCATGTCAACCTCTAAAGGAAGAGAAAGAGATACAAATTGTACTCAAGTAACTTTTATACCACCTTATGAGGGGGTTTAGATAAACATGTAATTGTATACACTCAAATTTGGAAATTTACCCTTTTGACATTGATTATCGAAACTGTGCTTCTTGGATAAGAAAAATACATATATCTTATCTCCACTTAGCTCGTGTTTCCTTCTCTTGCCTAACTTTCTCATTTTCATATACCCATGTTCTGAAAAACTTGAATATTACTACACTAGACTGATGTTAAAACTTTATGTTCTTAGATGTGACTCTCATATTTCATTTTCTATGTTATTGTACAAAACTATACAATTAGGTCCAAATGTATCGTACGGTCATGACCAACCTGCATGGTCTTGACCTAGCTAATTATCCAACTCTTATTCCAATGCATTATCACTTTTTGGGTCCTTTTATCCTCTTAGGTAGGTATTTTTCATAAAATTTTACCTTCAGATCCCTATATAAGAAATTTAACACTACCTCATTTACTTTCCTAGAAATCATATGGTATTCTAATAACATAATCTCTTGAAACACTCACAAAAGGCACTCAAGGCTCCCTAAATCTTCCTAAAGTTAATACACATCCACTATGGAAACCAATACTAAATTTTTGAATCACTCAACTAGGCCAAGGAGTATAGTTTCCCTCACATCCAATTACACCAAGTTATTATCTCCAAGTCTTAGCGAGAGCACTATATAATCAAACATGATTGAAGGGTTTCAATTTTCCTAATTACTATATCCATATACATAATACATGATAGGTATAGAATTAGATGTGGTTTGAGGCCTCTATGGACTAGTGTTAATGTAGGTGGTGCAAGGGGTGCACCACAACTAAACACTAACATTCTTGCATGGTCTTCTACCCATGGTTAGGGTTTTAGAGTGATATGGTTGATTATAAACAATATCAGGACTGTGTGATGATTAGGGTTTGACAATGGAGTATTATTCCAATCCACTAAAGGAACCAAAAATTCACAGAGCCAAATTATGAATATTTTCAAGGCCATATAGAAGGGGCATGACCAATCTATACATCCTGAAAATACCATACAATCCTATACTAGGATATTTCCATATTACAGTTCCAGAAGTGAAGTATTTCTAAGATTTATACTTCTAATTTCTCTCTCTCTCTCTCTCTCTCTCTCTCTCTCTCTCTCTCTCTCTCTCTCTCTCTCTCTCTCTCTCTCTCTCTCTCTCTCTCTCTCTCTCTCTCTCACACACACACACACACACACTTCAATCTTGTATTTACTTATCAAAATAAATAATATGTTATTTTGATTTTGTATAATTAATGTTAGAATTTAATTTATCACAATATATCCTAGTCTCTAGACATTATACTCCTTTTTATTATTGTGTATTGCATAAGAAATATAATTAACTAAAAAAGGCTGTAAACATTTTTGTGAACCCAAATTTTGAATTAAATATATTTTTTCTCAAACTCTTAATTCCCTTAGATTTCTTAAGTTATAACTAGTGTATGCTTCTTTCCCTCATCGTGTTCATTCTCCTCATGTAGGCTATCTTAATGGTTTCTCCTAATAATGTAACCATAACCTTCCTTGAGTTTATACAACTTTACCATAAATATAAGGATATTATCTATGAATCCTTCAAACCTGATCAAATTCTTCCAAATACCTCCATTTCTTACATGTGAGACCGAATGTATATAGCTATTTCTTTAGATGCATCCTTTTATTTTAGGTTGTTGAATTACCCTCATGAGATATCATTGCTAAAGGCATCCCCTTATACATCCAAGTCACAGTGCAAAATCTATTGGTCAAAAGTGTCCTAATTGATCATGGCTAAAGCATCAATCTCTACAAAATCTATTTATTCTTTATTTAGGTATGTTTATTAAGGATTTTTCCTCTACCACTATGAATATTCAATATTTAACCAATACCACTCATCAAATGCTTGGCTAAATTACCCTATCCATTGTTATTGGTCTTAAGACCCTTAACACATTATGATATGTTATTCCAAATAAGTACCATTATAACATCCTCCTTGGGAAACCATGGTTACATTCTATAGGTATCAAAGTTGTATCTACAAGTTTGTGTTCTAATCTTCATCATTCTACTTTTACTTATCCACCTGACCCCATCCCTTTCCACTTTTGTGCATAAAGAAAATTTATGCATTCACCTTGTTCCCCCTACATTATGCTAAAGTAATTACTTGAGTGCACTCTTGTTTCTCTCCCTCCAGCACTTGAGGTCGATTCAAGAAAGCCTCACAATAAGAGTTTTGATCCTAATTCATATTACAATTATCATTAATGTATCAGTTACCTCACTAAACGATGTCTCAATCTCAAATGTGTTATACAAGATCTTATCAATACAAATTCCATTAAATGGGGTGAACCCACTAACAATTCAACTAATTTCACGACACACACTACTCTACTTTTTTCTCTCAATAAGATTGCACTTATTTTAGCAAATCATCTATATTATCATGCAATATCACCACCGACACATTATGACCCCTCCTCCAATATTATGCTTTGTATCTCTACTTAAACTATACCCATGAATTTAGGTGCATCCCACATTCACCTTCGCAATGTTAAAATGTCTATGGATTTTAAATTATATCCCTAGAATCATAATTAATACACTTCTAATGATATTATATATCTTCATACAAATCATCTCATCACTCCTTCATATGATCCTATGGTAGAGTCACCAATGGCTATGTCTTCTCCACTAGTTTCTTATAGTTCTCCCTCAAACATGTCTATTGTAAATGACACATGTAGTCACTATATCACACACTTACTATATACATATAGCCTCTAAATATTTCATTTATATACATGATTCATAAGAAAGAGAATTACTCATTAGCAATGATTTACTTTGCTTCTACATTGATTTTATCATTTTCATCTTTATTGCTTGTTGATTCTGATTTGTAACTTACAGTTTTAGATACCATCCAATATCCTAGCCTCCTCTGATTTCACTATTTATCCTTTTAGAAACCCTGTACAAAACCACCCATTATGGATAGGAGCACCCGGGTGCTACTGTCCTCTTGGGTGATTATGTCCTTTTTCTCTCCTTTTCCAACTTTTAAGATGTTACTTCATTTTTTTCTTATGTTATCACCCTTAGTAACATTTTATCTTGTTAATGATGAACTAACCTCATTAAGGGGGGCATCCATTTTAAGAGGCACTTATTACCACAATGAGATAAATATTTCAAATCTATTACATCATCAAAGCACTGCATTATTCATTGCATAAGGGGGCTATTCTGAATTCCATACCACACATTTTCCATTAGGACAAAGTAGTTGTAGCCAATTATTCTTTGTGACCTTAGTACTAGGGAAACCTAGCTCAAGGGACACTATTCCACTCACACAAACTCATACTATAACTATATTGAGTTTGAAATGTAGTGTAGTTCTCTGTGACAATCACATCGGGGTGACCATTGATGTTAGTCTGACTCAATCATATGCATTATTTATTCATCTAATGTGTGATTGAGTATTGTGCATGTAACTAGGGTGTCTTTTACATGTACAAGTGTGATTGAGCATAATTATAGTGAACCGTACATGACCAACAACAAATAATAAATGACATAGAAAGAATAGGACTAGATATATTCTCTATATGCCAACACCCAGAACAGATGCTAGTGCATGGGTGGACCTGTTCCATTACATGTGTTTTTGTTCTATGATCGTCACTTTTTAGAATCAGAAATGAAGCTCAAACAATACAAAATTAGCCTTTCTAGATTAGTCACCATCCCAGAATCAGTGTAGACCCATGGATGTATCTTGAGTCATTATAAAAACCCTATATAACATTATTACTTGTATTTCTATAGCCATATCTTGCTTGAATACTATTATATTTATCTGATCAATAATTTCCTTACATAGTTTTAACTTCATTAAATCATTTTGTGAACTCGTTTCTTACATGCCCATTATTGGATATTTCATGGTTTCTAATACCTTTTATTCCAATGCTTCCCCATTCTATATCTAGTTTCAACTTCGTAATATCCTTGTTAAGTGTGTCCTAGTTGATCCTGGATTTGGTCCTAATATATGCACTCTATCCTTTCTCCATTAAATAGGAATTTATGTTACTCATCTCAATCTATATACTCATTATATCCATGGATTTGATGATACACCCAAGCAAGTATTTGGCACAATATCTCTTCCCCTTATTGTGAGATCTTACACTTTTGATGTTCTATGTCATGTTATGCCTCATGATGTACCTTATACTATCCTTCTAGGCCATCTTTGGTTACATACTATGTATGCAATTATTTCTACCCATGCCCTTGCTACACCTTCTTCCGTGGATACTGATACGGTAGATTCCACATATCATGTTTCTACTCCTTATGAAATTCCCCTCATGCATGATGTTGATGACATTACCTGTATTACACATCCTTCTCCTCTTAGGATGCACCTTAGTCCTACTTATTTATAAGATAAATTTTCTATTAGCACCCATGATACTACTACCATTATGTCTCACTCTTGATACACTTATATTGATCATATGCTTAATGATTCCAATGTTAGATCTCTCTTTGCACCTTCCTCATCACAAGTTAGAGCACTATATGATAATTTCACAATGATTCCAAATGCTTTCAGTTTTTGAAATTCTATGCATGATCCATTTACTATGGTTGGACCTTATCTTGTTACATCCATGGGGGAAATCAATTACCATATTTCCACATTTTTATCTATTATCACAGGGGATAATTCAAACTAATTTATTTCTTATGATATTCCAAAACTGCTCCTATTTCTTATGATGAGTCTTGTGTCTCTCTGATCTGAAAACCAAATTTAACTAGCAATTGTGCACACACATTTTTCTTGCTTTGTATTGATTTTCGATGTAAAATTTTAGCATTATATCCTTTTGTATTTTTAATAAAAGAATAAAAACTACAAGTACTGTGCAAATATTGAAAGAAATGAAGAGGATTCACCAACAATTTGACGCAAGAATTGATAACGGAGTTCGGTACTTGAGGCCTACATCTCCAGGTCCGGTTGAATGGGACTGATCTATTAAAATCTTGAAAATAATTCTTTACAAAGAATTCTACAAAATTCTAACCTTCTCACAGTCTTCCTCTGTCAAAAATAACAGGGCTTACTTTTTACATCTCCTCCAAATTCCACTCCTAGCTTAAGTTATGAGCATTACAATAATTTCACACAGTCCCCAATGCTATACAAATATAATATACCTCCTTTTATATTGTTTCCAAACAGCTGGCGCAATGGTTAGGCACCTATACTTTTGCTTGGGAGGTCAGCTGTTCCAATCCCCTCCACTTCTCCTCCTTCTCCTTAGGCGCTTTTTAAGTGTTTTATCCCACATTGTGGGGGCGTGCAAATAGGTAGGCATTTAATAATGCCAAGGAGGGTGGTTTGAGTTGGCTTAAGAGCCACCGTGATTGCTTATGTAGAGGCACATATCTTGGGATAGCGCATGGTTGGTATTTTAGGTGCTAACAATAGATAATGTGTGGATAGTTGGTTAAGGCTGATGCAATGGACAATTAGCTATGGTATAATGAATTAATATTCAATGCGTGGAAAGTTTAGCTGAGGATTATGCGTGGATTATGGTAGATAATATAAAAAAATGCGTGGGAAATTTTCATAATTTAAATAATGCATATTTAATAGTCCCATATGCATAGCGCAAAGGCAATTATAGGAGTTTATATACACAAGTTGGTTTCATGCTTAAATGAGAAGGAGGCCAAAGCACCCCTCCCCAATCGAGTGTGTCGAACCTGGCTGAGGTCCCCCAGCTAGAAAATAGTGGGGTCCATTTTTCCAAGAACGAGTGTCCAAGACCGGCATTCCAAAACCTATTTCTTTAGTACGTCACACAATTCGTCCACGTGTTGCAATATAATCGAAACACTTAGTGAGCGTGCAAATGTTCCAACCTGCACAAAACTCCAAATTTTCCTAGTTGCCCAAAAATTTCAGCGGGCTATAACTTTTGCAAACGAGCTCCGTTTCCTGCAAACAAGATGTCTTCGGAATCGTATAATTTTTCTCCATGCTTTAAAAATGACTGCAAATTATTCTGAGAAGATCTTAGATCGGTGTTTCTCTATGAGGATCCTCTGGATCACTCTCCCTCCATTATTTGACATTGATGTCGATGAGCCTCCTAGCATTACATATTCTACACATCTTTTGACTCGCATATTGATCCTTTTGTTTGCACTTACTTTTTCCACTATTTCCGACATGCCCAATGTTACACCTATTCTATTTTATCCTAATGGGTACATTCGTATTCTTTATACACTTATTACTCATCCAGTTGGGATCTTGGACTCTATAGGGTTTTCCCCTCACCCTGTTGACATTATTCTCTAGTAGCTCTTGTGTTTACCAATGTTCTACCTATTATAGTTTCTCCACATGCATGACACAATCCTACTTCACATGTTATGATACATGCACTTTCACAAAACACTAAGCCCTTGCCTCGTGTTCACATATGTTCATATTATTTAACAGATCATGGACCCTTTCATACTACTCTCATTGCATAGATCATCTTGGCATTCACATTTGGGGGCATCCTAATTCCATCACACTACCCGATGACACAATCTTGTTCATGGTTCATACTTGATTGTTGAGTACATCATTACATGGACCTCACTTTGCACACAAACACCAGGTGGCATCCTTTTTATTTCCTTCTAATTATTCTCTTTCACATATATATAATAATTTTAAAAATTAAAACATTTTTGCTTAAATATTGATTGGATGTACTCTTACTTCCTTATACTACTATATGTTGCACCTTTTTTTTATCATGTTACTGCAGTTCATAGTATGCTTTATCATTTTTCATACACACATGAATGTTCACATAGTATCTTGAGGTGAATGCATGTCACTTATAAGTTGTTATTTGATTTATGATGTTTAGCCCTATCCATTACCAGTCCCACTAAGGCTCCTGGGGGCATTTACCTTTTCTCACTAACTATCAAGTTCTATCATTGCAATATTTCACATTTTAATTCCTATATTCATTTTGGCATACTATTTATATTTCCTAACATGCTAACAGGTGCTTCATGTGTAGCATGTTCATTTCACGACTCCTTCCAATCATGGTTGTCTAGTTTGCTTGTATCTTGTTTGTTATTGTTTGCAGGATATGCCCTATGTTTACTTATTTCCTTGCTCACAAAATCCTTGATCGATTCAATTGTCTTATGAAATCCTCAGTGGTATTCCATGTATGCAACCATCTCCTCAATGTTTCTGTGTTTACTACTTCCCTATATAATTTTACTATTTGTTATTTCTGTGTCCATCATTTATTTATCACTAACACTTGAATGCTAGCATTTTCCAATTATTTTTCTTATGCCATGGTAACTACCATGCATAATCCCTATTCCCCATGTAGGAATTCCTATATCATATATGCATATTAGTTTCATCCTTCCTCATTTGGGATATGTTCACTTTTATTCATCTCATGCACCCCAAACGTGTGGGGGAAAACATCGAGTGAAGCTTTTCACCCTCCGAGTAGTTATAGAAACACAATAAACATGATCATAATTATAATCAGTTATTGAACACGTCTAAAAATGGACTTGGCCAAAATTCATATCCTGGATAGAACCGCTCAGTACAAATAGAAACATTGGGCGCTAGTGTGCCACCTAGGCACTCATGTCCTAAGGTAAAAATAGTTACATAATAGTTTTCAAAAGTTGCATAGTTATGGTCTTCTTGTGTTTTAGCAGTCACACAGTCAATTTCAAATTGCAATCAGTTACTAATAGGAACTAAAGTTAGTGGCATGTCACAAAGAACTAACCCAATAACTAAAGAAAGAACAAATAAGGAAGTGGCACCTGGGGCATATGCATGACATCAATGTGCTTAGAATAATGTGTCACCTGAGGCAAATTACAAATCGGGGTTGTGATTATCTACAGTGGCAATTATCTATGGGGAAGTGTTAATAGTTGATGAGAAAATCCTATGAACTCTCCCAATACACTTTCCCTTAATGGGGACAGGATGCCTAAATCTGAAGTTTTGCATCAGGATGCTCAAATCCTTAGTTTTGCTACAAGATGCCAAAATCCTTTGTATTATTCTAACTAGATCCTAAACAAAAAGTCTACAAGTAGGAATAAATTTCTACCCCTTTCTCTTTCATCATTTCAGGTTTACTCTAACCCCTTAGATTAGATTTTTCCAATACTCATTTCCAATTTTATATATTTATCAAGTTAAAGTTCAATTGCATTTACCTAAAGCATTGGCTATACTTATTTTATTTAACAAGTCCTATTCTATCCCAACGAAGATAAAGCACATAAGAAACCATGAAGAAAATCTCAAGCACACTTTGGCAAAGATGATATTCCAAGGAACTACACACACACATCATTATCACTCCATGCTCGTAAAGATCACCACCATGATCTTTATCCTTCCCTTCCCTTATAATTCCATGGTACACATTTTGCAATATTCCATTCAACATGCTACAACACTTATTCAGCACGCTACTGGGCATAAGCTTGTTTTGAATCCCCAAGGTATGCTTTTATTTTATAATTTATGCTACCAAATCCTTATTCACCAACATAAAGTGAGGGAAAATATAGTTACAAGATCATGCACTAACTATGTATATGTAGCCTATAAATATGTCATTTATATGCATGATTCCTAAGAAGGAGGATTACTCATTAACAAACTTTTACTTCGCTTTGATATTTTTTTATCCTTTTCATCTTTATTGCTTGTTGCTTTGTATTTGCAACTTATAGTTTTATATCCTAGCCTACTTTGATTTCATTGTTTATCCTTTTGGGAACCTTGCACATAACCACCCATTAGGGACAGGAGTGTCTAGATGCTACTGTTCCTGTGGGTGATTCTGTCCTTTTTCTCTCTTTTCCAAATTTGTGGATGTTACTTCTTTCTTGTCTTATGTTATCACCCTTAGTTAAATTTTATATTATTAATGACAAACCTTGAGCAAAGGAATCATATATATATATATATATATATACCCTTAGTTAAATTTTATATTATTAATGACAAACCTTGAGCAAAGGAATCATATATATATATATATATATATATATATATATATATATATATATATATATATATATATATACGACTTATTTCATCTCATTAAGGGGGGTAAGAATTTTAAGAGGAACTTATTACCACAAGGAGATAAATATTTCCAGTCTACTACATCATCAAAGGACTGCATTATTCACTGCATGGGGGGTTATTCTAAATTCCATACCACACATTTTACATTGGGATAAAGTAGTTGTAGCCCGTTATTCTTTGTGCCACTGGCACTATGGAAATCTAAAACACACACACACACACACACACACACACACCAGAACTACTTTGAGTCTAAAACGTAGTACAACACTCGGTGAAATTCAGATTGGGGTGACCACCAAGGTCAGCCAGAATCAATCATATGCATTATTTATTCATCTAATGTATGCTTGAGTATTGTGCAAGTAGTTAGGGTTTATTTTGCAAGTATAAGTATGACTGAGTATAATTTTAACGAACCTAACACAACCTAAAAAAAAAATATCTCGATGCATAGGATAGACACTAGCACATAGGTGACCTTGTTCCTTTCCAGATGATTCCATCACTGTGATCATCACTTTCTAGAATCATAAAAAAATCTCAAAGAATTCAAGATTATCCTTTCTAGATCATTCAACAACCCAGAATCAGTTCAAACCTACAGAGGAAAGTTGATTCATTCTACAAACCATATCTATCACTCTTTCTTGTTTTTCTATAGCTATATCTTGCTTGAATATTGTTATATTTATCTAATCAATAATACCCTTACATAGATTTAATTTCATTAAATCAATGTTATTAGTACACTTGTTATTTGTTTACCTCATATATCTTTACAAGCTTCAAATTCATCAGACATTCATCCTTATCTTCACTCATCAGATGCATTGATTGACTTCATCATTCCTCCACTAGTCCCATTTTCACTTCCATCAGTTATTGGTTTTAATCATTATAGTCCTATTTGGTTACATACACTATAAGATACTCCATCTTTTGTACACCATTATATCCCACCTACTTGACATACTCCTAGGCCTTATGATATCCCTTCTCATGGCTCTCGCCCTCCTAGGTCTTCTCACATGTCCCCTCGCACACATAATACATATAGTGGCTCTCGTCCTCCCAAGATTCCTCATAGATCTTCCCATGCACAACTCATCTCTCATGGCTCTTACTCTTTGAGCCATCCTTATGGATATACCTCATCCCACACTTTCTCTCATAGATGTAGTCTACCTCTCTCTCCTCATAGGATATATATGGCACATGATACTATTATGGCACCATTTGAATATGAACATTCTTTATTAGCACAATTGAGGCCCATGCCTTGTTAGGAATTAGTCCTAACATAGATTCATTTAGGTTAGCAATATTAAATTGAATTATAATATAGTGAGTGGAGAATAATAATGTAAGTGACTAAACAACTCACGTCGGAGTTTGGTGTGAGAGATTTTAGGAATAGGGGAGAATATAGGTTGTTAGAACAACCTATCTAAATTGAAGCTAGTGGTTATATGTATGGTTATAGGAGAAGTCCTATAAACATGTAAGTCATATTAATTTTTATTAATCAAAGATAATTGACAAAATTCGTGCTTCTGCACATTTGAGCCTTTGGCTCTTCCCAGAAATAGGGTTCCATTTTCATTTGGTATCAGAGCAAACTCTGAGCCTCTCTATTCGCCCTCCATTCAAGTGTTTTTGCCTCAAAATAGTTTAATGGCTATGCAATGTAGCCCATGTGCAAATGCCATTTTTTCCATTCACCCTTTCTTACATATTTCATGTAGTTTTGTAATGCAAGACAATGTATAAACTATTGGCATTCACCATTCATCTTGCTTCATCTTCTCTTATACCATTTTGTTCAACCCTTTTCATTGTCCACATGCCATTTTCTCCATAGTTTGCATTGAAAATAAAGAAAAAAAATCAATATTGCAGTTTTCTGTAATTTTTTGTGTTTTCAGATTTATTATAAAAGAAGAACAATGAGAAAATATACAATGCTTTTAGAAGCATTCACTATTCATCTTACATATTTCATGTAGTTTTGTAATGCAGACAATGTATACACTGTTAGCATTCACCATTCATCTTACATCATCTTCTCTTCTACCATCTTGTTCAACCCTTGTCATTGTCTACACGTCATTTTCTCCATAGTTTGCATTGAAAATAAAGAAAAAAAAATCAATATTGCAGTTTTCTGTAATTTTTTGTGTTTTCAGATTTATTATAGAAGAAGAACAATGAGAAAATATAGAATGCTTTTAGAAGCATTCGCTATGAGCTTAGTTACTATATGTCAAATATCAAGGCACAGTCATTAAAGAATATGTGAGGTTCTCACATTCTGGTCAAAGAAACTGGCAGTCGTTAGGTGTTAAATATTTCCCATGGATTTCCATATCTCGGCCCTTGACTGGTTTTGGATCACTACGGATTTGAAAGATCTGGAGCCTGAATTTTTCATGGCCGGAATATATGTTTTTAGCAAATCGATTATTCTATATTGTCATAATCCGATAAGATCGGAAGGTATAAAGGTTGAAGATCTAGAGGTTGTTGAGGAAATGGCGGGGGATAAAAAGGATTTGAAGAGGAAAAATGTGTAGATCCGCTCAAAGAGAATTATCATGTGTCCAAAAAGTGGAAGTAAGGTACTTCTGTGAGAAGCTCTCTGCTATCCACTAAGAAGAATTGACGCAGCTTGGAGGTGGGTCGCTCTTGTTTAGGTACTGAGTTGAATTTTGTGCAATCATAAGTTCCTGATGAATAAAAAGATAATATTCTCGAGAGTTTTGATGATTTAGAGCCTCTCATTAATAAGATTAAAACATCTGCATGATCACTCCCTCAAGATCTGCGGTCTCCCAAAGGATCACGACCCAGATCCTTCTCTTTGTGGCACTTTGATTTGGGTTTAGCATATAACTCATCTACGAAATTCTCTATGCCTTTGCTTGCATATATTGATTTTCTCCTTGGTGGCATAAAGAACCCTGCGAGATCGATCTTCTCTACAAAAAACACGGTATGGACGTGACTCTCTCAAATCCCTCGAAGTTTCCAACTTGACCTCGGTGGTAATGCTTCAATATTCTAAAACAAGAGAGATCGAGAAATGTCTAAGATGAATGGTCGATACTATTTGACAAAGCCTATGCGAATTAGTGCAACTGCCCTGAGGAAGTCTGCAGGATTTCAGTAGCAATATCCATCTAGAGCAAGCAGTAATGGGCACCATTCCCAAGGATTCCAGTCAGACCCTGATTCAAACAACACAACTATATTTGTGGGTGGGTTGGACCCAAATGCTACCTTCACTCTCGATGCTAGATCCCTCCCAAAAATACGAATTGGCATTGATCAAGTATTCAGCAGATCTCTCCCTCGGTGACTTCAATCTTGGACTTGATGGCATGGATGAAAATATGGCGAAGTAAGTTTTGGATAAATGAAAACTCAAGCCCTAAAACATCCAGTTCATGGATTTGAAGACAAAGATATATTGCAAAGCAAATTTATTTTTTGTAGAATGTATTTTGAAGGAAGGGGAACCAATATTAAAAGGGTGTTGATTATCATAGGGAAAGAATTTTTTTTTAAAATGCTTATAAATAGAAATATTTATTTTTGAAAAAGGGGATAGGTAGATATTTTGAAAAATTTGTAAGGGAAATAATTTTGGATGTATTATCAATGGAAACCAACATCCAAGGGATTTTTTAATTGAGGGGGGAAATATAAAACAAATGGACATCAATCAACTGCAACATCTCAGAAGACGGAGGCAATGACCGACCAAAGCCAATTGTCATCATGCAGCTTTAGAAAGTTCATCACCCCATGTTATAACTAAGGGGGGGAATGCTAGGAATTAGTCCTAACATGGATTCATTTAGGTTAGCAATAATAAATTGAATTTTAATATTGTGAGTGGAGAATAATAATGTAAGTGACTAAACAACTCACGTCGAAGTTAGGTGTGAGAGATTTTAGGAATAGGAGAGAATATAGGTTGTTAGAACAACTTATCTAAATTGAAGCTAGTGGTTATAGGTATGGTTATAGGATAAGTCTTGTAAACATGTAAGTCGTATTATTGTTTATTAATTGAAGATGATTGACTTAAATCGTGCTTCTGCACATTTGAGCCTTTGGCTCTTCCTAGAAATGAGGTTCCATTTTCATGCCTCTTGTTTCTCTTGGCTAGGCTCTTCCTTCTAATGATGCCCTTATTGGGTAGCTCTTGTGTTATTTGTCTCTTTGTACATAGCTATATTAAATAATATACAAAAACATTCAAATATTTACAAAAACACAAAACCATTACTTGTACACACGACTTACATTGTTAGCACTTCACATTACATGTGTTATTAGTCAATGTTGGTTTGATTGATAGCATCTCTTTTATATTCTTTACACATATGTGTTCACGAGGTATATTGAGCTTGATGCAAGACACGCATATCGTTACATGCTAATAGAATCTACAATGGTTCCTTACATTCTTCCCTTGGTGGCATTGCTCCACACTATACAAGTGTTATTAGTTCACTGTCGTTCCTTTCTACTTCTTCATTATGCTTGATTACATAAATCATGTATATGTTATTTTTCAAACTAACAAGACTTCATATGTGTCTTGTGTAGCATTGTAACATCTTGCTTCATATGATCTCTTATCACTTATTGCTCTTATCATTCTTTGATACTATTACTTTTTAGACATATTTACTAGTTGTGTATGTTATTACTTGTCTTGTATTGTATGTGTCATGAGTGCCTTGTTTGTCTTGTGAAACCGAGGTGTCCCATATTTACAGCTCTATGCCTTGATGTGAATCTTCTTTACATGCTCTTAGTCTTGTTTTCTCACTTGATTGTTGTTTTCTCTTTATTCTAATTCTATTACATACATGATTTTACTATTACTATTGTTCTCATTTCTATCACTACTTCCTTTACTCTTCTTACTATGGTTTCTTTTTTTTGGAATGTCATATTTTCCACCATGTGCAATCCCCTTTTTAAGGTATTGATTCTCCAAGGTGGCCACCTCTTCATCATCCTACACTCTACTTCATATTCTCTGACATACAGGTCATGTGCGCACATATTTTCTTTTGAGTAGCATGCTCAAATGGTTTTTCACGTGCACCAAAAAACAGAGGGCATTCATTAGTGTATATTTTATAATCACATGCATATTCATACATTCATACACACATTTTTAGAATAAATAAGTAATCAGAAAAATATACATACATCCACTTTTTACAAAAAACAAACAATCCAAAATCAATACAGAAAAACCCTAAACTCGTTTAAAGTAATGCTTTAACGAACCAGGATCTAGTTTTCACGGGAAAACACTAAATGGCCTAAAACAAAGCTTTAAGAAAAATCCTTGGAAGAACCCGAAAGAAAGATCTTTTTAAAAAAGAAACAACAAAAAACTGATAGCAACAAAAACAAGAGCATCAACTGACGATTCAATTACTCTTTGGAGAGATTGAAAATGTGGAATTCTTTAGGAGCTCAGGTAAATCACGTGAGAGACCAACTGAGCAACGAGAAAGAAGACCGTCTTGAAAGGTCGAGCACCGTCGGCTTGAAAAACTCAAAACCGTAATGTCATCACTCCCAATCTTTATTTACCAGACACGTAACGGCATCTACCGATTTTTGTAACAGTAGCCACCTGACTAGGTCTGGAAAGTCTGTATAAATTGCGATTGCTACTTATATATTCTTGGAGTAGCCCAGAAAAGAGAGACTTGACCTTCCGGGAACTCCATAAACATTCAAACGCGATTGATGAACTATTGCGTTCCGTCAATTTATAAAATGTGCACAGAACCCTCGAGTTAGGGTTTTATGATCTTCAGGGAAAGGGCAAAAAACCTAAACCTAAACCCCGAACCTAACCGACGAATTCCCAATGTAACCGCTACATATTATACTCTATCATTATGTTTATTTATTTTTTATTTTTTACCAAAGGCTTCTTGGTCCATTGGTTGTTTGGCCTACATAGAGTCCACCAAGTGCATAGGTCCTTTCACACCCATGAGGAAACTTAGGCACTAGAAAGTTAGGCACTAGAGTTACACGATTGAATTCTTGGTGATTTTGATGATATGAAAGGTGATTTTGGTGATATGAAAGCCCCTTACCCATAGCTATTTAATTAAAGGTGATCATTGATTTAGATATATGTTTACTCGGCTTTGTAATTCGTTTTATCTTACCACCTAAACATGAGCAGAGATGCCGACATTCTATGTAATTTGGTGCCCAATGTAATGCTTTGGCATTCAATAAAAAATGATAACATGTTTGTATTAAAAAATTAAAAAATCAAAGGATAAGAGTCATAGAGTTTGAATGAAAAACGAACAGGACAATTATAGTTTGAACAATATAATAAAAATTTAAGAAATCAAAGTACAAGAGTCATGTAGACCACATTACAAATGAGACAACAATTATTATTTGAACAATACAACTAGTAATTGCACTAGAAGTGTGCAATGAAAATGTTGAAGGCAGGCGAAAGATGTATGTGATTTTCTTAAATTCAATTTTAGGATTGATAGCACATATGTTAATATATTATATTTGGCATATAAGCCTTGTTTTAATTCTTATGTATTCTATTATGGTGTCATATAGCCAGTGTAAAGGCCAAGGTCACATAGGTTATATGTAACATGGTTTCAAGGGACTCAGATGTTAATGAGGTGTTTGGTCAGCAAGACATCTTTCACAAGGGCACACCAAGCACCATATAACTGACATCCACGGTTTGTTGTGCCTTGCAAAATTCATACAAGGAGAAGAGGGCGAGCCACATGAAAATTGCCTCAAAGCATTGGTGGAGATTGCATAAAGCATTCCGTGCCCAAAAAAGTACAAATATGTTGGGAGATTAAGTTTCCTGCATCTTTTTTTTGGTGCTTTTTTGCTTTCATGCCATTTTTGTCTGTAATCTATAGAATTTATTTTTGCTTTTTTTCCTTTCATGCCTTCAACTTTAAGGCCCCTAATTTTGCAGGACCAAGTATAGTGGAGTTTGTGGCCTACCTATGGTGCCTTGGGATATCCATATTATTCCCAGGGAAGAGGGAGGCCTTCGTTAGACTAATGTGGCAACTCAAGAGAATATTCTTTTTGTTAAATGGGTGGTTCGTTGTTTGGAGGGTTTTTCTGTGGCAAGACTTAAACTGAGACATAGATTCCTCATAGCACAACATACTAGCAAGGTTAGTGACTCTTTTGATCTATGTGACATTATCTCATCCCTTAGCATATTCAAATTGCAAACTCCTTTATTTTTATGAATATATCGTCAGCTTGGAGAAAATTTTGAGTTTGGTCAAATGGCAGGATGATGGGCAATCATGTAGGGTGGGAATCAGCCAAAAGACTGATTTGGAACTGGAAGTAGCAAGACACATATATTGCAAATATCCCCCACTTTCGATCTTAGACAATCAACAAGAAAAATATTTTTCCTTTGGAGAGATCCACGAGATGCTAATATCCGCTCTTGGAAGGATTTTCCCCATACTTTAACTTAGTTGTTGAGTAATAACACTTGACTTCTCTACCATCATTTGACCATGTGAGAAATACTCATTCAAACAATTAACATTTTTTCGAGATTGAATGGTTGATATGTTGGGACTTTGTATGGAGAGATTATGGTAGTGGATATTAGTTATTACAAATAGTCCTACCTTCATGATTTGGAAAAAATATGCATTGTTGAAGTGACATAATCCATTGACGAGATCATTCAAGACCCATATGCTTGAAAAATATGATTTCGCATCCCATATTTGAATGATAACTACTAGATCGGGAATATCCACAATAATGATTATTCCATTTTTGTCATTTCTTTTGGAAGAAATAAAATGTCAATAAAATTTTCCTTATGCCCTTCAATATAGGCTTCTCAAAAAAGCACTCCTAAGCCTACACAATAATAATCCTTTCCAATATATTGGCACACTCGATGAAGACATCGAGATTGGAGTGCCTAACAAGGACTTCATGGAAATATTATCCCTCAAAAAGGAAATGCAACCGATAACCACCTAAAAGGAATTATAGTCCGTTGGAGGACATTGGAAGAGATTTGATCAACAACTAACATGATTTGGTTGTGAATGGAAAAAGTTGAAGAGGACAAAGGTCTTGTTAAAGTGGATGTTGTGTTAGAAGGCCTTCTTGTTCTACTTGACCACTTGAAAGTATTACACCAGGTGAAGGAAATTGTGTGGACGTGTTCCTTCTCCACTTTGATGGGAAGCACCTTCAATAAGGAGATGGTGTGAACATGCTCCTTTTGAATGTTGAGGGAAATATTATCCCTTAAAAAGGAAACGGTGCCCATAATCGCCACGATGGAATTATAGTCTCATTGGAGACCATTGGAAGAGGTTCGATCAATAACTAGCATGATTTGGTTGTGAATATAAACTAAGTTGAAGAGGACATTGGCCTTGTTTAAGTGGATGTTATGTTGGAAGACCTTCTTGTTCTGCTTGAACGCTTGAAAGTGTTACACTAGGTGAAGGAAATTGTGTGGACGTGCTCCTTCTCCACTCTAATGAGTAGCACCTTCAAAAAAAAGATGGTGTGGACGCACTTCTTCTTGATGTTGAGGGAAATATCATCCCTCAAAAAGGAAAAGAAGCCCACAACCACTTAAAAGGAATTACATGCTCGCTAGAGGTAATTTGGAAGATTAGATATCCCTAGGACCATGGAACTAATCTAATTAACCAATGAAAGGAAAAATAGAACCAACCTACCTAACAACCTCGAAACACAAGGCGTGGGGTTTTCTACTAGATACAGGGAAACTTTTAGTGGCGAATATTTGTAATATGACGAAAATTTCATTTTAGGAAAATTTGAAAAAGTGAATTTTTCAGAGCAGGTCAATGTCCTATTTGCCTAAAATTTACAGTAAATATTTTTTAGTGGTCGGCTTCGCCTACATTTGAAAACATCTCTTTTAAAAACCTAGGTGATTCGCCGGGTAGTATCCACCAGTGCCTTACCAATACCGTGAACTTGCATACTCTAAGCACCAGAGCACTACATATTTGTTTACTGTTAGTAGTTTGCAGTCGGGCGACAGGTGTTATTTGTTGACACGTGACTATTAATATTCGCTGACTCACGACAAATGTTTTATGTGGATAGGCGACAAGGATATCTTGTTGACACGCGTTAAGGGTTTACTTGTTGACGCCTGACATTGATCTTGTTGACGCACAACTGTACTATTGTTGACGCACGACAGATTTTTTCTCTAACGCACGACAACGATATTTGTTGACGGGCAACTTAGTGCATTTGCTAACGTGCGACAAAGGTTTTATGTGGGCAGGCGACAAGGAGATATTGTTGACGTGCGACATGGATTTATTTTTTGACACCTGACATTGCTCTTCTTGCCACATGAATGTAGTTTTGTTGACGTACAACTCAATTTTCTCTTATGCGCGACTTAGTGTACTTGTTGACGCACGACTTGACCTTAGTGTATTTGCTGACGCACGACTCAGTTTTCTCTTATGCACGATGTTGTTTGTTTTGACGCACCACTCAATTCACAACAGTGGAAGGTGTTACTGCTCATAATGAGAAGACCCAAAAGGTAACTAAGAAATCTCAGAAGTCCCTATTCAAGTATTTTGGAAACTTTGTTGCTACAGATACTACAACCACCAGCACCCATATAGTTGCCACCGGAATGAATCAGAGTACAAACTGTGTGGAAGGTAATATTGAGGTGGACATGCATTTTGCACAGTATCAACCAAATGACACCTATGATGATACCATGCCAGATCTTGAAGATATACCAGTTGAGATGCCAGATCCTGAAGATATTCTTCCTATTGGGGTGCAACCAGGAGTGCGTCAAGATATCGCACATACAAATACTCAGCAAAATGGAACACAAAAATCAAATTCAAAATCGGGTTCACGAAAGAGGAAACCAAGTGATAGTGATAATGCTCAAAATTCTACTCAAAAAAGTAAAACATCGAAAACGAACAAGAATATGTAGACAATTGGAAGGACATACAAGTTTGATTGGGTTGCTAAATTTCCATTTATCAAACTTGTAGAACCATCTAATTCAGAAGAGATCCCATCTGAATGTACATGTACAACATGTACGTGGAAATTGGGAAAGCGGCAAAAAATGCAACTGAAGTTGGACACTATAGAAAAACATTGTGGAAAACACTATTTGACTGTAACGGGGGAGGTTGGCCAGAAAATCAAAACACACAGGTGGAAAACTGAAAAAGAATGCATGCATGTTAAATACGTAGAAGAGTATGAAGTAGAGTAGAAAAAACGCAAACATCTTGTGGAAAAGGGAAGAACAATCACATTGCAAATTGGTAAGATGAATCAATCAAATATGCATACAAAACTCATACAATTCTCTACTTTATTTCACATATTAAAGAAAGGAAGAACGATTTCAGAATTCCTCGATTTCAAAGTTTTGTAGCAATATAATCGAAAGCACAACGTTTCCTCAGTCTCATTGGTCTAATAGTAGTGCATGGGAAATGGAAAAATGCCTTTCAATGATAGAGTAGGAAGATTTGAAAGAGTATGTAAAAAAACAAAGTTTATCTCTCTTTCAATTGATGAAGTCACAACAGTCGACAACACTGCATTAGTATGTATCCACGTCTATACTTTAGAAAATCATATAAGGACACCTCATCTGTTGGGTGTTATGATAATGGTTGAAATTGTAATGTCGAAAACCTACATAAAATAATTGTTTCTCATTTGAAAGATATTGTTGGAATGACTGATTATGAAATTTCTACGAAGTTGGTATGCGTTGGAGCAGATGGTGCATCAGTTATGCAGGGTCACCAAATAGAGTTCTTTGTTAGATTACAAACAACAGGGTTCCCTTATATGCTAGCAATTCACTGTATGGCTCACAAAATGAATTTAGCATATAAAATGGTAAACAACTACGAAAATGTTGTTAAAGTAGAAGACCTCATTAGAGAACTTCATGCCTATATGTCAAGCAACCCAAAGCGATTTTTTGAGTTCCAGAAATTTTCAATTGGAATTACATATGGCAAAAAACTTATGAAGGATGTCGAGACGAGATGGATTTCTTTGTATGAACCTGCATGCAGATTTCATGAGGAATATCATTCGTTGGTTGGTTTCATGCACAAATATTGTCATGAAGTTGACAGGGCGAGGGACTTTTTGTTCCGTTTAACTAATTTGGAGACATTGCTTACATTGGTCGGTATTCTTCCAATGTTGCAGGAGATCAACACAATGATGAAGCATGCACAAGGGAGATTAATCTATATTGTGGATTTTATACAGATGAGAAAAATGGTATGTCAAAGTCTTGATATCTTGTACACTTCCTAAGATAGTTTTGATACACCTATTTTCGAGAATTGGAAAGCTTTAGTAGATTTGAAGAATCTCAGTAACTATTTGAGATTTAATATCTACAATCACTTATGCATCAATGTTAATGGGAGGGACATACCACTGCACATTTTGTAAAAATGTCAAGATATTACAGGATCAGAAAGAGAAGAAGTTCCTACATGTAATCTCTTTGATTCTGTTACAATTGAAACAAGAACAAAGCTTTAAAAAATTTCACAATCCTTATCATCAGAAATTAGAGAACGTTTCTCCAAAGATAAAATACTTGAAGCAATGGGTGTCATGAATCCTAATTTTTGGAATACTGAAGGTGCTCGTGCAGACTTTGTAAGAAAGCATTTCCATAAATCCATGGGTACAATAATGGAACATTTCACAAAGACTTCAAAGGTTAAGGGCATGGAAATCAAAGGTATATTGGATGTTGATTTATTAAAGTCTCAATCAACAAATTTTGCAACAACAATGAGGATCCAATATAAAAAGTTAGTCGAACCTTCTGAGAGTGGTGCTATTACAAGGCTCTAGCGAGGAATCTATCAAAGTATTGTCTTACAAGAAGACATCGGTGAATATTTTAGATTATATGAGTTATGCCAAACAATAATTTTGTGTCTGCGGAGGATGAAAGGGTTTTTCAGTTATTTATCATTTATAAAATCAAAATTGAGAAAAAGGTTGGATAAAAATTTAGAAAGTTGCATGAGGTGTTATGCTTCTCACTACTCCATGGAAACCTTTCATTTCGACAGAGCGATTACGCATTGGAATTCCTTTTCCGAAATAAGAGGTGTAAATAATACAACTACAAGTACAACTGTTCCCAACGATGAGACTGGAATTGGTGCGTCGTCACACTCTACAGAAGAGAACATTGAGTTTGAAGAAGCTATTGATAATGGATTGTTTCAACTTTAAATAGGTATCTCTTTGACCTTACTTTTGTTGTTTGTAACCTTACCTTTTAAGTTTGTTTATTTATTCAATTTCATATTAACAAATTCGAATATAACAATGAACACAATTGTAACTCTACATATGCATATATTGACTGAGGATGTTTTTTATCATTAAAGATGTTACAGGTATATATATTTACATTTATTTAAATATAATTATTTATAAAAAAATTGTTTTATATAATTACTATTTTGGATATGTCGAATACCAATTTATGTGTTAAAAAACTTTTTCTTACATGCATTTGTTGAATACTAATTTGCAATGCTTTCAGAGTTCAGATCTGCATATTCTTCCACTTTTATAGTCTTCCGGACTTCTACTGTCCAGACATGTACATGTTATCATTAAAGCATCTTTACAGGTCTATGTATCTTCCATTAATCCGCTCAATACATTATCTTCATCTTATTTTCTTGAAAACGTGGGTTGACATCTATCTAAGGAAGCTCGTTACTTCTCAGGACTGACAATGTCAGGAAACTCACCCATTTATCTACTAATCCATTTTTTGTGTTGAATTTTTTTAAGACAAAGATCTAGCACATTACCGGTGATGATTTCAATTTTAAATAGGTATCTTCTTCAACATAATCTTATTGTTTGTTACTTTACATTTTTTCAGCTCTTGTTATCATTAAAGATGTTACAGGTCTAATTCTATATATTTACATTTATTTAAAGATATTGTTGGTCTATATATTTAAAGATGTTGCTGGCACTTCTCAGGACTGACAATGTCAGGCAACTCACCCCTCTATCTACAATGTCAGGTAAAACAAACCCTATCATATACGCAAGATTTCAAAGCAATCTAATACGCTTACCCTTGATGATTTCATAGCACGTTACCCTTGATGATTTCACAGCAATCTAATATGCAAGAGGTAAGCTAAACCCTATCATATTTGCAATTATATTTAATTTCTTGCCAGTGATGATTCTTTCTTGATTTCTTAGAATTATATTTAATTTATTTTTTATATGTGCAAAATCCTTTGATATTTTTTTTAACTGTGGGATAAACAATACATTATACAATTTTAAATATAAGTCCACATAAAATTCCTCATCATCCATATATATCATATCATCACCATATCATTATCATATCCTGACTCCTGACACTACAATTATTATTAACACAATTATTTATCTAATTTAAATTTATTAAAACAATTCAGTTTTTTTTAAATAATTCATAATCATATCATTACAATTCTATTCGTTCTAATGTCATCTATATCCATTCTAATCATTAATGTCATCTATATCCATTATAACACATTCCATTTATTTATCATCTATATCCATTCTAGATAAGAAGAATTACAAAAGTCTAGAGAAGAAGAATTACTGTGCTTGATGATAAATCTACGTCCACATTAAATTGATCATCGTCCATATATATCATATCATTATCATCATTCATCGTCTTTCAGCATCATCTATCATTAATTATCAATTATCATCATTCATCATCTACGTCCACATACAATTCATGACAATGTAAGTAAACAAGAAACATACATATAGTTCATGATAATCACCATCTAATGCAATTAAAATTAAAGACTGTATATAAATCCATATAATTAAATTCAAATACCATAGTACATACTCAATAGTAGAAGTTTTCAAATTCAATATTTAAAGTTTCCTCAATAATAAAAGTTTCTAGTTTTCAAAACCCTCTTTTTCTTTATCCAATTCTACTCCTCTGCTCTCTTCCCCAACGTCTTCTTCCACTGTGGCTGTACCTCTTTCCCCAACACCAGAAATAACCCCTGAACTTATAAGATCTTCTACAACACTGTCCATATTTTTTAAAATTCTTTCTTCTTGATTTGTCGCATCTCCCTACGACAGCAAATTTGGATCAACTGCTGCTTTAGCTTTGAATAATATGTCAGGGTCGAAACCATGCTCTTTAATTATCCGCTTTAGTCTATTGTTTTTTTTGTTAACCAAAACAATATTTTGCTTCAAATTTTTTGCTGCAGATAAGTTGTTCTTTGTTGTTTCCAAGTGAACTTGCAAAACCTTTGCCTGACTCTTCAAATTTTCATATTTCAACTACACAAAAAGAGTAATGTCAATTCAAAATATTACTAACAAATGAAAATTTCAAATTAACAAGAATGATTTTTTGAATGTAATAGTACTTACAACCGCTCTATCTCTTTCGGCATTTGCGATTGCTACCAAATCCTTGTCCTTGGACCATTTGTTAAAATATGCCTGGGCCTCGGCACTAATATTTTCTAATTTGTTTAATGCCTTATCTAAAATGTCATCTTTATAGTTGTTATACGTGACAGTCCCACTTCTTACTTGGGTAAGTAAGGAATCCATCTTAGCAGGTTGATTCTGGACTGCAGCGTATAAACTATCCCATTGCCAATAATTTTCATAATGACTAATAATCTCATTAATAAGAACTTTAGCCCTTCTCTCCCATTCTATAAGCTGTTTGATATGAGGAAGAATAAACTCACTGACATGAGATTGACAATTATAACCAATTAAGTTCTCCAAAGGAAAAGGTGGCAACTGTTCACTATCTGAATCTGATGAAGACGATCTTGCTGGAGAAGTATGGGGACTTTCACCAAGATCAACTGCTACGTGTTTATGCCTTTGGGTGGGCTGATCCTGTTTGTGAAAAAATTAATCAAGATTTAGATAAATAAATTTAAATCGAAATGTAATTCAAAATTGTAAAGCATATTTAAATTGAAATTTGAAGTATACCTGCTGGCTTTGAATCATCTCACAGGTATCGAAAAAACCAGTTGGGTCATTGCTATCAATGCCCAAATAATCTTCATCTAAATTTATATTGTTCAAAACAGATATGCCCATTGCACTGGGCAAGCCACCAAGTGAGAGAGTTGGAATTCGAAAGGAGGAGGCAATGTTTAGTGTCCCACTAGAGGCCAGAGCAAAAGGCATGCGTTTACTAATGTTCTTTTTCACTGTTCCTCTAGTTGGCATTTTAAAAATTATTGGTTGAGTGGGTGTCGGTGCCGCGGTTTGATCAGGACTGACATGTGCTGAAAAGTACAAGAAAAAAAATGAAAAAATAGGAAAACAATTCATAAAGTCAAAAATTTTGAAATTAAACGTACTATCGAAGAGTTGTACCTTGTTGTCGAGGGGTTATTTTTCTCGGTGCTACGGGTGGCCTTGTAGGAGTTGTACTCGGTGTCTATTCAGAAGATATGAATGCATGCGACTGTATGGAGTGAGTTGGGGAAGAAGGTTGAGTTTGTGAAACAGGTGTATGTTCCAAAGTCCCTGCAATTCATCAATATTAAATGTTGTCAATTCATTTGGTTAAAATTTGAATTGAAAAATAAATATGCAACTTTGGAATTTGTAAATAATATATGAGAAGGTATTACTTCTCTGGCGTTTAACGAGTTCAAACTGTTGAGGGTTTGGAGAGGAGTGAGCTTCCATTTCAGATTGAGAGTCCCCCGAAGCCTCAGCGTGTTGTTGGCCTCTACCTCTTGATAACGCCTTTTTTCGGGGAAGGGCTTCAAGATATCTTTTCTGCAAAAAATTAACATTTAAGTGTTAATAACTGCGCAGTGTAATGTCGAAAATTGAAATACAAACTAAATACTTTAGACCTGTTGTTCTTCAAATGGAATTGACAACTTCATCAACTCCTCATCAGTGCAAGTAGGAATTTTTTTATCTCTTAAATTTAAAAGTGCCTCATAATAAAGGCCAAGGAGATAGTTTGTTGAATAAATGACAGGTTTTTCAGAAAGTTTTGAATTTGTTAGTTCAGTTCTTATTTTTTTGGATAGATATGTGCACCAATCGAATTTTTGTTTTGAGATAGTGGCAACAATGTATGCAATGGTCCAATTTGGTATATCAGTTTAGCGACCCTACAAAACAATTCTGGATTGAAAAAATGAAATAAGTGCAGCAAGAAAGTGGTGTGCAATTGATTGTGTATCCACACCACACCTGGATTTATTGACATGGGCTGCAAATGCGAAAGAGTGAAAATTACTATAAATTTATAACAGCAAATTGTATCAGAATAAAAAACAGAATAAAAAATATGAATTAAAATGAATTATACTTACAATCAACATGGAAACCAAACTTTGATTCGAGTAATTTCTTGTCTTCTTCCACGAGTGTTGCCTTGGTTGTAACAAATGGTAAACTTTTTAACGGAAGGCTCGTAAACCGATGGATGTCATTTGCTTCGATACTGAATTGGAACATTTGGCCATCGTTCAGAGTCACATAAAAAATGCCGTCCTCTGAATTGTAGGATGACAGAAGGTAATTCAAAATATATGGATCTATTTCAAAATGGGGCATATTAACGACCCCTGAAAATTCACACGCATCCATCAAATCTTTATATTTTGAAGACAGATTTAAAATAGTATGGATCTGAGGGCATAAGGGATTCCTGTAGTTGATCTTGGAAATTGATTGAATTGGATTCTCTTGATTTTTTTGTTGAACTTGCAGTTGGGAAGCATCTGAAGTTGACATTATAGTTGTACTTGCGTCTTTGACAACGATCCAGACCTGCAAAAATTCAAGAGCGGGAGGGTGAAAACGAGAAAATGACCAGTCGAAGGGTATTTATAGGCTAAATCGAGCGTCAATGGCTCCAATTGACACGCGTCACTGGTTCCTATTTACGCGCGTCAATGGCTTCTATTGACGTGCATCAATGACTCCTGGTGACACGCGTCACTAGAAGTCATTGACGCACGTCACTAGAAGCCATTGACGCGCGTCAACAGAAGCCATTGACGCGCATCAACAGAAGCCATTGACGCGCGTCAATTGGAGCCAGTGACGCGCGTCAAGAGTGATTATTGACGTCTTGTTGTCGCACGTCAATGATGGAGCCATGAAAAAACCTAGTGAAATTTTTGTTTTCGAATACTGTCAAATTCTCCTTTCGCTGAAACTGGTTCCGGGGATATTCGCCAGGTATTTTCCACCTACAATTTTATAGAGGTGTCTTAAAATGAACCCTGGTCACCCCACCTAACTTTACATGTAATTATGTACTTATCCAAGATAGGTGTTTAGTACTTTGGGGAAGCTAGTATGTCAATGAAATAAATCCTAGATATTGGCTTTAAAACTTGGCTCCAATACCATATGTAACATCCATAATTTCAACACAAAAAACAAGATAAAATGTGGTATTGTGTTTGGTATAAATTCTACTATAGTCACATGTCACAACACAAGATTCTGACAACATGGGGTGTAAATAGAAAACAATCACTAATACACGACACAATTATAAATAGGTAGCCATGGTCAAAATGTTGAAACAAAACAAGTGGTCACAAAAGGAAAGGATCAGTATAAATCACTAGGTTATATGGTCAACAAACAAGTGGTCTCAAAAATTCCATTATAGGACACAATATGTAAACACAAAGCACAAGGTCATAAGAGGATTCGAGTCACAAGATCTAACGATTCTATATAATAAATTTTGTGAGATCACATTTACTTTAGGATAGATGATCAGAAACTCCCTGATTCTTCGACCTATATGTTGTTATGACAAGTCTCCCAACTAACTCTAGGTAAAATTTTAAGACCACCCCAAAAAAATTGTAGATATTATTTGGTAAATGTGTGAAAATGACTTTTGAAATCATGGTGAGTCGGAAGGAAACAATTTTTATATGACTGGTGAATTATTTGACAATGTTATCATTTAGTAACAACTATCATCCGATAACATGTTGTATGCTACCCTTCGGTAGCATGATGTTGAACGAGAGGGATATCGACTGTTAGCATGTTGTATGATACCAAATGGTAGCATGATGTTGTATGATATAATTTAGTAGCAACTGTGTGATATGTATGCATGCTACTAGTCAATATCATGTAGTATCAACTAGTAACATGATGTAACATGTCATTTGATAGTGCATACTATCATTCAGTAACATGATGTATGCTACTGTTCAGTAGCATTATGGACATTATCCATCCAATGACATAAAATACATACTTAGTTTTATTGGTCAACAACACACACACATTACCAGCTAATAGAATTATAAGAATAATATCTTCCCATTGTTTACATATCCAATAAATTTGCGGCATGGGTCCTTGTCCTCTATAAATGGACCAATTTCCCTATTTTATCACTTTTAACAATCCCTCTCGCCCATAACTCATAATAAAACCAAAACCTCTTCCCCCCGCACATCACCATACACCATCTATACAATCAATTCCATTACAAATATGGATCAACATAGGAATATCAAAACACGTGAACCACATGTATGTAAATTCACATACAAGAACTTGGTGTTTCATGAACTCTTAAAGATACTAGTAGATCCAAATTCTTTTTCTCAATGGATAAAAGATAAAAAAAATTGTAGCCATGTAAACATGCCAAAATTTTCAACATAATACAAATTAATAAACTACTTGGTGTCCAGTTATGACGAGGGTAATTTTCACATATAACTCCTGTCGCACAAGATTTTGTTTAGAATGTCCCCTGAATATATTCACCATTTGATTGGACTTCCACATAAAGATGTGGATCCTATCACAATAATGGCCTTGAGCTACGAAGATGTCAAGTACTTGGAGTATTACTATGGCCTTTCAATTGATCCAACTGCAACTAAATGTTCAAAAAGGGGGAATTTCAAGTTATGATTTCACACACCCATTTCAGCATGTCATGGTGGAATTTTTTTAGGCCAGGATTGTTCTGCAGGGAAGATATACTGACAATACTTACTAAGACTTGGTTTACATTTTATGTACCCTTGGTGTTAATGAATATGATTGGTACACCTACTTATCCACAAAGATAAGGAATGCCATCATAAATTCTCTTGCGAACGAATCTTATGTAGTTACAAATTCAAATTATGTACTTTCATTATATTTTGAAATATTTTGTGGTTTTAACAACACCATTGTTCTGAATGCATGCCACAAGAAACTGAAGAATTTGACCTTGTCCTTTGAACAGATGGAGGTAAATTTAAATTTTACCATTCTTTTATTCAAATTAATTTTCTAACATTCTCCTATTTTGTTATAATGTTATATAAAATATTAATATTCTTTTTAATTTGAGTAGGCCACATCCACTATAAATCTCTCAAAAGGAGAGGCAGCTAGAAGATGACACTTGCCACCTGAGGGATCCAAAGATAGCATTAGGGATACCCTATAAGAAGAATCCACCCCAAAATTAACAAAAACTTCCAAACATGTGAAGAGTTATCTAGCACCTCAAGGTCCTCAAAGAATTGACATGAGGACCATGCCACTAATTGCATGTGTTTTGCATTTCAATTTGTAGTAATTTTAAAAATATTTTTTTCTAAAATGTTAGTTTTTTAGATTCTTATTTTATGTAATCATTCAATTTCACAAATTTGTAGCCACCTTCGGTAACGTAAGCCTTCCCCAACCTAATAAAACTATCTCAAGATATGAATGGAAATAAGTGTAATCTCAACAACCCCCATTTCCTCCTCAGTGTGTGTTTCCAATTACCTTTTACATTTCAAAATGAAGCTATTAATTAATTTTACGGTTAATAAATATTTTCTCATGATGGCACCTCACTTCAATTGCTCTCTCCTATTCAATAATGGATTCATCTACCAATATAACAAAAGAATCCAAATTTAAGTAATATTTCTTGTAAAAACAGTTATTTAACTTTCACTCATTATATTCTATATATTCCTAATTTTTTATTTGATTTCCTATTGTAGTGTTTCCACCATCTCATATTGTTAGACCACAAAATCCATCACCGCCACCCCAAAATGTTTGCACAAGGGGTAAATAAATTTTATTTCCATATTTTAATAGGGAAACCATCCATTTTTCTACCACCAAGTTCCCCAATTTATCTTTCAGTGGTATACAAAGTGTGGATGGATTTTTAGTTCTGAATCAAATATATATGGATGATGAATATCTTGGGATTAAAAGTGGAGTGTAGGCTCCTGGAGATTTCAATCCTCAAGGTATGATTTAGGGTTAAACAAAATATATAATTTAAATACAGAAGCCCAAACCTACTATAATAAATGGTCTAGAGACAAGAGCCTTGTTGTGATTGCGAACACAAAGAAAGACAAGGCTCTGGTAGGCTATAATAATATTTAGAAATTTAATTTATGAAGGTTTTTTGTCTAACTATTTTTTATTTTCTTAATGCATTCCAAGTGTCAGAATATGAAGAATGAGGTGGTGGTGCTTGATGTGAAGTTGAGAAAAGTGAAGAAAAGTTTGAATACAAAAATTGGATTAAAATAAAATTTTGTTGTGTTGAACAAGCAGAATAATTCTTTACGAAGGATTATTAAGGAACATGGAATGGATCCTGAAATTTTATTGAAGAATAAAACTAAATTAGATCCTATTTTAGCTTCAGTATGGGATGCAACAAATTTTTAATGTGAAATAATTTTCAATATAAATGTTTTTGCAAAGGATTTGTTTCAATCAAGAATATTAAAGGAAGGGTCTAGTCAAGGAGAAGTACTAGCTTCTACATGAGAGAAAGAAATGTCGAAGTTGTTAATTTTTTTTGAGAAAATGATTTCTTTGGTATCTTGGAAAAACTTTTAGGGAAAGTTTTGTTTGTAAAAAATGAACATGGATTTACTTGACTTTAGTTATGTGTTACTATTAATTTTTTATGTATCTAATTGTATAAATATATTGCTAGTTTCTATGAATATTATGTGTTGTATTAATTCTATGCTTAAGATTTATGGAAAACTATTATTTTGATCATTATAATTTAATTATTCATGTAGGGGTTTTTTTGGGGTCCACAAATGTTTACTATGATAGCTTAGTATTTTAAACACACCTCAAAACATTCATATAATAACAGTAAACACTTAAATACTTGTTCAAATGGCAAGATAAAGGAGCTAGAGGAATGCAAATTTTATTTCATAAGATCTTATTATGTAAGGAATATTAATATTTAATCCAAATCATGGGGAGTATATGATGGTATCTATTTAAAGAAACAAACACAACCACAAAATCTTCACAATTATTGAAATAAAATGTTGTCTGTATTTGTGAGGATAAAATAAAATTTGAGTTTCTATAATCATTTTGCAATACTTATAAACATACGTTTCCTTGAAAATCTATCTTTATATATGAAAGAAAATTGTAAAATATTAAATAAATCATATATTTGTAAATCAAAAATAGTAAACAATGATATTGAAACTATCTTTCAATAAAGAATGTAACTACATAACAATTTGATATGAAATTTTAGTTCTAGAAATACTAAGTTCGTAAATCTTTAACCAAAATCAGGTAGTTGAAACAATCCTTGACTAACTTGTTCTTCATAACTCACACTCATATCTAACATCTCAAAGGCATATTTAGTGTCAATGTTTATATCATATATTGGTGGTTATATTACAGTCCCCTCTTTTATTTGTAAGATAACTGCATATAGTTAGTGATCTTTCATAAGTAAATGTGTCCACAACATATCGTGAAACATACAATCTCAACAAGTATCTAGAATTTTATCAAACCTATTTTGTAGTTTTGACTTTACAAATGGTAATACACTAAATACCCTTTCATCTTTCATGAAGACAATATCATTTTTTTGACATAATTCATATAAATAAATATTCACTAATGTTTTCCTACATGATTCTACTAGGATACAATTTTTTCCATAGATGTATAAGAACACCTTTTTATGTTGGTTAAATTAGACGCTCATATTGATCAATCATTGGGAGTGTGAAATGAGGTGATTAATATGTCAATAATTTATTTTCCATAAGACCTTTAATTTTAACTCCATTTACCTATACAAATTTACTGAAATGCTTAATGAGAGTTTTCCATAAATTTGTGAAATACTTTACTTATGTATTCTTTACCTGTATCAAGATTCCAAAAATTAGGCTTCACCATTGTCATTGCCTGAAGAAGCTCCTCCCTTTTAAAGCATTTTCTAATCTCACGAGATAATTTTTTTGAAATCTTCCTTAATTTTATTTATGTTTCATATATTACATTATCGTATAAATTACGTGTTATAAGTACTTCTTTGATTTTTGCTACAATGACATCAATACTTTTTTGAAAAGTGTGCATTAGAACATCCTTACCATTAATGACGATATAAATATGATCCTTGATTTTGAATTTAAAATAGCTTTTTAGATCCTTGATATTTGTAAAGTTTTTCAACTACTGAAAAAAAGGTCCCTTAAAACTTTCTTGAGAGTTTTATAACATATTTAGATATTGACATACCCGTTTTCTCAACCTTATGAAGTCAACAATATATACGGATATTTCTTGAGCATGTTTCACTACACAATTGATTTCCTTAAACATAGAGAGAATACTACATAGTATCAATAATACTTTATCAACTTTCGTATGGTATTTAAACATGAAACCTACTAACGACAAATATTCTTCAAAATTATGCATGTAGGCTTATACATGGAAATCCATCTTGTGTGAACATATTTTAGGATATTTGTACCATCATTCACTCCAACAGAAAAAATTTAAAACTCTAAAAATATTTTTAGAATACTTTCTATATAAGTGTGTAAGTCGTGGATAAGCTCTTCCACTTTTGTGAATTTTTCAAATGTACTAATAATTTTGTACATACAATGAATTAGAATCATCTATGGGGAAATTTTTGTTTGTAGGTGAACAAAAAGGCCACTTCTATGACCCTGCATTATTGATGCACCATCAATACCAACACACACCAACTTAGTAGTGATTGCATAGTCATCCATCCCAGATATATCCCTTAAATTAGAAATAACCAATTCGCAAAGGTTTTCAGAATTACAGTTTTCAACCATTTTATGAACATATAACAAATGGGTTTACCTTTAATGGTTCTCAAAAGTATAAATATGCATACAAACGCACAATTTTTCATCAACTATTGTGACCTCATCAATGGATAGTGAGATAAACTTTGCATTTTTAATTTTTCTTTCAAATCTCAATTTCCAATGATTGCTAGACATTTTTCCATTTCCCAAGCACTCCTCTCTAGAAAATATGATTTTGGAATGTTAAAAAACCCATTATGTTGAAACAAAACCTTATAATCCAAAAAATCTAAAATTGGTCTTCCATTTTTAAGAATGTTGAATGTAGTAGAGAATGTGTATTTCTGGTTTGTAGATTTACATTCACAACTTTTCCAAATTGTGCATTAATTGCTCCCCTTTTCTCAACAATATGTTGTAGATGTTTATGATCATTTTCATACTCGATTGCATGTCTTACACCCAAGCATTCTTTTTACTTTTCCATTTATGTCCTTTATTTCTTTTCCATTGTTTTTCTTGATTGTCACATTTATTTTTCCACAATGTTTCTCAATTGTGTCCAACTTTAGTTTCATTCTGTGGTATTTTTTTAGTTTCTAACTACATATTGTCCATCTACATTATGTTTGAGTATCACTACCATTTTATGGATCTATAGGTTTAATGAATGGATATTTTGCTTAATGAATGGATATTTTTCTACCCAATCTACCTTAAAAGACCTTCCAATTGTCCAATTAGCTCTCTTCCTTCACACATATTTTTGTTTAGAATTTTCAATTGGAGTTTGTGTTTCATGAGAATTGATAATATCTTCTACTAGTTGCATCTCATCATCAGGAATGTCTTCCATTGGAGACATTTCATAGTCAAGATTATCTTCTAGCTTTGGTATGTCATCATGAATAATATCTTCATGTGGTGACATGTTATTCTCATTAATTTATTCTTGTGGAATATAATTATCACTGGGGGTTTATGCATTCAAAAGGGAAAATGGTTTGACTATGGTCTTGAAACTTTAAATTAAACTAATATATATATATATATATATATATATATATATATATATATATATGTTACCTGTGTTTGGAGTGGATGGAAGTTGTGTGCGTGATATTTTTAGCTACCTAAAAATAAATTAATATGGTGATTTTACTTTTTAATTGATCTGGAAACTTGGGTAAATAATAGCAACTCATGTTACCGGTTGGTAGCATATATGTATACTACCAACCTGTAGCATATATTTATGTTACGAGCAAGTAGCATGTATATGCTACTAACCCTATGAACAATGGAAGTTAAAATACCTATATTTTTTCATACGGTAGCGATATGTTATTAGTCGATTGTAATATGTTGTCATAGAATTGCAAACTTGCTATATACATTCGATCATCAACATCCACATGTATAGGAATTACGAGTGGAATTTGATGCTTAATATTGGAATCGTAATTAGTATATATATATATATATATGAAGGTAAATCTAACAAACTTATCTTTCACATTAAAGGTGATTTGAATATAAAAATCAGCTATTAGTGTAAATGATAGGAAAATCGACACAAAAAGGTCACTTGTACCTAGAAAATTTAGGGAAAATAGCAAGTCATCCGACTCCTTAAAATTCACCAAATCCAAATTTTAAAAACCTGAATATGTCCATACCGTAAACTAAAACTTTCATTTTCACATGGGATTCAGGTATGCGAAAAAAATTTATTGTCTAGCAATACACTAAAATTTTCCAAACTTGTGAAAAAATTGGAATTTTGCTTAACTTTATTCTCCAACTTTATCTATTATTTTTACATGAGAATATTTTGACAAGATTTTGTGTTATCTTCCCTTAATGTAAAATGTATCTACATAATTAGTCATCATTTAAAAAAATTTAAAATGATGATTAAGACATTAGGATGCAAGAAAAATAAATGTGGATTCTTTTTTCGCGTTGGTTCCAAATATTTTTCACAAGGTGAAATATGGTTGTTTGCACTACTTTCACATGTGATACAATTTCCAAGAAAAAAATTATAACCCCACATCATGATTAAAATAAATTATAGTATATTATTAAACTCTCTAGATATTTAGAATGAGCACAAGGTCAACCAAGGTGAAAACTCTCTTAAATCTAAAATGTGAAACTTAACAATACTTCTAATCATAACAATGAAGTTAAGAAATATGTGTTCTAGGTATGGTCTTTAATACGCACTTACACAATGAACCACAAACATTGTGGAACTCTATATGAACCCAAAAAATATTTAGATCACGTAACATGTGTCTTCAATGTAGAAACTTGGGGATACAATCACTTGTAGTGGGGAAACTAATAAATACCAACTAAGTTTATTCCTCTCATACCCCCACTTATCCAACCACCAAGAAAAAACATCCACATAACCACCAAAATTTTAATTAGCTTTTAGAGTTTAATTTTAGAGTTTCCTTAAGATGGCCAAGAAGGTTAACCATGCATATAAAATGATTCATTATGGGTGTAAAGAAATAAAAATGGTCATGCTATTGAATTATTTATAGTCATGCTATTGAATTATTTATAGTCTTCATCTACTTAACTTGCATGGTTGCATTCTTATTCTAATATTTGTAACACAAAAAGTTGACAAAACAAATTGTTAAATGTTTTTTGATGGATCTCAGTAACATGTTTCCATTTTGCATTGAGGTAAAAGTAGATTGAATAACAAACACTTTTCCAGTTTTTCACATAATCATACAATTCCAATTTCAATATCAAACACACAACATGATACAGATAAGGTGGGTTGAAGTATGCACTTATCATTCTATTTGTAACACACAAACCCCTTTTAAACCTTCTACATATCTCTAGCTCTTAAATATCGAACATGAAGAAACTTGATAATAATTTCATATTTATGTTAGAATTACAAAATATAGAAACTTTAAGACAAATAAGATAAATTAGGAAAAAAGAGTGAAAATTACATAAATATGCAAACAAACAAAAATGGCAAGTTTTTGTAAAATAATGTTATTGTTGTAATTTTATTATTAGTATTTGGTTTTAGCTCATATTTTTAAAATAAAAATATATTATTTTTGTTGCTAATATTTCTTCCTCTGAAAATTCATTTTTCTCTTCACCACGTCCATAATCTTCTACATACTCACATGTAGAGAATATAGAAATTGTGGACAATTATAAAGAAAGTATGGATTTTATAGAGGATAGTTTGGGAAAATGTGTTGAAGAGGAGGTTGAAATTAGTTTCAGTTGTAAATAGAGAAACAACATGTTGTAAATAATTGTGGAAAATATGCATGTAAAAGGGGGAATAACATATTAAACTTTATGAGGAAGAATCCAAAGATGATTTAGAACTTCCACCTAAGGTGTTGAAGAAGTATCAATCTGAATTTCATAATTGGTGACATTATGGGGCTTGGCCAATGGATAAGCCACTTCTAAACCTTATGAGGAATTCACAAATTAGAAGGTAAGCATATAATATGACCTTCTATTATCCCTAATGCAGGTCATGGGTTATTCACTTTAATAAAAATTAATTTTGGGTCTACTACTCAATGTTTAATTGGTTTTCCAATATTACCTTTCTATAGCCCTGTGTACCAGTTTGCAAATGGGAATCATGTGGGGAGATACAAAGTTAGTATGTCCAAATATGGCATGTGTTATAATGAAAAATCTTTATTCATATAGCCCTATAGAAAACTTGTCGTATGCACGATCATATGTACATTAATGGATGACCTTACGTATTTAAAAATATTGTTGGTTCCATCAATAGTACTTATAGGTGTTTGCATCTTGTATCTCCCAATTATTAATTTATAGAGTGTAGAAAAGACAAAAAAAAATGAAATGAAAGCGCCAATATTACCTCTTTATGTCATGGTGAAGGTGATAAAAAACATCAAAGTTGGTGATGAGCTTTTGATTATCTATAGTTTTAAAGGAAAATTAACACCAGTGAGATTGAGGGAAAAAATGTTTACATTGATGATTGATGTATATGTATTGGTTATTTGAAACGTAATTTTTGTCACAACTGAATTTCTTGTACTGTTTTGAAAAAAAACTAATGTAATATTTTGTATATTATGTAAATTGTTTTTTCTTTTGTAGTATATGACTTTATAAAAAAATTAAAGAATTTAATGGTATTTTGTCTAATGATTTGTATATAAATTTGATGAACATGATGATTTTTTTTAAATGAAAAAAAACATTGTGTTGTGAGAAATCACTACCTTTACATTCAAATGTGGATCTTCCTCCATCCCCTGCACCACCTTTAGCGTCACCTCTAGATTCACTTCTACACTCACTTTTAGTGTCACCTCCACCATCACTACATGTTGCATTACATTAAATTCATAGAAGATTTGTTGGAAAATATGACAATGTTCAACTATTTATCACCAAACCTTCGAGACATTCATTCGTAGGGTGTTCATGTGTACCTTCTACACAACCTATATATATTCCAGATCCTTTACAACAATGTACCCCTAGACCAGGAAAATCGAAGTATGAGTTTTATAAATAAATTAAGGAAGAAATACCACCACCTCCACCTATGAAAAATTAATTTCCTTGTAATACTATTCTATAAAATGAAGGATAAATTTGTTGGATATTTGTGTCGTGTTAGTTGTTACCCACAGATTTTAATATGTAAAACATTAATGTCGATGACTATATGTGTGTGTGTGTGTCCTTTTTTTCAATCTTTGAATATAGTATGTTGTGTTTACTTTAACAAGTTGAGTAGTTTCTACAAGAGTATGATGGTTTCATTGACTTTGGTATCTAATCATTTAACCAACTGATTTAATTGTCGGTGTCGTTCTCAAACTAGGGTTGTGTCCTAGGCTGTATGCAATGAAGTTTTATGTAATTTAGTTGTTATGATGGTTCTCTGTTGGGGGGTTTTAGTTGGTATTGCTCTTTTGTTTCTCTTCTACACTACAGAAAGTAAATACAACTTTAAGCTACTGAAATGAAAGACAAAATTCAAGAAATACATCTAATCTACTGAAACAACATTTTTGTAATAAAAATGCTTTCAAAGGAAATACTTAACTGAATTGAAATGCACACACGAATTGAAATGACAAAAAGGAAATATGCTAAAGCATGGAAATATAAGATTGCATTCAAATAACCATTCAAATCAAAGTGTTGGAACTTAAACTTATTAGGAATAATGATCATGCACGAAAATCAACCCTCCAATCTCCTTAGGTGAGTGGGCCCTTGCTCTCCTTCAGGATTGAGGTACTTAACACCAATGGATACTCAAAAAACATATAGATTATATTGATTCGAATAAGTTCAAAACATGCTTCATCATAAGACTGTAAATAACTATCAACTGGTATATAGAATTGTACTGAAGACTATCAACTACTAACTATGAAACAATTTCAAGAAGGTGTCTTATAGACACAATTAGTTACAGATCATGCCACAATGATAGGAAATGGATTTAACTACATAAAAACCTCATTAAATCTCAATGACATCTTGTAATATAGCTAAAAACAGGGTCCTTGTTTGTAGGCTTCTATGAGAAAATCCTCTAGAATGACATGGTGGCAAGAGACTCGGTCTTCTTGACTGTTACTTCCTCAAAATTGGAAAAGAATGTGCTTTATCAACCTGCACACATCATCACATTACTCACAAAATAGTTAGTGGGAATTCCTACGGTCATTAGTTCACATGAGACAAGAACAAGAGAAATGCATCAATCTTACTTAGGATACAACTATCTAGAACATTCCCCATGCATTAATTAACACATTTAGGAGAAAATCAATAGTCATATGGATGATATAATAAGTCAATTTATGCACTCATCATCTCCCCTGCACTTTACCTTTTGCATGTCCTCATGCAAACTCATCTCTATCTTGCTCTTTGCCCAAGTTTTTGTGTCATATCATACTCCTCGAATTGGTCTGCATATTGCTTCCTTGTCCCTTTACACCCCTGAGTCTCCAAGATAACATTTGCCCATGCTTTGAAACTATCATGAGATTGGGAAACATTATTCTGCCAAGTAGTCATGGGACTGAGAACAAGGGGAGGTCTTACTTGCATGCCAACCCATTCATTATTGTATTCTTTTGCACCTTTTTCTGCCAACTTCCTAATGATTACAACAAGTGCATCACCCCTCCTCATACTCCAACTGAGGTTTTATGGAGAGATCACTTCCCTTCTTTTCAATGGTAAGCTCAAAGTGTCCCACCTTTTGTCACAAGCTTTCAGAGCTTCACCAAAATTCTGTTGACAATAAATCTCAAAGTCTTGAACACATTTTGCTAATATCTCTGAAGTATTCTTTCCAATGTCATCCTGGTAATACAGAGACCTGAAATCCTTTTTCATTGAGACATCATTGTGGTGGGTAGGCCTAATATAGAAACCAATAGTTCAGGTTGTTTGATTAAAAAGGTCTATTTTCTCACCCCATACAATCTGGTTCCTAATCAATGATTGAAAAACTTTTAATTGAAATTCCCCCATAGACAAATTGATGAAGAAGTCAGGGACATTGGTAACCAACATGTTATGAAGATAGAATTCACATAATAAATTTTGTATTTCTGGAGTACTCCCTTGATAAATTTCTAAAAATGTTTTTCCATCCAGAGCCTCATGGGGCTCTCCACAACATATCCTTTGTAATTTCCATGCATAAAATTGTTCTTGAAGAAATAGACTGTAAACAGAAGAGGGTTTCCTACAAGCTAGAAGTTTGCAAGCTAGAGGACAAACAGACTCAACAACTGATTCCAATTTCTTTTTAGCATTTGATCCTGACTCAACTTCTTCCTTAAGTTTCTTATTTTCTTGGACCAATTCCTTATTTTGAAGAGACAATTGGTCACAACGAGAAGACAAATCATTCCATGCTTGTAACCCAATATTCTTTTTCCTTTTTAAACTATCAACTTCTATTTTCAAGACAGTTATTTCTCTAACTTTTTCCACAGTTCGCTGAACAAATTCATTTTGCATAGACAATTGAGTATCTTCCATACCTTTTAATTTCTTCTTCAGAGTAGCAATTTCATCCTGATACTGCTTTAGGACTGCATCTTCATGTGATTTCAGGTGACCAACCTCCATTATAGCAGTACCAACCTCCATTGCAGCAGTTTCTGGAGCTCCAGTCTGGATTTCTGGTGCTACAGGTATTTCTGGAGCTGCAGACATAGTTTCTAGAGCCTCAGCAATGTCTGGCATATTATTGTCAGGGCACTATTCTTTAGGAATGGTTTTTGTAAATTCATCATCCTTCAATGGTTTACTAGGAGAAGACGAAGTACCAGCCTCATCAATCTCTTCCAAAATGGGGGTTGAACCCTCATTAAATAATGCAGGCCGAGAAACTTCAGGTCTCCTTGAGGTACAAGACCTTCTTGGTCTTAATGACATAGCAACATGGGCTGGTAGGGTATTCTTCTCCTTGGAAGCTTGCAGCACAAAAGGTTGGTTTCCTTACTTACAGATTCTTCCATGGATTCATTTGAAGGCCAAGGAGTTGACTCAAGCTTAGGTTGAACACTGGGAGGTGGTTCCTTTTTTATTTTATTTTGTTTAAATCTCTCCCCTACACTTATCTTTTCTATCTTCCTCTTAGGCCTATAAAAATCCTGATGTGCACATATTAACTGAATGAGGCCTAGGTGCTTTAGGGAAGCTTTACCACCTCCATTTTTGTATTTTTGACCTACTTTTATGACAACCTCTGCAAGATATTCTGGAAGATTGACCTTCAGCTCAGGGTTTGTATGACCCTTCTTCAAATGAGTAAGAATTTTCAATGTGTCACCCCCAAGCACCGATGGCTGGACATCACAGATAAAATATATGTTAACCCATGTGGAAACTTCCTTCCAGTGACCTGAAAAATCTCCCACTTAATACCTTTTTGAATACCAAAGGGAGTGAGGATTATTTATGGAAGAGCTTCCCCTTCATCATGAAACAGTGGTATTAAATCCTTAAGCGGGGCATTAGTTACAATTTTGAGCCCAAAATCTGGGAGGTCGGATATGGTAGCAACAATGTGGTTGTTTATCTCAATTCTCTTACCTCCTATCCGAGAGCATGTTGCATCCTATCCGAGAGCATGTTGCCTCAAAATTTATCAAGAATTCATCAACTAAATATTCATCAAAACCCTCAAATTTTTGATAAAGTCTAACCAACCTGAGTCATGGAATACTTGGGAGATGACAACATTTCACAGGAGAGGCTCTGCAGACTCTGGTTCCAATTTCTTCTTTTGCCCCATAGCTTAGACAAGTCTGGATGGAATTACAAAAAATGGAGAAGGTTTATGTGAAGGAAACAAAGAAATTGCATGAAACATCAGTAGTGGAAGTTTGAACTATATTTTGAGCTCCAAATAGCATTGAGTTGGCGTAAAAATGGTGGCAAAAAAGTGTGATAGTACTTAATTGGGATGGAAAGGTTCAATTCTTCACACATTTCCCGTCCGATCATCATGAATGCTTATGCCACTTGTCCTTCTCAGAAAAATGTGACACATGTCATTTATTTTCCCACTATTACTCATTATCTCCCACTTCACGTCATGAGATTTGATTTTACATCCTTAATAAATGCATTGGGAATGGAACATTGATTTTACATATTAAATAAATGCAATGGGGAGTTCTAAAATTTAATATCCATAGCAAGGGATGAATGCACTTCACCTTGCAGCTCAGCTCTCCACTGACCATTGGCGTTCCACGTCCTGCATTCGAAGAATAATTGTGATTAATGCACATTTTAATAATTAACATCTCTAACCTTTATTGAAAGCATGAAATAAAACAAAACAAACTATGATCTAGGGGGAAGAGGATCGAAACTATGATCTTCTTCCTTTATTTGAATTCAAAACAAACTATTCATGGCGGGAAGAGTTGCAGTCTTCCACTGAATCAATTTCTTCACACAACAGTATGTCTTTAGTGAAAGTCTCCTTATCCTGAGGTTGTTGATACATTCTCAGTCGATGTCCATTCACCAACAAGGTTCTTCTGTCACCATCAATTGGTAACAGTCTCACAGATCCATTATCATAAACTTTTCAATTTGATAGGGTCCCAACCATCTTGTTCTCAACTTTCCTTTGAATTGTTGATACTTTGAGTCAAACAGTAAGACCCATTCTCCTTCATTGAACTTCCTATTTTTGATATGAGTGTCATGCCAAGATTTTCTCTGATGTTGGAGAATTTTAGTTTGTTGTTGTGCCTCCATCCACATTTCATCAAGTTCATTCAGTTGCATCACTCTCTCACGTTGAGCTTCATCCAGCTCAATTCCAATCTTCAATGTTGTCCTCCATGTTTGTAGCTCAAATTCCACAGGAAGTAATGGCTTCTTTCCATATACCAATTCATATGGGGAAAAACCAGTGGTGGTTTTCTAGGTGGTGTTGTATGCCCAAACTGCCTCAGGAAGCCTTGGCACCCAATTCTTCCTGTCTGCATTGACAACTTTAGTTAAAATGTTCTCCAACTCTTTGTTTGTGACTTCCACCTACCCATTGGATTAGGGGTGGTATGGTGATGATTTCCTATGCTTGATTTGGTAGATCTTCAGGAAGGCTTCAATTATGTTGGACATGAACTGAGGCTCTTGGTTAGATACAATGGCTTGGGGAGCTCTAAATCTTAGCATAATCTGGTTGTACAAAAATTTAGCTACAACATCCTCATTGGAAAATGCCAATGCTTGAACCTCAGCCCATTTTGTAACATAGTCAGTGCACACCAACAGGTACTCTTTTCCATAGGATGGGGGATCAAAAGGTCCAACAAAATCAATTCCCCACTTCTCAAATGGCCCTAAGACTAGCTGAGGATTGAGGGGCATTTCAGTAGACAACGTAGGCTTCCCCATTCACTGACATGCATCACATTTCCATACATACTTCTTGACATATTTGTGGAGAGAGGGCCAGTAGTACCCAGCTCCAAGGACCTTGTGAATTTTCCTCTTCACTGAGTAATGTCCTCCTCCAGGCTCATCATGACAAGCCCGCAGTATATCATACACCTCATCTTCTCGAACACACCTATGAAGAACCATGTCAGGTTAACATTTAAATAGAATTCCATTACACCATTTGTATGTAGCATTGTTTTTTATTAATCTTTTACGTTCTTTATTAGTAAAGTAACCTAGAAACTTCCTTATAGTGAGGTAGTTGGCAACATCAGCAAACCATGGAGGTTTTGTTACTACTGCAAACAAGTGCTCATCTGGAAAGTGATCTTGGACTGCCTTGTCTTCTCCTGAAACATTCAATCTCGAAAGGAAGTCAGCAACAACATTGGCCTTTCCAGGGTTATCAATAATAGTCAAGTTAAATTCTTGCAAAATAAGTAACCACCTAATAATTTTGCCCCCTACTACTGGTTTATTCATCAAATATCTTATGGTTGAATGGTCAGTATACACAAAGATTTTATATCCAGTAATGTAGTGTCTGAATTTATTCAGAGAGTAAACAACAACTAGAAATTCCTTTTCCGTAGTGGTGTAGTTCTTCTCTGTGGGGGTCATATTTTTTAATGAAATAGATGGCATACATTTGGTCTTCCTCATCCTTTTTTCCAAGAACAACTCCCATTGTTGTGTTAGAAGCATCAGTGTGAATATGAAAAGGTTGTCCCCAATTGGGTCCTCTCAAAACCAGGGCAGTGGTCAATTTCTCCTTTATAACTTCAAAAGCTTGTTGACATTGAGGAGACCATTCAAAAACACAATATTTTGTCAGCAAAGAGAACATGGGTGCAACAATCTTACTAAAATATTTTATGAATCTTTTGTAATATCCTGCATGTCCAAGGAAACTCTTGATATCAGTCTGATTTGTTGGTGTAGGCAATTTAGTAATGACTTCTATCTTCTTAGGATCAACTTGGATGCCCTTAGCAGAAATATGATGACCCAAGATAATTCCCTGATCAACCATTATCAAACATTTTTCATGACTCAAGGAAAGCTGGTGTTGCTCACATCTAGTTAACACTTTTTCAAGATTACTCAAAGATTCTTCAAAAGTAGACCCGTGGACAGTAAAATCATCCATATAAACTTCAACACAGTCATTGGTGAGGTCTAAAAAAATAGCTAAAATTTCTCTCTGAAAGGTTGCAGTGCATTACAAAGTCCAAATGGTAGAACTCTATATGCAAATGTACCCCAGGGACAAGTGAAGGTGGTCTTATCTTGATCAACAGGTGTATACTGATTTGGTTATATCCGCTGAAACCCATCCAAGAAGGAGAAGTATTTCTTACCTGCCAGATTGTCCAAAACCTGATCAATAAAGGGTAGGGGAAAGTAATCTTTCTTGGTGGCTTTATTAAGCTCCCTATAATCTATACAGATTCTCCACTTACCATTTTTCTTGGGAACTATAACTAGCGGTGATACCCACTGACTATCAGATATTGGATAGATGAATCCTACCCTCAATAGTTTTTCTATTTCATTCTTGACAATGTCTCTAAGTGTTGGATTAATTCTTCGTTGTGGTTGTTTGACTGGTTTAACATCCTCAGTGTAAATATGGTGGGTGCAGATGCTTGGATGAATCCCTTTCATGTCAGTATAATCCCAAGAAAAATATTTCAAATGATTCCTCAAGATATCTACGACCCTAGCCTCTTGGTTGTCCTCTAAATTGTTCCCAATGGTCAGTTCTCTTCCTACCTCAACAGTTACTTGTTTAGTGTCTCTCAGAATAACAAGTTCTGTATCAGCAATCAAAGAGTTCAAGGGACAAGCATGAGGTTGTAGCATGTGAAAAATAGTCATGTTTTCAAGGGATACAACCTTGGCTAAAGGACAATGAAAATCAGTGGTTGTATGTTCTTCATGGTAATCATAGGTCTCTTCACAATTTTCAATAGAAATGTCACTTACCAAGGTGATGTTATCCACTGAGTTCAAAACAGTCATTTCTGTAGCCATAGTTTGGATTTCCGTAGCCACACTTCTGGTTTCCGTAGCCACAGTATCATCTTCATCAGACATTGAGTATGGCTCCACAATTTCTTCCATATGATTTTTCACTGCAATGGTGGCCAGATAAGAAGAAATCATGTTGTTAGTATCTGAAAAATCTACCCACACACATTCACAAACATCCACATATGGATGGGCAGGAGGATAAAGGGAAATATTCTTTGCTTTTTTCCCATTTGAAATAGTCATTTTTCCTGACCTACAGTCAATGTATGCAGCAACAATAGCTAACCAGGGTCTTCCTAAGATGACTGGGTATCCTAACTTTCGAGCTTTAGGCTGTAAGACCATGAAATCTACAGGATACTCCCAAGATTCAACCATGACCAAAACATCCTCAATTACTCCATCTGGTACAACAATAGATTGATCTTCCAATTGGAGGACAATATTGGTTGGCTACAATCCTGTCAAAGACAACAAATTGAACATATTTGTTGTTATGACATTGATGGTAGCACCAAGATCCACCAAAATGTTAGATATTGACTGACCATTCACACAAATAGTAATGACTGGACTCCCAGGATCCCCATATTTTGGTGAGAGAAGTTTTCCAGCTACAAGTTCAGCTAGATTGCCTTCTACTTTGACTATTTTTGGGTATTTCCTCTTCCTTCCTGGTGTCTTTATGCAATGGTTTCTAATGGTCTGGTTTAATTCAGGAATGTCCCTTATTGCTCTCAGAAGTGGGACCTCAATGTTCATCTTTTTCAACTCCTAAACTAGTGTTGTTTCTTCCTCATTCTGTATTTCTTTTAATCTTTCTAGGAAAGGAGCAACATGCATATTCTTATCTTTCTCCTGATTGTTCCTAGTGGCTCATGTTTGTGGAACATGTCCAGTTTCCTCACTTTCCTCAGGTATCCTCTCACTTTCCTTTGGTATCCTCTCATTTTCCTCAGGTATCTCTATGATAACTATGGGAGGATTGTTCACTGTTCTTCCAGACCTCAGTTGTACGTTATTAATGGCATTCACCTACATTGTCTCACCCTGTCTTGCTTCATTAATTGAAGTTGTTTGTTGATTTTTGGGGTTTGAGATAGGATGGGATGGAGTTGAGTTTGTGTTGCTTTCCCTTGCTGATAATTTTGTTGTGGTGGAGGCATTGAATCTTGTTGTTGTTTTATAAACCTCCTTTGCTGATTAGAATTCTGTTGGGGTGCCCATTGTTGATTTTTCCATGGTGGTGTATTGGCTGGTGGTGCCCAGCCCTGCTGATTGTATGGAGGCACCCATGGTGGTGGTTGTGGGTAAACCATCCAATTTGGTGGTGTCCAATCAGGTTGTCCCCAAGTTGGTGGAGGAGCCTGATTGGGCCATGATATCATCTAGGGGTTTTGAGCAGGTCTAGGGGCATAAGCAGACTGGTTATTTGATCTTTGCATGAAGTTTACCTCTGCATTTTCTTGAGTTATGTCATTTAATCTCTCTTTGAGATGAGGTAGGAGAGTACAATGGTTGGTATCATGGTCAGGGACATCACAAATCAGGCACATGTCTGTGATATCCAAAGGACATTCTTTCAAAGGATGTCTTTTCCTGCATCTAGGACAATATATGTCTAAAGGTTCTTTTGTAACATTGTTCTTAGCTTTCATCCCATCTATGGTTGAATTTAACTATGACAAGATGTTTGTTTTCATGTTAGCCATTTCCTCTAGAAGTTTCTGAGGTACCTAGGGCATTTTTTGATGTTTTCCTTCATCTTATACCTCCTCTTGTTCTAGAGTAGCTCCTACATAACTCAACAATCTATGTTCCATGGAGAGTTTTTGTACATCACCTCCTCCCATGAGATGGAGGGAGTCTTTGGTTTCATCATCAAGTCCTTTAAGGAAAATTATCTTAGTGATTTTTGCATTCAACTCATAACCACTCCTTCTATGGAAAAAAGAAATTTGTCCAGATAATCTTCCAGATTTTCATCTTCTTTTTGCTTTATCTGAAAGAACTCCTCCCTCCTATCTCTTCCCCTGCAGTATTCCTAGTATTTGTCCAAAAAGGAAGTCTCCATTTGTTCCCATGAATGAATGGAGGTAGAGGGCAATCCCATAAACCACCTCATGGCAGAATCTTTGAGGGTGGAAGGAAAAACTTTGAGTTTCTGGTTGTCTATTTTGTAGTCATAAGTTTGGCAGAGGACTTTGAATTCAAACAAGAATTGGTCTGGATCTTCTGTGGACATTCCTCGAAAGATAGGGAGAATGGATGGGGAGATGTTTTTCATAGGTGCATCCTCATCCTCATTTAGGACAATGGGATAAGTAAAGGTCCTACCCAAGGGTCTGTCATCATCATTCCCATTGTCTCCCATTTCTGAAGGTTGCTCAGGTTCTAAATAAGATGATGTAGATTGTTCAGTATCACTCCTGGGTGTTATATTAGATTCAGTGTCACTCTCAGTGTTCCCTACTTGTGCTTATGTTTGGAGATATTCTTTGAATATTACGAGGTATAAATCTCCCTTGAGCATCTCGTGGCCTGTGCATCAATATTTCTTATGTAAACAAGGCTTAAGACTCTTACTGGTTGCATAGCTTAACTTCACTAACACCCATAGCAGATAAAATGAATAGAATGGTGTGTTATGCTTATGGTGTCCCCAACAATGGCACCAAAAATGATGGGTCATTGTTATTTCCAATCATTTAACCAACAGATTCAATTTTCAGTGTCGTTCTCAAACCAGGGTTGTGTCCTAGGTTGTATGCAATGAAATTGTTGTGATGGTTCTCTGTTGCGGGGTTTCAATTGGTATTGCACTTTTGTTTCACTTCTACTCTATGGAAATTAAACACAACTTTAAGATACTGAAATGAAAGACCGAATTCAAGAAATACATCTAATCTATTGAAACAACATTTTTGTAACAAAAATGCTTTTAAAGGAAATACTTGATTGAATTGAAATTCTCACACGAATTGAAATGCACACACAAATTGAAATGACAGTAAGGAAATATGATAAATCATGGAAATATAAGACTGCATTCAAATAACCATTCAAATCAAAGTGTTGGAACTTAAACTTATCAGGAATAATGATCATGCATGAAAATCAACCCTCCAATCTCCTCAGGTGAGTGGGCCCTTGCTCTCCTTCGGGATTGAGGTACTTAACACCAATGGATACTCAAAACAACATATAGATTATATTGATTCAAATAAGTTCAAAACATGCTTCATCATAAGACTGTAAATAACTATCAACTGATATATAGAACTGTATTGAAAACTACCAACTACTAACTATGAAATAGTTTCAAGAAGGTGTCTTATAGACACAATTAGTTACAGATCATGCCACAATGATAGGCAATGGATTTAACTACATAACAACCTCATTAAAGCTCAATGACATCCTGTAATATAGCTAAAAATAGGGTCCTTGTGTGTAGGCTGCTATGAGAAAATCCTCTAGAATGACATGGTGGCGAGAGACTCGGTCTTCTTGACTGTTACTTCCTCAAAATTGGAAAAGAATGTGCTTTATCAACCTGCACACATCATCACATTACTCACAAAAGAAGTTAGTGGGAATTCCTACAGTCATTAGTTCACATGAGACAAGAACAAGAGAAATGCATCAACCTTACTTAGGATACAACTATCTAGAACATTCCCCATGCATTAATTAACACATTTAGGAGAAAATCAATAGTCATATGGATGATATAATAATTCAATTTATGCACTCATCTAAGGATCCCCTCTTACATCATTCATCTATTTCCTTTTGTAAATGCTCTCAGGTATCTCTTCCACCATGCTCATGCAAATAATACCTTGGATATTCTAGACTAATTTAGTGTAGTATCGGGTTCCCAATTGATAATGCACAAAACATAATTTTTTATGGCATGTCCTAACACCCATCATCCATGGATTTTTGAAGAGTGGAAAGAGTTGAAACATGATACCATTTCTAGAGACCTAGGCATCCCATTTGGTATTGGAGTCTCTCTCATAAACATGTGGACTGGTACTTACACAAAATTAAAAACAAATTATTGTCTTGGATCAACTAGTTCATGTCTATAAATGGTTGGTTATAGATGGAAAATAAAATCCTCTTGGTGAGCCATGTTTATATCTCTTCTTATTGGATACCTTATAAAACCTGCTATAATCAACTAACGTAGCTCACCTGAAAATACATATGGACCAAATGGGATGATAAAAAATGGGTGCTCCTTGGAAACACCTATTCTATTTCAATATACAAATTGCATCTGCAAGTAACTCATGAACATAGTTCACTGGAATGATGAGTCATTTTTGGATCCCTTTTTCAAGACTCATGGATCAACACCCTTCAATAAAATTTGGAAGGCTTAAAAACTTGTCTCGCCAAATTTATCTTGGTTTGATCAATCTCGTAGTCATGGGATTATATTCTCCACCTCGTTTATATGGTGAAATTGATTGATCCAGGTGAATGGTAAGATATTAGGTGTGATCTATAGTTTCAAAGGTAAACATGTGTTCAAAAAGGATATACAAGTGTTTTTGGGCCTATGTGATTTATTGATTTTTAATTATAAATCATGGCCTATCAACTTAAGGATGGATACAACCTCAGCTATAAAGACAAATTGGTGGTGCTTTACCTCCAAAGAATCATCCCTCTAAACCTATAAATGTTTCTCTCCACCCATTATCACCTCACCTTCCTCAAATAATAGATATGGCCTAATGATCACCTCATTTGATCCTTCCCCCTCAAGATGATATATAAACAACTCATGCCTATTTTTCCCCTTGTTCATTGTCTAAACATAATTTGGAGGGGTAACTTCAATAATGTTATATGGAATAAACTCAATCTATAAATTTGGCAGTCCAAAGTAGATTCTCAATCCCAACTCACTACATGGAAACTTCTACATGTCAAGTTCATTATTGGGAGATTCCTTTATCGACCACCCTCTTGTCCCTTCTGTATAAAGGTTGAGTCTATTCAGCAATTATTTTGGTTTTTCTTGCATGCTAAAATGATTTGGTCCTCCCTTTTGACATTGTTTCCTATTACCTCTCACGTCAGGACAATATTTTTTTATTTATATACACTTTCTTGTAGTCATATACTAACTTTGTGATGATGATTTGAAGTTGGTCCATTAAATTCATGCCCTGTATAAAAAATTCTTTACTTATCTCTACGTGTTGATTCTTTTCTATAACAAACTTATGTAAGTTTTTGGGGAAATGAATATGTATACATGTGATTTATCTTCTAAATATTTTAATAATAGTGAAACTTAAACTTTGTAAAGATTGGTTTTCTAATTTTTCTTCTACAACACGCATTATTACTTCTACATATACCAAACTTGACTTTTCTTAGGATTTTTTACCTCTATTGTATCCTTCCATTCTCACCAACCTTCATCCAACCTTATCATAGTAATAAAAAAATGGTGACGTAGCATTAAATTTTTTGAATAACTTGCTACATCATAATACATTTCTATAAAAACATTGCATTTTCATTCCTTCTGACATTTCTCGCATCTCAAATTTTAAATATGTTTGTCCTTAATAACCAAGATTAAGAATTGTGTGTGTTGAACCCATTCAAATATTCATAATCCATCAAAAAATAAAATAAAATGTTAATCATTTAGTAGAAATTATATTTAAGTATCCATGTACTAATAATGAGAGGTCCTCAGAATTCACAAATTTCAATTTTACTTTCATAAAGTAGCATCCCCTCAAATTGAAAGATTCAGAATAAAGAAATAAAAATATTTATTTAATAAACTATTAAACACATTTTTTAGGGAAAAATTCATTCCCACATGCTTCTTATGGGCGTATGAGTGAATAACCACGTGTCTGGTTGTAATTTGACTTGTAATTCAACCAATTTACAATTTAGGAACCTTTGTTAGAGATGTCATGACTATATGTGCTCATTCTCATCCCTATTTATCAAATGAATGGAAGCAATAGGGGGTCATAGGAACAAAATAATAAATATACTCTCCTCTACCTATATATAGATTTATTTAGTCAAGTGCCACATATATGTACTACACTACGCTCACCAAACATTAGATCGTGGTCAACCAAACTATATAGAGTCTTGTAGGCACGTATATAATATGGGGGTTTCTCTCTATAGAATCAACCCAACTATATATAGTTATAATCACTCTCCTCCCTATCTATCCTATCTTTCCCGCAACAAACACTAGATATATAGATGATTTAACCTAAATGGTTAATCTTTAAGGGGGTAGTAACTGATGGTATATTATCCTAATCAATTGGTTTCCAAGGCTAAATACAACAATATCAAGGATAATCATTGAACAAAGCTAAATAATGATTAAAAAAATGCAACCAATTACTAGAAATTATAAATATAATAAATCTTAGTTGATATTCTAACTTATGTGTTGATTTGGGGTAACCTGATGATTGTAGAAGGTTGGAAATGATCTGACATATATTTTATAATGAAAATGTGTCCTAAACAGCTTCCAAGAACAAATTTTATGGTACATCCCAAAGCATACCCCATTATGGCCATTTTTGTATGCCCTTTTCCCTTTGCACTTTCATCTCCTAAAACTTCCTAGGTTTGTGCACTACTTCTTGGTCTTCTCTTGTCTACAATTTGGACCTTCAACATTATACAATGTTAATTGTGCAACTAATTGAATCTTTAAAACCCTATATGGTGAAGGAGTCCTACAAAATAAACATTAGTTTGGTTGTAGGAACCCTTGTGCACCATCAACATCACCACTAATCTAAAGAAGGCTCAAACCACATGGCATTCTCACATAGCATGTGATATCTAGAATGTATGCAACCATATTAATAATCATGTCCTTGTAATGATGTGATTGTATTTGAACCTTTTCAATAGATTGACTTAAGAGGATGTGTCTTATTTACTTACATATGTGAGTGGATGACTACCCTAGAATGAATATACATAGTATGTGAGGCTTAAGGGAGTCTTGGAGTAGCTTTACTTGTGATTGCTCTTAGTGTTTTCTCATTGGAATGCTAGGAGTCAAGTAGATAGAATGCCCCCCTTAATCAGAGATGAATAACTTGTTTATATATGGGTTCTAGATTTGGAAAACTCAGATAAGGCATAATAGAAGTGTATCAAAGGAATTCAAAGTAATAAAATTTCCATTAGAGGAAGAGGGACCAAATCGGCCAAGTTGTCCCATAATGTATGGGTGTTGTGGCCCTTTTTGGACGATATGGTCCCATATGCATGTGCAATTAATATAAAATTTAGAATTGCACCATGTGAGGGTATAGCCTAAATTTATGGATTAATATGACCATTATGTAAACAAATAGGTTATATATGCAAGAAATAATGAGTGAGATATAACTAGGGATAGTATGATTGGTCAAATTGAGCAAGTTTGGGCTAGTGCAAAAGTGTTGAATAATTTGTATTGTTGCAAAACATGAATTAAAAAAATGAGTGTCTACATTTTATCCCCCTTTAAGTATGGAATTGAAATTTTTGTGCTTAAAGGAAAAGTCACCTAAGTGTGTAGAAACAATTTTCCTTCACTCAAGTGCCTTGTGTTTGTGCTAGGACTTTCTTTGTTCCAATTTTGTTTATTTTTCCAAGATGAATACCTACAGAGAAAGGTGAAGTCAATTTGCATAATATAGGAAATCAAAATTTAGCATGAAAATCTTGAATTTAGTGTGAAAATAGAAATATCTAAGTAGAAAAGCAAAACAAAGAAAAGAGCACACTTTTTTGCAAGCAAGGGGGAAAGAGTACTCTCACTATCGTTGCCATGGAGATTTGTTGAATTTTTTGTTGGATTTGGTTGAAAGTACTTAGGGGTGATTAATCCCCAAGTGGAATGTGCTAAGGTGAATTGAAAAAAGTGAAAATGTACCCTGCATGGTGAAGATAATTGTATGGGGAGCGTTTCAATTGCTCTACATCTCTCCTAAAAAATATGGGTAATGGGAAATCAAACCTACGAGGATAACAAACACCTCGACACTTCCCAAGACCCACACATAAGTGCCACTAGAAATGAACATGAACCCAATTGATTTGTAAATGATCACTTAATGTATCAGGGCAATTCTAGCTTGCATGTACCCTTGGTGCCATCATAATCTGAATTGTACCATTCATCATTTCATTAAAAATGAGTAAATAACTTGTAAATTTCCCTAATAAACTGTAGCATCTATGAAAATTACTAAATTTTTCCCGAGGATGAAAGCGTATGGATTGGGCCATAGTATCTGGATGTTATGGTGTTTGTTGTACATTTTTTCCTATATATTTTCTAACCCAATTATGTTTCTGAACCATTTTCTAAACCTTTGTAATATCTAATTTTATACCCATTATTTTTCCTAATTTTGAGCTCATGTGAGGGTAAGCTAACATATTATGTTTGTCCCCCTTTTTTCATTTTCCATAAAATTGATATTCTAATGGAGTGAAATATCGTACAAAATGAACATGTAAATCATAGAACCATTTCAATGAATAATATTGTAAACTTCTAGGAAACAATTTTTTTAATAATGTATCATCGAAATCATAATCTAATTAAGCAACATGAAATGATATAATATGTTCTTGAGGATATTCCTTGCCATTGAAAAGTTTAATTTTAGGTGAAACAAAACTGGGATGAAGAGGATAATATGTAATCTCATGAGCAATATGAATGTGCAGAAGTAGTGAGGAATCCAATGAAGAAGAGGAGGTAGTGACACCTTGTTGTAATTGAATAACATGGGCTTGTAGATAGTGCAATAAAGACTCTAAGGCATGGGTGCCAAAAGAGAATGTAGGTTAAATATGAGAGATAAGAGGAGAATCAAAATGAGTAGTAGACATAGAAATGGACACATTAAGACTAAATGTTCTCATAGAGGTGGGGGGAGAAGAAGCTGGAATGGAAGATGTAATAATAGAGGAAGGAAGATGTAATAATAGAGGAAGGCCCTAATATTCTAAACATGTTCTCATGAGAATCCCTATCACAAGCAAGTTTGGAAGCTAAGAGGACATCAACGAATGGTTGTACATGACTCATATTATCACGTAGTTGAGTACAAAAATGAGATAGAACATCAAGTTGTTCTTGATCAACATTAGTATCATCATCATATAATTTCTTAGTGTCAGAATATGTTATGTCTTATAAAGGTACTTGAGTAGAATTGGATAGAGGGTTGTCATTTATAGGTACAAAGGAGGTCATGGATTTAGAAATCTTGTAACTACGAGGCGAGAGTTTAAGATATTATTGAGAACCAAACCAACCACTAGGCATATTAGGCATGAGATGTAAAACCTAGGGCCATGAGGATGTGGAAAAATAACTTAGGAGAAATAAATATAGATATGATTCACATCATACAATACCCGGGTTCACCAAATTATTTAACCTAAATGGTTCATCTTGAAGGGGGTAGTAACCAATGGTAGATTATCCTAATCAATTAGTTTCCAAGTCTAATCACAACAATATCAGGAATAATCATTTTAAAAAGCTAAATAATGATAAATAATGTAAAAAAGTAATAGTAATGAGAAGGAGAAGAATATTGTTGATATCCTGACTTATCTGTTGATCTAGGCTGACCTAATGACTATAGAAGGCTGGAAATGATCTGACTAATCTTTACTACTGAAATTGTGTCATGAACATCTGCCTAAACCAAAGTGTATGGTATGGCATAAAGTGTACCCCCACTATGGACCTTTTTGTATGCCATTTTCCCTCTGCACTTTCAACTCCAGAAACTTCCTGGGTCTGTGCATTTTTTCTTGGTTTTCTCTTGTGTAATTCTGACCTTCGACACTATGTGATTCTCACTGTACAATTGATTAAATCTTTAAAATCCTAAATAGTGAAGGAAACCGACAAAACAAACATTACTTAGGTTGTGGGAACCCTTGTTAACCTCCAATGTCACCACTACTCTGAAGATGGCTCAAACCACATGTCATTCTAACTTAGCATGTGATATATAGAATATATGAAACCATATTGATAATCATGGCATTACAATAATGTGATTGTACTTGATCCTTTCCCTGTATTCAGTTGAGAGGATGTGTATTTTGTGTTTACAGATCTAAGTGCATGACTTCCCTAGAATTATTATGTAGAGTATGTGAGGTTCAAGGGAGTGTTGTTGTATCTTTTCTTTTGTTTTCTCATTCAAATGTTAGGAGTCAAGTAGATAGAATGCCCCCCTTAATGAGAGATGAATAAATTTCTTATATATGTGTTTTGCATTTGGAAAAATCGGATAAGTCCAACTACAAGTGTACCAAAGGAATTCAAATTTAAAAAGGTACCACTAGAGGAAGAGGGATCAAATCAGCCAAGTCAGCCCATAGCATATGGGCAATATGGCTCTTTTTGGACATTATGGTCTCATATGCATGTTCCATCAATCTAAAAATTGGAATTGTAATATGTTAGGGTATAGCCTAATTTAATGGATTAATATGAAAATTATACAAACAACATAATAGGTCATATATGTAAGAAATAATGAGTGATATATAGCTAAGGATAATATAATTAGTCAAATTGAGCAAGTGTAGGCTAGTGTAAGAGTGTTGTATAATTTGTGTTGTTGCAAGACATGAATTACTAAACAGGATTTAACCAATATGGTTAACCTTTAAGGGGGTAGTAACTGATGGTAAATTATCCTAATCAATTATTTTTCAAGGCTAATTACAACAACATCAGGAATAATCATTGAACAAAGATAAATAACGATAAACAATGCAACCAAGTACTAGCAATGACAAGGAGAAGAAAAATTAGTTGATATGCTGACTTATGTGTTGATCTGGGCTAACATGATGATTGTATAAGGTTGGAAATGTTATGACAAATATTTACTACTAAAACTATGCCCTTGTCCCTCTACGCTTTCGGCTCTTGAAACTTGCTAGTTCGGTGCACTGCTTCTTGGTATGCTCTTGTCTACAATTTGGACCTTCGACACTCTATGATGCTCATTGTGTGGCTAATTGAATTTTAAAAACCATAGATGGTGAAGGAGTCATGTAAAACAAACATTAGTTGGGTTGTGAGCACCGTCGACATCACCAATAACCCAAAGAGGGCTCAAACCCCACGTCGTTCTCACTTAGCACGTGATATTTATAATCTATGCAACCATATTGATAATCATGACCTTACAACAATGTGATTGTACTTGAACCTTTTCCCTAACTTCACTTGAGAGGATGTGTCTTTTATGCTTGCATATTTGAGTGGATGACTACCCTAAAAACAGTATGTAGAGTATGTGAGGCTCAAGGTACTCTTAGAGTATCTTTATTTGTGAAATGCTAGGAGTCAAGTAGATATAATGTCCCCTTAATGAGATATGAATAAATTGCTTATATGTGTTCTACATTTGGAAAAATTAGATAAGGATGACTAGAATTCTACCATAGGAATTTAAATTAAGAAATTTTTCATTGGAGGAAGAGAGACCAAAGTGATCAGGTCATCCCATAATGTATGGGCATTATGGCCCTTTCTAGATGTTATGGTCCCATATGCATATGCGATTAATCTTAAAGTTAAAATGGTAATAAGTGAGGGTATAGCCTAGTTGGATGGATTGATATGACCATTATATGAATAAATAGGTTGTATGTGCAAGCAAGAATGAGTAAGATATAGCTAGGAATAGCATAATTGGTCAAATTGAGCAAGTGTGGGCTAGTGAAAGAGTGTTGTAGAATTTTTGTTATTGCAAAACATGAATTACAAAAATGATTTTCTATAATACATAATTGGGACTATGAATATTATAGATCGATAATTGAGACCTCCCTCTCCCCCAATCCTCATATGGATATACGGGGGACGTGACCCAACTATAAAGAGGGGGCATATCTACACTCTTATACTCTATATGGGTTTGGGGGGAGGGTTTAGTGATTAAATTTTATTATTATTTTTAAACAAATTTCAAAGGTGGTATAAGTGTGGTACAATTTTGAATCACATTTGTACCACATTTGTGCTACACCCACCTCTAACTTGAAAAAACATAAAGTGGGAAATGAAAAAATAAAGTTATCAAATTTGGTGTCACCCTTGTAATAAGTGCCAAAATTTATTCATGTTATACCATGTTTCTCATTCTAAAGTACTTTTTATTTTCATCGTGTTTACAATTGTTTTCTTGCATTAATTCAATGTTTTTTATTAAACCATATAATTTTGGTTTTGATATTAGATATGACACGACCTATTTAGAAATACGTTTGATTCCTTTACTTGTGGCAAATATAGAGATTGCGGTCAAGTACAATATGACATGGATGAGCATTTATATGAAACACATATGTCACCTCAACGTTTATCGACCTCTATGTGCTCACCACAAGGGTATAATTGTATAGTATATTTTGTAATTTAACAATATTTTTTCATATTTAAAATTATAATTATACATCTTCATAATGACAAGTCTACTACTTATAGATACATACATGAGTCGTATCGCGAAGACTTCCACATTTGTATGAGTGGGTGTCCCTTAACCCATAGGGACTCAACATTGAGCTATATATTTATAATTTATTTTTAATTACAAAATATTTAATTCCATAGAATAATTCTAATATGACTTGTGTATCACAGGTCTACTTCCCATATAGATCGATGGGAGGAGGATGATGGTGGAATGAGAACATGTGCTTAGTCTACTCTTAGGGTGTCCCCTACATGAAGGTATAAATGTATAGTTTATCTGTTAATATAAAAAATATTAATTTAACAATTGTAATATGAATTGATTATGATAGGTCTACATCCCATATCAATCAACATGAGGATGAGGCTAGTCATAGGATGAGGGAGACATCTACACAAAGGTATAAAGTCTTCATTTATTATTTTAAGTGATTTTAATTAATTCTTTTATAATGAGTCAGTTTTTTTACAAATCCTCATCAGCGGCAGGTCCCTCTTAGCCTATGAGCAATAAAAATTAAAAAAGATGAAATGGCAAGAGAGTGCCCCCAAAAGTATGAATGACCTACTACCAAGTGGATTAAGGGGGTTGACAATAAACTCTCACCCCCTCCAACAAAAAACATTGACAAACTCTCTCATATTATTCGTAGTAATTATAAACACTATGTGCAAGGGTACCTCAAAATTGACCTTTGTGTAAATGATGATATGAAGATATTAATGGATATTCAGGGAGAGTAAATATTTATCAATTTACTTTATTATTTTATTAGTTTAAGTTTAATTCAATTTAGTTTATATGTCATTTTTAGTGATTTCTATTTTTTGGTTGCAAGTATTCAAAAAAAGAATAGTTGACCAAACACGAAAATTAATTCATTCATATTATCATCTAGAGTGGTTGCAATCCCCACTTGAGAGATGGAGAACATTGATTGATATAACTTTCATCAAGTTCAGGAGGACCCAATATGAGTCAAAGCTAAATGGAAAATTTACATCATAAAGGTTTAGGAGAATAAAAATGAATTTGAGGGTAATTACGTTGATTAACTAATTTTTTTAATAAAAAAATATATAGTTTTAAAATAATTGTTTATATTTCATATTTTTAAGTTCACTACCACGGAAACACAAATGATGAGAGGAGACATCTTCGACCTGCTGAAATAGAGAAAAATGCTTGGTTCAGTTTGTGTGACAAGTGGCTATCAGAAGACACTAATAGGGATGCAAGTTAGTTAACAAAAGAAATGATATACTTTCACAGTTTAATTGTTAATAAGACTATTTAAAGATTTAGTTTTACATTGTGGTTGATAAACATGTTTTATTTAATTTGATATTTTGTGTTGTTTACTTTCCATTCACGTCTTATAAAAGACAAATATGGTCTACAATCAAAATGCAATGGTAAATGTATAACATGGTGATCGATTAAAAATTTATTACATATTGCAAATGATACAGCTATCAAAAGTAATGCTCAAGGGGTATGAAACCCGAGTTTCAAAAGGGTTGTTGATGACTCATCATTTGGGCTGACAAAACTTAGAATAGGTTGTTAAAAAAATTGTAAGTTATTGTAAAGTTATGTTGTTTTGTCTTAATATATTTTAAAATATATATATTAATATGTATAATTCAATCATATACTTGTATTCATAGGAAGAGTGTTTTAAAATCACATGACAAAGAAATTACGTGCGGCATTAAAATATTTTGGATGGAACACAAAAGACTTTAATTAGTGTGCCCAACAAAATCAGTTTGTACATGTAAAACTTGTAGTGTTCAATTTTTTGTACACGCAAACTATAAATTTAAATTAAACACTTTTAACATTTATCATTAAAAAAATTCACGCTAAAATAAATTGGAAGGATGATGAGGATTTATATAAGGATGAGGATGATGAGGATAATGAAGAGAACGATGAAAATAATGAAGAGGATGATGAAGATGAGGAGGATCAAGTTTATGAAGAGAAAGAAAATTTTTAAGATCAGGGGGAGGACAACAAGACCTATCACTAGGATATTTAGGATTTAGATTTACATCTATTTGATTTGTAATTCGGAAGGGACCCCTTACCACTCATTCAAAATTACACTATTATGTATTATTGTAAACCATATTTTGAGTTGAAATAATGTCTTCTTTTATTATTAATAATAATATTTGGATTACAAATTCTTTGTGTATAAATTATCTATGAAAATACAATGTAAATAATATTTTAGTATTTAATGTCTAATAGTTGTAAATAAGCAAAAAAATACAATATAATTATTCATAATTATACCATTTGTAATTATGATTATATATATAATCCAATGAATTTGGCATTATATTTGCACCCCCTTCATTGCTAATGTTGTAGATCTTGCCTCAATTTGACATGGCACAAAGTAGATTCACTTTTGGTGTAAATTAGGTACAAAAGTGATGCAAATTTGGTGCAATTAAAGTTTTCTAGTGGCATCATTTTTGCATTACTTTTGCACCACATGAATTCTTATAAGGAACACGCACAAAAATTTTGATTTCTGATGTAAGAATGAGCCAAAATATGGCACTATTTTCATATTGTGTAGTAATGTTTCATTACACAATCAACCTAATTAAATCAAATCAACTTGAGGATAATATATTCAACGTAACAACCTAATGTGTCATTGCCTTGAATCACATCCAATAACTTTCTAAAAATGTATCAATTCAGTTATAACCAACCCATAAACCTTAGTCCACATACTTTTAAATCTTAAATTATAATATTTTGAATGAGGTAAATCCAAATCAACACAAGCCTACATTATCAAGATGCTACATCAAAGTTCTACCTAAGAGAATAATGTATAATGGGATCATGGCGACATCAATAAAGTCTTACAATACCTCACTTCGAATAATATTTAAATCAAATAAATAATCCCAATAAATGATATAAATAGCCACAAATCTAAATAGCTATGTTAAATATGGAACAACGCCAAGTGCAAATTATTGGTGAGAAATTTTGTATCAGACAAAATAGCCATAGTTTAGGGGGGAAATTTCATCCTCTTTAATGGGGAAGTTCCCTTATTTAAAAACAAAACTAAAACATAGGATATTTAAACCATTTACGCTAAAACTATTTTGATGGGGGTTTTAATTTCCATCTACTGATATTTCCATAAGAAAGAAAGAAAAAAAACAATAAAATTTAGAAAATAGGGTTTTACGAAAATAAGGGGGAAGGGTGACAACACTTTAGGAAAAAGAAAAACCAAATCCTTGTCCACTCATGCATATCAATGATAAAATATAATTGCAACCTTTCTTTACAAAAAAAAATCCAAGAAATAAATATCTCCACAAATGAATGTATTCAATTCAAAATAATCTTAGACACAGAGTTCAACAATTTATCAAGGACAACAATGAACAAAAAGTTTTAAATTTGATTACGTAAATGCACAATGAGAAATTATAAAGAAATGAATGATGAGAAACAAAGGAAAAATTCTCTTGTGTATTCAATTCTAGAAAAATATCAACCATTAACCCTTTCATAAAAGAGAGGATCCCCATTTATAGTGAGAAATGGTTATAGCTACCTCAAGATAACTAATTATTATTTTACATTGTAATTTTCTTAGTGAAGTCACTTAAGTGACTTTTACATTCCATAATTTAATTAAATTAAATTAAAAATTACAATTCAAAAATATAACGCGTGTTCCTTTTGAACCTCGGGAAGGAAGAGAAGAGGTTGGAACTTTGAGTTTCAAGATATGCATTCTAAATTTGGTTACTGCTCCAGGAATGTATGACTCATTTGGTATCACAATGTTTGAAAGATTATTCAACCAATTTCCAAAAGCATTCATAATTTCAAAATCATTTCCTCTAAATTTAGCGAAGTTGTTTGAGACCTCAACTATTACATTGTGTAATTCAAAAATTTCATATAATTTATCTTAACTAAAAGTATCTACTTTGAACAATTCTTCCTTAACCAATTTGTTGAATTGTTCTTTGACTTCATTGATTGTATTAAACTGAGAGGAGTTTTTTATGAAATAAAGCACAACTGAGAGCTTTTAGATCAATAAAAAAAATGGCCTTTACAAATTCTCCTTTTTCTATGTAATTTGAATATCTTTTGCTCTTTATTTTAGTAATTTAAGTTTATATTCAACACTATGGGACCAAGTTTGGGAGAGATTATCTTTTGAGTTGTCAAAATCCTTTCAGATAGAATAATATTTTCATTAGTTAATCTCATGGTCCTTAACTATTGGATCATATCGACCCATAGTTTGGCCTCCTTTTCAACATTTTCAATTCCTAAATCCAATTGCTTCTGAGTCTCTACTAATCTTTCATATACATTATATCCTTCATCAAGGAATTTCAGGCCATTTGCCAATAATTTCTCCGCCTGATATTTCATAATTTTACCCCTTTGAGTATGTTTTTGAATTTAATATCAATGTCACTTAATAAGGTAGAGGATGGAAGGGATGCAAGAGTAGTGGGATTTGGAGAGATAAATAGCTTGATGTAAGATAAAAGGGTTTGTACTTGTTCCTCTAATTGTTCCAATATCTAATTTCTATTTTCAACTCTCTCAACTCTTGAAATTTTCTCTCTCAAATTATAGACATCTCCTTCAAGAGTGGCTTCTCTAAGTGATATTCTTGTTAATTTGTAATCAGCCATAGTGATTTCATCTTCATTTTTATCAATTTTGGGCTTTACAATATCAAAAAATTGATGACTTGAGGTATTTGATACAAGGTGGGAAGTAACCTTGGATTTCTTGGGATTTTGAGTACCAAGAAGAGGAGCTACAACATCATAGTCTGAAACAATAAAATTTATTGTTCTTTCCTCTTCTTTGCAACCAATGGTTGAATCCAAGAGAAGGAAGTTATAAAAGATAGCCTAATCTAAGCTACACAACTATCATGAATGAATATACAGAATTATAGAAAACACAAAGATAACTTCAAACTCTCATGAATATATTAAAACATAATTACTTTTACATTACAAAGCCTCCATTATATAGGAGTAGGAGTGAAACAACCTCAATAACAAATTTTGGCTTCACATACAACCAAACACCAGTATAGTTCAAACAATATGAGAATAAAACAAAATAGTTGTTTTATTCTACCCACATTCACCCAAATACATTAACTACTCACTTTTTACTTTTTACCAGTAGTAAATACGAAACCATATGCTAAGCACTATTCTATAGTTTCCTAACAGAAGTCTCAAATGATATCCGCTATAGAATAAATTATAACAAGAAAATTAATGGCGAGTGGAGGAGGAGAAGGAGCTTGTACACATATGATTTCCACAAAGGAATATTTCTCAACTGATACTTGTGGGGTATTCAAATTTCTCCTTATAGTTAATTTTTGTCTCAATCCACTCCCTACATCTGTGTTCTCTATAGTAAATTCAACATGATCTTACTCTTATTCTTTGTCTTCTAATGCAAAATCAGCCCATGGATTCTTAACATAGATTTTAGTGTTATGTCGTTGTTGAGTTGAAGAAGAAGGCATCTCTTGATGACATGGGGAAGCAATGGATTCCTTAGAAGTGTTGAATTCTACCAATTTCTTCATGTACCATTTTTTGGTTATAAGGAGAAATGGTGCAATGAGATCATCAATACTATATTTCTCCTTCTAAGACGAATCAATGATGGGAAAGGGAGTATGTTGAATAGACATATCATATTCAAGTTCATACATATCATATCCATCATTAGTCATACCTTGTGGACCCTGGTATAACTTGAAACTCTAAATTTTCTAGAGATTCATTCTTCCAAATATTATTCTCCTTACCTCAAATTCATCATCATATTCTTCCCAGTAAACTTCAATGGTAAGAACATGAGAATATGAAGTTGGCAACTGAAGATTTGTTCATGAAATTATTGTTATCCAATAGTGGTCTATTCAAGAAAGAATACATATTTATTGGAGCAATTTTTCTCTCGACGTTTTATGCATCAATGACTGATTTGTAAATATAATTTCCAAGAGTAATGGAAAATTGGATTCCATGTACATTTTTATCTCTACAAGTTTTTTGTAGGATATCCAATTATTTGCATAACTCAATCTGGATTACTTTATCATTGCAATAGATTGGAAGCTTGTAAAGGGTCCCTAAAACCCTACAACTCTGATATAAGAGAATCTCTTAAATTAGATGAAGAAACTACCAAATTGGGTCACCAATTGTTTTCTTCTTAAGAAATCATGTTGGTAGTACATCCTTCCAAAAATATCGCTATGTTGGAAGCACAATGGACTGGGGGTGAATCATTCCTTCAAAGACTTAAACAATTCATATTTACTTGCTTAAACCATAAACCATTAATCATACATTAATGTGTGTGTAACATTCATTCAAATGAGCATAACCATGAAAGAGACACAAGAACACAAGTTATAAGTGGGAAACCCTCAAGGGGAAGAAAACCCACCGAAACTTCTGATTATATTACTCAAATCAAAAGCATTTAGTGAAGTACCGACTTCAAAAGGAGCACATGTCAGATTGAAGTATGAGGATCAACTCAGAAATGTGTACACATCGATCAAGGTGACACTTAAATGGAGTCGTGAATGCTTCACACAATAAGTAAGAAATCAAATCAAAGTGAGAATCAAGTAGAGAAAGATAGCAGAGTGTTTGGCATTCTCATAGATTAAAAAGAAGGGGTACATATAGGAGTGTTGTGTAACTCTTTTGCATGACACGTGTACACAATCCTATTGAACTATTCAACCTATGACTTATTCTCATTAAGTGAGATGAATAACCAACTAGGTGGACAAAACGTTGACTGATGACAAGTCTAGTCATATACACAATACCCCCCTTCATCCAAGTTGACATATAGGTAATGGAAATTCAGAACTGAAAGATAAGTCCCCTAGACAACTAAGAAAAATGTGTCAATGGAGCTTGGCTACTAAGCCTGATAAGGTACCCATGTACAAACAACATCTCTTTGGAAAGAAAGAATAAGAGAAGGATGGGTCCCGAAAACTTGTCCTGATAAGGTACCCATGTATAATAAGGATCTCAAGTAATGGAGGAAAAAACCCTAAGGGAAAATATCCACTTACAAGAGATAAAAAGACACCCCTAAACAACCTACAAAAGATGCGTCAAATGAGTCCTAGCAACTAAAGGCCTAATAAGGTACTCATGTACAAACACAATCTTTCTAAAATAAGAGAAGAGATGAAGAATTCTATCCAGCCTCTCAAGGTGAAGAATGTGTCGAAGACCATCTTGTATCAAGTGAAGAATAAGATCCAGGGATAATTTTAGCGGCGAATATTCGTAATATGGCGAAAATTTCATTTTAGGAAAATTTGAAAAGGTGAATTATTCGGAGTGGGTCAGTGTCCTGTTCGCCTAAAATATAAAGTATACTTTTTTTGGGGGGTCGGCTTCGCCTTCATTTGAAAACATCTCCTATAAAAACCTATGTGATTCGCCAGGTAGTATACCTCAAGTACCTTACCAAATTACCAATACTGTGAAATTTGAACTCGCATACCCTTTGCACCAGAGATTCATATTACTATTATCCTGTGATTGTTGACGCGTGAAAAATGCAGTATTGAAGCGCGACAAGAGATATACTGACGCGCGACAAGAGCTGTACTGACACGCGACAAGAGCTGTATTGACGCGCGACAAGAGATATACTGACGCGCGACTTGGGCTAAGAAGTGACGCACGACAGAGGAAGGCTTGACGCGCGACAGAGGAAGGCTTGACGCGCGACAGAGGAAGTGTTGACGCGCGACCTGGGCAGTGTTGACGCGCGACATCTGACAGTTCACGCGCGACAAGACCTCAGAGACTGTACAGAGTCGCTTCTTGGTTCTTTTGCTGACGCAGGACTCTTTTCAAAATAATGGAAGGTGCCAGCTCAAAGAATACGAATAACCTAAAAGTAAGTAAGAAATCTCAGAAATCACTCTTCAAGTATTTTGGAAACTCTGCGGATACAGATAATGTAAATACCAATCATATAGATGCCACCAAAAAGAATCAGAATACTGACTGTGTGGAAGGCATTATTGAGGTGGACATGCATTCTGCACAGTATCACAGTCAAACAAATGAAACCTACGATAATATGCCAAATCTTGAAGATATTGTTCCTGTTGGGGTGCAACCAGAAGTGCAGCTAGATATCACAGATACAAACACTCAGTAAAATGGAAGACAGAAATCAATATCAAACTCTGGTCCAAGAAAGAGGAAACCAGGTGATTGCGATATTGCTCAAAATTCTACTCAAAAAAGTAAAGCATTGAAAACAAACAAGAATATGTGGACCATTGGCAGGACATACAAGTTTGATTGGGCAACTAAATTTCCATTTATTGAACCTGTACAATCATCAAATTCTGAAAAAATCCCATGTGAATGTACATGTACAATATGTACGTGGAAATTGGGAAAGCAACAAAAAATGCAACTGAAGCTGGACACAATAGAAAAACATTGTGGAAAACAATATTTAACTGTAACAGGGGCGGATGGCCAGAAAATCAAAACACATAGGTGGAAAACTGAAAAGGAGTGCATGCATGTCAAATACGCAACGGAATATGAGGCAGAGCAGAAAAAACACAGACATCTATTGGAAAAGGGAGGAACAATCACATCGCATATTGGTAAGATGAAAGAAACAAATCTACATGCAAAATTCATACAATTCTCTACTCTTTTTCAAATACTTAAAAAAGGAAGGGCGATGTCAGATTTCCTTGATTTCAAAGTTTTGTATCAGTTTAACGGAATGCTGAATGTACCTCAGTCTCATTGGTCTGAGAGTAGTGGATGGGAAATGGCAAAATGCCTCTCGATGATAGAGAAGGAAGATTTGAAAGAGAATGTAAAAAAAGCAAACTTTATCTTTGTTTCAATTGATGAAGTGACAGCAGTCGACAACACCGCATGGGTATGTATCCACATCTAGACATTAGAAAATCATATAAGGACACCTCATCTGTTGGGTGTTATGAAAATGGTTGAAAACTGCAATGCTGAAAACCTATACAAATAGTTGTTTCTCATTTGAAAGATGTTGCTGGTATGACTGATTATGAAATTGCTACGAAGTTGGTATGCGTTGGAGCAGATGGTGCATCTGTCATGCAGGGTCACCGAACAGGGCTCTGTGTTAGATTACAAACAACAGTGGCCCCATATATGCTACCAATTCACTGCATGGCTCACAGAATGAATTTAGCGTATAAAATGGTAAGCAACCATGAAAATGTTGCTAAATTAGAAGACCTAATAAGAGAACTCCATGCCTATATGTCAAGCAGCCCAAAGTGTTTTCTGGAGTTCAAAAAATTTGCAATTGGAATTACAGACGGCAAAAAACTTCTGAAGGATGTGGAGACTAGATGGATCTCTTTGTATGAACCAGCATGCAGAGTTCGTGAGGAGTATCCTTCATTGGTTGGTTTCATGCACAAATACCGTCATGAAGTTGATAGGGCAAGGGACCTGTTGTTCCGCTTAACTGATTTGGAGACTTTGCTTACATTGGTTGGTATTCTTCCAATGTTAAAGGAGATCAATACACTGATGAAGCATGCACAGGGCAGATTGATCTATATTGTGGATTTTATACGGATGAGGAAAATGGTATGTCAAAGTCTTGATATATTGTATTGTTCCCAGGATAGTTTTGATGCACCTGTTTTTGAAAATTGGAGAGATTTATTAGATCTTAAAAATCCTAACACCTTTTTGAGATTTAATATCCACGATCACCTATGCATCTCTGTTAATGGGAAGGAAATACCAATGCACATTTTGCAAAGACGTCAAGATATTACAGGATCGGAACGAGAAGATGTTCCTGTGACATGTAATTTGTTTGAGTCTGTGATAGTTGAAACCAGAATAAAGCTTAAAAAATTTTTAGAAACCTTGTCATCAGAAATTAGGGAACGTTTCTGTAAAGATAAAATTCTGGAAGCCATGGGTGTGATGAATCCGAATTTTTGGAATACAGAAGGTGGCCGTGCAGACTTTGTCAGTAAGCATTTCCATAAATCAATGGGTACAATAATGGAACAATTTACTAAGACGTCAGAGCTCAAGGGTACGGAAATCAAAGGTATACTCAATGCCGATTTATTAAAGTTTTAGTCAACCAATTTTGCAACAACAATGAGGAACCAATATAAGAATTTAGATCAACCTTCTGAAAGTGGTGCTATTACAAGGCTGTGGAGAGGAATCTATCAAAGTTCTATCTTACAAGAAGATATCAGTGAGTATTTCAGACTATATGAATTATGCCAGACAATGATTTTGGGGTCTATGGAGGATGAAAGAGTTTTCAGTGCATTGTCATTTATAAAATCAAAACTGAGAAACAGGTTGGATAAAAATCTGGAAAGTTGCATGAGGTGTTACGTTTCACGATACTCCCTCGAAACCTTTCCGTTTGACAGAGCAATTGCGCACTGGAATTCCCTTTGCGAAAGAAGAGGTGTAAATAATACAGCTACAAGTACAAATATTCCCAACCTTGAGAGTGTAATTGGCTGTTCGTCACATTCTACAGAAGACAACATCGACTTTGATGAAGCTATTGATAATGGATTGTTTCAACTTTAAGTAGGTATCTTCTTTATCTATCTTTTATCTTTATCATTAAAGATGTTACAGGTCTATATACTAAAAATATCAGGCGATTCACCCATCTATCTACTAATCCATTTCTCGTGTTGGATTTTTTAAAACACAGATCTAGCTCATTACCAATGGCAGTGATGATTTCAACTTTAAGCAGGTATCTTTTTCCCCTTAATCTTATTGTTTGTTACTATTCATTTTTTGACAGAGCAATTGCTCACTAGAATTCCCTTTGTGAAAAAGAGATGTAAATAATACAGCTACAAGTACAAATATTCCCAACCTTGAGAGTGTAATTGGCTCTTCGTCACATTCTACAGAAGACAACATCGACTTTGATGAAGCTACTGATAATGGATTGTTTCAACTTTAAGTAGGTATCTTCTTTATCTATCTTTTATCTTTATCATTAAAGATGTTACAGGTCTATATACTAAAAATGTCAGGCAATTCACCCATCTATCTACTAATCCATTTCTCGTGTTGGATTTTTTTAAAACACAGATCTAGCTCATTACCAGTGGCAGTGATGATTTCAACTTTTTTGCAGGTATCTTTTTCCCCTTAATCTTATTGTTTGTTACTATTCATTTTTCGACAGAGCAATTGCTCACTGGAATTCCCTTTGCGAAAAAAGAGATGTAAATAATACAGCTACAAGTACAAATATTCCCAACCTTGAGAGTGTAATTGGCTCTTTGTCACATTCTACAGAAGACATCATCGACTTTGATGAAGCTATTGATAATGGATTGTTTCAACTTTAAGTAGGTATCTTCTTTATCTATCTTTTATCTTTATCATTAAAGATGTTACAAGTCTATATACTAAAAATGTCAGGCAATTCACCCATCTATCTACTAATCCATTTCTCGTGTTGGATTTTTTAAAACACAGATCTAGCTCATTACCAGTGGCAGTGATGATTTCAACTTTAAGCAGGTATCTTTTTCCCCTTAATCTTATTGTTTGTTACTATTCATTTTTCGACAGAGCAATTTCTCACTTGAATTCCCTTTGCGAAAAAGAGATGTAAATAATACAGCTACAAGTACAAATATTCCCAACCTTGAGAGTGTATTGGCTCTTTGTCACATTCTACAGAAGACATCATCGACTTGATGAAGCTATTGATAATGGATTGTTTCAACTTTAAGTAGGTATCTTCTTTATCTATCTTTTATCTTTATCATTAAAGATGTTACAGGTCTATATACTAAAAATGTCAGGCAATTCACCCATCTATCTACTAATCCATTTCTCGTGTTGGATTTTTTTAAAACAAAGATCTATATCATTACCAGTGGCAGTGATGATTTCAACTTTAAGCAGGTATCTTTTCCCCTTAATCTTATTGTTTGTTACTATTCATTTTTCAGCTCTGGTTATAATTAAAGATGTTACAGGTGTATGTATTTACATTTAGTTAAATACAAAATTTTTATTTTTTGAAAATGTGGGTTGACATCCGTCCGAGGAAGCTTTTACTTCTCGGGACTGACAACGTCAGGCAACTCACCCATCTATCTACTAATCAATTTTTTTGTTGAATTTTTTAAGACAAAGATCTAGCACATTACCGGTGATGATTTCAATTTTAAATAGGTATCTTCTTCAACATAATATTTATATTTACTTGACCTTTAAAGATATTGTTGGTCTATATATTTAAAGATGTTGCTGGCACTTCTCAGGACTGACAATGTCAAGCAACTCACCCCTCCATCTACAATGTCATGTGAAACAAAGATCTAGCACGTTACCCTTGATGATTTCACAGCAATCTAATACGCAAGAGGTAAGCTAAACCCTAGCATATTTGTAATTATGTTTAATTTCTTACCAGTGATGATTCTTTCTTGATTTCTTAGAATTATATTAATTTATTTTTAATATATTTTATCTTCCTGTAGACCAAGGATTTTTTTCTATTTACTATCTCTTTATTCTCCATTTGTTGGTGAGTGGTAGCTTCCCAAAAAATAGATATTCTGCCACCTGATAGGAGAAGATATAATGGAAATTACCAATCAAAGATGCCACCAAAAAGAATCAGATACTGATGTGTGGAGGCATATTGAGGTGGACATGCATTCTGCACAGTATCACAGTCAAAAAAATGAAACCTACGATAATATGCCAGATCTTGAAGATATTGTTCCTGTTGGGGTGCAACCAGAAGTGCAGCTAGATATCACAGATACAAACACTCAGCAAAATGGAAGACAGAAATCAAAATCAAACTCTGGTCCAAGAAAGAGGAAACCAGGTGATTGCGATATTGCTCACAAATTCTACTCAAAAAAGTAAAGCATTGAAAACAAACAAGAATATGTGGACCATTGGCAGGACATACAAGTTTGATTGGGCAGCTAAATTTCCATTTATTGAACCTGTTGTAATCATCTAATTTTGAAGAAATCCCATGTGAATGTACATGTACAATATGTACGTGGAAATTGGGGAAAGCAACAAAAAATGCAACTGAAGCTGGACACTATAGAAAAACATTGTGGAAAACAATATATAACAGTAACAGGGGCGGATGGCCAGAAAATCAAAACACATAGGTGGAAAACTGAAAAGGAGTGCATGCATGTCAGATACGCAGCGGAATATGAGGCAGAGCAGAAAAAAACACAGACATTTGTTGGAAAAGGGAGGAATGATCACATCACATATTGGTAAGATGAAAGAAACTAATCTACAAGCAAAATTCATACAGTTCTCTACTCTTTTTCAAATACTTAAAAAAGGAAGGGCAATGTCAGATTTCCTCGATTTCAAGGTTTTGTATCAATTTAATGGAATGCTGAATGTGCCTCGGTCTCATTGGTCTGAGAGTAGTGGATGGGAAATGGCAAAATGCCTCTCGATGATAGAGAAGGAAGATTTGAAAGAGAATGTAAAAAAAACAAACTTTATCTCTCTTTCAATTGATGAAGTGACTGCACTCGACAACACCGCATGGGTATGTATCCACATATATACTTTAGAAAATCATATAAGGACACCTCATCTGTTGGGTGTTATGAAAATGGTTGAAAACTGCAAATGCTGAAAACCTATACAAAATAGTTGTTTCTCATTTGAAAGATGTTGCTGGTATGACTGATTATGAAATTGCTACGAAGTTGGTATGCGTTGGAGCAGATGGTGCATCTGTCATGCAGGGTCACCGAACAGGGCTCTGTGTTAGATTACAAACAACAGTGGCACCATATATGCTACCAATTCACTGCATGGCTCACAGAATTAATTTAGCATATAAAATGGTAAGCAACCACGAAAATGTTGCTAAATTAGAAGACCTCATAAGAGAACTTCATGCCTATATGTCAAGCAGCCCAAAGCATTTTCTCGAGTTCCAAAAATTTGCAATTGGAATTACAGACGGCAAAAAACTTCTGAAGGATGTGGAGACTAGATGGATCTCTTTGTATGAACCAGCATGCAGAGTTCGTGAGGAGTATCCTTCATTGGTTGGTTTCATGCACAAATACCGTTCATGAATTTGATAGGGCAAGGGACCTGTTGTTCCGCTTAACTGATTTGGAGACTTTGCTTACATTGGTTTGGTTTTCTTCCAATGTTGAAGGAGATCAATACACTGATGAAGCATGCACAGGGCAGGATTGATCTATATCGTGGATTTTATAAGGATGAGGAAAATGGTATGTCAAAGTCTTGATATATTGTACTGTTCCCAGGATAGTTTTGATGCACCTGTTTTTGAAAATTGGAGAGATTTATTAGATCTTAAAAAATCCTAACACCTTTTTGAGATTTAATATCCACGATCACCTATGCATCTCTATTAATGGGAGGGAAATACCAATGCACATCTTGCAAAGACGTCAAGATATTACAGGATCGGAACAAGAAGATGTTCCTGTGACACGTAATTTGTTTGAGTCTGTGATAGTTGAAAACAAGAATAAAGCTTAAAAAAAATTTCAGAAACCTTGTCATCAGAAATTAGGGAACGTTTCTGGTAAAGACAAAATTCTGGAAGCAATGGGTGTGATGAATCCGAATTTTTGGAATACAGAAGGTGGCCGTGCAGACTTTGTCAGTAAGCATTTCCATAAGTCAATGGGTACAATAATGGAACAATTTACAAAGACTTCAGAGCTCAAGGGTACAGGAAATCAAAGGTATACTGAATGCCGATTTATTGAAGTTTCAGTCAACCAATTTTGCAACAACAATGAGGAATCCAATATAAGAATTTAGATCAACCTTCTGAAAGTGGTGCTATTACAAGGCTGTGGCGAGGAATCTTTCAAAGTTCTATCTTACAAGAAGATATCAGTGAGTATTTCAGACTATATGAGTTATGCCAGACAATGATTTTGGGGTCTGTTGAGGATGAAAGGGTTTTCAGTGCATTGTCATTTATAAAATCAAAACTGAGAAACAGGTTGGACAAAAATCTGGAAAGTTGCATGAGGTGTTTACGTTTCATCGATACTCCCTCGAAACCTTTCCGTTTGACAAGAGCAATTGCGCACTGGAATTCCCTTTGTGAAAGAAGAGGTGTAAATAATATAGCTACAAGTACAAATATTCCCAACCTTGAGAGTGTAATTGGCTCTGCGTCACATTCTACAGAAGACAACATCGACTTTGATGAAGCTATTGATAATGGACTATTTCAACTTTAAGTAGGTATCTTCTTTATCTATCTTTTATCTTTATCATTAAAGATGTTACAGGTCTATATATTAAAAATGTCAGGCAATTCACCCATCTATCTACTAATCCATTTCTCGTGTTGGATTTTTTTAAAACACAGATCTAGCTCATTACCAGTGGCAGTGATGATTTCAACTTTAAGCAGGTATCTTTTTCCCCTTAATCTTATTGTTAATTTGTTTGTTACTTTTTAAATTTTTGACAGAGGCAATTGCTCACTGGAATTCCTTTTGCGAAAAAAGAGGTGTAAATAATACAACTACAGGTACAAATATTCCCAACCTTGAGAGTGTAATTGTCTCTTCGTCACATTCTACAGAAGACAACATCGACTTTGATAAAGCTATTGATAATGGAGTGTTTCAACTTTAAGTAGGTATATTTTATCTTTATCTTTATCTTCATTAAAGATGTTTACAGGTCTATATACTAAAAATGTCAGGCAATTCACCCATCTTTCTACTAATCCATTTCCCGTGTTGGATATTTTTAAAACAAAGATATATCTCATTACCAGTGGCAGTGATAGGTTATCAACTTAAAGTAGGTATAGGTTTCCCCAAAGATATTATTGTTTCTTACTATTCATTTTTTCAGCTCTGGTTATAATTAAAGATGTTAAAGGTGTATGTATTTACATTTAGATAAATACAAAAAATTTAACCTTGAGAGTGTAATTGGCTGTTCGTCACATTCTACAGAAGACAACATCGACTTTGATGAAGCTATTGATAATGGATTGTTTCAACTTTAAGTAGGTATCTTCTTTATCTATCTTTTATCTTTATCATTAAAGATGTTACAGGTCTATATACTAAAAATATCAGGCGATTCACCCATCTATCTACTAATCCATTTCTCGTGTTGGATTTTTTTAAAACACAGATCTAGCTCATTACCAATGGCAGTGATGATTTCAACTTTAAGCAGGTATCTTTTTCCCCTTAATCTTATTGTTTGTTACTATTCATTTTTTGACAGAGCAATTGCTCACTAGAATTCCCTTTGTGAAAAAAGAGATGTAAATAATACAGCTACAAGTACAAATATTCCCAACCTTGAGAGTGTAATTGGCTCTTCGTCACATTCTACAGAAGACAACATCGACTTTGATGAAGCTACTGATAATGGATTGTTTCAACTTTAAGTAGGTATCTTCTTTATCTATCTTTTATCTTTATCATTAAAGATGTTACAGGTCTATATACTAAAAATGTCAGGCAATTCACCCATCTATCTACTAATCCATTTCTCGTGTTGGATTTTTTTAAAACACAGATCTAGCTCATTACCAGTGGCAGTGATGATTTCAACTTTAAGCAGGTATCTTTTTCCCCTTAATCTTATTGTTTGTTACTATTCATTTTTCGACAGAGCAATTGCTCACTGGAATTCCCTTTGCGAAAAAAGAGATGTAAATAATACAGCTACAAGTACAAATATTCCCAACCTTGAGAGTGTAATTGGCTCTTTGTCACATTCTACAGAAGACATCATCGACTTTGATGAAGCTATTGATAATGGATTGTTTCAACTTTAAGTAGGTATCTTCTTTATCTATCTTTTATCTTTATCATTAAAGATGTTACAAGTCTATATACTAAAAATGTCAGGCAATTCACCCATCTATCTACTAATCCATTTCTCGTGTTGGATTTTTTTAAAACACAGATCTAGCTCATTACCAGTGGCAGTGATGATTTCAACTTTAAGCAGGTATCTTTTTCCCCTTAATCTTATTGTTTGTTACTATTCATTTTTCGACAGAGCAATTGCTCACTGGAATTCCCCTTGCGAAAAAAGAGATGTAAATAATACAGCTACAAGTACAAATATTCCCAACCTTGAGAGTGTAATTGGCTCTTTGTCACATTCTACAGAAGACATCAAGTAGGTCGACTTTGATGAAGCTATTGATAATGGATTGTTTCAACTTTAAGTAGGTATCTTCTTTATCTATCTTTTATCTTTATCATTAATGATGTTACAGGTCTATATACTAAAAATGTCAGGCAATTCACCCATCTATCTACTAATCCATTTCTCGTGTTGGATTTTTTTAAAACAAAGATCTATATCATTACCAGTGGCAGTGATGATTTCAACTTTAAGCAGGTATCTTTTCCCCTTAATCTTATTGTTTGTTACTATTCATTTTTTCAGCTCTGGTTATAATTAAAGATGTTACAGGTGTATGTATTTACATTTAGTTAAATACAAAATTTTTATTTTTTGAAAATGTGGGTTGACATCCGTCCGAGGAAGCTTTTACTTCTCGGGACTGACAACGTCAGGCAACTCACCCATCTATCTACTAATCAATTTTTTGTGTTGAATTTTTTAAGACAAAGATCTAGCACATTACCGGTGATGATTTCAATTTTAAATAGGTATCTTCTTCAACATAATATTTATATTTACTTGACCTTTAAAGATATTGTTGGTCTATATATTTAAAGATGTTGCTGGCACTTCTCAGGACTGACAATGTCAAGCAACTCACCCCTCCATCTACAATGTCATGTGAAACAAAGATCTAGCACGTTACCCTTGATGATTTCACAGCAATCTAATACGCAAGAGGTAAGCTAAACCCTAGCATATTTGTAATTATGTTTAATTTCTTACCAGTGATGATTCTTTCTTGATTTCTTAGAATTATATTAATTTATTTTTAATATATTTTATCTTCCTGTAGACCAAGGATTTTTTTTCTATTTACTATCTCTTTATTCTCCATTTGTTGGTGAGTGGTAGCTTCCCAAAAAATAGATATTCCTGCCACCTGATAGGATAAAGATAACTAAAATAACAAAAAATTAAATTGGAAAGTGATGTCGAAACATGTCACAATACTACCAAATTCAATATTCACATTTCCCTTATTCAAACCACAAGAGCCTTGGCTGAGTCACCCTCCGTTAATATTAAAGTACATTGATCAGAATTCTTCCCTCCTGCTTGATTTGCATCGAGTTTGGGAACATCAATTAATTTCCCCTTCTTGGTTCCATCAGTTTTCTTAAGATCTTTTTTTTGTTTAAACTTTTCCACTGCACTCATCAGGTCAAACAAAGTTACAAAGCTCATCTTAGATAACTTGACCATACACCATGAATCTTCTTGTACTGGAAGAGACTGTTTCCAATTACCTTACACATATCACATCATATTTCACACTTTCATTAACTCGCAACCTTTATAGGCAATAACCTTGTGATGCAAAGATAGATGAGCATTTGAATCAACGCATTCCTGGAGCCACTGTCAAACCTTGCATTGACCTCTAAGAATCCTTTAAGAAACAATGTGTTATACTCTTCCTTACTATGCACAAATCTTATGACAAGGTAACATCAATATGAGATTTCTCAACTTTATAACATTTGTAGATACTCATTTTTCCCTACTTTGAGCATGAATCAGAAGTATAACCTCTATTACACAATACATCTTCTTGTAGGAGCAATACATTCTTGTCTCAACACCATGATAGACCACATAATGACATATAGAAACAATGTGTTATACTCTTCCTTACTATGCAGAAATCTTATGACAAGGTAACATCAATATGAGATTTCTCAACTTTATAACATTTGTAGATACTCATTTTTCCTAACTTTGAGCATGAATCAGAAGTATAACCTCTATTACACAATACATCTTCTTGTAGTAGCAATACATTCTTGTCTCAGCACCATGATAGACCACATAATGACATATAGCATGACATTTGGGTCTTGACAGACCTTAAGCTTTTCTCAAAGATGTGAAAACATTTCTTAAGGCATAAAACAAGGTCCTCTTAATATGTCACCTTTTAGAACTACAAGACATTGATGAATCAACACCTTGACATGGTCTTATACCACTTTTAGAGAATTATAAATCTCCTTGATGAAATTCTTTCACTTTGTACATCATGAAGCACTGATAATTTTCATCACCAACTAGGACTGAGTCAGCTTGAAGCACTGACAGAGTAACTTGCACTTGACACTCCAATATTCAATTCATGAATTCCTTAACAAGGATGAGCTTTACCAACTAGATAACAGGACAGATTGCTAGACCTTAGCATCATTGACTTGGATATCTTTATTTTAGACTGATAAAGGTCATTCATAAAATCCAAACACACTTTGAAGTCCTCAACACGTTGAAAAATCATAGTACAACACAGATTCTTAACCTATCAACCTTAAGTCTACTTTCATAGACAGTATAACCCCACAGATACAATTAAAGTCCCACGACATAATTTTCAAGATAATTAAAGTCCCACAAGATATTCAGGCAATAAATTTTACATTATACACATTAAATCGATCATCGTCTTTCATCATCATCTATCATTGATTATCAATTGTCATCATTCATCATCTACGTCCACATACTATTCATGACAATGCAAGTAAACAAGAAACATACATATAATTCATGATAATCACCATCTAATCACCATATAATTAAATTCAAATAGCATAGTACAAACTCAATAGTTGAAGTTTTCAAATTCAATATTAAAAGTTTAGTCAATAATAAAAGTTTCTAATTTTCACAACCATCTAATGCAATCAAAATTAAAGATTGTATATAATTAAATTCAAATACCATACTCAATATTAGAAGTTTTCAAACTCAATATTTATAGTTTCCCCAATAATAAAAGTTTCTAGTTTTCAACCCTCTTTTTCTTTATCCAATTGTACTCCTCTGCTCCCTTCCCCAACGGCTTCTTCCACTATGGTTGTAACCCTTTCCCCAACAGCAAAAATAATCCCTGAACTTATAAGATCTTCTGCAGCACTGTCCAGATTTTTTATAATTCTTTCTTCTTGATTTGTTGCATCTCCATGCGACAGCAAATTTGGATCAGCAACTGCTTTGGCTTTGAACAAGATGTCAGGGTCGAGACCATGCTCTTTAATGATCCGCTTTAGTGTATTGTTTTGTTTGTTAACCAAAACAATATTTTGCTTCAAATTTTTTGCTGCGGATAAGCTGTTCTTTGCTGTTTCCAAGTGAACTTGCAAAACCTTCGCCTGACTCTTCAAATTTTCATATTTCAACTGCACAAAAAGAGTAACGTCAATTCAAAGTATTAATGTAAATTCAAATTTTCAAATTAACAAAAATGATTGTTAGAATGTAATAGTACTTACAACCGCTCTATCTCTTTCGGCATTTGCGATTGATACCAAATCCTTGTCCTTTGACCATTTGTTAAAATATGCCTGGGCCTCGGCACTAATATTTTCCAATTTGTTTAGTGCCTTATCTAGAAATGCCATCTTTATAGTCGTTGTTAAAAGTGACAGTCCCACATTTTACTTGGGTAAGTAAGGAATCCATCTTTGCAGGTTGATTCTGGACTGCAGCGTATAAACTATCCCTTTGCCAATAATTTTCATAACGACTAATAATCTCATTGATAAGAACTTTAGCCCTTTTCTCCCATTCTATAAGCTGTTGGATTTAAGGAATTATAAACTCACTGACATGGGATGACAATCATTACCAATTAAGTTCTCCAAAGGAAAAGGTGGAAACTCTTCACTATCTGAATCTGAGGCAGAAGATCTTGCTGGAGAAGTGTGGGGGCTTTCACCATGACCAAGATCAACTGCTCCTTGTTTCTGTCTTTGGGTGGGCTGATCCTGTTGTTGAAAAAATAATACAAGATTTAGATAAATAAATTTGAAGACTGAAGATTTAGATTTAGATAAATCAGAATGTAATTAAAATTTGTAAAGAATATTAAAATTGAAATTTGAAGACTGAAGTATACCTACTGGCCTTGAATCATCTCGCGGGTATCGAAAAAACCAGTTGGGTCATTGTTATCAATGCCCAAATAATCTTCATCTAAATTTATATTGTTCAAAACAGATATGCCCGTTGCACTGGGTAAGCCACCAAGTGAGAGAGTTGGAATTCGAAACGAGGAGTCAAGGTTTAGTGTCCCGCTAGGGGCCGGAGCAAAAGGCATGCGTTTACCAATGGTCTTTTTCACTGTTCCTCTGGTTGGCATTTTAAAAATTAATGGTTGAGTGGGTGTCGGTGCCGTGGCTTGATCATGACTGACATGTGCTGAAAAGTACAAGAAAAACTTAAAAATATTAAAACAATTCATAAAGTCAAAACTACGAAATTAAACACTCTATAGAAAAGTTGTACCTTGTTGTCGAGGGGTTGTTTTTTTCGGTGCTACGGGTGGCCTTGTAGGATTTGTACTCAGTGGTTGTTCTGAAGATATCAATGCATGCGACTGTATTGAGTGAGTTGGGGAAGAAGGTTCCATAGTCCCTGCTATTCATCAATATTAAATGTTGTCAATTCATTTTGATAAAATTTAAATTGAAAAATAAATCTGCAACTTTGGAATTTGTAAATAATATATGAGAATGTATTAGTTCTCTGGTGTTTAACGAGTTCAAATTGTTGAGGGTCTGGAGAGGAGTGAGCTTCCATTTCAAAATGGGAGTCCCCCGAAGCCTCCGCGTGTAGTTGGCCTCTTCCTCTCGACATCTTTTTTTTTGGGGAATGGCTTCAAGATATCTTCTCTGCAAAACATTAAAATTTAATATTTAATAACTTCGCACTGTAATGAAGAAAATTGTAATACAATTACAAACTAAATAGTTTATACCTGTTGTTCTGCAAATGGAATTGAGAATTTCTTCAAAGCCTCATCAGAGCAAGTAGGAATTTCTTTAGCTTTTAAATTTAAAAGTGCCTCATAGTAGAAGCCGAGGAGATAGTTTGTTGAATAAACGAAAGGTTTTTCTGACATTTTTGAATTTGATATGTCAGCTCTTATTTTTTTGGATAGAAATGTGCACCAATCGAATTTTTGTTTTGAGATAGTGGCACAAATGTATGCAATGGCCCAATTTGGTATATCTGTTTGGCGACCCTGCATAACAATTCTGGAGTGAAAAAATGCAATAAGTGCAGCAAGAAAGTGGTGTGCAATTTATTGTGTATCTACACCACGCCTGGATTTATTGACATGGGCTGCAAATGCGAAACAGTGAAAATTACTATCAATTTATAACAGCAAATTGTATTAGAATAAAAAACAGAATAAAAATTTTGAATTAAAACGAATTATACTTACAATCAACATGGAAACCGAACTTTGATTCGAGAAATTTCTTGTTTTCTTCCACGAGTGTTGCCTTGGTTGTAACAGTTGGTAAATTTCTGATAGGAAGGCCGGTAAACCGATGTATGTCATTCGGTTCAATAGTGAATTGGAACATTTGGCCATCGTTCAGAGTCACATAAAATATACCGTCCTCTGAATTGTAGCATGACAGAAGGTAATTCAAAATATCCGGATCTGTTTCGAATGGGGCATATTAACGAGCCCTGTAAATTCACACTCTTCAATTATACCTTGATTTTCTGGAGACATCCTTAAAGCCGTATGGATGTGAGGGCATAAGGGATTCCTGTAGGTTATCTTGGAAATCGATTGACTTGGATTCTCTTCATTTTCTTGCTGAACTTGCAATTGGGAAGCATGTGAAGTCGACATTGTAGCTGTAATTGCGTCTTTGTCAAAGATTTAGACCTGCAAAAATTCAAGAACGGGAAAACGTAAACGAGAAAATGAGCGGAATAAGGGTATTTATAACCTAAATATGGGCATCACTGTCCCCTATTGATGTGCGTCATTTGCTTCAAATGACGCACGTCAATAGGAAGCAGTGTCATGCGTCAATCGAAGGTTGTGCCGCACGTCATTTGTTTATAGTGTCGCGTGTCATTTGATTACAGTGTCGCGCGTCAATAGAAGGCCGTGTCGCGCGTCATTTTTCTATAGTGTCGCGCGTCATTTGTCTGTAGTGTCGCGCGTCATTTGATTACAGTGTCGCGCGTCATTTGTTTACAATGTCGCGCGTCAATAGAGGACAATGTCGCGTGTCAATAGAGGACAATGTCGCGCGTCAATAGATGACAATGTCACGCGTCAATTTAGGATAATGTCGCGCGTCAATGGAGGACAATGTCGCGCGTCAATAGAGGGCAATGTCACGCGTCAATTAAGGACAATGTCGCGCGTCAATAGACTGTAATGTCGCGCGTTAATTAGTGACTGTGTCGCGCGTCAATAGAGAACAGTGTCGCGCGTCAATAGAATCAACTGACGCGTGTCATTACGATCTAGTGTCATTCCAGTGTCACACGTCATTAGGAGCTATTGTCGCGCCAGTGACGTGCGTCATTAAGGATTCCTGTTGTCGCACGTCACTGATTTAGCCTTGAAAAACCAGGCGAAAATTTTGTTTTTGAATACTGTCAAATTTGCCTTTCGCTGAAAGTGGTTACGGGGATATTCGCCAGGTATTTTCCACCTTCAATTTTATAGGGGTGTCTTAAAATGAACCCTGATAAGATCCCCGAAGTGACGTGGTGTGGTTCCTATTCAAGGAACAATGCTCCATATGTGATGTGGAAGTACCAACTAATCCATGAAGAGATGGTGAATCCAAAGCAGTGGCGAATAAGGAAGAAGGAATGGAATCCTGAAGACAAGAGAAAGATAAGAAGGCCCAAATAATATGGATGGAAGTAGTAGTGGACCTTACCATAAGATGAGAGCACAAGTAAAGATACTTGGCTTCAATGAAGGGTTTGGTAAAGAATCTTGCAACCAGATCTGAAGTTTGAAACTCTATGAAGTCTCCAAGAAGACTGTCAATGATGTGGTCTTTTACATGTAGACTGATGAAGGTCCATCTACATTAAACAATGTTTCTACCCTTAGGAAGAATAGAAATGGTGTACTAAAAATTGTCCCCACTCCACGAAGGAAACTGAAGGTAGCAATACGAAGAAATCTAAATTTGGTCCACAGAAATGTAGCAAAGATCTGACAAGTAAGATAACAAGAGCTGAAGGTAATGCCATGAACGTAGAACTATCAGAGTACAAGAGAGGAACATCCGTCGAAAGGATTCCCAAGTGAAGTGAAGGCAAAGTAGCAACTCCCACAATAGTAGAAATGGTGGATCAGTGATGGTCTCTAAAATAGTGGAAGTTATAAGAGTCCCAGAAGGGGCACTCCTAACGAAGGAAATGAAGGAATCCTCCAAAACACCTATACACAGATGAAAGACTCCATGTACTGCACCATAAGTAGGCACTGTGAAAATATGATGAAGGTGTGGCAGATACTTGTCCCAAAAGGGTGTCTCGACAAACAAAAGAGCAATGTCATACATGTATGAATCATCAACGCATATAGGAGGATTGGAAAGGGCCTCGCATACTGGAAGTGGAATGGAGGTAGATGTAATGATAGTATGAGGCTGGAAACAAGATTTCTTGATGTCTGATGGGAAGGGAGTCGGGTCATCATTCTATGAAAGGTGGTCAAGAGAAGGAGGAGAGAATTCCTCATTTGTACTCTTGTCATCATAACTAGAATAATGATCCTTGTCATCAGGAATAGAAACAAGAGAATTAGTGTCAGCAGAACTGTCATCATATGAGAAAAGGAAGGAAACAATTGTATCAATAGGAGAAGTAGCAGCGACAATCTCTGAAGGGTATCTAAATAAGGAATGAAGGATGCTCCAAACAGTGCAAGGACACTTTGTGTGCACAACATGATGGTGGAGAGGCCTAGAAATGTACGTCAACAAATTTTTTGTTGTAATGACCATGCTAAAAATGTCAAGCCAATCTTCAAGTTGATCAGGATCACTAGGTGCATGTACTCGTCCATACAAATAGAGATAAAGGTCATTGTGAGTAAGAAAACATTCCATGCTCGAATGCCACAATGCATAGTTAACCCTACCAAGAAGAATAGGTGGAGGTTGAAATGCAAAAATGGTCCTATGAAGCATAGGTTTGGGAAAAGCAATATCCATAATGCAAATGTAAAAGAAAATGAGGGTGCAAGAATACACACAAGGTTGCAAAACATTGAAATCAATTGAGAATGCGTCTGTGTGCAATAGGATACCCAAGAACAATGATAACCCCCTTATTTGTGGCACTTTATAACTAGTGTATTTATTATTGTTGGCTCTAATTCTCAAATGGCGGATGAAGCCTTACAAAAGCAAAATGAAACGCTTTCCTTGATTGCAGTTCTCCTTACAGCTGTTAGTTATGCAGCTGCCTTCACAATTCCAGGGGGGTTTGATAGCAAGAGTGGCATTCCTATGCTAATGCATGCCCCTGCACTCAAGGTGTTTATAATATCAGACGCGTTATCTATGTGTCTCTCCATGGGAGCGTTATTTACTCTATTGTTTTTACCTGTGGCGACCAGCTTGCTAGCTGGACCATTACAACGTGGTGGGTGTGAGCTATTGGAGACTTCATCATCGCTTGGTGTCATTTGGTACGGGGGTGTACTTAATGGTGGCACCAAAAACTATTTTATTCATTAAAAGGTAGAAACTAATAATGTGAAAAAAATAAATGATAGAATATGCTCCAATAAAGGGTAGAGGTATATTCTCTTAAAAACATTAGAGAACTTGAAAATTAAAAATTAAATTTGTCATGTGGCACAAAGTGATTGGTTCGAGGAAAAATGTTAATTGTATTGGTGAAGCCAATATACTTGCCTTCCACAATATAATAAAAGTCTACCAAGAATTATATAAGGCACCCACTTTTTTAAAAAACACATGCCCCTTATATTAAAATCCACCCACCCACTTATACAAGCCACCTCACTTTTTAAAAAATGTTTACAAAATTATTAATTGACCGTTCAATTAAATGAACCCACCACCATGGCTTAAAAAAACAAAAGGCAAAGTTAAAAAGAAACGAAGCGGGAAAGGCAAGAGGATATGCTTGTCATGCGAGCAGGAAAAAAGGATCAAGCCCGCAGCAAAAAAACTGCACAACGCGGTGCAAAGCACCCAAACAAACAAAGAGAGCTCGGCAATGTAAAAAAAAAACTGTTAAGACTTTCATACATGTGCAGATTTTATATCATGAGTGGTAGCTTTTTGTGGCCAATTTTTTTCCCACTAAAAATGAATACATTTGATACCATTTTGGATACTTAATTACTTTTGTAATTTATGTAGTCTGTAATTATTTCGGGGAAATTGTGTTAGTGTTGCATCGCTTATTTGGTTGGTCTTTTGTTGAAAAAAACCTTTTTTGTATAGTTGATAAGGGGTGGGATTAATAGCGGTAGTGTAGGAATATAGATGAAACATTATATTGATTTGTTTTACATGTACATTTAAATTTGTTACAAATTCGTACATATACAATTGCAAATATTATATCACAACATCTAAACTAAACATGTATACATGAAGACCTTTGTACATTTGCAGATTTTATATCATGAATGGTAGTCTTTTGTGGGCAATTTTATTTTCATTAAACATGAATACATTTGATACCCCTAGAACAACATTGTCATGTTGGTGATTGTTTTTATAGCACCATTTACAAGGCCTGCGTCAACACATTAATTAGCAATAAGCATGTTTTTTTGTTGTTCACATAGCAGAACTTTGTGTTCTAGCTAATCATCATCAAGATCTCATGTTGAAGCTCGCCTATTACTTTCAGTATGGATTGGGTGATTGGAACATTCAATGCTTTCAACATCTGAAGGTTATGGGACTCCACGAGATCATTTTTTGCAAGCAAATGTGGTACGTCTTTAAAAATGTTGAGCTCCTACTGAGTTAGGTGTAAGTCGGTGCGAGACATTAAGAGTTCCCACTCTTCAATAAGAGGAGTTGAATCTCACATGTGGAGGAGTAAATTCCGGAATGAAACTTTTGCATTGTTTGTTCCTTGTTGTTGAAATAGTGTTTTCAATGTAATGGAAGAATGGAATCCCTTCCAAAGGGTAGCTCCATAGGGATTACTTGCATAAAGAGGATTGTCCAAAACTGGTGGTTATTGGCCAAGGTCGTCGAGGAGGATGACAGATTTGTTCCCAAATTCATATTTTTTTGAATGTGGGAAAGCTTTGCATTATCTGTTGTCAATTTTTCTTAGCAACTTTGGGCCGAGGAAACTCATTCCATCAATAAGAATATATTCTATATGTTTTAGTGACTCTTGAAAAGATGATAATGCATGGCCTTCAAGGGGTTTCGGTTCTTTGATTGGAATACAAAGGGCTACATGGATTGTGGATGTGGAGATGTTGAATGTTGAAACACTGGTAGCGGCGAGTAGAAGGAGAGGTGAGGGAGATGTGGTTATTGTTGGTGTGAATGAATTCCAGATTTTATTTATCAGAAACTATTTTCCTGTGCCAGTTGTTCCTTGACTTATCAATCTTAGTGGAGGTAGAAGGGTTTTGTTTAATGAATGGTGTAGTATGGTATCAAGAGCTAGTTGTTGTTTTGAAGACAAAGGAAGTGTAGAAAATGGTGGTTAATTGTGTCTACCTTTTCTCTCTCAATGAATGATGAACTAGTTATCTGTAAATTAGGTGGAACGTCATGTATGTTCCAATTATTATGTTTATCGAAATCTCATTTCCCCAACATTTCAAGATTGTCAAGATCTGTGTTGATTCCCAGATGAAGTTGTTTGAAGACCTACCATTCATGCAATGGTTCGTGTTGAATACTGCATTCGACCTCAAAGTCAGAACTAACATCTGTAACATGTCTTGTATCTGCAGTATTGCGTAAAACATGCCACGGTCTGTAGTTGTGCTTGAACATGTTACAAGCAGATGTTTTAACCAATTATTTTTTTTACAGATGTTTTAACCAATTGTTTTTTACATATGTTTTAACAAATTGTTTTTTTGCCTAGATTAACTACACACACAATATGAAAAATTACAAATCCAACAGAGTACAATAAAAGAGTTTGATAGTTTATTAGTGAAAAATATCAAAAATCAAAAAATTAGTAAAGCACGGTTTGAATATTACCTCTGTTCAGATTAATAATGAAGAATAAAGGACAAAAATCCATTTTAGGTTTAAGGGGATGTAACAAAAAAGAGGAATCACAGGGTAAAAGAAGAACAAGTCTGGTCTTTCACAATTTGCACTTACAAATATGCCCAGAGAAAATTTGAAATATCTACCCAAGAAGAGAGTCTCAAAGAGTAACTTGACTATGCCCAATCATGTATTCTCGTTTCCCCAACATTTCAAGATTGTCGAGACCCGTGTTGTTTCCCAGATTAAGTTGTGTGAAGATCTGTTATTCATGTAACAATTCGTGTTGAATATTGCATTCGACCTCAAAGTCAGAACTAACATCTGTAGCATGTCATGTATCTACGATAGTGCGTAAAACATGCCACGGTCTGTAGTTGTGCTTGAACAGGTTACAAGCTGATGTTTTAACCAATTGTTTTTTGTAGATGTTTTAATCAATTTTTTTTTACAGATATTTTAACAAATTGTTTTTTTGCCTAGATTAACTACACACACAATATGAAAAATTACAAACCCAACAGAGTACAATAAAAGAGTTTGATAGTTTATTAGTGAAAAATGTCAAAAATAAAAAAAATCGTAAAGCATGGTTTGAATATTACCTCTGTTCATATTAATAATGAAGAATGAAGGGGAAAAAATCCCTTTTAGGTTTAAGGGAATGTAACAGAAAAGAGGAATCACAGGGTAAAAGAAGAACCAGTCTAGTCTTTCACAATTAGAACTTGCAAATATGCCCAAAAAAAATTTGAAATACCTACCCAATAAGAGAGTCTCAAAGAGTAACTTGACTATGCTCAATCATGTATTCTTATTGGGTTCAATATAAAGGGAGCTGGTGGAAATTGCAAATGGAAAATTTATCCTCAACCGAAAATGGTCAAGGAGAGTGGATAAATTAAATAAAGGATAAATCTAACTACTCTCTAATTTTAAATGATCTTTTTTCATAATCTATACAAACAAATGATTCCAGACCTAAAACTCGATAAGATTTAAGGCAAAATAAGGGAAGTACTTCCTGTATATATAGCGGTTGATATTCTTGGGATGAATCTCCATTTTTACTCTGAAGAAGACCCAAACGTCACACCTTTGCGAAGGCAATCATATTAACTAATTAAATACCCATGAATACCTAAGTAAAGAAGAGAAAATGTTTTGGTTTGGAAAGGATATGCGTTCGAAGTCTAATAGTTGTTATTCAGAAATAAAATAAAATGATTCCTCGGCACTTGGACCTTATGTCGTCCCCACTTGCGTAGCAAAGCAAAGTCATAATCATAGAGATTTGTAGGGTTTATCCCTGTAGTTTTTTTGTTGTTCCAATGGTGGATTTACCCTGTGACGTGAGATTACGGGATTAAACCAAAATAGTGTTGAAGAATGCGTTGGATGCATGTATTTAAAGGTTATTACATGCAAAAGCTAAAAATAAAACTTAAAAATAACAAACCCGCCACAACATACAGAATTGGAAAAAATAAAAATAGAAAATCTGTAAAAATAGCAGAAAAAAGCACAAAACCATCATTTAGGCCGTCAAATTTAACATAGTCCCATGAATGTTCGTAAATTCCTTTCCCATAGGGGGAATGCCTTCAGCGTAAAAATGGATTTTCTAAAAATAAATTCACTTGCAAACAGCAGGAAAATTGAAAAAAACAAGATCCTAAAAAAAATTCACTTCCGCTTAAAAAATGATTAAAAACAAAATTGAATAACCAACCTCTAGATTTAGCAAATCCTCCAAATTTTCCTGTAGCTAGCTAGATTTAGCTGGAAAGCCCCTGAAAACTCAAAAAATCACATGCACATGCACCGAAAACACATGAAAAACTAGCAAAAAACTCCACAAACCATATGCTTAAACCTATAAACAAGATTCTAAAAATGAAAAACTTACACGAGAAGCACAAAAACTAGAAAATGAAGTGAAAGCAACCAGATTTAAATGAGTGCGCGTTTACAAAACATCCGCTTTGATACCATGTCAAATTGAAGTATGAGGATCAACTCAGAAATTTGTGCACATCAAGAAAGGTCGCACTTCAATGGAGTCATGAACACTTCACACAATAAGCAAGAAATCAAATCAAAGCGAGAATCAAGTAGAGAAAGACAGCAAAGTGTCTGACATGCTCATAGATCAAAAAGAAGGGGTAAATACAAGAGTATTGTGTAACTCCTTTGCATGTCACGTGTACACAACTCTATTGACATATTCAACCTATGATCTACTCAAACTAAGTTAGATGACTAACCAACTAGGTGGACAAGACGTTGAATGGCGACACGTCTAGTCATATACACCAACAACACAAACCCCTAGTTTAGTGAAACACTAACACCACAAAGAGCCTACAACCCCTGAAGATGATCAAGCACCAACTCAACCACCTTTAGATGAAAATATTTGACGTGTTTTATTTTCTACAACTGATGGATATCACAATTTCAGCTCAAACACCTTCAAAACCTCTTCAAACTCTGTCTTCTTCAACTGACTCTATCTCACACTTCCATTACCTGATTTGACTTCAAACTCTTGCACACGTGATCTCTAACACTCTTCAAAAAAATTCACACTTCATCAACTCTAATTTGATTCCCTAGCAACACTTACACTTTCTCAAGCAACTCACACTTTTCCCTCTTAATTCCCTAGATCAAATTTGAACCCAAAACACTTATTTTATACCCTTGTCAACTCGAAAACATACAAAAAGTAGGTCTAAATCAATTATCTCAACCAATACAACATAAAAATATAACAATACATTCATAACAAAACTTGGAATGGACCCATGTAGGTCGGCCATCCTCTAAGACACCAAACAAGCCCAAAAATAGCTCAAAATCCCATCACTTGGATCACCAAAGACCTCCAAACTCATCACCATGCTCATTCAAGCTTGAAAAGGCCTCAAAAATATCAAATATGACATAACAACATCATCTATGGTCATACATTATCTTGCACCAATCAAATTCTTCATAACACTAACAAGGACAATTTCCTTCACAAAACAACTACTTTCAGGAACCAGTCTTAACCTAAGGACCTCTAAATCACACCATAGCACCTCAACTATGCCATGCAACAAATCAATGGAAATATATTGACATGTAGATAACATTTATGCTTTCTAGATCTCTTTAAACATCCATCCATGAAAAACATACTTATTTTCCTCTTTACCAAACTGAGATGCCCAGAAAGTAGTTTTAGAAATTCAACTGGTTTGCACCCTTTCTATCACTTTCAAGAATTATAAATGCCTTCAATATGGAAAAAATTCATACATCTTCACTCTCCAATGCATATAAATCATCAACCAATGCAAAACATTAATCTTTTACCTTCATCTTCTAGTTAGAGCAATCTTGTTCTGAAAAAAAACAATCTTGGTCTTCACAAGTTGAGTTGGTTCACCTATCAAATATAATTATCAAGAGACAAACCATACATCATTTTAAATATATTTGAATCTAATTTCAATAACATTTTACATTTCCTACCAACTCCAAGTGGGAGGCCTTCAACCAGGTTAATCTCTGAAATTGCTCAAAAATGTCCCAAAACTACCTAAATAGGGAACACTTTTCCGTCAATGACCTAAACTATTATCTGAAACCATCATGGAAATCAAGTAAAACTCCCAGGCTAAAAAAAATCAATTTATTCCATACCTTATTTGGACAATTTTGCCTCAAACTGAGCATCTCAAGAAACGTGTCATTTTGAGTGGGTTCCACAAATCATCACATGCTCTAGATTACCTTTTTTAAAATCTAGAGGAATCATATGCAACATCCAATCATCATACTATCAATAAAAATCAATTTTGGGTACTTATCATGAAGATCTTCTCCATCGTTTTTGGCCTAGGGTTTCAAACTAAAAAAAACAGTTTACCTTCTTAACATTCGTTCATAAAAACCTGACGATGAAATGACCTAAAAAAATTTTAAATGATCTTATATAAATGTAAAAACATCCCTTACAGACTTAATATCCCATACAAATCACACAATCCACAGTGAGCATCAGAAGATGCAACTTGAGCTGGAAAATCACCCTTTCTTGGACCCTGTTTTACCTAAAACATCATAACTTGCAAAATATTCTTCATAATGACTTGAAATTTTTCTCACACCTCTAGGACACCCATTTTCATCATCTCCAATAATCATGTTATCTAAAATATGTCTGCATCTTCATATTCCATCTCATTTGCATGACTAGCCCTTAGGGTTTTGCATGGTCTAAGTTAGGTCATAGTAGGAGAATCTCATACCTCATCATGAAACCTCTCCAAAAGGACCTAAAACACTTTAGAAAACATTTCTCACACCCATACATTCCTTCATGATCTCACAGGGATCTATACCTCATCCTTGTGCCTCATTTGGTCTTCAAGCACTTAGATTAGGTCTAGATGTGCACCTCTAACTAAGTCTTCCACCTGTATCTGCACTCTGAAACTCATGTGAGTGTCTTAAAACTATCCTAACATGATCTTTATGCCTCTACTATTTTTCCCAAGTCACCATGTAACTCACATCATCATGAGCCATCACCTAGGCTAGATAGGTCACCTGATTCGGCTTGCTAAACAAAGCCAATCTCACTTAATCAACTTATGAAATCATGAAACCACCTGAATATCCATGCCATCATCATGTCAATCACATTCTATCACACCTTCATCATCCTCTTTTTCATTAATAATATTTTACATCAATGACAACACCTATACTCAACATGTCAACACATTATGAACATGTTGAAAGCATCGTTCACCCTTTTGAAATGAATTTTGTTGTTATCGAAAGTGAGTTGGGCGTAACAATCATAACTAGGGGTGGATATATTCTTCCTTCCTTGACCTAAAATACTAACCCAAATTATGTAACCTACAATAGTAAACATTAAATATGAATCCATGTTAAAAGACTTGGTGTTATTCAGTTAAGTGAGTTATTTAGTTAAGTTTTCACAAATGATCTCTCCCCAGCTCAAAGCTTGGATTCCCTCACATATAAAATTAATGAATATTCTCATCAAGCTATGAAGTTCTCTATTGGATGGGAGACCCATTATTCTAGCCAATAGATTTATAATATCTTATTCTTATATAGATGTTTGGCCAATTTTGAAGGTCCTTTCTTTTTAGCCTTCAACCAAGACTTGGATATCATGGTTTGATATTTTTTTGGAGTTAAATCATACTCTCTTTATGTCATTACAACCCTAAATACCTTAACATGTGCAAGAGGAGTGATCCTAAGATTCATTTTGATGTGTTGAGCATCTAGTTAAGCAACGACTTGTCATTGAGGATCCTTCAATTATTTGGTTTGAGGGTCAAATTATGAAGCACAAGATAACATTATATTAGCACACTGAACAAAAGTAGGAAAACCACTTGTGTGTGCCAAGCCACTACTAAAAATTATTTGTGTAAATTCAGTTCTTTTACTATCCTCCATTATGCTCCAAAATTCTAGTAGGTCCATATGTTTAACGTCATTATACCCAATTTCGGGTATGATGGTTTCCAAGGAGGAAAGGGGTTCATACTCAACATATTGGAAATTCATTTTTCATGGTTTTACCTCAAAAAAAATGATCAAGAGGGAAAGTATGTAAAGTGGAGGAAATTTCAGCAATCCAAGGGCAAATGAAAGCTCAAAAAATCACATTTCCCAAAATAAGTTAAAAATTGATGAAAACCCTTACATAAGCAACAAAAATGAAGTTCTCGGTGAGGTGACCTTTTTGGCACTTGAAATTTTGAATATGGTTGGGCTAGAAAATTCACAAAGAGTTAGGGCAACATGGGAAAGATAGTGAAAATCTCAAAATGTATTGGGAAATCTAAATAAATGAATTGCAAATGGGCACAACTTGTTTTATAGCCCCAAGGTCAAATAGACATTTTATAAGGCCCGTGGAACTTGTTCAAAACATGTTTATCTGGTTAATCGACACTGATAAAGAACTATATAATTGTTCCACTTGTTCCATGTGGGGCTGACTTAACCAATTGTCAATGTTTAAATGCCTTAGTCAGGTCTTCATGTGTAGAATGGAATAATATAACTATTCCAAAGGTTCCACATGCCTCTGATAAGGCCCATGAATGCTCAAACCAAGAGTTAAGTCATCTAGGTTGCCTAGCAGGGGAATGAGAAAAATGAGGGAATTGATCCATTAGTTACAGACAAAACCAACTTAATTTATTCAATTCCAAAAACCCAAGCGTGGTCGGCTAATCAACATCGTCAAAGAACAATGGAACATAAAGAAAACTTCCACTTGTTCTTTCAAAATCTGATTTTTCCAACTATACTCAAAAAATAGAAAAATGATTGTGTATCAAGAGTGAATTTTTTGTAAAGAGGAACAATATAACACCCAAAACCAAATTTTTCAATTCGGATAAAAAATTTACAACTTTTCAGTTTCATGAAAACACAAAGGAAATCCAAATCACTTCCACCTTATTGAAACTAGGGTCTCATCCACCCAACCAATTTGACAAGTTCCAAAATCCACAAAACTGCCATATAGGCTAAAAATATGGACACATCAAGAAATAAGTTTCAACTACTAAACATAGGTACAATTAGGTTTGGACCAAAAAATTACAAGTGGGTAGCGCTTATCCATGACTCAAAAAACATGAAAACAACACAAATTACAAGTCCATAAAGTCATTCTGACAACTTCTAAATGTTGCCTAGTGAGGGAAGGTGATTACTCATGTATCAAGAATTATAGTGTCATCAATATTATACCAAATTACCACACTTTTGGGGAAAACATGGAATAGTAAAATATCCAACATGCAAAAAATGACGATGGTGAGAAATTCGTGAATTGGAAATACCATAACATACTCTTTCCCATAACTTTATATACTGGAGCAACCCACTAGAATGTGAATAGGGATTGGAAATGTTGCTAATACCAAAAATAATGAGGGGATACCATTTAGACCCATGTATAAATTGATGTTCTCATGAGGAATCCATTGAATGGTTCATAGGAATTGGAATTCAACCATGGAAAAATCATATTGTAACTAGAGAATGAAGGAATTAAAGAAAGTGAGGGGAGAGATGCACGAACCAAAGAATTGTATCATTCATATTATTTAGTTTAGAATGAAGAAGAGGATAATGCTCCCTAACACAAGAGACAGAATCATACCACATATCAAAATATTATTCGCAAAATTTTCGTGACATAGAAACATCGGGGGTATTCATTAGCAACACAACAATAGATGGGGATCAGGACGATTGATGGGTTCCTCCATGTTTGTCTCGATAAGAGTCTGAGGAAAAATGAACCTTCCTTGAAACTTGAATTTGATTGGAATTCCTCAACCTCCTCGACCTGGATATAGGAGCCCTACCCCCAATGTCTTTGTCTCTTGGTTAATGAGGTTAAATGTAGCTCTAGGGATACTGAGACTGAATCTACTTATGAAACGATTGGTGCTAACGGTTTTGGTAGTGGTGTTTCCTATATATATGGTGCTCCGACCATACCAACTTTGTTAAGCTAAGGGAAGTAGCATCATATACCTATATCTCACATTCATTTGTTATGGCACAGGTTCCTCTACTAGGATCTGAATGGGATATAGAAACCAACACTTACTGCGTCATTTAGAGAGTCGTCCCCTTACATATAGGATAAAATTACAATGGCTATATCCCATATCTATATATAGGATTTCAGACTCTTCCAAACCTATATATATATATATATATATATAAACCTATATATAACCTATATATATATATATATATATATATATATATATATATATATATATATATATATATATATATGGGTGGGGTGGAGGGGGGTGCCCATATATATATATGGCTACACTCACCTTGAATATATGTTGTAAGGACCCAAACCCCAAGTGGGAAAATGTGGTATATCGATCACCTGAATGTCAAATAAATATTCCCCACAATCGTGGAAAGTCCATGTTGGGTGCACCTATAGAAATCAGAACGAACTAATTCCCAAATCCACCTATCCATGTTGGCATCACCATAAAAGATTTTGTGGGAGAAGCATGGTCTGTTATTGAAATAATATAGATTTAATGATTCCCACTAATAATTTGATCACAAAGTTGTGTCAATTCCATATGAATTGGTACTAAGAGGCATGTGCCTAGCAATCCAGCAAAGGCACCAAACATTGAATGGAGATGCCCTATATCCTTGTGGTTGGTGGGGAATAGTCATCGAACCAAATTATGTGTCATAAACTCATTATTTTGTTTCATTCCTTATCATATACGGGAAAGCGGAGGTACATGTTTGCAAAGAGCCCCCCAACCCCAACCCCCTTTATGTATCTTATCAGTTGTTATTTATGGGGGTGGTTATCGCTCTATTATATATGTTATACAAATGTCCATAGAGATCATATCTATAGTGTCGATGAAACGCTTAGCCACTACACTGTAGAACCGACCTGACTCCCATCTCTATATGATCCACATACCTTAATTACTCTCCAAAAGTAAAAAAGCTTCACTTGATTGTTAAGGGTAAGAGAAAACTTGATGTTTCACTGAGGGTGAGAGAAAAGAATGGGAGGGGTTGGTATTAGAATCCCATAATCCTCAATATGCAATTCATTGTCTTATTTAACAATCTCAAGAACTCATGAACATCCACACCCTATTACCTCCAATATAAAAATCGTGAAGCCGACTAAAACTTGGTTACAATAAGGTGCACAATTTTCACCAATAAGAAAGATCCAAATCAAAAAATAAATAAATGTAAACCAAGGCTTTAAAAACCATGAATTAACCAAACAAATTTCACCAAATTCAATGTCTGATGAAACCTCAACAAAGTATATAAAATTAGTAATCTGACTAACAATGGAACGCCATTTAAATTTTAAAAGCAATTAGAATTGGTATACAATACCTCATGAATCAAGAGACTACCTTAGATCCACCATTTATTCTCATATGGTAAGCTCCTCATGTATTAAAATTAAAATTTTATTCTCGTATAGTAAGCCCCTCAAAGTATGCCCATTGAAGTGTAGCATTTCTCCAATTCATTTGGCTTTCATATCCTTTTTTCATCATAACCCTCATAGCATATTTCTAGAAGGCTATAGACATCCTACAATAATCAAAACTTCATAATGTTTGTAAAGAAATGAAAGGTACAAAAAAATGTTATAATAGTAAGATCGACGAAACATTATACCAAAATATTATATCGACACAAGAGTTATAGAGAATAGAGCCTGTGTGTTAAAATTGTGTTCTTATATCTTCTTATGAGTCTAGGTTTCCATCTAAATCTTCTTTTTAAAAAGCAAATTAAAAGCTTCCTTCGTAACCAAAAAGGGTGTATTAATGTTTTTCTCTCAAATGAAATATGAAGTGAATGGTTCCAAGTGATTGTTTGTGTGCCTCAAAGAAGACGAAATACATTTTAATGTTACTTTCAAGTGCCTTAAGGAAAATTATATAATCATTAAAGGTTGTTGAGATAAGAATGCAAACTAGGAGATTTTTTTCTTCTCCACATCACTTTCCTTGTAGCCATTATTATCCACCCCTCTTCACACATATGAGTGTCAAGTCATTATGATGCACCACCATTTTCTTACATTTGTGGAACTCTAAGAACAAGGATTGGGGAAGCATCCTCATCTATGCCACCTTTGTAATACTAATGCACAAGTAGTTGGGCCCACAAGCAAAGTTGTATCAACAAAACAAAATAATAAGAGTAGATTATTGTGTTTTGAGCATTGTCGCAAAGGTATAAGTCATACCATGGAAGTTTAAGTCAATCCATGAAGGTCTACCAATGTCATGGGGATCTAATTCTTGTCATGAAATTCTAAGTCATGCCACGAAGGTCTAAATCATGTCGTAATAGTCTACCAATGTAGTCTAATATCACAAATGAAGATTGTGATCTCATACAAAGTATATATCAAACTGACTTGCTTATATATGTATGTTGGACCATATATCCGTAACATTCCATGTTTTTTAGGTGGCTTGCATGCCTATATAAACAAATTTAAGTGCCTTAAAATAGGTGGTAGAGTCAAGTAGATATAAGGATTTAGTAATTCTTGGTGTAGTAGTTGTTGGACATTATGAGACATGCAAATTCTCTATGTGAGAACTACTTAGATTTGTTTGTATGTATCTCTTTAGAGATTGTTAAGTTTGTTTCATTTGTGAAAAGTCTATATATGAGCATGTTGTTGTTCTTATGAATGAATAATACAACTATCGTATGATGTTATATATCTTGTATTATTTCCGCACGGTAACTTTGAAGGGGTGTGTGATCTAAGTTCACTCTTTATTGGGCTCCCTAACCGCATATAAATCATTTGGTATTAGAGAAAGGTTTCCTTCCTTCCAAACAATGTACGATGGACATTAGTGGTTTTTCCCATTTATAGGTTGGGTATAAAATCAGTGTGAACATCTTCCAACATTTGTTGGGTAGAAGGGGCGAGGGTGGCATAATGTACATTGGCGATTTTTTACATTTATGAGTGTGGATAGAAAATTGTTATAGACATATTAAAGCAAGGAAATTATTCAGTAGAATATGAGAAGGTTGCAAATATTGTAGATCTCTTGATTTAAAGAACTAATGGAAAACATTGGAAGAAATAACGGGATAGGTCAGGTCAACTGAGGTGCAAGACTTGACATGGATGAGTTAATGAGAGGTATACAATCTCATTTAGAGCTCATAGAAACTGCACAACATAGAGGCACTATGGTAGAAGACATTAGTGATGATGAAACAACACGCACAAAACCAAGGGTATAAGCCATACAAGAAAAATAAGTGCAAGCCTATGACCCAAAAGAGACAATCATACGCTTTATTGGAAGAATTGGAAGTAATCATAGATTGGACACCCCAATTATTCTAGAAGTTTGGAGCTGGAGGAACTCATTGATTAGATAACAAAACTCAAGAAATATTTTTAGTATGAAGATATAGAATATCCAAAAAGATTCAAGTTATTGTACACAAAATTTAATGGCCATGCATTTCTTTAGTGGGAACATGTACAGACACAGAGATTGCGAAAAGGAAAATATAAAATCAAGACTTGAAAAACATTGGTGGAAAATTTGAAGGTAAAATTCTTTTCCGCAAATTACCAATTCAATTTGTTTAGGAAGTAGCATCATTTGCAACATATAGAACTCAGTGTGAAGGAACTGTGTGAAGAAATATAGTGTCAAATTTTATAAACTTGTCATTCAAATGGGTCATGTAGAGGATGACGTGGAGAAAATTTCATGCTACATGAATAAGTTGCATCTCTCAATTCAAGATGAGTTCAAGATGGTCCAAGCTCAATCTGTATAGGAAGCCTATAAGTATGTGTTGAGGAAAGAGGAGAAGTTTTCGTGCAAACAACAAAATATGACATGAGGCAAGCAAAATTTCACACAATATTGTAGCCAAAGGGGTGGGAAAGAAGGTTATACACAAGAAGGTGAGGCTTGCACTTTGCCATGTAATGATGGGCAAGGAAGAAGAGGAAATTCTTTTGGGGGAGAGGGATCCTTTACACATAAAGGCAATAATGGATTCAACAACACATATTTTAGGTGTGGGGAAAACAAGAAAAAATCTTTCTAGTGCGTGTACGCACAATATAATGGCAAGAAAAAATGTAGTATCCAGAGCGCTTATATTGTGTAAGTGGAAGAGCATGATGCATATTTCATAGAAGACCTATAGATGGGAGATTTATTAATGATAAAACGCATTTTATTGAAGCCAACAAAAAGGTTATCCCGACGTGGAAGAAGAATCTATTTAGAAATGTATGTAAATTGGGAGACAAGATTTGCAAGTTGATAGTAGATATCCACCAACAACTTGGTAACACGGAGGATGGTGACAAGTTGGGGATGAAGAGGATTTGACATCCTAATTCCTATAGGGTGAAATGGTTACAAAGAAGACACCTCATCCTACCGAGTGAACAACATTTCATTAAGTTCCAAAGAGGGGGATATGAAGATGATGTCATGTGTGATATAATGCCCATGAACGCTTGCCTTGTGATGTTTAGGAGGCCATGTTAATTTGATTAGAGGGTGCAACATGATGGTCACGTGAACAAATATAAGGTGGCAAAGAATGGACATGAGTATTATCTTAATCCTATGTAGAATCAGGGTGAAGAGGTGGAACAGTGCAAAGATTTTGATGATGTCAGGGAAGTAGTTCATGAGTGAAGTGAAACAGAATGGTGCATGTTTCACATTATTGGTAAAACTTGTGCAAAAACAAAGTGCAACTACAGAACGAAGAAGATTGAATCACTTCCACATGACATATTGGAATAATTTACATAGATATTATCAAGTGATCTACTAGATGGAATACCGCCTATAAGAGACAGTCACCGCATAGACCTAATTGCATGGTCAAGTTTACAGAACAAGGCAGTATACCTAATATCACCATAAAAGAATGTGAAGGTACACAAACAAGTTTAGGAATTGTTGGATAAGGGGTTGATCAAAGAGAGCTTGAGCATGTGTGCAATCACAGCCATTTTTACATCAAAGAAGGATGGAGAGTGATACACGTGTACAAACTTGAGACCATGTATTGAAGAGTTCATTTCATCAAATTCGTGTAAGAGAAGGGGAAGATTGGAAGATTGTTCTCAAAATGCAAACATGATTATATAAATGGCTTGCGATATTATTTGGGTTGAGTAATGCACTAAGTACCTTTATGAAATTGATGAATGAAGTCGTGAAGCCACTTTTAAGGAAGTTTGTGATTGTGTACCTAAACGACATTTTAACATTTAGTAGGAAGTAGGAAGATAATTTGAAGCAATTAAGACAAGTGTTACAACATTTGTTGGAGAAGAATTTATTGATCAATTTGAAGAAGCATGGTTCGATGCAAGAAAAACATGTATATTTAGGTTTTGTGATTTCTAATGCAGATATGAAGATAGACCATAAAAAAGGTATTACTAGTACTTAAATGACCATCATTGCAAAATTATGTTCAAACATGAAGCTTTTACAGCTTAGCCAGTTTTTACAACAACATCATCTGAAACTTCACTAGAAAGTGTGCATTTATCATAGAGGCCATGCGAGAAGATAAAAAGGATTTTGTTTGGGACTCAGTGTAGCACGTAATTTTCAAGAGTTGAAGAAGAGGGTGACTAAGCAACAAGTGTTGGCATTAATAGATTTTGTGAAGGTGTTTAAAGAGGATTGTGATGCTAGTGGTGTAGCCATTGGTGCGGTATTGAGTCCAGAAGGAAGGTTAGTGGCATACTTTAGTGAGAAATTGAATGATGTAAAAAGGATGTATAGTGTGTATGACCAAGAGTTTTATGCAATTGTGCAAGCGCTCAAGAAGTGGAAGCATTACTTGTTGCCAAAAGAGTGTCTTATAAATTGATCATTGGGCCAATCTAAACGGTTGAACCAAAGGGATATAAAGTGGGTAAAATAACTAGAAGACTATAGATTTGTGTTGTGACACAAAAGTGACAAATCTAACAAAGTTATTGATGTATAGAGTAAGTACAATATTCCATTGAGAGATAAGAGAGTAGAAGTTTTAGGTTCTAAATCATTACAAAAACTATATGCAAGAGATGAAGATTGCATTGAGTCATGGAAGTTGTGCACATAACTAGTGAGTGTTGATAAGACAACTTCCTTGAAGCATTTTGTTCCTAAAGGCCTATTATTCAAAGGTACACAGTTATGCATTCCCAAAGTATTAATGCGGGCAAAACTAGAGAGGGAAAAACACAATGGAGAATTTACATGACATTTTGGAGTGGATTAGACTCTCACATAATTGGTTGAGAGTTATTTTTGGCCAAGAATGAGTTTGGATCTATGCAAGTTTGTGCAAGAAAGTATATTGTGTCAGTTGGCCTAGGGAAGATCACAAAACGACGGATTGTACTAACCTTTTCCCATCCATGAGAAGCCTTGGGAAGATATAAGTATGATTTGTTTTGTGGGGTCACCTAGAACTTAGAGAGCAGTTGATTCCATCTACGTTATGTTGGATAGACTTTCGAAAATGGCACATTTTGTTGTTTACAAAATTATAGGCGACACAACACACATTGTGAATCTTTTGTTAAGGTTGAATGGGTTTTCCTGCAGCACAATGTCTAACAAGAATGCCAAATTTGTTGGTCATTTTTTATAGACGTCGTGCAAGAAATTGAATACAAAACTACAATTCAGTTTAGCATATCATGCATAAATAGACATACATACAAAGGTAGTGAATAGAGATCTTGAATATTTAGATAGATGTTTAGCTTGGAACAAGTTCGAAACATGGGACTAACATTGGTACAAGCAAAATTTGCATATAATAACTCCATAAATAAAAGCATGTGGAAAATACCATTTCAAATAGTGTAGTACAATAGCCCAAGGGGAGTCACAGAGCTATGAAATATCAATGATGAGACGTGCGAGTTATAAAGTAAATGTGAACCAACAAATGAAAAAGAGGGGTTAGAAGTTGGAGATTTGGTTCTATCCTACAGGAACATATAACAAGTTTTAAGTGGGAAAAATAGGGTCATGCAAAGTATTTGGGAACTTTGCACTAAATGCATATGAGATTGAATTGCCAAAAGGTGTAGATGTCTCAAATATAATCAATATAGTTGAATTACACCCTTATCATGAAGGGAAGAACAATAAAAAGGATTTTAACATAAATGTTGAAGACAACAAATGCCAAAAGAGGAGTACAAGGAAACAAGAAGTATAATTGACACCAGGGTTAAGAAAACACGCAACAAATAGTATAGAGAAATCTTAGTGAAGTACAAAAGGTGCACATGAGATCAAACTCGTGTTTTCAAAATTATCCAAGATGTACGATGCAAGAGCATCTCAGCCCATAAGGAATCTTGAATCAACCAAACACAATTAAGAGTAAATTGTTGTGGTTTGAAGAGTGTCACTAAGGCCTAAGTCATACCACAAAAGCCTAAGTCAAGTCGTCATGCCACAAATGAAAATTGTGACTTGCAAAAACTCTTAATCAAGCCGACTTTTTTGTATATGTTATATTTGTAATATTCCATGGTCTTAACATGTAGTGTGTGACTACATTTAATGGTGCTTTTGGATGGCTTACATGCCTATATAAACAAACCCATGCGCTTTTAAATAGGCAGTAGAGTCTAGGACAAATGTAGTATCAATAATTGCAGTAGTTGGCCATTAACAATTAACCAATAATAAGTGATTGTTGTATCTATTCTAACTTTTTATTGGTGGTTTTGCTTGATTCACACACTTATTTGGAGACCAGCTTGAGGTTTGTTTTTGCAATGGAGATTGGAAAATTGGTTGTACAATCATGTTTTTTTCTTCGTTTGTGGACTGGTTATTTGCAAATTAGCAAATATAGATGGCAGCCTAGAGCAAAGTGACAAATAGGTGCAATTTTTTTTTGTCGTAAACCATACAAGAAGTGTGAGAAATGATTTTATTTTGTTGCATGCAAATGTTATTGATTGGAATTTGTACAGATTTTGTTTGATGGCCATATTCATTTTGTCAGATATTGCTGATTGCAATTTATTTTTACTTTAGCATGGAATAGATTTGACTTTTCGGGAGAGACAGAATCCACACATATATAAGGATGTGAATTAGTATTGTGAGTAATGCAACCAAAAAAAGACAACAAAATCATTAAAAGCATTGTTGTTTTCATTGGAGAATAATTATTTTACCACAAATTACAGAAATTATTGCTTATTGCTGAATGCATAAAGATTATAAAGACCTTTATTTTATTTTTAAAGTTTGGCCTATTTTCATAAATCTATAAATAAAGTGATTGATTATATTCTTTGTTTAAATGGTTCCATTTTGGCCTATTTTCAGAAATCTATATATTAAATTTTGCCATAAATAGATGAGAAACATGAATATATTCATTTTTTTAAAATGGCTCCATTCCCTCGTTATTCTCAATTCAAGATTACAAATGAATGGAGCACATCAATAATATAAGTATTTGTCAAACAAAAACCAATTCCTACAAAATCATTAAAAGTACTGTTATTTTCATTGTGGGGTAATTATTTTACTGCAAATTAAGAAAATTGTTGCCCATTGCCAAGCGTGCAAACAAATTAAAGACCTTAATTTTAATTTGTAATTTTGGCCTATTTTTATAAAACTATATATAAAATTTTACTATATCTAGCAGACATGTATGATTATTTTTTTTTTAAAATGCTTCCATTTAGGCCTATTTTCAGAGATCTATATATAAAATTCTACTATAACTAGAAAATAAACCTTATTATATTCTTTTATTAAATGGTTCCAGACTTCCAGTCCCTGAGGGAGTATACATATTTTGCTTCTCAAACAAAAACCAATGCCTGTCTTGATGTACTGTGAAAATAACAAATTTTCCTTGAAACAGCTATAGCATGAATCCTCAAGAGCAGTATCCCCATACCAGATATTGACGCTTGGTCAACTCACTCTGCAGTCTGTTACATACATCAGCATGCCTACAAGTTTAAAGTTGGATAATAATTGCCTTTTCAAAAACGTTTTCAGAGTCCCATACGGTTGGTTGCATATACCCCATGGCATTACAAAGAAACTTAAGTTGGAAGCTTGAATGAGTTAGATATTAGTGAAGCTTAATCTAGAACCTTCGCTGAGTTTTCAAAGTCACATACAGTTGGTTTACAAAAAAACCATAAGTTGGAAGCTTTGACTGAGTTAGATATTAGTGAAGCTTAAACTAGAAGCTTCGCTCAGCTATATAAGAAAACAAATGCTCTTTACTACCTTTATTGCAGAAATCAGCATACTTTGCTTCAAGTTAATGGCGGATTGGTTATTATCTTCTCAAAGATGTTTCCTGGATCAAATATGGCTAGTTGCATATACTACACAATATTATTAAGAAACTAAAATTATAACCTTTCCTGAGTGAGATATTAATAGTAGATGTGCTCTATTGCAAACACTGGCATACTCGCCTTCAGGTCAATGGCAGAATGGTTGTAACTCTTGAAAAATGTTCTCTGAATCACATGTAGCAGGTTGCATACACTATAAAACAATACATACAAGCTTTAATTAGAATCTTTACAGAGTTGGATATTAATAATAGATATCCATCTTGCCATATCTGATATTGTTTATTCCGACCAACATGGTCTCACAAAACACTTGCTAGTGCAAATCACAAAGGGTTTTGAAGTGAATACATCTTTCACATGGTATGCTTACATATTACACAAAGCAGATTAAATCAGGGTGACATGAAATGTATTTTTCTACGTGCTTTTGAGATAGATACTCCTCCAACATGATCTTGAAACCAAAAGAGCTTAATTGATTCATTTCCTTTCAGGAAGAACTGACCCATTGATTCGAAAAATCCTACATGCTAACTGCTCAATACAAATCAATAGAATACTTTATCCCCAACAATTGTGACCATTTTCCAGTGTCCACAGGTGTAGAGATGTGGGTGAACATACTTTTGTCACATATAGAGTAGTTCCGTTACGACTTAATCTGTGGCTGTGAAATACAACAAATACATCCAGTTGAATGATGGCAACACTTTGATACCTCTTTACTGATATATAGAACGCAACAAAATACAAATGCAAATACTCAAGTGTAAGCAAAGTATGGAAAATTTTGCTTGAGATGACTAAAGCAATTATGCTCAAGCCTGCTTCTGAAGCTCTCCTATTGGGCTTGATATTTTGGCAGTTGCTTCCCATGAGTATAGTACATCCTGTAACAACCTTAAAACCAGAATATTCTGGCCAACTGGAAGATGTTTGGAGTAGTAGCACAATAGCTTAAGTAATTGTTTGTCCCACCTTGTCTCTCCGAAGACAATATGCTTTTAGTATTCTGTTTCTATTTAGCCAAATCATCATTTCAAAATTTTAAAAAAAAAACACTTGATTCTATCTAAACTTCTGCATCAAATATTACTGTCACACCGATACTCCAATGTCAATTAAGAAGTATTAAACATATAGCCAAAAAACTATCCTTAAAATGTTTGATATTGCTCACAACAAGCCTGCCCAATAGTTCATATGTTTGTAATTGCTTCAAAAATAGCTAGAGCACTTGTAAATTCAATTGAAAAAACTCTAAATGTACAATGATCTTGTCCACTATTACACACTTTAATGATTCCCCTCTCATTGAAATGACCATGCTCTGATGCTTAATTCATATCCGGGAAATGTAAAATCCAGTCAACCCTTTCAATTTTTCAAATTAAAAGGGATATTTAAAAAACATTGCAGTTATCTTAAGAAAATTCAAAAGATAATTGTGTTACCTCAAATATGGTAGCAACCAACCCCATCTCAATATTTGAAAAATATCAAGTCCCATTAAATTCATCCCATTTCACATGAATCCATAAAGTAGAGTTTCGTTTGGGGTCTCTACAAGGTGGCATGTGCATTCAAAACAATCTATCTATATTCCTCACAAATATGACTACGCGCAGAAAAGGGCAATATGACAAGTGCCTGCATTCATGGTTATAAAAGTAATGATTAATGTGCTAGAGCGAAACAGTCATCTCTATCGTATAAGTAATATCGATGCAACGGTTCTCCATCCCATCATGCATGCCTAACTGATCCGATACATATGATTGGATCTCAAGAGTCATTACCGGTGACCAGTTTACCCGTTTGGTCAACAGATATAGGTAGGGCAGTCATATTGCATGTATAGTATAGTACATAACCACAAACTTTTCAGATTCATGTGAGTCCCATATTTGCAATGGACCCATGGAAGCTAATGCAGTCTAGTCTGGTCTACTGGGCAGTAGAGAACAAATAGGGAAATAAAGCAATCTGTTGGCCCTCCTCCTATCTATATGGGTTGTATCTTCAGGCCTCCACCTTTAGAGCCCATATAGATATAGGGAGGGGGGTGGTACCATATCCCGTATATGGAATACATGGATAGACACCTCTCTCTCTCTCTGTGTGTGTGTGTGTGTGTGGCCGGGGGGGGTAGGGGGAGCAGCTCTATCAAGATATGGCGTTCAATGCCCCCATAATATAGATATATAGGTATCGCATCTATAATCCAGATACCCGCCCCATCCCTCCCCCACTATCTTATCTATATCTCCCGCCCCAGGACGGCTATTCATCTATCATAGATTACAAGATTTCTTCAATAAAGAGGTTTTCACATATGGACATTAAAAGGGATTATGGTGATGCCCCACACTAGGTTTGAAGCAGCAACTTAAGGCCTTGCACCTAAGCCATGTGGCTTTCTTCCGATGCAGTGTTGTTTGCTTTTCTTGTGTTTAGTTGCACAAAAGCAAGAATTCTTTGGGTTGTGCTTGATAAGTCTCACTTTGTATTGGTTTCTTTCGTCTGAATGGCTGTCTTTACTGCATGGCAGCTTCCCTTCAACTCCAAGCCCTACTGTGTGAGACCATCTGCTTTTTCAACAACCTTAGATCCTTCATGTTTTCATTACTATTAGAAATCTTGGGTATTATGGTGATGCCCCACACTAGGTTTGAAGCAGTAACCTAAGGCCTTGCACCTAGGCCATGTAGCTTTCTTCCCATGCAGTGTTGTTTGCTTCTATTGTGTTTAGTTGCACAAAAGCAAGAATTCTTTGGGTTGTGCTTGATAGGTCTCACTTTGTATTGATTTCTTTCATTTGAATGGCTGTCTTTACCGCATGGCAGCTTCCCTTCAACTCCAAGCCCTACCGTGTGAGACCATCTGCTTTTTCAACAACCTTAGCTCCTTCATGTTTTCATTACTATCAGAAATCTTGGGTGCACTTTCAGGTATGGTGGTTCCTTATAATTTCTTCCATTTTTGACATGGTCTATGGGCATGTGGTCCTATCACATCTCTTGGCTAACCCACAATTCTAGCCCTCTTTCTTTTCTGGCATGCTAGGGAACTTGAAGATTATTCGGTTCACAGCAATTTTTTGTGACTTTGAGCAAGTGACACTAGGATAAAACACTCGCACCAACTTATTCATCCTCCGAGTTCAATCCTTGACCATTCAGAGGGTTATAATAAACGTGCACTACTGCCACAGTCTCATATCGGCTACTTGTGATCCCACTGTCCGAGGAATGCTCTAACACATGGACAAGCACAGATGGCATCCACCCCATGCTCCCGAAACACGTGTCTGGTAACACCCACAATAACTGCCACCTCTGCGTACTTGACAAAAGGGTTTGCCCTACCCAATCAGGTTAGCAGCAATTTTTTTAAAATTTTGAGTAGTTGACGCTCAGGTACACAACACTTGTGCCAGCTTATTCATCCTCTGAATTCAATCCTTGACTGTTCAGTTACTCCAAACATGCGCTACCACCACAGTCGCATATCGGCTACTTTTGATACTGTTGTCCAAGGAATGCTCTAATGCATGGACAAGCATACATGGCATCCACCTTGTGCTCTCAAAAAATGTGACCGATAACACCCACAATTACCGTCACCTCTGCATTCTCGACAAGAGGGCTTGCCCTACCCGATTAGGCATTGGCTCATTGGTGATTAGGTAACCTCCAGACCCTTGTCCAGCTAAGAGCAACCGTGACACCCCCCCATATACCACCTCCAAAGGGCTTTTTGATATAGAGGGACTGCCACAACCAAGAAGTTTGCCACATGCACGAAGCCTGCAGTTCCCTTCCTATATGAATGATTGCCTAACTAATTTGATAGACATCGTCTTCCACACTCCCCGACGAGAAGTAACGCAAGCAAACCTTTCTCATCTGAATCCACAGGGGCAATACACCACAACTCCTAGATTACATTTTGAAAACCAGCTTGCATTCCGGCATCATGCAGGTTAAGGTGTTGGCATTTGAGGATGAAATGAAGAAGAGATTCCCCTCCAACATCTCCACACAACAAGCACAAACTACTAAGGAAGGGATCGACCACCTCAATCCTACTCGCACGACTATTAAGGAGACCCCCCTACTTGAGCATTGAGTAGCCAACAGACAGAATCTGCAGTAACATTTTCATATCTTTGAGCCCGCTTGACATAGCTTCGAGTATCTTCCAGCTTAATCTGCTTGAGGAATTTCAAAGATAGCAGGCATCACAACAACAATTCTAATTCTGATCGATCTGATCAGTGGGTCCCTCTGCAATGTTGTTGCCATGTTAGTCATCACAACAATTCTAATTTTGGTTCTTTACAGGCATGGTGGTCTATGGGTCACTTTGTAATTCTATTGTTGATCCTGGCTACCCCCGCAATTCTGGTCCTGTTTCTTTTCTGACATACTTGTGGCTTCTTCAGTCTCCAGCATTTGCTAGCAATTCCTCAAGGATCCTACACAGATGATTTCCCATCTATGACAGGAAACTTTATCGGAGGAATTATCTAAGCTATCATATATGTTGATGTGGTTCAAAAGCAGGCATTTGGTGCACACAAGAACTCAATAACCTTCTCAAGAAGGAAGGTACACAAAATGTTGTTGCAGTTTGATAGCAGGCATTTGGTACAAGAACTCAATAACCTTCTCAAGAAGGAAGGTACACCAAATGTAGCTCCATGTCCAATTAATAATGGTATCCATGAACACCGCAAATCTCCTAATACCACCTTTCCATTGAGAAGGGACTCTATGATGGGGCACATGGGCTTAAGGACCATGCTCCATGGTTGGATCCATGCCATAAGCCAATGCTAAAGGAAATCATGATAGACACTAGATTTTATATGAATTCAAGTTCAACACAATATAATTCATTAACAGAATCATAAGCTGACAGACGAAAGCATTATTGAACATTTTGCGGGTGATCCTATACAAAAGCAAAATAAAATACACATTATATGACTTACAACTTGGTTAAAATGCATTCCTAATAAATTTAACATGAACTAATCCAATTAAGTCTTTAAAACAGTGTTTCATGACAAAACATTATTATTCACTTCATAGTTCTAGTAATATTTCAACCGACGACAGTAAACAATTTTCAACTCATGTACCAGACCATCGAGACTGCTTCGAGGAAAAATCAAAAGAATCCAATTCATTGACAATATTACTTGCAATATTTCTACAAAAACAGTAAAGAGATCACTCAAGAACTAAGCCTGTACCGAATTCAACATTCCCAGCATTAAAATAATGTTTCAACCTAGAACTAGTACATGAATGATGCAACAACTTGCCAAGATCAATGTTGTGAAGCGCTTCTACAACTAGAAATATCTATCTCCACGGGATCCATTCCTACAAGTCCACCACCAAACATTGATGGCACCACAAAACGGATACCCTTCGATTCTCACCGAAGTTCAAAATCTATTTCAACTGGAATTCAAGCACATATTACCATATTACTTGTTGGCATCTAACAAACACTAGCCATCTCGCCCAGATTTACTGTTAAAGGACATACGGGTGAGTCAAACCTTGATAAGGAGTCGAACTTTCCATGCACTTTTCCTTGGGACTTGGAGCCCCCCGACCTTGCGGCCTCTTGAACCACACACAGATGGGTCAGGGTACCTTCACGCACCAGTGCATTGCCTTATGCACTGCCATGCAACTCCCTAGTGCCGTGCAGCATTTCCTGAGCTCTGTGCCATGTACACAGCCTTGCAATATACTCCACATCATACCGTGCATCAATTTTGCATCCCGCAGCTGCACATGACCTCTTGATCTCAGCATTCACACATCAGCTTCCCACTGCCGCATGGCATGCTACACGTGTGTGCCATGTCAAAGCACTTGCAAGCATACCGAATGCTAGAAGTTCAACCGACACACCTGCAAGAAGCTCAACCTTCACACGGGTAAAAGATTAACTGTTCTTGTAACCATCGCTTGTTATAAGCACCCGCTTAGAATGATGCATGTCTACATAGAGTGTTCGACATGAAGGGTGACAGAACAGCCATATACCAGATAGTGTATATACTGGCATGCATCAGGTATCTACTATTTCTCATACGCATCTGTATCTCGTTCCAGTCTAGGCAAATCAGTTAGAAAGTGTTTTTCCCCTTCCTAATCACAGGAATCTTCATTCTTAGCCTTGTTGATGCCACTCTAGTCTTTCTATTAAATAGAAGTTAACATTATTCTGCAAATTTCTTCTGAATTTGAATATGTTTTGGTTTACTACTGTATTAGTTTTCCTTTCGCATTCTATAATATGTACCTTGCTACCAAGTACAGCATAGTCCCCGCACCAGCATCCTAGGCCCTGTGGCGCAGATCACTTTCACCCAAGCACCCATATGACATATTTTGATGGAACTAATACTTCTAGAATAAACCCATGTAGCTCATCAGTCACATTATTGCAACCAAATCTCAAAATTCATAGAATCACACAATGGAACTAACTTACTGGTTCTGGTACAGTTATGGGGATCAAGTACAGTGGTTTGCCAATTTATTTTGCCCTCATTACAGCTTTACAAAAAATATAAAAGCCAAATAAACAAAATTATCCATGATATGCTATTCATCAGTATAATAACAGTCCAAAAGACTATACAACTTAATCACAATCAAAATGCATAAATACGTAAATAGAACTGGTAAAACTGTTAGAGAAAGCCCTGGAAAAAGTCCTTGTACCAGCTCCACTTGTTTCAAAATTAAAACTTGCAAGCATCAAATAATTAGGAAACCACCCATCCAAATCATGTGCAGAGCTATGAGCGGCAAATTGAGCATCCATATTAATGTCGAAAAATCAACAGGCATTGAAGAAAGTCTCTTGAGAATCGTGTACAGCAGCAACTGAAACCTCGTATCCAAGTATCTGAACAATAACATCAATACCATAAAAGCCATTACCCCTAGACTGCCCGGAAACGCCAAGTACCCCCCCATACTAGGCCTGATATGTACCTAGTACGGGTATAGGTACGGGTACGGCTCAAGTATGCTGTAGGTATGTACCCATAGGCCCCGGGTACATCCCCGGTATGGAAATCCATACCTGGGATGTACCCCAGACATGTGGGTACGTACCCACAGCATACCCCCACGGTTTTTTTTTAAGAGCAAAAAAATAAATAAAACTTGAGGGCTTTGACTGGAATTGAACCTTGGAAAGTTCGTGTGAGATTCAATATTGCCAATAGGCTATGAAGGGTCAATAGAGATGAAAAGGACTTCATTTGGTTGACTTACTGTTTGGGGGCTTTCTTGTTGCTCCTCATGGGTCCTTTATCCTTCAGTCAATTTGGAAGGCATGGGAACAAGTGAAGCACTTGGTGGCTAGGCAGCCTATCTTCTCTTCCTTTGACACTAGGTACCAAGCCTACAAATCGATTTCGTCAAATCTGAAATATAATGACAAGATCCTTGCTTTGACAAGAGGCTGCTCTGCCCTCCTTTGGTTTGAGAAAGGAATTAAAATATTTCATGACTAGTACAAATTTGGGAAGTGGATGGAATGGACAGACCTTAAAGCTTTCTATATGCTCCCGCAAGAGTCAATCTCAGTTCAGAATGTATACAATGCTCAGAAATGCTTTCACGGCTCCCTCTACCAGACTAATTATGGAGGATGAGAATGACCTTTGGGATACTATGAGCTGGCTCAAAGGGCCCCCTCTCCAAGAGGGTACCTCCAAACAAATCTATGAAAAGATTGTCTTCTCCCCAAACCTTTCCCTAGGCCTTAACAATAAGTGGAATGTTTTTGAGCCCATTAGTAGATGGACTCATAGATTTAATGTTTTGTGGTCTTCTTCTATTCGGTCAATGAAATCTTGCTTTAGATGGATTCTAATTCATAATAAGCTTGTTGCTGGCTTCTAATATTTTATAGGTTGCTGAGACTATAAGCTTGTTTTCTTTAAATTTATATATATATTTATAATTTTTACTTTTTAAAAATATATCGTACAAATGTACCCATAGTGTACTGTACCCAAGATTTTGGAAAAATTGTCGTTTCAGTGTACCATACCCATACCCGTACCCGTACCCGTACCTTAACAGTCTAGCATTACCCACATTTTTAATTACCAACTTCTTGCACAGATCAAGCTCTGTCAGAATCTTAGACAAACACAGACACAGAATGTAGGATAATATCATAATATGAACAGCATTACCCTGAATTGAATTGTGTGAATTCTCCGCAGTACCAAGTTCCACGAATTTCAATTAATATTTTTACTCGGCAAACCACAACAACCTTACCAGTTTACTGAATTACCTGTATCCAGACAGCCCCTAATAGGATACTGTTGTCTGCCATACGGATCCAGATTCACCTCGTTACTCAATAACCCAGCTGTACTACAGATCAGATTTCCCTGGATGTTGAGAACGTGGTACTGTACTATCCTTTTAGCGTAGTTACCCGAGACGGGGGGACGGCGGGACGGGAGGACGGGGTTTCCGAAACGGTAAAAAAATTCTAAGTTTGGGGATGGCAAGGGGACGGCTAATTAAAAAATATATAAATATTTAAAATATAAAGATATAGTGACTAAATTATATAAATAAGCTGAAATAAAACCATTTGAGATTTAAATAAGGTGAAACTTGAACTCATAAACATCAAATACATTCCTAGAACTGTTACAGACAGGATACGGTGATTTGAAAACACTCAGCTTTTCCAAACATGTTATAAACTTCTATTGTGTTCTCCTTCAATTCTCTGATAGCAATCTTCCCAAACTATGACCAAGTGTTGTGGTTGGCTGTTGACAGTTGTGATCTATTGTCCCTCAATTGCTCTTGTCAGCCTTCTACTGACAAAACAGAGAATGACAGGAAATAGGGTCTCATTCAGATTCTACAGTCAGACTAAAGACTGTCAAACAATAATAGTAGGGTTTCAGGATATATTAGCTTGATCATTACTTGCACATGCCTGTGACTTGCTTCTTCACAAGATCTTGATAGAGTCCCAATTGAAATGTTGCTCTGTTCAGACTGTGGTGAACTGTGAGTTATACTCCATATCAGACTCTCCAAGCATGATTCTACATGCCTTAATCATATTCCTCCACTCTATCTTGGAGAGAACTAAGGAGATGACAAATGGATTTAATGTTCACACCTCACTTTTATTTGAGCATGGATTATAACCCCATATCAGAGTTCACTATTTTAAGACAGGGATACAAGGTTTGTCACACTGAGAAAACTGAGAACATCTCTTTCAAGCTTATGACTGGGGTTTCTATCAGGTCTCCACCAAGTCCATGTGTTGCCCTTATTTAACAAGTCTCTTAGCAAGTTAATAATGCCTTACCAGTCAAGAAACACAAGTAGCCACCATACAGTTCTGGAAATGCAAGAAAATGACAGTGTTTTTCAGAACAGTGGACACAGACTGAGCAAGTTAGAGATCAGAACAGTGGACGTTAAGGAAATAACATAAAATTGCATTTTTAGGGTTAGGGTTACGTTAGTAATGCTGTATTATAACTTTATAAGTGATTTAAAATTTTAAAAAAATAGTTTAAAGTGTTTTTTTTGTTGAAAAAAGCAGCAGACCACGTGGAGGACGTCCGTCCCCCCCCCACCCCCACGTTTCCCCGTCCCCAGGGCATTTCCCAATATTTTCAGATGTCCCCAGGACGTTTCCCAACAAAAACAAAAGTGGGAAACGTGGGGGAAATGTTTCCCCCACGTCCCTAGGACGTCCCGAACGTGTCAAAATTGGGGGGGACGCGTCCCCGCGTAACTATGCTTTTTAGAAGGTTTTGTATTGGCATGAAAATCAAGTATTGCATTGACTACTTCAGGTCTTGTAGGTTCACCCTATGTCCTTCTAGTCTACCCAAGTACAACCTGGTGAACTAGACTGGCACCGGTACCAGGTCAGACTGTACCAGGATCCGTGTGTTGAGCAGAAACCGGTAACGTAACAATCTTAAAAAGGCTAAAGCACCCCAAGTCTTGCCCATGATGAGGAAATATTCAGGGTAAGTTGTCGATGACACTACATGTCATGCATTAGCATAGGAATTGTCAACTTCGACATGCATTTAGTGGACTTGTGACTATAAATATGCACCACTTATTCATGGAGTACAAGCATTATTTTTTTCTTATTGGTTTGTATTTCAATAATAGCTGCTTGTATTATTATTGCCCATCACATTCCATATCCATTGGTATCAAAGCGCTCAATCACAGCCCGTAAGCATTAGTTGCCTCCCGTGGCTCTCTACACCTTCCCTAACCAACCATTTTTTTTCAATAGATAGTTGATTTATCGTGGAAGTGGCAGCAACAATACAGTGATTATCCTCATATTGATAGATCTTAATGTCATTCTGTTTTTTTGTTAAGGTAATTTTCATAAACAAACAAAAAATCAATACAAATAACCTCCACATCCTCTAAATTTAGGCAATGTAACAAATTTGATTAAATTGGAATTTTAACCTTTTAACAGACTTCTTAGATTATGTACAGTGGCCGAGCTGAAAGCTCTCTAATCCACATTATAAATCCGAGACAATACAATTCTAGCAACACTATCCTTGCAATACTCAAAAGGCAATAAACAAATCTTAGGGTAGGAGAGAAATGCACACGCTTTCCGAATATCACCTTCTAAAGAGGTAGCATCTCATCTTGTGCGTGGCGACTTTCTAACATGAGGTCATCTCAAAACAACTTCCCTGAGTAGTAATTACCCTAATGCCATTTTTTCCTTGTGCATTTTTTGTAATGATTGCATGACAAGGAAACATGCTTAGCACACAAGCATCATAAGCATTTGCAAACTCACAAACAAGAACTTTTCTCTAAACAAAGAAGTTGATGCATTGGCCACCCAAGACCAAGTCCTAGCTGAAGCTTCTTAAGGAAATTCCTGAGATGGATAGGAATACTACTAGCAACAAGGTGGTTGGCAGCTTGACTCTTTGATGCACTGTAAGAGTACCTTTTCTAGAATATTTGACCTGTTGTATCAAATGCTTAGAGATAGACCTTGTAAGCTTGATTGCCACATTGTAGACGTCAAATATGCAAAGAGCAATAATTGCGTGTGAAAATGACTGTCCATTATGGTTCTATTTTGAGCAACACATCTATTCCCTATTCAAATCCTACTCGTGTACCTAATTTTAGAGCTTGTCTCATGTTGGCATATTTGGCACGTGAGATACATGGCAGCCATCACTACGAATTTAAAACTTAAAATATTGACCATTCTCCATGGGTTCCAGAAGAAAAACTGCTGTAAAATGAGATGCAACTTAGTTTGAAAAATTTGGGGTTGTGAAATTGAGTTCCTTGCAAAAGCTTATGCAGTATCGAAAAAAGAATCACTTGATTTGTACAAAGATGCTTGAGATATGGTTTTTTTAAGTTTGCATTTATCTGGGGCAGTTTCGGGCTAATAGAGAGTTGGATGACTAAATATTGAATGAAATGGTTGTTAGGAGGGGTTATAGGCAAAGTCCTAGAAGGCAAGCTAGGGTCCTTACGGGATTCTATGACTTCGGGTCCATCAGGTACATGATGTAGGGCTTGACCATAGCCCTACCCATTTTCATGATATGTCATGTATGGGAATTCATTTCCCTCCCCAACTCCGGGGCACAAACATGACTGCATATGCGGAGTCACCATTTAAACCAGGCGCACACACAGGTGTTTTTTAGGGACAGATTCCAGACAGTTCAAATCTATGATGCCAGGGTTCGTCCCCCAGCCCCCCGTACCCTGCCTAATACGTATCTGGTACGGATACATGAGGGTACGGGTACGGATCCCTCTTGGATATGTACCGGTACGTACCCGCGGCAAACCCAAGCTAAAAAACGGCTTTAAGGCATTAAAAAACTTTTTTTTTGACTTAGTCAATGAAAAAAACAAACCCTAGCACTTAAATTAATAAAATATTAAACCCTAAACACCTCAAAAAGCTATAAAAAGCACTCACCCATTCATTTGAAATCACACAAACAATTCATTGTTGGTTTTTGCAAGTGTATGAGCAAAGAGCCAAAGAGGAATTGAAGAGGAGGCAAACATTGAAAGGAGGATTTGTTTGGAGGCAACAATTGCAAGGAGGAGATTGGGGGCAGCCATTGCTTGCAAGAAGTTCAAGTTTGTTTTGAGGAAGCAATTGTTGAGAGGAAGACATTGTTTTATTGTTTATTCAAAAGAGTAGATGTCGCATTTAGAGGTAGCATTTGTTAGAATTCTATTGCAACAAGGATCTACGTTTGGAGGCAACATTGTTTTACTTGTTACCCTTGTCTACACTACATATATTTTTTATTTAATTCATCCTTTTATTTTTATTTTTTTACGGTCTTTAAAAATTTATTTTGTTGCATTTTTAAAAAAAGTTTAGAGTTTAAACACATCATAAATCTGTGTATGCTCGCACCTCACACCTTTATGGTGATCTTGGTGATCAAAAACAGATTAGGATGGCACGGTTTAGGGTTTTTAATTTAATAATTAATAAAAATCGTTATTTTTAATTTTTAGATGCATTGTTCAATGTTAATAATTAATATTTTAGCATTTATCATTTGATTTATGTAAGGCAAAATGCTTTTTAATTTTTTAAACTTCTTAAATCTGTGTATGCTCTCTCCTCGCACTTTTATGGTGATCTTGGTGATCAAAAGTAGATTAGGGTGGCACAATTTAGGGTTTTTTAATTTAATAATTAGCAAACATCGTTATTTTTAATTTTTAAACGCATTGTTCAATGTTAATAATTACTATTGTAGCATTTATCATTTGATTTATGTAAAGGCAAAATGTTTTTTTATTTTTTAACTTCCTAAATTTGTGTATGCTCTCACCTCGCACCTTTATGGTGATCTTGGTGATCAAAAACAGATTAGGATGACATAACTAATTTATTTATGACGAGGCAAAATGTATTTAATTTTTTAAACATCCTAACTCTGTGTATGCTCTCACCTCGCACTTTTATGGTGATAAAAAACAAATTAGAATGACATCACTTAAAAATTAGTAAGCCATTGTTTTTTAGTTAATTAATTCTTATTTATGTAACGGCAAAATGTTTTTAACTTTTTTAACATCCTAACTCTATGTATGTTCTCATCTCGCGTCGTTATGGTGATCTTGGTGATCAAAGATAGATTAGGATGGCATCAAGTTCTGCTTCAGTTGGAGTGCAAGGCCTAGAAGCTTTTGAAAACACATCAATTCCTGTGAAACATAATCCTAATTCCCCTCTTTGGAGACATGTGACAGTGGTAGAATACCTTGTTAGTGGTGGGGGTCGGATTTGGATATATCATGGTTATCATGCTCAATACAAATCCTCATATAGCCGACTGAAAATCCATTTGACTGGGGTTGGAGGTGTGGGGATAAAGAAGTGCCCTAAAATATCAAAAGAGAAAATGGGAGAGTACCTGAGAGTGCAAGAGGAGGCTGATAGACAATGTGAAAGAAAAAGATTTAAAACAATTCCATTGCAAAGAAGGCCTTCATTACGACCACCCACACCTAAATCTACTACTCATCCTTTCATCCAAACTCAAAGTCAACCATTTGATAACCCTTTTGATGAAAAGAGTCAAGAGACATCACGAAAAAGCCAAAAGAAGCATTGGAAAGAGCATTTAATAATGACAAGAGAGATATTGTTGATGAGGTGGTTGCTTGATGCATTTATGCATGTGGGTTGCCCTTTAATGTATTGAGGTCTCCATATTGGCATCATCAGATGGTGAAGGTTGTTAATGAAGCTCCACAAGGGTACAAATCCCCAAGTTATGAAAAGGTTCGAACTACACTCTTGGGAAAGGAAGTCTAACACATTCACACCTCTTTGCAGCCAATCAGAGATTCATGGAAGGATTCAGGGGTTTCCATCATTTCATATGGATGGAAAGATGCTAGAAATAGACCCCTCATAAATGTTGTTACAGTATACCCTAAAGGGACAATGTTCCTAAAAGCCATTGACTGTGTAGGGCAAGTCAAAGATGCACAATTTATTGTTGACATTTTGATAGAGGCAATTGAGTCGGTGGGCCCCCAGAATGTTGTCCAAATCATCATGGACAATGCTAAAAATTGTAAAGAAACATGATTGATTATAGAGGGTAGATATGAGCACATTTTTTGGACCCCTTGTGTTGTCCACTCCCTTAATTTGATGCTCCGAAAGATTGGGAAAATCCTGTGGATTGAGAAAATTTACACTGAGGCAAATGAAATTCAGATGTTTATCACAAACCATCATATGTCACAAGCCATATTCAGGAGATTGTCAAGGTTTGAGTTGTTGAAGGTTGCAGAAACAAGATTTTTCTCTCACACGCTCGTTTTGAGATGGCTTGTGAAGGTGATAGAGGCTTTAAGCAGTATGGTTATCAACAATGTTTGGACAGTGTGGAGGCAGTTAAATACAAAGAAAGCTTCAAAAGTAAAATCATTGGTTCTTGATGATGATTGGTGGGTCAAGGTTGAGTACTTTCTCAGTTTTACAGAGCCCATTCTCTCCATGATCAGATATGTAGATACTGATGCATCGTACATGGGAGAGATATATGATGGAATAGATTCTATGCTTGAACGTATCAAAGATGTTATACAAACAAAAGAGCAAGATCCAGAAGAGACCTTTCTACAGTGAGGTCAAGAATGTGGTCATGAAGAGGTGGAATAAAATGACCACCCCATTACATCTCCTTGCTTATGTACTGAACCCAAAGTATTATGGCTCTGAAATACTTGGGCTACCTAACAAGCAACCACCATTCTCTAACTCAAAAGTTGCAAATGAAACTAGGGGAGCATTCAGAAGAATTTTTCTTGATCTATCTATAGCCAGTTTGGTCCAAAATGAAATGGGCAGGTTTGCACCTTCAGAGGGAAACATGGGAGCGATTTAGGCTCTTTTTGACAAGAGCGCCTTGAGCCCAACCACATGGTGGTGTGTACATGGCCATGATGCCAAATACTTACGACCTATTTCTATCAAAATTCTTTCACAGGTATAACATTTATAAATGTATAATCATTGAAAATTTTACATTTTATTAAGTTAGTAGGATTATTTGCCGCACATTCTTAGTATGTTACTAATTTGAATTTTCTAACGAACTTTTTTGTAATATGTGGCTAGTAATTCTTCCGCAAAGCAGAATTGGCTTTATCCACTCAGCTAAATGAAACAAGTTGGCATCTAAAAAAGCTGAGGATTTGGTATATGTGCATTCCAATTTGTGCCTCTTGTCACACAAGTCTGAGGACTATGTTAGAGGTCCTCACAAACTTTGGGATCTTCTTCCAAAGACCACAGACTTGGATGCCTCCGCAACCACTCTTGCCCAACTTTCAATATTTGATGGTGAAGATGACATTCAAGGGAGTTCGCAAGGAGTGGAGAGTGGAGCTAGCGCAAGTGGCATGCAAGAATTTGATTTTGAGGAAAATCTAGATGATATATTCTAGATTTGTTTGTATTCATGTTGACATGATCTTCGTCATATTCCTATATCATAAACCAAAACCAGTATGGCAGCCACCATGATCAACAATTACACACAAAATATGCAAATGTAAAATCTTAAGTATATTGCATGTTTTGAAAATTTGAACATTGATCCTTTCCTAGTCAAAACCGGACCGGTTCGATTTTTCAAGTTTTGTTTGTGTTCATGCTTTAAAATGTTGAACCGGTCAAACCGGCCGGTTCCAGTTCCGGCTCGGCTGGTTTTTAAAACATTGATATTCGTATATCATATGTATGGCAGCCACATGATCAATGAAAATGTAAAGTCTTAAGTATATTGAATGTTTTGAACATTGATCCTACTATAATTTTCAAGTTTTGTATTTCTTATGGACTTTAAAATTAGTAAAATGAGTGTGTGTGTGTGTGTGTGCATGTGTATATAAATATAATATTTTTATTTTATTTTTTAATATATATGTACGGACATATCCAAGACGTATCATACCCAAGGGTTTTTAAAAATTGATGTATTTGCGTATCGAACCCATACCCATACCCGTATCCTACATAGACCACACCTACAAAGCATTATTCTAAAGAGGCATCAAACCCTAATAGTTTCCCACTTGATGTGTGTGTGCAAGATGTAAATCACAATGTGTTTGGCAATGAAGACCCTAATTAGGACCTCCAACACTCGACAATGACCTTGGGTGTGTGAAATGTAACTTTGCAAATTGACATAGGGCATTTGTGTCCCATCTATGCAAACTTAGAGTTGGACGAATATGTTTCAGAGACATATGTAACAATTAGATGCTTTGTTGTGATGTCTTAGGTAGCCCAACGATCTTAAAACGGATTGTGTCAATGTGCTTAGATAGATGACTATTACAACAAGATTTCCTCCTCAAATGACATATGACCAGCAAGAGTAGCTCGTGGATTTGCAAATATGACTATTAGAGCTTTGGAGAACAAAGCCGACCAAATGACCTGTCATGGCTGACTTCATCCAGGAACAATGTAAACTATTAGTTGGAGATGGTGGCCTGATGTCCAAAGATGTGTTATATATTCTATGAATGAGCTTTTGATTAGTCAATGACAGATAACAAGCGTGACCTAGTGGCTAGTAGTGCTAGTTGAGTAAGGGACGTGTAGAAATTAGTCCATTAATTTCACAATGACTCGCAGGATGAGATAAATGTCAAGGATTTAATTGCCAAATGATATTAGTCTGGATTCAAGTATCTATAAATATGAAGAGTCTCAGATTTCCAACATAAATATTGGACAGACATCACATAATCGCCACCCCAAATAGAAAAGGGCTTATTAACTTTAGGAAGATTCTCATGTAACAACCAAGCTCCATATACCATATAATTCTAAATATTTTATACAAATATTTGAGATCATGTGGAAACTCGTGATCTCCTTCACTTTCAAAATAGTAATCCTAGTAGTGTTTCTTTCGTCCATTTTGAAGGCATTTTGCTTCCAAATCATAAGTTCTACCGCTTGTGCAGAAATCTCCCCCTCGTTGGAATCAAATTCATGAAATCTATACCCCACATAGATGCAACGCCATCCTGATTTGCAACACTTTCCAAATCACCTGACAATTATTAGATTTGTGGAAGGGCCCATAATATATTGAATATGGGGCATGCATCACCTTTCTTCTTTTAAGCTTACAAACTCTAATATAGCTCACTTCATCCTCTATAAAGTGCATTTTAAGGGGGGTGTTAGTGTATATTAAGACAACCATTTTTGTATAATCTAAGATGGACTTGTATTAGACACTTTATGAATAAAACACGTGTGTGCACATCATTGTCTCCTAAAACCCCAAAATCTAAGTCTGAAATCTGATAGGACTCTCCAAAACCTAGAATTTGCATTATACTTCATAGATGTCCGAAACCACTCTCGAACATCCTGAAAGTATATACATAAAATATAACTTAAAGTATAAGCTAAGCTTATACTTAAATATTTATCTTATGTATATACTGGCTAGTTCAGGATTAATGTTCTAGTTTTTCTTTACTTTATATTTTTACTTTTTAAAGACTTGTGCTGCTGGAAATGCCCTGCGCATGTGCCAGAAACATACGGTGCATTTCTGTATATTTCCGACACGTAGCTGGGCATTTCCGGCAGCATTTTGTTTCTGAAATAATTAAGAGCAGAAACATAGGAGTGGCGCATTTCGATGCCACATAGTTTACAAGTATTCCCTTCATATTAGACTAACTATCATTAGCTGAAAATAATTGCAAACTACAAACAAGTAGCTATGTTGAGGCAGTTACAAGAGATTATATTAACTCAGTAGATTGCTTTTCTAGTCGGTAGATGGTAAACATGGACACAAGAAATGAATAGAGAAGAGATTGCTAAAACAAAATTTGCCTTCAGGGCATCGAAAGTTGTTTCTTTGCTCTTTAAGTGTTTGGGTTGCCCTTAGGCACATCAATATTGGAAATGTAGATCGGGCCCTCACTAATGAGGATAGATTGTTTATACACATGCATGCCCTTGCTAATGAGGATGGATTGTCTATACACATGCAGGCCCTCGCTAATGAGGATAGACACACATGTAGGCCCTCGCTAATGAGGATATATTGTCTGGCTTTGAAAGATCCATGTTGAAATTCTGTAATGGTAATACTGACATTTTATCTTCTTATTTTTTTAGCAGATCCTCTGTTCTATTCTATGAAATACTAGGTTACTCTAAAAAACACACCAAAAAATGTTTTTGTGGGATTTTTAGGGTATATTAGCAAGGTGTGTTACAGATAATTTCAGCCTGTTTAGCCCATTTTGAAGACCAAAATGAAGGCATTTATAAAATGCTAGGACCGTCTTTTAATCTATGCCAATAATAATGATACAGTTATGTACTGGGCTGGGTCGTATGCACTTAAATTGGGCAGTTCACTTTTGGGGGTCAATGGGTCCACTAACCCACCTTTTGAGAGAGTGGGTCCCTGCCAAACTTTTTAGTCGATGAGTCCATATTCAATGTACGTAATGTGGGCTGTTGATAGGATTTGTTAGGTATGTAAAAAGTAATTATCTTACACGCATAAAGTGAACAACTTAAAAGACATAAGGGTAAATCAGCTATGAAGAGGCCCTTCGGTCCTGGAAGTGTCATTATTTATGGATAAAATTTACTTAGGATAAGCTGACACGACCATGTTTGGTAAAGTGGAGTGCACCGATATGGTTTTCAGAAACATTCTAGCCTGAATTGCCATCCTGACCTTCTCTGGAAAGTTATTTTTTTCCTATTTTCTGTGAAGATCTATTTCTCAATAAAAGTGTGGTCGTGTTTTCTTTACAGTTATCAAAAAGAAAGAAAATTATGGAGGCAAACCATCACATGGTGATCCAAGAAGGAAACCATCACATGGTGTTCCAAGAAGGAAACCATCAATGGAGTTCAGATTTTGTTTCAGCAATTTCCATATTTCAGTTTCCAGATTTACAGATTCGCGGAAGTTCCAGAAAACCTGAGTTCATTTTTCGATTCATATTTTTAAGTTTCACATTTTGGATTTACAGCCATTAACAATTCATTGTTTCCACTGGTTCAGAACATTCGGCTGTTCCAGTTTCTCCAGTTTCAGATTTTCAACAGTTGGGATTTCTAATCAGAATTTACTAATTTAGTTCTCCTTTGAATTCTCAGTTTCAAATTTTTGCAGCCCTATAACAAGGTTAAATTTGAGCTCATAAAAATAGCCGAGGCTACCCTGGATTTTCAGCTCAGATTCCAATTTTTAAGATTTTTGGTCAAACATTTTTCCAGCTAAACAGAAAATAGCTTTCCTAGCGAAGCCAAAGGAAAATAGAAATTTAGCTTCCGACCCTGGAGGCATAATGGGAATTTGTCCTATGGATACAAGGTCGAAAGAACTGCAAAAATCTACAAAATGAAATCCATGTGAAGCAAGATATGCAAACACCCAATTACATAAACTTAGAGGATACAAAAAAGCTTAACAGTCTGTACCCAGAGTAATGTCATTTTTTAATGGAAAAACCAAACAAGGGGAGGAACCACGATGCTATATCCTTAGGTTTCACTCCCAATAAATCCTTTTAAAATAAAAATTAATAAAATCCCAAGGGTAAGAAAAAGTAATTATTCGGTCATATTTTATTCAATTTAAACTCAAGTGTTCTTAATTTTAAACAATATTAATTTGCATCTAAAAACTAATCACTTATGATTGAAATGATATCCATTACATGAACTTCTGATTCTAAAGCGCTACAGTGGGTGTTTTACAAAGTTATTACCATGAACCATGATCTTTAGATTTTGTTTGTCTAAAGAACTTCTTCAACTGAGCCCATAAAACAGTACTTAACTGCATAGTTACCATGTTCTTACGAACTTCATGAAAATTCTGTTTGAACCGTACTTTTTGGTCTAACCAAACTTACCGAACAAGTTTGGTCAAACATTAGTTTTTCTTTTTTCAATTGAAAAATTAAAGTGAATAAAATTAAAGAACTTCAACACAACAAAAACGAAACAAAAAACACTAATATCTAAACACATAAAGGTAAAACTCTGTAGATAATATATTTATTTATTATTATGTGCAATTGGTTTTTCTTTTCAAATATCATCATCTATGTATAGTATTTATTAATTATATATATTTTATATTTGTCAATTTTCTAAACCGAACCGAACCTTTTGAAAAATTCCAAACTTTCGAACTTTTCCGCCTTTCGAACTATCCGGACTTTTCGAACATGGTAACTATGCTTAAATGCACACCTTAGCTCGTCAGGTTTAATACTGTCTTCTATTTTAACCCCTAGAATCACTTTCTTGCTTTTGCTTTTGTAAGCAATGTTCTTTGAGAGGAGTTTTCAGTTTTGAAAGAACATAAAAGGTGCAGGGGGCAAAGGAAGACCAGGAAGATGGTATTTTAAATTGAAAAAAAAAAGTAATTTATGAGTTATATTTCATGGCGTTGAATCATGACTGGCTTTTGCTGCAGGAGGCTTAAAATGAACGTAAAAAAATTTCATGCCCTTCTGATGTAAAGGAATTCCAATACATTCTAACCAAATAAATTCTACAAAAAGCTAAATGAAGGAAAACAACATCTCCCAGAAAGACAAATCAAAAAACAAAAATCTCAAGCAAAACTGCCTCTAATAGCAACCGGGAAATGTGCAAGGGATCTTAAAGTTTATACATTCTGTGGAAACATGTAACTGCAAACATCTGAAATGGAACGTTAGCAGCCCTGAGTGAAGCAAGACATAAAAATATCCAAATATTAAACTGTGAATCATGCAATCAACTTTCCATTCCTGTATATTAAATGATAGACATAAGGCTCGAGTTAGAAAGATCACCCTGACAATCAGTGATCATCTTTGTATTTAATAGCAGCTACTACAAATTCAAAGCGAATCTGAAAAATTGAGACAATTATGCCCAAAAAACAAAATCAAAGCACATATTATACAAAGCAGCCCAGTTTCCAATGCTGCATAAAAATGTGAGGAATGCTTCCTAGCAATTCGATGTCAACAAAGCAATTTAATACAGTGTTAATTACCTGACCTGTGTTAGAGAACTATCTAACATGACATAGAATACTGTTAGCCAAACAATACTGAAATACCTCAGATTAATGCCACATGCTAGAAAATCCCACTCATTCAAATAGAGTTAAAGGCTGAGCAATAATCACCTGCATAGGCATTTAAAAAGGACTGTTAATTCTCTAAAATCAATCTTGAAAAACACATTTTTCTAGCATTTACAAGTCCTTTATAGCATGTCACTTACCAGAGCCTAAACAAATAAGACTGTCATATCCAGTGCTCACTTCAGGAACTGATTGGGCTACTCAAGATCACTCAGCATGTGATGAAAAGTTCCAAAACAATACCAATATTTCAAGCATTCTGTGGCTGTTTTCCCCCTCTCAGAGAAGTTCTCCTTGATTTAATTGGTGCAGTGAGCATGTTCACATTCTGTTGGCTGTAAAACTCGGTGAAATCAAGTCGAAAGGAGAGGAATTTCAAATCGACATGCTGCTGAAGAGGCAATTGAGCAACAAATCCCTCTAATAAAGATGAATGTTCAACAGCAATAGCATCCATCTCTTCTCCCATGGTACGCAGAAATTCTCCTGTGAGTTGTAACGAGGGTTTCCTTCCTCCTCCAACCCACGATCCCAGCTTCTGAGGTTCTTTCTTTGGCTTGTATCTTGATAATGTTTCGCCTCTACAGTAAAAGAGTGAAAAGATCACTTCTCAATGCTAAACACGTGGTGGTAAGCTATCAAATATCAAAAAAAGATACACGCTCTATGACATAATCCATTTATCATCGTCACAAAACAATGAGAAATACACTGACCAGCAAAAATATAAAAGTTTACCTAGCTTGCATTTCACGGGCACTTTCATATAATCTATCAGCATGACTACGAAATCGCAAAATGAGATCAAACAATGCAAACAGTGTTTTACAGAGTTGTTGAGAGCGCTCCCCAAGAAGGGACTTCTCAACAATCGAATTAAGGTATTTTTCATGAGCTGCTATGAGTTCATCAAGGTCCCTTGCTTGTTCCATTTCATCCAGAAAATCTGCCCACGAGTACTCAAGAACTTCAAACATTATATAGTACTGCAGATTTGTAACAAAATGATTCATCTCATTTCTCAATGTTTGACACCGCCTTAAAACTGCTACAATTTGCAACTTTCCTCCGCCATCCTTAGCAGCAAATAGCCTAGCAATAGTGCAGTTTGGCTTCATAGTCTGCCACGTTGCACTGAGAGCATGTTCCACGCGCTTGAGTTTCCAAAGGAAGTTAAAAATTTTAAGATATCTAGCCATGACAGATTCTGTAAAGATAGTGTTCAGAGGATCTCTTACATTATACTCCAGTGAGAATACATCCCAACCCCTATCCCCGCTATTGTGTGGCATCATCTTCACTCTCAACCTGTCCAGTATATCTGAATCGTCGTATTGGGCATTGGAGGCACGAATTGCACTTTCAAGTAGCCCTGCAAGCTTGAAGGTACTTATAGTGTTAGCGGGTTGTGAAAGGTCAGGACCCACAATGTCCATGAGATACTGAATGAAGTCGCCTTGGCCAAGAAGCAAATATCTCTTAATTGCAAGGCAATGTTCCCTGAATTTGTAGCGGCCATACATTATTTCTATCAGATGCCTATCTATCCTCTTTGCTGCTTCTACTACCAATGTTTCCAACGCCTCGGTCTCCCCATAACCAAGGCCACCCCTCCTAGTCGAAGTCCCTGCAGCAGCAGCAGCTTCCACAGCAGCATCTGCCCAGCCCTGATCTTCACAACACACTCGAAGAAAATTGATAGATTTCCCCGTCCTCAAAATCCTCTTTGCAAGAGGCTCTGGAATAAACAAAGGCAGCATGGCACTGTGAAGCTGGTACCCGTCTCGCCATAACGCTTCAGTTCTGGGCTTGGCAGCCTGCCCAATGACAAAAAACTCAGAAAAGATATCATTCAATTCCCCTTCCAAAACCCAACTCCTTACCATCTCAAACAGAGGAGAACAAACCCTCCTCAGCAACCTTTTCATGAAATCCCTGACAAGAGGATCGCCATGCTGGGCATGCATGTGGATCGCACCAGCCATGGCACCCCCCCTCAAACTCTTACAATCGTCCACTAAAACAGCCATCAATCTCATCCTCACAGTAGGCTCGGAAAGCCACACCATCAACCTCCTTAAAGACAAATAGTTTCCCACGCTCCTCCCCTCCTCCAAAACCGGTATAGGATTATGCACCTGCCCCTCCAAAACTGCCAGCAGTTTATAGAAATCCGAGAGTTCCTCCTGCAAAGCAGCGTAGAAGGCCTGCCCCACGGTTCCAATTGCCTCCATCGAACCTCGCTCAACACTCTCCGAAATATAATCCTTCACCTTCTTATAAAGCCACCCCAACTCACAGAGCTTCCGAACCATATCGCGCGTAGCCTTTGGCACCCTGTAAGATTCCACCACAGCAAACCCGTCCAGATCCTTATCGAACTTCACGAAGCGGCCGTCGATACCCTGGCAGGCATATAAAACGTCTCTCACCAGGGCACCCTCCGTAACCTCGGACTCATCGCGGCACACTTCCACGTACTCTCGGAACGCCAAAGCCCTTGCATTTTCAGGGTCTTTAGACAGCGAAAGCACTCCGCCTCGATGATAAATATCCGGGGCTTTGTGCTGATCTAGGGTTTTATCATTGTTATAAATCTTTGAAACCCTAGAATTGTCGGGAAGGGCATGCAGGCCGCCCATGGAGGCAGGAGCGGAGATAGTGGAAGTGAAAAGGCCTCCCCTCTCCTTCCTCTGGTCCTCCGAGATGGCTCTCAGCAAATAAAGCAAAGCCCACTTGTTGTCAATGCCGGGGTGGGCGGAGAAGCGCCTGTATAAATCAGCAAAGGTAAGGGCATCAGACGATCTACCTTGGTGGACGAGCTGGCGCTTGATGGACTCTGCCATGGCGGCCTCGTCGGTGGCCAAGGAGGGCGATATTCGGCTCCCCACTATTCGCATTGCGTACTGGTGAGCACGCTCCGCTCCCTCCTCCTTCAAATTCTCTCTCGGCAGTAGTCGCGATACCAGCTCCCGCACCAAACCCGCCACCTGCTCCCCCATTTTCAGAGTGCTACTTTAGTTCAGAATGGTTTTGCCGCTGCCAAAACCACCTGCGTCGCCACTTCATTTCCCGGCAATGCCCCGGAATTGCACAGCTTCTTCAACCCTGGACTCCTGTCCTATAAGAATTTGGCCGAGTTCGATCCTCTGAACGCAAAATTGTTGTGTTAAACTGGTTTTGGTATTATTTTACAGCTTTTTCTATTGGCTGATCTACTAAGCTTTTGGAAGAGAGTTTAAAGGTTTTGTTTCTAGTATTTCTTTTTGCCCTGTTTTAAAAACGTCGATGAGTTCGAAAATATTTGAATTGTGAGGGAGGGCTCAACGACAGCCCATCGCGACTCTTTTGTTTTTTAGGGCACGAATTGATGTGGGGTTTTGTACTTAGATGTTGTATAGTTCATATATCAACTAGATGTTGTATAGTTAAATATGAAGGTTTGTAGAGTCAGTGAAGTAATTCTATGATGTATTGAAGAGATATTTCTAAGTGGGTATTAAGGCACATAAGGTTTGTGGAGTCGTAGATGTTAGGATTGTGGAGCTGAATTGCTTCACAATTAGCATGATTTACACCTTGTTGGTTTACTCAGTAACCGGCGTCGGTCAGAGGGTAACCGGCGTCGGTCAGAGGGTAACCGGCACCGATTACCTATGTGTGAACGTTTATATTTAACTCACGAGGATTAGATCTAACTTTGTTATAAAGTTGATCTAAAGGTTGTAAATGCATAGCTAAGGTGCCCTAAGTTTGTCTAAGCTTATATAAGCTAGAAAACTAGGGTTAGAACATAAGGATAGAGGAAGAATGTTAATTCTCCTCGATTGAAGATAAAGAAGAAGAAAAAGGTTGCATGAAGACAGAGCTTCAATGGAAAGAAGCTGGACAGAAGGAAATAGCATGTACATCTAAATGGTGAGAAGGTGGTTATGTCTTCTTATGTATTTCCTTTGTATTGTCTTGTCTAAATGTAATGGCTTGCATAGTATACAAAGCACGTAGTCTCTCGTGTTGTAGATCCACATGTTGTTGTGAGATCTTGTATTGTAGATCCATGAGATCATATTGTATTGTTGATCCATAGGAATCTAGTATTGTAGCTCGTTGGAGAGCTTGTGGATACAAATAATATCCAGATATTGTACAGGAGGTTGTCCTCTTGTTTACAGTGGCAGATGCGGTGAGATGGAGGAGAGACTTACTACTTGGTGCACATATATGGTTGCACATTGGTAGACCCATGTGAGAGGTCATATTTGCAAATTCACAGGAGAGCTTGGTTGCACAGTGGGAGATGCAGTAGTTCCTGGTATGTGAGATCTGGTGGTGTTTGGAGGCACGGTTGTAGTATACTCGTGGAGATCCGTTTAGAGATTTGGAGGAGAGGAGATACTCTTGGAGAGATGCATTGTACTCTTGTATTGAAGAGTTGGTTTGTACTCTTGTTATATTATATATATGAGATCTTTATCTTTGGTGGACGTAGCCCACATTGGGTGAACCACGGTACATGTTGTGTTATGTGTGTGTACTTTGTTTTGATTTGGATTATTCTAGTTTATATTTCCACTGTTGTAGATTTTGGGGAATTGTTTAGATCTTGTGTGCATGATTTGGTTTGTTATTGAATCATAACACTATTCCGCAGTCCCTAATTCCCAACAACTGGTATCAGAGCTTCGTTATTTTCAGAGCAAGGTTTTGCTTCAGTATATTGTTAGTGGTTTACTAATAGGTGTATGAGAGCAGGGTTTGTTTTGTCTGATGTGAAAATTACAGAAGATATTTAAATCTCAAGTGGAAGCTATAAATGTGAGGTTGTTGGAGAATACAGTAACCGGCGTCGGCAAGGTGACCGTGGTCAGTTACTGAGCAACTTGGTTTTAAACAAAAAATCACATATCTAAAGAAATTAAGATGTGTGGAATGTATCTTGTTTGCTAAGGTGTCCCTGGTTCTTAGAGGCACAAGCATGATTGTTAGATTGCAAATCCGATTTATAGAGGTATGGTTTTGTTACCCTGTTATTGCAGTGCTTGTATTATTTTGGTTACACATGCATGTTTGGGATTGCAGATCTAAGCATGAGATAGAGGATCAATTATGCATCCTTTGGTGCAGTTAGATGCATGGGCTTCGTTGGAGAAGTAGAATATGATAGCACAGAACGAAGAAGGGGTTTCCATCAGAGAAGCATGTTCTTTAGTTGAAGATACAATTGAGTATCTTGGTGTTGGTAAGGTGATGTATTTCATCTTGGTGCAGTTTTATTACATGTATTATTGTTGTTAAGTTTTTGTGCAATATTTGGGTGCTTCTTGAAATAACTGGCTTAGCACAACTATCGGCTTTAGTTGAAGTAGGCACCTGGTTTGGTGACCTATGCCAATTTGTGGCATTGTGTTCGTTCCAGCAGCACTAACGTCAGTCAGGGAACCGACATCGGTCACAGAGGGTAACCGGTACCTGTCAACAAACCATGGTCGATCTCTGTGACAACGAGTTTGCACAGGGTTTCTTACATTAGAAGATGACATGGATGGTTTAATGTCATGTTTTGGAGGATCAGGTTTCTTGCAAAGTGTGTACAGGTAGAAACAATGCAGATCACTTCAATGTTTGGATCAGAAAGAGGACGAAGTTAGCTTGGTTAGTCCAGTGAGACTTTGAGTTAGGTATCTCTATATGATTCATGTTTTATTTCTTTCATTTGGAGCAACTAATATTATGTTTGGATTATGTGCACAAATAAAATTTGCACCATGGATATTTGGTGAGCTTGACTTTTATTTTCGGGATATGTTGGAATCTTAAGGACAAGGATATCTAGTCTAAAGATGGGATCCTCAATGAAAAGTCGTGTTTAGACACAGTTGCAGTAACGAAAGATGTTGAGTACACAAGATGAAAAGAAGTTAATTCACATACTTCACAAGAAGTCCAAACTTATGTGATGTAGAAGTATTCTTTGATAAGAAGGGAATCAGTTTATATTTTCTTTCATCTATTTTATTTCTCACTGACATATATAGCTTTTGAGCTTGGTGATTAGAAGCAGTGCAGGGGAGTTCAAGTTAAGTGGGAGCAAACCATGGTTATTGGCATTGTAAGTTGGACATATATGCACATGCGGAGTGAGAGGAGTATGCTATAGTTTTTGTGTGGCATAAGGCACAAATTGTTTTGGAGGACATTCCTGATTTTGCATGTATTTTGAGTTTATTGCATGATGACGTCACTTTTAGTTTTATTTATAATGCCTAGATATCCCTACGGGATTGCAGTTGATGGTTGTTCAACTAGATTAAGAAGAGAGAGGACTAAACTTGACCTTGAAGGGTAAAGATGGAAAATCTGTTTGTTATAGGTTACAATGTGACTCACGGTGTATAAACATCTTATTGATGTTGCCCTTGTTTGCTTTCATCTTGGATAGTTGTGCAAAGTATGTTGATGACATGTTTGTTGGTATTTGCACTAATTATTATTAGAATGGTTAGCAGGGTTGTTGTTGTTGAAATTGATGAACACTGGATTCATATTTGGCTTTGGAGTTAGTTGGTGGCAGACTTGGAGCTTCTGGAGATCCTGTAATATGGATGGATGTACATGGTAAGTTTATACATTTGGATGGATTTTATTTTTGTGAGCCTATGATGATGTAGATATTTGTTTTGCACATGGATGCCTATGAGCACGGTTTAGATGTCTTAAGCATGAGCAGGGGATGTTTGCATTTCCTCTTGTTACTATGTTACTCATTGATACATATTTTATCTATAGATGGCTGTCTTGGACATGTTAGTTGTTTATGCAGGGTTGGATTTACAAAATGCAGTATTTGGATTCTTTGAGTTGTGTAGGTGTTGTGGAGTTATTAACCACGGGTTGCATGTAGAACTCATTTGGGTTGTCTTGACCCAGGATCTTGTTTTGCTTACACATTCCAATTTGACTTGTCTTTGGTTAGTTGCATTGGTGGTTACATGGAGACACGGATAGATGGTTGGAGAATATGGTTGCTTTTACACCAGTATGGCTATGGATGCGTTAGAGGCTCAGTACTTTAGTTTGAATGGGAGCTCTTGCAGGTGCATTAGTCATGGTGGCTTGGTTGCATGAAAGGTTTGGTGTTATGATTCAATAGGAGCTTAATGTATGGATAGCTCGGGCATCACAAATCAGTAGTAGCTTCATGCAGGTCTATGGTAAGTCATGGGTTTGTTATCTTCTTGGTTTTAGAAGATGGTTTAATCTTCCTTATTTCATTTGAGAGAATTGTTGATATAAAGAATAGATCATGCTTCACAACCAATGTAGAGGACAATGATGTACAAGTACCATGGATGTTTGACAAGTTCACAATTTATTTTGAGTGGGAGATTGTTAGGATTGCGGAGCTAAATTGTTAGTCACAGTTAGCAAGATTTACACGTTGTTGGTTTACTCAATAACCGACGTCGGTCAAAGGGTAACCGGTGTCGGTCAACATCAGGGTAACTGACACCAATCAGGGTAACCGACACTGGTAAGGGTAACTAGCACCGGTTACCTGTGCATGAAATTTTATATTTAACTCACATGAATTAGATCTAACTTTGTTATAAAGTTGATCTAAAGGTTGTAAATGCATAGCTAAGGTGCCCTGAGTTTGTATAAGCTTATATAAGCTAGAAAACTAGGGTTAGAACATAAGGATAGAGGAAGAATGTTAACTCTCCTTGGTTGGACATATATGCACATGCGGAGTGAGAGGAGTATGCTACATTTTTTGTGTGGCATGAGGCATAAGTTGTTTTGGAGGACAGTCACGGTTTTGCAGGTATTTTGAGTTTATTGCATGATGACATCACTTCTAGTTTTATTTATAGTGCCTAGATATCCTTATGGGATTGTAGTTGATGGTTGTTCAGCTGGGTTAAGAAGAGAGAGTAATGTTATTGAAATTGAAGGGTAAAGAAGGAAAATTTGTTTGTTACAGGTTACAGTGTGACAATAGTGTATATTTACATCTTATTGATGTTTCCCTTGTTTTCTTTCATCTTGGATAGTTGTGCAGAGTATGTTGATGACATGTTTGTTGGTATTTACACTAATTATTAGTAGAATGGTTAGCATGGTTGTTGTTGTTGACATTGATGAACACATGATTCATATTCGGCTTTGGAGTTAGTCGGTGGTAGACTTGGAGCTTCTGGAGAGCCTGGTGATATGGATGGATGTATATGGTAAGTTTATACATGTGGATAGATTCTATTTTGTGAGTCTATGATGATGTAGATATTTGTTTTGCACATGGATGCCTATGAGCATGGTTTAGATGCCTTGAGCATGAGTAGGGGATGTTTGTATTTCCTCTTGTTACTATGTTACTCCTTGATAGATATGTTATCTATGGATGGTTATCTTGGACATGCTAGTTATTTATGTAGGGTTGGATTTGCAAAATGTAGTATTTGGATTCTTTGAGTTATGCAGGTGTTGTGGAGTAATTAACCACATGTTGCATGTAGAACTCATTTGGGCTGTCTTGACCCAGGATCTTGTTTTGCTTACACATATTCCAGTTTGACTTGTCTTTGGTCAGTTGCATTGGTGGTTACATGGAGACATGGATAGATGGTTGGAGAACATGGTTGCTTTTATAGGTATGGCTATGGATGCATTAGAGGCTCAGTACTTTAGTTTGAGTGGGAGCTCTTACAGGTGTGTTAGTCATGGTGGCTTGGTTGCATGAGAGGTTTGGTGTTATGATTCAGTGGGAGCTTGATGTATGGATAGCTCGTGTATCATAGATCAGTAGTAGCTTCGTGCAGGTCTATGGTAAGTCACGGGTTTGTTATCTTCTTGGTTTTAGAAGATGGTTTAATCTTCTTGATTTCATTTGAGAGAATTGTTGATATAAAGAATAGATCGTCCTCATGGTATGTAGAGGACGGTGATGTACATGTACATGTACAAGTTCAACAATTTATCTCCAAGTGGGAGATTGTTAGGATTGCGGAGCTAAATTGTTTCACATTTAGCAAGATTTACACCTTGTTGATTTACTCAGTAACTGGTGTCAGTTAGAGGGTAACCGGCATCAGTCAACATCAGGGTAACCGACACTAGTCAGGGTAACTGGCACTGGTTACCTGTGCGTGAAAGTTTATATCTAACTCACAAGAATTAGATCTAACTTTTTTATAAAGTTGATCTAAATGTTGTAAATGCATAGCTAAGGTGCCCTAAGTTTGTCTAAGCTTATATAAGCTAGAAAACTAGGGTTAGAACATAAGGATAGAGGAAGAATGTTAATTCTCCTTCGTTGAAGATGAAGAAGAAGAAAAAGGTTGCATGAAGACAAAGCTTCAATGGAGAGAAGTTGGACAAAAGGAATTAACATGTACATCTGAATGGTGAGAAGGTGGTTATGTCTTCTTTTGTATTTCCTTTGTATTGTCTTGTCTAAATGTAATGGCTTGCATAGTATGCAAAGCACATAGTCTTTCATCTTGTAGATCCACAAGTGGTTGTGAGATCTTGTATTGTAGATCCATGAGATCATATTGTATTGTTGATCCATAGGAATCTAGTATTGTAGCTCATTAGAGAGCTTATGGATACAGATAGTATCCAAATATTGTAGAAGAGGTTGTCTTCGTATTTGTAGTGGCAGATGTAGTGAGATAGAGGAGAGACTTACTTCTTGGTGCACATATATGGTTGTGCATTAGTAGACCCGTGTGAGAGGTCTTATTTGCATATTCACATGAAAGCTTGGTTGCACAGTGGGAGATGCAGTAGTTCCTAGTATGTGAGATCTGGTGGTTTTTGGAGGCACGATTGTAGTGCACTTAAGAGAAACAATAGATGCATTTGCAAGCAATATCCACTACAATACACTGTTTTGAATGTCATCAAAAAAAGGGAACCTTGTGATGAAAATATCCACTTCTTACTCACTTTTTTATATTAAAAAACAAAGCCTAACCCTCATGTTGCTAAAAATGTGTTGATTGCATAAACTTTTGGAGATCACTATAGCACTAAGATCTCTTGTAATACATAACAAGACCTAGAAAAACCCAAAATGAAAAAAGCCCATATGCAGATTTGTAATATTTTAAAGAACTTTACCATCTACAAGAAAATATATGTACACCCTTAAAGTACGTGGGATCCTAAGCATGTTGATGATAAGATTTAGAGTTTCATGAAGATAGCCAACATGTTCAAGAATGTTAACCATGTAGACATAGTGATTAATTATAGGAAAATTGTTATAAGAGACATTCATGGGGAAGTATTTATAGCACTCCTCCTTGTTAATAAAAAAAATGAAGCTTACATAGCCAAGGAATGTTCCAAAGTTCTTTATTACTTCAAAGATTTTATTAGCATCCTTGTAAAACCCATTTCATAAATATCTTGTTATCATGGAATTACATGAGACCACATTTCTTTTAGGCTTTTTCTCAAATAGTTGGTATGCCTCGTGTATGCTTACACATTTTGCATACATATCTGATTTGGTACTTGTAAGTATATGTGACAAAACTTTACCTTCATTATGATTTGATGGATTTTCATGCCTTTCTTTAAATCTCCCACTTTTTACAAAGGTTGGGAGGATGTTGGCAAAGATTACAAGTCTGGATTTACACCTGCCTATTGCATTACATTGAAAGTATCCAAGGCCTTTTCATCAAACTAATTTTTTGTGTATTCTATAATAATTGAAATCCATGAGACAATATTTATCTTATCTAAAAGAATTATACAATTAGCAAGATAAAACTTGGCTAAGCACGTGTTTCAAACATTTACACATTAACATTGTATAAGTGAAGTCTCTGATGTGGCCTATTTACAACGAGGTCCATGCAACTCTAGATAACCTCAAAAAAGAACATATAGCCAAAAATAGATAATTCAACAACTTCAAAGTACCTAATTAAAATAACAAGAATTGTTAAACATGACCAAAAAAGAAGTCAAAATTATAGTTGTAAAGGTTCACTAAAAATCCTCAAAATAAATTTCTCAATCCTTGCACAAAAAAAAAACTGCAAGAAGAACCCAACAGAAAAGAGGTCTGAGTGAAGTTCAATCAAAGAAATGTCTCAAGTAAAAAGCATATACCATCTAAATAGTTATCCGATAAATTGATACTTTTTCAAAAATAAAACTATTGTGCAAACTATAGTAGCCATAAAGAATTGACTCTATAACACTAGAACAACATTGTTTATTGCAGTACCATAATTTTTGTAGGAGGTTGTTTACAAATTTCAAACCTTCCACGTCGTCAATGTCAATATACCAAAATATAGATAATTTTATGTGAGAAATAAATATCTCGATCCTAGTCTAATTTAGGTATCCTTTTGATGGTATCTTACATGATGAATCACATAATCTACTTCAAAAAAGCCACATTTATGAGAAAAATGAGTACCCATAGCTTTGTTTTCCTTTATTGTTGTAGGGACTACAATGGTTACTAGCATGTTATACATTCAAAGGCTAACTTATGTAGCTTCATACAGGTATATACATATATTGATCAATTTTATGTGTTTTCGAGTGGATAGAAAGGATCCATCTTGATCACAATCATTTGTCTAGATTCCAACTTCTACTTCACTCGGTACAAAGTGTGTGGAGATTACACCCCGTCTTTTGTTCTTATTTAAAATCCCAAGTTAAAATTTCAAAACACTATAAAATAATCCATATACGATTTCTATGGCTGAGAATGGTCACTACCATAAGAGATTGATGTTTATTGGTTGCTTAGATTTAAAAGAAAACTACCATAATCCTAACGGGGGTATAGGCATACAGATATCTTCCAAAGTCAAATTACCAAGTCCCTTAAAGATGAAGGTGAATATGGAAATAAGTAACTCATCAAAAGGATCGATGTATTTCACTTCAACTAGAATAATCTAAGTGATACTTTCTCTAATTTAATAGTCCAAGATGATGAAAGAACAGGTAATTGCTTAGAGGAGACCCGCTTGAAGGTTCATTTATGTGGAAAGGTATCATCATTAGCAAGGATATCTTTTTAAAAATAAAAACACAATGGAATTTAGAGTCATAACAGGAAAGTGCGGTAATGGGAAGTACTCACAGCTAAATCAAGCACATTTAGCTACTGACTGTCTTCCATCAAAATGACATATATTCAGATAGGCTTAAGGAAAAATATAGGGAGCAGGTCAGAAGCTAAATGATTAGATCCTGAGGAAGGATGAAAATCGAGACAATTTACAGTGTGTAGACATTAGGATTATGATGAAGCACTTGGGTACAATTCTAGGTGACCAAATCGAATAACCTAGCATTTTATATAATTCCTAAGCAAGATGAACTGTTTTGGGGCCATATTGACTTTGGGCACTATAGTGTTAAGACTGGCTACAACAAGATGCTAACCAATGCTAGGATTCGGTTCCATTGGAAAGATATTTTGAATAAATATTTGATACCCAAAGTTAATATTTTCTTCTAATTGGCCATCCAAAACAAGGTTCTAACAATGGAGAACCTAATCAAACATGGATATATTGCTACGCCCTTAACCTATTGCTTGTATTAGGATATGAGTAGCCGACTTGTGGCTTACCATATCATTTTATTATATCATTTATACTTTCTCATGCTTAATACGTTTGCCTTGGTGATGGCCATAGCATATGAATAGTATATATAGGGGATTATAGGTAATATTTCATTATCATTTGAGCATTTGAGTCTTGTTATATGGTTTGGAGGTTGCCCCCTTGAAGTGGCGAAGCTATTCTAATTGCATATTGAGATAATTATTCTGAAGTATTGTGTTATTTTGTGCTCTATATTGTTGCTCTTAATCTGAATTATACAAGTAATTTCATTACAAGTGGTATCAGAGCTGCAATCTGGGGCTGAAATTAGGGAAAAAACCCTAATTTTTTGTTTCCACCACATATTGCAAACCAGAGAGAATTGGTGGGAGATATTTTTACCAGAGTTGTAGAAGACATTTCAAGTAAGGTTCCCTGAAAATTTCAGACTTTTTGAATTTATTTTACAAAATTTATTACAAATTTAGGTTTTTTCATAAAATCGCTCCCTTAGGGTGCAAATTGTGGAAAAATTTTCAATTTCTTTACATTTCTCGGAAAGCTCTCAAAAAAATAGTATTAGTATATTCTCTGTATGTTTTTTCTTGTTCGGCACCGAAATTGTATCAAAACCCTAAACCCTAAGATTTGACATCATGGCGGGGCCTTCCACAAGAGCAAAAAAGGAATCCGGTTACTCCGGGTAAAACCCCAGATAAAGAGGGGGTAGTGATTGAAGAGATGGAGTCAGAAGGGGCAAATACATATTCCTCAGCACTAGGGTTTGCCTCAGTTGATCATAAGGTTTGCCAACTTGAGTATGAGTTGCAAATTGTACAATCTAAGATGGCCTCTAAAGGAGACATAGCCCAAATCAATCATCGGTTGGATGATATCATGCAACATGTAAAGGGTAACCAGTATGGCCCAAATCTGAGCCCATATCAACCAAGGAGGATACTTCAGTTCAAAATCATGGACAAACTAACCATGTATGGGATCACTTTTCTAGTCCCAATCAGAATCCAACTTATCCACAACCATAGAACATGATGCCGAAAGTGGATATGCACAAATTTGATGGTAAGGATCCCCTGAATTGGATAAATCAAATGGAGAAATTCTTTGAGTTACATCAAACACCATCAGGACAAAAGGTGACATTGGCATCCCTATATCTTGAACCCGACCAATTTGTTTGGTATCGTTGGTTATGTGCTCAGAGGCAAAAGAATGGTCTAGGTGTCACTTGGATAGTTTTTACCGAGGAGTTGCAATTGCACTATAGTTCCAGTGTTTCAGAGAACTACTTTAGTCAATTAGCAAAGTTACGGCAAACAGGATCAGTCAAAGATTATGTGCATCAGTTCTAAAACCTATCCTTAAGGGTGGAGAATATTCTAGAAGAGAATCTAAATGACTTATTTCTTGGGGGTCTTAAGGACCACATCGAGCATGAGGTATGATATGTTTAATCCAATCAAGCTTGTCTAATTCTATTATCATGGCACGTCGTGTAGAGGAAAAAATTGTTTGTAGTAGGAGGCCACCTTTTATTAACACTAAAAACCGTAGTATCTCTTCCCCTTCATTTGCTAGGCCAATTAGACTGACTCCTCAACAAATGGAAGAAAAGAGAGTAAAAGGATTATGTTTTAATTGTCATAGCAAATATGGACCCGAACATAAATGTGCTAACAAGAAGTTGTTCTATATTGAAGGAGGTAATGAGGATGATGAGGAAGATGAAATTATAGGAGAGGCTGAGGAACCAATAGAAGATGAAGTAGAGGATCACCAACCTATAATTTCTTGCCATGCATTGTCAGGTATTAGTACTCCTCAAACACTCAAGGTTATTGGCTATCTCAAAAAACAGAAGGTGACGGTGTTGATTGACTCAGGGAGTACTCATAACTTCATAAATAGTAATTTAGCTGCCCGCCTCAATTGTTTTATTTACCCAGCTCCAGAAATGTAAGTTATGATTGTGGATGGTGGGACAGTCAAGTGCACAGGAAAGTGCCATAGTATCAAGCTTTCCATGGGAGACTACATGTTAGACTCACCTATGTTTGTTATTTCTATGGGAGGGGCAGATATTGTTTTGGGGGTCCAATGGCTCACAACCCTAGGTACTATTGAGATGAATTTCCAAGAATTGTTCATGCGATTTCATTCAGATTGAAGAACAATACAATTGAATGGGATGGTAGCTAAGTCTTCGTAGATTATTAGCTCTCATTAGATGCAGAATATTCTCAGAAAAGGAGTGGATGGATTTATAGCAAAGCTATTTTCCATAGAAGTACAAAATACACAGTCTTAAATGCCACCCGATCTTCAGAAGATTGTAGATGCTCACTCATTTGTTTTTGATGCAATTCCAAAGGGACTACCACCAGTTAGGGATCATGATCATGCCATTCAGTTGATTCCAGGGAGCCAAATACCTAACATCAAACCATACAGATACCCATATTCCCAGAAAAGTGAGATCGAGAAAATGGTGGAGGAAATGTTGAAGGCAAGATATCATCAGGCATAGCCAGAGTGCATATTCTTCACCAGTGGTCATGGTACGTAAGAAGGATGAAACATGGAGGATGTGTCCAGATTACCGAGGACTCAACAAGTACACCATTAAAGATAAATTTCCTATTCTAGTAATTGATGATTTACTTGATGAATTACACGGTGCTGTCTATTTCACAAAATTAGATCTTCGTTCGGGGTACCATCAAATTAGGATAAAAGAGGAAGATGTTCATAAAACGGATTTTAGGACTCATGAGGGCCATTATGAGTTTTGGTAATGCCTTTTGGTCTTACAAATAGCACCTTCAAACTTCAAAGCCTTGATGAAATTGTTTTTAGGCATTTTAAAGGTAAATTTGTATTTATTAGTATGGACACGGCGCACACAAATGTGCCTGAGAAGAATTTGTTTCTATATTGATGGAGGGTAATGAGGATGATGAGGAAGCTGGAAATTATAGGAGAGAGGTTGAGTGGAACTATTTACAAGATGAAGTAGAGGATCACCGACCTACAATTTACTTGCCATGCATTGTTAGATATTAGTACTCCTCAACACACTCAGGTTATTAGCTATCTCAAAAAATAGAAGGTGGGTGACGGTGTTTGATTGACTTGGGGAGTACTCATATCTTCATAAATAGTAAGTTAGCTTCCCGCCTCAATTGTTTTATTTACCTAGCTCCAGAATTGCAAGTTATGATTGCGGATGGTGGGATAATCAAGTACACAGGAAAGTGCCACAATACCAAGATTTCCATGGGAGGTTGCATGTCAGACTCACCTATGTTTTTTATTTCTATGGGAGGGGCAGATATTGTTTTGGGTGTCCAATGGCTCACAACCTTAGGTAATATATAGATGAATTTCCAAGAATCGTTCATGTAATTTCATTCAAATGGAAGGATAATACAATTGAATGGGCTGGTAGCTAAGTCTCTGTAGATTATTAGCTCTCATCAGATGTAGAAGATTTTTAGAAAATGAGTAGATGGATTTATAACAAAGTTATTTTCCATAGAAGTACAAAATATAGAGTCTTCAATGTCACCCGATCTTCAGAAGATTGTTGATGCTCACCCATCTGTTTTTTATGCAATTCCAAAGGGACTACCACTAGTTAGGGATCACGATCATGCCATTCAGTTGATTCCAGGGAGCCAAACACCTCACATCAGACCATACAAATACCCATATTCCTAGAAAAGTGAGATTGAGAAAATGGTTTAGGAAATGTTGAAGGAAGATATCATCAGGCATAGCCAGAGTGCATATTCTTCACTAGTGCCTATTCCAGGTTGATTTGATGATTTACTGATGAATACATGTTGCTATTTATTTCACAAAATTTAGATCTTCATTTGGGGTAACCATCAAAATTAAATAAAAGAGGAAGATGTTCCTAAAATGGCTTTCACAGGACTCAATGAGGCCATTTGAGTTTTTGGTAATGCCTTTTGGTCTTACAAATTCCACCTTCAACCTTTCACAGCTTGATGAACACATTGTTTTTAGGCCATTTTAAAGGAAATTTGTATTAGTTTTTTTTATGACATCGATTTACAGTAAGACATGGGAAGAACACTTACAACATGTAAATAAAGAGTTGGAAGTTTTGGAGAAACATACTCTTTATGTAAAGCCATCCAAATGTTCTTTTGGTGTACAAGAGGTAGAGTACTTGGGTCACATTGTATCCCACGAAGGTGTCAAAGTTGATCCTCAGAAGATCAAAGCTATGGTGGAATGGCCAAGGCCCAAAACTCTCAAAAATCTTCAAGGGTTCCAAGGACTAACAGGGTACTACAAAAGATTTGTGCGGGGATATGGTAGAATAGCAACCCCACTCACTACATTGCTAAAGAAGGATGCCTTCCATTGGATAGACGTAGCCACTAAATCCTTTGAGCAACTGAAGGAAGCCTTGTGCAACACCCTAGTTTTGGTTACTCCCAACTTCTCAAAAACCTTCATTGTTGAATGTGACGGTTCAGGATCAGGATTGGGAGTAGTTCTAATGCAGGAAGGAAGACCAATTACATTTGAGAGTTGTCAATTCAAATGAAAAGATCTACTCAAACATGTCTATGAGAAAGAAATGATGGCTGTTGTTCATGCGGTCAAACAATGGAGGCCCTATCTCATGGGTAGACACTTCAAGGTAAAAAAATGATCATGATAGTCTCAAAGACTTTTTGGAGCAAAGGTTATCATCTGAGGAACAACAAAAGTGGATAACAAAAATGTTGGGTTATGATTTTGAAATCATATACAAAAAGGGTAAAGAAAATGTAGTAGCTGATGCATTGTCTAAAAGGGATACATTCGTAGATACCTTACTATGTGGAATGTCCATGTTGACGGCTGATTGGGTAGATGAAGCAAGATTGGAATGGGATCAAGACAAGGATACACAATCTCTAATACATAATATCAAGCAAGGATCTATGACATCTAACAAATTTGAGTGGAAAGGTAATGCCCTATGGTACAAGGACATGTTATACTTGAGTAAAGATTCTGAGTTGAAGCATAATATTCTCGTAGAGCTACATGCCTCACTTGTTGGTGGACACTCTGGGTTTTTGAAGACATATCATAGAATAAAAAGAGAATTATTTTGGGAAGGACTCAAGGGGGATGTACAAAATTTTGTATCAGAGTGTTTAGTGCGCCAAAAAAACAAAGGGGAAACAATTAAGACACTAGGTTTGTTGCAACCCTTACCAATTCCTAACTAGAAATGGGAGGAGGCCTCCATGGATTTCATCACCGGATTGCCTTATTCAGAGGATAAGAATGTTATTTTCGTGATTGTGGATAGGCTCACAAAATATGCCCATTTTTGTGCCCTATCACATCCATTTACAATAAGTATAGTCACAACTATTTTTTTGGAGACAATTCAAAGGCTACATGGAACCCCAAAGATAATTGTAAGTGATCATGATCCTATTTTCACAAGTAATTTTTGGACGGAATTATTTGCATGTTTGGGTACTCAGCTAGCTCACAGTTCATCTTATCATCCTCAAACTAATGGGAAAATGGAAGTGGTCAACAAAGGCTTAGAGGGGTATCTACGTTGTTTTGTATCAAATAAGCAAGAAAGGTGGATTAAATGGCTACCACTTACAGAATGGTGGTATAACACATCTTTTCATACCTTTTCTCAAATGACCCCATTTTTGGCATTATATGGTTACCATCCACCTTCTATCACTTCCTCCTTGAGGGTGCGAACTAAGGTCAAAGATGTTGAGGAACACATTCAACATCAATAATAAGTTTTGGCTAGTTTGAAGGAGAATTTAGCATTATCATAAAACAGGATGAAACAACAAGCAGATCAACACCACATAGTGAAAGACATTTTGAAATTGGTAATTGGGTTTTTATACGTCTCCAACCTTACAAACAGCTGTCCCTAAAGCAACAAAAAAGGGACAACAAACTTGCTCCTAAATATTATGGCCCTTATTAGGTTCTACAGAAAATTGGCAGTGTTGCTTATAAACTAGAGTTGCCTCCATCTTCACACATACACCCAGTATTCCATGTTTCATGCTTGAAGAAGGTTATTGGAAAAAAATTTGAAGCCCAGACAGAGTTACCAGAACTTAACAAGGAAGGAAGAATCATTTTAGAGCCAAAGAAGATTCTGCAAACACGTACTAAGAGGCTGAGAACTAGAGACATTAAGGAATATCTGATCAAGTGGAAGAATATGAGCATAGAAGATGCAACTTGGGAGGATGAAGGTTTTCTGCAGCAACATCCAGGATTATTCAATGTTGAGGACAATGTTGGTTTGAAGGGGAAGGGCATGCTACGCCCTTAACCTATTGCTTGTATTAGGATATGAGTAGCTAACTTGTGGCTTACCATATCATTTTATTATATCATTTATACTTTCTCATGCTTAATAGGTTGGCCTTGGTGATGGCCATATCATATGAATAGTATATATAGGGGATTGTAGGTAGTAGTTCATTATCATTTGAGCATTTGAGTCTTATTATATGGTTTGGAGGTTGCCCCCTCGAAGTGGCGAAGCTATTCTAATTGCATATTGAGATCATTATTCTAAAATATTGTGTTATTTGGTGTTATATTGTTGCTCATAATCTAAATTATACTAGTAATTTCATTACATCTATCCTCCCTAATAGACGTGTCTTATGCAAAAATTAAAGTGAAACTACCAAACACATGTTCTTGGAGTGTACTTTTATGATCCATATTTTTAACAACATTCTAAACCTCTTTGAACTTAGATAGGTGAAACCATGCTCTATAGCTAACTTTTTGGTGCAGTGGAATTTCCCCTTTACAACTTCTCCTCTTAAAAAGGCCTAGAGTTTTTCTTTACCCCGTATCTCTTGGGGAATAAGGAGTGAGAAAAATGATTATCCAATTCATCATAGAAAATATGTCTAACACGAATTTAAAATATTGCAGGGTCATCCTGAGTTTAGAGTTAAACCAAGTTAAAAACTAGAATTTAGAAATATAGATGCAAAGTGAGGCCAAAAATGTTAGGAAAGTAAGGAAGGAAGTTAAATGGTATCATTGTCCCCCTAGGTGGGTCAAGTTGAACTTCGATGGAACCTCAAAAGGCAACCTTGGTAAGGCGGGGGGAGGAGGTATTATTAGATATTGCAACAATGATTTAATTCTTGTTTATGTCAACTTCATAGGTAGGCAAACTAATAATTTTTCTAAGGCCTCGACGGCTTTGTGGGGTATATAGATGGTAATTAACACCCATGTCAGTAAAATAATAATAAAAGGAGACTCATTAAATATAATTAAAAGCACAATCTCTCTAGCTACAACCAAGTGGACATTTCAGAATATGATGGAAGAATGCAATGATCTATTGAATAGGTTTGAAGACTATAAAAATGGTCATATTTAGTGTGAAGGTAATGCGTATGTTGATATCCCTGATATCCTAGCCATCGTAAGGTTTGGTAGGTCTAGTATGGCCAAATGGATCCCTCCCATGCATGGCCTAACCCATGTGGCCAAGAAAATGATTGAGGATAGTAATCATAAAGCAAACCAAATAAATGATGACTTAGTCGACAACAGGGGAAACTACGTGCCCATTATAAAATTTCACAGGAAAATGACATGTTTAAGGAGGAGGCATGTGCAAAAGGTCGAGGGAAATACCAGAGTCATAAATGGAGTGACAAGTCCATTAGTAGAGTGGGTAATGTTATAATCCATGGTTTTGGGTGAAGAGATAAGGATAGTAAAAATAAGGGGCTTGATTCAACTCTGTAATAGAGATAAGGAAATATGGGGGAACAAGCTCAGGATGGAACCTACATCTAGCCACAACCTAAAGAGGAACTCCACAGTGGGGTAAATTCTCAAATGAAGAGGACTCATTAACTACATCAACAAGATTACATGTTGTGACTTGAGCCTTTCTTTAGACTTCACTCGTAACTGGAACAAGGGTATTGTCACCGTAAGAGGTATAACCATTTAGTTGTCTAAAGAGGGAATTAACCGTGTTATAGGGATTCCCACCGAGGGGGCTAAAATTTTCAAGGATCGACAGAGGAGGAAGGAGGAAATCCATATATTCTTTAGACTAGTGGGGAGTACACATGAGCTAAAGGATGGGGTTCTTTGTATCTCCCTCCCTTTCCATGGGCTAAAGTTTGCCTTCAAATCATGAAGTACATGACCATCAAAGGCAAGTTTAGAAGATATAATGAGAGACTTCCAAAATGGTAAAATGGAAGCTCCCATCCATTGGGCTCCCATTTTTCTCTTGTTTAAAATGGTAGGTTGATTATTGCCAAGAAATTGGGAGGGCACGAGAGGAAGAATTATGTGGAAAGCTTGTTCCAAACCAATGAGGATAAGGAAGGGGAA